>JAPFFF010000038.1:0-1495433 GCA_039105265.1 Tritrichomonas musculus | reverse complement strand
TATTCTGGACGAAAAAGTGGAAATATCATATACAAATCAGTAAGTAGTGAGTCAAGTGAATCGATAGATATTCGTGTAATTACACGTATTATTTCAATAAGAGCCGCGGATGATACACTAACCAATATATATGATGTATCTGTCACATTAATCAGCAACCAACCTGTGAGCGATAATATGATTTCATCAGTGAAATATGTGAATGATAACTTTGCATTGAAGTCATATGTTGATGAATTACATGCAACC
This sequence comes from Tritrichomonas musculus, assembly GCA_039105265.1. NCBI lineage: Eukaryota > Parabasalia > Tritrichomonadida > Tritrichomonadidae > Tritrichomonas > Tritrichomonas musculus. Next base: position 1,495,184 of record JAPFFF010000038.1, on the reverse strand, counting down.
ACAAACACAACAATCACTCATTACTCCCCAATTGAATCATCAATGAACTCTGTTAGTGATTTCGTTGTTGGTGCACCAGTATATATGACAGGTAAGGTTTACAAACAAGTTAAGAATGAATGGATGCCATCAACTGAAAATGACACAACGGATTGTATTTGTTCAGTAAAGACTAATGGAAAATGGAATGAGTATGTTGGAATTTGTGTTAAGATTGATGAAGTTAATAAATGTGTGACATTTGCGACACATGGAGATTATTTAGTTAAAGTTACAGATACATCATGTTATGGAATTGGGGATGAAGTTTTTATTGATGAAGGAGAATTGAAAACTCTTACTGGTCAAACAGCAATTACATCAAAAATACACAGAACAACGGTGGGCGTGATTACTGCAAAAATAAATGATAAAATGTTAGCTGTATTTAAAACATAATTAGCATACCATTTTCAAACTAATTCCATATTTAACAAATTCACTGTAAATGTTGTTGTAATCATATTTTAACTCACTAGTTTTACCATCTTTAGTAACCAATATTTTTGAAACATAAATGATTTTGTTTGATTTTGCGGTACATCCAGAACATCCAATATCTTCATTAAGTACTAAATCAACTTTCTCACAATCAGTTAATAACTTTATCATATTCATTAATAACTTACTTTCACAAACAACGTAAGCATTTATTTTTAACGGGTTTGATTCATACATTTCAACTAACATTTGTAGAAATTGGTTTTTCTTTTCTAAATCCTCAATTTCATTTCCTAAATCTGCAATACCTCTGTCTCGAGTTAATGGGAAATTGCTGTTTGTTGGAGGTTGAGATTGATAGTTCAAATCCTCCGTCGTCGGAATATATAAAGTTTGACCAACCGGTGGAATATCCGCAGGTTGGTTCGCTTGAGTAAAATTTACGTTTGGATTTAATGGTGGAACATTTGGATATAACGGAACGGTTTGATGTCGTGGTTTAGTTGATGGTTTAATGTTAATGTTAACATTTGTGTTTTGTTCTTGCTTAATAGTATTATCGGTTTCACTACTTAAAATTCTTGCTTGTCTTAATGTCATATTTAGTTTTAAATAAAAATATTAAATCAAAATTTTTAATTTAATATTAAAAAGAATTTTCAATTCGAGAACTTCGCTCATGGCTTTTGGTAGTTGGTTTAAAAAGTTAGCGGGTAAAGTTAAAGAAGCAGCTAAAGATTTTGCTGATGGCTTCAAATTTGGATGGAATAAAACAAAATCAATAATGGAAAAGTTACCTGTTGTTGGTAATGTTGCAAAAATATTACCTAAATTTGATAATTCAAATAATCCAGCAATTGAATATTTCGGTAGTGATGGGTTCTATGTTAAAGATAAAGGTTCTTAACGGCTCTATTTAATAATTGTCTTACTTTCATGCATTGATCATATTTATTTTGAATTCTTCGACGACTAAGTTTTCCTTTCTCCGTTGTTGGTTCAGGTTGAGTTAATACTTTTCTATAATATTGAAGACGTGAATTTATGAGTTTCAACGTTGGAGTAGCGAATGTTTTACGTTCATGACGTTGTTTAAGGGGTGGTAAGGTTTGAGACATATTTTTATTATGTGATAAAAAATTTAATTTATGAAAAATAAACTAAATTATTATTTTGGCATTCATGAAATCATCAAATATCTTTAATTTAATTTATTTTAAATCATGACTGAAACATTATTTAATAACACAGATGGAATAATTTCATATGTGACAAGTAAGATAGAAAAGTATGAACCGAATAGATTTGAGGAACAAGTGAAATATTATATAAATCATTATTGTGAAAAATATTTGAAAGTGAAAATTCCAGCTCAACATATAAACAATTTCTATATAATTCATTACTTAACCATTCGTGATATAGTAAAGGATGAAGAACGTAGACGTGAAGTAGAAATGGAACGTGAACGAATGGCAGATTATGAAGAAGCAGTGAGAATAGCAAGAGGGGATTTAATGAGTAAAGTATATAAAAACCAAAATAAAACTAGTGAAAGTGCGGCATATAATTTAGTATCATTTCGACCATTACTCGAAGAAGACAAACGGAAAATATATGAAGAATATAAGAAAGCATGGTATGAAGCACACCCAGAGAAAGAAAAACCTAAGGAGAAATCTTTTAAGGAAAGATTGGATGAATACGTAATTTTACATAATGGAGATAATGAACTTTTAACATTTGAGGATTTCGTAAATGTAACGTCAGGATGGAAGAAGAGAGGTAAAAAATCTTTAGAATCATGGTATAAAGAATATCAGGATAAATATTTTCAACAACCAGGGGCAACGATAGAAATACCAAATATAGAATTAACGGGATTATTTGGATTTAAAGGTAAAGATAAAATTAAAGCTTTAAAATTACTTAATCCAGAACTGAAAGAAGAAAAAGGAAAAATTACTTCATCATTTCCGTTAAAAGAAAATATTAAACGTTTTCAATTACACAGAGTTGCAGAAAGAAACACATGGATGATTGATTTAATGGAAATATATATTAAGAAAAAACAACCGTTAAAATTTTAATTGCAATTAATGTGAACACTAAATATTTATATGCACAAATTTTAAATGTGATGCTTTCAAAAACAGAATTTAGTAAAGATGAATTAAAAGCGACAATGTCGTATTTACGAGCATTACAAAAATTAATTGATAAAGGAATGAAGGTGGAACATTTAATCGGTGATGGTGAAGGTGCATTTAAATCTGATAAGTCAAAAATGTTTTATGAAACTCATAATATAAGCTTTTCACCTGTTGAAAGACAACCTAAAGGCGCTTATCCTGATTTTATGAAATATGAACAGAAGAAAGCAAAGAAAACCGACCCTTTACATTCAAGTTTAGGAATTGTTGATAGAGTAATTAGAACAATTAGAGATATGGAGTATAATATGAATATTGGCGTAATAACTCCTGAAGTAATGGATGAAATCGTAAATCAATACAATAACACTCCACATAGAGGATTGAGTAAATGGGCAGGTTTTAGTGTAACACCAAAAATGGTAAATGATGATCCAGAACTTGAAAACTATATTGTGAAGAGGATATTACAAGCTAACTGGGAAATTAAAAATAACGTTGAATTTAATATTAATGATGACGTAAATGTTAAAGTTTATAATATGACTGATAACAAAATGAAAAGAAGGTCGGTAATAAGACCAGGAGAGTTTAAAGTTATTGGTAAAAAGAATGGATTATATGAAGTTGAAGGAAAACTTAATGGTGTATCAATAGTTAATGGTGAACCTAACACTCAATTATTACCAAGATATTTATTAGATCCTATTTAAAATAATTTTCAATGTTTCCTTCTTCATAAGTTGTTTTAATTTTACGTTCAAATTTCTTTAAAGTTGATACTGTCATGTTTTTATTCATTGAAAAGCATGGTTGACCTTTCGTTAAATCAAACGTTTGTGTGTTTCCATTAAATAAGGATTCATATAATTTCATGGGATCATTACCAAATTCTTTGTAGGCGTATTTAATTGAGTTTTGTGTTAAACCTTTACCTCTAATCATATAATCAATTTCTCCCGTTGAATCTTGTAATTTATCTATATACATTTTCTTCATTAGAAAATATGACTCAATAGATTTTGGCATTTCATCATGACCGTTAATAGTTGGAAAGTCACTGTGAAATTGTCCTAAATTAGTTCCGATTAATTCACGATAATATTTTTCTTTAAAACCATTAACAAGTCGTGGTAAATCATCAACTTCAATGTGCATTGAATCAGTGTCTTGGTAATAAATGTGGCATCCTAAATCATAAGCTAAACACATTACTTCATTCATAATTCGTTTTGACATAGAAAGAACTTGAATACCAAGAAGTGAAAAGTTAAAATGATTTTCAATTTGTTTAATAACTTTTACATCGTGTAATAGTGTCTTTCTACTCTCAATTAATGTGTCCTCAATAATTTTATTATAGTTTTTGATCCAATATTTCTCAAAATCGTCATCATTCATGTATTTAATATCTTTATCAACTGGTTTCTCAATAGTTTTACCATAGCATGAATTCATAATTAATTTATATAATTGTTGTAATGGGTTATGTTGCTTCTTATATTCAAGTCTTTTATTAAATATTTTCTTAATTTCTTTTTGGATTGTATAATCACGTTTGCCTGCCCAATAATAACCGCGGATAAATTCAAACTCTATTTTTTGAAATTCGATTAGGTCTTCTAATGATATATTATCGACAATTATATTTAATGTTTCACCTTCTTTTAAGTTATCGTCATTAAGATTTAATCCGTTTACTTTACGAACAAAGAGTGGGAAAGGATAATGTTTATTAACTTTAGTAATTTTGATTTCAACAATGTAAGCACCTTGTTTTGAAAGGAATTCAAGGTTTAATTGTTCAGGTTTGATAACTTCAGGTCTACCTTCAACGGTATATAAACGTGCCATTGCTGAAGCATATAATGAAACAGCGTCGAAATCACAAAGTAGCTTTAATATATGCCATTTTTTATTGTATGCAGTCATGCAACGTCCTCCATAAACAGCTTTTGAGCAAAACTTACGAACATGACCACCTAATTTATAAAGGTTACCATTAGGATAATAAACACGTTGATTAAATACTTCATTAGCGAGTGAAGAAATGGAAATGAAATTAAATGGGTCAATACTGAAATCTTTAATAAATCCATTTCTGAATTCATTAAATCCAAGTCTAAGGATGTTTACATCTTGTTTACAATAAAATTCTGCATATGACCACATGTCGAAATGGTTTTCATCAATTCTACATTTAGGTATTTTATCAATGTTTGATTTAAATAATTCATAATCATCTGTTGTCCATTTTTGATCTTCATTTAAGCCTGCATCATTAATTACTCCTTTGTTGGTATTTAATCTTTCAAGTGTGTAATATTTGTATGGGAAAATTTCTTTTTGAACATTAATGCCCAAATTAAACATAGAAGGTAATTGTGAAAGTTTACAATTCAACATTGGCAATAAATCTTTAAATAAAATCTTTTTATCGTTATATTCAACATTTGCTTTCATTAATTTTGTTCCTTTAATTATAGTATTTTTGATATTAACTAAAGACGAAAACATCCTAAAATCATATGCTAAATTGTGGAAATAAACAACTGCATGATCAGGTAAGAAATCAAGAAATTGTTTATTACATGTTTCACCTTTAAAGCATTCATTAATTTTTCCATTTTGTGATTGAAGAACACACATAAATGGTTTATGAATATTACCTGAAGCGTCAGCTTCAAAGTCAGCATACCAATAAGTAGGGTCTGTTTTGTTTTCGCTTTCTTTAACAATTTTTGGAGCTATTAATTTTGTGCAATATTCTGGGTCATATTCTAAATTAATATTTGTTAAATCTTTATCAAACTCATGATAGAAAACAGTTTTTAATATTCGATATTGTCCATAAGTGATTGGATTAAAATATCCTTGCTTCATTAATTCACGGACTAAATTTGAGGATGAAATATAATATCTGGTTTTCCTCCAAAGGTCACTATTATATTCTTTATCGAATTTATCCTCGGTACATTCAATTAAATGTTTAATATAATAAGTACTAAATGGTGTTTTCTCTTCTATGAAATAATGGTCTTCATAAACGTTAAATGTATGGGTTCGTTGAGGTTCAGCATCTTTGACTCCCAAATATGACTTACGGACTTTGTTTTTGCATTGTTGAACCGTTGTCTTTTTATTTTTTCTATCGCTGCGGTCATCAATGTATGATAACTTAATGTGAATCTTAAACTCTTGACATATTTTTTCAATTGAACCTTGGGATAAATACCTATTATTAATTCTTAATCGTATTTGATTTAAAATATCATCTGAATAAAAGCCAGTTTGTTTGAGAGCATAAACGAAGCAGCAATCATCCAATTCTTCACGTTGTTTAGTTGATTTTGTATTTTTTGCTGGAATCTCAATGGTTTCATATTCTAAATCACCAGTTAAATTATCATAATAACTCCGAGTGAATTCTTTTGCTTCTTCAAGAACAGTTACTTTTTCATCCACTAATGAATCAAATATTTGAAGACGTTTTAAATACTCAATAACTTTTTTAGGTACTTTATCATTAGCTATATAGTTAAAGAATGAACCACCGACGTCTTTACGGACCCTATCTTTATGTAAATATTTTGAAAATCTTAATGATGAAAATAATGACCAATCAGGTAAATCTGCATTATCTTCACTATTGAATCCCGTAAATTCTGCCGGTATTTCGTCAAGGTCGAATATAAAATGTTCTTCAGTGAAATTTTCCATTAATTTATTATAAACTTCAGGTGTTAATGGTTTAGAATGCCATTGACCTTTAACTTTAAATTCTATTTTGTATTTATCCATTGGTAATGGGTCTATGTATTCCTGAAAGAAATTTTTAAGTAGTGGAAACATTAATTTTTTGCCTTTATTGTTTAAAAGTTCAAAATTAATTTCCCAATTAGTAGGTGTTTTATATAATGATTTCATCATATCATCCACTAATGTTTTTTGTTCATCATCTAATTTTTGCCATTCTTTAAATGATTTAATATTACGTAAATTAATATCTTTTGGTTTTTCTTCAGGGAAAAATTCCTCATCATTTAATGCATCAGCTGGTGGTGAATTATATATTAAATCACTTCTCCAAAATTCACGAATATCTTTGGAATGCTTCATTAATTCATTAAGAAATGAAGAATCTTTTTTATGTAAATCACGGTTGAATTTTTCATGTAAACGTTGACGGTTGAAATCATCAAGTGAATCTCGAATTTTGTATTTATTTAAATTTTTGAATAAATAATCATCTGAATCTATGTAACGTTTAAGTGGTTTCGGTGATGGAATATTTAAACCTTTCATTAATATAAAAAGAGAGATATGGTTATAAATTGACCTTATAATGTTATTTTTATGTATTTTTATATAATAATAAAGGATTACATTAGATTTATTTATTAATTTATTATTTATTTTTATATATATAATTTATTTTAATATTTATATTAAATGTATATATATAATTGATCAAGAAATATACATAATAAATAATACATACTTTCAATGATATTCAATTTTCAATAATTAGTTTGAAAATAATTTTTTGAAATTCTAATCGTCTAACGAGTAAATCGAGAGTTTTTACTCAAATAATTTTGAAAGAATTGAATCTATCGTTCGACTTTTTTTGTCGAGGTTCGTTTTCTCGCCAAATACCTGATAAATAATATTTTTGATAAATGATTGTTAATATATAATACTATTTTTTTCTCCAATCTAAAATTTTGGAGTTGAAATTGAGTTCTATTTACGAATATTTCATTTTGAAAAAATACATTATTTTTTACTGAACAAATAGCTGATTTGCTATTAATAAACATCAAATGATTTATTTATTTAATTTATTTAATTATCATTAATTTTTTCAGAATGATTTAAATTTGATTTTTCACATACTGCTTTAATAGTACTTTTTATTATTATTATATATTATAAAATAAGGGAAAATGCATTCTAGCCCCCATTTTTCATATCACATTTCTTTTGGGGGCTAAATGATTTTTAGTTTATTTTTTTAATGAAAGTTGTATTTTAGCCCCCAATTTTTTTTATTCATAAGTGTTTTTCATCCCATAGACTTTACATTTCGCAAGTATTTCCCAAAATATTTTTTCTTTGTTGCTCCTTTATGCATATTACTAAATAAATAAATAGAATTGGTTGAAAATAAAAAAGGATATTATTATTTATCTCTATTTATAGGTAAAAAGGACATCTTATCTCTTGAATTTGATAGAAATAAAATGTTTAAAGGTTTTATTTATAATATTTTCTCTATATATAATGTTTTGTTTAATCAAAGATTATATATTCTAAAAATTTTTCTTGCGCTTTTGGTTATATATGTGTAATTATTTTCGAATATCGTTTATTATTTTATTCACCAAAGAATTTCTCTATTTTTAATTATTTTTGTTGTTTATTAAAAAAAACTAAACGACTTTATTTTGCTTTTACTAAACGATTTTTTTTATATATTTTTGATAGTTTATATGGTCAGAGTGTTTTCAAAAAGTTTATATTACAACCATATATTCTCACAAAATTTTTGGTAATAAAAGAAACACCCTAATTCTTATTTTGTATCAATTTTAATTTAATTATTTAACGCAGCAGCATTTTCTTTTTGCCCAAAATGATCTTAAACTTAAACCAGACATTATACTTTCATATTTTTATAATGAATATGAAATATAATAATTTATTCATGTTAATATAAACACCAGCTTTATGGCTTTTTTTGAGATAATATATAATTTCCAGTATGAGTTAATGATTCTTTCCCTTTTTATTCTATCTATCATTAAATAGTTTATCTTAATAGAGTAATCATCAAGAATTATTGATGTTTTTTAGAATTTTTCGTTTTATTTTTATCTTTATATGTTTTTTAACACATAACTTCCTTTTTTTGCATTTATTTTATTTTAATATGCTTTTTTTGCTCTTTTTTTAAATTAAATTTACGATTATTTTCAATTGAAAAAGTTATCAAAAAAGTGGGGGATAAAAAACACTTTTTTACATTTTTCCCCCCATTTTTCCTTTCAATTTTTGGGGGCTAAAAAAAGTTCCCCATAAAATAATGTTATTATTTATATTCAAATGTTTAATTGTTTATATATTGTTTTTTTTTATGAGTTATATATAAATTATTGACTTCAAAAAAATATCTCAATTAATTTGAATAATCTCATAGAATCGGTCAGACTGAAATCTGCATTTGAAGATCTATCAAATAATTAGAATACGACTTTTTTAGAAAAAGTTAATAAAAAGTTGCCTTTGAAAAATTAAAATATTGATCTTTAAAAATAAATATTTTGTCCTTTCAAATTTGAGAGCTCTAGCTTAGAGGCAAAATTAAATTGAGGCTAAAGTATTAAGTTCGATACTAAACCTCTTTGCTTTTTTTTATTTCTATATAAATTATTTAATTACGTTTCATTTCGGCAATTTTAACATTTTAATACGTCTTTTCATTGAATTTTATAAAATTCCAATTACGTCCGAAGGGTAATTTAATTAATAAAAAAAAAAATGATTTCTACATAATAAAATTACGGAAACTTTTGTAAATCAATATCCTGTGAATATTTTTTGCATCATTCAGCAAGATATGAATAATTATTATGTATCATATTTGGAATGCGAATTAATATTTTCGTAAATATTTGGATATAGAATTGGATTTACAAGATTGATTTTTCCGAATAAAAACTTGATTTCATTCATGAAAATTTGATTTTAAGAATTATTCATAGAAGACATCTGTTTATCTGTGAGAAAAAAATGAAAAAAAAAAAAAAAAAAAAAAAAAAAAAAAAATTATTAATTTAGAGTTCATTATAATTTATATATAAATATAAAATAGGAAGTTTCCACATATATTGATAATGATTAATAAAACCTATTCATCAATAAATTCTTCTTCCTCTTCTTCTTCATCATAATCATTAAAATTTTGAGCCATTTTGTAATATTTCATTGCTTCTTCAATATTGGCTTCAATACCATCACCTTTTTCCAGAATCACTGCTATTTTCCTCATCGCTGGGACACTTCCAGAATCACCTGCCATTTCTATGTAAGTGATTCCTTCTTCTTTATTCTCAGGGACGCCATCACCACTAAAAACACCAATGAGCCATATGCGTACATTGCCACTTTATCTCCGCAAACAGCAGACAATTTGTAGTACTTGACTGCTTCTTCTTTATTTACAGGGACACCTTTGCCTTCTTCAAGCATTGTTGCCAAGTTAAACATAGCAGTTGGGCAACCTTTATCAGCAGATATTTTGTAGTACTTTGCAGCTTCTTTTTTATTTGCAGGAACACCTTCACCGTTCTCCAATATCATTGCATGGTTTGTCATTGCTGTAGAATTCTCTTTTTCAATTGCCATTTTATATAATTTGATTGCTTCTTCAATATTTCCTTCATTTTCTAACATCATTGCACAGTTTGTCATTGAATCGTCATCACCTCGATCTATTCCAATCTGGTAAATCTTTCTTGCTTCTTCTTTATTTTGAGGGATTCCATCACCATTTTCAAGCATCATTGCATAATTATTTATCGCATCTAAGTTTCCTTTATCAATTGCCATGTTATAATATTTAACAGATTCTTCTTTATTCGGTGGAATTTCATCACCATCTTGCAACATGACAGCGTAATTATACATTACTGTGTCATCGCCTTTATCAATTGCCATTTTGTTAATTCGAATAGATTCTTCAATATTGATTGGAATTTCTTCTCCTTTTTTCAACATGAAAGCAAAAGTTGTCATTGCACTAACATTCCATTTATCAATTGCCATTTTGAAGTATTTAACTGATTCTTCAATATTTTCATCTTGTAAAAGACATGCTAAATTATATATTGCAGTAGAATCATTCTTATCAATTGCATTTTTGAAATATTTAATTACTTCTTCTTTGTTTTGTGTTATTCCATCTCCTTTGGCAAGCATCATTGCATAATCATTCATTGCAAATGAATTATCTAATTCAATTGACATTTTATAATGCTTAATTGCTTTGTCTTTATCAATTGGAACTCCATCACCCATTCCAATAATTTCGCCATATTTGTAAATGAATTCAATTTGACCTTTATCACTTGCTTTTTTCAGAAATTGTATCGATTCTTCTTTTTCTTCTACATTCTTTTCTCGCCTGTACAATTTGAGTCCATATTTGTACATCGATTCAACGCGCCCTTTATAAGCGGATTCTTTCAAATATTTATCCGATTCTTCATCTTCATTAAGCATTTGTGAATAATGATAAAGTGCCTTAATGTGCCATTTATCAGCAGCTTCCTTGATTAGTTTCAAATCTTCTTTAAGTGAGCCATATTTGTACAAATATCGCTTTTATGCTTCCTTTTTCAATTGCTCTTTCATAATAAAGAGTCGATTTAGCTTTGTCAGTAGGCGTTCCAGTTCCTTTGTAAAACATCTTGGCTAAATCATAAATGGTATCAACATTCCCTGCTTTTTCAGCATTTTCAAAATCATTCTTATCATGGAAAAGATTCTTCATATTTCTTTTCTTGCTTTAAATGACTGCCATAAATAAATAGAAATAATGAATCATTACTATCATATCTTTCTGTAATTATTTTTATTACCTTTTTGTGGTTCTTTGGAATGATTTTTCCTTTAATTAGCATGCTACAATAGTAAAGAAAAGCTTCATCATTTCCGTTTTCAAACGAAATTTTCAATTCTTTGATTCCAAGTTGAACATTTCGTGGGAAGTTATATTGGCCTTCAATTAAGAATTGGCCAAGTTTGAATTGATTTTTAGGATCATCAATCGTTTGTTGGACTGTTTCTTTGCATTTATCATTCAAACTTAGAAAGAGCTTATAAGGAATCATTGAATTTTTTGGTGTCAAATTTTCAATGATTATAACGGACGAATTTGTTTTTGAATCATCTTTTTGGCTTGATGAATGATTGGATGTTGATGATCCTTCATCAATGTATCCTGTCAATGAGATTACTCTATCTGAGTCGAAAGATATTTTATAATTGAAAAAGTCATTTTTGTTGACTTTTTCAGTTATGTAATTTTCTTTTGTTTTCAAGTCATTCAAAATTTCATCGAATGTTGGTATATTGAATGTTTTCTGTGACCAACATTTTTCAAAGAGATTTCTGTATGATTTTGGAATCTCAAATTTGAATTCAGGACGAATTCCTTGATGAACTTTGACAGGAATTTGGAAAAAGTTCAATTTATTAAACGGCTTCAAATTTGTGATGATTTCATAGACAATGATCGCAAAGGCATAAGCATCACAGGACTTGCTATATTCTGCCTTATCCCTTATTTCGGGTGACATATAAAATGGGGTCCCTTTGACACCATTGGAAGATCTAGATGTAAGACTTTCGTCACTTTTTGGACTGAATCTGGAGAGGCCAAAATCAGAAATTTTTGGAAGCAAAAAATCATTCAATAAAATGTTCCCTGGCTTCAAATCTCGATGAATAATGTCGTGAGAATGAAGATATGACATGGCTGCAGCAATTCCGTAGATAATGATCAGTTTGAGTGTGTCGTTTTAATTGGAGTCTGATTCGGAGTTACGTTCTAGTAAAATGAGATCTTCAAGGGAGCCGTTTGAAGCAAATTCTGTTATAATGACATGTTTTGGTTTTAAATGAAAATTTAAGGGACTGTATTCAATAAATTTGAGAATTGATGGATGATTTAATTTAGATATGATATTGACTTCTCTAGAAAGATTTAGAATTAATTCTGTGGAATCTTCTTCTAATGGATCTTTGGAGATTTTGTTTATATTTTACTTTATATACTTTACCAAAAGAACCAGATCCAATTTTATCCTGCAGGATGAATTCATCTAATGTATTAAACTGTGAATTTTTCTTTTGAGAGTTTATAAGCTATTCAAAAATTTTATTTTGAGGAAAAGAAATGGATTTCATAATGAGGAATGAAATAAAAAAAATGGTTATACTGGGACTCGAACCCTAAACCTTTGCTTCATCATAACAAAGATCGCCTCAAAAAGAGGATTGCCGACTGAGCTATGAAACTTTTGAATTCGTTCAAAAATATTTATATAATTATTTTATAACAAATAAAATATTTTGACAATTTTTTTGAATTATATAAACTTTTTCAATATATTTATAAAAAATTACTTTTTTTTTTCCTCTTTGCAAATATGGAAAGCTATATCGCTGATAAGAAAAAGCTTTACGCTGAAATTCTCGAATTTCTTGAAAATTCAGATGAGAATTTCGACTACACAACGATTGAAGAATGTTTTGAAAGATCATCTCCAAATCTCAAGCAGAAAGACAAAGATGGAGCTTTTGAAGACATGAAAGACTTTTTGCGAATTATAAAAAATATCAGTGACGAACACCACCGTGATACAACTTTCATCGCCAGAACTAAACAACTTCTTCTTCACTATAAAGGCCAAATCAAACAGACCTTGTCAAATGAGGAAATCTTCTATATTTTTGAAGACAACAAATTACTCGTTCATTTTCTATTGTCGAATGATGTCATAAGACTAACAGACAATATTTGTGAATCGATGATGACTAAATACGAAGCTAACGGTAACCGTTACTGCCACTTTTTCTATCCCGAGCTCGAAGAATTTTTAGGAGAAGAGAAAATGAAAACGGTTAAAAACGAACTTTTAAATAAGTCATCAAATATTTTTGACAACTATGATTTGAAACGCGAAGAAGGCGAGAATGACTCGCACATTTGCTCAATGATACGAAATGATTCAGTTGAAGAATTCGTTTCATATGTGACTCGGAGTAACTGTTCACTTTCAAGCCAAATTACGCCATCAATTTTTGAGACCAATTCATTCTTACTCGAACGAAAAGATACGACTCTGATTGAATATTCAGCTTTCTTTGGATCGATTCAAATTTTTCAATATTTGATGATGAGTGAAGTTGAATTGAGAGCATCGCTGTGGCTTTATGCGATTCATTCAAAAAATGCATCATTGATTCATATTCTTGAAACAAAGGAGGTTTGTCCACCAAAATTTGATAACAAAAATGAAGAAGAATTAAATGAAGCAAATAACGAATATTTGAGATGCCTTACTGAATCAATTAAATGCCATCACAATGATTTCGCTGACTACATTCAAAATAATTTTCTGTTTCAAGAAGAAAAAGATCCAAAACGAAACGAAACGATTACATGTAATTGCATAAAATACCATAATTACTATTATTTAGAGACAGAAACCATCAAAGAGCATGGATTCTTCTATTTGCACCTCTATAAATATAACGAACTTTTCAACCTTTTATTGAAAGAGAAAGAAGAAGGAATCAAAATGAAAATTATTTAAATCACAAATATTTTGATGAAGAACTGATTTCAGCGACCACAATTCAATAAGATAACATCATAAAACATTTTAATTGTGTTCGATAAGTGTATATTTTATGATATTTCAAATATTGAATATTTTTATAACATTCATCGACACCAATTTTTTTCAATGTTTCATATTTTTTTTTATAAGACAGCATTACAAAAAGCGGCCAGTCAAAATGATGTTGAAGTTATTTATTTTTTATTATTAAAAGAAAAAGAAATACCCAAACATCTTTTCAATGGAAATACCAATTTAACACAAATATCAATTCCATCATCTGTAACTTCAATTGGAGATCATGCTTTTTGTGGATGTTCATCATTAACACAAATATCAATTCCATCATCTGTAACTTCAATTGGAGATCATGCTTTCAGAGAATGTTCATCATTAACACAAATATCAATTCCATCATCTGTGACTTCAATTGGATATTCTGCTTTCGATGGATGTTCATCATTAACACAAATATCAATTCCATCATCTGTAACTTCAATTGGAGATTATGCTTTCAGAGAATGTTCATCATTAACACAAATATCAATTCCATCATCTGTAACTTCAATTGGATATTCTGCTTTCGATGGATGTTCATCATTAACACAAATATCAATTCCATCATCTGTAACTTCAATTGGAGATTATGCTTTCGATGGATGTTCATCATTAACACAAATATCAATTCCATCATCTGTAACTTCAATTGGATATTCTGCTTTCTATGGATGTTCATCATTAACACAAATATCAATTCCATCATCTGTGACTTCAATTGGAGATTCTGCTTTCTGTCGATGTTCATCATTAACACAAATATCAATTCCATCATCTGTGACTTCAATTGGAGATTATGCTTTCAAAGAATGTTCATCATTAACACAAATATCAATTCCATCATCTGTAACTTCAATTGGAAGATATGCTTTCTATGGATGTTCATCATTAACACAAATATCAATTCCATCATCTGTAACTTCAATTGGAAGATATGCTTTCTATGGATGTTCATCATTAACACAAATATCAATTCCATCATCTGTGACTTCAATTGGAGATTCTGCTTTCAGAGAATGTTCATCATTAACACAAATATCAATTCCATCATCTGTAACTTCAATTGGAGATTCTGCTTTCAGAGAATGTTCATCATTAACACAAATATCAATTCCATCATCTGTAACTTCAATTGGATATTCTGCTTTCTGTCGATGTTCATCATTAACACAAATATCAATTCCATCATCTGTAACTTCAATTGGAGATCATGCTTTCAGAGAATGTTCATCATTAACACAAATATCAATTCCATCATCTGTAACTTCAATTGGAAATTCTGCTTTCGATGGATGTTCATCATTAACACAAATATCAATTCCATCATCTGTAACTTCAATTGGAAATTCTGCTTTCGATGGATGTTCATCATTAACACAAATATCAATTCAATCATCTGTAATTTCAATTGGAGATCGTGCTTTTTGTGGATGTTCATCATTAACACAAATATCAATTCCATCATCTGTAACTTCAATTGGAGATTATACTTTTTGTGGATGTTCATCATTAACACAAATATCAATTCCATCATCTGTGACTTCAATTGGATATTTTGCTTTCTATGGATGTTCATCATTAACACAAATATCAATTCCATCATCTGTGACTTCAATTGGATATTCTGCTTTCTATGGATGTTCATCATTAACACAAATATCAATTCCATCATCTGTGACTTCAATTGGAGATTATGCTTTCAGAGAATGTTCATCATTAACACAAATATCAATTCCATCATTTATTGATCTAAGAAATCTCTCGATACCATCAATAGCAAAAGTCACAACATATTAATTAATAAATAAAAAATAATATTTTACATTTATTCTTCATTTTATATTTTATCATTTGAAAAGATTTAGGAGAGACATAATAAAGAATGTATGAAAATTATATTTAAAGAAAATTCCAACCTAGTCCCCAATTTTTTATGTCACATATCTATTCTCAGCTATTTGCAAAATGAACAAATAGCCTCCATTTTAGTTTACTTTAAATAATTTTGCATTGTTTTCATATATATTTACAAGTTTAAAGTTTCTTTAGCCCTTTCAAAATGTGAAGTTTTTTTAGCCCCCATAAATTGAAAGGAAATTTGGGAAAAAAATGTTAAAATATGGATTTTAGCCTCCACTTTTTTGGAAACTTTTTCAATTAAAAATAATCGTAGATTAATATAAAAAAGAGCATTAAAAACAGATCAAAATAAAATATTTACCAAATAAATGAAAATTCACAGTGTGAACTTCATAAGGATTAAAATTAAAATTAAAATTAAAACTAAAAATCTAAAAATCTAAAAACTTTAAAAAAATACTTGATGACAACATTATCAGAAAAGGGAGATTATGAGAGAAATGATATAAAAGCATAAAAGCATTGATTAACCATAAAAATTGCATATTATTACAGAAAAGTAATCAAGAAAGTGTTAATAATAATAAATACTAATCACTAAATTTCAAATTCACTCGAAAAATTAAAAAGGCGCAATGCATCTCATTATTTTTAAATTATTTTATTTAGAAAGAAAATACTGTTATGTCAAATAAGGTAATTTAAAATGCAAACTAAATAAGGACCAGGAGCTTCCACTTTACAAAATATGTTTGTGATTATATATGATCGTATATACAACTTTTTGAAATAGTTTAGACAATATAAACTGCATCTCGAAAGACGGGCCTGTTTTGACCAATATTTGACCATTTTTGAATAATTCAAATGTGGTACTGTAAACTATTCAAAAATGATATGTGTTTTGACTCATTCAATTTTAAAATCTTAAGAAAAAAATCATTAAAATCAAATTTTTATTAAGCAAAAAATGATAAATAAGGAAATTAATGAACTACATGAAATAATGAAAGACAATTATCATATATATTATTGATTTTTTGATTGTTTAAAGGCACTGATATAGAGGCAATTTGATAGGCTTTTTTTTAAAAAAAAATTGATTTCTGCATATTAAAATTATGGAAACATTTGTGTATTTAACATCAAATCTTTATTTAACATAACTTTATTAAATTCTAATGCCAAAAATCGTTTTATTTAGGATAAATAAAGATAATAAATTATATCTTTAAAATTTCCATCTAATAGGATTAAATATTATGATAAAATGAACATATAAGAAAATGTTAACTGCGTAAAGCTCGAAGTACGGTACGTCTATGCCATAAAGAATAATTATAAAATAAAAATTTGGGGGCTAGAGTGCAACTTATAATTTTAAAAATATACTTAAAATCATTTAGCCACCAAAAAGAAATGTGATATAAAAAATGTGGGTTATAAAATTCTATTAATTTTATTTTGAAATTAATTATTAATTGAATCAAACTTCATTTGTTTGACACTCTTTATTTTTAAAATGTTAATAATTATTAAAGTTAGATTAATTTTTATTAAAAAGAAATTTATTTTATGGTTCAACAGAAGCATTAGAAACGCCAAGCTTTGAAAAACATGTAAAGCATGTAAGCTTTCCCTTCTTATAAAGCACTATGAAAACAATAATTCCGACAATGATGACAACTGCACAAATGACACCTACAATGATATAAGTATAATTTTTCTTTTCAGAGACCTCTACCGTGTAGCTAGCTGACTCGTAATTGTTGTTGAATATTGCAATGCAGACAGTTTTTCTTGCGTGGTCCAAATTGACGGCGCTGCTCAAGAAAACACCAGCTCTCGTGTAATGCTGATATTCATTTATTGTTACATAACAATTATCGTCATACCAAAGAGTAACATTATCGAAGAATGAGCTTGCTTTTGATTTAATTGAAAGGATGTCTTTTCCTGAGATGAATTTGACTCTTTTTACTTCCAACGAAGCGACAGTGAATTGGATTTTAGAGCCATGAACAATAGAAATCTCTGCCTGACAGAAAGAACCGATATGGTACTCATCACATGCACATTCAGTTGGATTAGTTTGATTACAATTATCACAAGGACATGAAATTTCAATGAAGTAATTGTCAGTCTCATTGTGATATGGAGTTGGCGACATTGAAGGTGACAAAGAAGCTGAAGCTGTTTCAGAAGCTGTCGGTGTTGCTGTTGCAAGAGGAGTGCCAAGAGGAGTCTTTGGAGGAAGAGGTGATTGTGTTGGACTTGCCATTGGAGTTTCAGAAGGAGACTCTGTCGCGGACTGAGTTGGCGATTGAGAAGGTGACTCCGTTGGTGATTGAGAAGGTGACTGTGAAGCTGATGGTGAAGGTGATTGTGAAGCAGAAGGTGAAGCAGACTGTGTAGCTGATTGGGTAGCAGATTGCGTGGCCGATTGTGTTGGTGTCTCAGAAGGTGGAGGTGTTCCAATTGCCGACTGTGTTGGCGTTTTTGATGGTGTTGGTGATTGCGTTGCTGGTGGTGTTTGTGTTGCTGGGGGAGACTTTGAACGTGATGGTGTTGGTGATTGTGAAACTGAGGGTGTTGGAGCGCATGATGGTGTTGGTGTTGGCAAGGCACCAACAACAACAGGTGTTCCAAATGTTATGTATTGATTATCAATTGGACCAGTTGCAACTACTGAGAAACTTTGTCTCTCGGTACTCAATCCAGTGTCCATGAAATCATTTGAATAAATATGCACAATATACTTACCAGGTTCAATCTCTCCTTTTTTAATAATGACTTTCTCATTCGTTGAAAAATGCTGTGCATCTTCACTCTCAAGATGATCACCAATGTATCGTTTTCCTTTTCTCGAAATGACAACAAGATCAAGATCACGTGTGAGAGGAACAATTGAAGTCTGTTCAAGCATTGGATCCAAATATGACATCGTTATTTGTAAATCACATTTATTATTTTTGACTTCAATTTCTGCAACAAGATGACTATTCTCTGATATTGAAGGAAGTTTCTCAGGATTCGTAATTTGAACACCAAAACTCTTGTCAAATGGAAGGATTGTTGAAAGATCAACAATTCCATGTCCAAACAAAATATCTGGCGTTTTTGAACCATGTGGATGTTTGCATGAATTGATCATCAATGCACGCATTGTGACACCATCCAATTTGACTTTTGCATATGGCCACTTCTTCTTGAAATATTCACTAACAAGTGCAACCGCACCTGCTGCATTTGGAGTTGCCATCGATGTTCCTTGCATGAATGTGAAGTCTGCTTCATCATCATCTCTACATCCATGGACACCATCTGCCATCTTCCTTGATTTAGCACTAGTTATATGTGTACCAGGCGTCATTATGTCTGGCTTCAATATTCCTTTGTTTCCTGGGCCACCAGAAGAGTAATCTGCATGCGTGATTGGCTTTGAATTATTGAATGGAGTAATGTCTGTTATCTTCACTTTTCCTCCGCTACTTAAAATTGTCAATAATTTACTATCATATGTATACAAGATGCCGCTCGTGTCTCCTTGTTCACATTTGTAGATCCAATCAAGACCACTGCCAGACTTCGCATAAAGAACTGTGACCCAACTTCCGTAAAGAAGGTTACATTGACTTCCTTTTGTGGCATCGACAACGACAACTTTACTGCTCGATGTGGAGCCAACTGAGCCAATAACCCACGGATCTGCATCAAGCAATGCATAAGCTTCAACTGTTAACGATGGATTGCTCATACTTTCTATTTTATACTTGTGAAAATCTTCAAGAAAATCACCCATCGCTCCAACTGTTAAAACGTTCTTTGAACCACCTGGATCACAGACTGTGAAGTTCCCTTGGTCGTACTCATTCCCAGCTGCAAATAGGAAAAGAAAGTTCGGATTATCATAAGCTAACTTTCCATACTCATAATTGATCCTATC
Organism: Tritrichomonas musculus; assembly: GCA_039105265.1. Lineage (NCBI taxonomy): Eukaryota > Parabasalia > Tritrichomonadida > Tritrichomonadidae > Tritrichomonas > Tritrichomonas musculus. Next base: position 1,475,274 of record JAPFFF010000038.1, on the reverse strand, counting down.
GTTATAACCGTCAACTCCCCAACTGTTCGTTGAAATGGTCGAATTGTACGTCTTCATGAGTTCTGCAAGTTTCGTTGAACTGACGTCATTTAATCCACCAGCATAAAGAATCTTGGCATCTGGCGCATTCCCATTAAAAAGACTCGTTCCCATCGTCATATCGTTTTCACAGTTACTTTTGCCAGCAGTCGTGCCGGCCACATGCGTGCCGTGTTCATTATCTTCAATTTTGCCTAAAAGGGAAGTCAGATAGTTGCTAGTGTAGCCATAGTAGACAATCTTCCTGTGAGTTGGCATGTGACTGTTGAGTTTGAATTTGGCGCTCGGATCATAGAACATTGAATGGAAATAGTCTATCGGCGTGTCTTGTATGGTGATAATTTCACCTTCACCGTTAATGCCTTCATCGTTAATATAACGTGGGAAATAAACTATGTTGTTGCTTTTGTTGGTTTGGATGTTTTTGATTATATCATTTTTCTGAGTATATCCGGTCATAAGATTGTTTTTGATTTTGGGAGGTGTATAGGTATGAACTGATTTAACTTCTGGTATTAATGATAATGCTTGGGCTGCAGCTTTCTTCTTTTCGATATATCCGTCTTTCTCAAGATCATCTGATTCAATTAGGACAAGATACGATTCTTCATTATTTCGACGGACAATCGTATAGAGACTTGGATTTGGTGGAAGTACAAAGTTTGGCTTGGTTGAAACAACAAAATAGATTACATCTTCAATTGAACCTCCATCTTGATTAATTTTATCTGAAGCGTCAATTTTTGCGATAAGAGAAAGGTCTTTAATCTCTTGGAGTTGACTGTTTTTCAGATATATTATAAATGTGTTCCTTATAACTGCATTCCTTATCGTAAATTCAAGAGAATCACTTAATTGACGAAGATCTTTAACAAGAAAGTGGACATAATACCAATAACCTTCATCTGGATCTTCGTTATTTTTAACAAATTTGTTATAAATACGGCGGAAAATGCTTGCATTTTTGTTGATATATTGATAAGGAGAAGAAAGTTTATATTCTTTTCCTGAATATGTCATGTACGTAAAAGAATTTAATTTAGATGGCTTTTCTCGAGTTTTGCTTTGTGCAAATATCGAAAAAAGTATAAACCAAAGGACATTGGTTAAAATCATATTTTCGGAATTTGAGTACGTTAGAATTTTAATTCAATTATTGTATAATTTCAAATAATTGAATATAATCATAAATATTTAATTGAATTTTCAAAATAAAATTTGAGATAAAAAAAATTGAATAAACTCCATTTTTTTATAAATTACAAATAATTCTTCTAAACTGTTTAATTGAAATATAATTTTCAACAAAAAATGTTGAATCAATATTTAGTACGATGTTATCATAGGTCAAAAAAAAAAAAAAAAGACCTTTATTTGAAATAATATATCGGAAATTAAAAGCTCTTATTTTTAATAAAAAATTTATCATTTGTATTAAATACTTTAATACTTGGTTTTAAGATGCATATTAAATTTAAATTATCAATTTATTTATAGCTTTAAAGATTTTTTTCTTAATATAAATCAAAATTTTTGTTCAAAATATTTCAGTTCTCTAAAATTGGAAATTTCTATTCAACCACTTCGTTAATAAAGAAATTGAATATTTTACAAAATATTTTTTTGAAAGTTTTTTTTAGATTTGGGAAAGCAAGTTTCCCTTTTTATCATGAACCTTTTGTATAATTATTGATAATACTAATCTAGATCTTCGAAAAAGGCCAAACTTTTAGATAATAATTATGATTTAATGATAAAGTAATTTACTATATCTTTTTCTAATGGTGATAATTTCCCAAGCAAAAAGTTAGAGTGTTCAATTTTTCTAGATATTTATTCAATTTTTTAAAATCAAATCTCTCATAATAAAAAAATATTGGGCTTTCATTGTTTATTGATTGGTTGTGGGATATTAACAAAATCAAAATCAGTTTCATTAAATATATCTGATATTAAAATAAAAATGTATAGATAACAAATTTGGATTTTTTTATCTGATTGTTAATTGCAATGCTTTTTTATTATAAAAAAGTAATGTGAAGCTATAAAGCAATGAATGAGTGGCACAGTCCCAGCAGGGTTCATAAATGCTGGATAAAATAAATTTTTTTTATATTTTTACTTAATTTTTCCCGAGGCTACATACCGCCTAGCGGGCGTCGAGCGAGGCTGAGCAAAGCGAAGCAGAGTCGAGACCCCGCGGCTGGCCGTAAGAATCGGTAAAAATTTTGTAACCTAAAAAAATTTTTTTTTTTTTTTTGCGTTTTATTTAGATTATTTTTTCTGAGGATTTTCCACTTTTTGAAATCTCCTCACAAAAGTACAACTATATTAAATTAATTCAATAGAAATTGAATGTTAAACTTCCTAATTTCAATTGAAAAATTTGAATCACTTCTCATATAGTTCCTTGATTTTGAAAATATCCAAATTTGAAAATTTTGGATTCATTTCATACTAATTTAATTGAATCATGGATGATGATCAGTCCTTTAAACCGTTATATCCAGCAGCAGAAAAGGATGGAGTTGTTTATGTTATTGATCACCAAAAAAAAATTGCTAATGTTTTTAGAATAACAAAAGAATCTGTATTGATTCCACGATATGTTGTTGATAATTCTCAAGAGTACTTAATAACAAATTTTTTCAAATCAGCTCTAACATTTAATTATTGCATCCAAAAGATTGAATTTGCAAATGATTCAGAAATAAAAATCATTGATAATAATGGTTTTTCTAATTCATCAATTGAGTCTATAACTCTTCCAAAAAATCTGATGGAACTCCAAAAAGACTGTTTCAAGTCAACAAGATCTTTATTCAAAATCAATATAACTCCAAATAACAATTACTATAAAGTATACAACGATAAATTCCTTATTGGAAAATCATCAACAGAAAAAGAAGATTATAATGTTCTCATATTTGCACCACGCAATATTGAAAAAGTTAAACTGCCAAGTTTTATTGAAATTATTGCTCCCTATGCATTTGAATACTGCGAAAATCTTAAAAAATTCGAAATTCCATCAGATTCAAAACTTACAAAAATAGGAAAATCAGCATTTTATAATACAAAAATTGAGAACTTTACAATTCCAGTCAATTTCATTGAATTCCAAAATGGATGGTGCAATGGCACGAGAAAGCTAAAATCAATCAACGTTGCACCGGACAACAACTATTATAAAGTATATGATGACAAATTCCTCATTGGCAAATCATCTCCAGAAAAAGATATTTTCGATATTCTCATTTTTGCACCACGCGACATTGAAACAGCTACAATTCCGAAATTTATAGAAACTATTGCTCCATATGCATTTAATGAATGTGAATGCCTTCATCAAGTTACAATTCCTCATGATTCAAATCTTAAAATAATTGGAAAACATGCCTTTTCAAAATCTTCAATTGAAAGCATTCAAATTCCTCATCATGTAACAAAGATAGGCAAGGCTGCTTTCTCATATTGCAAGCAGCTTCAACAAGTTGAAATTCCTGCTAATTCAAACCTACAAAAAATAGAAGAATACACTTTCTATGGAACAAAAATTGAAAGCATTTCAATTCCATGTAAAGTTGTTGAAATCGGAAAGAATGCTTTTTATGGTTGTTCTCAACTTCAGCATGTTGAAATTGCTCCAAATTCTGTACTTCAAATTATTGAAGAAAATGCATTCTATGAAGTTCAAGTAGAAAGTCTTTCACTTCCTGAAAAGTTAACTGAACTCAGAGAAGGTTGGTGCAATGGAGCATTACAACTGAAGAAAATAAAAATTGATCAAAATAACAACTGTTATTCGTTGTACAATGATCAATTCATTGTTGGAAAATCATCTTTTGAAAAAAGAAAATTCGATGTACTCGTTTTTGCTCCACGTGATATTGAAAAAGCAACAATTCCTAGTTTTATTGAAATCATTGGTTCTTGTGCATTCAATGCATGCAAAAAGCTTCGTTATGTTGAATTCCCATTTGATTCGAATCTTCGGATAATTGAAGATCGCGCATTTTCTGATTCTTCAATTAAATGCATTTCAATTCCTAGGCAAGTGACAAGAATTGGCCGTGGCGCGTTCTTTTATTGTAAAAATTTGCATAAAGTTGAAATTCCAAATAATTCTGAGCTTAGAATTATCGAGCAAAGAGCCTTTTTTAATTCTTCAATTGAAAGAATATTTATTCCACAACACATAAAAAGAATCTGTGGATCGACATTCTCTGATTGTGTGTTGCTTCGAAATGTTGATTTTTCAAAAAATTCAGAACTTCAAGTAATTGAAGATTATGCGTTTTATAATACATCAATTGAAAGTATTTCTATTCCTCGCCATACAACAAATATTGTTTGTTATGCTTTCTCGTTATGTCCTAATCTTCAAATATTCGAATTAGATAAAAACTCAGAAATAGAATACATAGACGATTTTGCTTTTAAAGATAGTAAAAATATTACTTTTATGACCCCAATTAAATTTCAAAAATATATCAAAGGTTTCATAATATAAATAAAACATGCAAATTTACAAATTAAAAAAATAATTCTGCCAATATTCACAATTTGTATTATTTTTTTTCCTATAAAAACACTGTTCTACTTTTTCCTTTTTATATCTTATCTTCAATAATTCGTTCTTAGCATTTGAATTTCTAAAATTATATTGAAATTTCTGTATTAAAGTTATAAACGATCTTTGTAAATATTTAAGTCAATTTATTTGATGAATGAATAAACTATAAAGGTAGAAACATAGGTCATATTTAATATTAATCAAAATCCATGCTCAAATTTATTCTTTTCATTAGAGAACCGCGGGAGAAAGGAAAAAGCATTCAAAAAGTGAATATTTTTTTGAGGCAAAAACGATCAAAAAACACGTTTTTTAATTGAGAACAGCTCACAAAAACATAACTTTTTGAGAATATCAACTTTTTGAAATTAAAAACACGGTTAGAGCTTTAAATAATTGGCCTTTTGGCATGTTTAAGAGGCGCCATTTTTCTTCTTGGCCTCATGAATTAGAATTCGGAGCTCTTCTGCAGGGAGCAACGTCTAATCTAAGTGTGTATATAATACTTTTAGAATTATATTATCTGAATCAAATTTTCATCCTTTATTTAATAAATATTTTTATTTCTATTTAATTTTTTATTTCTTTGCATAAGAAAATACTCAATATGATGTTCATGAATATATACAATATTAATAATTACTATTTCCCTTTTTTAAAACCCAAGAATATTAAAAATTTTTAATATTTTATTTTGTGGGAACTCATTGAATTTTACTCATTCAATTTTCAAAATTTTGTCTGTTGTCCCTTAAATCATTAGATTTATTTTAGATTTCATATGGCATTATTTATATATTATTATATTATATTTTATTATATATGCTATTTAAAAGAATTTTAATGTAATATTAATCAATATAAACAGATTTTAAAATTATTTTATATAGATTATTTTCTCAATTATACAAACATAATTATCTAATTATATAATTTAATATTTACAAATTGTATCTGTAAAAACGAGAAAATGTAAAATTATTAAATATAGAAAAATATAAATTTAAAATAATTATTCTAAGAGTAAAAAAGTCCCGAGTAATTGAGTTCTTATCCTCTATTGAAATGATTAAAAATTGTAAAAGTAAACAATTTTTTCTAAGAAAACTTTCAAATAAAATCTCAATAAAAACAACTTAATTTTTTGTTTGTTTTTCTGTATCGGAGATTATTCAAAATTTATAAAATAAAAAAAAATAAAAAAGATATGATAATCATTAAAAATATTTATATAAAAACCGTACTATTGAATTGATTTTTTCTGAAAACTCAATTTTTGTATTATTTATTAAAACTTTATATAAATAAACAAATGCTTTTGTTTTTTCTTGCTCTAAAATTAATTAAGTCTGAAATACAAACACTTTTACTTTGGGATGAAGAGACAATGCCAGCTAAAAAGATGTACTCATCCGATGAAGGATATTTTGACGCACCAGATTTCATTCCATTTATCCATTACTCCCCAGCTCAAGGTGAGATCAAAGGGGCAGTTCTAATTTGTCCCGGTGGATCTTTTCAAACTCGAAACATGGAATCAGAAGGCTCTTCTGTTGCCGACCGATTATCAGCTCTTGGATACCAATGCTTTGTTGTCAGCTACAGAGTCAACCCATACACTCTAGAAGAAGGAGCTCTTGATTTACAACGCGCATTACGATATGTTCGTAAAAATTCAGCATCATACAATATCAATCCCAACAATATCGCTGTTGTTGGCTTCGAAGCAGGGGGAATTCTTTGTGGCGAGCTTTGTCTCAATTGGCAAGGAACAACAAACGCCGTAAAACTTGACAATACTTATACACCAGACGAATTAGATTCAATTCAATCAAACGTAGCAGCAATTGGCCACATTTACTCTTATTATGGCAGTCTTTCTGCCTCAAACAACGATGTTAATACCTTTAAAAACGCAAAAGTTCCATCAACATTTTATGCATATGGAACAGAAGACTCTCTTTACAGCCAATTCATACAAAATGCAGAAGCTGTGATAAACGCAGGTATTTCAGTCGAGCATCACGCTTTTAAGGGAGAAACAACCGGATTCGGAGCAGGAAACTCTACATCAAACTGGATTCCACTTTTTGATAACTTTTTGACAAACGTTTTTGCCTCACTGGAAGATGAGGGAGAAGCTTCTTCAAATGGTGCCGGAATCGACCCAGAAACGCCAGCTCAATCTAATGCCGAAAGCAACAAAGAAGAACCTGCTGTTTCTAATATCGAGAGCAAAGACGAGGAGCCTGCTGCTTCTAGTGTTGAAAGCAACAATGAAGTTCCAGTTGAATCTAGTTCAGAAGCTGACAAAGAACCACCTGTTGTATCTAGTTTTGAAAGCAACAATGAAGAACCAGTTGAATCTAGTTCAGAAGCTGACAAAGAACCACCTGCTGTATCTAGTGTTGAAAGCAACAATGAAGAACCAGTTGAATCTAGTTCAGAAGCTGACAAAGAACCACCTGCTGTTTCTAGTGTTGAAAGCAACAATGAAGAACCTGTTGAATCTAGTTCAGAAGCTGACAAAGAACCACCTGCTGTATCTAGTGTTGAAAGCAACAATGAAGTTCCAGTTGAATCTAGTTCAGAAGCTGACAAAGAACCACCTGTTGTATCTAGTGTTGAAAGCAACAATGAAGAACCTGTTGTATCTAGTTCAGAAGCTGACAAAGAACCACCTGTTGTATCTAGTGATGAAAGCAGAAATGAAGAACCTGTTGAATCTAGTTCAGAAGCTGACAAAGAACCACCTGTTGTATCTAGTGTTGAAAGCAGAAACGAAGAACCTGTTGAATCTAGTTCAGAAGCTGACAAAGAACCACCTGTTGTATCTAGTGTTGAAAGCAACAATGAAGTTCCAGTTGTATCTAGTTCAGAAGCTGACAAAGAACCACCTGTTGTATCTAGTGTTGAAAGCAGAAATGAAGAACCTGTTGTATCTAGTTCAGAAGCTGACAAAGAACCACCTGTTGTATCTAGTGTTGAAAGCAGAAATGAAGAACCTGTTGTATCTAGTTCAGAAGCTGACAAAGAACCACCTGTTGTATCTAGTGTTGAAAGCAACAATGAAGTTCCAGTTGTATCTAGTTCAGAAGCTGACAAAGAACCACCTGTTGTATCTAGTGTTGAAAGCAGAAATGAAGAACCTGTTGAATCTAGTTCAGAAGCTGACAAAGAACCACCTGTTGTATCTAGTACCAAAGATGAGCCAACAACAGAACCTACAACAGAACCAACCACTGTTCCAACAACAGTCCCTACTCCTGCTCCTACAAAAGTACCTACAAAAGTTCCAACCACAGCTCCTACGACAGCTCCTTCATCGTCGACATCTTCTGAACCAGCGTCAGATCTTCCCTCGACTTCTCCTGACACATCCGGCGATTCGGGCATTGATTCAGGCAGCAAGAAGCAGAACATGCTCTACATGATTATTGGCATTGTCGCTGTTGTTGTTGCCGTGTTGACAATTGCCATAATCGTCGTGTCAATCGTCAAGAAGACCAGGAGGAAGGAGAGTCGCTTAGCCGACCTCGAGAGAGAGATGCTTGATGGCGGTTTCCAGGATTCAATTCTTTAAAAACTAATTAAAAAGCTTTTATTACCTAAATATGAAAATTGTTTTAATGCTAAACTTAACAAATGGTGTTGAAGCCATAAAAAATGTTTATAAATACAGTGAAATTAGCTTTACAGTAGATTCAATTTGGTTACAGAAAAAGTTAATAAATTGAATATTTGAATGCAATTACTGAAGGAGAGTTCTGAAGAAAAATTCAATGATAAGGCCAAAGTTTCATTGAAAAATGAAACAAATATTCATTGAAATTTTTTCTATCATTTTTTTCCATGAAAAAAGGGACGAATAAGCGGGGAATCGTATTTTTCTACGCCACATTTTGAAAACTTTTAAACTTTTTGAATACTTTTTTATACATTTTTTATTCCATTTTTGCTAAATAATGCATAAATATATAGTTCAAATGGCTTCCCGATTCATCCAGCAATTCAAGGAGCCTGATTTGGCTTCGCGCAGCCCTGTGATGATCATTGGTGGGTATATTCCTGAAAAATTATGTAAAAATAAAAAAAAATTATATCAAAAAAAGCAAATAGTTATAATTTAAATTTACGACAATAGACAATTCCATTTAAATATGTAATAAAATAAAATTCATAAGGAAGGAATCGCTGGTAGTGTAATGGTATCATGTAGGATTGTCGTTCCTGTGACCCGGGTCCGATTCCCGGCCAGCGAGTTTTTTTATTTTAGAATTGATTAATCATTTTTTTGAAAAAATACAAAAAATTCATGATACTATTGTAAAAAATATCTGAACATTGCACTTGGATTATTCAATGAAGCTGCCTTTATGTATAATTCAGTAACTTGGGTCAATTCTGATCGATTTAATGTTCCACTTTTTTCGATGGATTCTGCATATTTGAACATCGAATCAGGATAACTCATTCGTGAACCTTTCTTGTACATTTGAATTGGTCGAAAATTTTTATCTTTAATCCTTCCTTCCTCAATTAATATTCCTTATCGAACCATTGATTCAGGCTGGCTTGATAAGACACCTTTTCTGTCTCTATATCTGTATCTTTTCTTGATTCTATCAAAGTATTAGTTTTAGTATTTTGGTTGAACATGACTGGTGCTTTTGGACTGTTTTACTTTGTATTGAATGTTTTGATCAATTTTTTTGGTTGATTCACTTTTTATCATTTTGTTTTTTAATTTTCGTTTCTATATCATTGTTGTCACTAGGTTTTGATTCTTTATCATTTGGAATACTGGAAATAAAATGAATTAGTCTTCATCATTTTATTAAATGATTTCATGTGTGATAAATATATGTTCTCAAAATTTGACCATTCTTAAAAATTAGAAATGATAAATTCAATTTATTTGAAATTAAAAGACAAAATTATTTTTTTAAAATAAAAAGCAATTATGAAAAATAACTTGACAAATATATTCCTCACATAACGAAATTCTGATAATTAATTCAATATTATTTATTAAAAATTCCTCCTAAGACTCTCAAATTCAAATGAACTATTCCATTATTTTGAAAACCATACTCTTTTAAAGTTAAATTATCATTTGCTAATGGCTTTCCTTGATATGTTAGCCACTGTTCATTTGTATCAATTCCATTTAATTTATTTAATTCATTTTTGAATGCCAAAAGGGTATCACTTTCTAACATATTAAGAACCAACATCTTTCCATCGGTATTTTTCACAAATAAATGTAATTTGTTGGGCCCATCGCAGTTTTGTTGAACAGGTTGATTACAGATATTCTGCTGAACTGGCTGGTTATAGAGATTTTGCTGAACAGGCTGGTTACAAATATTCTGCTGAACTTGCTGGTCATAGAAATTTTGCCCAACTGCCTGGTTATAGAGATTTTGCCTGAATTGATTAATCATATTTAACAAACTATAATTGATTCTACCATCTTCAAATCGCATTGGTTGTCTAGTTATAGGTGATTCTGCTTTTGATTCTAGAGCCTGCTTAATTGCATCTCTTTCATATGTATGGCCGTCAGGCATAACATATGGAATTCTCATTACCTGAGAAGTTATAGGGCAAATAAATTGGTCAGGAATATCTGAACAAGATAGCATTTATTTCAAAGTGAGGTGATTTAAGTATTCTCAATATAAAATACGTTTAATATAACAAAAAAAAATCCTTTAAAGAATGAATGAAAAAGATCATTTACGGAAATGATTTATTTTTTTCAATCAACATTAACAAGTAAACTAAGAAGGACTTTTTTTAAATTTTCATTGAAATGTTTATTTTTTTCAATCAACAATTGAAAATGATTTAAAAAGATCATTTTAGCTTTTTTAATTTCATTGCAATGTTTCTTCCCAGAGATGAAATACCAAGGAATTTCCGTTGTCCAATAACGTTTGAAATCATGGAAGATCCAGTTGAAATGGAAGATCACTACATTTATGAGAGAGATGCAATTACGCACTGGATGGCCGAACATTCCAATCGATCACCAATGACGAATCAAGTAATGTCTACCAATATGATCCCAAATATAAACTTAAAGAATAGTATTTCTCAGTATCTCCAAAATAAAAATGGAATGATAAAAGTTTTCCTTAAGGATGTTGATGATAGGATTGTTATTGTTTCAATTAATGAAAATCAAACACTCAGACACTTTAAAGAGGAAGTCAAACGATTAAATGGTATTAATGAAGATGAACAATTCTTAGTGTATATGGGAAAACCATTAAAAAATATGGATGACAAAACATTAAAAGAATTAAAAATAATAAATGGATCAACAGTTAATTTATTACTACGACTTAAAGGTGGTATATAATAAAATATCATTTTTTTTTTTTTTTTAATTATTATTTTTATATTTCCATTATTTATTTTTTTTTTTCTTTTCTTTTGAAACATCAAAAAAAATTTTAAAAGTAATCTCATGAAAAGAAATGGGAAACAACAATAAGATTAAATTTCAGCGTAAAAAAAGAATTACATTTTAATTGAAATGAATAATCTTTAATTTGTATACATTTATGCATATTCACGAACCTTTTGTTATATTCGGATCTAAAATAAAAAAAGAACTGCATTTCGATTTAAAAACAAAAAGGAGGTTTATAAGTTGATTTCAATATTTGAGCAACTATAATGTCTTGATGCCAATAACTCTTCAGTATATCCAAACAAATAACCATTCTTGAACTGATATTTTGGTGAAACGTTTTGAATTTATATATAAAGCAAGGTAGATTGAATAGATAATCCTTTGTAAAATTGATAAGAAAAAAACTATTTTCATAAGAAGTGATTTTGGGCTCAAAAATTAGTGTTTTTCACTTGCTAAAGTATAAAAAAATCAATTGTTTTCTTAACTCTTTTAAACATATTGTATTTCTAAATGCAAATTATCTGAAGCAAATATATGACTTGATATTAAATATTGTATATAATATAATACTTATGAAAAAAATAAGTTAAATGGAGGCACTACCTCTGGAATTGCAATTGCATATATTATTATGATTGCAAAAATATTAGATAGATATTGAATAATATTTATATGTATATATATTCATATAATTTAGCTTTAAGAAATGTTCTTAATGATCATATCTCATTGCTTTAATGTTTATTAAATCACTTCACTGTCGCTAGATAAAATAATCAAAATAACCAATTTAATTGAAATGATTATTTTAAAATTAAATTAGTTTATTTAATTTAATTCAATTTTTGAATTAAATTATTTTTTTTTTTACAATTTTAAAAATAATCATTTTTATAAAAATCATTTTTATTTATGATCTTAGCATTAGCACTCTTACTTTCTTTAGGGTCTAGCACAATTTCATACCAAGATTCAACTCTTAGCATTACTAATGAACCTTTAATTGAAAAGAGTTTAATTAATAACTATTCAGGCGCCAAAGAATGTGTGATTACTTCTGATAGCACTATCTCAATTCAACAAGATGCTTTCCGTTCCTTTACACATCTTAATCAAATGTCTATTCAAGCATCTACTATTAATTTTGAAGACAGCTCATTTAGACAAATAAGTATTAGTGGAAAATTTACAGTTAATGCATCAATTTCAATTAACATAAGTGAAAATGCGTTTGCTTCGGTAGACATTGACTCCATAGAACTTAATGCTCAAAAACAAATTACTCTTTATCCTCAATCTTTCCAACAAACAGATCCCATTAACCAATTAAATATATTTTGCAATGGTACCATAAATATTCAAGGACAATCTTTTGACCATTCACAAATTATATCAATCCATATTCAATCAGATGGAAATATTATAATAGGCAAGCAATCATTCATGCACTGCGATAATATTGATACTTTTATAATAGAATCAAAAAATGCTGGAATTTCTTTTGATGATCAAGCATTCCAACAATCAACCTTAACTAATCTAATAATCAAAGCTCAAGATGACGTTGAATTTGGCAAGCAAGCAATGCAACAAGTTGATAGCTTCAAAAAACTCACTGTTGAAACTCAAGGAAGTTTTACTGTTTTAGATCATACATTTTTACACTCAACGATCAACGAAATTTTTGTTCATTGCAAAAAAGATGCCACTTTTGAAAAGCAAGCATTTCAGCAAACTCCATCATTGACCAATTTAACGGTTATTTCTGATGATGACATTTCATTTGGAGAACATTCATTTTTACAGTCAAAAATTAATTCAATACTTCTCATTGCAAATGGTTCCATTTCATTTGACAAACAATCATTCCAAGGCTGCTTACAATTGACAACATTTGTTATTCATACTCCAGAGAATGTTGTTTTCGGTCAACAAGCATTTCATAAATCACAAGTTCATGAAATTATTATAAGTTCATCATCATCATCATCATCAAATTCAATTGAACTTTCAACTTCAACTGTTACTTTTGAAAAGCAATCATTTGCTCAATGTGAACAATTAACAAATGTTGACATAAAAACAAATGGCAATGTAGAAATTCAATCAAATTCATTTAAAAATAGTAATTCATTAAATAATGTTAAAATTGATATTGATGGAACAGCAACAGTTGATGATTTCGCATTTTCTGGCTGTAAATCACTCGGTGAAGCTGATATAAAAGCAGGTCATTATGATATTTCTGATAATGCTTATGCAAATGGAGGTGATGATGAAGATGGTGATGATGATGGAAAGAAAAAGAAAAGTGGAAGTTCACATAAAGATGATGATGATGATTCACAGACGAATGCAAAAGTATTAGGAAACATTGAAATACAAAGTGCTTATCTTGGAACATCGTCCAACATTGTTTTTAACTTGAACTTTTTGATCACTTTTATGAAAAATGTTAGAAAAGTTCTCGGCCATTCAATTCCTCCTCCAGATTTAATTCATTCTGCAATTTGGGTTGGCGAAAAGAATGCAAATGATGATACTGTTGGCGCTATTTTTGTTTATGGAAGATATTGGAATAAAAATAATTTGCCTTCTTACATTGACCATGATGGAGCTAAAGCTTTCACAATGACTCTTCGTGAATTTAAACAAAGATACCCGGCAACTGATGCAATGAAACTTAATCTGGGAAGAAAAATGAAATTGTTCGATTTGATCAATGAAATTAAAAAGAGTGGAAATTGGAGAGCTAGTGATTATAATTGGCCAACTAATAATTGCCAACACTTCACTGCAAAATTAATTAATATTCTCCATGCTTCAAGAAGTTCACCTGACAACAATGATTGGATAGATATACCAAAGCCTGTTTTGAATTCGTTAAAATTAAATGAAAAGTAAATTTATTTTATTTCAATAAAGGTTTTAATTTAAATATCTTATAAACTGCTTTTCATTTTAGCATACAATTCAATTTTCAATTTATTATATAGTCTAGAGTAAAACACCCTACCAAATAGGTCAAGTATTACCAATTCTTGTCGTTATACGCAAGGTCTCAGCTTCGCTTGATGCCTTCAAGGCTGCATGCAGTTTCTGTAAAAATTAGGTAAAAGTATAAAAAGATTAAAAAAAAATTATTGAGAAATGATAAATAGCACACTGTTAAGGTGAAGTGACCATCACAGTATTCAAAAATAAAAACTTTTTGATAAATGTAATTAAAACTTTTTGATAAATGTAATAAGAACTTTTTGATAAATGTAATAAGAACTTTTTGATAAATGATATTTAATTTTGGCGCCTTTTATTTTTTAGACTTTAAAACGATTATCTAAATACTCGATAGCGATTATCTTAGACTTTAAAACGATTATCTAAATGCTCGATAGCGATTATCTTAGACTTTAAAACGATTTCCTAAATACTCGATAGCGATTATCTTAGACTTTAAAACGATTTCCTAAATACTCGATAGCGATTATCTTAGACTTTAAAACGATTTCCTAAATGCTCGATAGCGATTATCTTAGACTTTAAAACGATTTCCTAAATACTCGATAGCGATTATCTTAGACTTTAAAACGATTTCCTAAATACTCGATAGCGATTATCTTAGACTTTAAAACGATTTCCTAAATACTCGATAGCGATTATCTTAGACTTTAAAACGATTTCCTAAATACTCGATAGCGATTATCTTAGATTTTAAAACGATTTCCTAAATACTCGATAGCGATTATCTTAGACTTTAAAACGATTTCCTAAATACTCGATAGCGATTATCTTAGACTTTAAAACGATTTCCTAAATACTCGATAGCGATTATCTTAGACTTTAAAACGATTTCCTAAATACTCGATAGCGATTATCTTAGACTTTAAAACGATTTCCTAAATACTCGATAGCGATTATCTTAAACTTTCAAACGATTATCTAAATACTCGATAGCGATTAACTTAGACTTTAAAATTTATACTATACCACATAGACGAAAAGACCAAACATAATTTAAATGAATAAATTACTTATTGAATATTATTTTTATGAACATTTGATATTTTAATAGATTAAAAGTAAAAATATTTGAATCATTAATATTTTACTAAAATTGTGAGAGCTTTAACAAATTTTGAAAAGAGTGAAAAATTTTGTCCCAGGGACATGTCCCAGAACTTTTTGAATGGAAACTTTTTCAAAGTATCCAAGCATTTAAACTCTCAAAATAATTTGTTAAAAATAAAACAAAATATCGATATTGTTTTTCTCGATTTAAGTTTTTATTTATTTATTTATTTTCTATATATAAAATGAAAAACTTATATTAATCATCTATTCTCCCCTATATATCGTGAGAGGAACAAAATATAGTTAGACTTGTTATTTTGAGAATCGATATCAAAAACGACACTTTTTTGCATCTGATACTCGATTATCAGTTTAAAAATCTCAAACAGATTTATCTTTTTTTATAATTAGTATTTGTGATTTCATAATATTTGAAAATATATACTATAATGTAATGATGTTTATTTTAAGATTAAAATCAAAAAATACATTCTTTTTTTATGAAATATTTGAGATTAAATTACGATCATATATTTATCAAAAAGTTTAATTGAAAATTCTGATATCAAAATCTGAGAAAAAAAATTCTCGATCTCTGAAATCGATCTCGAGAATCTGTGTATATTTATGTATCGATATCAAAAAGTCAATCAATTATTGATCTCGAGAATCGAAGAATAACAAGTCTATACCTAGTATAATAGACTGAGTCTTTTGTGACATAACGTGACAAATGGATCAAGTGGTTAGGAAGGAGCGTAGTGTTAACGGATCACTGCCAAAAGTATACTACTTAGATTTCAAAAAAAAAAAAAAAAAAAAAAACAACTTAGTATCATATTCTGCATCATATTGTTAATATATTTCATTATATGTTAAACTCTGTCCAAAAATGTTCGACTTAACGTACATAAAAACCGCATTTTCCACTGAAAATTGACTAAAAAAACGATAAAGTGTCGAAAATTTCTTTTTCCTCTCAAAGCAATGTATTCAATTTTTCAGAAGTTTATTTTTATAATTATCCTTTCAGCAAGCTATTTTTATACAAGGAGCCCTGGTTTTTGAAAGAAATAGCCACGCCCTTAAGAGGAATTACAACTTTCTTTGGGACATGCGCTACTCTCAGAAAAAAGAGCTTCGGAAAAAACCTTCGAATCACCATAAAGGTGAATGAGAAAAAAAAAATGATAATGTGAATACTCTCTCAAAATTCAATTGTCGAACATTTTTGGACAGAGTTTAATATACTTCATTATATGTTAATATACTTCATTATATGTTAATATACTTCATTATATGTTAATATACTTCATTATATGTTAATATACTTCATTATATGTTAATATACTTCATTATATGTTAATATACTTCATTATATGTTAATATACTTCATTATATGTTAATATACTTCATTATATGTTAATATACTTCATTATATGTTAATATACTTCATTATATGTTAATATACTTCATTATATGTTAATATACTTCATTATATGTTAATATACTTCATTATATGTTAATATACTTCATTATATGTTAATATACTTCATTATATGTTAATATACTTCATTATATGTTAATATACTTCATTATATGTTAATATACTTCATTATATGTTAATATACTTCATTATATGTTAATATACTTCATTATATGTTAATATACTTCATTATATGTTAATATACTTCATTATATGTTAATATACTTCATTATATGTTAATATACTTCATTATATGTTAATATACTTCATTATATGTTAATATACTTCATTATATGTTAATATACTTCATTATATGTTAATATACTTCATTATATGTTAATATACTTCATTATATGTTAAGATACTGCATTATATTGTTAATATACTGCATTATATTGTTAATATACTGCATTATATTGTTAATATACTGCATTATATGTTAATATACTGCATTATATTGTTAAGATACTGCATCATATTGTTAAGATACTGCATTATATGTTAATATACTGCATCATATTGTTAAGATACTGCATTATATGTTAATATACTGCATCATATTGTTAATATACTGCATTATATTGTTAATATACTGCATTATATGTTAATATACTGCATTATATTGTTAAGATACTGCATCATATTGTTAAGATACTGCATCATATTGTTAAGATACTGCATCATATGTTAATATACTGCATTATATTGTTAAGATACTGCATCATATTGTTAAGATACTGCATCATATTGTTAAGATACTGCATCATATGTTAATATACTGCATTATATGTTAATATACTGCATCATATGTTAATATACTGCATCATATTGTTAAGATACTGCATCATATTGTTAAGATACTGCATTATATTGTTAAGATACTGCATTATATGTTGCTATAATGCAATATTTTGTTTGCAAATTTATTAAAATTTTTAATTTAAAATTAGACTTGTTATTTTGAGAATCGATATCAAAAACGTCACTTTTTTGCATCTGATACTCGATTATCAGTTTTAAAATCTGATATCGAGATTATCGATTATCAAGATATCAGATATGAAATGTGATATAAAAATAATTGTAAACTTGATATCAATTACCGAGATCTCGAGGTCTCAAACTGATTTATCTTTTTTTATAATTGGTACATGTGATTTTATAATATTTAAAAATATATAATATAATGTAATGATGTTTATTTTAAGATTAAAATCAAAAAATACATTCTTTATTATGAAATATTTGAGATTAAAATACGATCATATATTTATCAAAAAGTTTAATTGAAAATTCTGATATTATAAGCAGAGAAAAAAATTCTCGTTCTCTGAAATCGATCTCGAGAATCTGTGTATATTTATGTATCGATATCATAAAGTCAATCAATTATCGATCTCGATAATCGGAGAATAACAAGTCTATTTAAAATGATGTATCCAATTTTTAAATTTCAATTAATTTTCTTTATTTTAAGGTTCTCCTTTCAAATTCAAAAGATTAAATTCAATTAGACTTCACAAATAAAATATGCATAAATATCGTCTTTAAAAACGAATTAAAATATAATATTTGCGCAGATATATATTTTAAATTATTAAATAAAAACATTTACTTGAAATCTTATCGATTTTATTTTTTTACAGATTGAAATCATAAAACTAAAAAATCAATAAAAATTTGAAAAAAATAAGATTTAATCGTTAAGGTCTATTTTTTATATTTTTAACTAAAACTTTTTCCGAAAAATGCTCTATTGAATCATATATTCTATGAGTTAATTCAATATTGAATAATTTACATTTTTTTTAGGGAAGGAGAACCTTAATATAAAAAGCAATCCAATATTAGAATAAATTAAAGTGTATTTAAATATTTTTTTTATAATTATTTCAAGTAAAACAATGAATATTTATGAGTTTTATTTTTGAATAAGTTTGTTTGAATCTAAAAATTTCAATTCAAACTAAAAGTAAACGGTCAAAGAATAAACATCAATGACGAATTATTTTTCTCCTGAAAATTTTAAAAAATTAGAATTCAATTCTCCTTTAGAAGCCGATTCGGAATTAAGAATAATGGCCAAAAAGAATGGTTTTGAAATTTCAGCTAAAGATATTATTATTTCAGGATTTTGTAGATACTATTGTCACAAAGGTGGGAAAAAAAGAGGGAAAAATTCAAATAAAACTGACTGTCCTTTTTGCTTTAGAACGATAATGAGTGTCAATGACGATGGCTCAACCTTTGTTAAAATCGACGAAGCTTATCAATGCCTAGAACATAACCATGCTCTTATTCAACAAATGTACACTTTGCAGTTGGCAAACAATGAAGTAAAAGAAATGGTACAAAATATGATAAATTCAGATATTTCACCTGTTAAAATTCGTAAATTCCTTTTCAATCAAGGAATTAATGATGTATCAACTTTGCAGATAAGGCAAATGCAAATGAAATTCACAAAGGATGAAGCTTTTTCTGAAACAGATGAACTAATTAAATACGTCAAAGAAAAAAAAGGTTTTTACAAAATTTTCGAGGAAACTGTTAATAATCAATGTCAAAGATTCGCTGTTTTTACCTTGCTTCCTGAAGAGTTTAATAATTTAAAATCCTTTGGTGATGTTATCCTAATTGATAGTACACAAGTTAATCTATCACTTAAATGGGAAGTAGTTCCTATAACTCTAATCGATCGAAACAAAAACCTAAGATGCGGAGGCATCGTATACACATGTATGTTTTCTGAAGAAATCATAACTTGGTTATTAAAAATTTTACTTGATTTTGATGCATTCAGGGAAAAAATTCAGACTATCATAACGGATGAAGATGCAGCGTTTATAGTTGCTTTTGACCGAGCATTCAAAAATGCTGAAACTATTTATCAGGTGAAACATGTTTTATGTTCTTTTCATAAAACACAGAACTTTAAGAAAAAGATTAACTCACTTGGATTGACAAGTCATCAAAAAGATTGTTTGAATGATTTGTTTGAAACAATATGTTATACTCCACATTATGATACAGCAATGTCTTGTTTAGGCAAATTATTTGATGTTGTTGAACTTAAGAGTTATCTTTCAAAGGAAGTTGTTCCTTATTTGCATATGTTTGCAAGATCTTGTATTAATGAGTCTTTTTGCTTGGGATACAATGTAACTTCTCCCGCCGAGAGCATGAATAACATGTTAAAACGCTCCCTTCCAGCGAGAACATTGACTCTCTCGGAATCTAGGAAAGAATTTGATTCCATTCTTTACAATCATTATCAGTGCATCTCCGAAAAACAGCACAAAAAAAGAATTCCTTCAGACAATATATTTTATGAACATTATTCGCCAAATATAGCAAATGAAATTATGCACCAAATTGAGAAATCAAAAACTGTAATATTGGAAGATGATCATTTCGACAATTATACTCATATTGCTTACCAGCAGGAATTTCAGAATCAAAAATATAGGCTTAACGAGTGGTACTGCGAATGCAAATTAAACTACTTTTCGGGAGTTCCTTGTAGTCACATTATTTCATTGCACTCAAAACTATTTAATGAGTATCCTTTCTTCCTCATTGATCCTCGATGGAAAATATCAAATAATAATATAACCATTTCAAATGATGATGTTTTAAACTTAAGTAACAATTTGGTAGAAGAAAGCAATGATATATCAATTCCACTTCCAATAAAACTTAAGCAAGAAACATATGATCCATATTCTTTATCAACACTAACTCAAGAGCAAAGATTTCTAAGGATATTTCATATCGCGAAACAGCTATGTTCGGCTGCATCTTGTGATATAAATCATTCATGCATGGTGATGGAAAAATTCAAAAAGCTCTTAGATCATGTTCAAAATTTAAACAAAGAAGTCAATAAACAAAACAATGATGAAACCTTTCAAAGCAATGATACAAATGTGGATGATAAAAATAATAGCAGTAAACATAATGATAATAGTTTAGAACTGATTGTTCCAAAAACAAATACTGTTGTTGATCATTGTGACATTATCGGAAAAAGAAAAGGAAGGCCTAAAAAACCAAGGAAAGCCAAAGAACATTCACAAAATATCCAATGCATAATATGCTTGGGAAAGCATCATATGAAAGATTGCTTCTTTTATAATGAACTGGAGAAATTATTGAAAGAACAGCCATTGGATGACCCAGGAAAAAGAAAATGTGGTTTATGTAGGCATTTTGATCATATAATTAAAACTTGTCCTTTGAGATTGAAGGCGGTGGAATATTATAAAAACGAGACTTAGATTAATAAATAAATTTCAAAAGTTTTCTAATTGTATAGTATTTAAAAAGTATTATTTTTGAAAATATAATAAAATCCAATTGTGTGTATTAATCTGTTGTTAGTAATGAAATATAGAATTAAATAAAGAATTGTTTAATTGAGAACAAAAGCTCAACTTTAATTTCTGCCCACCTAGATATGATTCTTAAACGATAAGAAAAACTAATTGTGTGTACTAATCTGTTGTTAGTAATGAAATATAGAATTAAATAAAGAATTGTTTAATTGAGAACAAAAGCTCAACTTTAATTTCTGCCCACCTAGATATGATTCTTAAACGATAAGAAAAACTAATTGTGTGTATTAATCTGTTGTTAGTAATGAAATATAGAATTAAATAAAGAATTGTTTAATTGAGAACAAAAGCTCAACTTTAATTTCTGCCCACCTAGATATGATTCTTAAACGATAAGAAAAACTAATTGTGTGTACTAATCTGTTGTTAGTAATGAAATATAGAATTAAATAAAGAATTGTTTAATTGAGAACAAAAGCTCAACTTTAATTTCTGCCCACCTAGATATGATTCTTAAACGATAAGAAAAACTAATTGTGTGTACTAATCTGTTGTTAGTAATGAAATATAGAATTAAATAAAGAATTGTTTAATTGAGAACAAAAGCTCAACTTTAATTTCTGCCCACCTAGATATGATTCTTAAACGATAAGAAAAACTAATTGTGTGTACTAATCTGTTGTTAGTAATGAAATATAGAATTAAATAAAGAATTGTTTAATTGAGAACAAAAGCTCAACTTTAATTTCTGCCCACCTAGATATGATTCTTAAACGATAAGAAAAACTAATTGTGTGTACTAATCTGTTGTTAGTAATGAAATATAGAATTAAATAAAGAATTGTTTAATTGAGAACAAAAGCTCAACTTTAATTTCTGCCCACCTAGATATGATTCTTAAACGATAAGAAAAACTAATTGTGTGTATTAATCTGTTGTTAGTAATGAAATATAGAATTAAATAAAGAATTGTTTAATTGAGAACAAAAGCTCAACTTTAATTTCTGCCCACCTAGATATGATTCTTAAACGATAAGAAAAACTAATTGTGTGTACTAATCTGTTGTTAGTAATGAAATATAGAATTAAATAAAGAATTGTTTAATTGAGAACAAAAGCTCAACTTTAATTTCTGCCCACCTAGATATGATTCTTAAACGATAAGAAAAACTAATTGTGTGTATTAATCTGTTGTTAGTAATGAAATATAGAATTAAATAAAGAATTGTTTAATTGAGAACAAAAGCTCAACTTTAATTTCTGCCCACCTAGATATGATTCTTAAACGATAAGAAAAACTAATTGTGTGTACTAATCTGTTGTTAGTAATGAAATATAGAATTAAATAAAGAATTGTTTAATTGAGAACAAAAGCTCAACTTTAATTTCTGCCCACCTAGATATGATTCTTAAACGATAAGAAAAACTAATTGTGTGTACTAATCTGTTGTTAGTAATGAAATATAGAATTAAATAAAGAATTGTTTAATTGAGAACAAAAGCTCAACTTTAATTTCTGCCCACCTAGATATGATTCTTAAACGATAAGAAAAACTAATTGTGTGTACTAATCTGTTGTTAGTAATGAAATATAGAATTAAATAAAGAATTGTTTAATTGAGAACAAAAGCTCAACTTTAATTTCTGCCCACCTAGATATGATTCTTAAACGATAAGAAAAACTAATTGTGTGTATTAATCTGTTGTTAGTAATGAAATATAGAATTAAATAAAGAATTGTTTAATTGAGAACAAAAGCTCAACTTTAATTTCTGCCCACCTAGATATGATTCTTAAACGATAAGAAAAACTAATTGTGTGTACTAATCTGTTGTTAGTAATGAAATATAGAATTAAATAAAGAATTGTTTAATTGAGAACAAAAGCTCAACTTTAATTTCTGCCCACCTAGATATGATTCTTAAACGATAAGAAAAACTAATTGTGTGTACTAATCTGTTGTTAGTAATGAAATATAGAATTAAATAAAGAATTGTTTAATTGAGAACAAAAGCTCAACTTTAATTTCTGCCCACCTAGATATGATTCTTAAACGATAAGAAAAACTAATTGTGTGTACTAATCTGTTGTTAGTAATGAAATATAGAATTAAATAAAGAATTGTTTAATTGAGAACAAAAGCTCAACTTTAATTTCTGCCCACCTAGATATGATTCTTAAACGATAAGAAAAACTAATTGTGTGTACTAATCTGTTGTTAGTAATGAAATATAGAATTAAATAAAGAATTGTTTAATTGAGAACAAAAGCTCAACTTTAATTTCTGCCCACCTAGATATGATTCTTAAACGATAAGAAAAACTAATTGTGTGTATTTATCTGGTTGAAATATTTCATCTCGTTGAACCAAATCTTCAGGTTGAATTCTATAATCAGGTTGAATTCTATAATCAGGTTGAATCCTATAATCAGGTTGAATTCTATAATCAGGTTGAATTCTATAATCAGGTTGAATTCTATAATCAGGTTGAACTCATTCTTCTGGTTGATCTAGATCTTCAGGTTGAACTCATTCTTCTGGTTGAACAAAATCTTTTGATTAATAATTTTTTACAACCATTTAATTAAACCCGCCCAAAATTATTTCAGAATTTTCAGTATTATTTCAAAAAGTTCTGGGACACGTCCCAGGGACATAAAATTTTCCTCTTTTGAAAATATTAAGAAAAAATTCAAATATTTAAATATTGTAGGATATCTTACAATATTGTAAGATATTAAAAAAAAAATGCTAGTAAAATCCTAAAGTTTTAATAAATATGAATAGTTTTTTTTTTAGTTTTTAATTTATAGCAACTTGGTTTCAGAATTATTTAAATGTAGCTTTTTAAAATCTCAATTAATCATTTTTTTCATCTTGCTTGTACAAATTTATTATAACTAACTGTTTTTACAGAAATTTATTCGACTGTTTCTCAGTAATATAATTTAATATTAAATCGATATATTTTAAAAGGATACTCCAACTGTTTAAAAATCTAATTTTTCTTTTATGAGCTTATTTTATAAAAAAAATGAGACTTAGGTTGATTAAATGAAAGTTTGTTTTTCGAAATAATTTTAATTATAAATTTTCTGCTAGATTTGGAATTCAGGGAGTAGCCATTTGTGTCAATATTATAATCATTAATAAAAGTAACGTATTTTATACTGTTTTTTTGGCAACACATTACATATTATTATTTAATCTGGTTTAAATATGGTCATAGTGGCGCTTGCTCTATATTTTATTATCTTTTTGAGGAATTAGTTTTGTGGATAATATATCTTTTTGAAGACTTCCATATTAATTATTACCAATTTTGAATATCAAGTTTAAATTAGAGTAAAATACCAGTAACTTCAAGAATATTATTGTAATTATGTCGCTATATTCCATAATAGTTTCATTTCGGTATTACTATATTCCTAAATAATTTTAGATCTATAATTTTATTTCACAAAAAGTTCTTATTACATTTTTCAAAATGTTCTATTACATTTATCAAAAAGTTATTATTACATTTATTAAAAAGTTCTTATTACATTTATCAAAAAGTTCTTATTACATTTATCAAAAAGTTTTATTTTTTGAATACTGTGATGGTCACTTCACCTTAACAGTGTTAAATCTATTCTACCCCAAAATTATTTTTTAATTCTCTCAAAAATAAAAAAAATTGAAAGAAAAAAGTATTTTCATTCAATTTTTGAATAAGCCAAGAATGATCATTGAAGATGCGTAACAAAAGAAAACCTCTGATTCAAAATCAAAGTCCAAGTATAAATCAAAAGATAAAGAAAAATAATAAGCAAATCCAACAAAATTGTTTTGTGATCAGTAATTCTACAATGAACATTCTCAGAAAGCTTATATGATTTTCAAATATAGTGATCACAACAAGATATGGAAATTTAATGATGATGTATTTCATAAGTTTTGTAAGGACAAATCATTGAATACTGATTCATTAAAGACACCTGTGGTATTATTTTTGAATTCAATTGAAGAAGAATTAAAATCAATCATATCAAAGCTAATCAGCAGACCTTATCCTGATGACAAAGAAGATATCAAAAGAAATTATGTGTATGCATTTTGCGACAGAGATTTGTCAATGATGAATTATCAAATTGATTCAAATTCAAATGAAAGTACAAACATCAAGCCAATCTTTTTGCTTTTGCATGTTCCACAAAGCAGAGAGAATGACAAAGAAATCAACAAAATTGTTGCACAAATCTACTCATTCTTGCAGTACATTAGTGATGTTAAAATTGTCATTTTGAACCAAAAATATTACACTGGCCAAATTGAGATATAATCAGGTGTGACCAAACTGTACTCAAAGAAAGATGTACAAAAGAATTTATCAAACAAATCTTCTCTTATAAACAAGAGTGATAAAACTAAAGATGACGATGATGTTGTTGCCATCATTGATGATGATGATGATGAAGATGATGATTTGACTGAAAAAGAAGAAAAAGAACAAAGTAAAAATGATATCAAAAAGTTCAATGATTTTGCAAATAAGACAATTGACGTAAGTCAAAAAGTTCTGTCCACCAAATCTAAATTTATTTTCCTCATAAATGACACGAATGTCAAAAATTACGACGATCAATTTGGGAATGACATAAAGCAAAGTTCATTCTTCAACAATTATTTTTCAAGACTCAGCAATAATAATCAGTATGATTTCCACTTCATTAATACAAACGAACCAGCCACATACAAGCCATTCTTGGCGACATAAATAAAGAATTGTTCACTCAGTGAAATGACAATTGATGATGTTAAGAAAAGTTTCAAATTTGTTAAAATGAGTCAAATATGTCTTTTCTACTTTACTTTCAAGATTCAAGATAACTGGAGAGAACAGTTAAGTAAAATGGTAATACAAAGATGTCATGATTATGACCCATCAAATAGTCCATTGCTCATTGCAACACAAATAAGTAACGATTTGGTTAAGAATAAGATTTTAACTCCATTTGATTTAGAATTAAACCAAGAATGCTTCTACATTCTATCCCAAATAGCAGACAATTACAAAAGAAATCTCCTCGTCGACGAACTAGGAATAAGTTCTTATAACGTTTTTTTGAAATACTTTTACAACGAGAACAAAAAAGACTACTTGTATCAGTTGATTGATAACAAAATTAGTAAAGCAAATTAAAGGTAAGCATGAAGTATTCCTAAATGAAGAATATTTGGACATTTTGAATTACCTTTACAGTCCAGATGTAATTGTCACCGTTTACGAAAGAAATATGGATATTTTGAACGAAGAAATTAAGCGTGATTTCACATTTTTTGACCTAAAGAAAAATGATTTCATAGAAAAGAAAAGAGTGGAGATACATTTGAAAAATATGGCTTCTGCCAACTATGAAATTAGGCAAAAAGAAAAGATCAAAGAAATTAAAGTTCAAATTGAAGCTGAAGAAGATTTGAGAAATGAAATTGAACTTTCAAAATATCTATATTTATTTTAATTATGCTTTGAAAGTAAAAATTATATGAGAAAAAATATAATAAATTTTATATTTATTAAGATAATTTTATTTCATAAAAATATATCATAAAATATTTCATTTAACATGTCATGTTCGCACGAATTCCTTATTTTAAAATTCCAAACAATTCTGGGAATTTTTGGATAAGGGAAACTCTATTTTTTTGGATGTGCAATAATATTTCTTTTTTGTGCTTGGCATAATGAAGGAAATATAAATCTATTGATCTACATTCATCACGATTAATTCGTTCTAAATTCAGGTCTCGTCTTATTTCATTATGAATTAAGACAACATATTTTTTTGGAAACTTTTTTTTTGTTGTGAATAATTTATAAAAAGAAAATTTGAAGTTTTCAGCCTCCTCTGTCATTTTTACAATGGTTTTCTTTTTTTTATGAGGAACAGAATAATTTTCTAATGGGCTAAAGTTCTTCTCTATGAAAATTTCATCATTTGAAATATCTTCATTAAATAAGTCAGAAGGAATTTCATTTTTGACCCCATTTAGCATGATATATGAGATGCCATCTTTGAAAGGGAGAAGAGGGAAATATTCTTTGCTTGGTATTTCCATCATTTGTGCCATAAAAATAGTGATCTACGTTCAAGACTTTTTGATATAAAACTTTATTTGAAAATAAAAATATGCCGCTTCACTCTCTGAAATTTTGAACTTTTTGATTATGAATATTATTATATTTATCTTGTTGAATTAAAGATATTACTATAATTAAAAACATAATTTATTATTAATGAATAGTTTATAAGAAAAAAAATATAAAAAATTAATGAAAAAATGAGAATATTTCAATATAAACATCTTTTAAGAGTCGTTTGTTTTTATCATATTGAATGGTAAAATATGACGCAAATATACTAATTTGATCATTTTGATGAGATCTCATCGATCTTTTCTAAATGGAATATTAGATATTAAACTTAAAGATTCATTCTTTTTGATATATCTCTTTCCGAAAATAATAATATCATAATTTATGATAATAATTATAAATCATAATGATAATCAGGTCACAACTCAGTAAAATATTATGATCTAGCCAATTTTAATAAATAAAATCTTATTTTTATCAAAGTAAATTGAATTATATTTGAATGCTTTACAAAATTTCTATTAAAAAAAAAATTTTTAAAAGGTTTATATCATATAAATTTTGATTATTAAATCTCCAAAAATTGAAATATAAATAAAAAAGGATCAATAATTTATTATTTTGTCTCGATTCCGCATAGAAAAAAATTTGTTTGGACTCTCAAAATAATTGAAAAAGTTTTACTTTTTTTTTTTTTTTTTGAAAAAATGTTAATATTCATCTAAGAAAATACCTGAAAAAACACAAAAATCACAAAAAAAGTAATTTTATTAAAACCGGAGTAATTTTAAAGGTAAAATTAGCCAAAATTTCTGTAATAAAAAAAATTAAAAACAATATTAAACAAGACCAAAATTAATTTTATATGGTTGCCACTTACTCAGCAATTGCAGCAACATCAGCAATATCCAAACAACAATAATGGTCATATACTATTTTTGTCATGTGCATTTGTTCAGAAATCCGGATCACATTATTAGTACTGTTCAATAAATTTTTGAATTAATTTCTTTATTTGTTGGTCAAAATTTGGCTGAATTCTATCTTGAACATAACTTTCAAACAATTACAACTCTTCTTGATGCCTTTCATCAGAATATGTCCTTTTTTCCTTTGATTAGAAAATATATGAGTAATCCAAAAGAGTAAATGTTAAAAGATTATAGAAGATTGAGTCATACAAGAAACGATTGTTATCGGTGAGGACTTATTTTTCTCATAAATATGAATCCAAAAAGGTGAGTATTGAAGAAATCATCAAATAAGAGGTTATTTGGAATGTTTTTATGGTGATTTAAGATTTTTCGAGATTATGAAATTCTTATAAGTATTATAGATATTGGATAAGAGTAATAAATTGATCGAAGATTGTTTGTATCATTCAGATGCACAATCTATTCCATCATTCAGATAAGAGGAAAAGACTTTTTTTTTTTTTTTTTTTTTTTTTATTAAATAGTTTGTGAGAACTCATTGGATTATTCCATCAGAAATATTTAAATATTGTATACAAATAAAAATAAAAATAAAATTTATTCAAAACTCTTTAATGCTTTAATTGCTAATTCATAACCTTTACCTGCTGCCTTCTTCACGTAGAGAATTCCTTGTTTATAATCTTTTTTAACTTCTTTTCCTCTTATCAGCATCAGGCCATAATTGAATTCAGCATTTTCGAATCCTTCAATTGCTGACTTCTTTATGTACAGCAATCCTTCCTCTTTATCTGTTGGTGGCTCATCGTCCTTCATCATGAGTGTTCCGTAGAAAAACATTGCTTTTGCGTCACCTTCATCCGCCGCTTTCTTCAAAGTGATCAAACCTTTTTCTTTACGAGTGTATTCATCTTCCTCGTTTAGGAGCAGGTGGGCTATCTTCATGCATGCTTCTGCATGATTCATATCGGCAGCCTTTTTGAATAAAAAGTGAGCTTTCACTCGGTTCTTAGGGATTCCATCTCCAGTATCGAGCAGCAATGCGTATTTGTACATAGCATCAGCGTCGCCATTTGCGGCCTTTTCTCTCAATTTATCAGCATCACTTTTCGGCCCAACTTTATGAATTCTTTTAGAACTTCTTTCACCAGCTTTTTTCGATGTTCTTTTCTTAACATCATCATCATCATCATCAACTTTTTTAACTGTTGATTTTGTATCGTCAACTTTTGTAACTGTTGATTTTGTATCGTCAACTTTTGTAACTGTTGATTTTGTATCGTCAACTTTTGTAACTGTTGATTTTGTATCGTCAACTTTTGTAACTGTTGATTTTGTATCGTCAACTTTTTTCTTTGTTGATTTTGTATCGTCAACTTTTTTCTTTGTTGATTTTGTATCGTCAACTTTTTTAACTGTTGGTTTTTTATCATCAACCTTTTTAACTGTTGGTTTTTTATCATCAACTTTTTTAACTGTTGGTTTTTTATCATCAACCTTTTTAACTGTTGGTTTTTTATCATCAACCTTTTTAACTGTTGGTTTTTTATCATCAACTTTTTTAACTGTTGGTTTTTTATCATCAACCTTTTTAACTGTTGGTTTCTTAACTTTATCATCATCATTTTGATCATCTTTATGTGCTTTTGCAAGTTTTCTGTATTTTTTCGCTTCTTTTTGATTTTCCTGGATTCCATCGCCATTTTCCAGCATGTCTGCGTAACACAGCATTGCATCGGATTGTCCTTTATCAGCTGCTATTTTGAAACAACGGGCTGCCTTGACCTTGTTCACAGGCACTTCAATGCCATCGCGATACATGATGCCCAGATTGTACGTTGAGTCTTTCTCTCCCAAATCAGAAGCCATTTTGAAATAACGAAAAGCTTCAGCTTTGTCCATTTCGACTCCAATTCCATCGTTGACCATCACAGCGTAGTTGAACATTGAATTGGCGTCTCCTTTATCTGCTGCTTCGTGATACAATTGCGCTGCCTTTGCGAAGTCTGGAGGGACTCCAATTCCATGTGTCAAAAAGAAAGCGTACTTGGTCATTGCTTCTAGAAAACCGTTTTCTGCTGCCTTTCCAATGAAAAATGCTGACAGTTCAAGATCATACGGCGAGCCGTCCTCAACTCTAAGCAAATTTCCGTAGTAGAACATTGCCCTTAAATCACCTTTTTCTGCAGCATTTCTGAGCCCATAACATTTCTTCTCTTTATCAGACCATCCTTCATCGCCTTTAATGAGATATTTGCCCATCTTCATGCACGCAGCTGTGTGATTCATGTCTGCTGCCTTCTTGATGTAGATCCTTGCTTCGACTTTGTTGGCAGGCACTCCTTCTCCTTTTTCGTACATCATTCCAAGTTTGTACATTGCGTTTTTATTTCCTTTATCAGCCTTCTCTCTCAGCTTCTTCGCCAACTCCTTCTTATCGACAATACTGTCGTCATCACTGTCACTGTCATCACTGCTGTCAATTTTGTTGCTGCTGTCAATTTTGTCACTGATGTCAATTTTGTCACTGCTGTCAATTTTGTCACTGATGTCAATGTCGTCACAGCTGCTGAAATCATTTTCAATCACTTTTCTTTTTGATTTCCTTTTTTTCTCTTCTTCTTCTTCGTCGCTTTCATCTTCATCACCTCGTCCTATCTTGAATTTGATGTAGAGTTGGAGGTATTCAGACGAGCCTTCGACATCGGCAGGTATCCCGTCACCATTGAACAGCATTGTGCCGTAGTGGTACGACGCGTCTAGATCGCCTTGATCGGCTGCCAACTTGAGATATCGAGCTGCCTCTTTTTTATCAACAGGGACATCGTTTCCTTCTCTAAGCATGATTCCGTACTTCGACATGGCTTCAACAAATCCTTGATCTGCAGCTGATTTTATCTTTGCAATTCCTTCTACTTTGTCGTATGGTTCACCGTCATCTGTCATCAAAAGAATACCGTAATAAAATAATGCTCTGAGATCGCCATTCTTGGAGGCTTCATCTAATGTAACTATTGCTTTTTCTTTTCGTGTTAATTGATTATCACCATTTGTAAGAAAATGCGCCATTTTCATGCAGGCTTGTTGATGACCATTGTCTGCTGCCATTTTAATGTACTTTCTGGATTCTATTCTATTAATTGGAATCCCATCTCCATTTTCTAGCAATATTCCATACTCAAACATCGCATCAATATCACCATTATCTGCTTTTTCTTTCAGAACTTTGGCAGCATCTTCTTTGGAGCCAGATGATTTGACTTTATGGTGCTGTGAATGTTTTTTAAACATATTAATTTTATTGAAAGCTTTCATTGAAAAAATTGAATAGGAAAAAAAATTAAGAAGAAAAGAATGTCACGTTTTTAACTCATTAAATAGGCTATATACAATAAATATATATTAAATACGATGACTTATTATTTTTTTCAAAAATTTTGAAAGTTTTAATTTTTAATAACACAAAAAACCATAAAAAATTTGATTTAGATTAAATTTAAATATTTACTAAATTCAATATAATGTAATATAAAGGAGCACGGGTAACCGTTTTTCGTACGTTAAGAAGCCTTAAAAAAACATTTATATCTTATTATAAAAACAAGAAAAAACAATATTTTTTAAATATATTGATTATTTATATTAGATAATATAATCCATAATGATACATTACATAATTATTTCAAGTGTGATGAAATAAAGTCCTAATGATGTTTTTTTTTGATCATCCAAAGGACTTGTAAATTAATAGTTTTGATATTTTATTTTAGTGCTAAATGATAAAATGGTATTATATCTTTTAAATAAAATTTATAGTAGACTTATAAATTTCCAAATCACATTTTTTATTTTTGAAATCCTGGGGAATATTCTTTTCTGTTGAGTGTTTATTTACATTGATATTTTATTTTGTACCACGATTGGTGTTAATAATTCTATTATATTATAATTAATGTTTTGTTGATACGGAATTTTTATTACAAAATATAATTTTTTTAATATATATTTATTTAATAAAGCATATTAAATATAGTATTTTCATTTTGGAGTTGAAAAGATAATAATTTCATGAATATTTATGTTTATTAAAAATCAAAGTTTTCGGGAAAATAATAACAAATAATTGTTATATATAATCATACCCAGCAAATATAATTATTTATCTGCAGAAAAAATCAATTAATTATGATACTTATGTATTTTAATGATGTTTGGAGGTTCTATGATATTTTATTATTAAATTTTAATAATAAAATAGACTATTATCTTTAATATAATGAAATTTCATTTCCAAAATAACTAAATACAAAAGTAAATTCAGAATAAAAAATGAATAAAATAAAAAAAATTGAGTACAGTAAGGTTTCAAAAATGGAAAACGTTTCAAAATAGGAAAATCGACTTTTTGAGAAAAAAATTTTCATTAATAAAAATGAAAGAAATAAAGAAATAGAGAGAAAATCTTGTTTAAACCTACCATTTTAAGAAATAATATTTCCATGATTAAGTTTATCACACAACTGTTTGCGACATTATATTCATCAAATAGTGCTTTCCTATCTCTATTTGAAAAAATGAGCATCATTCAAAAAGTGGATTTTCCATTTTTGCAACGCTATAAAGGAAAATCCAAATTTGAATTAAATTCGTTATTTTGACTTTTATTTTAAATTCATTTTAATCGTTTTCTATGAAAAAGTAGATTTTCCTCTTTTGAGACGTTTTTGAATTTTACAACCTTACTGTAGTGAAAATAAATTATCGTTCAATTTGTCAACTTTTTGAATTATTTTTATACTTTGATATTTTTCTTTCATTTGTCGATAAATCGATTTATTTCTGGGTATTTACACCACTTCTATCAAACATGTAAAAACGTTTAGAATTAAAATTCGTACGTTAGTTCTGAAAAGTTAAACTTTTTGATAACTTAGATTTTTAAAACATGAATAATGTTTTTCCCCTACGATAGATTTTTTTTTGGTCTATATAAAACTTGCTTAAAAACCAATATACTATATAATATTTCAATATGAAGTCGAAACGACGATTTTCAATAACCGCCAAAGTCGTGCTCCTTTTGTAATATATATATATATATATATATATATATATTCTATTTAAAATATTTTAAATATTTTTGAAATTTATTTTTGCTGATTAGATAAAAATGTTTTATTATATATATCTCATTTGAAAGTGTATTCAAATTTTATTTTTTTATTTTACCGATTTTTCTTGATTGCTGGACGTCCAGCAGTTGGTAATGCTTATCTTGATGATAAATGCTATTATATATTTTGGGAAATCTTTACATATATGTCATATATGAAAAGGGGTGAATGAACAAATAAATATGATGTTGATCACTTTTGTATTGCATGATGATGCAGTTATCCGTACGTTAAAAATATCTGCATCCGATAAAAATATATTCAGTTCATTGTAGAGAACTTGTCCCTGATTGCCCACCACAGATTCGATCAAATGTTTCTTCATTCAATTACTGTTCTTAAAGAAAAATTTTCTTTTTTTTAAAATGTAATTTGAAATATGGAGTTTTGAATAATTATAATGATTAATTTTACAAATTAATTTTAATCTCTTGCTATCTTTAAAGTTTAATAATCAGTATTTCTTATTTCCATTTTTACAAGAAAATGAAATAAAAAAGGCTAAATTTCAAAAAGATTAGAGTTTACAAAAAAATTAATAAAACTTGCCATTGATGGTCGACCAAGGATCTTTATATGGACCAACAACACTAGAAAGACCAATGGAAAACGCAATTAATGGATCAACATTATGATTGCATTCGAATTCATACAAATTTTTGCCCATTTTTCGAACAATGAAAGCTGGATGACCAGCATCATTTTGCAATGCAATATTTTTTGGTGACCTCACTGCTCTCCTATGATACTCTCCGTGGAAATTTCGATAATAGTTTTCATTTCCCATATCATACTTAGGAGGCTTTGGGAACCAAGACACAACTTTATTGTTTGCTGGAAAAGAAACATCAATTTGGTAATGATTTGGATCTGCTGAGCTTATGTAATTCAAATTGAATGCAATATCTCGTATTTTTATCCTATTTGATCTATTTGCCTCTTTTTGAATGATATGACCGATGTAATTTTTGCTTTTGTTATTGTAATTACTATCTTTGATGAATATTTCATTCCTCTTCTGGGCCGCAGAATATAGCATTTGGTTATCAAGGAAGCATTTGTAAATCGGTGTTTTAAAAGCACGTTTCTCAATTTGTACTCTGTATATCACTGAATTCTTTTTCTTTTTCTTCGTTTCTTTTAAACCATTTTTTATGAAATACTGATCTATAAATGATGCATTATTTTCATAATTTTCATTGTTTTTGGCATTATTAGAAATGTTGGTGAGTATTGAATTAATCAAAGTGTCTTCTGAAAATATTTTTTTCTTTTTGGAGTCTTGTAAAATGTCTATTTTATCTTTTTCAATTGACATTAGGTTTTCAATAGAGTCATATTTATAATCTGGAATGGTAAAATTGGGATCAATGTGATTTTGAACAAATGAAAGACCTGTTTCATATATTTCATTAGCTTTGAACATTTTTGCAATTTCACAAATTTCTTTCATTTCTGAATCTTGGACATCATTTGGTAAGTTTTGGCAAATATTAAGGAAGTTACTCATATTTCTTTTTGTGAAATCATTACAATGTATTTCAAGATGATGAGTTTTGATGAAGTCATTCTGGTGAACAAAAGGTTTGATCATTTCCTTGAATCTGAGAGAAGCATTACTAAGACTTATTAGATCAACAATAAAAACAATATCATCATAAAATATTGAAAATAACTGTTTAGAATGAAATGAATCTATTTCTTTTGAATCTTGAACGAATTGGTGTTGCTGATTCGAACCCTGATTTATTTTTAGCTGCATTATTTAATTATGAAGTAAATGTGAAATTTTATAAAATTGAATAATACGTTTTTTTTTGATTCAAATTTTCTGAATAAAAAACAATTAAAATCATTGAAAAAAAATTGATAGACAAAATTCAAATAAAAATTCAAAAGATGTAATAAAATATTTTCCAAATTTTTTTTCTGGAAAAATGCAATGTTTTCAACTTTATTACTAGAACCAATTATTTTATCATTAGAAAAAAACAATTATTTTTTGTATATAGAACATTGAAAAAAATTGTGAATATAAATAGACCTCTTAGTTAAGAAAGGTGGCCGTTAATTTATTTGTCTCAAAGTTCGTAATTTTATTTCAAACTTCCTTATGTTTTGAATGCTTCTTACAAATTAAAAATTTTATTTTCCTCTCAAAATCCTAACAAAGTTTGAGAGAAGATAACAAAATTGGATAGAATTTTAACGAACTTTGAGACAAATAAATTAACGGCCACCTTTCTTAACTAAGAGGTCTATTGTTTTTACACATTTAAAAAGTTTATAATACCGAAATAATTGTTTTCAAAATAACATCATATATACCCAAAACAATTCATATTTCATTCGTTAAAAAATCAAAAAATAGAATAAAATCTAGTCTTAAGAACTGGGCTTTCCTGTCC
Source organism: Tritrichomonas musculus (assembly GCA_039105265.1). NCBI lineage: Eukaryota > Parabasalia > Tritrichomonadida > Tritrichomonadidae > Tritrichomonas > Tritrichomonas musculus. The sequence goes on along the minus strand of JAPFFF010000038.1, from coordinate 1,439,678 downwards.
TGTGAAATGATATTTGAAAAAATTTAAAAAAGTATCCAATGGATACTTATATTTTTTTGAATGAATTAAAAATGTCCATATATATCCATTTTTGGACAGTCTTAAAAATGAATATTCAAAAAAATAAATATATCTTTTTAGTATTATTTTAAAATATTATTATTATTGTTATTATTGTTATTTAATTTGATACCTATTATAAAAAATTATGTTTATAAAGGGGATAAGTATATAAATACAAAAAAAAAAAAAAAAACATATTTTATTTGTTTTTTTCCTAGGCTTTTGTGTCCGAAATTTTTTTTCTCAAAAAGTTTCGAAAAATGTCCAAAAAGTATCCAAATTGGATATTTTTGGATACTTTTTTTAACTTTTTGAATATAAAAAATTTCGGACACAAAAGCCTAGTTTTTTTCTTTAAAAATAAACTATTCAAAATTAAAAGAACCGAAATCTTTTCAAATTTTGAGAGATAATTGTTATCTGTATAACGCTATTAGTAATTTGAAAATTTATTTCATTTGGTATTAAATATAAGATCATTTATGAATTGAATTATTAAAACATTTTTATTTGCAAGATATTATTACATTTAATCTTTGCATTAAAAATTAGACCTCTTAGTTAAGAAAGGTGGCCGTTAATTTATTTATCTCAAAGTTCGTTATTTTATTTCAAACTTTCTTATGTTTTGAATGCTTCTTACAAATTAAAAATTTTATTTTTCTCTCAAAATCCTAACAAAGTTTGAGAGGAGATAACAAAATTGGATAGAATTATAACGAACTTTGAGACAAATAAATTAACGGCCACCTTTCTTTACTAAGAGGTCTATTGTGTATCAACTTTTTAATACCCAAATGCTAAAAATTATGAGAAAAGATTTTAGATTTTGAGAACATTATTACAAAATCTGCACATCATTAAAGTCAATCAAAAACGATAAGACACCTATAAACCATTCAATTTAATTTTTTTTCAATAGTTTATAAAATATCGTTGATTGAAATTTTCACTTTTTGAAAGAAGCATATTTTTTCTAACCTCCAAAAAATTTGCAGAACATCGCTGCGATCGCAGCGAATTAGACGTGAATTTTCACTATGTCTTTATTATAGTTTTAAGAAGTCCGTTTCTCAAATTATTCCATCAAATCATAAAAAGCCCAAAATATAATAAGTTTATCTTTATTTACACTTTTTTGAATAAAATCAAAAAAAAAAATAACTTTTCAGTTAAAGCTATAATTCATCTTTCTTTTTGTTCTAACATTAGAATGCTGAGGTGTTTCACTTGGCTGTTTAATTGCAAAAGAAACTTCTTTTTCATCATCATCATAGTCATTTGTTCTTTTTGTACGACAATGCTTTGCTTTTGGAGTGCTTGGTGCCGTGTTAATTATTGGATATGAGTCCAAACCTTCCAATCCAATATCTTTCAAAGACACAGTCAGTTTGACAGGCGGGGCTTCCTTTAGTTTAATTTTCTGCTTTGGTGCGTAGTATGACAGACGAAACTTCAGTGGACTGTAAGTATTGAATTTCTTTTCTATTTCTTTTCTTTCTTTCCAAGCTTCCTGAACCTTTTTCATTCTCATTTCTTCATTCAGTTTATTGTTTTCAGCTTCGCTGATACTTTTTTTTGGGGGACTTCTTGGCGGTTTGATTTCTTGCTTGATTTCGACTTTTTTTTGCTTTTTCTTAGTTTTGAAAGAATCGAGTCCTTTTAAACCAATATCTTTCAATTTTACAGTCAATTTGATTGGAGGTGCATCTTCAAATTTAGGTGGGATTTCTGGACCATATTCTGGATTGGTGAATATTTCAGGATCATAGGTATTAATTTTCTTTTGTTGTTTTTTTCTTTCTATCCAAGCTTCTTGAACTTTTTTCATCCTCATTTGTTCATACAATTCTTTATCAATAATTTCTTGCTCGCTTTTTGTTTTAATTTTTTTTGTTTCTTCAATTATTACTTTTGGAGGACTAGGTTGTCTTACTTTTGGCTTGCTTTTTGTTTGATATGAATCGAGACCCTCTAAACCAATGTCTTTCAAAGTTACAGTAAGTTTGATAGGTTCAGCATCAATAAGCTCAAGCTGACCCCATTTTGGTAAGTATTGCGGAGCTTTGAATACTTCTTGATCATAGGTACTTTTATGTTTTGACTTTTTTGACTTTCTTTTGCCATTTTTTTGATTTTTTGGACTTTGATTGTTTTCAGCATCATCAAATGAATCATTCTCCTTTTGGTAAGAAGGCTCTGATTGTTGATCTTCTGGAATACCAAATGAAATATTTGCTTTTAAAGGCTCTGGAATTTGTACATTATCTTTTTCATGTCCCACATCATCCATTTTTCTTTAACGTCTTTTTTTCAAAATGAACATAGAAAATTTAAAAAAAAAGACGTTAACATTCAATTAGATATACATAATAATATCTTAATAAATTTCAGACATTCAAAAAAATAAATCATAAAATTAGGTTTTAAATATAATCATATACAAAAATTAAAATATAGTTTTTTTTTTTTATAAAATAAAATTTAATTAATATTTTATTTTGTGATTCTTTCGTTTTCGTTTTTTCTTTACTTACTTCCTTTTCTGGATATTTATTTGAGTTTGTATTTGTGTAATTCATAAGATGAATAATTTACATTGTTTTACTATCTTAAATTAAATAAGTAAATCCTTTAAAAGCTCAATTATTGTGAAATTTGGATTCTTATTTTAAATCATAAATATTAAAAATGATAATTTAGATAAAATTGTTCGTTTTATTCAATATAATAGTAGTGCCCATAGATAATGATTAAAATCATTTCTGCATAAATATAACCAAAAAACGAACATTTTACAGTAAATTTCTTTAATAATTGTTGTAGCTATCATCTGGTTCCAAGTCCTCCTCAACGTCGGATGGAACAGCATTCTTCTTGCGACGAATGATGCAAACAACAACAATGACGGCGACAGCGACAACAACGACTGCAACAACGGCGATGACAGCAATCAAGACAATTGGAACGCCTTTCTTTTTCTTTTTGCCATCTGAATATCCTGATGATTCTGCGTAGAGACGGAAAACTGGGTTTCCGCTTGAGTCGAGCTCCTGGTCGGTGCAAGTGAATGCTTCAATGCGGAGGCCCGAGACGTGGTTTTCAATTCTGTTTTTCCACTCTTCGCATCCAAACTTCTGTGTAGACTGAGCGATGAGGATTTTATCGCTGGCCAAGTACTGGTTGACATAGCGGCCAGTCATGACGATCTTCTTTGGCACGTGCCTGAATGAGCCATGGATTGGTGCCGTGCCAGTAGTGCTCTGTGTGTATGACTGGTTGTAAGGAATGTCGATTTCTGAGTGAGAAAGGTCGACGTACGCATGGACATCGAGGCTGGATTCAAGTCCGAGCGAGATTATGCCTGTCACAACAGCATAGTTGATGCTTCCCGCTGCCTTCTGCATTACCTTGATGTCCTTGACAGTAAGACTTGTGTTCTTGCTTGGACGTACTTCGATATGTTGTGTGCCGTTGAAGTTGATTTCGTCAATAACAACATGGTTCTTCAAATTCAAGGCCATTCCAACGCCAATTGGCTCCACTTTGTTAATGTTCACTGTTGCTCCTTTGGTCTTGCTTTGAAGAGTGATTTCACCAGTGAAGTCGATGAGAGATGCGCGTGTTTTCTCGCCAAGCTGAAGAGTAATTTCGTCTATGTTTGTGTGGATAAGGTCGAACTTGTTGTTGTCTGCAGATGTGTCGCTAACATCCAATTCAAGATGGTCTATGCCGGATCGGATGTCGAATGCAACGCTGTCGTTATTTGGATTTTCAATTGTGATTGAAGTTGGATTGTTAGCCTGATTGTGATTGAGCACAAAAGTAAGGACTTGAGACTCGGTGACTTGTTTTTGAGATGAGATGTCAACGGTGACGTGACCATTTATGACGTCTTTTGATGATATCTTGTCTATCACTGGCTCCAAGTGCTTTCGTGGAAGAGTATTCAATGGAATGACGCACTGTCCGACTTTGTTCACTTGGTAACCGTAGTTGCATTGTGCACAGACATTTTCGTCTCCAAATATGCATCTCTGGCAGTTTGGAACTGAGCAGGCAGAACTGCAAGGAATGCACTGGTTGTTGCCTCCGGGTTCAGTGGAGGTCTCCAAGCAGAAACCTTCATAGCAGACTTCGCATTGATAGTTGTTGTCGTCGCAAGCTGAGCAATTAGTGTCGACGCATGGAGCGCATCCTTTGGCGCTGTCTGCTTTCAGGAATCCGTATCCTTGGAAACAGCTGTCGCAATCAGTCCTTTCACACGTTGCACAGCCTTCTGCACATCTGACGCAAACACCTTTCTTGAGTGAAAATCCATCGAAGCATTGTTGGCAATCTTCTGGACTAATGAAGCTGCACTTCTTGCAATTTTTCGGGCATGAGAGGCATTTGGGGTTCTTTGAATCAGATGATAAGTAGTATCCATCTGCGCATTCATCGCATTGTGATGCCATGTAGCAGCCCTTGCAGTGCTGTGGACAAGCACCGCATTTGTAATTTATTCCATCTTCGACGAGTCCATAGCCTTCTTCACATCTGGCGCATGATTCTTGGCCATCGCATTCAGCGCAATGTTCTGTGCAAGGAACGCATTCATTTTCAACTAGGGCATATCCATCCATGCACATTTCGCATTGTGTTTGGCTGAACATGCATGATGAGCAATGCTCTGGGCATGCTACGCATCTTCCTCCATGGAATCCGAAGCCAAAGTCGCAAAAAACGCATTCTTCTGGGTCTTCGCAAATTGCACAATTAGCTGGGCAGCTGAGGCATTTTCCTGTATCTTCATCCATGACAAATCCGATATCACATTCCTGGCAAGATGAAGAATCTTCGCATTCCACGCATCCACTTGGGCATGGTGCGCATGCTCTTGTATTTTGGCCATTGGCAATAACAAATCCGAAATGTTCGGCGCAAATTTCACACTTTGAGGAATCATCTCGGCAACGTTTGCAGTTTCTATCATGACATTTTTCGCACTTCGATGTTTTAACTCCGTCTATGACAACATATCCTTCGCCATCTCCGCAAGATTCACAGACATTTACATTATCATAGCAAAAGTCACAATTGTTCATACATTTTGAGCACGTATTTGATTTCGAACCATCTTCTCTGGGAACAAAACCATATCCAGCTTTGCACCTTGTGCATACTTCGTAATTTTCACTGCAAAAGTCACAGCCTGAACTGCATTTCTTGCAAACACCACTATTTTCTGGATCAACGCCATATCCATCAATGCACCCATTACAAACGTTATAATTGGCTGAACAGCTGCTGCATCCTTCGGCACATAATGCACATTTGCCATCTTGTTTATTATCTGTTCCGAATGATAATCCGTATCCATCACCACATGCTTCACAAAATCCTGTATCTTTTCCACATGCCAAACAATGTGAATCATCGCAGTTTGCACATTGGCTGTAATCTAAACTGCCATCTTCTGTCCTCTTGATACCAAGTCCTTTAGCACACTCCTCACAATAATCGGCACCTTTGCAAGATATGCAGTTTTCGGGGCATTTTTCGCATTTTCCTTCATTGTTTGGACCATATCCGGCGACACATTGAGTGCACTTTGAGGAATCTCTTTTGCATGCGACACAGTTTTCTTCGCATTTCACGCACTTTCCTTCATTTTCTGTGCCATCTCGTACAACTCCATAGCCAGTTGAGCATGATGAACATTGGAGGTGATTCAGTTCGCATTCTTCACAGTTCTCAGGGCACTCGCTGCATTCGTTTGTGGAATGTCCATTAGAGTCTAATACAGCACCATAACCTGGCAAACATTTGAAACATTGCAAGCTGTTACCATCGCATCTTGCACATTTTTCTGGGCATTTAACGCATTGAATACTTTCTTCGTTATTTAAAAAATCATTTCTAAATCCATAGCCTGCATTGCATGAATCGCAAAATCCGCTGTCCAAGCTACAGATCTTGCAGTTACTTGGGCAATTAACACACTTGCCATCTTCATCAGGACCGAATCCTTCTACGCAAATTGAGCAGGTTGTGCTGCTTGATTTGCAAACCAAGCAATTCTCTGGGCAACTTTCGCATTTCTTGAATTCTCCATTAACATATACTGGGCCTTTACCTTCTTCACAGTCTTCGCATACTTTATTGTCCCTAAAGCATAATGCACAGTCATTGGGGCATTTTCCACATTTTCCAGTTGATATGCCATTGAGATTTTTTATAAGTCCATAACCAGTATCACAAGCAGTGCATATATCGGCATTTGAATCGCATTTCGTGCAGCCTTCTTGGCATTCTTTGCAAATAATATCAGATCCTTCTTGGGCCAGACCGAATCCTGTTCTACACCTTCTGCATTCATTGGGTTTAGTACAGTATTCACAATTTTCACTGCATAGAACGCATTTTCCGTTTTCCTCCATAGCGTATCCATCTTCGCAGAATTGATTTCCATCTTCGTCTTCGCACTTATCATAGCTAATTGGGCACTTCTTGCAATTATCAATGCAAAATTCGCAAAGGCCTTCAGAATTGAATCCAGTGCCATCTTTACAGGAGTCGCACTTCTTTGAGTCTTTTGTACATGAATCGCAAACTGGATTGCATTTCTCGCATTGTCCTGTATTTTCTCCATTTACAATAACTGGTCCGTATCCTTCAATGCATTCTTCACATTTTGTATAATCATTTTTGCATGATTTGCAATAAATTGGGCATTCAGCGCATTGTGTTCCATCTTTACCGAAGCCTTCAGAACATTCGTCACACTGAGATGTAGCTCTTCCGTTGCATACCTTACAGTTACTTACCTTACATTTTCGGCATTCATTGATATCACTATAATATCCATATCCATCTTCACATCTTTTACATTTCACATTATTATCATAACAGTCAACACAATGAGATAGATCACATTTTTTGCAAAGGTTTCCATCATGTGCATTCCATGCATTCCAATATATTCCGTATCCTAATGAGCATCCATTAACTTGACATTCTCCTCCAGAAAGGCACCTGTCACAGTTAGCAGTACATTCTTTACATTCTGTTACTTTACCAAGATTATCCCAGTTAGCAATCGTTTTGTCAGGGCACGCTTTACATTTAGTGTAATCTGACGAACAATCTGCACAGTTTCTAGCATTGCAAGGTCTGCATTCGTCGGTTACCTTGAAGTTAACTAATACGGGACCTTCTCCAGGCGGACAAATCCATTCATCGCATTGTTCAGCATTGGAAGCGCAGGATGCGCAGGCTTTGTCGGAACAACTTTTGCATTTTCCAGTGTTGACGTTGTTTTCGTAGGTGAAGCCATATTTAGATTTGCATTTAGTACATACTTTGTAATCTTCTGAGCATTGTTCGCAATTTTCATCGCAAGGGTGACAAGAATAAGTTCCATCTTCGTTTAATTTGCGTCCATAGCCATCTTGGCATTCTTTACATGAATCTGAAAAAGTATCACATTCATAGCAGTTTGATACAGAGCATTCGCCGCATTCTCCAGTAATTTCACCGTTTGGATATCTTGTAAGGAAGTAGGGAGAATCGCATTTAGTGCAAAATTGGTTATTAGAGTCGCAACTAATACAATGGCTGGGCAAGCATATTTCACAGGTTCCAATTGAATTTCCATCGCTGTCCAGTTCTAATCCATAACCTGGCTGGCAACTATAACATAAAAGATTGTTGTATAAAGAGCAAGTTTGACAGTGTGATCCTTCATAACAATCTGTTGTTTCTTCAACATATGTCGGATTTTTTAGGATTGCATTTAATTGTAAGACTAAAATAGGTATAAATAACATGGATGAAATAAAAAAATGAGATGAATTCTTTAAAAAAAATGAATTTATTTAAAAATTTTGAGAAGAATTGTTATATGATTCATTTGAATGAATTTAAACTTTTATCTAAATGAAAAATAAGATAAATTGCGTTCAGGATTTTTTTCTGAGATAAGATATTTTTTCAATTATTTAATTTTCAGAATATATTCAAAAAATCAAAGAAAACATCAATTTTTTTTTTTTTCAATTATATAAAATAATGGTTCCAATATTCTAAAGTAGCATTTTTTTGTGTTAATTAATAAATATATTTTATTAATAATTATATATATATACCAATAATATAAAATAGCAGTTATTTATCTGGTAAAACATCTATATTATCAACTCTAACCGCCGGTAAAAGTATATATTTATACAAAACCTTAGTATCAATGAAAAAGTGGAAAATTTGTATTGGATAAACCATTTTGAATTATGCATGAATGATATATTATATTCATTACAATAATGATAAATCAAATTAAACATCTTTTAAAACTGGATATTATTCATTAAATGTAATTTTCAGCATAACCGTTTTTATGAGTTCTGAAGCACTTTTTTCAAAACTTGAAAATAGATATAACATTTTAATATAAAATGATATCATTTTAAATTTTTATTGTAAGATTCCACTTTTTAAGAGCGAATGTTTTAATTGATTCAAAAAATCGTTTTTTCTTTTTTGTGTAATCTGAGAATGGTTTTGTAATCATCTGAGGAAAATATAGGAATTATTTGGGGAAGATTTCATAATTAACTGAGAAAGATTTCATAAATCAGAAATACTATAATTCGCAAAATAATTCAAAAAGTTATTCATCCATTTTTATTCTACAACTATTTTAAGGCCAAATTTAACCTTTTTGTGCGGATGATTACGATTTCCCAAAACATTTTATCTTTTTTTTTTTTCTTCATTCAAATTTTTGAATGATTATTTGAAAATTTTTAACAATAAAAAAAAATTAAATAGAAATATTTACTTAATCAATTAAAACGATTTTAATTTAATGATTAGCCTTTTCAATTTTGCGATTCTTTTGCTTTCGTTTTTTCTTTGTTTGGTGCATTTTCTGGTTTTGACACATCATCTGCATATTTAACTGGGCTTGTCTCGCATTACTCATCTCAATCATTTGAAGCCACTGCTGCTGCTGCTGCATCATGAATAAGTTTTGATCGAAAGGCGAAAACGGTGGATAAGGCGAAACTGGCAAATCTTCATCGTATTCGTCATCCTCGATGTAAATTTCGGCAATTTTATTCGCCTTTTGCGAAGCGCGCCGTGACACGATTCTCGAGAGAGATTTCGACAAGATTCGAATTTCTTCTTCATCTGCATCATTGAAAACGTCAGTTACTGCTGCCTCGATTTGACTCTGGAAGCTCTGATTTGATTTGTGAACGTTTTTATGCTCTCGCTTTGCTTTTGGCTTCACAAGATTCGAGACTGGCTCAGCTGGCGACGTTTCAAAATTAAAATTGGTGAGAGAAGAAGGACAAGATAATTTCTCTTTTGAAACAAAAGAGAAAGTGTTTGTGCTGCCTGGTTTGCGTGATTCACTTGATGAAGCATTTGAAAAGGTGTTTGTATTCGAGAAAGCTTTTGGCTGGCTTTGGATGATCTTACCAAGTGAAAAAGCATTCATTCTGCCATGCTTATGCGATTCACTTGATGAAGCACTTTCGTTGTTTGGTTTATTCAAGCCAAATGAGAAAGCGTTTGTATTCGAAGCATCATTTTTATTTGGATCAAAAGAGAAAGCATTTGTATCATTTTGATTGCTTTTACCAAGTGAAAAAGCATCATTGTCGTTCTGTTTGTGTGATTCACTTAATGAAGCGCTTTCGTTGTTTGGCTTGTTCAAACCAAATAAGAAAGTGTTTGTATTTGAGAGGTTCTCTTTATTTGGATCAAAAGAGAAAGCTTTTGTATCATTTTGGTTGCTTTTACCAAGTGAAAAAGCATCATTACCGTTCTGTTTGTGTGATTCACTTAATGAAGCACTTTCGTTGCTTTGTTTGTTCAAACCAAATGAGAAAGTGTTTGCATTCGAGACATCCTTTTTATTTGGATCAAAAGAGAAGGCTTGTGTATCATTTTGGTTGCTCTTATCAAGTGAAAGAGCATCCACACTGCCTTGTTTGTGTGGTTCACTTGATGAAGCACTTTCGTTGTTTGGTTTGTTCAAACCAAATGAGAAGGTATTTGTATTCGAGACGTTCTCTTTATTTGGATCAAAAGAGAAAGCTTTTGTATCATTTTGTTTGCGTGATTCACTTGATGAAGCACTTGAATTGCTCTCTTTATTGCTTGAATGAGGCAATAAAGCCTCTATGTTTTTTTGTTTGCTAAAATTAAACGAGAAAGCGCTTGTAGTTTCGCTGCTTGGCTTATTTGAATCAAGTGGAAAAGATTTTGTCTCGTTTTGCTTGTCCTTGTCAAGAGAAGGAGAATCTTTGCTCTTCTGCTTATTTGTATCAAGCAAATTGAGAATATTTTTATGAAACATATTTATTCTTTCACGTTCATTGAATTCCGTAAGTTTTTCTCCTTTTTTCTTTTCGAAATCATCTGTGGAATCATCAGACTCATCAGAATCAGAATCGCCTTCGTTAATCTGAAACATTTTTTTAGAATGAGTTAACTTTTTCCCATTAGATAGGTCAGCAGAAAAGCTAGGCGCATTTAATTTAATTAACATGCTGCGATATTTTATCAGATCCTTTGTTTTAGGTGCCAGAGGATCAAGGATTGACAGTGCGTCTTTTCCATCTTTATTGCAATGGAAACAATCCAATTCATTTATACATAACAAAGAGTTAATATTGCGCTTTCTTTTGTGCTTGCAAGCAGTTATCAGAGGAGTGTCACCAAGTTCATCGGTGGCATTTACATCAAATTTCTTTTTGCTCAACAAAGCTTGAAGAACTGAAGGTTCGGGAATTGATGCTGCTATATGAAGATAGGTTGTATATTTCGGTTTCGCACTTGAATCTTTTTCATTATCATTCAAAAGTGGAATTTGCTTTTGCAAGTCAATTTTATCGGAATCAACTAAAGCATTGATTACTCCAATCAACTTGCTGTTTATTGCATTTTGGAGTGGGAAGACGTTGTATTTGTCTGGCTCATCTGGATCGCAGCCATGATCTAAGAGGAAGTTGATTGCTTCTTCTTCGGAGCCTGTGTTACTTTGGAATGCTGTCAAAAATGATTTCCCGCTTGGAAGCAATTTTGAAAAATCAATTAAATTATCATGTTCTTTGTCATATTCATACAATTTATTCATCACTTGAATTAGTGATTCATCTTCATCATTACCATTATTTAAATTGCGTTGATTAAATTGAATATTCTGATCATTTGGATTAAATAGAATATTCAGACTATTTGGATTAAATTGAATATTTTGATTATTTGGATTAAATTGATCATTTGGATTAGGCAGATTAAATTGATTAAGTAGATTGTTTTGATTATTAAAGTTAGGCGGATTAACTTGATTATTTAATAAAAATTGATGAACTACATTATTTATATCAGGCGTATTGAATCGATTATTATGATTATTTGGATTGTTACCATTTTGGTCATTGTCATGTATATGCGTATATGATATAACAAAGCATGAAAGAATGTCACTCTTCTCTGAGTCAAAATTAGGATCATTGAGGATTTCATCAATAATTTCATAATTAGAACAGTAAATACAATAGTAAAGGAGACTCTTTCCATTACCATCTATGATGTTTGGATATTCGTCTGATATTTTAGACAATTTTCTAATGATATCATTTTCTCTGGCTTCAACAGCAAAGAAAAAGGCTGTTTTAAGCTGTGATTTAACTTTATCAAATGAAGAATGATTAATAATCAAATCAACCTTTTCAATATCACCCAAGTCAATTGCATTTATCAAAGCTGTTTCATTTGGAATTCGGAATGGAATAAAAGTTAAAGGTCCAGGATTATCAATTCCGTATTTCCTTTCCCTCCCATAACCTGTTCCATGTTCTGGTCCTTGTCTGAGAACTTTTCTTATTCTATTTTCTTGTTTTGGCTTGTTTGGTATAAAAATATCTTTATCAACAGAATGGACATCAATTTCTTGATTAACATCAAGTGTTTCCAAAGAGGAAAGTAATTTAGATGCCTCGCCTTTAGATATAAAGAAGGCATAATTAAGAAGACTTTCAGCTGGTTTGAATTTTTCACTATGAATCATAATGTCAATAATTGTTATGAAATTTTTTGAAACAGAAATTGTTAATCCTGTTTCATTATTAAAATTCTTCAAATTTATATCAATTTTAGGATGATTAATAAGAAGTTTTACAATTTCAATATTATTATTTTTGACAGCACAAATAAAAGGGGTGTCACCATCCGTTGAATTGTACATATTTACATCAAGTTCATCAATATCAAGAAGCTTTTGGACAAAATCAATTCTATTACATTTAATAGAATATGTTAAAGGAGTTTCTTCAAAAAGAACATTTGGATCAAAGCATTTTGTATTCAAAATGTGTTCCATGTATTTATTTGCTATTTTCTTTCTTCTTTCTTTTTTAATTTCTTCAGATTTGCTCAAAGGTTGAGGGTTCATTATTCTAAATAAATCATTATGATTATTATCAGGGTGAATAATATTTTTTAAAATTGCAGTGAATTGCAATTTTAATTCTTGTTTTTTATCATTTTCTATATAAAAATTAATTATTTCATCAAATATTTCAATTCTAGAGTCAGAATATGCTTGAAAAAGAGCAGTTTTATCTAACATAAAGTACTTGCTTGGATTAATTCCAGGAACAGAAAGAAGCCTTTTAACAATTGGTAAATTATTATTATAAACAGCTGAGTATAATGCTGTCTTACCATTATATATATTGTTTATGAAAGAAGGTTCATTATTTTCTTTGAGAATAATGTCAACGAGTTCTAAATCAGAAGTTCCAACAGCATCAATTAAAGCTGATTCATATAATGAAGTCTTTTTTAATAAGAATTTAACGAGATCTTTATTATTATTACAAACTGCATAACTTAAACAACAAAGAAGTTTTTCTTTTCCTTCAGGACTAACTTCATCATAAATCAAAGAAAAAAGTTTTACACTAATTAAGCACATTTGAAAAGCAAATGAAGAAAGTTTCTCATAATTAATTGGAAATTCTTTCTCAACAAAATATTCACAAATATCAGAAGAGCAACTTTCAGCTGCTTTAACAAAAAACAAAGTAAAATCAATTGATATTTTTTTCTCAATTATCAAATCAGATATCGTTTTGCATGCATCAAAGTTTTTATTTGTGCATGCATCATTTAAAATCTGATCGAATGGAAACTTATTATCGAAAACAAGTGGATTAATACTTTTAATCTGATCAAATAAATAGCAAAAATTTTTATTTGTTTCTTCTTCTAAAGATGCTTTCAAAATGTCTAATGCAAAAGAAGAATTTAAATTTAACGGTCTGTGAAATTCCTTTGAGAAAAAGAATTTCATAATACTTATCTTATTATTTCTAATTGAATACAGAAGACAGTTACCAAGATCTCTTTTTTTCATTGAATCAACAAATAATTTGAATAATGATACATTATCATAATTCATAATAGAATCATCCAGACTTTCCAATTGGTTATTGCTAACAATATTAATCAACAAAGAAGTAAGTAAACAGAAACCATTCGAACTTGTAACAACCAAAGGATTGGCTTTTATAAAACGTTTTTCAGAAATGTTGAATCCTCTATCAATTAATTCAATTGCTGCATGAGCATTCCCATTTTTAATTGAATATTTAAACAGATCTGAAAATGATTGACTATTTTGATTTTCATTCTCAAAATTCTGTTCAAAAATCCAATCAAAAAGATCATTTCTGTGCTTTTGAATTGCAGGAACGATTCTTTTAACCTTGAAGTTTTCTACTAAATTGTCGTTATGATTGAAGTTCATCATGTTGTCAAATTCAATTTGATCTCTTTCTAGGATTGGATTTTCTTTTTCATATTGATCAACAATTTTAATGATTTCAATATTGCCACCATAAACAGCATGAGCGAATGTTCCTTTAGTAGGCTTCATATGATTCAAAAACAAATATTTAAAGCATTTAATTGATCCATAAGCAGCAGCATAATTAATATAATTAGTGCCTCCATTAATAACGTATGATTCAAACATATTAAAAGGAATATAAGCTTTTTTGAAGTCAATTGATCCAGCTTCAGAAAGAATGGATTGTGCCTTCTCGATATCATCATTACGTAATGCTTTTGTTAATTCATCAACTGGTTCATAACTATCTCTCATCTTTCTATATTCATCGATGTTGTCAATGTATTGTTGAATAAATGCTTCAACGTCATTTACATATTTTTCTTGTTCATTTGAAGGATGTGATATATTCATTGACGAAGAAAATGAAGAACTTGGTTCTGTTTCTAACAATTCAGGAAGAAACCACAATTTAAAATTGGCATCATTAATCATACTTCTTCCACTAAAACCAAAAGGAATCGATTTTAATTTATCATATAAAACATCTTTTTCTATGATTTCTCGCTTGTACAGAAGAAAAATGAATGCAAAAATGGTCACGTTTAAAGTGACAATTTTTTCTTTTTCATACAAGTTGCCAAAAGCTATGTCGAGTAACTGATCAACGATGAATTTGCTCAATATTTCTAATTTATTTGTTTCATTACTTTCTTTGTCAAGTTGAATTATTAATTCAATCAAATAATGATGTAATAAAAAATCGGTTTTGACAGCCTGTATGATAAAAGCGGCCAATTCTTTGACCTTGTCGGCGGTTTGAGACCACTCTGAATCAACAATAGTATGCGTAACTTTTTCAACTGTATTTTCTTTAATGTTATATAATAAATTAAATAAATCATCAATTGAATCGATAATTGTCTGTTGGTCATCAATTTTTTCTGAAACTTTTTCTGAGGTGTTTATGTAATTATCAACACTTTCTATTATTAATTCGATTTGCAATTCTTCAGCTATTTCTTTAATCGAGTCCATGTTATTTCTGGTTAAATTAACTATATTAAAATTGAATAGATCACAAATTGGCTGAAATTCACAAAATTCATCGTCAAAATTATAAACGTACGATTCTATCGTTGGATCTTCAAGTAAAAGATTCCGTATGACAGCAGATGAATATACGCCAAAAATATTACATTTGTATTCTTTTTTATTCGTTGTTATGGTGAAAGTTTGTAATGACAAATTTTTCGATAGAAAATTATCTAATGACAATTTATCAATCACTACCTCAAAAAAGGTTCCAGTCTCATAATTGGAATACGAAAATTCTGAAGTCTTTAAACTTTCTGGTTTTAAATAATTGGGGCATTTAATAATATTTAATAATTTCGTGATTTTCTGTGAAATTGGTAGTTCGTCCTCTTCAAAAGTAACGCATTCACCTTGATACATTTTTTCAAATTTTCCAAGTACATTTTGGTTGTCATCAATATCAAGATGATACTCCTTTTGTTCAGGATTTGTTGAAAGAAATCCAGATATGACTGAACTTGTATTTTGTAAAATATCGATATTAAATTTACTTGAACCGGTATTCGTAGTTATCTTAAAAAGTCTCGGTAAAAAATCAAATATATTAAATTTTGATGATAATAAGGAAATGTTTGGGTTGCACTTATTTGAAAGTTTGCGTGTAAAACTCGATGAAGGTAAATTTATCTCCATATTTCTACTAAATGAATTTGGATTATTTATAAAGCAAATATTTTCGGAACTTGAAATGGGAGCTCTATTGAATGGACGAAATTGAAAATTCATTTTGGTACTTGTTTATTTAAATAATGTGAAATATACTAAAATCCTATTAATAGCTTAAGCTACTTTCACAAAAAGTTATTAATAGGACAAATATTTTCTCAATTTCATAAATCAATATTAATATTATAAAGGTCAAAATTTTAACCTCTTTTTTTTATAAGACAATAACAGAAAAAAAAAGTTCCTAAACACCAATATTAATATTAATACTAAAAAATGATTTATTAATTATATTTCAGCACATTTCGGCTTTTTTTTTTATCAAGATATAACAAGCCAATATTTAATATTCATTGCTTTCTGAATATAAAGTGAAATTGTTTCATTTGAAATATATTTCAAGCATATTATAAAGGCTGGATAGGGAAAAAAAGCAAGTGATTTTAAAATAATCTTAAAATTTGAATAATTATTTTTATGAATTCAAAATTGAAATAAATAAAAAATACTCAAATTCCTATTATATCGATAATAACTTCTTATAAATATAATTTTTTTTGGATTTATTTTTTATATATGTCTAATTAATTATATTATCATTATATTACCAAATATTTTTAAATAATAGACAAAATGTAATGAGATATTTATCAACTTATTATTTTTTTATCGTTTTTTTTATATGCCAAATAAAAAAAAACATAATTAATTAATGATTTATCAGGAATACTTAAACAAAATTAAAGAAATACAAAAGAGTCTCCTAGATTTTTTGGAAAGTGAAAATGATGTGGAAGAAAACTTTCAAAACCTAATATTTCATTTAGTAGAACATGACATCAGAAGTAGCCGGCAAGAGATGAAAATATTTCTTTATTTGATATCAAAAATCGTCAAAAACCATAATAGAGAATCCAATTTTTTTGAGAAAATAAAAAAAATTCTTCAATATCTCAAAGATGACATAAAATCAAATCTTTCAAATTATGAAATCTTTAAGATATTTAAAAGTAATAAAATTATTTTACTTTTTTGTATTCAGAATGAAATATTGAATTTTAATCATTCAATATATCTATACTTAATTAAGAAAAAATTTGATTTATTTTTCCAAACAGAAATTTTAGACTTCATTAAGCAGCAAAATAATCAATTAAGATATCAACACATGGCCAACAAACTTTCAGCAAAACCTGATGATGATTTCAATGAAAAACGAAATCTAGGTGAAAATGACAATTACATCAGTAAAATCATCAGAGAAGACTTAATAGAAGAATTTATAACTTATGTGAACCAAAATGGTTATTCTCTCAATTCAACCATTCAACCATCAATTTATGAAACAAATTCATTATTAATTAAAAAAGAACCTTCGTTAATTGAGTATGCAGCCTTCTTTGGATCGATCCAAATATTCAAATACTTATATAATAATGGAGTCAAATTAACACCATCTTTATGGATTTATGGAATTCATGGATTTTGTGAAGAAATGATTCATATTCTTGAAGAAAAGAAAATCAAACCATCTGATAAGACATACGAAGAATGTCTAAAAGAATCAATAAAATGTCATCATAATGGAATTGCAAATTACATCATTAACAACTTATTGAAAGGAAAAATCGAAAAAAGAAATGAAGTCAGTAACTTTGAAAATAATCTTTATTCATATGGTTTTCATTACCATAACTACTTATTTTTACCTGATGATGAAAACAAAAGCCATTTCATATTTCATTATGCTTGCAAATACGATTATTTTACATTGGTTGATTTTTTGTATAAGACAAAGAAAACTAATTTGTATGAAGAAAGCATTTTAAAATCATAATATTTGATGGAATTTCAAAATTATTTTTAATGAAACACCAATAAAGTGTGCAGCTGAAAAAAACAATGTTGATATTGTTCAGTATTTAATTAAAGAAGTAACTGTTATAAAAACAACCTTTTTCAGAGGAGCAGAGAAGTTAACATGCCTAACAATTCCAAATTGTATAACATCAATTGAAGATTTTGCATTTGAAGGATGTTCATCATTGGCTCAAATAACAATTCCACCTTCAGTAACATCAATTGGAAAGTGTATTTTCAAGAAATGTTCATCATTAGCTTATGTATCAATTCCAATGTCATTAAATGAAATCAAAGATGGAACTTTTATTGAATGTAAGAATATCACAGAGCTAACAATTCCTTCATCCATTACTACAGTTGGAAGCAGTGTCTTTATGGGATGCAAGAAGCTAGCAAAAATAATTATTCCTTCAACAGTTACTTCAATTGGCGATGGTTCTTTTTTGGAATGTTCATCATTGAAAGAAATAGAAATGCCTTCTTCAATAAAAGCAATAGGAATTGGTCTTTTCAATGGATGCATTAATTTAACAAAGGTGAAATTCAATTCGTTATTAATTTCAATCGGTGAAAGCGCCTTCATGTCATGTTCTTCTCTATCACAAATTACTATTCCGTCTTCAGTAACTTTCATCGGAAATCGCGCCTTCTATGGTTGCTCGTCTTTGCAGCAAATTACAATTCCACCTATGCTAGCATCAATTGGCGAAGAAACATTCAGCGGATGCTCGTCATTATCAAAAATAACCATTCCTTCTTTTGTGAAATCAATTGGTGCACATGCATTCAATGGTTGCTATTCATTACAGCAGGTAACATTTGAAACACCTTCTTCTTTGAAGTCGATTGGAAATTATGCATTTTATGGATGCACTTTGTTGAACAAAATTGCAATTCCTCGCACAGTAACTTTCATTGGATATGATGCTTTTTATAAAGAACCTCCAATATTGCCAATATTTAATCCATTAGTTGGTAGAGTTACTTACATACCCAATTATAATTACAGATGAAAAAACTTATATTATAAAATAATATATATTTTAAATTTTATTTTTGTTCTTTCATTTTTGAACCATTCCTGCATAAATATTTTCATAAAATCTAGAATGGTTTTCAATGACATTTAAAAAATTGAATTATTTGTGTTAAAAATAATGATGTGTGTAGAAACTGAAGCTTTTTTTATATTGGCCAACTATAATTTGATTTCTATTCAATATTTGATAAAAATTGAATTATTTATGTTAAAAATAAAGATTGTTTTACTGAGCTTGTTTGATATGATGTACAGAAGCTAAGATAATGCAAAAATTTTGAATTATTTTTGTATTTATATTATTTGAATAAATTTATATAATTCATATTTGCACTTTAATAAATAAATTGATCGTACAATTTTAAGATATTTATATTTTAAGTAAAAAGGTTTATTTGAAAATTGATAATATTATTTTAAAAAATATGTGAACTTTTTAAATTTTTAAGATTTCACTTTTTCAAACAAAATTATAAAAAACATGTTATTAAAGTAGGGAAAAAAAAAAACATGCGATCCGATTTTTTTCAAAATTTAATATCTGCTTAATTAAATGACAAAGCATATTATATGTTCTCTAGGCTTTTGAGTCCAGTGAACTGAATGCCCTTTTTTGACTTTTTGATAAGAGTTGTCACTTTTTTATGGACAAAAAACGAGTTTTTTTATCGTGTTTTTATTCAATTTTTTGAAAAAAAATAGCCAAATACTTTTTTTTTGGATAGTTTGATCTTTTTTAAGAAAATAAGTTAATGATACATAATGATTAGCTATTTTATAATAAAATGCTTTTTGCAATACTATTTTAAATAATAGCGAACAAATAATGATACAAAAAGTTTAAAATCATATTTTATATTTAAAAGAAATTCTATATATATTTGGTATATTATATTCAAATTTACTATTGAAAATTTGAGAGCTGTCCAAAATTGAAACAAAGTATCCAAAATTGGATTTTTTGGATAGTATCAAGCTGGGCTTTTCTGTCCAAACGGATTTCATTCAAAAAGTTTTAAAAAATATCCAATGGACAGGAAAATTTTCTCGTTATATTTTGAAAACTTTACACTGTCCAAAATGTCCAAAAATGTCCATTTGACTCAAACACGGACAGAACATTCAATATTTTCATTGAACTACCTCAAAAATATTAATGTTCTTTTTTATTGTTTTATACTTTAGCTTTTGAATTATCCAAAAAATAATAATAAAAAAATTATTTTTGAATAAAAATTAATCGTTCATATTTTAAAAAAATGAAATTAAATGATAATTTGGTTCTTATTAAAAACAAATATAAATTCAAATTTTTCTAAAATTGATAAGGTTATAAGAACGATAATATTTTTTTTAAAATGCATTTTAATAACTTCGTTAAATAAAATGTTGGATTCAAAAATACCTATATTATATATATATTAAGAGTTGTAAAACTAATAATGATAATAATAATAAGTTATTTATTGATGGAATTTCAAAATATTGTTATTTTTATTGATAAATGAAATTCAATTAATTTCGCAAT
Source organism: Tritrichomonas musculus (assembly GCA_039105265.1). NCBI lineage: Eukaryota > Parabasalia > Tritrichomonadida > Tritrichomonadidae > Tritrichomonas > Tritrichomonas musculus. The sequence continues at coordinate 1,419,569 of JAPFFF010000038.1, read as the reverse complement.
AAGAGAATATTCTTTAACTATATGTAAGAACAATCAAAAATGCTAAATATTTTATGATTATATAAAATGTCCAAAAAATGTTCGTTATGGACATTTATTTCAATTATTTGAGAGTTTATCGATTAAAATAACCGCTTTCTATCCATAAAAAGTGACGCCTTGTTTCAAAAAGTTAGAAACGGACAGAAAATTTTATGGACAGAAAAGCCCAGGTATCAAGTTCTCAAAAATTTGTGGACACATTTATGTATCCATTCCAAACTTTTTGAATATAAATACGTTTGGACACATAAGCCTAGTATGTTCTAAAGAACTCATAAATTTGGGCCAATTTTTTGTTATAACACAATCTTTTTATATTTTGGTCAAATAGCTTTTTTTACATGATATTATATTCAATTTATATTTTATTAATGATTATTGAATTATCAAAAATTGAAAATTTAATGATTTGATTGAGATATTGATATTTTAAGTGTAAATAATAATTCATTGAAAAACATTACCTCCCTCTCAATTTAAAATAGTTATATCTTTATATTTTGAATATGAATTAATTTTTTAAAATTTAATTAATATTATGATAATTATATAATATATTATTAATGAAGAATGATGCAATTAAATTGTTTGATAAAAAAGATAAAATGATTTAAAATTTGAAATGGAGGTATAGTTTTTTGTCACTTTTTCAGAAATAAATTTAAGGATAAAAAAAATATGATTATTTTGATATTTATTGGGTTTTTATTGCCAACTAAAATTTTATATTAATCAAATGATTAATACCATAAATTCCAATCTTCGTTATGATTAAATAAAGGATCTTCATCAAAAAATTGATCAAATTCATTCGTATCATCTATATTATCTTTGATTTCTGTCATTGTTTTATTATTTCTATTTGTTTTTGGATCTGATTTGATCTTTATATTATCATTCATTATTTTGGAGTGATATTTTTCTTCATCATCATTTGTTTCATTTTCTTGAGGTTTTTCAAGACGTTCTATATCTTCTTTGTTTTTTTCTTGAAAAGAGAAACGATTTTTTTGTAAAAAGATTAATCTATTTTTTATTGATACTTGATTTCTGTTATTGAAGTATTTACAGAATAAAGACCATTTTGGCCCATGTTTTGAATATAGATCAATGAGCAAGTCATCATCTCTCTTTGACCATTCTACTTTTACTAATTCTGGTTTCAGGTTATTCATGTACCTGTCTCTGCATTGCTTAGCTGTTCTTCCGGGAACAAAATTTGCAATGAAGGACCATTTTTTTGATCCTATTATTTGAACAAAATGCTTAATGGTTTGATCTTCTTTCTCTGTGAAATGTTTCCTGACTCTCTTGTTCTTATCTCTTGATCCTGCATTTGTATTAGCCAGCATTAAAACAAATGTGAAGTAAGTATTTTTAAATAATTTTTAGAAAAAGTTGAATACATAATAATAAGTTAATTACACGCAGACTTTTTGTGAAAATACAGGAGCTTTTTGTTAAACGATTTTTGTATATATTGAAAAAATAAACTCTTTTTTTCATTCTAATTTAAGCTAATTATATTCATATATTGCAATTATGCACTTAATTTTTTATTTCATTTTATTTGGTTTCAATAAAATTTATTTTCGTTATTCAAAATTGAATGATACCATTTTTTTGATTTTTTTATTGAAAAAATAAACATTTATATAAAATAATCTGTTATAACTCCATTTTCTATATGTTAAATTCCATTTACAAGCATGCTAAGAGACCAAATTCTCTCATTATGATTAGTTTTTAAATATATTTATCAAAAACAAATTTCAAATTTTATTATTTTTAGCTTCGGAACCATTTTTTTTATTTATCAGAATGGAATTTATTTAAAAAAGTATTTTGTAATCTTTAAAATAAGAAGATGCACTTCGAAAAAGTGGTGAAATTGCAACTTTTTTAAAAATCAAATATTGAAATAGTATTCAATTTCATATTGAAATAATTAACAAAATTGAATAAGGGGATATAATTCTTTTATCGTACAACGTTCAATTTAAAAATATTCACAAAATTGAAGTTTATTTAAGAAGATGAAAAAATATGAAGATTCATTTAAACAAAGTAATTCGTTAGTAATTGGTTTACTATTAAAAAGTTATCATTCATATTTTTTTCAGAATTATTAATGTTTTCAATTCTTCATCTCAACGATATATGTTAAAATGAGATGACTTTTATTTAATGAACAAAAGAGATTTATTATTCCTAATAATGATGTTTTGGAAGTTCTTTCAATTTATTTGTTTTATAATTTTGTAGAGAGAAAAAATAGAAATTCCTGTGAAACAATCAGTTTTGTAATTTTGTTAAAGAAAATCCAACAGATATTTCTCCAAAGATATATCCTAACCATTAAAATATAAGCCAGCATTATATAATTAATTTTATATATATATATATTTAGCGTAAAGTTTCAATTAATTACACGGATTCAAAAAACCGCAAATTTTTAGATATTTCAAATTAAAGAATATAAAATCATCAAATATTTTTATTTATATTATTATTTGCATAAGATATTCATTTACAAAATTATTTTATATATTCAAAATATGAATAAAAATGATTCCATCTTACTGTTTATATAAATAAATTCATTAATTCTATTTTTAAATATTTTAAAACAATTAATGAAAATAATTTATCATTTACTATCATATTTATATGTATTTAATATATTTATTAAGATATTTAAAAAAAATAAAGGAAATAATTGATAAAATTTGTGAGAATTATTTTTAACTTGTTATTATATTATTTTTTCTCCATACTTTTTTGTTTTAGAAATATCTTTAAAGTTCATAAGACAAAAATTATATATAACTCTAAACATATGATATAAGACAAATAATAAAAATAATATTAAAATATTAACTTTATATCTTGGCTATTTTTCAGTTTCTACAGTTAAAAATTTTATCCGATTATCTCAAAAGTGACATTTGGAAAAGTATTCAAATTTCAAGGGGAAAATCTCTAATTGAAAATTCATAAGCAAAAATAAATTGAGCATCCATTGAATTATTTATATATGTATTATCAATAATTTGAGTAAATTTATTGAAATGAGAAAATTCAATAGACGTCTATTTTACAAAATTTATGCAATGCAAATGGATAAAAAAAATATTAATGTCACAATGGCCACACTTCATTTTTAAGCTAAAAGAAAAGAAGCATTCTTCTTTACAGATTTATCGATTGCAACCCAATTAACGATTTTACAGATACTATTCAGCTTCCCAATTGCCAATAGGCTCAAGAAATCTCCAAATCTTTCTCGTGATTCAAATTATATTTTATAAGTTACGCATTTCAACAGATTAAACCTATTTTTTTTGCAAAAAAAAAAAAAAAAAAAAAAAAAAAAAAAAACTCATTTAAAATAGAATTTGAGGTTTTTTAGCTAAAAGAATCATTCTTTTTCTTTTAGTTCAATAAAAGTTATGGAATTAATTAGATTTGGTGAAGCCAATATGTTGACATCTTTATTCACAAATGAGTTTTTATCAATTAATTTAATCTCTGAATCATTTGGAATTTCAACCAATTTCAATTGTGAGCAACCATAAAAAGTATTTTTTGATATTTTCCTTACATGAATTGGAATTTTAATTTTTTCAATCGCCGTCATGAAGAAAGCATACTCACCAATTTTTTTCAATTGTGAATTCTCTTGGAAATCAACATTCTTTAACTTTTCGCATCCTGAAAAAGCGCAAGATGCAATTTCAATTATATAATTGGGAATTGTTACTTCTGTTAAATTTCTTTTTGCGAAACAAAGGACATCAAAAATTTCGTTTTTAGGTCTAGATTTGCCGAGAATGAACTTATCATTCGCATTAGAATAATTTTTATTCATTGGTGACAATGTTACATAGTTTAATTCAGGTGTTCCATGATTCCAGCCTTCGACCAATTGATCCACTTTTTCTGGGATAAATAATTTATTGATTGAAGTGCAAATGAATGCATTTTGTTCGATTCTTCTTAACTCAGAATCTTCCGGTATTTCAATGTTCTTCAGAAGAAAGCATTTGTAGAATGCTGATATTTGAATTCTTCTTAAACTTCGTGGAATTTTAATTGTTTCGAATGCACAGCTTATAAAACAAAATGGATTAAATTGTCTCAGTTCTGAATTGTCTTGGAATTCAACTGTTTTAAGATTTTGACAATCATTGAATACAAATGATTCAATCTTTTTCAAATGAGAAGGAATCTTTATCTTTTCAATTTTCGTGTGTGCAAAGGCTTCTTGTCCAATTGTTTCTAATTCTGAATCATCTGTGAATTCAGCAAACAAGAATTGATTGCTGTAGTAAAATGCTTTGTCACCTATTCTTGTTACATGTGATGGAACTTTGATCGTCCTGAGTGCACAGTTGTAGAATGCTTCATTATCTATTAATTCGAGTTCTGAATCCTTTTCAAATTCAATTTGCCAGACATTTGTAAGCCAAAAAGCTCGTTGTAAAATGGTCGTCACAATAAATTCTTCTCCGTTATATTTAATTGACCTTGGGATACAAATGCTGCCAAATACTTCATAGCCTACATTGAAAAGTGCAGCTGTTTTATCTTCTTCAAATATTACATATTGAATTTGATCAACAACAACAATTTGACGTGTGAATGAATCGATAAATTTAAGATTTCCACTTTGACATCCAAGTTCTAACTTGCACTTAATCCTTTGCAGATTCTTTTCTTTGTCGGTTATGATATACTTACTGAAATCTTTAGTTTCTAATAATGATATTACTTTTTTGTATTGATTTTTTTTATCTTCCTTTTCTTTTTCTAGTTTTTTCAGTCTGTATTTCAAAAACATGTTTTTCTCACTTTTCGATCTTTTGTTGTTTTGATATATATTAATGAGTGACTTCATGCAATCAAATTCTGTACATAATTCAATGTATTCATCCAAGTTTTGATCAATTATATTGGGAATATGGCGATTTACCAAATAATCGATAAATGATTGTAATGTATCTTCATCAACATATGATTTCACAACATATTCTCCATTTTTAATCAGTTCTGAGTAAATTTCTGGATTTATATTCGACAGTAAATGAAATTCCGATGGAATTGTAAATTCTTTATTGCCAAGAATTAATTTTAGTCCTTCTTTGAAAAGCATTTTGGAAAATAATTTTCAATCAAAAGAATTTGTGCCCTTAAAAAGTATTGAAAAAATGGGCAACTTTTAATTTGGCTATTGGACTGAATTACAAAATACAATGTTTAAATCATTTTGGAAACAACTTTTTTCTTTTGTTGGCTACTTGAATACATATTAGAATTTCAATTATTTTGAAAACAACCTTTTTAACATCAAAACATGTGATTTGATTTATATTTGTATATTGAAATCAGATAAACTTATTTATGGATCTTATGCCTTTATCAGTAATTTCTAATTGAATTTTCAGTTTTTTTTTCTATTTTTTTTTTTTTCCATTTTTTTGCGTTATGTAATTAATATATTCAAAAATTTATTTTATTTATAAATAATATAATAGTAAATATATATGAATATTACTTTTATGATTTGATTAAAGACAATCGATGAAAATGGAAACTTTCTAATTTCAAGTAATTAATGATAGATCGAATGATGGTCCAAAAATATCTGCTAATAAAAGAAAAATAAGCCGGTCAAATTTGATAATTATGCAAAGAGGCTGATATATATTTTTTTAAAAAAAAATGTTTGTCAAAATTGGACAATCGTTTTTTTCTACGCCACTTTTTGAATGGTTTTTCTATCCGTGAATAGCTACTCATGGAAAGTAAAAAACCGCCATCTTAAGGTGAAATTTAACTTACTCTGTTAAGAAAATTAACCAAAAAAATCGTAAATTAAAATTTTCTCTTAAAATTATAACAGTTTGCTTTTTTTGATATAATTTTTTTTTATTTTTACATAATTTTTCAGGAATATACGCACCAGTGATCACCATAGGGCTGCGTGAAGCCGAATCAGGCTCCTTGAATTGCTGGATGAATCGGGAAGCCATTTGAACTAAATATTTATGCATTATTTAGCAAAAATTGAATAAAAAAATATAAAAAAGTATAAAAAAGTATTCAAAAAGTTTAAAAGTTTTCAAAAAGTGGCGTAGAAAAATACGATTCCCCGTCAAAATTGCACATTTTTAATTTGAATTAAAATAAAACATCCAAAGGGAATTTATCAAAATTATTTTGCAATCATCAATATAGATTGTTAAAAACTTAAATAAATAAATTAATTTGGGGAATTCTTCTTAATCAAGGTAAAATAAAACTTTTTTGTCTCCCAAAAATTGAAATGAAAAACGAGAAATTGAGAAAAACTAAAAAAAGAAAATAAATGTTTTATTGTATATTTAATATTTAATTACATAAATAAACAAACCAATGGAAAGCTTTTTTAAAAATTTTTATATTAGTTTCAAATATTATTTCTAATATCATAATTGTTTTTTGCTTTTAGCAAAAATCTTTAGGTTCATTTCCCTTAAAAGTTGATTAAATCAGTATTTGACATTTTAATTCAAATATTTTATTAAATGCAGCATACTAATTCATTCGAAAAAGATATATTAGATATATATGAGCATTATGATTTTATTTATTAGTAATAATTCCTAATCCAAATTATCAATACTATTTGTTGAAAATAACGATTTAACAGGGAAAACAATCATTCCATTCTGCACATCAGGATCGAGTGGACTTGGCGACAGTAGCAGAGATTTACAAGCCAAAGCACAAAAAGGTAATTGGCTTGAAGGACGAAGATTTGGCTCTAATCAAGATGAAAGTACAGTTACAAATTGGGTTAATTCATTAGATATAAACCCAACTGATCCCGATGATGGAGATAATAGTAATAATAATGATAATAAAATTATTGTATCTTACTTCTCAGCAACAGGCAATACAAAAAGGGTTGCTGAAAGTATTCATGGTTCTCTTAAATTTGGGAGATTGGTTGAAATAAAACCAACAATTCCTTACACATCTAATGATCTTAATTACAATGACCCAAACAGTCGCACTTCAAGAGAGCATAGCGACCCATCCCAACGACCACAGATAAATAACATCGATAATGTTGATAAAGCTGAAACGATATTTGTTGGATATCCCGTTTGGTTTGGAGATGCTCCACGTGCTGTCTACACTTTCATTGAAAAATATAATTTTAAAGGTAAAACCGTTATTCCATTCTGTACTTCACATTCAAGTAAGATGGGCGATAGTGGAAAAAATTTGGCTGATAAAACTAGTGGTGCAAATTGGTTCCAAGGACAACGATTCGCTAGCAACGCAAATAATAATGACGTTAAGAAATGGATGGATAAAATTATTAAGACAAATACTGATAATGAAATTAAATTTGTCGATAAAACAATTTCTAAAGGGCTGCCCTTGGTTGCAATTATTGGAATTGTTGTAGCAGCTGTTGTTGTTGTTGTTGCGATAATTGTGGTTGTAATCATTGTTGTAAAAAGGAAAAGAAATAGCAAATCAAATGATGAAGCTTCTAACTAATAAGTCATTATTCTTTATTAATAAAATTTTATTTGGTAAATTTCTGTACTTTTTAGAAGAATCATTCATTTCAGAGATCTTTGAAGAAATCAGCATTCATTGCATAGTTATTTAAAATATGTTCTATCTAAATCAGAGAAGAAAAAATATTTGAGAAGCTTTTGCATCATGAGGAATTTGCATCATTTTACGGAATAATGCATTGGTAATTCACAAAAAAGTAGAAGAATTCTTCAAAGTTACACTATTTAAAAGCTGAATTCAGTCGAAAATTTTATAAAATTTCTAAAATTTTGGTAGACTCCAAAAAGGACAAAATCAGCAGGCCATTTATCTATTCAAAATATATCAATAGAATTTGTAAAAAAACAATAAACGTATAACCATTTATCTATTGAAAATCATTTTTTTTTTTATATTAAAGCATTCATATATACAGCAAGCTCGAGGTAATACAGACTTTTATCGATGATGTGTTCTACATGATCATAATCTCAATTCACTGTACATTAATTTGAATATCATATTAGCAAAAAAACTTATTTTTTATATCAGAATTTTTTTCATTTTTAGTGATTTGTAGCCAAAAGTATGTCTATTAAGCCCAGAAAATAGTCATGTAGCTATTATTTTTATTTGTCTTTGTTTCTGGCAGATATCAAATTGAAATGAAATACTAATACACACATGTGTGACCTTGCTCGCAGTAATCAAATGAATTATTTTCATATGAATTGTTCAATTTAACTCTATAGGAATACTTTTGGATAGTTTTCTTTTTTTCATTTATTATTCATAATTATATAAAAAATAGATTAAAACTAATCCAAATATTATCATAATTCTATTTTAATAAACATTTATATATAATTATTTTTTTTTTTTTTATTTTCATTTTTGTAAAAAATTGATTTTGAATGTTTATTTGATATAAAAGGTGCCGATTTTGGACTTTACAAAAAACGGTTATTGTAAAAGGTGCCGATTTTGTCCAAAAAAAAGTCTACCAAAATTTTTCAAAAATTTCACTTCATTTTTTAAACTGTTTTCATTATGAATTGTAGCTTAATAATGAATCAAAATTAAAAGTTGGAGAAAATCTTTTTTTAAACTCCAATATATTCCAATTGTACGTGGTTTTCCAGCCTACAATCTTGAATCTGAATCAAAAAAAAGCTGGTCCAAGTGGAATCGAACCGCTACCTCGAGGACGAAGACCTCGTATCCTAACCATTAGACTATGGACCGTTACATTTAAAGGATATACATTTTTATAACTCATAATATCAATGCTATTGAAAAATTCTAAACAGCATCTCAAAAGTCGGGCCAGTTTTAACCTATATTTGACCAAAAATTTAGCGGGAAATTTATAAACAAGTCAAATGTGGTACTGTAAACTATTCAAAAATGGCCTGAGTTTTGACTCATTCAATTTTACAATCTTAAGAAAAAAATCATTAAAATCAAATTTTTATTAAGCAAAAAATGATAAATAAGGAAATTAATGAACTACATGAAATAATGAAAGACAATTATCATATATATTTGATTTTTTGATTGTTTAAAGGCACTGATATAGAGGCAATTTGATAAGCTTGAAAAAAAAAAAAAATGATTTCTGCATAATAAAATTACGGAAACATTTGTAAATTCATATCCTGTGAAAATTTTTTGCATCAGTCAGCAAGATATGAATAATTATTATGTATCATATTTGGAATGAGAATTAATATTTTCGTAAATATTTGGGTATAGAATCGGATTTACTAGATTGAAAGCGATTTCCGAATAAAAACTCGATTCCATTCATGAAAATATGATTTTAAGAATTTTTCATAGAAGATATCTATTTTTTTGTGAGAAAAAAATGAAAAAATTTAGAAATTGTGAGAAAATATTTATGCAAAAAAAAAAAGGCAAAAAATGGGGGCCTGACTTTTGATTTTAAGTTTGTATGCATATTGATTTTTTCAAAATTTGAAGATTGACTGTTAAAATTTTGACACCGTATATATAAAGTGCGTCCACAATTAAGAAAGTATTTTTTGAATAAGCTCATAGAAATATTGAATGAGTTTTCACAATTTTAACTTTCCTAATAGTGGACACACTTTACTTGTAAAGAATTTAAAATAAATGTAATTTTTCTAATTTGGTTTTTTACTTATTAAACTCTTATTTAAAAATCTATAGAAAAGAAGTAAATTCTGTGATTAAATTAATTATGTGATTCAGTAACTCAACATTGCACAAAGTAGCTATTGTTCTTAGAAAATCAACAAACTTTAAAATGATTTCTTTTTCATTCAAATTTTGATCATCACTTTTTTCAGTCAAAGGACGAACAGCGGCTGCGATTCTTTCTAACTCTTTGAGCGAGAACCTCTCCTTGTTTGGCTCTGAGTAAGCCACGTCGACAACAGATTTTGCCAATTCAACATATCTTTTTTTACTCTTGTCGATTTCAACGTACATGGAAGCCAGTTTTAAAAATAGAGGACCAAATTCAATGTCATCATTCAGTTCCAATCCATCATCATTCACATTTTCGTCAGCATTATCATCATCAGCATTATTATTGTTGTTTTCACCAGATTGAGTAACATTAATCAAATGAGACAAGAAATAACAAGCAATTTGACGTGATTCAACCTTGCTTGAAATCGTCGATGTCGACATTTTCAATATTATTATATTGACATGTGATATGAAAAGATTTGGATCAGGGTGAGTTTTGATAATTTTTATCAATACTGCAGACAGTTCAGCCAGACATAAAATTGAAGGATCAAATAAGATGAAAATGTTCATTGCCTTCAGAATTTCATTCAATTTTGATTTGACAAATTTTTTGTCAAGAACGAGAACAATTCTCATGAACAAAATTGAATTCAACTTGATCGTTGAATTGAAAAGCACGGACGAAGGATTAGACAAGGAAATGAACGATAAAGAAGTGTTTCTCTTTTTGGCAGATATTAACGTTTCTTCTTTCGTGACTGTCTGCAAAGAAGACTCAACTTTGTGATTTTTGCTGTAATCATCGAAGAAATGAAGTGATGCATTGAAAATGATCTGAAGCTTTTCTTTATCATTCTTTCTCAATTCTTTCAAACGTTCAATATTTAAAGAATCTGCCAAATAGAATAAGATAGTTGGAAGATTCTCAGTAACGAATGTTTTCTCTTCAAATTCTTTCAAGAGAATTTTGAAATAGCATTCAAAAAGTTCGTTTGAAATCTTCATTTTGATAGCTATCAAAAAGTACTTCAAAAAGTTCAAAATGGTATCATTCAATTTATCTAATAAAGATGGTTCAAAATCAGTTCTTTCAAGAAGCATTTGAATTATTTTGAGAGTATTGAAATAAAGCTGAAATTTATTTGAATTGTTTACAATTCCTCCTTCATTCATTGAATTCAAATAGCTCTCAGAAAACTTGATCGTTTCTTCTTTTGGCAAAGAAGAAAACTTGACGAAAAGAGAAGTCAAACTCTTAAAATGTTGATTTTTAAATGACGATGTCCATTTAGTTAATGTAGCAGATGTCAAACATAAAAGAATGATGAATAACAAAATAAAATCATCATGGTATTTGAATCCAGGACCTTCTTTCTGTTCAGCCAGAATTAGCAAAATTTGAGTAGCACGATTAATAACCTCTACAGAAGGCAATTTATCGGTTTTACTCAAATTTATTAATGTGTCAATAAACAAAGGAATGAATGAATCGATATTATAAAGAACACTTAAATGATATTCATTCAATATCAAGAATGATGTCTGTTCAAGAATTAAAGTAATGAAATTCAATGAATTTAATTTCGCTAAAGAAATTAAAACTTCAGTATATGAATTGTTAAGTACTTTAGAATCATTCAAGTTCTCCAATTTTCGAATGAGTTTGAAAAACAAACTTAATAAAGTGTTGTTGTTGTCATCGATATATTTGTTGCCATACAAAGACAATGTTTCATTAAAGAAAATCAAAATGGAAACTTGATTATTATAAGAAGTATTAGCAAAATGATTCAATAATAACTCATTCAGAATTATTGATGATTTATAAGCAAATTTCTTGGCAAGCGAATTCACAAAATGCTTCGAATTATTCAATCTAAAATAAAGCAATGATTCATTAGAAACATTTGAATCGGTACTGTTAATTTTCACAATTTTATCAATATCTTCTTGACTAATGTTCAACTGTTCAATCAAATTCAATGACCGAAAACAAATCTTTCGAATTGTGTTGCTATTTGAGTACAGATTTGAGATAAGAATATGATCGAATCGTTGGAAATAAGTAATTTTTTTCATTGAAACGAGTTTCAACATTCGACCGAAACAAATGAAAATATGTTCATTATCTTCATTTTTAGAAAGTTGTGATAATAAAACTTTTGTGAATGCATTCAATGTCAAATCTCCATAATAGTCACTCAGAAAAGTTTCTTCAAACAATGAATCATCAGAAATTTGCTTCTTTAAAACAAACGAAATATAAAGAGAAGCGATTTTTAAGGCAAGTTCTTCAGTCATTGATTGATTAACACTCAACGTTTTAACCAATGTGTTCTCAAAAACAGAATAATCACACATTGACAGATTTGAATTACATAAACGATCAATGATTGAATGAATTATTTCACGTTCACCTTCCTTTATTAATTGGCATATTGACAAAATAGCTTTGCACGTCAATGTCATGTATTGCGGTTTTTGATCGGCAGGAAAAACCGTAAACAAAAGGTCAAAAAGTGAGTTCGAATAAGGAAGCACTTGAGTGATCGCTGGGAAAAGATTCAGAACAACCGTAAAAAGGTCAATTTTGGGCTTGTAACTGTTTTCACTGGTCGAACTTCGAGAAAATAAAGAAGCAAAGAAACCTCGCTTTGATGACTCTTCCTGTTCTTTTGAGTATTCATTGACGATGTTCTTGATCTCGTTCAACGTCTCCTTCTCCCAATTTGTCGACGATGCAATGAACAAGATCTGCATCATCTTGATGTCCTTGATAAGAAGCAGTGTTGAGTTGTGTAAAATCATCGGATCTTTTGATATGGCGGCAAGAATGATGCACTGTTGGTATTCTTGTTTTCCAAGCCTTTGCAACGATAGATTGCACAATTCTTCACGCCATTCATCGTCAGTGGTCAAGGCATCATGAATGAAGTTCGGCCAAACATGACTTTCATCATTGTAGCATGTAAAGTAGTCAAATGTTTTATCCCTGTCACTTTTCTCGCCATTTTGCTTGCATGCCTTTAAATAGCAAATAAGAGCTGAGATTGACTTGACATGTTTCTTGTAACCGAAAAAGTGAACTGAAAGTGTCAAAACCGAATGATTCAAATGTTTAGGAGCTGAGACGATAGGTATCGTCTTTTTCTTCAGAAAAATATCAGAAAAGTGAATAACTTTTTCAATGTCATCTATACAAAAAGTGATGTACTTGATAACCGATAGACAATACAAATTGGCATTGGTGTCTATTATATGGTCAATTGCAGCGTTCTCTTCGAGGTCGGTCGACTTCAGGATCGCAAAGGCAACAGAGAGGTGATGTGGTGGACATGTGAAGTGACATAAAAAGTAAATGATAGCTTCACGTTGTGCACTCAAATATACATGGTTGCTTATCGGCTTGAATAGCACGTGTATCGTCTTCTCAGATGGGAAATGTGATATGAAAAATAATGATGCACGAATGAAAGAACTGTCCTCAATGATCGGAAAAATGAACCGTTGCAATGTGTCAGAATCAAGAAGGGAAGCAAATTCAATTGCCTCTTTTTCTACTTCAGGTGAATTGAAAAAGAAGGGAAGTGAGTTATCAAAAAGTGGATTTAATACAGTTTCAATGCTTGCAGAGTCTTTTGAGTCTTTTTCAGGAATCATTACTTTATAGTAGGCCCCAGCTACTTTAAAAATGTAGGAGACTCCTTCTGCTGTTATCTTGGGTGATATGTTTTTGAGTATTGGACCATAAAAGTTCTCAAAAAGTTTTTTTATTTGGTCGTTGTTTAAAGACTTCGTTGATGCATACAAAATGCGCAATTTTGAATCAGTAATGATCGTTGAATCATTCAGAAGTTCTTCTATTTTTTTTATAATTTTCTGTGAATGACGATCAAAATTTTGAATTGGATGAGAAATTATGTAAATAAATGATTCAATCCAATTTTGAAGCTTCGAGCTTAGCGAAAAAAGTAATTTTATTATTTTGGAGTTGTATTCGGTATTTACAACACCAAAAACTGTTAATGGGAAAAGAATTGATTCAATTGAGCACTTGATTAAAATCTCATATATTGGCTTCATATCAAGTTCTTTGATTATGGTAAATATCTTATATAAAAAATCTCCATAACTATTAAAATTTGATGGTTGCGCTTTTTGATAGAAAATACGGATTAAAAACTGAGCTAATTCAGATAAATTCCCAAAATCAACATCAACTTTCTCTTCATCTGCTTTCTGAAAATAATTAATTAAAAATTCCATGTTTTGGGTTGCAATTTTGGGAGTAATGCTTGTTAAAAACCAAATTTGATTTAAATATTTAATAAGATCAGGAAAATGGCCATAAGAAATTAAAGCTTTTAGTATTTCGGGCTTTGATGCATTTGGAGCTGATAGATAAAGATTGTAAATTGTAGAAAAATAGGGAATATGGTTTTCACTTTCAGACATTTATTTGGGTAAAAAATTTCTGAAAATTTTGAATTGTTCGATCAAAAAAAATAGAAATTTTATAATGAATAAAAAAATAGAGGTATTCTGACTTCTTATTCATTTATTGATGAAATTTTGTATTTTTTACTGTATATAATACGAATTACATTTTTTAAAAACAAGAGAACATTTATTTCTTTACTATCAAAAAAAAAAGGTAGACCTTTTACAACTTTCAAATTTTCTATATATTTTACTTTAAATTTGCCCGCCAAAATTTTGTGAGTAAAACCATTTTGCATTATTATATCAGTTTTTTGGAAAACTAAATGAGCAAAAATATAGAGCTAACAAATGCATATTTATATTCATTTTTATTAAGAACTGATATTAATCACAAAGCTTGGGTCGACACATTTTTCCTTTGTCGACTATTTTTTCCTTTATCTTTAATTAATAATAATCATTTATATCAATGAAACTTTTCAAAATGGTGTATTTATTCAGGTATTGTAAATGAATTGAAGCTTTTAAAAAAAATCACTTTTTTGCAGGTGGTAAATTCCACATCGCTTTTGAATAATCATCATTTTTTTTTATTTTATTCGAAAGAGCGTTTTGAACATATATTTCATTTGTCATTGTTTCATGACTAATTCTATTCCGTCGGTCATCAAATTTCCAACCAAAATTTGAAAAAACGCGCTCAGCACCTGCTTCAGATGCTGATATAGGATAAAGGCGGAATGCAATTTTGGCAGCAGTTGCAAAAGTGCTTCCATTATATTCGGAATCTTCAAGATTTGTCCAAGAGTTCATAAAATTTGATTTAATGCAAATAGCTCCATTACAAAAATTTTGCAAAGTTGAAAAAGGCATCAATAATAATTTATTTATTTCAATACCTCCATTAATTGCTTCATCTTTGCTTAATCCGAGAAAAGATGCATTCTGAATAATTAGTTTTGATATGTTTGTCCATTTCAAAGCTGCTTTTTGATCTTTGTAACAATCTTCTTCTAGTATCGTAAGAATACCAATATAATTCTGGGATATCCTCATAATATGATTTGTGAAATCCCGAATAAAATATTCTCCAATATAAGTCATTCAATAATGATGGAATCTCACTCTTTAAAACTATTTCATCTTGTTTTATTATTTTTTCGGCTTTTGTTAATTTTGTATGACAATATCCTTTTTCGCTTTCTATACTAAAACGCCAATCATCAGTCTCATTTTGATAAAAGTTAACGTTATAATTTTTTCCGTCGATTTCGACATTGATATATATTTCGCTATTCTCAGGGACATCTTTATCATAATCAAACATAAAATCAAAATTCTTGACCACGCCATCATCATCAGTAATAGTTTCAACAAGATGAGTTCCCCTATTCTATATTTGTTTGAGGATTTTGTTCTATCCAAGATTTCAAATTGATTGAAATAAATTTGGATGAGCTAAAATTAAATGATTATAAAGTCGATTAAGTTCATAAGGCATGTGCGAATAAATACAAAATTTGCAATCTAATTTTTGGTTAATGTTGCATCGAAAAGAAGTGCGAGTATTTATAGTTGTTCTAAATGTTATATCAAATAATAAATGCTTGTCTAATGGTGTGAGATCTTTAGCTTTTTGCATTAAAAAAGAAAAGGAATTGTTATATTAAAAATGTGTGGTTGTTGTATAAAATTATGAAGTATTAAATATTAAAATTTTTCAATTTTTCACTTGAATTAGCTTATTTGTTTATATATTATTTTGGTTTTGCTTGTTCACTCTTGTCAGATGACATTAAAAAAAATATTTACTAAGAGTTCTCTATTTTTTTATGGAGGTACTCTTTGATTTCGTAATAAGTTTGCATAAATTTGTGCTCTTTTTCATTAATATCCATCATTACTGTGATTTTTCTTATTATTTCTTCAGTTGGATACATTAGCAATAGGCAAATGAAGACATCTTCATTGTCCAGGGGTGCCAGCCATGAAAAGCCAATTTAGAGAAATAATGTATCCAACTGATTTTTATAAAAATCAGCTTTGTTTTAGGATGTTTGACTGATAATTAAACTTGTAAACGAGCCACTTTGAATAGGAGATGATGGGAATATGATGTCTGAGGATTTATTGTATACTATTTGCTGGTTTCAGATAATTTAAGATAATAGATTTATTATTTGGAATAATTGAAAATTTTTCATAATTAAGTATTAATTATTAGCTAATATTATTAGAAAATACTATATTTATTAAATTAGAATCACATATATAATTTTAATGTAGAGATAAAAAAAAAAAATAAAGATTTAAATATTAAATAGTTTACACATTATATTTTCTGAGTTTAAAACATTTTGAAAGCTTATTTACTTTTTAATTAATAATTTTTTCACCATTGTAAAATGACATCGCAAACTTTTTTCTTGATCTAACAAAATATACAGTCATAAGGAAAATAGGAAACGATTCATTTGGAAAAGTTTATCTTATCAAAGAAAACCAAAGCCAAAGATATTCATTTGAAAGATTTGATCAAATCAAAAGATATAAAATTCAATAGGACGAGTATCAAAATGGAAAAAGAAAAAATTGTTGAAATAATCTCCAAAAACCAAAAAATCAAAGAAACTATTCAAATTGATGATTCAACATCAAAACAACAAGAAAAAAAAAATCAAAATAATTCAAATAAAAACAAAGTTGATGATTCAATTAAATATATTAATTATGACGATGTTTTGTATCCATTTAATGAAATGATGGATTTGAATCCAGATTGCCAATATTGGGTTAAAGAAGCTGTGAGTAATAATAAGAAAAAGTTTATTGTTGGGAAGAGCTTGATTGAAGGGAAGTTGGGTTTTCCTTTGAATTCTCAGCTTGGCATCAGATACCTGCAAGAATCTAGAACGAAAGATTCAATGATTTATTTATCCAAATTGTATGTTGAAGGCGAAATTATTCCAGAAGACATCAACGAAGCCAAAATAATTCTTTCAAGAATTGAAAGAAAAGAAGAAGAATCAACCTGCCTATACTTGCTTGGCAGAATCAGTAAGAAAGAAAAAAATTACGCCAAAGCATTTGAATACTTCGAAAAATCATCAAAACTTGGAAACCCAGACTCGATGTTTTATTGCGGAAAGATGCAGCAAAAAGGATACGAAAGAGTTGATCAAATTATTTTTTTGATTTTTTTGATTTTTTGTTATTTTGATCAACTCCTTTTTTGTTATATTTATCTGAATAATAAATCAATCCAAGATAATAGTGCGCATATACATTGTTATGACTAGCTGCAAGGGTCGAATAACTGATTGCTAAATCAATGTTTTGCTGAACAAAAATGTCTCTCCAGTAGATGTATCCAAGGTTTACTTGTGCCAATACAAAAATTTGATTTGATGCCAATTTCAAATAATAAACTCCTTTATTGACATTGTAAACTCTTTCTTCTAACAGGTAAAGACAGCCAAGAAAGCACTGCACATTAGGCTGATACTGGTTTGAAGCAAGAGTTAAGTAATATACAGATTTGTTAATATCACGTGGAATGTCTTCATCTATATAATATTGCATTCCAAGGTAACAAGAAGCAATTGAATCGTTTTGATTAGCTGAATATATTTTACCAAGAAAATACTGTGAAGTTGACATGCTTTGATTTGCAGAATTTTCAAAATTACTCATATTTTGTGAAACATTTTGATTGCTAAAATAAATATCAGCCAATAAACCTTGTGCAACTGAATTATTTTGAATGTTATTAAATGATATATATATTATTTATTCATTTGTATCAAAATAATTTTATAAAATGAAGAAGATAGATACAATTTTTTTTCGGAATTTCTGATAAATAAAGTTATTCCAATATTTCTTGTCTTTGAAAGAAATGTATAGACATGAAACATGATATCAAAAGATCAAGCAATAAAAGCCAGTATTGATGAACTTTTTATTGAATTTTCTTCTTCTTTGAAATAAAAATAGATAAAAGACGAACTTTTTTGAAATAAAATAAAATTGAATGTAATTGAGAGCAATATTGAATAAAGGTTAATTATTTTGCTATTTTTTTCTAAATAACGATCAAATTAGGGTAATTATATTTTTTATTAATATTTTTTTTCAAAATTGAGATAAATTAATTTTTTTTAATAAAAATCATGAGTTCTCAGGAATACTTGAACATGATGAAGGATATCCAAGAAAATATTTTGATTTTTCTTGAAGAAGAAGCCAAATCAGAGGGAAAATTACTATTTCTTGAAAGTAAATTTAATGATACAAAAAAAAGTGATTATAAGTATTATCTTTTGTCAATAATGCACTTAATTTCTAAAATTGTGAATAATTTTTATCGTTTCCCCAACTTTTTTGCCAAAATCGAAAAAATTTTACTCATTTTTAAAGAAGACATCAAAAAATATTTTTCAAATTCAACAATATTCAATATTTTTAAGAGCAACAAAAGGATTCTTTTATTTCTCATTGAACAACAAATAATAATTATTGATGAATATATAGTAAAAAAAATTACGAAAACAAAAAAATACATAAAAGCCAAATATCCACAATATTTTCAGCCAGAAATTCAACCATTCATCAATGAAAAATGGTTCCTAAAATATGAAAACAGCAACATAGAAGAAGAAGAAGAAAATGAAAATAAAAATAAAGGAAATGGATGGGTTGAAGAGATAAAGAAAGAATTGACCGAAAATTTTTATGACAAACGAAAGGAAGGCGAAAACGACAATAAAATTTGTGAGTTAATTCGAAAAGACTTGATTACTGAATTTGTTGCGCACGTTACTAGAAATAGTGTTTCACTTAACGCCAAAATTCAACCATCAATTTATGAAACAAATTCATTTTTACTTAGAAAACGATTCAGTTTGAAGCCAAAAAAATCAAGCCATTTTCAAATTTTTTCGCGAAATGACCAAAAAGATGAAGGATTTTCATTGATTGAGTATGCTGTATTTTTTGGCGCAATCCAAATATTTAACTACTTGCGACATGAAGGTGTTGAATTAACATCAACGTTGTGGCCTTTGGCCATTCATGGCCAAAATTCAGAAATAATTCACTTTCTGGAAGACAATCATGTTGAATTAGAGGATGAGTCATACAAACAAGTCTTTTATGAAGCAATCAAATGCCACCACAATGACATTGCAAATTACTTCATAAACAACTTCTTACAAAATGATGAAGAAAATTCACAGGATACATTCAAACAATGTCTCAAATATCATAATTTCGCCTTTTTGAAAAGTGAGTCCATTAGTAAATCATTTTTTTGTAACTTGTGTAAGTACGATCATTGTGCACTTGTTGATAACATTTTGAAAGACAAAGTTATAGATATAAATAAGAAAGAAATTTCAATATTCTGTTAATACAATTTCAATTGATATTCATTTAATTATGTTAAATCATATCCTTCAATAACATTCAAAATCATATCTTTCAATGATATTCATAATCATATCTTTCAATATAATTCATAATCATATCTTTCAATAGAATTCAAAATCATATCTTTGAATGGAATTCAAAATTATATCATTGAATGAAATTTTGATATAATAACAATTTATAAGACCGCATTATATTTGGCCGTTGAAAAAGAAAACATTGAAATTGTGAAACTTTTATTAACGAATGACAAACTTGACATCAATGTTGGTTATATTTTTCATAATTTTTTATAAAATTCATAATCATATTTTTCAATTACATTCAAAATTATATCTTTCAATGAAATTCAAAATCATATCTTTCAATGAAATTCAAAATCATATCTTTTAATGGAATTCAAAATCATATCTTTCAATAGAATTCAAAATCATATCTTTCAATAGAATTCAAAATCATATCTTTCAATAGAATTCAAAATCATATCTTTCAATAGAATTCAAAATCATATCTTTCAATAGAATTCAAAATTATATCATTGAATGAAATTTTGATAAAATAACAATTTATAAGACCGCATTATATTTGGCCGTTGAAAAAGAAAACATTGAAATTGTGAAACTTTTATTAACGAATGACAAACTTGACATCAATGTTGGTTATATTTTTCATAATTTTTTATAAAATTCATAATCATATCTTTCAATTACATTCAAAATCATATCTTTCAATGAAATTCAAAATCATATCTTTCAATGAAATTCAAAATCATATCTTTCAATAATATTCAAAATCATATCTTTTAATGGAATTCAAAATCATATCTTTCAATAGAATTCAAAATCATATCTTTCAATAGAATTCAAAATCATATCTTTCAATAGAATTCAAAATCATATCATTGAATGAAATTTTGATATAATAACAATTTATAAGACCGCATTATATTTGGCCGTTGAAAAAGAAAACATTGAAATTGTGAAACTTTTATTAACGAATGACAAACTTGACATCAATGTTGGTTATATTTTTCATAATTTTTTATAAAATTCATAATCATATTTTTCAATTACATTCAAAATCATATCTTTCAATGAAATTCAAAATCATATCTTTCAATGAAATTCAAAATCATATCTTTCAATAATATTCAAAATCATATCTTTCAATAGAATTCAAAATCATATCTTTCAATAGAATTCAAAATCATATCTTTCAATAGAATTCAAAATTATATCATTGAATGAAATTTTGATATAATAACAATTTATAAGACCGCATTATATTTGGCCGTTGAAAAGGAAAACATTGAAATTGTGAAACTTTTATTAACGAATGACAAACTTGACATCAATGTTGGTTATATTTTTCATAATTTTTTATAAAATTCATAATCATATCTTTCAATTACATTCAAAATCATATCTTTCAATGAAATTCAAAATCATATCTTTCAATGAAATTCAAAATCATATCTTTCAATAATATTCAAAATCATATCTTTCAATAGAATTCAAAATCATATCTTTCAATAGAATTCAAAATCATATCTTTCAATAGAATTCAAAATTATATCATTGAATGAAATTTTGATATAATAACAATTTATAAGACCGCATTATATTTGGCCGTTGAAAAGGAAAACATTGAAATTGTGAAACTTTTATTAACGAATGACAAACTTGACATCAATGTTGGTTATATTTTTCATAATTTTTTATAAAATTCATAATCATATCTTTCAATTACATTCAAAATCATATTTTTCAATTACATTAAAGATCATTTCCTTCAATAATATTCAAAATTATATCTTTCAATTACATTCAAAATCATATCTTTCAATGAAATTCAAAATTATATCTTTCAATGAAATTCAAAATCATATCTTTCAATCCTATTCAAAATCATATCTTTCAATAGAATTCAATATCATATCTTTCAATGATATTCAAAATCATATCATTGAATGAAATTCAAAATAATATCTTTCAATGAAATTCAAAATCATATCTTCCAATAGAATTCAATATCATATCTTTCAATGATATTCAAAATCATATCATTGAATGAAATTCAAAATCATATCTTTCAATGAAATCTAAAATTATATCTTTCAATAGAATTCAATATCATATCTTTCAATGATATTCATAATCATATCTTTCAATAGAATTCAAAATCATATCTTTCAATATCATTTAAAATCATATCTTTCAATGATATTCATAATCATATCTTTCAATAGAATTCATAATCATATCTTTCAATTGGATTCAAAATCATATCTTTCAATAGAATTCAAAATCATATCTTTCAATATCATTTAAAATCATATCTTTCAATGATATTCATAATCATATCTTTCAATAGAATTCAAAATCATATCTTTCAATAGAATTCAAAATTATATCATTGAATGAAATTTTGATATAATAACAATTTATAAGACCGCATTATATTTGGCCGTTGAAAAGGAAAACATTGAAATTGTGAAACTTTTATTAACGAATGACAAACTTGACATCAATGTTGGTTATATTTTTCATAATTTTTTATAAAATTCATAATCATATCTTTCAATTACATTCAAAATCATATTTTTCAATTACATTAAAGATCATTTCCTTCAATAATATTCAAAATTATATCTTTCAATTACATTCAAAATCATATCTTTCAATGAAATTCAAAATTATATCTTTCAATGAAATTCAAAATCATATCTTTCAATCCTATTCAAAATCATATCTTTCAATAGAATTCAATATCATATCTTTCAATGATATTCAAAATCATATCATTGAATGAAATTCAAAATAATATCTTTCAATGAAATTCAAAATCATATCTTCCAATAGAATTCAATATCATATCTTTCAATGATATTCAAAATCATATCATTGAATGAAATTCAAAATCATATCTTTCAATGAAATCTAAAATTATATCTTTCAATAGAATTCAATATCATATCTTTCAATGATATTCATAATCATATCTTTCAATAGAATTCAAAATCATATCTTTCAATATCATTTAAAATCATATCTTTCAATGATATTCATAATCATATCTTTCAATAGAATTCATAATCATATCTTTCAATTGGATTCAAAATCATATCTTTCAATAGAATTCAAAATCATATCTTTCAATATCATTTAAAATCATATCTTTCAATGATATTCATAATCATATCTTTCAATAGAATTCAAAATCATATCATTGAATGAAATTTTAATATAATAACAATTTATAAGACCGCATTATATTTGGCCGTTGAAAAAGAAAACATTGAAATTGTGAAACTTTTATTAACGAATGACAAACTTGACATCAATATTCTTAATATTTTTCATAATTTTTTATAAAATTTTAAATCATATCTTTCAATACTATTCAAAATCGTTCAGATAATAACCAAATTGAGCAAAAGGCAGCATTGCATCTTGCAGTTGAAATAGGAAATCTTGAAATAATAAAACTTTTGCTCGAAAAGAAAGAGATTGACATTAATATTGAAAATAGTCATGGAAAAAAACCAATCGACTATTCTGAAAATAATGAGATTAAGCAATTACTTTCAAAATGATTTTCCATTCATTTTAAAGGAGTAATTAATAAAAATCAATTAATTAATTTTTCATCTTCTTTTTGATTATCAAAAAAGACTTTGGTTATTTTCTCAATTACATTCAAAATATATTTTTGGAAATAAACCTCATGTAAAATATTTTTTATATTACATTTCAAGTTGGATAACTGAGTTATATATATAATGAAATTCACTTCGTCAAAAGAATTATTTGTTGAGGTTCTGTATTGAAGTTACATCAAATTTTCTGGTTGTAAAAAATTGATTAATAAATGAGATACATTTAATGTTATCCATTTGCAATAATATTTAAATTTAAATCAAATATATTCAACCTATTTCATTTTGTAACTGCCAACAATTGACATAATATAAATTTGAAGAAATCAAAAACCTTCTTTATATTTGTCCAAATGAATTCTATCATTTGTTCATTTAATATTTTTTAATAAGCATAGGATTGATAAATATTTTTGCTTGGGATGACATTGGTAAAAAATTTAAAGCTAATAATTTTGAGTAAAGATTATTTCTTATATAAACTCCTATCAAAATTTCTATTTTCCCTCAAATATTGAATGGCAAAAAATAAAATTGAGATAAATTTTCTGAGTAAAAAATTTAAATAACTTTCCTGCATGCAAGTCAAATAACATATCTTTCACCAAATTTACAGAGGATTTCTGATGCACCTTCTCACATCCAATCTCGCTTCAGGTAAAAAGAGTTCTCATTGCTTATATTTTAAAATTTGTATTTAAAAGTTAAAGTCTCAAATTGGTTTACTTGTTAATAATCTTTTAAATATATCCTTTCCGATTTTCATTTTACGAACGCTTTCTTTATTAACTTTTTTTTGATTTATTTTGAAAAATTTACCATTTCAGAATTTATGAAAAGTAAAAACATTCGTTTTGGCATTTTACCCTTTAATTCAATGTTTTTTCATCGACGAAATTTACAAAGTATGTTTTAAAATATTCATCTTCTTATTGATTTAATTTTTTTTATCAAATATACTTTTATCTCAACTTTTTGTATTAATAAAATATTTTTTATTGAAAATTTTTTAATTCAAATTTTCTATGAGTCTTCAGAAAGTAGGATAAGTAGGGACAAATTATTTTTTTTAAAATACCATATCTTTCAATTTTGAGAAGATGAAAATAAAAAAAAAAAGAATATAAAAAAGTTATTTATTCAGGAAAAATACCTTTTAAATAGCTTTGGGAGCCTTTGAGGGCTAAGCCCAATTGGTTAAGGTAATAGCGGGAGCCTCGACCTGAAATGAATAAAGGTATTCATGCCTTAATAACTTAAAAAAAAAAATATTTAGCATTATTCAAATTTGAGAGGACGATAAGAAGGGACAAATTAAAAAACTTAGTTTATTTTAAATTTATTTCAAAAAATTGATAAATATTTTGATCCAGATGGTTGTAAAAGAAATTATCACACAATGAAAGAATTGGAAGATGATGTAGAAGAAATCCACTACTAAATCTAAAATCGATTTTAATTGATTGGTAAAAATCAAATTATTTAATTAATTATTTTCATCTTATTCAAAAGGTAGGACAACTTAATCTTTCAGATCTGGATGAACATTCAAATAGATAATACAAGATAAATAAAATCTTTTTCACTTTGCTATAAAAAGATTTATTTTTTAGTATTTTATAATGATTATTTTTTTCTAAGGCTCAATACACTTTTTGAATACTCATCACAATTTTACACCTATACTTACAGGGTGCGACATTCAAGTCGGGCCGTGGGATATTCAAGTCGGGCCCAATGTATTCAATTTTCTCAAATCTTTTCAATGTTTTTAACGTACAAATACAATCTTTTTCAGAAGAATGGACATTCAAGTCGGGCCCATTTTATTCAAAAAAAAAATTTTGAAAATAAAATGCCAATATCTTCTAAAAGGAATATGTTTTTTTTAATATATTAAGTTTATTAATAGAATATTATATTCTAATATTTTAAATAAAATATTGAATAAATACATACAGGGATAAAAAAGATAATCAATCACTTTGAATAAAATAAAAATATCTTTTTTCAAAATTTATTTTATCAAAAAATATATAATTAAAATATTATATTTATTTATTTATTATTATATTGTACAATATAAAAGCATAAATTTTTTTTTATATGGTTGTTTCAATCATTGGGCCCGACTTGAATGTCCATTATTCTGAAAAAGTTTAAATGATTTTTCTTAAGAATAAACTAAATTTGATTTTAAATAATCTCTATTTTATAAATATATTTTCATAATTTTCTCTGTTTAATGAAGATATTTCAGTATTACAGAGAAAAATGGTCTTTTTTAAAGACACTAGAATCGTAGTAAACAAACCTTTTCAATTTTAAAGTATTGTTTTTAAGAAAAAAAATAATAATAACATGAAAAAATGCATTCAACAATAAAGATTTAAGGATAAATGCTTTTATATCAAAAAGTTTAGCAAAATCATCCCAAAAAGATATAAATATGAATAATCTTCAAAATTGATATCTGATTTATCAGGAAATAGCATTACTAGGAATTAAATTTGAGTGAATTAACTTTGTAGGTATTAAATTTCAATTATTCCAAATTTCTCCGAAAAAAAAGATATTAATTTTTATAATTTAATAAAAATTTGATCATCAACAGGTTAAAAAAATCATTGACTATTAACTATGAGATCACGATGTCACTAGTATCAAATAAACCTAGGAAGAAAAAAAAAATATCATTATTAATAGTGTTTTAGATTCCACTTAGTTTATCTAGAAAACTGAATATTTTATTTAGTTTTTATTCATTATTCAATTAAATATTTTTCTAATTGAAGACAGAATCGATAAAATTTATTTGGGCCCGACTTGAATGTCGCATTCTCTCAATTTTCATTTTTTGTGATAAAAAAGAGCCCGACTTGAATGTCGCATCCTCTCAAAAAATAAAAATAAATAAATAAATATATATCGAAAGTTTTTTATTTATAATATATATTTTTTTAATAAATTGTGCTTTACTGCTTTATTAGATTATTAAAAATAAAAATAAAAAATTCATCAAAAAACAAACTTTTTCAAAAAAAAAAAAAAAAAATGGGCCCGACTTGAATGTCGCATCCATTCAAATTTATACCGCTAGAAAAAAAAATTGAATTCATTCAATTTTGAATCTTTTTTTGCAGTTTATATTCAATTTAAAACTTGGGCCCGACTTGAATGTCGCACCCTGTAAATCAAACCTATACAGCAAAAAGGGACAATCAATTGAAAAAAATTGAAAGCTTATTTTCAAACAAGGTCTTCCAACTTACTTCAATTAGGAGGAGGATCTCCAAACTAAAAAGTATTCAAAGATTCATATGACATATAAATTTTTTGAGAGAAATTTTGCAAACGATAAGTCGAATTTTTATACTTCAAGGCCCCCTCTCTCCTGCCTATCCCCTTTTCACCTCCCCTGGCCTCAATTTGATATAATTATAAAAATATTGAGGGCATAAACTTTTTTTTGCCTGGGCCGCCCTTTTCGCAAGCCCGATTTTTATAAAAAAAGTTTATGCCCTCGTAATTTAATTTAATAAAACAAATATAATTAAATAATCAAATACTGATATGAAAAAAATAATTCTCAATGCAAATCGCTCAGTTCCTGATTTTTACTTAAAAAATGATGAATCTATTGTAATACAATGATTTTCATTTCTTAGATCAAATAGACAAAAGTTTTTTTTTTTCGATTAAAATGAAACCTCACACCTAAAAGTTATAATTTTGATTATATATATTTCATTATTATTAGATATTAATGAAGATATTATATAATTTTTATTAATTTATTTCACTTTTTCTATGAGATTTCAGAAATATTAGTGTTCGCATTAATAATGCTTCAAAACTCTGAAATGAATAACGAACATATAACATTAATTAATCACTTATTATTATTTAGTCATAGGATATAATATATAAAGAATATTGATTCAAATTATAAAGATTCAAAAAAAAGTATTTTTTTATTTTATAAACTTTTTCATAAGTTTTTTGCCCGGAGCATTTGACCGGGCAATGGTATAAAGGGCACGAGCCCTGGAGAGCAAAACGGTTTGGACGGGCCATCTGTGCCCGTGTCACTCGCTACTGCCCTTTTAGCAAGCTTGCTGATAAAAATATTGAGAAGATTGAAACTATCTTAAAGATAAATACTTTCTTTATTCATTTTTTTAATATTTTATGATTTTGTTTTTTTTTGAAAGCTCTTTCAAAATTGAATGGAAATTTAGGGAAAACGCGGGTAAAAAATTCTACCAATTTATCTCTTTAATTATAACCTCAATTTCGAATTGGAACTTAAATTATTAACATTTTCTCTCTGGTAAATAAAAAAAAATTTTTTTAATGAAAGCATATGTTAACTTTAAGATCAAAATTTATTCATTTAATATGAGAAAAGTAGTTGAACTGTTAGATTCAATATAATTGATGTTGTTGGATTCGCATGTTTGGTGTGTTTGGAGGAGGTTCACCTCCAATGAAAACAACACTGAGACCTTGCCCTGCAATGCAGAATTTAGCATTACTTGTGACCGTCGTTTCCTTTGGTGAATAAACGTCTTCACTGGCACCGGTGCTGAGTAGGAGCTGGCCGCAACTGTTGCATCCGCATGAAAGGACTTTGCCTTCTCGTGTCAAAAAAAGCGAATGAAGGCCTCCTGCGTAAGCTGCGACGATTTCACGGCCAGAAAGAGACGAAATTTCGGTGAATGATGAAGCTGATCGCGTTCTTTCTCCAAGGGCGAGTTGGCCACGTGAATTTGAACCACATCCAAAGACCCGTCCTTCACTGCTGACGCAGAGACAGTGCTCAAACAGGCCCGACAAGGAGACAATTTCATGACTTGAAAGCTCAACAACTGCTGAAAAGCTGAGGCTGCTGCTTCCTTCGTCGACAACTGACGAGAAGACTCTTCCGCTGGAGCTCAGCGCAACAACGGAGCCACTGCAGCAGGCGACGCTCGATGCCTTCTCATCGTCCGGAAGAGGAAATGATGTGATTGGCGACGATGGCGAATTTTTGATTGAGTTTCGGTTGATGAAGATCACTTCACCTTCACTGTTGATCGCAGCTGCATAAAAACGGCCACCAAAAAGTGCCACTGGCTCCTGATTCCCAATGTCGAGATAAATTTCTTTGCCGTCGTTTATCTCTCTATCACAGAGGACGAGCTGTCTGCCTTTCCCTCCACTTTTTGTGAACATGTAAAGTGTGCCACGTGAACAACAAACCGCCGAAACCGGTTTAAGAGGGAGACCGTTACTATCTCTCACACAAAACTCGGTGAAGTCATTGATTTCCGCTTTCGTGAGTGAAGCGCTGATTCGGCCATCTTTGTTGCATCCAACTCCACGGAGTGACCCGCCACTCGTAACTGCAACCGAGTGCCATGCGTAAACAGAGTAAGACTGATGCATGGATGAATCGAAAGACAACTTCACAGGAGGACTGATGATTAAATCGCCGTTTAAGCCTAAAATGTTCGGCTTTTCGTTAAGTTGGCTGTATTTGTCAAATCCGCCAACAACGACGCTCTGTGAGTACTTGTTATATCGATTATTTTTATTATTTTCTTTCGATTTTGGATCACAAATTCTCGAACAAATATGCTCCCAAAAAGTCGTTGTCAAATCACTTGGCTTGATGCTTAAAAGAAGTTCTTTGAACTTGTCTTCACTCAGACACGAAATGCAAATTTGCTCATAGAAATCAATGTCATATTCATTAATATTGTCTTCACTACGTATAAAAGAGGTGATTTTAGACCTTCGGTCTAAACTCCCCACTTTCATGGTTCATTTGAAGGATTCTCTTGAAAACCTTGAGAAATCCTTAACGATTCCCGTAGCTGGTAACATTAAGATATTGAATCAAAAATATTTCAAAATATAAATTTTAGTGAGAATTTAAATGGAAACGAAGACGAAATACGTTCATGAAGACGATTTCGATGGATTGAAAGTTGTCGAGGGGGTGATGCCAGCGGATGTAAAGAGGTTAATGAGTCATTGCGGTCATACGTATAAGCATAGATATT
The DNA here is from genome assembly GCA_039105265.1 of Tritrichomonas musculus. Taxonomy (NCBI): domain Eukaryota; phylum Parabasalia; order Tritrichomonadida; family Tritrichomonadidae; genus Tritrichomonas; species Tritrichomonas musculus. Next base: position 1,390,145 of record JAPFFF010000038.1, on the reverse strand, counting down.
ACTTCTTTAGTCCAAGTGAGAGATCATTCTATTGGTACTTTGCGAAAGATGATGGTTCATGGAAAAGCCGAAAACTAGATGGCTCATGTAGAAATAAAGCAACAAGGTCAGTCATATACAGTTTCATTCCTGATGAATATGAGGCATTTTCTAAAATGTATGATTATCGAGACACGATTGTTGTTACAGATAGATTCATGAAGAGAATTGAGAAAATGAATAAGCTAGAATTACCATCATTGAGACCAAAAGTGACTGAAAAACGAATTGAGAAAGAAACTAAATTGTTGTTTGAATGAATTCGTTAACGATTCCCGTTGCTGAGTTGGTGTTAAGAATTGGGTGTTTATGGAGTTCAGATTGGATTCGGGAATGAAGGGTTGGTGATGAATTTATGTGATCCTTGAGAAATGATTCGAAAGTGAAGGTCTGGGAAGTTAGGCCTGGAATCACCGGAGGTCTTGGAAGTGGGGATGTGAGGGTTGAATTGAAGGTTTGGAAGGGGTAGTTAGGGATCATAAGTTTTGCGATAAAGTGGTCTGAGATGATGTGAAAATTTAATGAATACGAAATGGAACCAACAACTAAGACTTACTTCATAACTGACACTTATGAGAACCAGTTTCCGATCGATTTTGTGTATTCAAAGAATCGTAAATATGTCGTTTTTCAGTACTGTAGGGCTACATGTAATGGCTATCTAGATGGCGAGACGGAGGTCCATGCAACGTTCATTCAAAGGGACAAGTATTGTGATAGTCTTGTGTGGTATGCGAATCTGGCAGTTCCAGATGATAATCGTAAATATGAATATATAGGAACCAAGAGGGACTTCAAGATATATTTCACTGACACCAAAGGTAACGAAATCAAGCCTGATGACTTTAAAGTATTCCTCAAATTGATCTATTAAATGCAAAAATAAAGGTTTACATGAACGATATTTTTTGAATGAATCTTAAACTAAATCATATAATCGTTTGAATTTAGCTATACTGACAGATACCTTCTTTTTGTCTGTATCAATCATGTTTACAATTTTGGTTCCATCTTTCTTGTTACATACGTGTAGTTCTCTGAACTGTACTCCATTCCAGAAATAGAATTTGTCAACAGTCTCGTCATAATAATAGTCTTCAAATTGATGATTTCCATAATCAGTTACTTCGATTGCATCATCATTGATTTCATCAACGAATGTATATTTAACTCCACAAGTTGATGATCTGTTTCTTTGGTTAGTCGATTCTGTGAACCATCGAAGATTCTCTAAATGATAATCAGTTCGATCTTTATTTTTGTGATCAATGCATGGAAGATTATCTGGATTTGGAATGAATTGTTTAGCAATTAGCTTATGTTTATCGTATGTCTTGCACTTTAAAGAAACTTGAACATAGCCACGTCCGATATACTCACTGATTTCATAATGATCTCGTTTACGTCTAATCGTAAATGGATATTCATTTAATATTTCGTAATAGTCTTCGAAATCGAGAAGTGGAACGAATTCAACTATCTTTGCTTCTTCCATTTCAGTAAAGATAAAAATATTTATTATATTCGTAAACGATTATTTCTGATAACTCTTTATGCATATCCTTCTGGAGTATTGGTAAAGTACTTGACTGCTCCTCTTTGCCATGTGAAGTATGTGTCTGAACAAATCCAAGCCTCAGGAGGGGGTGGATGAGCACCAGGGTTTGACAAGTCAAAGTTGTAGTATGTGTCGTTAGCACCTCGATATAATGGTTGGCCTTTGAATTTGATTGTGACTGTGTTTCCGCCTGTGTCAACGCCATCGAATACATATCCAGAGTTGGTTCGTTCGAGTTGGAAGTTAATGCAGAAGCTAGTGGCATCACTTTTGGTGTTCTTGTAACGAGTTCCATCTGGGGCATTCAATGACATTGTCCATGAGTCTTCAAGTTCGTGGGATGGTCTGAGAGAGCCGTCTAATTCGTTTGAAATGAGTTGGTATTGATAGAAACGTGGTCCGATGGTGGAATCAAACTCTGTGTCTGGGTATTTGACGTTGTTGATGGTGAGTTGAACGTTCTGGTACATGATGTTGTCGAAGCATGTTATTTCATTAGTTCTTTTAGGGAACATGACTGTGATGTTGGTGGCATTCGAGAGAGCAATTGATTTGGAAACATCGAGAGCGGCATCAGTGGCTAGACCTTGGAAGCCTTCACGAACGAGCTGTTGGGATGGAATGAGGAGAGGTGTATTGAGTTCACGGATGAGTCCATTGAGGCAATCAGGTTTGACACCAAATCCGGCAAGATCTGATTTCATGGTAACGATGGTACCTCCACGGCAGTTTAAGATGACTTCTTCGGTCTTGTAAGCAATAACTTTAGAGGAATCACCAAGGACTGGGAGTGTTTGGTAACCTTCATTTAGCAAATCATTTGAACCATCTTGAGGGGCATCAGATAATTTGTATTCAGTGACGATGGTTGATGGGGATCCAATTTGAGAGAACTTGTTGGAGATGGTCATGTTGGCTGGTACGTCTTGTTCGATGATGGAACAGTTGAGGAGTTCTTCGATTTCTTTGACTACAGATGGTTGAACTTGATGCCATACGAGTGCTTCTGTTGATGATTTGATTTCTTCTTCGATTTCACCACAGATGGAGTTTGGATAGAGTTGCCATGCTTGGAATGCAAGTTGATCGGTAAAGTAAATGGATGCTTCAAATGTGATTCGATGAGCATTACCATCAGCTAATAAAGTAAGTGGAACGTAAACACCACACACTGATGGAGACATTCTAGATGTGTTTTCCCATAATGAGTAACGATGTTTGGCTGGTTCTTTGGCATCGATTGGTTTGATTGAGTTGTATGCAAATGATTCTCTGATGAGTTCGTCTTGCTGGTATTCTTTGAGCATTACGTTGTCGATCCATAAACGAGCATCACTAAAGAGTTCTACTGCATGTTTGAAACCAATGAATATACGGTTAAGGTTAGCTGTATCGCCTTCAAGATTAAGTGTTTTGTTGAGTTGGACAACGAGATTGAGTTTGGCAGTAACGAAATTCTTTTCCATTTGTGAGATGGTATGTCCTTGATGAGTCCATTTGATTTTTGTTTTTGTACCGATTGGCATTGGTGCATCTTTGTCGTCAACGTCCTCAGTAAACCAACCAAATGTATGATCTCCACCATTGTGAGCAATGAGGTTTCGAAGTTTTGATTGGAAGAATTTGAGAACATCACCTTCATCATTACCGATGTTCTTGAGTTGAGCATTCTGATATGTCATTCTTTGAGTTGTGATTAAAAAAAGATTCATGTGAAGTTGTATTTTTAGAATTTTAATATGAATCCAAAGAAAATGGCATTTGGGACATGGTTTAAGAACTTGCTGGTGAAAGGGAAGAATTTCATAAAGAAAGCATCTCCATACATTCGTAAGGGAATTGAAATAGCACGAAAAGTTGGGCCTATGTTTGGTGATACAGTTGGTGGAATCGTTAATAGTATTGCTAATGGAGCCGATTACTTGCTCAATAAAGTTGCACCAAATCCACCTAAAACAAACCCAACCAAACTAAAACCTTTACCAATAGATTTCACAAATTTCGATTCAATGATTAATGATGATTCAAACAATAAGGTGGAAATGATTCAAAGACCAATTCTTGGTGGGAATAAAGGTAGGCTAACTCCAATCTTGAAGTGACTTAAATGAGTTCATTGATGATTAAATGTGATTGTTTATTTTAATGTACATTAAATGGAAGTAAAAGTGATTGGACCTATTAAAGAATACTTGAAAACATTTAACACTCCAGATGAATTCAATTTGTGGTATGCTAAAAATAAAGACGAGATTGATAAGATTACGACTCATAAACTTAATAAGATGTATTACATTGAGGGATATCGTATAACGAAAATCAAAGGGGTGTTGTGTTTGAAGAAAGCTGTCAAGAAACAGGTAGATGAAACGGTAAATGATCAAGACCAAACGATACATCATGAAGAAATCAATGATATCAATAACGAAATTGCTGAACATTCACAAAGTATTGAGAGTATTAAGGCTGATATAGTTGCTATTAAGAATGCTATTAACGAGATTGTTAAGGCTATCAATAATGGTTAAATTGAAGGATGTGCAATTTTGCACACCCTATATGGAACGATGAATTTGATGTATTTTTGAAGGTTTTTGATGACCAGACGATTTCGTCCACTCGTGTTTTCATTAGGATTTTCGGTCCGCCCTATTTTGGGCACACCTATTTTTGGATCCATTTTCATTAGGTTTTGAGGTCCGCGTGAAATCACGCACTCGCATTTCATTGATGATTTGAAGGTGTACAAATCCGACCACCTTCTCGAGGCCTTCTAAAATGAACCAAATTTGAAGGTATTCTATGCCCGAACGGATTCGTACATGCAGGAAATTAACCTCTAAATCGAACCATTTTAATTGGTTGTAAATGTTTAAACAAAGGTTTGACTCGGATTCATCAGACTCTTTTGATTACGTTCATGATATGGTTAGAGATTGTCTGAATAAGAACAAGAAACAGATCACGAATGCATTGATCAGAAAGATCCACAAAGACATCAATATTTACTATAATTCTGTGAATATATTCGTTGGCAAACAAGGTTCAGGAAAGACGTTATCAGCAATTGAAGAAATCATTAAAATAGCGTCAATTCCAAATGCTGCACATCTTCTCATATATGTATCCAAAACAGGTGAGCAGAAAGATGTTACATTTGAGTCATTAAGGGAACTCATTGAAATACCAATAGCATATGTTTCTCAAGAGAATGCTGAAGAATATGTTAATGCTTTGTTGAATTATAAGCAACTGTATTACACAATCCGGAAGGAACACCTTGAAGACAAAATCATTGATGAACAACGAATCGAGATATTCAGAGCATTGAAAGTTAATGATTTTCGTGAACCAATGTTGCATACATTGATACTATTTGATGATATTGCTAATAACAAATTACTTGCAAATGAGAAATCATATTTCAACAATCTGATGACTACATGTCGACATAACCATATATCATTCTTCTTGAATGTCCAGTTCTGGAAATCGTTATCAACAACCATTAAATCAAATGTCTCTACAGTATTCGTATTCGGGACATATTCAAAAGAGCAGTTGAGATACATTACTCATCAGATTACCATGAGCATATCATTTGATGAATTGTATGAACGATACAAAAATATGAATAAACATCAAAAGATTGTAATCGATTGCAATAATGGAAATGTAAGCTAATAAGAATATATTTAATCAAATCCATACCTTCTTCTGGCTGCTTCTTTGGCTGCTGCAAAGTCTTCATCATATTTTTGTCTATATCCCTTAACATGTTCATTAAGATATGTGATGATTTGACCTTTAATGGTATTAATATATTCTTCTTTGGAAGTGGTTAATACATCATGCATATAGGTTCTAACAGCTTGTTTAACAGATGGTTTCGCAAAGAGCCATTTCTCAAATGCTTTATATTCTGGGGTTTCTGCAACATCATCAGATTCGAAATCAATGTGGTAATTTGGTTCATATTGTTGTTTCAATACAACGAATTCATTCTGTCTTTCTTTAAGATCTTGCATCTGAGACAAACATGGATCTTTAACTAATGCTGCATACATTGCTGCTGCAAGTGATGCTTCAAATGCTTTACTTTGACTTACTTCTACAGCAACTTTACGAGCAAATTTGGCACCTTCTTCAGTACCTCCACCGAGTTCAAGAAATGCTTGTTTGCATGCTGGGGCAACAATGTAACGTGCAAATGCTTGATATGATGATAATGATTTTGATGGTGCATGAATATTCATTCTCTTACTCCATGCTTTATGTATTTTTGGATCATGATGAGTCCATCTAGTAACCTCTGAATAGTCATCATTATATACAGGTCCATAGTAATCATTATAGATCCAATCTTTAAAGCTTTGTTCTTTACGTTTGTCTTTCGTATCGTGACCAGTGTAATACAAATTCTTGAAGACTGCATCAGAATTCTTAGTTGTATATCCATTAACAGCAACAATTTTACCATCACGTCTAACAACAAATTCTGATATTTTGTCTCCATCGAGATCTTCTGCTCCACCTCTATATTTATTGTTTCCACCTTTTGGATTTTTATTCCAAATCTCAAATGCACCTGGCATGAATTTAGTGGATCTAACAATATCACGTGCCATCTTACTGCTAACTAGGTTCTTAAGTGTATAATTATTAACTTCTTCAGGAGTATAATTGAATCCAATGGGTATCTTAGCTTTATGTGTTGGCCTACTTTTAATTTTTACACCGGCTTCGAATTCATTGAATGGTGCATGATTGAATTGCCAACGCCATGGACGTTCACCTTCTTCTTCTGGTGGGGGTAATTCTGGTGGACGTTCACCTCCTTCAATTGCTGGTTGTTCATCTGACATCTTTGTGTCGACATTAAAAATAATGATAACCGATTCTTAAATCAAAATATTTCATTTATGAAACCCTTGCATCTATTTGAACAAATTTCTTTCATATCATCAATGCTGAATAAACATGTACTCATACAATGTTGCATGGAATGTCGCATGGAATCAAATCACTGCATTTCCATTCTGAACAAATTTCAATTTTACCAGGTTTCTTGACCAATGGGTCTATTCCAAATCTAACCAAAAGTATATCTTTATAATTTCGGCATTTTGAGAATGATGGATAATAGCCTTTCCCTAATTTGATGACATCAGGTCTATGGCCATCAATATAATATATTGTTACTTTCGAATCTTCGTGATCATATGAGGCAACACCATAAAATATCATTGATCTCTTGTAACAATGGGCATTTAATTCTGGCTCTGTAAACAATCCTGTATGACCACTAGTGAGCATCAAATGAGGATTATCTAGCTCAATACCTTGATTCAAACATATTTGCTTAAAGTAATTGTGAACACTTTCAAGATAAGCTGAGTTATCTAAACTTGCAATCGTAGTTGATCTTTTCTTATATTTTTCCATTTCATTTTTATGCATTGCATTCTGGTGATTTGTATATGCTTGAAGATTTTGAGGATAGTTGTTGTTAGCAGTTTGGGCTAATTGGAATTGACGATTATTTTGATTATCTTTCAGAATATCTTCATCATGTTTAGTATTGGCTTGAATATGTGCTAATGCAACTACTTTATTGTTATCACTATTATGTTCAATAACTTGTAATGCATTCTGATTTGGCTCTGTTAATGTAGCTTGTAATTGATTTCCATTCTGACTCATTGTTTTGGTATTAACCATATTTTTATTGAAATCCATTGAAGGATCATAAAATTCATCTAAATTGAAATAATTATTGTTATTGTTATTGTTTGATGGTTGGGAGTTGTTGTTAGATGGGAATTTGTACCCATTATTGTTTGATGATTGGAAGCTGTATGGATTATTGTTTGTTCCAGATGAATTATTGTTTGTTCCAGATGGATTTCGTCTGTTTGAACCTGTACCTGGTGGATGTCTTCCTCCAAATAAACCACTCATTTTGGATTAACATTAAATTAATTGAGATGTATAGTGCAAAATAGTTTAACATTAAGATAAATGACTGCAATATTAACCAAACAAAATGCATTAGATGGAGCCTTGATAGGAGGTTCTGGCAAAGGTGGTGATGGAATATTTGATTCAATTCATGTTAAAGGTGATGCCACAATCGATGGTAGTTGTAAAATATTCATTGGTGAAGAATATGGTGAACCTCAAAGTGTCAAAGAATGTTTCGAAACATTTGGGAAAGCATTGACAGATATAACTAACGACATTCAATCACATCGAACTGTTATCGATACACATGGGACCAAACTTGCTGATCATGAAGATAGAATTTCAACTTTAGAGAATGCCCCTCCATCTGCTATTGAAAGTGTAATGACTTATGAAGAAGGTTGTGATGAATTCATTATCGATGCAAATAATATCCATAAATTAAGTGATTCGGATTCTCAGGACAGTTCAACATACAACATTCTTGAGATTGATTACTCTGGATCTGTAAGTGGACAAGTCTTTGAGATCATCTTTCCAAAGAATCTTGAAATTGAAAATGCTTATATTTCCTGTGACACCCAAAATAGATTCACAAATCCCATTATTGAATACATCACAGATTCACAAAGCGATTCCAAATATCAATTGAAGTACATCAGCAATGAATCAAAACCTCGAATATACATGTCGAAATCTGCAATCTATGACCCATTTGAACTATATACTGATGGATTCATGAAGATCAAATTCGTTGGGAAAATGCATCAAATTGCAATTATTAAAGATTCTCAAAGCGATGGAGGTAACGATACATTAATGAATCTCAAGTGTAATCTCATTGATGCTGACAATTGCTTCAAACTCTATAGGTCTCCATTACCTGACTTCTATACAATCAAGTCAATCGGGGATTACAATTTGGATACTGCAAATGGTTTATATTATGCTGACTGGGGATATAATCCTGATTCCGATTCATTCAATTCACTCATTGAAGGACAGACATTCGAGCTTCATGATAACGTATTTGGGACTCATTACAAGCTTACTAAATCTGGAGGTAAATGGATTGGTACCAATTATTGCGTTAACATTCCACTGAAGATGCGTAAAGAGAATTCATATGGATCCTTGAATAGAGACATTCCATACATTTCAATCAAGAAGAATGCTGCTAACATATTTGCTTTGAAGGGTCTAATCAATTTTGAATCCGGGAACCCATTGAAGATGATGCTTGACAAAGGTATGATAACATATAGTTCCAATACTAGAATGGGTGATCCAGATGAAACCAATGATGTCTGGCGTGTATGGTTTGGATGCAATGAAGATAAGAGTGGAGACTATTCTGCTACATTAACCCTTGATGGACATACTTATGAATTCATCATTGGATTCACATATTCATGGAAGCATGAGCATACATATGAGATCAAAACCGACAACTATTTTGAATATATCCCTTACCGTTATGAATCATTTATTGAAACAGATTCTGATAATTTGAGAGTTTACATGATGGCCTCACAAGAATTCAACATCCCAATTGATGAAAATATTGAATACCCAGGTGGCAATACATTCGAGTTTCTAGCTTCAACGGGTTACTATTCTGTATCACCTAGACCGGAATCTTGCACAACATTGATGACAAACTTCAATATCCAAACATCTGGAATAGTCATTGGAGAGAACATTGAATCACATATCTTTGAATTGAATTCGTTAGGGAATGTTGTTGATATAGCTGTTAACGACATATCATCTTTGGAGAAATATTGTAATCGTTTGCAGAAAGAATTTGATGACATGCAACCTAAATTCAGTTGGTTTGATTACATTGCCGGCAAGTTCGTTAACATTGGATCATCTGTATTTACATTTGGGAAAGTCGGTGCTGGAGATCTATTGCAAATCTCTATTGATGGAATTAAAGGTCTTTCTAAACTATCATTTGCCAAAGATGCTGATAAAGATGATGGAATAGAATTAGAAGATATTGATGAAGTCGTTAGAGACAAATCTGTGAATCAATCAAGAGAAATCATTAAAGAATTGACATATGTCGATACCATTATTGAGATCCCAAATGAGAAATATTGTCACAGATATTATACTGATGCATTGAAAGGTACATTAGAAGTTGAAACCAAAGTGGACAATGAGGGTGAAGTAATCAAGTTAAATACATATTCCATCAATGAAGATAAGAGTTTCACATCAAATGAGTCATCAAATGGGTCACTTTATGAAATTACTTTCGAAGATCCATATTTAATGATTATCACCATGGGAAGTCATGAACCATTATCAGTTAGAATCAAGTATACAACCAAAGTTGAGAATTCTGAATTAGGTTTAGGTGAAACATTAACGAATAAGCAATTGATGTCTGCAGCTGCTATCAAGAAACTCATTGAAAACCATAAAACAAATTGGTTGAATGAGATCCCAAAAATGCCAGAGAATTTGGTTAATGAATCTGCTTTGACAACTGCTTTAGAATCATATGTAAAGAAAGAAGACATATTATCAACCGAAAATATAACTCAAGAATTGTCAATCACTACCCACTTCGTAAATGGAACAACAAATGATGAGGATAAAAGAACGAATATTGCAAATTTGGATGAAGATTTATGCAAAATACTAAAGAAATCATCATTAATAGTGAAAGGCTCTTGTAATAATGAAGATATTTCAGGAGAATATTTGTATGATAGTGAAGACTCGGAATATTATCATTACAAGAAAGGTGAAAATACTTTTTCTATATATTATTTCTATTATGGTGGAACATTCAGATATAATGATAACTATGCTGTCGATCTAGAATCAGTATGTTATTCATACAAGCTTGAAGTTTATGATGAGTATTGTATTCCAAATATGAATTTCGTAAAAACTAATTTTGCATTAAAATCTGATATCCCAGAACCAGTTGACTTGACACCATATTACACTAGTGCCCAGGCTGATGAGAAGTTCGTTGATGAAGATGAATTGGCTTATGAATTAGATAAGTATGAGACCAAGGATGTGGCTGATGGAAAGTATGCATTGAAAGCAGATATCCCTGAGATCCCAACAGATTTGGTTAATGAATCTGCACTGAGTACTGCGTTGGAACCATATGCGAAGACCCAAGACTTACCAGATATGACCAAGTATGCACTCTCAACAGATATACCAAAAGAGTATTTCACTGATATCAGTGGAGAGGTTTATATCAAAGACCCAAACAAAATCCTGACATTGGGTGGAGCAAATCAGACAAGTAGTGATGCACCTCTCATGGTCATGAAACCAAATCATTCTCGAAATAGAAGAATATTTAGCATTGGCAATCAACTGGATAGTTCGAAGGAGAGATGGTTAGATTTTGATATTGATGCAAACAGTGATACAGCGACCATCAAATACAATGAAATAACTGCATTGGAGATTACTCGATCAAAAGTTTGTGTTATGAATGCATGCGATATAGACGGTAATGCCTATGCTAAAACCAACGACTTACCAGATATGACCAAGTATGCACTCACTGAAGATATCCCAGCACCAGTTGACTTGACACCATATTATACTAGTACCCAGGCTGATGAGAAGTATGCATTGAAGTCGAATGCTGTTACAGATGAGCAGCTAATAAAAAGATGTGCCATTGATTGCAGTTCAATTACGGAGGGGTCCTCGGATATATCAATTCGTTATCTAAAACTTGTAGATAAGGTGATTCAACTGGAATTCATAGTAAGTGAATATGCACTATGTTGTGAAATAAGGGTGTTATTCCGTGATACAGATGGAAATCCCCATAACATAGTAATAGTATTACATCAGAGGACTGTGTATTTCGACAATTTCAAATTCCCACTATATTATGAAGACACTGATGATATAATATCAAGTCCACTTACATATAACTTCCCAATAGGTGGATATCCCTGGACAACTACTCAGGAATTATTAGATGCTAGACAACTATATTCAAGACAAATCATGTCCCGAAAGTATTTAGCGAAATTTAAGGGTGTAATGTATGGTACATCCAACACAACCATCACTCATTACTGCCCAATCGAAGCAGGTCAAAACATATCTGATTTCGTTGCAGGAAAGCCTGTATTCATGAGTGGACATGTATATAAATATGTTAACGGATCCTTCATTAGTTCCACTGCTAACGATTCAACTGATTGCATTTGTAGTGTAGTAATCAATGGATCCTATAAAGAGTTCGTTGGAGTGATTACAGAAGTGGATGCTGAAAATGGATGTATCAAATTTGCTTCTCATGGAGACATGTTATTCACAGTTGATGATTCAAATCTCTATCAAATTGGTGACGTAATTCTCTATAACGGAAAGATCTTGGATGAAGACTTTGGTTTATCGTGTAAAATTCAAAGATCAATAGTTGGTGTGGTCACAGCAAAAATAAATGAAACGACTCTTTCTCTATTCAAATCCTAAAATCAAAAAACCAAAAACCGTTCCCAGGTGGAGATGTAGTGCATTCAAAATCAGTAACGGACCGGTCCTTGGAGGAAACCATAAATGTATCTCCACCTGAGAACAGAAGAAGAAGAAAGAATTCCGTATATGACCTTTCTTTCACCCTAGCACGACCGGAACGCAATAGCGAACATCGTCTAGATGTGGAACCATTATAACTCTTCTTTCAACCTAGCACGACCGGAACGCATTAGCGAACATCATCTAGGGACGAGATCATATACGGAACCTCTCAGAAGAATATGAAGAATTTTACAAATAAAAACGGCCCATAGCAGAATCGAACCAGGTACTCCGGATTACCATGGATACGACTTACCACTGAGCCGTGTCTGGCCAGACATCAACATGTGTCCATATAGGGATTTATTTTTAAGAGAGTGTCACTTTTTGGCTTGGAGACGCTAACTCAGTGTAGGAAGCAGATAGAGCGGTTTTGACGATAGATTTGGGATATCGTTTTCGACGGTTATGAGGTCAATTTAATTCACCTTAACCGCCAAGGTCAAATCATTTCACCTTTCCCAGATATGGAAAAATATAGGATTTTGGCACCAATTTTCAGAAGACCATATCTCAACGAATACTCAACCAATTTCGACGAATCACATATCAAATTAAAGCGCAGATAATGTAGAATCATATGTAGTGTTCAGTTATGTTTCAACTAATTCCATTTGAAGAGAAATCATTTAAACAAACGTTAGTATTGAAATTCTGGGTAATACGTTGGAATGAACCATTTCCACTCACTTTCAAGTTTCGCTTTAGATTCATTTAATTGTTTCTTTAATGTTGTATCATTAGGGTTTGCATTTAATTGTTGCTTGATTGAGTTGTACTTATCAATGTCACTTCTGAGATCATCTTGTTCATTTTGATCCAATCTATGTACATCATCTCTGACACCCCAGCATTGACCATTAACTAAATCTACATCGATCTTCAATGTAATTCGTTTAGCAACTTCTTTAAAGATTGGTTTAGAATTCTCAACTGTGTCTGGTAAATGATTCTTCTCAAGGACATCGTGGACTTTATCGTTAATGGAATCCATGATATGCTTCACCGTAAATGAGTATTCTAAACTAATCCATTCAGCAACAAAGTGAACCAAATCTGGTATTAGGAATTGTCCTTGCATTAAATTATATGATTTTCGAAGCTCGTATATGGGTGTGCAATTTTGCACGGCCTCAAATTTAAGGTAATATTGAATGATTTCGTTCCATCTCTTACTTCTCTTGAATGTTCTGAAATCACGACCACCATCAAAACATAGTTTGGTCACATTTATGAATCCATCTTTCTTTCTTTGATATACAGAAATTCCGTTATATGTTGATTGAATGAACTCTTCATTGTTTTCAGTAATGGTTGTGCACTCAGCCTTCATTTGTGTTGAAGATAAAAAGTTAAAAATATTTGAAAACCAGTAAGTTTAAAATTATAGTGAATTTGTAGAAAATTATAGGGCGTGCAATTTTGCACGGCCTTCGGGGACCTTCTAAAATGAACCAAATTTGAAGGGTTTTGAGTACATGCTCGAGACATTCAAAAATGAACCGAAAATATACTGACAAAATAAGGTGTACGATTTTGTACGCCTTCCCGAGACCTTCTAAAATGAACCAAATTTGAAGGGTTTTGAGTACATGCTCGAGACATTCAAAAATGAACCAAATCATCAATACATTCTCGTCCCTCGGAATTCCGAGGTACCCTTTTCAACATACCATCTTCAACGATATACCATACTTGATGAACTGTGAATAGATAACATTGTATGCATATTTAAGGTCTTCAGTCTTCCCACCTTTAGTGACCAATATCTTTGAAACATAGATTATCTTACCTGAACTTGCACCACAACCACCACATCCAACGTCTTCATCCAATACCAACTCAACTTTCTCACATCCAGTCAAAATCTTAATCATGTCCATCAACAGCTTGCTCTCACAAACTAGATATGAATTAACTTTCAAAGGATTCGATTCATAAGCCTCAATGATCATCTTCAAGAATTGATTCTGCTTACCAAGTTCATCTAACTCATTTCCGAGATCTGCAATTCCTTTGTCTTGAACCATATTGGATTGGAAAGGACTGTTTGTTTGAGGTTGAAATGCTAATGGAGATCCCTGTGTCATCTGAGAATTGATAGTTTGTCCAGCCTCTTGAGAACTCATATGAGGGTTCGGAATAGTAAAATTTACGTTTTGTGGAGCAAATATTCTTTCAGAATTATTGTTTAATGGTTCAACGTTTGGATATAACGGTACCGTTGATGGTCTTCTTTCAGGATGGATATGTTGATTTGTTTGAGGTTTGATGTTAATGTTTACATTAGTCTCTTGCTCTTGTTTGATAGTGTTGTCCGTTTCAGAGCTTAGTATTCTTGCTTGTCTAAGTGTTCCTGCCATTTACATTGACAAAAAAAATGTATTGATTGGTTCATTTATATCACGTCATGCTGTTGTTTAAACTTAGATACATACATACTGCATTTTCTGTTATCAATGTCACGCAAATTAACAACAGGCAAATTGTTTTTGTCGATACAAATGTGCATTTTCTTATATATGTTTTCTGATATGAATACATAAAATTCGTCATTATCTACATCATAAAAGTATTTATTATCTTCAAATTCATAATAAGAATACTTGGATTGATAATAATCAACCTTTATAATATTATCTGGAAGTTCATCAACAAAATCATACATAATACCATTAGCAGAAGAACGATTTTCAAGATTTTTAGATGGTGTTACCCATCGAAGATTTGTTAAATGATTATCAATTCTATCTTTATTTAGATGATCTACTTGTGTTTTATGATTTGGATCATCATTTTCAATGAATTGTAATGCAATAAGTTTATGTTTATCGTGCAATCCATCATTTAATTTGACTGTTATGTAACCCATTCCACGTTTAAACTCTTCAACAACTATATGATCATCTTTATTTCTGATGTCAAATGGATATTCCGTACAGATCTCATATTCATTTTCAAAATCCTTCAATGGAACAAACTTTGATTCTTTATTCATGAAACTTATTTGTATTAAAGTAAAAATATTAAATTCAAATTTATTTGAACATAATTGATATTTAAATGTATCTATTGGCAACAGCTCTAGTCAACAGTTTACGTACTTTCATGTTATGTTCATATTTAGCTTTAATGATTTGACGTTTACGAAGCTTCTTTTCATCTGTCGGCTCTGGTTGACTCAAAACTCTTCTATAATATTGCAACCTTGAATTGATCAACTTCAACGTATTCGTAGCAAAACTCTTCCTTTCATGCCTCTTCTTCAAAGGAGGTAAAGTGAATTCATCACCTGATTCATTAACTGATCCATTAACTGATCTATTCATACTATTTAGTATCTGATAAAAAATTACTTTCATTAAATAATTATCATCTATAGTTTAATTTAATATCATCCTAAATGAACCAAATCTTATTTCAAAACGTTGAACGAATTTGTGAATACCTCAAAGACAGAATCAAAGGATACCAAAACACAATCCACCATGGAGAGTTAATATTCCACCGATCACGTAAACCTGATGAATCTGATCTACCATTCATTAACGACATCTTATCGGATCATTCTAAATGCCAATCATTCATCATCTCAAACATCCATAATTGGTACACACTATTCCATAATCGTAATCCAAACTCTCCACCTCCACCCATTGACGAAACCATTCTAAACAACTTCATTTCAGTTCATTCAGACACACTATTCAAAACAGTCATCAATGAATCCAATAGAATCAAATCCAAAATCGAAGACATCCAACATCAAAACGAACAAAACCGACAATCAACTCTACGTATAGCCAGACAATTAATTGACGACAAAGTAAAGAACAATAAACGTAAATCATCTCGATCAGTGTTTGACAATTATGAACACATTTCCCGTCTAAGTCAATCCGATAAAGACATTCTCTGGAACGAATACCTTCAGAAATGGTCATCTAAGAAGTCCTCAACTCAACCCTCAACTCGACCCAAACTAACCAATACCTTTAACGATAAACTCAATGAATATGTCGTTTACAATCATGATAAGCTTCTAACTCTCGATGAATTCATTAAAGTAACTCGTGGATGGCCACATACAACCAAACCCATTGAAGACTGGTACGAAACGTATACCCACAAGTTCTATCATCAATCAGGTACCTTTGTGGAATACCAAGAAACACCTTCATTCAACACCATTGCATTCAAATCACCAGACAAGATCAAAGCTTTACAATCCATCTATCCAACCAAATCATCAATCATTTCTGATACCACATCCTACTTTCCATTAAAGCAAAACCTAAAGAAATACCAATTACACAAAGTTTCTAAACGTTACACATACTTGATTGATCTAATGTTCGTTGACAAGTTATGCTATCTGATTGCCATTAACGTAAACACAAGATACCTCTTTGCTGGTCTCATGAACAACATAGTATTCAATGAAAACGATACCGATGAAGATAAAGCTAAACGTTTCTCCAAAGCATCCAAGAACACACCCACATATCTCCGTACTCTTGATCGTTTAATTCAATCAGGAATGAAAGTCAAATACCTATCTGGTGATGGAGAGAGTGCTTTCGATTCATATGATGCATGGTCTTTCTATACCAATCATGGAATAACTTTCACTGAAGTACCTCGAATGCAAATGGGTCACTATCCAGATTTCATGAAACGTGAACAGAAACAAGTAAAGACAGATCCAATGCATGGTTCATTAGGAATCATCGATCGAGTCATTAGAACTATCCGTGACATGGCATACAACATGCAAGAAGGTATCATTACTCCATCAGTCATTGACGAAATCGTTAATCAATACAACAATGCCCCACATCAAACGTTGTCCAAATATGCTGGTTTCAAAGTTAGTCCAAAGATGGTTCAAGAAGATCCAGACCTTGAAGAGTTCATCGTTAAACGTATTTCTCAAGAGAACTATAAAATCATGTCTCAACCGGGTTTCCATTTAGAACCAAACACTCCTGTCAAACTTTACAATGAACATGATAGCCTCATGAAACGTAGATCAATAATTCAACCAGGAAATCATCAAATAGTTGGTTTCAAGAATGGCCTTTACGAAGTCAAAGATGACAAAAATAGAACTCAATTGATACCTCGATATAAGGTCTCAACAATCATTTAAACGATATCCCTCTAAATGGATTCATTAACGTAATATCTATTGTTATATAAACGAATTATTTTTCTCAAAACATTAATGTGTGTATGCTTACCCAAACAGTTATCCTTCACCTCATCGAAGTTCATCATTGCTTTATCACTCAAATTACATTTACTCAAAACCATATCATAAGCCTTCTCACGATTCGTTGGTGAAAGACAATTGATGGCACAAAACAATGGCATTAACGACAACCTCTCATCAATCTTTGATGCATAATTATGTACTTCCATACCAGTCAAACCATTAACTAATTTCATCTCATCATCCTCACTGAGATACTCAATTGGTCCGTTAAACGAGTCATCAACTGCATCTCTTGGTTTTGCATCTAACTTCAACGTCAACTCTAAATCCTTCAACACATCCTTAGCTGATCTCTTAACGATTGATTCAAAACTACCCCTAACGAACTCATACTTACCATTTGCATTGAATGAACCAGGTAACATCACACCAGCTTGCTTATCTTCCTTAACAGCAGCAATGTAATCAATCTCATACTCATCACATGCATAGCATTTAATGTAAGCATTCTTGTACAATTCATCGAAATCATTATTGACATACACATGCAATCCACCACTACCTGACCTAACAACAATATCATCTATGGACAACTTACTCATGATTCTCTCTCGGATCTTCTTACGTTCATCATCAGAGAGACCTTTATTGATATCGAAATCGATTACCCCTAAACCAAAACATTCATTGACATTCAACCTCATCCCTGTCTGTTTACTCAAGAACTTATCACAAACGTCAACACCCTTAATTGAACCATATTTGAGATTGTTAAACGTCATCATGAAATGATTCTCAAAACGTTTCCTCAATGATCTATCCTTAACCGATTCCCTTAATGATTCAATCAAACCACTCATCAATTCACGATCAGCTAACAATGGATCAATCTCGCTTTCATCAATACCCAGCAATTCATCAATATTGGACTTTAAACACAAACTCTTAGCATTATCATAATCGTCACCATTAGCTTTCTGCTGTTTACCATACCATTCAACATCACCCTCTTCATATGTCACTTTGATTTTCCTTTCAAACTTCTTTAATGTTGAAACAGTCATGTCTTTGTTCATTGAAAAGCATGGTTGACCTTTCGTTAAATCAAACGTATACTCATTCCCCTCATACAAATGTTTATACAACTCCATCACGTTACCATTAAACTGTTTATCCCTAAACGCATATTGAATGGACTTCTGAGTCAAACCCTTTCCACGAATAACATAATCGATTTCATTTGAGGAATCAGTAATTTTGTGTACATACATCTTCTTCATGAGGAAGTAAGCTTCAACAGAAAAAGGCATTTCATCATGACCATTAATTGACGGAAAGTCGCAATGGAAGTTTCCTAAGTTAGTACCAATGAGATCACGATTGTATTTTTCTTTAAAACCTTTTTCGAGAATCTCTAAATCAGAACGCTTAATCATAAATGAATCAGTATCTTGATAGTATATACAACAACCGATATCGAAAGCCAAACACATAACTTCATTCATGATTCTCTTTGACATAGACAATACTTGAATACCCAATAACGAAAAGTTAAAATGTTTATCAATTGGTTTCAACGTCTTCACTGCATGATTATCAGTACCTTTAAGGCTATTATCTTCAACGATCTTGTAATAGTTCTTCTTCCAATATCTATCTAACTCCTCTCCTTCATGGAAATACTTAAAGTCTTTCTCAATTGGTCTCTCAATCGTCTTCCCATAGCAAGAATTCATGATCAACTTATAGAGTTGTTGTAAAGGATTACCACTCTTCTTATACTCCAAACGTTTGCTAAAGATATTCCTTATCTCTTTCTGTATCGTGTAATCTTTCTTGCCATTCCAATAGTACCCTCTCACTAACTTGAACTCTATCTCTTGAAACTTAATCAAATCCTCAAGCATGATGTTATCGACAGTCATCTTAACAACCTCTCCATCCTTCAAATTATCATCATTCAAATTCAAACCGTCAACTTTCCTAACAATCAACGGAAACGGATAATGTTTATTCACTTTCGTTATCTCAATATCGACAACATATGCCGACTGTTTTGAGAGAAATTCGTAATTGAGTTTATCTTCTGTTATCACTATCGGCCTCCCTTCAACTGTATACAATCTCGCCATTGCTGATGGATATAAACTAACCGCATCGAAATCACACAAAGGTACCGTTGTATGCCATTTCTTATTGTAAGCCGTCATGCATCTACCTCCATATATAGCCCTTGAGCAAAACTTTCTAACGACTCCACCTAACTCAAACAAATTACGATTAGGATAATAGACCCTTTGCTTAAACACTTCATTAGCCAAAGACGATATCGAAATGAACTTAAACGGATCAATATCGAAATCCTCAATGAAACCATTCCTGAATTTATTAAAGCCTTCTCTCAAAATATTCACATCTTGCTGACAATAAAATGAACAATACTTCCACATATCAAAATGGTCATCATCAATCCTACATCCATCGATACCATCTATGTTCTCCTTAAATACATTCATCTGCTTATCTGTCCAAGGTTCAACCTCAAACAATCCCGCTTCCGAAATCACGCCAACACCACCTCTATTCAACCTATCCAAAGTGTAATAGTTATACGGAAACAACTCTTTCTTGATACCTTTAATGTCAAACATCTTTGGTAACTCTGACAACTTACATGATAATACCGGAAGTGTATCCTTGAAATGAATTACCTTTCCATTAAACCTTACATCAGCCATCATCGTCTTCGTACCTTTAATGATTGATTTAATGATACCGTTATACATCGTCTTCTGAACCTTCTTACTTCCAACCTTAACCTTATCCTCATACGTACCCGTTGGACGAATCATCCTGATATCATAAGCCAAATTATGAAAGTACACAACAGCACCATCAGGTAAATAGTTCAATAGATCTTTATCGCAACCTTCACCTCTAAACTCTTTCTTAATCTTCCCGTTATCCTTATGCAAAACACACATGAATGGTCTATGGTACTCCTCTGAAGTATCAGCTTCAAAGTCCGCATACCAGTACGTAGGTGGTACTTTCTTTGGCTCACCCTTAACTGGTTTCTTTTCAAATGGAGCCATCAAACGAGTGCAATATTTGGAATTGTAAGTGAGATCCGTTATCTCTTCATTAAGTAAATCATTATAGAAAACCGTATTCAAAACCTTATACTGACCGTAAGTGATTGGTCTAAAGTAATTTTGTTTAAACAATTCTCTAACTAAATTCGAAGAAGTAATGAAATAACGACCCTTTCGCCAATGATCTACATGCCATTCCTTATTGTATTTATCATCATCACACTCACTTAAATGTTTAATGTAATACGTACTGAACTCCGTCTTCTCTTCAATGAAGTAATGTTTCTGATATATGTTAAAGTGATGTGTCCTATTTGATTCCGCTTCATCAACACCCATGTAACATTTACGTTTACCTTCACTCGTTGACTCAACTGATTTCTTTTTGTTTTTGCCACTTACATCATCATCAATGTACGTTAACTTGATATGTATACCGAATTCCATACACAATTCATTAATCGAACTCTGAGACAAATACCTATTTCGAATCCTCAAACGAATCTTGTCTAATGTATCTTTATCGTAACATCCAGTCTGCTCTAACGCATACACAAAGCAACAATCATTTAATTCTCTTCTCTGCTTACCCTTTCCATCCACCAACGAATCAAATATCTGCAACCTCTTAAGATATTCAACAACCCTTTTCGGAACCGTCTCCTTCGTCAGATATTGAAAGAAAGAACCACCTCTATCGTTATTCCCACCCTTGTTCTCAAACAAACAGAACTTAAGTGCTGAAAACAATGACCATGTTGGTAACTCTTCACCGCCATTCTCATAGAAAAATTCTGGAGCCCTACTTTCAAGATCAAACACAAAATTCTCTTCCGTAAAGTTTTCCATCAATTTATTGAATGTCTCTGGCTTTAACGGTAACGACTTCCATGTACCATTAACATTAAATTGAATCTTATACATCTGTATTATCGGTAATTTCGCAATTGTATCTTCAAAGAACTCCTTCAATCTCGGAAACAACAATCGTCTACCTTCATTGTTAAGTGCTTCGAAATTGATTTCCCAATTGTATGGACTTAACTCCAATCTTTCCATGATATCATCAACTAACTGCTTTTGTTTACCCTTATTTGCTTTCCAATCATCAAACGTTATCTTATTCATTTCATTGATTTCTTTTGGTGTAGCATTCATGATTTCCATAGCTTCAACTCTTTTCTTATTTCTCAACGCATCTTCCGTCTTCCAAAATTCACGAAAATCCTTCGCATGCTCCTTAATCGAATCCAAAGTTGATTTATCTCTTCTGTGTATCAAACGATCAAACCTTGAAGCCCTCTCACTCTTGCCTTCATCCACATGAACTCTATATCTATCTCTATCGAATTTCTTAAAGAATTCATCATCTTCTTTTCGTTTATATTCATCACTATCGACATACCTCTTTGGTTCTTTGTTTAACTTTGGTGGTAATGGTTTCAGTAATGGTTTATTCTTAATCATTTCATTCAAAGCTTTCGTATAATTCTTAACACTTTCGCCAAACATATACATATTATCATAATCGCCATCACCTTCATAACCCATACCAATTATCGTATATGCTATCATCCTTGCTAATGGTTCAACGGCTCGTTCAGGATCCTCATCAGCTTTAACGAGAATGTCATCCATCTCCTTCTCAGTAATGCCAATCACAAACGCCAAATCAACCAAATGCCCAAAACCATCATCACCTTTACTCTTACACATTTCGCTCAACGCCTTCGTATAATTATAAACCCTTTCCGCAAACCTATGCATATTATCGTAATCATCATCACCTTTGTAACCCATGTCAAGTATCGTTTCCGATATCCATAACACCAATGGCTCAATGAGTCGTTCAGGTGCACCTTCAGCATTAACGAGAATGTCATCCATCTCATCATCCCTCATTCCAAGCATCAACGCCAAATCAAACAAATCAATAAAAGAATGTGCATCTAAAGCATTATTACTATCACTCATCTTATTTTATGTCAAATAAAAATATTATAAAAGATATCCAAAGGTCATCGTTTTAAATTTTCACATCATCTCAGACCACTTTATCGCAAAACTTATGATCCCTAACTACCCCTTCCAAACCTTCAATTCAACCCTCACATCCCCACTTCCAAGACCTCCGGTGATTCCAGGCCTAACTTCCCAGACCTTCACTTTCGAATCATTTCTCAAGGATCACATAAATTCATCACCAACCCTTCATTCCCGAATCCAATCTGAACTCCATAAACACCCAATTCTTAACACCAACTCAGCAACGGGAATCGTTAACGAATTCATTCAAACAACAATTTAGTTTCTTTCTCAATTCGTTTTTCAGTCACTTTTGGTCTCAATGATGGTAATTCTAGCTTATTCATTTTCTCAATTCTCTTCATGAATCTATCTGTAACAACAATCGTGTCTCGATAATCATACATTTTAGAAAATGCCTCATATTCATCAGGAATGAAACTGTATATGACTGACCTTGTTGCTTTATTTCTACATGAGCCATCTAGTTTTCGGCTTTTCCATGAACCATCATCTTTCGCAAAGTACCAATAGAATGATCTCTCACTTGGACTAAAGAAGTAATATCTATGCTTATACGTATGACCGCAATGACTCATTAACCTCTTTACATCCGCTGGCATCACCCCCTCGACAACTTTCAATCCATCGAAATCGTCTTCATGAACGTATTTCGTCTTCGTTTCCATTTAAATTCTCACTAAAATTTATATTTTGAAATATTTTTGATTCAATATCTTAATGTTACCAGCTACGGGAATCGTTAAGGATTTCTCAAGGTTTTCAAGAGAATCCTTCAAATGAACCATGAAAGTGGGGAGTTTAGACCGAAGGTCTAAAATCACCTCTTTTATACGTAGTTCTTCGTCTTCTTGAATGCTCCGAATGAAGTCGAAGAGCCAGTCTTCACTCTTGATTTTCAATTTGTCGCTGCTGATAATTGAGAGAAGAATCGGTTTTGACAATTTTTTCAGTTTGTTTTCATCAATCGAATATAAACTGCTGGATATCTTGTCAATGAGTGCTGGAAAGTATAAATTTTTGATTTTGTTTAAAAGTGATAGTGTTTCAATCATTTGAATTTGATTTAATAAACGATCAATATTTGAATTGTTTACGTCGATTGGGAAAAGTTTGAATAATTCGTCAAAAAGTTCTTCATTATCAATGAGGACTGAAATAATTAGCAATTTTTCCTTTTGTTCTTCATTAATTGTCACTTTTGAACCGCTTGAAATATTGTGAATCAGTTGCTGAATATCATCAGAAAGAAGTTCGTCAAATTTAGGTAATTTAGATTTTACATCAGATGGATAGTCAAAAACAAATGAATTGATTGTGGGATCGGAAAGATGAAGGCGTGAAACTAGTGGTGAAAAAAATTCGGCAAAAATATTATTCATACGAACTTCTTGATCACCAAAAATGAATAGGAAATTTTTATCTTCTTTGTTGATATTTTTTAATCCTGCTGAAGAAAGGCAGAACGAATCTTTGTTCATGATATTTAATAGATATATATTGGGCAATTTATTTTACCTTTAACGGTTATTTGAATTTTAAAATTTTCAAAATTTTCGTATTACGATAAAAACACATTCAAAATTTATTTATTCAATCATTCTTTCTTTTCAAATCTAATATGAAAGAGATATTGATTAAAAGTATACAAAAAAATATGAAATGATGCTTTACTAGATTTCCAATAAAGTGATTAAAAAAGTTTAGTTTTCATGTTTTCTTTGATGTAACTTGAAATATCATTATTATGAAATTGAATCGAGTCTTTGGAAATACCGTTCCATTCTTCTTCTTCTTGAATCTCATCAACATTCGATTCCAATATATGAATCATTTCTGCATTATTACCATGAATTGCATATGGTATTAATGTTTTTGTTAATTCAACATTATTTAGCATAAAATGGCGGAATTTAAATTAATGCAATTTTAGTTTGACATATATGATAAATTCATCAATAGAGTCATTTCGAATTAATGTGCAGATAGGTGAATCATTTTCACCTTTTAACCGTTTCTTTTCGTAATCTGGTGGAAATTGAAAATCCCTATTGAGAAACTTTTTTTTTTTTTTTTTTAATTCTGCTCATAAATATCAACAAAGAAGATAAAAAATTTCATAAATTTTCATTAAAATAACACTTCAAATTTTATTTCAAATTGCTCAGCTTTTGCTTTGCTTTTTCATTTCCATTAGCAGCAGCCATTTTATAATAATTAATTGCCTCGGACTTGTTAGCATCAATTCCATCTCCAGTTTCGAGCATACGGGCACATTTAAACATTGCTTCATTTTCTTTTTTTTCTGCAGCCTTTTTGTAATATTTGAATGCTTCTGCTTTGTCAATTCTTGTTCCAGCACCGGTATATAGTTTATTAGCATATGATATTATTGCAGGAACATGGCCG
The DNA here is from genome assembly GCA_039105265.1 of Tritrichomonas musculus. Taxonomy (NCBI): domain Eukaryota; phylum Parabasalia; order Tritrichomonadida; family Tritrichomonadidae; genus Tritrichomonas; species Tritrichomonas musculus. Next base: position 1,365,229 of record JAPFFF010000038.1, on the reverse strand, counting down.
CCATCTGCTGAACGTTTTAATAACTCTATTCCTTTAGGAATATCAACATAGTTTGAATTTGTATCTAATAATATTTCACCGTAAGTTTTCATTGAATAGAGAGATCCTAGTTCAATAGCTTTTTTATAAAGTGCTATGGCTTTAGGTTCATCAATCTCATATTCTGACCAATAAATATTGGCCAAATTATTATAAGCTCCAGAATAATTGTATTTCAAAGCTAATTCATAATAGTAAGCAGCTCTAGATAAGTCTTTATCAATTCCCTCTCCCACATGCAACATATATCCACATTGAAATATGGAATTAGGAATATTTTGTTTTGCACCTTTCTCAAAATATATAAATGCTTCAGGTTTGTTTTCAGATGTATCATTTCCCCTATACAACTTTTCAGCATAAGAGTCCATGGCTTCTCCATAACCATTGTCTGCGGACATTTTTAAATATCGAAAGCCTTCAGAAATATTTTTTTGAATAACATTTCCACTAAATAATTCTTGTGAATAGAAAAACATCGCTTCTGGGCTTCCTTTTTCAGCTGCAATTTTGATATATTTCATTGCTTCGGATTTGTTCTTTGGCACACTTTCTCCATTATAAAATTCTTTACCAAATAGATAATATACTTGAGATTCCTTTTCATCACAGATTATTTTGGCCTTATTATTTTTTAGTCCAATTTTATCAATGGCAAATGAATTAGTAAAAGCTATTAATTTCAGTGATGATACCTTTTGAAAAGCATCTTTACCAATCTTTCGAACAGATTTAGGAACAAATAAAGATTTTATAGAGCTGCATTCTGAAAATGCACATTCTCCTATTGAAACCAATGATGAAGGAAGCTGTATTTGCTCTATTATTCGACATCTCTGAAATGCATTATTACCAATTGATGTGATTGCCGGAGGAAAAGTAAATCTATTCATTTTAGAGCATTCTGAAAATACAAAATCAGGTAACACCGAAATTGAATCAGGAATGTCAATTTGCTCAATTGATGAGCATCCATAAAAACATCTTTTTCCAATCGAATTTGTTGTTTGTGGAATGATAATATCTTTTAATGAACTGCATCCTTCAAATGAACTATCACCAATTATGGTTACTGTTTGAGGAATTGATATTTTCATTAATGATTTGCATCCTTTGAATGTAGAATTATTTATTTTTGAAATTCTGCATAATAAGTCAATTTTGTTTAATGAAATGCAATCTTCAAAAGCATTCTCGCCTAAGAATTGAACAGATTCTGGAATTTTAATCTGCTTTAATGATGAACAGTCATAAAAACATCGTTTTCCAATCGAATTTGTTGTTTGTGGAATGATAATATCTTTTAATGAACTGCATCCTTCAAATGAACTATCACCAATTATGGTTACTGTTTGAGGAATTGATATTTTCATTAATGATTTGCATCCTTTGAATGTAGAATTATTTATTTTTGAAATTCTGCATAATAAGTCAATTTTGTTTAATGAAATGCAATCTTCAAAAGCATTCTCGCCTAAGAATTGAACAGATTCTGGAATTTTAATCTGCTTTAATGATGAACAGTCATAAAAACATCGTTTCCCAATTGATTCAATTGATTGGGAAAGGATAATTTCTTGTAATGAACTACATTCTGCAAATGAATTATCACCAATAATTGTTACTGATTGAGGAATTGTGATCTGCATCAATTTTGTACATCCCTTAAATGTCAACTTATTAATTGATGTAATTGATGATGGAATAACGAAATTTTCAAGTGAAATGCATCCTTCGAATGAACCCTCGTCTATTATTGTTACAGAAGTAGGTATTGAAATTTGCTTCATTTTTTTACATTTAGAAAAGGCATGTTTATCAATTTTTGTGACAGATGGTGGAACAGTAACTTGTGTAATATTTAAGTAATCATCATAATCAAACTTTTTAATGCATTCAACATTTTGTAGGATCATCAAATGATTAAGTGACAAACAATTATTAAATGTGCTTTTATCAAATTTGATATTATTGCTTGGATTCAACGTTATTTGCTTCAAATTCTTACAGTTTTCAAAAACATTCTCTTTAAAAGTTATATCCTCTGATAAAATAACGACTTCATTAAGCTCTATGCAATCTTTAAAAGCAGATTTATCGACAAGATTGACTTTTGAAGGTAAAATAACTTCATCCAATTTCTGACATCTATTACAAGCTCCTCCTCCAATTCTTTCGAGATCTGAAGGGAATTTTATCTTAATAACTGATTCGGAACCTTCAAAATAACCTTTTTTCCAACCTCCAAATATTTCTTTAGTATCATCTTTTATTGAAATTAATTTGATATTTTCTGAATTTTGAAAAGTCAAATCATTTTCAATCATATCGGTTATGTATACTGAAACATTCAAATTTGGCAAATCAACATTTATGATATTTGATAACAAATTAAAAATTTCTCTATATTGCTCGCTTGGATAATCAAGATTCAAATAAACGTTGTCAATTTTTCTGATGCATTCAAAAAATTCTTCTGAATTCAATGTTTTATTTTCATATAACATTTTGACAGTTTGATAATTGACAACAATATATTCAATATCATTAATATTTATATTATTTAGCATGTATTCTTTTGGATCTTTAATATGTATCTTAATATAATTATATTGATCATATTTATATTTTGATCTTCGTTGCTCTTTTGAGAAAAATAAAAGAAGTTCCTTTAGGCACTCTAGATCTTCATTTTTCTTGCTATCAACGATACCTGAAATAATAAAAACTTGAGTATCTCCCATCATATTATTAAATGAGTCAATATTGTTTTGCCCATTGAAATATTGAGAAGAATTGATGTTATAAATTGTTTTCTTTAATGATTCTAATTCAAATGAAATAGTTTTTCTTTGTTCTTCAATTAAATTTGCACATTCTTCTTTTATTTTTTCTTTTTCTTGCTTTTCTAATTCAAGCTTTGCTTGGAATTCTAATTTTTGCACTTCGAAATCTTGCTTTAATTCATCAATTTGCTTCTCATATTTTTCTTTCAAATCTTTTTTAATTTGCTCAATATCTGATTTGTCATTTTCTTTTGATTTAATTAAAATGTATCTCATACTTTCAAAAAATGCTTTCTGAACCAATGGATTATCAAAATTTTTAGTTTCTTCAATTATTTTTTGATGATAATAATCATTTTGGCTAAAATCAAAAATTGAAAACAAAATGATCGTTTCTTCACCATTCAATTTCATTAAATTAAAAAAGAAATCTATCATTTCTTTTTCAGTATTTTCATTTAACTGATTATTATTCGAAAACATTTGTAAGATGCGATATATTTGTGCTATTGAAAATGATAATAAACGATCATCTTTAATAAAATCAATTAAATATTTGGAAATCAATATTTCAATATGATGATTGGTCTTTTTTTCTGAAAGGGCTACATCTATGATTTTCTTTTCATTATTAACTATATATTCATTTGTTTTTTTTAAAAGAACAGGAATATTGAATCGTTCTGCTAGATAATTCAATGATAAAGCATTAGAATCTGTAATTTGAATATCTTGATTTTCGAAAAAATGAATAAAAGTTTCTATTGATTCCTCTGAAATTCTTGGTGTCGAATCAAAATCTGAAACAAGATTAATTAAATCATTATTAATACTTTTTTTATCTTTAAAATAGTTTGAAATGCTGTTAAATTTATTTGGGTCAAATTCATATTTTTTATTGTCATAATAAAAGCATGCACAAGCCATATTAATTAAATCAATATGAAGTAATATTGAATTGGAAAAAAATTCAATTTAAAGTTATGAAAATTTTTATTCAAATGGAAAATGAACTTTTTTAATCATTTTTTGATAGATTCCAAAATGCATATTTTTTGGAAAATTTTCATTCAATTTTTTTTCAATTGAAAAAAGTACAAAATTTTGGAAAATCGCATTCAATTTTTTTTCCCCGACGGTTTAATAGAAAATAGTATGAGTATAAAAAAAATAAAAAAATTACTTAAAAACCTGATTATTTTTATTAAAACTTTAAAATTACCTTTTTTTGTGACGGAACACTATTCAGATAAACTTAATTATCAGAATAGTATAAATTTGTTCAGTTTTGTCTGATAAATGATAGAGCTAGTATTAATAAAAGTATTCCGCCATGAAAAAAGAGTAAAACTAAAAAGGATTCCATCAATATTAAGAGCAAAGATGGAAATATGCATAGTGAAAAACTTTAATATAAGCAGAATACATGGATCAAATGCATTAATCCCATCATTAAAATCATACTCGTAAACATTTTTTGGCATATTAGTAAGTAAAATGTTATATAAAAAGTTGAAATATTCTTAATCCTCGAAAAAAAACGTAAAATCCTAGATCGTCATTACTTATGTCTTATGGAAAAATAGCTTGTTTTTATAGTTGCTTGATAAGCCGAAGAGTGATTAATATTCGCCAAAGAAAACAAATATGAGTGTGGCCATAACCGTAAAAAAAACATTAAAATATTTGACCTTAACGTTTTTTCTAAAAAATCTGCATTTGAAGATCTATCCATTTTTTATTTTATTTTTTTATTTTTATTATTCATTTAAACGTATTGGTATTAATATAACTATATTCATAAAAAGATCAATAGATGATGTGCTTTTTATATTCCATTGTGAAATAAAACTTTTTGGCAACTTTACAAATATAAATTTTATTTTATGCTGCCTCTGGAGATTCATCAATAGATGGACCAATAATCGAAGATAATGCAAAAGTAAAAACAATTATTGGTGATAATTTTGGTAGACATTCAACTTCAAATTGTATAACAAAGCTTGCTGATTGAATCGAACAATAGTAAAAGAAAAATAAAAGCAAATATTTAAAAAAAAGAGTAGAAGCTCAAAATTAAGAAAGTTCCTAAGAAATCGTCCTAATAAAAGAGTTGAATTACCACTTATTTTATGCATAATCGAATGTATGAGGAACTCATTAATAAAAATAATAATGCAATTGTTTCTGAAATGATTTTTTTTTTTTTTTTTTTTTTTTTTTTTTTTTTCATATAGTCATATAGTATATTTAATTTTTTTTTGTTTATTTTGATTTTTTTTCGGTCAAAAAGTTTCCACAATTTGATAGAGTGAAAAATAATCATGAACTTTTTCTTGGAGCAAAAAATAAAACATAACTTTTTCTTAAAGATAAAAAATAAAATAACTTTTTGATGCAAAATGTTTATGACAAGAGAAACCAAATTGACCCTCAATTATTTTTCTATTTATTTTAATCGTTCGTTTTTATAGAATACTTGCTTAAAATAGAACAATGTTCTTGAAAGAAAAATATATTATTACGTAATTATCATCTAAAGCATAGACACTTTTTGAGCGAAGCTCAAAAAGTGGCGTTTCTTGCAATTTCCTCAAATCAGATATTCAAACATCAAAACCAGCTATAACCAAGTTATTACATAACCGAAATGAATCTTATGCTTGGCCACTTTTTGAGCTTCGCTCAAAAAGTGGCCCTTTATTATTTTCAAATTTGATTTCTTTTCAAAACTTACATAAATCAACTTCCATGAAGAAAACAAATGAAATATTATACCTAATAGATCTCAAGAATGACAACTTTTTGAGCAAAGCTCAAAAAGTTGTCATTAAATGATATTAATTATTAATTGAATTTCAAAATACAAAAAACATTTATGTATGTTCAAAGATTATAGTTTATTAAATGATTTATGATTATATCGCGCGTTAGTTTTCTTGTTTTTTTTTTTTTTTTTTTTTTTTTTTTTTTTTTTTTTTTTTTTTTGGGACTATTTGATTTCTAAAATCGCGTTTTTGCTTATGATATTATGAATCCTTACATAAAATTTGGTGCTTTACAATGCTAGTATACTATCTTTTTCTCCTTATTGATGCTAAAAATAATTTAATTTAATATGTTTTCTAAAAATGATATTTGACAGTGAAAATTATATTAATATAAACTTTATCAATTGCTGATAAATATATGTTTCTTTGGGATTTTTCTTGCTTTAATGCTGAGGCACTTCACATATTTTTTCTTACTTTTGTGATATGAACTTTCGAAAAAACTCACCTTGGAATTTTTTTAAAAAAAAAAACTCACCTTCAAAAATTTTTTTTTAAAAAAACTCACTTGTGATGTGAAAAAAGTTTAAAAAATTAAATAGTCCCTTTTTTTTTTTTTTTTTTTTAAAAAAAAAAAAAAAAAAAAAAAAAAAGAGAAATTAATTATTTATAAGTTAGATTTATTTATATTTTAGTTATGGCTTTGAGTACTCGTCTAGCAATTTTTTTATTTGATAGTTAACTGGGCATTGACTAGCACTTTTTCAAAAGTTTTTAATAAAAATCATTAAAATAAATAGGGAAACTTCATAAAATATTAAGAATTGTAATTTCATTCTTTGCATAAATATCATATCTTTTGCAGTTCAATATAAGCTTAACTATATTAAAAGATCCTCCTTGTGCTGCAATATGTAATGCTGTTGTTTGAAATAATATTAAAAAAACTTCATTTAAATCATTTTATGAGAATTTTAAAAAACACTTAAATTTTGAATTTTATTTTAATAAAAACTTTTAAATGAGATTGAAATTAATGATAATGAATTTTGTCAATTTAAATCATTAAAATTGGATTAATCAATTATATTGAAATTGTGTTGAAATATTTTAAAATTTAACTTTTTTAAAATGCAAACTTTAAATGTAATAAAAATTGATTTATTTAAAATTTTATTTTTAAAAGTAATTCTTTAATGTCATAAAATCATAATGATAATGTTATCTGTGGCTTCATTTAAATATTTGTTTCAAAATGCCAAAAAAATAATTTAGTCAGAACTTCATATAATAATGACATTAAAAATGACATGAAAATGTAAGAAATGAAATGGAATTTGAATAAATAAAATTGGAATGTAATCAAAAAATAATATCAAATTTCATTAAAAAATTTTAAGGTTCAATTGTATTTATAAATGCATTTAGAGAACTGAATTTAAAATATTATTTTATGAATTCTATTTAAAAAAAATGAGAATGTTTTTCAAATTTACATTACATCTTTCACATGATAATAGAAGCATAACTATATATGGGTAACCTTCTTCAACAGCAATACATAGTGGTGCTTCATACGATAAAAATAATTCAGAATTTCAATAGGAAAAAAATGTGTTTTAATTCTATTCAAAAATGTAAATTATTGACTTTATAAAAAAAAATTTTTTTTAGAATTATATGAATTATTCAAAAATAAACGTTGTAAATTATCAATAATTTTTTAATTCTATTAAAATATTAAATATTTAACGTAATTAGATCATAAACATAAATAAAACTAGATAAAATCATTTAAATATATAAAATTCCATTAAAATTATAAGATAAGAAATATCATAAACACTTGATAATTAACTTTATGAGAATTTTTGAAAGAAATTGTATTTGAATTTTTGAAAGAAATTGTATTGGGAATTATGATTTTGAACTTCATTGAATTTTTACATTTTGAATTTCATTAAAACAATTTTTTTATTTTGAACGATGTTATTATATATAAATTGAAACAATATTAAAATAAAATGCCATAAAAATTTTATGAATTCTTGTTTTTATGAAATGGCTCTAATATTAACATCAATTTTTTCATTTTGCAATAAAATTTCCACAACTTTTGTGTAATGTTTTCTTATGGCTAAATGCAAAGGTGTTTCATTAAAATTAACAAAAAAACTTCAAAAGTAAAAAGAATTATTTTTAATTTCATTAAAATAATTTTTATCAAATTGTATTACTAAATAAAACCTTTTAAAATAGTATTTAAATAATAATACTATTAATTCTATTAAAAAAATTTTTAAATCAAATTTGATTTAACAAAATGTTGTTTAAAACTATATTCAATTGATTATTAATTAATATCATTTGAAAATTTGATTTTAAATTTCATTCAATTTTTATCAATTTGAAATGTCATTTAAAATTTTAAATTTGACTTCATTCAAAAAATATTGATTTGATAATATAATGAAATTTAAATGTGCAAATGCAATTTGAAAATTTTTATTTTGTACTTCATTTATAAATGTATTTCAAAACATAATGATAATAATTGCATGGAAATGATATTAAATATTAGAAATATTAAAATTCTATTAAAATAATTAATGTATAAGAACACTTTTTAGATTTGCATCAATTCTCTCATTTGATAATAAAAATTTCAACACTTTTTGATTGCCTTGCATAATAGGAATATATAAGACTGGACTTTAAGATAAAACAAGTAAAAACTTCATTCATTCAAAATAAATTACCAATTTCATTTAAATAATTAATCAAAAACTATATTACAAATCTTATTAATGAATTCAATAAAATAACAATTATTTTAAATTGTATACTTATAAGATTAAAATATATAAATTTCATTCAAAAAACTAATGCATTGAAATGTCATAAATAATTTTAAAATAGGAAAACTGTATTAGAAAGATTTAATATTAATGTCATTTGTTATTGACAAAATATTAGGATCTACACATTCATATGATAGAAGTAATTTAATCAATTCAAGATTACTTTGTTCAACTGCAAAATGAAAAGCAGTCTTATAAATATTACACATATTAAAATTTCGTTTAAAATCAAAAAAATGAATGTAATAAATTCATTTATTAATAAATAGTTATAGTATTCAAAAATTTGAATCAAAACATCATCAAAAAAAAGTTTTTATTAAAATTTCATTAAAAAAAGTTGTTTTGCAAATTGAATAAATAACAAAATTGTGTTTAAATTTCATTTAAAAAAATAATTTGAAACTTTATTTCAAAAAACTTTTGTTTGATTTTAAAACACTATACTTATTAATATTGTTTTGATATTGTTCTAATGATAATAAAAATGTAACCATTTCAAAGTCTTCTTTTGAAACTGCCAAATGAAGAGCTGTCATATTAAAAAAAAGAGCATAATTTCATTAATCAAAACATAATGAAAACAACTCCATAAACAAATTTATTGATTTAAAAAAAACATTATTTCAAAAAAATAATTATTTTGGAAAACAGAATTAAAAAATATTGAATTTAAAAATTTCATAAGGTATATTTAAATCTAAATCGTTTTTTGTCAGTAGAAGTTTAACAATTTCAGTGTTTCCTCTTTTAACAGCATTATTAAAAGCTGTATTATCATAAGAAAATTAAAATAAAAATTTCATTCAAAAAAACTTTATTTTGAATTGATACAAAGTTTATATCAAGATCTTTATCTTGTAATAGTAAATCAACAAATGTATAATAGTCATATTTGCTTAAAATATGGAAATTATTTTTGTTAATGTTTTCTTTTTCAATGAATTCAAAGTTGTAAAATTTGAGATAATTATTGACATTTACAATTGAATTTCCTTCGCCATTTCCTAAATGATTATTTTGAATATATTGTTCTATGCCATTGTGATGGCATTTTATTGACTCAATAAAACATCTTTTATCTAATTCTACTTGATATTCTTCAAGTAGATGAATCAACTCGGCATTGTTTGAATGAATTGCAAAAAGCCACAAAGACGAATTCAACTCAACTTTGTTTAATACTAAATAACGGAAAATTTGAATTGATCCAAAAAATGCGGCATATTCAATCAATGTGTGTTCAGACAAATTCAATAAAAAGTCATTCGTCTCATAAATCGACGGTTTGATTGTTGATTTAAGTGACAGATTTGATCGAGTAATGTATGAAACAAAATTTTCAATATCATCATCTCGAATCAATTTACAAATGTAATCATCATTTTCACCAACTCTTCTTTTTTCTAAAAAGTTTTTTGGAATTTCAAAATCTTCAATTTCATCAGTCAAAAATGGTTTCAATTCTGGATAAAAAAACTTGATGTAATCGTGACTTGTTGAACATCTGAGATCTTCGCTAATTATATTGGATGATATGTAGCTGTCAATAGAAATGATCTTCTCTTCAATTAAATAGAGAAGAATTCTTTTGTTTTTCTTAAAAATTCGGAAAATTTCGTAATTTGAAAAATTTTTTTTCAATTTGTCTGAAAAAAGTGAAAAAAATTGACAAATTTTGTTGTAAAAATTGGTCGCATGATGATGGTTGCTTGATATTCGTTGAATTAAATGAAGAAGTAATTTGATTTCATAAGGATTGTCAAAAATATTTGGTTGATTAAATATATTCTTCAAATTTTTGAAATTATTATCAGAATCTTCTTCATTGTCAAGAAATTCGAGTATAATTTGTTGATATTCCTTCATTTTATTTAAGTGTTCTTCAATAGGCATTGGAGATTCCATAGAAAACAATTTTTATAAATTTCAGAGAGTGAGATAAAAAATTCTCACTTTTTCAAATAAATCAAATTCAAAGAATTTTTTTTTAATCCACTTTAAAAACAAATCATTAGACTACTCAAAAAAAAAAAAAAAAAAGTATAGAATTGGATTGAGTGAATATACAAAAAGATTATTAGCAAATTAAAAAAAATTAGTTTTAATAAGACTAATTTAAATAAAAAGATAATAAGTGATATTATTATCTTTTTAATATATATTAATTGAGACTGCTCCCTTTAAGAATTGATTAATTTTTATTTTTAAAGGCCAACATCATCGTCATTGTTATTATTTGGATCCTCTGACTGAGATAAAGCAGCCTTCTTCTTACGCATTACCAAAATAACAACAACGACAACAATTGCGACCACAGCTACGCAAGCAATAACAATGCCAGCGATTGCTCCACCGCCCAAAGGACTCTTCTTATCCTCTTTCTCAGTCTTTACAACAATTCTCTTGTTCTCAGATTGAATCAATCGCTGGATGTCATCGCATCTTTTTGACGATAAGCCAGAGTTGCTGAAGTCTACTTTTCCAAGCCAATCGCTGCATGTTACACCGTCGAAAGTTCCCTCCAACAACGAGTATTCTTCATCAACTTTTGGTGAGTTGTTTGAAACACGGTTGACAAAAAGATTTCCTGGAAGAGTTGAAAAAGTGCCAGTAATTCCTGCTTTGCTCCATTTCGTGAAATCTTCAACGTCGTAACTGATCGTTGCCGTTGTCAAAACGACGTTTTTGATGTCAACATTTGCCATCTGGGCGACTTTCAATGTGTCCTTGATCGTCAGGTCGGATAATTGAGGATTCGAGTTATGCTTGGCTTCAATCTTCCTGACTGTCAAATTGACCTTGTCAGTGGTGCTTTCTTTCTTTGCAGCGATTGAGCTCTGCGATTCGAGCGAGAGTGAATCAATGACAAGTGAATTCACACCGGTTGGAACGGTTATTGTAACAGTTCCATTTATTTGGGAGCTGCTTTCAATAGTGATTGAGTTTTCTTGACCTGGAAGTTTCAGATCGACGTTTCCACTTCCTTTGAATGAAATGTCGGGATTTTCACTCGGCAAATTGACTGTCACTTTTCCTTTGTCTGGGAAAACTAGATTCAAATTGCCGCCTTTGAAATTGATTTCAGAGTTTTCTTGTGGCTTGATGAACTGGTTGCTGCTCAATGATGAATTGTATGTGAATTGATTTCCTTTTATTACAGCAACAACGTTTGCGTCGTTTGTTGTGTTGAATGCTTCCTTCAGCTTTTCATCCAAAGCAGATTCATCATTACTTGTGATTTCAACTTCAACAATGATCTCTGACGTATCTGGCTCTGGTGTTACAACTGATGCTGATTGATCTTCTTCGCTTTTGTCAGGTACATTGTCACTTTTTTCTGGTACACTGTCACTTTTTTCTGGTTCACTGTCACTTTTTTCTGGTTCACTGTCACTACTATCTTCTGGTTGAGAAGTCACTTCGACAGGTGGTGGCGGTGGTGGTGATGGAAGGACTTCAAAGTTATCGTCTAATTCTTTGTCTTCTTCATCTTCAGGGACAGATTCGGGAGCGTTGTTCTCATCGAAGTCTTTAACAACCAAATAGATTCCTTTCTTGTCCTTTGAAAGGATCACTTTATAATCAGTAGAATCTGATTCTGTAACGCCGAAATCATCAACTCTTTTAATGATTTTTATTTTAGATTTCAAATCATCAGCTACTTCAGAATCAAAGCCATATAGCAAAGGACTCATTTCATCATCATTTGACAAAAGTTTACTAATGCCATAATCAACATATTTAAATAACACAACCTTAAATGATGATGGATTGAATTGTGAATTTAACAACTTAATTGATGGAAAAGTTGAACCAGAAATAATGAATTCAGTATTACCAGAAACAGAACAATTCTTCAATTTAACATTAGAGTAATCATAGACATTAAATGCTTTTATTTCCATTCCTACTATTTTTGGACTTGCAAATAAAACATTTAAGTTATTGCATGGTGCATTGGGTGCCTTGATTGTTGCACTCGATCTCACAATGAGTTTGTCAAATGCAATCGACTTGTCTTCATTGGATGAAAAATCAACATCAGAACTTCCAGTGATATCTGTCGTGATGCCTGATATTTCTGAATCATCCAGACTAACAAATTTAACTTTTGAAACGTTATTTAAACGTATTCTTCTAAAGTAGTCATAAGCTGTTCCATATTCAGCAGGAATTGCTGTTTTAATTGTCAAATCTTGGTAGTTTTCAATAAAAATTAATTCCCAATTTCCATTGGTGTTCTTTGGATTGAAAATGAAGGTTGTCGCTTTTGAAGCTGTTCCTTCAGTTGGCTTCAATCTTAATATATTATTATTACCAGAAGTTCCTGTGTAAGTAAATGTGTATTGATCATGTTTTCCATTTGTAATGAATAATGGTGTTATATCACTTTTCCACTCGTAGTTGTAGCATCCATTTTCATCAGCAAAGTCAGATGTACTTTCATCATAAACAAGTGTCTCTTTTCGCTGCAAAAGAGCCTTTGCCGCCTCATCACCAAGAATGTCAGGAACGGAATAACCGTTCAAAACCGTCTTGCTATCTATGTTAGATATGTAAAGATTGCTGAATGGATAAATTTTCAATATGCTTTGAATTTCTGAAAGACCATTTGTATATGGATCAATGTATGGATAAGTGAAAGTAGGCTTTATTTTTGTATTAGAATAACTCGATATTTTTATTGATTTGGCTTTGAATTCTAAGTTCGCAGAATACTCTAAGTTTACACTGTTTTCCACATAAATCTCATAATCAGAAAAGCTTGAATCAGCAACAGTATTTGATGATATCTTAAAGTCAGTACTACGTGCATAAACTTTGAAGTATTTCTTGTTCGTTTTCAATTTACTCAATGGATAAGAAGCACTGATTTGATAGCAATTTAACGAATTATCAAGTTTATATATAGGAAGATTTCCTCCTTCGCATGCATATTGGACATACAAAACAGGTGTGCAGACAAAATATGCTTCTTGTCCATTATAAGCAATACCGAATATATAATCATAATCACCAGATCTCAATTTCTTTGGTGTTTCAATATTAACATAAGAACCGAAATAGATCAAAGAACGTCCTCTTGTTTTAATTGTTGGATTTTCAGACATCTGAACTTTAACAGACTTGCATTTTCCAGGTGTTCTCAATACACCGCATTTAAATGAAGGATTAACATTAACAGAAAAGTCAGTTGCTGTAGGATCTTGAATATCAAGATCAGTATCAGCACCGACGATTATTTTTCCTTCAATTTTGTTACCTTTAATAATGACAGATGGAGCAAAATCTATTGTTAATTCAGCTGTTAATTTAACATCTTCAACAACATGAATGATTGCTCGATTAATTCCAGAAGGTTTGTAATTTGAATATTGTCCATTTCCGAACTTTTTACTATCTTCAATGTTAGCTGGACATTTTGTTTTATCTGTGTTGTAGAAGCACGAAACATCTTCCGCGTTATCATCGAAGAAATTGATTGTATAATCAAGGCAATCACGTGTTGAATCCTTCAAAAAGTAGATCTGAACATGGACACCCCTGCCGGCCTTGATTAATTTCAATGAATTATCAGTCAGCTTGAAAACTAAAGTTCCTTTCATTCCCATTGTGTTTGTCGCCAAATTTGCCTTTGAATATTCCAAGTTGAGTCCATCATCTCTTGTTATCTTGATCACAATGTTGTCAAGAGTAGCGCCTTCTTTTTGGAACTCTTTGTAATAGACGGACCATGAAGAAGGCAATCTTTCAAGTGGAAAAGGACCTGCAGGCGGCCAAGCAATAAAGTTCACACCAGTATATTCATTACTGTTGTAATTTTCATTGATTACATTGAAAACTCCAGAAGGAGGATATTGAACAGTGTAGCCTTCCATTCGGTGTTTCGAAAGTGGATAAAAGCCAACTCCAATCTTTGTTAAATAGGGATACAAAAACCATCTACGATGTCCAACTGAATCTTCATTGTCAGCGCCTTCATCATCAATTAAGCCAGAGATCATTGACATGATTCTTTCTTCTCCTTGGGCCAAATTTGAGTTTTTTAAAGAGCTCGCAATTAGTTGCCAATTATCGCCTGAATTAAAATCACACGTATCTTTCCAATAGTCGTGAATTGAGTGAGATAATGAGGCAGCTCTTGATGAGTATTTGGCGGCCAAATAACAACCGTTATTCAACGTCTCATCGTTTTTAACGTTTTCTGGTAATCCGGCCAATTTTCTGTAAAAATTGAGTAGCTTTAGGACATCTGCATAAGCTTCTGCTTTCAAAGTAGTCGTGGTGCATGAGAAAACATCAGCTGTCGATTCTGTATAGTCGTTGCCTGTGTATGAAGGAGTTTTAGCAGTATTATATTCATTTCGAATTGTCGAGGTTTCGCGATTTTGAAGGTCGGGAACACTGATGGTTTGTACATTTGATATCGTTGGTACTTGTGGAGCGGCTGGACTAACGTATGGAGCTGGTGTAGGATATACTTGATTTGATTGTTCAAGGAAGTTAACAGCTAGATCTATTCGCTCACTGATTCGGTCTATTTCAGTAATGCTAACGCTGATTGCTTTTTGACGAGAAAATACGTTTGCTGAAGGATATGTGGCTCCCCATTTCGAACATTCATCTGGATATTGGGAGCAGTCGATCTTACCAAATCCATAATCGTCTGAAGATATGTAATTTTCGGTGGCTTCAATTAGAAATTGCGCAATAAAATCTGAATCTTCATCGCATGAAGAATCATATAAAATGAAGATTGGGTATTTGTAGGATTCAAAGAAAATATTTGAGGATTCTGGTATAATTTCCTGTATTGAAGGGGTATCAAATGGATAAAATCCAAGATGATTAAATATTATATTGGCATATGGCGTTGATGATAAAGAAATTGGGGTATTTTGTTCATATGTTTCTAATTTTTCAGTACTATTGGCTCCAAATAAGATATGAGTGGGAGAAACCTGAGCACCTAAATTTTTGCATACTTCGCCATTATTTAAGCATTCTGCTCTTACAAATTTGATGTTTGGAAAAAGCCTTGAGGCTTCTTCCCAGTAATTTTGTGATGGTTTGGAATAAGGGCATCCTTCATTTTCAATTCTTACAAAAACTGGTCTCGATTGACCAATAACTTGATTATAGTTGTCTTTTGTTAAATCAAACAAAGTTTGTTTTACTGTACAAGTTTTTGTTCTTTCACATAATACTTGAACAAAGAGATAGGCCAAAATCATTTTATAAAATTTAGTGATATAGAAAAATTCAATGATATTCGGTAACCACCATATTATTCAAAAAGTGTATTCAATCCAGAGATTTACGATGTATGTTTGTTAAACAAAATAGAATGTGATATAAAAGAAAAAAAGATTTTTTTTTAAGATTTAAAACATTTCAAGTTAAAAAAAATTTTAGAAACTTTTCAATTATTTTTTTTTCCATTGTATTATATATATCTTGGTAAATTTCCTATTGAATATATTAATATTTATTACTAATATGATATATATTAGTTATTTATTTATATATAAACTATAATTTTAATATAATATTAAATATTACTAGCAGTATTATAGGTTTTTATTCATGCATCATAACTATTTGAATTTTCAATAATAAATTTGACTATTTCATTTTAACAATATCTTTATTTTTAATTTGCATTTTTAAATAATAAATGGTAAATATAAATTTAGAAATATATATAATATTAGTAATAAATTTTAATATATTCAATAGGAAGTTTACCAAGATATAATACAATGGAAAATAAAAAAAATAATTGAAAAGTTTCTAAAATTTTTTTTAACTTAAAAAAAAATCTGTTTTTCTTTTATATCACATTCTATTTTGTTTAACAAACATATAGTAAGACGATATACAAGTAAAAATCAGAAAAACCGGTCGACATCGTAAACTTTTTCATAAAATCGCACTCAAATATTTCATAAAGATGTTCAAAATTGAATGAAAAATGATATTGAAAAAGCTCTCAAATATAACTCAAATATCTTTTTAAAAAGTTCTAAAAAATTTTTAAAATTTTATAATGTCTACTGGTTTTTAAATAAGCATTATAGAAATGTATTCCGAGTATTTCTATGAGTTTAATGAAAAAGTTGATGATGTCGACCAGTTTTTCGTGATGTCGACCGGTTTATCGTCAAACTATACATCGTAAATCTCTGGATTGAATACACTTTTTGAATAATATGGTGGTTACAGAATATCATTGAATTTTTCTATATCATTAAATTTTTTAAAAATTTAGGAATAACATTTGATTAAAATGGATGGTTTCTTCTTCTGTTACAACAATTATGTCATCACCTTTTGGAAGGAATACATTTGCAATCATCTGTGGTTAGCATTGGAAATGACACTTTCAATGAATATTCATTATTGTCACAAATATTTATTCCATCTTCATTATATAGCATTTTCAAAAGATATAAAAATGCTAATATAACAATAAGTTGGTAAAGGAATAAAGATTAGAAAAGATCTTTTTTGATTTTTAATATAGCATTAATATGAATAAATATTTAAATTTATAAAATATAAATATGAAATTTGAAATCATAAAAGAATTTTATTTATATAATAATCATAGTTTTAAAAATATACTGAAAAAAACTTATTTTAAAAGAAGAAGAAAAAATAAAAGCGTTATGGTGAATGAAGAATTTCTATTTTACAATCTAAAAAATTTAAAAAAAAAAAATTGTGTTGGTTTTGATTTAATTAATTTAATGTTCTGAATTTTTCAAAGATTATTTTATTTTTTTGTGAAAATAAATTCAAAATACCAAATAAACTAAGAAATTATTGAAAAATATTTTATTGAATTTTGAGAAAATAAATGAAGATAATATTTGAAACTTTTATTTCTATTCCTATGAGAAAATAATGTTCTCATCTCATTTTTATTTAAAAACAAATGGAAGATAATCAAGTCCCAACAACAACCGGTGTCGCTGATAACAGCATATGTTATGATAAGCCAGACAAAAAACAAAAGCATCCACATTATGAACATCGCACAGAAAAACTCATGAGAAAGAACAATGAATTCTCTGAAAAGAAATTTCAAAGAATTCGCCGTGTTTCAACCCAAAAGAAGCTCAAGAAAGCTTTCAAGCGTATTGGCCGTAAACTCAATCATGTCAGCCGAAATGACATGCCAACAGAAGGATATGACAAAGTTTGCCTCATTTTAATCAACAACTTCAAACATGACAAGCATGATCCAAAAGTTGGTGCCATGAACGATGGCTACTTATTCGGTCTTTATCATCATCGATTAGGATTCAAAGTTTTCTACCTCCTTAACTGCATTCAAGGAAACTACCCCAAGTACCTTCAATTTTTCCTCTTCCACACCAGAGAAAATCTTACTGTTTTCTACTCAGGTCGTGATACAATTGACTTCGGAAGCCATGGTGTCGAATTCAAGGACAAGAATGTTACTGCAAACCAATTCGGTCGTTTAATTGCACGTGATAACAACGGAAAATGCAAAGTTGTTTTCGTATCTGATTGCACTGCTGGAGGATCTGTCTTCGACATCCAAGCAGTCAACAAAGTCAACAATCCAAACCCATCAGAAATGATGTCTTTTGCTGCCAACAAGATCACTGATCCAAATTCAAAGGTTGGCCGAAGATCGCATGGAATCTTCACTTACTACTTCTGCAAGATTATCTATGAAGATCCTTCAATTTCACCAAAGAGACTCGTTGAGCGTTTGAATGCTTCACTTGCACGTTTCAGTGAATCTGTTGATTGCCAAATGACAAACGCTCTCGCTGAAAACGAGCCAATGTACAAGCCAGGCGAGCATCCATCTTCTGATCCTGTTGAAGAAATCATCGAATACGAAGATTCTCATCCAGACGAACCTGAAGACAATGAACCAGATTCTGATGATGATGACGATGAATTTGTTGAAGAAAACCAGCAAGAATAAATTTTAGATGTTTAGAATTTTTATTGAAATAAAAAAAAATGAAAATAATTTTATTCTATATTTTGTAGTTTAGTTGTTATTCATAAAAATGATTGACCTACAAAACATAAGAAATTAAAAAGGACATAAATTATCTGAATTCTAAATTAAAAGCTAGCTTGAAATTAGAACACACTTTTGGTTGAATTGCTTAAAAAAAAAAAAAATGCTCATTGAAAATAAATATTATCAACATGAGATTTAAATTACTTTTGGCTATTGATCTCAAATACTTCTTCAAGTTCTTATAATTTTGGTTTTGGATGGCAAACCAATGTCTTCAATGTTTTTAATTGAAGCGGGAATTGAAATCTGTGTTAATGAAGTGCATTCACTGAAAGCCAAACTTCCAATCAATGTTACAGATGATGGAATTGAGATTTGCGTTAATGATGAACAGCGACAAAAAGCAAAAATCCCAATTAAAGTCGCAGATGATGGAATTTGGATTTGCTTTAATGATGAGCCCGGACAAAAAGAAGAATTTCCAATTGAAGTAACAGAAGAAGGAATTGAGATATGTGTTAATGATGAACGATCCATGAAAGCAGAGCTTCCAATATTTGTAATGAATGGTGGTATATTTGCTGTTGTAACATTATTTTTCGTCCATATAAGTGTATCTAAATTTTCACTCGTTGATGACTTAAAAACGAGAATTTTGTCATCGATAAATTTAATTCGTTCATTTTTATTTGGAATAATTTGTATATTTTCTAAATTCCAATATAGAGTGAATAATATCATCTCCAATTGATGTTATTGATGATGGAATTGAGATTCGTGTTAATGACGTACAACCATAGAAAGCAGAACTTCCTATTTTTGTGATGATTGGTGATATATTTGCAGTTTTAATATCATTTTTCGTCCATATAAGTGTATCAAAATTCTCACTCTTTGAAGATTTAAAAATGAGAAATGTATCATTGATTAATTTAATTCTTTCATTTTTATTTGGTATAATTTGTATTTTTTTTAATTTCCAGCATGCACTGAAAATGCCTTCACCAATTGTGGTTATTGATGATGGAATTGAAATATGAATTAATGAGGTACAATTGGTGAAAGCAAAATTTCCAATTGAAGTCACAGAAGAAGGAATTATGATTTCTGTCAATCACGAACATCCGCTGAAAGCATAATCTCCAATTGAAGTCGCTGAAGAAGGAATTGAGATTTTTGATAACGATGAGCACTCACTGAAAAAACAACTGCCAATTGAAGCAACAGAAGAAGGGATTTCTAATCCATTTGAAATAATTTCATTTGGTTGTTCAAATAATACAAAATTAATATATTTGTTTTGATAAAACAGCTTTTCTTTTTCATCAATCTTGGTGATTCTGATTTCTGTTTTTAGTGTGAATTCATTTGATTCATTCATTTGAATTATATAGTCCATAATTTGCTGATATTTGCTTGATGGATATTCAATACAAGCATATATCTCATCACACTTATTGGCAAGTCTGATGAATTCTTTTTTATTCTTTAGAGAATTAGTAATCAAAGCTTCAATTATTGATGGTGGAATAATGATCTTTTCTATATTGATGCTTGAAAAAAGAGTCTGTTTGTAGTCTTTGGATTGGATATAAAAAAGCTGATTGTCATCTAATTGATAATTAGATTTTAGTTTCACTTTCAATTTGTTAATTTTGACTGTGCTTTTTATTCATTTCTGACAGGATCATACATTGAGAATCCGACTGAAGTTTGTTAAACACTTCATAACTTGGATTTGAATAAAAATCACTTGTGTCTACTATAGTCCTTTTCAAATGTTCAATTTTCTGGTTTTGATAAAGTCTTTCTAATTTCATTTGGTTTCGAATATCTTCATTTTCTTTTGAAAATCAGTTTAAAATGTCATCCATTCTCTTTTCAATGTCTGTTATTTGTTCATTCAATGCTTTTTTATCTTCTTCGTGTTCTTTTTCTTTTTGTTCTTGATAATTCAGCAAATCAATCATTTCTTCAACTAATACTTTTTCAATATAATTTAGACCAACACTGTCATTTTTATTAATCACTTCTTTATAGAAACGTTTTTGGCCTTTTTGCCTGAATTTAAAGAGCTGCACCAAAATTAAAGCTTGTTTTTTTTTTTTTTTTTTTTTTTTTTTTAGTTATCAATTTTATTTATTAAAAAGTCAAGAATTCTTTTTTTCCAATTGAGAACTCTTAATTTGTTTTCTTCTCAAATGTTCTGGTATTATACGATAAAGATGTGATATTGAAAATAAATTTAAACGGTCGTCTTCCAATAGAAAATATTTAAATAGTAATTTTGAGTAGATGAACTTTTTATCTTTCTTTTAAAATTAATTCATTATCATTCACGTTTTGTTTTGAAATCTGACCTTGCTTTTTTTTTGTTTTTGATGGTTCATTGGATTTATTTCAAAACAAGAAAAGTTTATTTGAAATCAGAAAATCTTTTCTTGTTCTTCGTAAAGATTTTCTGGATGAGAAAATATTTCTGCAAGTATTTCATGTTCATTCTCTTCATTATTTATGTATTCTTCTGTTATTGTGATTAATGCTAGAATATCAAATTTATGTGATAAAAATTTTATAGAAAAAACATATGCTGGAGTAATATTGATTTCGTCTGTATAAAAAAATTAATAAAAGCTTCGATTGTTTCTTCCTGATGTTGTAATTCTGGTTTAACATAATATGCTATTTTAGTAAATTTTGTATTCAGCTTTTCTGAAATGATAATCAGTTTTATATTAAAAAAACAGTGCATTAGGGCTCTGAAAAAAAGAGTTTCTTTTTCAATGGTTTATATTCAGCCAAAATTTTGGTGGACAATTATACCAGCCCTTTTTGAGTTTTTTATTTTTTTCCATAATAAACTTTTTCAGAGAATGATCTATTCAAATATTGAAAGGGTTAGCTCACCTATTCCCAACATCCAAACAATTTTTTTTTTTTTCAAATCTCATTTGAATTTTCAACATCTTAACAATTTATTCGCTTCACATTTTAATCAAAGATACAAAATGGACTTATCAAGAAAAACAATCAATGGATGCTTTATACGTAAAAATGATTCTTTAGTTGAAATGGAGAGTATATCATTGGATATCATTGGAAAGCAGATTGGTTTATTATTTAATTTCCAAATCAAACAAATTTTTTCTCATTCTGAAGTAAAATCAGCTGAAGTTCATTATTTTTTCCCAAATGACTTAAAAACATGCTTGAATGGATTAAGTTTTTATGTTAATAACAAGCCTATTTGCCCACACCTTATATCTAAACAATGCAAAAGGATAAAAGACCAAAAAAATGTGAACAAAAAGAAATTTACTATTTTTTCAACCAAGAAAGAGAATGGAATCACACAAATAGCATTAGGAAATGTGCCTCCCAATAGAAATTGTGAAGTTTATCTTTCTATAACAATGAGTGCCCAGTTAACCAAAGAAAATTCATTTTTCCTTAAATTTCCATTTGATATATACACGCCAAAAGGATCATCAGGGAGTTCAATTAGCAATTCACCAAATTTTTCTTTCAAATTACAAAATTTTGATACTCCACAAATTTCAAAGATATGGTCCAACTTTAAATCTGGTGTTTTTAATGGAGCAGATAAATCTTACACGATTATGAATACCAAAGCAATGAGCCAAAAGTCACTTATTTTGAATTTTGAAACAGTTCAGCCAATTCAAAGCTGCATAATAAATGAATATAATTCATTTTGCGCTATCTCCCTTGTTCCAAACTTGCCAATCACAAATGATCGGAATAAAGAGTTTGTTTTTCTAGTTGATTGTAGTGGATCAATGAAAGACATGTCTATAAAAAGAGCTTCTGAATGCCTTGAAGTTTTTATAAGATCTCTTCCGCCAAACTGTTTCTTTAATGTAATTCGCTTTGGCTCAACTTACACAAAACTTTTCCCAGATTCTCTTCAATATGATGAAAAAACGGCACAGTTGGGAATTCAGTGTGCAGCCAAGCTTGAAGCAGATTTGAAAGGGACCAATATTTTTACTCCACTTTCAGATTTATTCCATTGCAAATGCTCGCATGGACAACGCCAAGTATTCATTTTGACGGATGGCGAAGTTCCTAATACAGAACAAGTTATTGATCTGGTCATGAAAAATGCAAACGAAAATCGATGCTTTTCTGTTGGAATTGGAAGAGGATGCGATGCAGCACTTGTTGAAAGTGTAGCAAATTTCACTGGTGGAAAATGCGATTTTGTTCAAGAAGGAGACATGATAACAGAAAAAGTAATTCCATTATTACAATCCTCAATTTCACCTCCTTTGTCATCATTAGAAATTGAAGTTCCTGGGTTAGAAAAAGGCTCGTATGAAATAGCTCCAATCAACAACATAAATAACAAAGGAGCTGGCTTTATTTATTTAATAGCGAATCGGCCAAATGCAATGCAAAATATAAAAGATAATGGCGTGTTTATTAGAGGGAAATACGGGTCAGAAACAATAAATTTACACGTTAGTAACATTATCAACTTTGATGCAAATCAAGCTTTTTTTGATAGAATGACAAATAGTCACCTCTTCTATTTCACATTGCTGCAACAATATGAATATCTCTCAGAAATATCGAATGAAGACATGCTAAAATGCACATTTTGGAGTACTACTGGCATGGTTTTATCCAAATATACTTGCTATGCTGTGATAAGTATGTCTAGATTCACCAACAGAGTAGTTGGTCGTTCACAAGTTGCACCAAGCGAGAGCAAAAATGATATTGAATTCACAATTCAAAAAAATCCAAACCAAAAGAAAAAATCTTCAAATTCAGCAGTGGAAACAAATCGATTATCAGAAATACAACATAAAACCAGAAACGGATTTGATTATATGAGTTTGATCAGATTACAGAATATCATTGGATATTGGGAGAATTTAAATGAAATCAATTCAATCATAGGGATTGAAATTAATGATATTCCAGAAATCAAAATTGATGATTTGAAATTACATAAGAGATGTATTGCGACAATTATTGCTGTTTCTGCTCTACATATTAAATCACCTGAATCAAAAGATGTTTGGTGCATGATTGAGGAAAAAGCAATCAATTGGTTAAAATCTGTTCTTCATGGTATAGATATCAATTATATTATTTCAAAAGTTGAAAAAATGATTAAAGATTCTCAATAAAATGAAATGTATTTTTCAATATATTATATCAGAGCCAAAACAAGACAAAACAACATATTTAAAAGATCTGATTTCAAATTAAAAAATATTTCAGAAAAATTGATAGTATATTTGGTCATATATATTGAAATTTCAATAAATACGATTTTTATACTGAAAAAAAAAAAAAAAGTCTTTTGAATTTTGTTTTTCATCATTTTTTAAAAAAGTCTTTTGTTTTAATCATTGGAAGTGCACATGAAAACGAACTCGGTATTTCATGCACTGAACGAAGTTGCCAAAACAATAAATGAAAATGGAATCAAAACCGAAATTTTCCATCTTGGATCAAAGCCAATTGTATTTTTTTACAAAAACTTTTGTAAAAAAATACAAGAATGATAAATGTCAATGAATTTCGTTAAATTAAACAATGACAAAAACTTCGATGGATATCTCTCGATATTGCAGGCCAAAGTGAGCAAATCATATCGTTCATGAACCATGTATTCTTTGCTTATTTCGAGAGAAAAGGTGCTGTCAAGCCAGCTGCAGTTGTTGTTAACGCGTGTCATCGCCGTCTCAAATATTGGAATGAGACGCATGGGATGATGCCTAAAGAACAAAAAGAAGATCGCGAAGGTATGCAAACAATGGGATCTCTTGGTCGAAACATGGCTTGGATGATAAAGTGCTTCAAGCTTGGCAAAGAGCATGGAATTGAATTCCCTGAGCCTGAACCATTCACTTAAACTGATTTATACAACAAATTTTATGACAAAATTAATAATTGAAAACAAAATAAGACAATTTTAATTTTTGAATTTAATTTTTGCAAGCGAAATTGTGAGTACGATTTGAAAGAAAATAAAAAAAATTGATGCATCAAGAAGAAGGGTGGTTTAAATTATGTGCAATAAAAAGATACATTTTTAAAAAAAATGAATAGTCTCAGTAAGTATTATTCGTCTCTTTCTTATAATTTTTTCTATTAGTTCTTTCAAAAAGCTCAGGCACAATTTCGCTTGCAAAATTTCTACTGAATTTTTTTTTACTTTTTCAATTAAATATTTATGGCAAAAAAAAATCATAGAAATATAAACGAATATATATAAAATGTATTCTTTCATCTCTCAATATATAGTCAAATTGGATTGTTTACATGAAAACAAGATAATTTTCTTTATTGAAAAAAACTGTGATCTATAATCATTAAAAATATGCCAAAAACAATCAATTTCAATTTGATTAGCTAAATGAAAAAACAATTGAGCATTAAAAAAATAATCATAGCCAAATTCGAAATGATTGAAAAAAATGAACTAAAGCTTGACCAAACCAAAATATATAAAGTATACAACTCAATGGCATAATCAATAACAAAAACAATTGAATGCAAAAATCGAAGGTATCTTAAAGAAAAATTAAATAAGTATTGAGCATTTAAAATATTTGGTTCATCAATAAATTATAAAATAAAAATATAAAAAAAAAAAAAAAATGACATTTAGAAGCCAGCATAATGAAATAAAAAAAGCGATAAAGATTATTTAAATGATTCCTTATACTTTCCAAAAATCATTGAAATTCAAGATTAGAATTAAAATGTCAAGTTTCTGTTGTTTTCTATTTATACTATCTTTTTCATTGATTTGCTGAATATATATATAAATATGTGATAATATGTCATAAATTAATATCGTCGTTTAAATCGTAAAGAAATTGCTTTGAAAGATTCCAAATATTTCGGCATTTTTATCTAGTTCAATGAGCTATCAAGAATTGGCGACTTAAAAATGTTCAATAATCACTAATTAATAAATTAGAGAGTAACTTTTTTCGGATTTGCTTCTCTTTGTTTATTTTTGATTTTTTCAAAAAGTTTTTCTTTCAAAAATTTGCCCAAGTTCTAAGTAAATTTGTTTTGTTTTTGTCCTAAATAAGTATTGGAATATTATAAATACTTGTTATCAAATAATAAATGTATATATCAAAGAACAATCTGGAGAGGAAAAAAAAGTTTGATCTAACTTTGTATATACATACATTTTTATTAACCAGATATATATAAAAATATAAAATAAGTCATTATAATTTAAATTAAAACGAATAATCAAGCATTGTAATAGAAAATTAGAAAGATTTCTGAATATTCTAATCTATTAAAAAATTTAATATTTCGATGAATCCATGAAAAAATGAGATTTGCCTAGATCATATATTTATTGATAAATAAATATTAAAATTTAACTATTTATGGTTTTCTGCATACCAATTATTGGTGAGGTCTCTAAAAATCTATACTAATTCATGACATAATGAAAATTTTGAATGGATTGGGATATTCCATTTCAAAAAATATTAATTCCAAATCAAAGTCATGTTGAAAATAAATCCTTTAATACAACTCTAAACATAAAAAATAAAAACAAAATAAAAACATATTTATATATATAAAACCATTTTCATCAAAAATGTGAATTAATTATTTCCCTATGACAAAATCCAAAATATTATTCCAAAATTGTTTTAATATATAAAAAAAGCTGTAAAAAAAGGTTCTTTTTGATTAAAAAAAACTTTACAATTCAAACTGTTAATTCTTCTGAATTTGTCACAAAACAGTATTCAACTTTTTGAATGTCACAAATTATTATTCATTTTTTTTAAATAAACAAATTTTATAATTTAGATAGAAAAAAGCATTTATTTAAACAAAAATAGATTATAAAATATCAAAAATTTGTTTTGAAAAGTCAAAACATCACAGATTACAAATATTAAAATATCAAATAATTTGATAAAAAAAAAAAACAAGACGATTTTCAGAAAGTCATTGAGAGAACAAAAAAGAAAATCAAAAAAAAACTCGTGATGGAATATAAAAATAAAAAATAAAATATTTTTTTGGTTTATCATTAAGATAAAGAAATGATATATAGCCTAAAACTTAGGAACAGAGTTTGGTCTAATCAATCCACGCCAAGCCATTCTCAAAAGTGTGTAGAAATGATCAGAAAATTGTTCATAATTCATGACATCAACACGATCAATTGTTTCATATTTGAATCCGTCAGGGATTTTAATCAAATCGACAACTTTTTGGAATTCTTTGGCTTCAATTGTTCCGCTATGATCTGTATCAATATAATCGAAGATGTGGCGACCAATGAATTCATCGCTGTTTCTATCAGCAGCCAATGATTTGTAGAATTGGAAGAATTGATCAACGCTAACTTGGCCATCAGTTCCATATATTTCACAAATTAATTTGGAGAAGCATTGAAGTTCACGTTTTTCTTGACGGAAGTAGCTGTCAAGCTCGCTTTCTTCAAGGACTCCGTTTCTGTTTGTATCAATAATTGTAAACTTTTGGCGGGCTTCTTGCATTTCATCTTCAGTAAGTGGAGAAATGAGTAAATCTGTTGTAGCTCCACGATCAGCTACGAATTTCTCAACAAATGGTTCATCGCCTTCATTAGCTAAATGGAAAACTAAATGAACACGTCCTGGCTTATGAACCTTAGGTGCAGGGAAGAACGTTTCCCAGATCTCAATAACTCTTCCTGGCTGGAATGAACTGATTTCGAAGTCATGTGTTGATATTAGATCATTTGCAGATACTTTGTCCCAGTCATAAAGTTCGGCATGAAGGACCTCGTTCTTAGATGGATCAACTTTGAAATGAAATTCTTCATTCCAAACTGGATTGTAATTTTTCTTTATAACGTGCGTTTTTTGCTTGTGTTCTAGATCAGAACTTAATTTGAACTTAAGATATGCATCAACTTTACCAATAACGTCCATTTTTGGTAAATCTCTAGCTTCGATGGCCCTTACATGAAGAATCATTTTATAAAAGTGAAGACTTTACCTTCCTTCTCAAAAAAAACCGCTTTTTTATTGCTTTTTAAATATTTGTTTATTTTGTTTTTATTTGAAAAAGTTAAAAAATAATCATTTTTTATTATTATTTAGTTTTTGTTAATATTGAACATTCTAGCAAATTCCCTTATAAATTATTTCAATTCAATTTCATGGCCATATGAATATTAGAATTTCATTTTTTCTGTTTTTTTTCAATTGAGATATTGAGATGTAATACTTTTGTATGATATTTCTTTTTATTTATTAATTATCATGAAAAATATCTTGATTGGCATGAATCGGTAATTTATTTAAGCGTTTTTTTCAAAGAAATTAGAAAATTTGGTATTCAATATTCAATTGATTATCGATGGGTTTGAAATCTAAATTGAATTAAAAAATCAGCGGCGTTTTCAATGCGAAAAAGTAGGTCCTTTAAAAAATGACGAAAAAGCAATGATTTATCTTTGGCAATGCTAGTATACCCAAAAATGAGAAGAAATAAATGAGAAATGCATATAAATACAAGATTGTTAAACAAATACAAAATTACATTATTATTTGTATATAATTATAATTACCATGAAGATTTTGCAAAACAAAAAAACGCTATATATGATTTAGTTATGGTAGCTTAGAGGGATAAAAAAAACTATTATATTTAGATATTTATAAATTCCAAAATTTTTTAACTTATAAACAAACTTTAACAATTGGTATCATATTCATTTGCATCTTTATTGTTGTTTTTTTCTTAATTTAAGTAACAATTCTTGGATAAAAGCATTTTTTAATAATTGAAATAGCTGTAACTTTTTGAATATGAAAACGAAATATGATATATTGAAAATTCTGATATATTGAAAATATTTTAACGTTTTTTTGTTTATTTTAATCTATATTTATCTTAACCCGATAAAGAATTTTTGCTTTAAAATCATTAGTAATATAATTTTAAAAAGACAAATATTTTAATTTTTATCATGATTTATTTTATCTTATGCAAATATTGTAAATAAAATTGGCAATTTTTCATTCTTCAATCCATTTAAAATCAATGATATCATCAATATTGTTAAAATATTCTCATTGAAAAATATTTTAATGACTTCGATTTTAAGTTATTCTGATATTGCTATTAAAATTGGAATAAATAAATCCTAAACAAAAACCCTTGAAGAATTACATCATTTTGCAAGTTTTTAGAGTTTGATTCTTTCTCGACATCTTGATTTTTTAAAATGTTAAAATATCATGTATGGCTTTACTTATTGATTATTAATTTCAATAATATAAGGAGCAATCAACATGTTGATATCCAACTTCTTCTGTCTCATATCAATGAATAAGATTTATTACTTGAGAAAAATGAAGAAACTTTTTTGAATGAAAGAGTCTCACCTCTGAAATATTGAGTATTTACAAAATATTTTTTCTGAAGATCATTGAATTCTAACAACTTTTTCAAAGCTCTCAGAAATATAAAAAAAATTATAGAAAAAAAATGGCAACATTGTTCATTTACTAAATTCCATTAACATCTGCATTATTTACATTTGCATTTGTTGGATTGAGATTAGCCTTCCTTTTATGTAAAACTGAAGATAAAGCTCTTTGCTCCATTGTAGAAGGAATTTTCATACTTTGAATAGTTTTGAGCACGATGCTTATTTCCATCAATTTTGGATCTTTTTTGTCAACTTCGCAATTCATGAAAGAGCAGGCTGCTATTGATTTGTTGTAAGCCACGGCGCTAGCGACTTTGAAGTACGCGTCTGGTGACAACTTTTGCATGTCGACTATCACTTCTTTCAAATTTGAGAGGGACGATATGAGCTCAGCAACCTTCTCAGCAATTTCGTTCTGCTCGGGCTGGCAACGGAAGCCGAAGTGCTGGAGTGACTCGAACTCTTTTAAGGCCATCAAGAAAGGATTAATGAATTCTGGGGTGAATGTGCTACAACCAATTTCAAAGCCCACAATATTCAATCCACTCAAAGCTTTCAATAGGTGACTGAAAAAGTTGCCTTGTCTCTCAATATTCAGCTCGTTCAAAGAAAGGTACTGAATCTGTTTCTGAGAAGATATGAAGCTGAATAGATCAGCACTGATGTGATTGCCCGACCAGTTAAAGTCAACGATATTGGACTGGCACTTTTGCATATCAAGGCTCTTGAACGTGTTAACAAAAGTGTTGTCTTTAGGCTCCAAGTTACTCATGTTGAGCATCAATTTTGATGCGTTGATTTTAGGTGATGTGACAAATTCAAAAATTGGTTTTAACGATAGGTTCTTGAATCTCGAATGTGAAAAGTCAAGCAACACGATATTTTGAGGGAGGCTCACAAAATTCTGATCTTCAGAAAAATTCAATGGGCTCTCAAAATTGAGTTGATTCAAATGTAATTCATATATATTTGGTTGTGCTTTACAAATCTCACTTAGAATGGCCGTTCCGTCTATGTCGATGTTTGAAATTGTCAGTAATTTAAGTGATTTGTGCAATTGTAAGAATTGATTGAAAACTTCAAATGGAAACTGACCAAATTTCATATTAACAAGTTTAAAAGACGTTAAATTATCAAAACATTTGGTTTTGTTCAAGTTATCAAGCGTGTTTATGAGATCACTCTCTTGCATTTGGATTGAATTCAATTTGATATTTTTTATATGACATTGACAGTTTAAACAACCGTTCAGAAAATTTTCTACCAAGAAAAAATTTGAATTAACAAATTGAAATGTCGCTATATTAGTCTTGGTAACTTTTTCTATGTTGAAAACTGGGGCCGACGAAATATACTCAGAAAATTTTATTTGATTGATTCGCTTGGAATTTTCTAGAATTGACTCAAGAAAGTTATTGAAGTCATCATTGAAATTGGAAAAGACAACAACATAAAGTTGTGGTTCAATGCCAATAGCTTTTCCGTAATAATTACTGAAATTATTGGGGTGAAAATTGGAATCTATGAGTAATTGCCCTCTAAAGTAAATTGATGGATTGTCAAAATAAGTGGCTGCTTCTATTGCTGTTTTTGGTATGTTTTGTTTTTTCATATCAGAATGAATATAATATAATGATCTTTTTAATATGCAGAATTGAACAGGAAACGATTTTAGCGGAATTGTTGGTATTAAGTTGGGTAAAGTGAAATGTGCTGATGAGCCGCTAGTAATGATAAAAATTGAAAATATTAAACTTTCGTAAAAAGATTCCATTTTCTTCCCGTTGAAAATGGTAAAAAGATTTTGTTCTGAATCTGTTTTAATTAAAATAGCTGACTTTATGTTTTTTCCTTTTTCATTAATAAATTTTATTTCTTGGCAATTAAATACACAAATCTGTTCTTGTAATTTTGGTTCTTTATTTTCTTTCGTAAACAAATAAATGAAGCCGTAAGTTAAAATAAGGTAGCCTTTTTGAGCTGGTAAATTTCGAATTGGTGGAAAATTAAATTGGGTCTTAGATGCATAAAGAACTTCTTCTTGGTCGCATAGAAAATTTGAAATCAATTCCATTTTCTTTGGTTTGATGGTAATGAATGGAGAAATAGGCTTCATTTGTAAATGTAGAATTTTACGTTTATTTCAATTTATTAACCATTTTTTCAATATAATATAAAAATGTGTTTATATTAATTATTATAAAATTTTTTGGATTAATAATATGAAAAAAATTAATAATTTTTATTCTAAAGTTTTTTTATATAAAAAAATAAAAGTTTTTTGGAATGAATAAATTTATATTTAATTGAAACATATTTTTATTTAAATTTTCATCCATTATAAATGAAAAAAAATCGAAAGATTTTGAATTTTTTGAAAAAAAATTGAATATTTAATTCTGTTTTTTATGAATAAACAAAAATGAAATGAGAAAAGAACTAAAATCAAAATTTAGCTTGATTTTGCCTTTAAAAAAAGTATATTAACATATTTTTTTTTCAAAAATTTTGAATGTATTGAAAAAATTAAATAAACGACAAATTTTTCTTATAAAAAATTAGAAGGAAAAAAAAATTTCCAAATTCCTCATAGCACTTTTTGAGAGCGAAGCTCTCAAAAAGTACGGAGCGGAATTTGTAATTCTCTGAATTGCTTTCACTTTTTGAGTTTTCTCCCTCAAAAAGTGACCTTTCAAGGGATTTTTAAATAAGGTGAATATGTATTGAATTTTTTAACCTCTTTATTCAATTTCTCATATTACAAAGAATAAAATTAAGGAAAGGTGGTTGTAAGATTTTTTATCGATTTTGTTACATTTCAAATAATTGTATTTGGAGAGATTGAAGCTACTAAATAACCAAAATAAGAAAAAGAGAAATAGATGATGATTTTTTAAGATCACAGAGATTAATTGATCGTCTCCGTTTAAGGCTAGATTTGTTACAATAACATCGATATTATTGGGAGTATATTAGAATATTCAATATTATCTAATAATGATATCATTATCAATAAATACGGGTTTTTCCATTGATAATTATCGATGATATTTTTAACTTTTTGAAGTAAAGAAAAGATATATACTTGAAATTATGGCTATCTAATTGTTAAATAATGCTTTGAAAGTTATTTTTCAAGTAATGCCAAATGAGAAAGCTTATTTTTTTTTTTTTTTAAAAATTTCATGAAAATAAATTCTATTTAAAAAAAATATGTAATATAGTAATATATTAAAATTCTGATAATATTTAAGTTTGAAATTTAAAAAACAAAGAAGATAATTTCATACACTTAATAAATATATCAAAAAGTCGGAATGTTCACTTTTTGTAACCTAATGAAGTTCTCTCCCTTTTTTATATATTTTTGGCCATTATATTCGTTTAATTAAAAAAAAAAAAACGCGTATTTGGAATTTTTTTACTCGTAAAAGAAATGAAGAAATGCTATCCCTCTATAAAGTTGTTCTTAAACATTATTTTTTGAAAATTTTGTAAATCATCCTTATATGTATTTATCAAAAAACATGATTTTTTACTTTCTCAATATTATATTGGTCATTTAATGCACTAAAACCTTTTTTCAGCATGTCGAATTGAAATTCAATTAGGCCTTAGTGCATTAATTAAAGACCTTTTTTATTTACGAAAGAAAATAATTTGGCCTTTTTATTCAATTATAATTTGGCCTTTTATCATTCAATATTTCTTGTGTAAAAAATAAATCATTCAATATTTGAAATAAATTCTTAGAAACCGTAAGTTTACACGCGGAAATTAAAAAACAAAGTTTATTTTGATACCAGTTCAAATTTCAAATAAAAAGGCCAAATTAGTGCTTCAAAAAGTATGATATAAACATAATAAAAAGTGGCATCGTGAATGCTTTTATTATTACAATTGTAATAATGCTTTACTTAAAAAATTTCATCCTTTTAAATATTGGTTTTTTGCTTAATGGACAAATAAATCGATAAAGCACAATTTTATATATATTAATTCAAAATGTATTGCTTTTTTCTTTTGATTGCTTTTTTAAAATTATTTAAAAAAGCGAATAAAATTCATATTATATATTAATTAATTTTCATAATAAAGATATTTAAATTATGTTTTTATTATATATTTTAATTAATACTCCTTTATTATAATATTTTAGCAAATCATATAAAGTATCTTTTTAGATATTCTAATTGTTAATTTTTTTTTAATCATCCACAATATTTCACATCACATAATTCTAAATATCTTTTCAAAAAATTGGATGTCACTTTTTCATCATTTTTTTTTGAATATAACAACTTTTTTATTTCATTTTTTTTAAAAAATGTCGAAAGAGCAACCCTATCGCATTCAAAAAAACCCAAATGGACCAGACATTGGAACAGTTTCCGCTAATATTTTAGAGGTTGATGGGTTATACTTCAAAGATCTGGCTAAAACAGGAAAGCTTCTTCCATATGAAGATTGGCGTCTCCCAATTGACACCCGTGCACAAGATTTGGCTTCTCGCCTCTCCATAGAAGAAATTGCTGGTTTAATGCTCTATTCACCTCATCAATGCGTACCATCGGCACCCACTGGTTTCTTTACGGGAACTTATGGAGGAAAAGCATTAGATGACACAGATTTCGCCCATTGGGAACTCTCAGATCAGCAGAAAACTTTTCTAGAAAAAGATCATGTTCGTCATGTATTGGTTACTTCAATGGAAAATCCTGACACTGGAGCTCGCTGGAGTAACAGACTCCAATGTTTAGCTGAAAACTTACCATGGGGTATTCCTGTAAATATATCTAGCGACCCACGCCATAGTTCCAGCACAGCTGGTCAGGAGTATAAGATAGGCCATGGAGATGTTTCAAAATGGCCTGAAGGACTAGGTATGGCTGCTACATTCTCTCCTGACTGTTGTAGAAAATACGGGGAAGCTGTTTCCAAAGAATGCCGTGCTCTTGGAATTTGCACAGCCCTGTTTCCTCAAGTTGACCTTGCAACAGAACCTCGCTGGATGCGATTTGAAGACACTTTTGGTAGTCATCCTCAATTGGTTACAGAATTCAGCAAAGCTTATTGTGACAGCTTACAGAATACTGAAGGCGCTAAAGATGGATGGGGTAAGGATAGCTTATGCGCCATGTCCAAACACTGGCCAGGCGGTGGGCCATGCGAAGCTGGTCGTGATGCACATTATCCTTTCGGTAAATTTGCTGTATACCCAGGAAATAATTTCAATGATCACTTAAAGCCTTTTATCGATGGAGTATTCAAACTCGATGGACCAACTGCTCAAACTTCTGCAATTATGCCATACTATACAGTCAGCTGGGGTATAGACACAAAGGACCACAAAAATGTTGGAAACTCATACAGCCACTATATTATCAATGACTTGCTTCGTGAAAAATACGGATATGATGGTATTGTTTGTACTGATTGGGGCATTACTGATGATCCTCTACCAGATATCGATTCATTCAGCAGCCGTTGCTATGGTGTTGAAAAGTTATCCGTGGCTGAACGT
The DNA here is from genome assembly GCA_039105265.1 of Tritrichomonas musculus. NCBI lineage: Eukaryota > Parabasalia > Tritrichomonadida > Tritrichomonadidae > Tritrichomonas > Tritrichomonas musculus. Next base: position 1,330,774 of record JAPFFF010000038.1, on the reverse strand, counting down.
CATTTACTTGCCATATTAAATGGAGTTGACCAATTTGGTGGTAACTCGGAAATTGCACCAATACTTGAAGCCTACAAGATAGGATGTGAACGCCATTCCGAAGAATTTATGAGAAAACGTATGGAACAATCAGCTGTTCGATTACTTCGCAACATCTTTCGTTGTGGCCTGTTTGAAAATCCATATCTTGATCCTAAAGAAAGTTCCAAGATTGTTGGATGTGAAAGTTTTTGCAAAGAAGGTTATGAAACCCAATTGAAATCTCTTGTAATGGTAAAGAACCAATCAGCTTTACCCCAGCGCGATAGAAAGAAGGTATACATACCAAAACGACATATTAATGCAAGAAAAGCATTCTTCCGTAATGTCGCCCCAGAGACTGATTGTGATCCAATTCCAACTGATCTTGTAAACAAGTATTATGATCGAGTAGATTCTCCTAAAGATGCTGATTTTGCCATTGTTTTCGTTGAAAGCCCACTAACAGACGGTGGTTATTCCGATGCTGACAAAGAAAAAGGAGGAAATGGATATATCCCAATTTCATTACAATATAGGCCTTATACAGCCACTGAAGCTAGGGAAAATAGCATTGCAAGTGGTGATCCCCGAGAAAAGGTTGCAAATCGAAGTTATAAAGGCAGAACCTGCACCGCTGCTAATGAGCATGATCTTGACCTTATATTGGACACTAAGAAAGCCTTAGGAAACAAGCCTGTTATTGTTATACTCAGAATGCATAATCCAACTGTTCCATCAGAATTCGAAGCCAGTGCAGATTCAATCATAATCGACTTTGGTGTTCAGACTCAAGCTCTTCTTGATATTATCAGCGGTAAAGCAGAACCAAGCGGCCTTTTGCCAGTACAAATTCCTGCTAATATGGCAACTGTTGAACACCATTGCGAAGATCTTCCTCTAGATTATGAACCATACAAAGATTCCGTTGGAAATCAATACGAATTTGGCTTTGGAATGAATTGGAGCGGACCAATTAAAGACGGACGTGCTGATCGCTATCCAAAACCACATAAATAAATGTGGAAATTAATGAAATACTTGCACCTGAGGCAAGATTAGTCTAGTTCTTAATAAAAAAAAAATTGATTTATATATTATTATATTACAATATTCTATATATTTAAATATCCAAGGGAAAAAATTCTTTCAATCTTGGCCTACAAACAATAGCTCACCTCTAACAAGAATTTATAATCAAACAGCATTTTATTTTATTTATTTTATTACAAATAAAGAAGAAGAATTGATAAGATGAAACGGTTGTTTGGCCGAGTGGTCTAAGGCGCCAGTTTAAGGCACTGGTCCGCGAGGGCGTGGGTTCGAACCCCACAGCAACCACTTTTTTTAAAAAAAAAAAATCATTCTATCTTACTTTTCATTAAATATCCCATTAAATAATCATTAAAATCAGTTGAAAAACTGGTCGACATCATCAAACTTTTTGAATTAAAATACAGATTCTGTAAAAAAAGCGGGTAACGCTGGAAATAAGTGGAAAACGGTGAAATGAAGCTCTTAAAATTTTGTGGATTACAAAGTTCGTTTTTTTAAATGCAAGAAAAATGGTTATATTTTTTATTTCAATTTGTAAAAATTCAATGTATCATTTTACCGTTATCCACTTATTTCCAGCGTTGCCCACTTTTTACCAATTCTTTTTCGACTTCCACTTTTCAGACAAATAAAATTTTTATTCAATTATTTAAGGGAATAGTTTTGAGAAGATCATATCATAAAATAACGAAGTTTACAACATTGAATATTTGAATGTATAAAGTCAAAAAATAATTTGAATGGTTTGTAACGTCCTTCAAAAATGTTTAAACAAATGATTCCGATTAAATAAGTCTTCGAGCCTTTAATATATCCATATAAAAATTATTTATTTTCGAATAATTTCAGATTCCCTACAAACAAATAGAGAGCTTTTCCTAATTTTTTTATTTTGGATTGACAAATCATATATTAATTACTAAATTAAATAACAATTTTAACGAAATCGCTCTATTTTATTTTAGAAAGCATGCTATATTTATCTTTTGTGCCAATCATTTAGATATTTATCATTCATTTAAAAAGTTATTTGAACTTTTCGTTTTATTTATTCATGAATGCATTTTCGTATTGTATAAACAATATTTTTTAATTTAATTGAAATAATTATATTTTATATTAATGCTTAATTCTATTTTAAACTAAAAATTTCAAATTTATTTTCAAAATACCAAGATATATTTGAAATCTGATAGAACAAATAAATATTCAAAACTATTCCCTTAAAAAAAATAATATCATTTTATTTTGTATAGGATTGTTAAATCTCGATAATCGATATCAATTCTCAGTACGTTATAGAAAAAAATTGATGATGCAACTTGATGAGATAGGGTATAGTATTTTGAAACCAGCATTTGATACAATTTTGTTCTGTATTTCAGCTGTATTCCAGCTCAAATGCTCACTTTACCAACAAAATTTGGAAGACTCATAACTCACTTTACCAGTGCTATATTTCAGCTCTTTGTAAGAGTGCTTTTAGGTCGATTGGATTTGACTATAAAATAATTTTTGATAATGGAAAGAAAAAGGAGGTAACTACATTCAAAATAGAATATTGTGCTAAAATACGTTGTTATTACATTGATTACATACTAGAATTGATCAAAAACCATAAAGAATTGACACCGAAGTAGTATATACGAGTCGGTTTCCGTAGGGGCTGTTGCCAACAACGTCAACCCGAACTCGTGATAAAAAAAAAAAAAAAATAAAAAAATAAAAACTAAAAACTAATAAAATTTCTTCTTCTTCTTCTTTTTTTCTTCTTGTTGTTTTCTTTTCTTGCTACCACTACTGCCCACCATCTATGAAACGGCAAAGGTACCACCCCGAGAATCTCGTACCTATTTCTTCATATATATAGCATCGAAACAAATCATAAAACCTTTATCACAATCTAACTCAATATTATATATATTATAATCACAAGAAGGTGGGTTAGTGTCTTTAAAGTATATTTCATTTAAATATGATTTTATTTTTTGAGGATCAGACCATTCAGTTGATATAAATCTAAAAAAATGTAGCTTTTGAGTTTTGTCTTTGAATATCAATAAGTACTCCCCATCTGGAACAAGGTCATTATCACTTGTTGGTTCATTATCTAAATTATCAATAATTATGCATTTCTCATTTGTAAAATAAGAAAATAGAAAATACCTATTATATTCATCAGTAACATCAGTAAAGCCTGTATAATATGCTTTCCATTCACTATCTGGGTCATTTTTTTTTTCTAATGCAGCTAACCTATTCTTCAAGGTGTTTTTCTCACTATCTAGTAACTCCATCCTTGCCTTTATTGCTTCTAGCTCCTTTAGTATAAGTTGTTAAGTTCTCTATATCAGTAGTAGCCTCATTAAGCTCACTCTTAAGTGTATAATTACCCTTCTCATTTTCTAAGGTCTCTATCCTACCTTTGAGAATATCTAGACCTTCATTTGCTTCATCCACAGTAGGGTAGTTATCAAACTCTGCCTCGAGCTCATTGACCTTCTCAGCTAACAACTTGAAACAAGGCTTGAGTGAGTCCCTAAACATATTACTAATATCTATAGCACCACTTAATGTCAAGGTTCCAGTATCAGGGTTATCATTCTCATCAGTAAAAGGTAGTTCATCTAGTTGCTTATACTCCTCTTCACACGAGGTTATAATAGGTGTTATATCTTTGGTTATGCTTCTTGCAGTAGTACCTGACATAGAGTTAATACTATTTCTAACCAAATCACTCATGCCTTTGGTTGACTTATGCGAGAATAACTTTTTAAATAATCCTCTACCTTTTATGGTAGGAAAGCTTATACCATCTGGAAATAGCTGCATACCAATAGAACCTATTGATCCAGCAGTACCTGCAACTCCAAAAGCTAATGCTGTCCATGAGACTATACATAAATTATCTACATCATCCTCCAGATGTTGGGTAACTTGTTCGGTCCTCGATACTCTACCTTTCAGGCTTTCCATAACAGTGTTCATTTCGTTAACATCATAGCTAATAGCATCTACATTGTTAGTGACTAAGTTTAGGTCGCTCCTCATGGTAGTAATATTATCAACAGTAATTATCTTTGAAGAAGTTATATTATAGTCAGTATATAGAGTTGTTGCTCCATTAAAATTTAATAATACTTCATAAAATTGCCTCTTAATGATATACTCGAATGGGTTAGTAGTTGTATCCCAATGAACCTCATCTATTGGGTCAACATACTCATCAGCTAAATAAATCTTAATATCCTTGAGTCATTAGTAGTCGAAGCTGTATAAGTATATTCAAGTTGTTCACATGAATCAAGTGCACCATATAAGAACAACCATGCCTTGTCTCCTTCAGTAGGTCGAACTGAGAACCTATTTGCATTTTTAGAACCTTCTAGGGTAATATCTAGGTAGAGTTCATCAATAGCACTAGTTTCTAATTTATTAGTAGCATTATTCATCTTATAGCACCTTATTGCTTCTATATCAAATCCATCTTTCGCACCTCCTTGACTTGTTTGGAAGCCTAGACTATATTTCGAAAAAGGTTCTATCTCACCTATATTTAATTTTACAAAACAGTCTATTTTGCACTTACCTCCATGAATCATGTAATGTAGTAGGTTATCAGGAGAGTAGTCATTAGGCTAATTAATCAGTTTCATGTTCCTCTCACTCTTCTTGACTTGTAGATAGGTACCATCTTCACTATACTCATTCTCCTTATTTCATCCATTAACTAATCTACCATTGATATTACCTTGTATGTTATCACCTACCTATTTTATACCATCCCAAGATAAAGAACACTTATTACCAAAACAATACTCATTAAACCTAAACTCTAAGTCATTAGGTATAGTATATCCAGTATCTATATTCCATTGAAGTAGCCAATATTTCTTATTACCAATAACAACCTGACTAGTTGAAGTAGGTTTATATAAGTATAGTGTATCACTTTTACGTAAACTTAATGCATTTTCTGCTTTTATTATCGAACACTTTAGTGCCTTCTCTGTCTGTAAAGAATCAGTTATATATTCATTCATTATGCTCAACTCCCCATTCGGCCACAAGGTATATGGGTTGAAGTCAAGACCACTATCAAAAGCTATATTCATAAATCCCATAATGGTACTATTATTTATACTACATCCATTACTACTTTTAGTTATCAAAGGTGAGTATACTTGACCATCTTTAACATATATGTAGAACTCCTTAACTAAATTACCACTATTATCATATACTATATTCTTCCTCAGGACTATCTTAAATATATTAGACTGGGTTTTTATATCATTGAGCTTATTCATGAAGTCTTCAAGCAAATTAACAAACTTAAGGATATGGTATGTTGTTGATAAAGACGTAAATGAAACATACTTGATATTATTATTTTTAATATCACCTTCTAGTAAACCTTCAACCTCATTAAATAAATGACCTGTCTATACATAGATATCTAATTCACCCAAGGTTAATAACTGTCTACCTTTTCGAGTAGCATCCCCTATCTTAAACAGTATATCTCCTATAAATCTTGTAGCAGTATCACTCATTTTAGTTAAAAATAAAACTTCTCATCCAATGTTAGCACATTTAGCTTCAAGTGCTTTTATCCTATTATCATAAGCCTTTAATAATTCTTCAACCTCACTCTTCTTAATATATGAAATAATTCCAAGGCCTGATGCTGCAACATCATTATATACTGATTACAATATTACTTCGTCAAAAATAATTACTGCAGATAACATAACAACAATGAGAAGTGATTTAAATATGATTACTAATAACGTTGATGTAATGAATTATGACGTAAAAGATTTAACAAATAAAGTGAATAATATATCTTCAGAGATGGTTGACCAACAAAATAAAACAAAATATTTAAAAGTCAAAACAGACCAAATCGAAATCGTAGCTGATGTTGCATTAGCATTTGGTATTGCCGGTACAGTCATGAGCGGGACAAGTCTTGGTTTACAGTTAAGCACGCGAGGAGTTCAAACAGCATCTAGAACAGTTAATGGATGTACAAAAAACTGGAGGACAACTACAGGGATTATTATCTGATATTAGTGAAGATATTAGTTCGGAAGCTGGCTCTAGTATGTTGGATATAATACGTGATGGTTCAGAATTACCTGATATTCCGATGGATTCATATATGAGAACAGTTCAAAAAACAACAGATTTATCTCCAATTCTTGATTGGTGCAATAAAGAAACTAGTTCTCTCCCAGCCATCAAATTTAGCAGTGAATTTGAAATAGAATTAGGAGTTCATTAAAACCAACATTTAAGGCAATAACTACAAGAATTAATGAAATAAATAATGAATATATTTCAAAGAATGAATTAATTAGAGATGATATAATTGATGTTGTTGGTAAATTTGTTGATGGCGAAGTTCATTTGGAGGCTGAAGACACGATAACAGACAATTAAAGCAAGATTTTTGGTCGAAAAAGTTAGTGAATATAATGATGTTGATTATGAAGAGAATTATATAACTATCAATATTACTGGCGGAATTATTGATTACCAAGGAACAAATGATTTCCCTAGCTGCGTCATGAATAATAAAACATTTATCATATCAAATCCAAATGAACTAAAGGTTTGTGGAATACAAATTAAAGAAAATACATGTTCGAGACATATGGAATTTACAATAAATGATTTAGCATATACTTGTGATATAAATGCTTTGCATAACAAGATTGATTCAATAAATGCTTTTGCAATTCACATAATAATGATGCGGCTATGACATTCAATTCAATTATAAATTCAAAATTGATGCTCTAGCTGCTAATTCACATAATAATGATGCGGCTATGACATCTACATTAGATGATTTTCCGACTGTGGATGAAGTAAATGCTGCCTTAGATGAAATAAAAAATAGTATGATAAATATGGATAACCTGTATACTAAAGAAGAAGCGGATGCCAAATATCGAAGCAAAAATGATTTGATATACAAAGAGGCTATCGATGTGCCTTTTGAAAATGTGAGAAATTCAGACGGAGTGTTGGAAGTCAAAATAAAAATGAGTAGGGGAACTCGTCTTGTTGGAACGATTACTGATGACGCTGGCATGGTCAAAAAATTTGATTTTATGTTTGATTATGATGAAAATACCCCTGAGAATACCGAGATTTATATCAGTATAGAAATTGACGGAATCATTTATCCCGTTAACTATTATCAAAATTAGAGTGATGATTGGCGCTTAACTATAGAGAGCCCGGAAGGATTTTATCATACAAGATTAACACTAGCAGAAAAAATAATTAAACAAGATGAAATAGTTTTGAAAACAGATAATCGAATCGATTTGGAAAAAACATTAGAGAATGCAATGGTTGAATTCATCAAAAATGATAGATACAAGAATATTTCGGATAATCCAAAAACATATCTTGGTTATTTCTATTTTGTTAATGGAGAATTTGAAGTCAGATTTAAATATATTCCAAGAAATTATGATAACAAATATATGATTTTACAATATGAGTCTCCGGATGGTGAATGGTGTATTGTATTGCTATTGAACTTTTCATTAAACTCTTGAACATTCATCACATTTTCGAAAGTTGGAGAATTTAAATATAGAATCGTGAAAGATTTAACCATTGAAACTGTTTATGATGAAAAATATCAAACTAATGTTTCACAAGTTTATTGTACCTTTGAACAATTTGAACATATTAGTTCAACTGCTGATGATTATATGGAAGAAATAAATGGTAATTCTGACATTAAATATTTCAAAGTTGTTAGATCAAATGACAAATGTCCTGTTGATGATGTTCTTGGATTATTCATGGATTTCTTTGTTTCATTCAAGAATCATAAAGATGAAGAAAATGAATGAAAAATATTTTCTTCTGGCTTTGTTGATTGTTATGATAAAAATGTTGAGGAATTAACAGGAATCAATTATGATTCAAGAAATAATATTTTATCTATTAGATTTGATATAGATACGGATGCTTATGAAGTGCTTATGATATTTCATGAAAAGAGTGGTGAGAGACATTTTGTGAGAATTCTTCATTGATCAAAAATTGCTTTGCTCGATGAAATATACGGATCAAAGGAAGTGAAAGTTGCGCAATTTAATAGTTCGATTTTAACCTATGATTTTCCAAAGAATATGAATTTAGATCAATATCCGGTAGGACAGATTTACATTAAACAATTGAAATGGAAGGAGTAAAAAAAATTCTATATGGATTGGTGTTTGTTCTTCAGCTGGATTGAGCGACGGGTACATTTCAATCATTAAAAAACAGCTTCTTGAATGGAAGGGATTTCTTAACGGAACGTTAAGAAATCACGCCATTCATATATACTACTTTAAAGATACATTTTTTTGTCTTGAAGGGTTGTGGAGCCCCCCAGCGTGGGGAATGAGAGGGGGGGGGGAGAAAAAAAAAGAAAGAGTTGGGGTGCAGAATTGGGACTTCGTGCCGAAGGTGCAAAAGTTCCAATTATGTCGGGGGGCCTGCATCCCTCGATGGCCATAGGCCATAAAACTTTTTGTTTTGAATTTTTTTCTCAAAAAGTTCTTTTTTGTAATGAAAATAACGTTTTTTGAGATGTATGGTTTTTATATATTAATTTTGGAATATAAATAAATAATCATATAGTTTATACTTTACATAAATAATAATAGGTTTACAATTTCTTTGATATTGATAGAGATCCTAAAAATTTATTAAACACCCTATAAATAGAGTGATTTTTTAACTTTCCATATGCCCTTTAATAAATTCCTTCTATTTGCTAACGCAAAAGTCGATTAAATCCTCAATTCAATCAAGAAGTTGTTTAATCATGATTGAAATGCACCCATTCAAGAGTGGCAATTCTGGCTTCGAGGATTACAACTTTTGATTCAGAAGTAAAGATATTCATACTCACCAAAAATTATTAAATTCATATCTTGAAAATGGACGCACAAAGAACTACACAAATTATTATATAATCCAATTATATGCTATAAAAATGTTTTTTTTTATTTTATTTTATTTTATCGATGAATTCCTTGCATTAATATCTCTTATTAGTCCTTATAGAGCAATCGTTTATCGTTATTTTTTCTCTGAATGGATAATTCATTTAAAATTCAATTATGCCACAATAAAAAATTATCAAATTGATTCAATTTTTCTATTTCCTTCATTTTTTGATTTGAATTGGTTCATAATCATTCAATTTATTATAAATTGAATATTGATAAACTAAGTTTTTTAATTTGTCCCTTCTTATCGTCCTCTCAAATTTAAATAAAGCTAAATATTTTTTTTTAAGGTATAATGGCATAATTACTTTCAATCATCTCAGGTTGAGGCTCCCGCTATTACCTTAACCAATTGAGCTTAGCCCTCAAAGGCTCCCAAAGCTATTTAAAATGTATTTTTCCTGAATAAATAACTTTTTTATATTCTTTTTTTTTTTTATTCTCATCTTCTCAAAATTGAAAGATATGGTATTTTTAAAAAAATAATTTGTCCCTAAACTAAGTTTTTTAATTATTACCTTATTCACAAAAAAATTGAGAGTTTTTAATTCAAATTTTCTATGAGTCTTCAGAAAGTAGAACGATAAGTAAACTAAGTAGGGACAAATTAAAGAACACAAAAATATTTTCCCCTTTCAAAAGTTAAATTTTTTCAGTTTTTATTTTTTTTTAGTGAAATATCTCTATTTTGGCTAATAGAATCGGCTTCATATTTAAAATTGCATCATGTTATTGATAATGTTAATATTATTTATTATTAATTTTTTATAATTTTATAATTTTTAAATAATATTTATATTTATAATTTTTGAATGTAAACTTTAATTCAAAATTTAAAATTTGAATTATTCTTTCAAAAAATTATTGGATTAAAATTAATAATATCTTAAAAATGTATGGTAAATATTATTTAAAAATTATAAATATAAATATAATTATAAATATAAAAATTTATAATTAAAATTCATACCAATCCTCCGTAAAATTTTAATTTCTGACACTTTACAAAATTTTAGCTCATCTATGAATATTGAATTAAATAAACCATTCAATTCATACGATTTTTATTTCATTTTTATATTCATTCAATTGTCAACCAATATAAAAATGCTTTCAAGACAAAAAGCAACTCTTTTTGAAAATGTCCAACTCTCTTCTTGCAACTCAGTTACAATTGGAATTCAATTTGACAACCCAAGTTTTATTCCCGATATTATTGAAAAATTTAAAAAAGAAATAATTAGCCTGAATCTTAGATATGAAAATGGATATTTCTTTAAAAGAAATAAAGAAATAAAAGTTCGTGAACTTCCAAAAGTTGATGATCTCAGAGCACTAACCAATTATGTTGTATATAATTCAAGACCAAATTATGAAGAGGAATGTGGAGAAGTATACAAAGGCAATGATTGCATTATACTTCGTATAAATCATTCTCTTGCAGATGGCAAATATCTTGTAGGAATTCTTGATCATATCACAGATAAAACTAAAACTTATGACAATCCTTTTCCAGTTGACTTTACATCAACTTTTTCAAAAGAACTGGAAGAAAGAAGAAAACATCCACAAACATACATCGAAGAACTCGATATTTACTCTCATCTCACAAAAAGATTTGGACAGCTTGGAGGACCAGAGCTTTTAGGGGAGATTATTTTTGATGTACATAGTTTTAAGAACTATAATAAACAAACAAAAAAGTGCACAAACATAACACCCTCAATAACAACTGGATACTCTCTCGGAATCCTTGCCTTGGAGGATCTATTCAAGAAGAATGAAAACAACATATACAAAATAGGGGGACCAATGGTTGTTGACATGCGACCTGAGATGAAAACGAAGCCAACATTGAACACCGCAAACATGTACACAATTATTCCTTCTGGCTGCGTTTTTAATGGTGATGAAACAATCGGGAAAGTTTTTGTTGATTTAAGAAAGAAAGTGAAAGAGCCTTTTATTAAGAAATCTCAACTTTTTGATTCTCCTGATTCAATCATTAATCCTAGAGAGAACATCCCTCAAAGAGAAGATATCCTTGGCTTCTTTTCGCAGCTTGGAATGGTTAAAATAAAGAGTCCGGTACGCGATATAATCATCTATGATAAAAATTACAATGACATCTTGTTCAATGCTACACATATCATATCGTATCAAATTGTAGATAATAGAAATGATCGCAATGAATTCCATTATTTCCATAGATACAACACAAATGGAATCAATGGGTGGCAGTCTAGATTACTTCTTCACTCAATGAAGCACTTTCTGCAGTCCTTCGATGAAAAAATGACAATTAGAGAGGCAATAAATGATATTCAAAGTTTCCAAAAACAATACATTAGAATTTAAAAAATAATATTTATAAATAAAAAAGATATTATACATATTTTATCAATTTGCAATAAAATTGAAATCAAACAGAAGTAAAATCATCTTATAAATGATGTGAAATAATATTTTTGAGCTTGCATTTGAGAAGGAGGGGAAAAAAAATGGTTGCTGTGGGGTTCGAACCCACGCCCTCACGGACCAGTGCCTTAAACTGGCGCCTTAGACCACTCGGCCAAACAACCCTTTCTAACCTTTAGAATAATTTGATATATATATATATATATATATATTTATATATAGGTGGACTCGAACTTGATCTCCTAAAAAGTCGTAAATAGGACTTAAAGTCTAAAAAGTTTATCTCAAAAAATCATTAATTTGATTTAAAGTCTAAAAAGTTTATCTCAAAAAATCTTTAATTTAATTTTAAGTCTAAAAAGTTTATCTCAAAAAATCATTAAATTGAATTAAAGTCTAAAAAATTTCATCTAATTCGTCATTAAAATATTCTATTCCCTCAAAAGTTTATCTCAAAAAGTCTCTCAATTTATAACTAACTAGAAAAACATTTATACCAAAAAATCAAATTATTATGGCTATGTCTCGAACTTTTTTGATCAAAAAATCTTTAAAATAACCTTTTAAGTGGTACTTATTATTACAATTAATCGTAATAGATATAGGTGGACTCGAACTTGATCTCCTAAAAAGTCGTAAATAGGACTTAAAGTCTAAAAAGTTTATCTCAAAAAATCATTAATTTGATTTAAAGTCTAAAAAGTTTATCTCAAAAAATCTTTAATTTAATTTTAAGTCTAAAAAGTTTATCTCAAAAAATCATTAAATTGAATTAAAGTCTAAAATATTTCATCTAATTCGTCATTAAAATATTCTATTCCCTCAAAAGTTTATCTCAAAAAGTCGCTCAATTTATAACTAACTAGAAAAACATTTATACAAAAAAATCAAATTATTATGGCTATGTCTCGAACTTTTTTGATCAAAAAATCTTTAAAATAACCTTTTAAGTGGTACTTATTATTACAATTAATCGTAATAGATATATTAAAAAAACTTTAAAATATGCAAATGAATTTCTTTCTTTTAATATTATTGTTCATTCAATCTAAAATACATGTATATCATATTTATTATTTAGAAATGGAATTGATTCATAGTAATGTTGAATAATATAATTATATTATATTTTTGTAGAAGAATTATATTTTATTTTTAATACGTAAATTCCATAGAATAATCTTATGTTAAAGCATATATTCTATAGATGGTATGAATTTCTATTTCTTTATGATCTTCTATAGACAAAAAGCTTCGTTGGCCTACCGTAAAAGTGCAAAAAGATTGATTTCTTAATTATTAATCAATTAATATCTTGATAAAAAAATATTTTTGTTTAAAATAATAGATTAATTAATTTAAAATAACTATTTTTGATATTATATTTATATATCAAATTTAATTTTTATATATAAAAGATTAGAATTAGAAAATGTAAAATGAATATTCATTTCGCATTGATAGCTCATCTTTTTTTAGAGTAATGAAAAGTTTATTTTATAATAGTGTATCATATTTACTTTATAAAAAACTTGAAATTTTTAGATCAATCTTTTTGAAAGTAAAAAAAGTATGCGAAGCTACTTTTATTCATAAATTATATGATTTTTAATAAGAAAAGTTTAAAAATAAGTATAGAAACTATTACAATTTTAAAGAAAATTGAGAATCTATAATACATATTAATTCATGATTGGCCTTTTTATGTAAAATGGAAATTAATTTTCCAAAAAAGTTATTTTGGGAGATATAACCTACTTTATCCTAGAAAAAGGATCTCTTTTCTACAAGAAAAAAAATATATTTCAAAAAAAAGACTTTTTGATTTTTTAAAAAAGAGTATTTGTCATAATTTCAAAGATTTTTTGATCAAAAAAGTTCGAGACATAGCCATAATAATTTGATTTTTTTGTATAAATGTTTTTCTAGTTAGTTATAAATTGAGCGACTTTTTGAGATAAACTTTTGAGGGAATAGAATATTTTAATGACGAATTAGATGAAATATTTTAGACTTTAATTCAATTTAATGATTTTTTGAGATAAACTTTTTAGACTTAAAATTAAATTAAAGATTTTTTGAGATAAACTTTTTAGACTTTAAATCAAATTAATGATTTTTTGAGATAAACTTTTTAGACTTTAAGTCCTATTTACGACTTTTTAGGAGATCAAGTTCGAGTCCACCTATATTTATATATATAAAATGTAAACATTCGCTTGTGAATATGCTGTTAATACCTTTAAAAAAGTAAAAATATCTTTTATATGTCATATATCAGTATCAAACTATTTGAAAGTTCATACGTCGAAATTCATATTTTACATATTTTGAAGATAATGATTGAAGTTGAAACAATATTGATTATTTATACATTTCATCATATTCTAAATAGAATTATTGATATGATTTCTAATTAATATATATATAATATTATAATATAAATGAGATAAATTTATTTTAACAAATAATTTATACAAAACATAAATATCTAGCTATAATATTAATTTTTTGGGGATAATTATTTTAATTCCAATTAGATATCAGTTATATGTCAAATGACAACAATAAAACATATTTTTGAGAATCTTTGTTTCATAATCGTAATTTTTAACCAAAGAAATAGTTTAATTTATGAATTATCAAATAATATCATTGATATTAGTAACAATATATCATTTTATGCTATATTCTTTGTTTGTATAATTTTCGAATATTGAAATCCTTTAATTGTTCAACGATTACAAAAGCTAAAAAAGTGAATATTTAAATAATTTTATTTAAACAAATATAAAAATTACCTTAAAAAACAAATTATTTGGTGCTCTTTTTTAATTTTTTTAGAAATAAAAATTTGAATTGTTTATTTTCTTATATTCAATTTTAAAATCAATATAATATTACTCGCAGCGAACCAAATTAAACAATTATACATTAATTATACATTATTTTACCTGTATAAATAAATATCTAAATTTGAAATAAATTGGTTAACCAAAGGTAGTTCTCGCACCTCTATTAATCATAAAATAATACCATACAATATAATTTAATTCTAATATAAAATAATTATCCCCATAAAATTAATATTATAGCTAGATATTTACGTTTTCTTAAATTTTTTTACAAAAATAAATTTATCTCATTTGTATTATTATATATATATTAATTAGAGATTATATCAATAATTCTATTTAAAATATGATAAAATTAATAAATAATCAATATTATTTCAACTTCAAGCATATTCTTCAAAATATGTAAAATTTGAATTTCGACGTATCAACTTTCAAATAGTGTGATACTGATATATAATATATATAATCAATTATATACTTTATTTTATTAAAAAAATCATAAGGCTAACGAATTATTTTTTGAAAAATCAATCTTTTTTAAAAACCAAAAATACGTTATTTTAGTTCTCGCACTTCTGGGTAATTTAATATTTAAAAATCGTATCTGTGAAAAAAGAGAAAATGCATAATTATTAAATATAGAAAAATATAAATTTAAAATAATTATTCTAAGAGTAAAAAAGTCCCGAGGAATTGAATTCTGACCCCTCTTTTCATCCTTAATTCTATTTCATTCCATTCAAATAACATTCATTCAAAAATTCAATAGAAGTCAGATTTTTTTATAAATCCATTCCAATTATATTTCATTCCAATTACATTTCACTCAATATAATCCAGTTGAAATAATCTACTCAATATAATCCATTTAATATAATCTACACAATATAATCCAATCAATAGTTATTCATCAAATAATCCATTCAATATCAGTCAATAGTTTAAGTGCGGAATTTTTATCCTTAGGTCAAAAAAATTATCCAAAAAAAGTGACAGCTTAAAAAGACTGTTTTTAGCTTGCGTATTATATTAAAAGTAAAAAAAATAACTATATTTTTGAAAAAAAAGTATATTTATTATTATTTTTTGAAAAAATTAAAAAATAAGCCGGTTTTCGATGTTGTATTCATAGTGAAATGAATTTGCTTTTGCTTTTAGAAGATATTTTGAAAATAAAATGATTTTTCCTTAAAAAACAAGCTTTTATTAAACCACCTGAAATATATAATAAACATTAGGAAAATATAAGATTTTGCTTTTTAAAAAATCATTTTTTCATATTACCATCAAGAAATTTGCCTTTTTTCTAGGTATAATTTCAATATATGATCATATTTTTTTGAATTCTATAACTTTTTTTATGTTTTGCAAATTCAATATATCGGTCATATTTGAATAGCTGACGAATAAAATAAATAACTTTTTGAGATATAAGTTATTTCAAATTAAAGTTATTAATATATTGAATTTTTTTTTTTAATATCTTCTTAAATTAAATATATATTTACACTAAATCTAATTTTTTTACAAGTTTAATCGAATGTACATTCAAAAAACTTCTCTATTTCAATGAATACTAAAAAAAATTTTTTTATCCAAAGTTATCCAAAAAGTGCCAAAAGGATAAAAATTCCGCACTTAAGTCAATAGTTATTCATCTACACAAAAAAACCATTGTCCCTTTATACAGCTCGGAATTACTACTGCAGGCCCATTCAATTTTTTGTCTTCTTATGACTGCGATTTGGGATTTTGCTTAAAATTGTCAAATTAAAAATTTTTGATGATAAAAATTTTGAAAAATTTTGCTTTCTTTTAAGTTTTGAGAAAATATAACAAATAATTTAAAATGCTAACAAAAGCATTCAAAATTAATAAAATATAATAAATAAAGTATTCAAAATAATTAAAATAATATAAATAAAATATTCAAAAAATAAAATTCTAAATAGAAAATTTCAGATTACAATTCAAAATTAATTAATTTTTTCTGTATAATTATTTTTCGATTCTATTTAATTCTTAGAAACTTAATATACAAATTTTCAATTTGCTTTAAATCAGTAAAAAAGTATGAATTAATTTAATAATAATGTGAACATTTAAAAAATATTAGAAAGTCATAAATAAAAAAATTTAATATTATATTGAATATTATATTCACCATAATATTAATCAATAACCTCTTTTAAGGCAAAAAATAGGTCAATAATAATTGAATTCTTATTACTGTAAACCGCTAACTGCAGTAATAAGGGCGGTTTTTTCACCTATTTATGGTAAAATTGAATTGAATACCTTATTACTGTAAACCGCTAACCGCAGTAATATGAACTTTTTGGCCTTTTTAAAGTCAAATATATTTGACCCTCAGATCGTTTATATTTGTATAAAAATGAATGATAATTAAATGAAACTTTTTGAGAATAGTAAAATTATAAATGAATAAATCCAAGTTTTTTTTATCATAATTAAGAGAATGATACGATTTTCAACTAAAGAACACAATTGAAAAAAATATTAAAAATTTAAATTTTTAAATTTTTAAAAATTTTTGAAAATTTTCAAATTGCTCTATTATTTGCTTATTACTGTAAAATAACGCAACAGTAATAATTCCGAGCTGTATCCCTTTATATTTATATATATTTTACCCACAATTATAAATATCATATTTATAATAGCCAAGTTTGACTTTTTGAGGCATTTCTCGTTATTTCATATGGACAGCAGACGGTTTAACAATTCACAAAATATTTGTAAAGTTATGAATTATTTGAGAAAAAATGTCCATTTAACGGTTTATTTTTATTCTGAAAATGACCAAAATATCCAAAATTGAATGTACTCATTCAATCAAGGCTAGTCTCACAATAAATATTAAGAATTTTAATTCAATTATTTTTCATAATAATTTATAAAATGTATAAATATACAAAAAATAAAAAATTATTTTGTTATTAAGAAAAATTGAATGATTCTTTCAATTTATTTGGCTTGACCAATTATATTCAATCTTTATTTGTTTTATAAATTCATTTCTAAAATAATCTTTTGAAATTATATTTTTAATAAATTTTGTTCTATTATTTGTATTATTCTAGATCAATGTGATTAATCGATTGGTCATATTTACTGATAGAGAATATTGACAGAAAATATCACATGTAAAGAAGTTTTACCTTGAAAAGATTAAAATGATAATTGTTTTTCAATTCTGCTTATTTTAGAGTACAATTCATATTTATAATTGAATTATAATGTTTTAAAAATAAAATATTGTTTTTTTATATTATTAAATTTAGAAATGTTAAAGATATTCTTTATTTTTTGAATTTAATATAGATTGTAGCATAAACTTTTTGAGATATTTTTATTTTATTACTTTGAAAAATGATAGAAATTGTTAGAAATATTTCAATGTAGATATTTTTTTGAATGTTTTTTTATTTTGTTAAAGAAAGACAAAATTTTTATTAAATTTTGCATCTATTGTATTATTCAAAAATATTGGAGGAGGAAAAAAGCTAAATGTCCATAAGATTTTAATGGACATTTTTTCACAAATAATTCATAACTTTACATTTTTTTTTGAATTCAATAAAACGGTCTGCTGTCCCTATGAAATAACGAGAAATGCCTCAAAAAGTCAAACTTGGCTATTCACCTCACTGGACAGGGAAACCCAATAAATATCCATTATCAGAAAAAAAATTATCTTTATTTTAACAACTTTTTCATAGAAATGAATGAAGAATGATATGTAAACGGGAGATTATATGAATAATCATTATACTCTAATTCTACAGAAAAAGTTAAAGATATACAATTTTTTTGAATTAATAGAAATTATATATTCGAAAAAAATTTGAAAAAAATTGATAAAAAAACTCCTATTTACCCGTTTACATAATGCATTATGTATAATAATAAAACTAACTAAAAGAAAGTCGATATTGCTTTTCTCTTTCATTTTAAACTTTTTCAGAAGCGATTACATATTATTCTCCTCACTCTATTACTAAGAAAGGTTTTTTAAGATAATTATATAAATTATGTAGATTATAATTAACTTGTAAAACTAATATATTTTTAGCAAATGTCATTCAATTTTAAATAAGGGGATAAAAAGTTTCTTAAAAATTAGGGATTTTTATCTAGGCTTTTGTGTCCAAACGAGTTTGTATTCAAAAAGTATCCAATGGATACTCATTTTTGTTCGTTATTTTTTGAGAGAATTTGAGTATCCAAAATAGCCAAAATGGACACTTTAATTCAATCTTGGATACACCTTTCAATTTTCATTGATTATTTTGAATGTATATTTCGTTTGACCAATTATATCGCTCCAAATTTACATTGAATTTTATTTTTTATTTCAAATGTTGATCTTCTTGGTCAAAATCATTCTTAGTGAATTTGAAAAGTTTATAATTTATATTTGAGAGGTTTTTTAAAAATTAAGAATAGTAGGTGTTAAAGACATTTATTATTGCTTTTTTTCTGATATTAATGAGTTTATTAAAGTAAAAATAAAGTATCCAATAAAAATTTTTTTGGATACTTCAACACAAATCTTTGAATAAAATACTAAATAAAAAAGCAGTTTTATGTCCACAAAAAGTGACAGCTTTTTACAAAAAGTCGAAAATGGACACTCAGTTCACTGGATACAAAAGCCTAGATTTTTATCCTTTGTATTTCAAAATTAAAATAAACAATATTTGAATTTTAGAAAAAGTCCAACCATGTAAATTTCTGATAATTATCCCCATCAACTTTTTAAAATAGTTTTAAATACTTGAATTGAAGAAATAATCATGAATCGTTTAAATGAAAAATAAATTTATAAAATAATGTTCGAAAAAATTTGATTTATTAATATATTATTATCAAATATACAATTATTAATATAATATTATTGATTATATAAAAAATAAACATCAGAATTTAATAAATTCTATAAAAAAAAATGATTGTTTACATTCAAAAAGTTTGGAAAATTCAAAGCGATAATTATAATTTCACTTTTTCATAATATTAAAATGATGTTGTTTTCTCTCCTTATTTATATAATTAAAAGTGATTTTGAAACAGAGCCCTTAGATATACCAATTTCAATACCTGTTGAATCATTGATTAAAACAGGAACATATGATTGCAATAGTAATTCTTCTCCTTGTCCAGGAAGTACATATGCTACAGAAGCATGTGGTACAAGATGCTGGTCAAGTTCTTGTGATTATCAATATACATTTAAAGGTGTAAAATGCCAAGTTTATGGAACATATGATTCAAATCATGGTAAATTTGAAGTTTATATAGATGAAAAACTGCATGAAACCGTTGATCAGAAAAGAACTTCTCGTTCTTCATTTAGTCTTCAATTTACATCTAAATTATTACCATATGGTGAACATACAATTAAATTACATTCAATTAGTCAAATGTATGAAATATCTAAAATAGCATATTGGCCATCAATGAGAGCCAAAAGGATTAATTTTACCGAATTTACAAAAATTGACAATGGAAATGAATGGGAAACTGAAACAGACAAAACTGGAGGTCTTCGGCAACATGCTACAAATAGAGGCAAAAACAAAACAATAGAATTCTCCAAAATCTGGATTTATGGAACTAAATGCAATTGTCATGATCAAATGAAAGTTGAATATGGTCCAGTAACAGAAACATTTAGTGTTAAAATTACCACTGATCGAGTTGATTCAGTTTTAGTATATGAATCAGAAGCACCATTTGCTTTTTATAATTTGACATTAAGAACTGTTGGCTTAGCTATGTTTGCTTTTATATATATAATTGATGAGCCAATACCTAAACCATTAGACATACCAATTTCTGTCTCAACTCTTTCAATTTCGAGAACAAATACAGCCTGTAGCAATACAACAACATGTCCAGATTCTATTACTAATTATCCATGTGGACAAAACTGTTGGTCTGATCAAAAACGAGCAGCAACACATTCATATACTTTTACTGGCGTTAGATTTCAAATATATGGAACTTTTGATCCAAATCATAGAGCATATAGAGTATATTGTGATGATATATTATTAGGTACAGTCAATCAGAAAACAACTTCACGTTATATGTATAAAGTTCAATATACATCTGGAATCTTCCCTTATACTCAACATACTGTTCGATTAGTAGGTGATGCACAAAATGATTTTGAAATATATAAAATTGCTTATTGGCCTTCTTTAAGAGCAAAACGAATTAACATTAGTGATTTTAATAAAGAAGGAGAATGGAAAACAGAAACAGATAATGTTGGCGGAGTTAGACAATACTCTAATGGTGGCTCTTGCAAGGTACAAATTCAAACAAATAAGTTTTGGTTAATTGGAACTAAAACAAGTTGGCATGGACAAGCAAATGTGAAATTCGGTAATTGGAGTGGTAGTTTTAGTGAACATATTTCAGGTTCTAGACAAGATTATTTGGTTGTTTATGAATCACCTGAAATAGAATTTATTTCAGATGAGCTAATTATAACAACATCAAATGGAGCAGTAATGCTCAATTGCATTTATTACTTATTTGAACAACCACCAAAAGATATACCTGTGTCAATTGATCCCCAATCAATGATAGTTGATGGCACCAAACAGTGTTCTGAAACTGTAAATTGCCCGGATAACACGATACCAGATTATCCATGTGGCAACAAATGCTGGAGTACTGATAATAATAAAGTATCATATGAATATACCTTTATTGGAGTGAAATTTCAAGTATTTGGCACTAATGCTGAAAATCATAGAAATTTTTCTCTTTATATTGATGGAGAAATAGAAGCTACGATTAGTGAAAAATATGGAACAGGAAATAATCGTCAGAATTATTGGCTTCTTTACACATCTGGTCCTTTACCTTATGGCCAACACACGATTAAAGTTGCTGGTGTTGGATTTTTATATGAAATTTCTAAATTTGCCTACTGGGTTGATTTGAATGCTGTCAGAATAAATGCATCGGATTTCCAGTTGGCAAATACATGGAACAAGCAAAAAGATTCGATTGGAGGATTTAGATTACAAACCACTGAAGCTGGAAAAGAATTAAAAAATAGAATTCATTGTTCTAAGTTTTGGATAATTGGAACTGGAAGTACTGCAAGTTTAAAGGTTTCTTTTAGTGGAGAGCTTGATGAAACCAAAACTTTAATGAATGATGGTATTGCTTTCGCTTTGATTTATGAATCACCGCAATTATCAAAATATTATGATGATGATTTGACTCTTGTAACACAAAGTGGTGGAGCAGTAATTAATTGCATTTATAAAGATATCCCACCTCCACCAACAGTAGTATTTACTAACTCTGAATTTTTCACGGAGTCAAAAAAGTTTTCAAAATCAGATCAATTCTCAGTTTCACAGAAGTTTTCTTATTCAAAAGATTTTACAAAATCAGAAGATTTTTCAAAATCAAAAGATTTTACAAAATCAAAAGATTTTACAGAATCTAATGATTTTACAGAATCAAAAACGTTTCCTACAGAAGATTTTACTAAATCAGATGTGTTCTCAAGTACAGTTGATTTTACTAAATCAGATAAGTTTTCAAGTACATTAGATTTTACTAGATCAGAGAAGTTTTCAAGTTCTAATAAATTCTCCAATTCGAAATATTTTTCACAGTCAAATAAATTTTCGAGTTCTTCTGAGTTTACCTTAACAAATGATTTCTCAAATTCGGAAAAGTTCAGTAAATCTCTTGAATTTCCACCTTCAAATGTTTTCTCTGATTCCTTCAAGTTTACTAATTCAAAACCATTTTCAAAAACAGGAGAATTTTCAGAGACAGTTCAATTTTCGAAGTCTCATTTGTTTTCTCTATCTGAAAAGTTTTCCAAATCAGAAGAATTTAGTAAGTCTCAGTTATTTTCATCTACAAATAAGTTTTCTAAATCAGAAGATTTTAGTAAATCCCAAGAATTTACAAAAACAGGTGAATTTTCATTAACAGGCCAATTCACGCAGTCAAATCAGTTTTCAACATCAGGCATCTTTTCTAAATCTAATGAATTCACCAATTCACAACCATTTTCTTCTACAAATAAGTTTTCCAGTTCAGCATTATTCAGTGAAACATCTGCCTTTTCTAAAACAGGTGAATTTTCAATATCAGGTCAATTCACGCAGTCAAATCAGTTTTCAACATCAAGTATGTTTTCAAAATCTAATGAATTCACCAATTCACAACCATTTTCTTCTACAAATAAGTTTTCCAGTTCAGCATTATTCAGTGAAACATCTGCCTTTTCTAAAACAGGTGAATTTTCAACATCAGGACAATTCACCCAATCAAATCAGTTTTCAACATCAAGCATGTTCTCCAAATCAGGCGAATTTTCAAAGACTGAGATATTTTCATTATCAACAAAGTTTTCTGTTTCAGGCATATTCAGTTACTCTCAAGACTTTTCAGATTCTGCCAAGTTCACTAATTCCAAGGAATTTAGTGAATCAAGCTACTTTTCATCATCAGTTGGATTCACTAAAACACTTGAATTTAGCGAATCCATATCATTCACTGAATCAGGAAAGTTTTCTTCCTCAAACTATTTCAGTCAATCTAAATCTTTTTCTATATCTTCCAAATTCTCTGGTTCGAATGAATTCAGCGAAACGCATCATTTTTCATTGACAAACAAATTTTCATTGTCTTCCGCATTTAGTTTTACACAAGATTTTTCAACTTCAGAAAAGTTCTCAATTTCTGGTAAATTCAGTTTGTCTCAATATTTCTCAAAAACAGATCATTTTTCTTTTTCTGAAAAATTTAGCTTAACAATTAGTTTTACAACATCAGAAAAGTTCTCAAAGTCAGGGTTATTTACTTTATCGCAGCATTTTTCAGCAACAAAAGATTTTTCGAATACAAAAGGATTCACTAAAACAACTCTTTTTTCGACATCAGAAAAGTATACAAAATCGAAAGGATTCAGTGATTCTAAACAATTTTCCCAAACAGAAGCATTTTCTTATTCAATGCAATTTACAGAATCACAGTTCTTTTCACCATCAATGACGCCAGAAATAATAGATCCACCATGCGGTTATTGGGAAAATGGCAACTTCACTACACTTGAAGAATGTTTATTTAATGCAAGCGACGGTAAAATGATATACATATATGTTTTATCTACCAATTTTACTGGCTATAAAGAAGGAAATGGAACAGCAATTCATATTGTGAATTGTGGAATTCATTGTAATGATACTAAATACATAGATTGTGTCACAACAACTGGTTGTGGTGGTGCAATATATATCAAAAATACACAAGAAAACGTTAATAATGCAACCTTCATTGACCTTTTGTTTTTACGATGTAAAGCTAATTTTGGCGGAGCTGTTTTTATTCATACAACTTCTGATCAATTCAATATTTCATTTATAGGTTGCAATTTTACTTCAAATGAAGCATTTTATAAAAAGAGTTCAAATAATAAAAACACGATGTTTTATGGTGGTGGTGCAATCTTTTTAATGTCAAAGGGATCATCTTGTGTAAATTGTTCTTTTTCACATAATAAAGGATCAGCTGTTAAAATATACAACAATTTTGATAATAATGATTTAAGAATGCTTTCCTCTAGTGATTACAGTCCAATTGAATTTATTGGTTGTGATTTTGAAAAAGATGAAAATTCTAAAAGCTCGATTAATTTCGTTGATGAAAAAAATGGAAATAATATTCAGCTTAAAGATTGCATTTTTAGAGGTAAATTAAAGAAAGGTTCCCATTACATTGAAGGCAAATGGCCAATTAAAGATAAACTTAAAATTATTTCTTGTAAATTCGAGAATGATTTTATGAATAGCGCAGTCAATATGAATTCATTAAATGATGATGAAATACTAGTTGATTTAGAAAAAAGATCAAACTGTATTAATAATTTCATCATAATTATTTCATTAATAGCTTTATTTTCAGCAATATTTACTCTAACGGTTAAAAGGTTAAGAAATTCAACACATGATTTGAAAGATGATTCAATTGAATCATTTGTTGATTTTTAACTAATTAATTTTCTTTTTTAAAGAATTATTTTTCAAATTTGTCTTCTAGATTATCATTTTTTTTCTTCTTCTTTATTTTAAATTTCTTTGCTTTTGGGAAAGAAGATGATGGAATGAAAAAAGAAAAATCATGCTAATCATTATAAAATGAATAAAAATGACCACCAGGCTAGCGAAATGGGCGGACCGGGCAGGCTCGGGCAAAAAAGTGACAAATGGCACTTTTGGCCCTTGAGCAATTGACGGGCCAAACATGTGGCTCGTGTGAATTTTACTTCCTCTCAATTTTAATGCCCCTGTAATTTGCTTTCTCCTATTTATTTCAGCATTTTATTTTTAAAATAAGATAATTCGTTTAAATAAATACTGATATGAAATAAATAATTCTCAATGCAAATCACTCAGTTCCTGATTTTTACTTAAAAAATGATGAATCTATTGTAATACAATGGTTTTCATTTCTTAGATCAAATAGACAAACGTTTTTTTTTCGATAAAAATGAAACTTCACACCAAAAAGTTATAATTTTGATTATATATATTTCATTATTATTAGATATTAATGAAGATATTATAGAATTTTTATTAATTTATTTCACTTTTTCTATGAGATTTCAGAAATATTAGTGTCAGTATTAGTAATGCTTCAAAACTCTGAAATGAATAACGAATATACAACATTAATTAATCACTTATTATTATTTAGTCATAGGATATAGTATATAAAGAATATTGATTTAAATTAGAAAGATTCAAAAAAATGTATTATTTTTTATAAACTTTTTCATAAGTTTTTTGCCTGGAGCATTTGCCCGGGCAATGGTATAAAAGGCACGAGCCCTGGGGGGGGGGGGGGCAAAACGGTTTGGACGGGCCAGCCCGTGCCCGGGCCACCATATACCCCACTTGGCCCCGGCTCGAAGGTCACCTCGGGCCACTTTCTCCTGCCCGCGCCCTTTTAGCAAGCCTGATGGCCACATAAAATATTTCATATAACATATAAAGTCGGATTCAAAAGGCTTGGGACAAACTTTTTGAAAACGATAAGGTCAAATTTATAAATCTTTTAGGTCAATTTGTCCAAAGCTGAATGATTTTTTTTCTGAGAAACATTGAAAAAAATTGAATGTTGTCCCAAGCATTTTGAATCCGACTTTAAAATATTAAACAAATTTAAAAATTGAAGATATCCAATATTTTTACTTTATATATTTCCAAATGAGCCATTTTCCCACTATTCTACATTGAGGTATATTTATTTAAAAAATAAATGAAGTAGCTTTTTGAAAGGCGTAGCCTTCAAAAAGCTACTTCAATTTATGTTTAATTATCTGTTTTATAACTTTTTGAGTATTTTACAAAACTCAAAAAGTGATACCTAGATAATTTATTTTTGAATATCATATGATATATTACTTATTGAATATTTCGATGAATAATTTATAAACATAAATTTTAATCAATTATATAATATATATATATTTGCTATTAATATTATATTTAAAGTATGGTAAAAAATTAAGAAGGTAAAAATAATATTATTTTAATAATTGAAGCTAGTTAAAAATATATCGGGATAATTACTACATATTATTATTATTATATATCATCACCCTTCGTCGGTATAATTAGAATTGGTCGATGTGTTTGTTCTTTCAAAAATATGCATACAGATCTGGATACCTGATGCTTATTCTGAGACAATAAATGCGGATTCTGGACATATATCTGGTTATAAAAACAAATATTATGACGAGAAACGCTGATTCCAAAAAAATGTATAAAATATCATCTTATTTGTAAAATTGTAGGTAGTCTAAGAGACATGCTAATTAAATTATAGCACATTTGTTATATGTACAAATGAAGGATTCGATTCTATTATACTCTATATCTTGTTTATTTTGAATTGACTGTGAAATCAATTTTTTATCTTTTGAACGATCAAAACACATTGAATTTTCGATTTTCAAAATTCACTTAGTTTTGATCAATTGATTCGATTTGAGAAGCATTTAAGATTAGTAGTATTTAGTTCTAATAAAATTAGTAATGGATTTGTTATTATGATAATCAAATAGGAGAATGGTTAATTATAAAATGATCACTTTTTGGAATTACGTAAAGTTTGCAAAATAATTGCAATGAACATTGAGCGAATAAACATTAGATAACGATAGTGAAGCCATTAGGCAAAAATTGATGAGGATTGAGAATGAGCTGGAATATATAGTATACATTTGAATCTAACGAGGTTGGTGGGTTTACACAATGAGGGTGAATTGGTACCAATTCTGTTAAAATTTAGAAATGAGAAAAGTTATAAAAATTAGTTCAGAAAAAGGTAGTAGAATTTGGCAATGCTCAGGTATATGAGGCTATTAATGAACGAAGTTGCTGAATTTAACAAAGAACAAGGATATTGAGGTTGGTAAAGATTGCGATAAAAAAAACGCTTAAAGATATAAAATTCTGAAGATTTTTATTTGTATTTTACTTGCTTTAACTTTCCTCCAAGTTTCAATTGATATCAATTCTCAAAATTATCTTGAATCAAAATAAATGGAAAAAATGTTGATTTTAACAGATTTCCATTTTCCCAAAATAAAACTTATAACTTTTGCAACAGTTGCAAAACATTTTTATTCAACCAAAGAATATTCATTTTCAGGTGATTTGTCACTCGAAACAATTAACATACCTAAAACTATATCTATATTATCTTCTAAAGCGTTTATAAATACACCTTCGTTAACATCAATAATGAAAGAATCAAACAATACTTATTATGTTATGAATAACAATGAAGTATACTATAGGAAAAAAGTTTTAGATCAATCATTGATTTTTGTTCCTCGAAATTTGAAACAGATTAGTATTATTCAAAGCTGTTCAACAATTGAAAGTGGAGCATTTTGTGGACCAAACATAGAAAACATTTATTTACCTGATATTTCATTAGTTTCTATTGAAGATTGTGCTTTTGCTCATTCCACAAAATTGAAAAAAATTATTATCCCAGAATCAGTTAAATCAATTGGAAATGAAGCATTCATTGATTGTCAAAATCTTGAAATTGTAGAATTTCAATCTAATTGTCAATTGAAAGAAATTCCAAAATTTTGTTTTGCTTTCTCAGGATTGAAATCAATTAATCTACCAAGATCTATTCAAATAATTAATGATTCTAGTTTTTATTTTTGCCACAAATTAATGAATGTTAATTTAGATCACACAAATGTCAAATATATAGGTGATTCTGCTTTTTCAGGAACTTGCATTGAAGAACTCGTATTTCCTTCTTCTATTCGCTATATCGAAAACCATGCATTTGAAAACACCAAATCATTAAAATTAATAGATTTTACACATTGTAAATCTGTCAAAGATTGGAATAAATTAAAGGACATGGAATCGATTCATAAATTCAATCAAAAAAATAAAAGAATAAAAACTTTTACAAAGATTAGTAAATCAAAATTATCAGAGCAAAGTTTTTCTCCGCCAATAATTAAAAAATCTGCTTCAAAAACAAATTTACCTTTGATTATAAAGCCAAATCAATTAAAATCAACATTAGATATAATTGAAAACAAAAATATGTCTTCACCAAAAGAAGAAGATAAACGACAGATTAGCAGTTCTTCAACTTTAAAACAAATCAAATATAACAATCTATTAAATCAAAATAAGATACATTATTGCTATGTTAATGAATCAGCATTTTATAATTCATCAGTTAAAATATTTAAATTTAATTTAGAAAGTTATAAATGGTATGATTTCTTTGATAAATGTTCACATATAATGGAATATATTGTTAATACAAATATTCATTTATTTTTGAAAAAACTAACAAAAGAGAATACAAATAACTGTTCTTTAGGAAAACGTACTTATTGGCCGTACAGAAGAATTAATACAGTTTTCATTGATCGACTTGTTGGTGATTTTTATAAAGTTAATAATATAATTTGGAAGAATGAAGATTTAATTTTATTTGAAAGAGAAAAATCATTTCGTAAGACTGTAAAATTATCAATTTTTAACTTTTTGAATACAAATAAATTATCAAAAGTTTTCTTGAGTAATGATATTAATATTAAAAAAATACCTAAATTAGCATTCAGTTGTTCTCGTGTGAAAGAAGTAACAATTCCTTCTTCAGTCATAGAAATAGGAATGTCTGCATTTAAATTATGCTCCAAATTAGAAAAAATAACCTTTTTATCAAACAGTCAATTAAAAACAATAGGAAAACATTCTTTTTATGAATGTAAAGAATTAAAAACCATCGATATTCCTAAAAATGTTAAAATAATTCCTTTCAAATGCTTTTTTAATTGCAGGAAATTATCAAAAATAAATTTGAATGATGGATTGACTGAAATTTCATGCTATTCATTTGCTAATAATTTTTCGTTAAAAGAAATTAATATCCCTGATTCAGTATCAGTGATTTATTCATATGCATTTTCTAATTGCATTAATCTCAAAAAAGTTAATACAACCCAAAATACAAATATTGTAAAATTACATAAAGGATCATTTGAAAACACACAAATTGAGGAATTAAAACTTAATTATAATCTCAAAAAACTTTTTAAACCAAGAAACTTACCAAAATTGAATAAAATTTCATTTTACAATGGAAAATTATCAAATACTTTTCAAATATCTGAAGATGGAATAATTTATAAGTATAAATCTGAATACAATAAAAAAAATGAATTAATAAATTTGCGCCTTCAATCCATTTCAAATCTATTACCTGATAATTCAAAGATTGAAATAAAATTTGATGAATGTTATTTATTATTTGCACCTAAAAACTTAAAATGCTTGAAAATTCGAGGCTTATTTTTAGGAAAATATGTGCTAGATGACATGAAAAATTTGACAACAATTGAATATTCAAAAGATTCAAATAACTACATTGATGATTTTAAAATGAATTCTAAAAAAAATTGTAATGTTAACGAAATTAAAATCTTAGGTAATTATGCATTAATGGAAGATTATTGTTTATCGTATTTTGATTCACTTGAAATTGTTGAATTTGGCGAATCAACGAATCTTTTCTATATTTCTAAAGGTGCATTCAAAGGATGTAAAAATTTAAAAAAAATCATCATTCCTGATACTTGTGTTATAATTAAAGAAGGAGCATTTAAGGATTGTACTGGTTTAAAATCAGTAGAATTTCGTAAAAAGAAAGGAAAATCAAGCAAAGACTTATATTTAAAAATAATTGAAAAAGAAGCATTTTTTAATTGTAAATCACTTTCTACTTTTCATGTTCCACCAACAATTGAACAAATTCATGATAAAGTTTTTATGAGTTGTAATAATTTGGAAATTTTTGAATTTGGATCAAATTCTTTATGCATGAAATCGATTGGTGAATGTGCATTCAAAAATTGTAGTTCACTTAAATCATTTAATATTCCCGAGTCATGCGTTTCGGTAGGAAAATCTGCATTCATGAACTGCACGAATTTGGAAATAATTTCTGTAAAAGGGACATGTTTTTCAAACATTCAATACAGAACTTTTTATAATTGCTCTTCTTTGAAAAGATTCAATACACAAGTCAGCAGTAATTATGATAATTTCTTTGTTGGTTACCAATCTTTTATGAATTGTATTTCATTAAAAGAATTTATTATTGATTTAATAAACTCTAAAGAAGAAGGAAGAGAAAATGATGAATCAATCAGAAGAAGTTGCATGAAAAAAGAAATTCATTCAAAAGCCTTTTGTAATTGTAAATCATTAGAAAAAATTCATATATTTATCGATAATCTTCAAATAATTAATATTGATGCTTTTGATGATTGCGATTCCTTGCAAACAATAGAAATCAATTCAAATAATTCAATGCCTCTGTTTGTTAAAAAAATGAGTAATCTTTCATTTATCAGTGAAAAAATCATCGTTAAAATTTATAATGAAGGAAAAGAAAATAGATCAATAAAATTAAAAGAGATAATTAATCCAAAAATAACAAGAAAGCGTTGTTATAAAGAACATTTCTCCCATTTGAATACATCTTTTCTTTCTGATGAAAAGAGAAATGAAGATGATAATGATGAAACTATTGATCAGAAGAAAAAAACAAGAAAAAGATTCATTACTGATGATATGATATGTTTGTATACTCAGAAGAAAGAAATATTTGAGAATTATCGCCTGTATTCTTTTCCAAGTTTGAATAACAAGGGAATTTCTATAGGTATACGATATGGAAAAAGTATATTTGATATATAAGTCATTAATAATTATAATAAATAAAATTTATTTGATAAATTAATATTTTTTTTTTTCATTTATAATATAAACAATATTTATTAACCACCAGAAATGCATGACAAACATGACTCTTTTTTTTATTTAGAAATAAAGTATGCCCTCTATTATGAAAGTGAAGTGAATTTTTGTTTTGAAAATATCTTTTTAACAATTAATGCTATTTTAGCTGAATATTCTTTTTATAAAAACAATCATTTATTAAATATATAATTATATTTATAAAACTAATTTACAATCAATACACCTTCGTTTTTAAACAATTAAAAAATCACTTCACTTTCCAAATAGAGGACACAGGTTATCTTGAATGCAATCTTTTTTGAGTTGTGCTCTCAAAAAGTTGTTATTGAAAATTAGTAATGTTCTGAATATTATGTGTCAAAAAAAGTTGTTAATCGAAAAACTTTATATATTTTTGAAGGACATTAATAGAGTTGATGAATAAAACCGAAATAATGAAACTCTTTCATAAGTCTACATTCAAAGCTTTAGATACAATTTTGATTGATAAACTTTTAGAAAAGTCTATTATTATTGGCGAAGGAGCGACATCAACTGTATATGAAGTAATAAATTGTTTAACAAAAAAAGGATTTCTATGTTTCTACATAGGCGATGAAACCCACAATCCAGCTATTCTATATGAATCTTCAGGAAGTCATCACAGAATTAGAAGATTTTGAACTTATTGGAATCATTTATGAAATCTGTTCAGCGATGAAATATCTTCATGATAATAAAATCATTCGTCGTGATTCGAAAATGGCCTACATCATTGTAAACGTTGAAAAACATGCAAAAATCTGCGATTTTGGAATTTCTAAGTATACAGATTTAACATCTATATCAACCTATACTGCTGGTAGAATTATAAAAAATTATCATCATTGTTGGTGGATAAATTACAAATAAAAAGAATTAATTACAAATAAAGTTAAGTTAAAAAATATGAATTGTTCAACAAATTCAATCAATTAGAAACAAGAATTCTAAATCAATTTTTTCCCCATCCTTTTTAAAAATTTTATAACAATGAAATGTGATATGATAATAAATTAGCATTTTGTTGATTAAATGGATTGCAGCAAAAGATTATTACCTAAAAATGAAAAATTTGATTTTTTTCCACTGGAACTCTAGAATTGTTAATGAAAGGAATTGAAGTTGAATTAGATATGTCTTTTACACCAAATGAATTAAAAAACTTCTTATTAAACAAAATTCAGAAGCACGTTTCTATACAAAAGTGTGATTTAATAGTTTATGTTTCAGGGGGAATTCCATTTCTCAGTGGTAATCTAAAAGATATTTATTGCAAAGAAGTTGGACCACAACCGTCGCCATACATCTATGGAGTTTTAACAAGTCCATTAAATCCTATTGATATCAGCAACAATTATTACGAACTTTGCAACACGAATGATATAAATCGAAAAACACTTCTTTCACCACTTTTTGAATCGACATCTATCGGCCTTTCAAATATTGCCTGTCTCCTTGGCTACCTGAACCATGAAGGCAATCACAGTGATCTTTTTCTTCGTTCATGTGCATATTTCATTCATTTTCCACCGTTAATAACGTCTTTCCAACGCGTCATTGATAACTACGATGTAAACGGTCGCGACATCATCACCATTTGCTCGACGTTGTGGACATATTTTCGATGGATGGTACCGAACAACATAAAAAGTATACAACTTTTTGAATATGCATTGAAATGTTGTAATTTGCTTTGTAATGATCCAAGCATTCCTGAAAGTTTGCCCCTTCAAACGATAGAAATAACGCCCAATATTTCAGAGGATATGAAATTTCTGACAAAATTGAATCTGGGACGTTATGCATATGTCTGGACTGGTGATTTTGGCTTGGATTATAATTCAGCAATGATGAAAGAGATTGAAATGTGTGATATTGAAAAAGCATATGAAAAAAATATGTTTTTCACGCCAATTTTGCCTCTCTCAATTCTTGATGCAACTGGCTGTTCGATTGTGAGAGGAAAGAAGCACAATTTCCTTTATTTGAAGCAATCTTGTGAAAAAGGGACAAACAATGTAAATAATGTTGACATTATTGATCCAATGACTGGCTTTGTCGATTCTATTGATGTCTATTCATTTGCGAAGAGAGAAAAAATTTCATTAAATACAAGACAAGAATCATTTGAGAACGTTATTGATACAGAAAAGATCAAACAAATTATTCTTGTTTACCTTGATGAAACATCTGTAATGAAAAATAAATTTGATTTTAATGACAAATCAAAAGATTGTCCAACATGCCAACTTGCAGCAATTCAATTTTTGACCGCATTTGCTAATCGATTGTTAGGCTATCGAATTCCATGCATGATTGGACTTGCTTCATACAAAGGTGAAGCATTAATGCGTGTACCATTTACTCCTTTCACTCCTGATTTTGAAGCTGAAATATTAAAAGAATCCAAGTTAGGAAGATATGATATCTACTCAAAATTTCTTTCATTTGCAATTGATGAAATTAAAAAATTTTCATTAAATGAATCAGGACAAGAAATCTATCCAAAAGCAGTGAAAAGAATCATATTAATGGGACAATTCTATTATGATAATGAAGGATATTTGGACTATGCCAATATTACTAAAGAATTAATTAAAAACAAAATTATTTTTGATAACGTTACAATTGGAGATGACGATTATTCCAAGTTAATAACTGCAATTGCACACATTTCTGGCGGATTATCATTCAATCCGAAGACGATAATTGAAGGATTGAATTTATTTGAAAACAGTGCGTTTCTTGATTTTAATGTACGTTATACAAAGATAGTTCCTGTTATTCCAGATGATAGATATTCATCACCAAAAAGAATTAAACAAAATCCTGATATTATTGAGCCAAATTTCCTTAGAAGAGCAGCCGAAAAATCTAGTTTTGATTCTGATTTAATGATTTATCATTTATGTCCTTTTATAAATCATGGCTTTGCAACACCACGTCATATAGTTTTTGTTAACCAAGGAGTTCAAGCTCCAAATAAAAGAATTCGCAGAATTCTTCGAGAACTTCGTCTTGCAGCCAATTTGATGAACGAAAACTCACCTGATTATGATGATGAAATAAAAATATTCACACTAAGAATAGATATGACTAAATGGACTGTTTTCATTAAAGGAACAAGTGGAACTATTTATGAAGGAAGATGGTATCAATTGAAAGCTTTTTTCCCAGATTTGTATCCAGCAGTTGCTCCGGCAATATACTTTTCGACAGCTCCATATCACTTGAACATTTCTAAAGAAGGACGAATTTGCTTAAATATCGTGGAAAAATATTACATGCCGACAATTCATATGATCGATATCATTCAAGAAATCAAAGAATTATTTGTTTCTCCTTCAATTGAATCTCCAATTCAAATCGACATTTTCGAGACTTTTTTGAATGATCCTGACAGTTATTACAGAAAGGCAAAAGAATCAGCTGAAATTGTTGGAAAAAAAGATTATAACGAGTTTTTGGAAAAAGTAAAAATTGTGGATTCAGATATTCCTGTTCCTATTATTAACGTAATTCCTCGTTACATGATTTCACAGGTGTCAGGAAGAGAAATAAGAGATCGGGTTTTGTCATCAACAGGAGTTTATTACGAAAGGAGTGAATTAAGAAGAATTATAGCTTCAAGTCGAAACCCTGTATGCATAATTACAGGAAGAAGATTAACAGAAAGAATTGAAGACATTTGATTTTTAATTTCTTCTACTAATTTTTTAATCTAAAATTGAATTTATGAAACAAATAGTATAATATATTTTGGTTTTTTATACAATCTATTATAGTGGTCCTAAAAAATATTGATAAGAAATTTGAGAGAAATTTTCATGTTTCATTGAAAAAATTGAGAAAATTTATTTAAAAATAATTTGAGAGAATTTTAAAATTCGTTTCAAATTCATTCAAATTTAATGACCTATTCATGAATCAATTGCTGGTCAATCTTTTGACCTTTTATTTATTTATCGGTTTTCTTTACCAAAAAATACAAACGAACGCTATAACTTAATCGCAAGTGGTTCTGCAATCGCACAATTTTAATAAAAGCAAAACAGCTGATGCATTAAGTATTTCGTTAAATTGCGTCAAAGCAGTAGCTAAATAGATTGATGAAGGGAGACCAGAATAAACACAACCCTGCCGACCACAAATATTAACAAATGAAATCAAGTATTTCATGTGCGTTAAAGCAATAATATTTCCTGAAATCCCTGGAGCTGAAATGGCAAATGTTTCCTGAACACACATTTTATTCTTTATATGGAATAATCTAAGTTTAGCAACAAACAATTCTTTGATTGATTCTTTTCCAAAAAAATTGAAACAAAGCTTCGAAGTGCAAGGCAATCAAGTAAGATTTTAATTTTAATTTTTAATAAAAAATCAACTTTTTCAATTGCCGAAAAAATATTGATAAGAAATTTAACTTTTTAAATTAAAAATTTTAAAAATAAAATAACTTTTGTTAACGACGATTAACTATTGAATTCATTTCTTATCAATATTTTTTAGGAACACTATATTTCTGCACAGAATTATTGATAAGAGCAAAACAATCATTTAACTTTTTAAATAATTTATATAATCCGTTATAGATTTCAAAGAAACTTTTTATTAACTTTCTCTTTTTTTATTTTTGAGTTTATATCATTATATTTAGAATTTAATATTAATTTTCTCATAAATATAAATATGATTTTATTAATTTAATATAAAATTAATATTTTTATTAAATAAATATTTTTATTGGTTGAGATATTAAGTGTACTCATAATTAACTTATTTTTTTCTGGATTTTATTTCCATTTTTATTTGCTATTTCGTAAATGGGCTTTAGTCTTAAAAGTAAAGTTGGAAGCCCAGATTCAGCTTCATCAGTCCTTGTTTCAGATATAAATATAATATCGCTCATATTTGGTATTCTAATATTAATTTTAGGAATTGTTGATATGATTGTTTTATATGTTATTCCAAATAATATAATTAAAGAAAACAAACGAAAATATCCCGATTCTAGTTTTGAAAAACCCAAATCCGCTGTTATTGGTATTCATTTCACTTTACATAGTCTTATAATCCTTCTTGGAATAATTCTCATTATATGCATCTTTGATTTTGTTTCAAATATTGACGAGATCATGATAATATTAATGATTACTACCTTATGCTTAATCTTCATTTTCTGGATTGTTGCCTTGGTTGTAGGCTTTACACAAATTCGTTATCACAAATCGAAAATGTCAGGTGATGAAATATCATCAATCATAAAAACAGATCCTCCAATTAATTCCATTTTTATTTACACCACAGGCAAAATTCGTGTTGAAAAATGTACATACAAAGACAACAAACGCAAATGCCAATACGAATATAAAACTTGCTATTCAAGAAAAGGAGTTTCAATCCCAGTTCAATCCCACTTTTTGAATGACCCAAATTCATTCAATTATTCAGAGCTACCAGATATGTTTTATCTGAAAGTTAGGCAAGAAATAAATATGTCCACAAGATTACGAGCCAATTATAATAAAATCGTTGATAGGGCTTACTCGTGCGACAAGGGCCACACTGTTGTCAACGAAAACTACCCGCAAATTGAAGGGACCTACATTGTGACCTCAAAAAAACTGCCAACTGGGCTGAAATCAAGTACAAGGACAGCATCAATTATATTCGGTGTTGGCGTGTATTATGAGATGTACTCAAAGTCTTTACCAACTTTGGACTACATTCAAAAAGTGGACGCCGATGTAGTGGAGACAACAAACTACGACTCGGTGTGGATAAACTGCAACAATTACGGAGCATGCTTACGATCTAATTCAAAGCCAAAACCATGAAATGAATGAACTTGAGATGTGATATAATTAAAACGGTTTTTACTGTTTTTTTGTTTGAAAATTAAATAAACCATTCAATTTTTTGAAAACATATTCAAAATTCAAATAAATTAATTGAATTGTTATTTTTTAAATAATTAACTTACTCTCTATGTAAACATATAATTAAAAAGCTATTTTAAAGACTTGTTTATTCAAACAAATTGAACAATAAATCAACTTCTTCTGCAAAGTTATACATTTCATTTGCATTTTCTTCAATTTTTTTGTGCTTTTCTACGATGAATTTATTTTGATTTCTGATAGAATTTAGATTATGTGATTCTTGACTACTGCATTCATTAAAATTGAAATTTATTTCATCTGCTCTTTTTTCACTTTTGAATTTATTAAGCATAACATTTTCTAAAATTGATATTTTTAGGTTTTTTAAATAATTATTTGCCAATTTGACGTATCTATTTCTTACTGAATTAACTGAACGATTTATAAAGCTTTTAGAAATTATATTCCAGTGAGGGCCAATGTCATTGAATTTTTTAATCAAGAGATAATCTTCTTTCATTGTCCATTCTTCTTTTGTTAGTTTTGGGCTTAAATAGTTAAACCATCTTTCTCTGCATTGTCTTGGATTGCGATCGTTCATTTGTTTCGAAATTAGGCTCCATTCTTTATCACCATATTGACTTACTAGTTGCTTTAGCTTCTCATCTTCTATTTTGGTAAATATTGACTTATGATATTTTGTAGTTCTTCTTTGACCTTGAGGGATTTGACGAAAGGAATGATTAAACAATAAAGAATTTTTAAATGGAAGAAAATAATTTTGGCATAAAAGAAAATCAGGACTTGATCCTTGAAATGATTTCATCATTATTTATTTGATAAATGATGCGAATTTATGAGTTTTCAATTAGACCTGCTAATTATCAATTGAAATAAATTGAAAAGCAAAATTTTGAACAATCATTTTTATTTGCAATTTTGAAAATATAAAATATGGTTATTGAAGCAAAATAAGCTTTTTTTATCAATTGAATGAAAGATAAACTATCATTTTTATTGAAAAAATAATTTTTTTTTGAATTTGAAATTTTTCGTTGACTTTAACTTAACCTTGAATATCTTTTGGATGAATAATATAATAATTTTTTTTTTTTTTTTTTTTTTTTTTTTTTTTTGAGAAATGATAAATAGCACACTGTTAAGGTGAAGTGACCATCACAGTATTCAAAAATAAAAACTTTTTGATAAATGTAATTAAAACTTTTTGATAAATGTAATAAGAACTTTTTGATAAATGTAATAAGAACTTTTTGATAAATGATATTTTTATTTTGGCGCCTTTTATGTTTTAGACTTTAAAACGATTTCCTAAATACTCGATAGCGATTATCTTAGACTTTAAAACGATTATCTAAATACTCGATAGCGATTATCTTAAACTTTCAAACGATTATCTAAATACTCGATAGCGATTAACTTAGACTTTAAAATTTATACTATACCACATAGACGAAAAGACCAAACATAATTTAAATGAATAAATTACTTATTGAATATTATTTTTATGAACATTTGATATTTTAATAGATTAAAAATAAAAATATTGGAATCATTAATATTTTACTAAAATTGTGAGAGCTTTAACAAATTTTGAAAATATTAAGAAAAAATTCAAATATTTAAATATTGTAGGATATCTTACAATATTGTAAGATATTAAAAAAAAATGCTAGTAAAATCCTAAAGTTTTAATAAATATGAATAGTTTTTTTTTTTAGTTTTTAATTTATAGCAACATGGTTTCAGAATTATTTAAATGTAGTATTTTAAAATCTCAATTAATCATTTTTTTCATCTTGCTTGTACAAATTTATTTGAACTAACTGTTTTTACAGAAATTTATTCGACTGTTTCTCAGTAATATAATTTAATATTAAATCAATATATTTTAAAAGGATACGCCAACTGTTTAAAAATCTAATTTTTCTTTTATGAGCTTATTTTATAAAAAAAATGAGACTTAGGTTGATTAAATGAAAGTTTGTTTTTCGAAATAATTTTAATTATAAATTTTCTGCTAGATTTGGAATTCAGGGAGTAGCCATTTGTGTCAATATTATAATCATTAATAAAAGTAACGTATTTTATACTGTTTTTTTGGCAACACATTACATATTATTATTTAATCTGGTTTAAATATGGTCATAGTGGCGCTTGCTCTATATTTTATTATCTTTTTGAGGAATTAGTTTTGTGGATAATATATCTTTTTGAAGACTTCCATATTAATTATTACCAATTTTGAATATCAAGTTTAAATTAGAGTAAAATACCAGTAACTTCAAGAATATTATTGTAATTATGTCGCTATATTCCATAATAGTTTCATTTCGGTATTACTATATTCCCTAATAATTTTAGATCTATAATTTAATTTCACAAAAAGTTCTTATTACATTTTTCAAAATGTTCTATTACATTTATTAAAAAGTTCTTATTACATTTATCAAAAAGTTCTTATTACACTTATTAAAAAGTTCTTATTACATTTATCAAAAAGTTTTATTTTTTGAATACTGTGATGGTCACTTCACCTTAACAGTGTTATATCTATTCTACCCCAATATTTATTTAAATAATTTATATAATTAATTTTTTACTACTAACACTTCGCATCATTAAGATTATCAACATGGTATTGCGGAATTATCCATATAATTCCAATTTTTATGGAGAAATTTATCTTTAACGCTGAAAAACTTCATAAATATCTCCATTCATATAAAAGAAAGAATTATGGCTATGGATCGATAAGAATACTTCCTATCGGTTTATCACCTGAAGGATGAAAAGTAGGCACAAGTTTCTCCACTATTTTAACAATACCAGGATCATTCTTGTAGCTGGCCTTTGCAAGCTCTTCGAGCTGAACCAAGAAATATTCTATGTCAAATTCAATAGGCTTTCCTATGTGGATAAGCTTATTGTCAGTTTTCTTCATTCCTTCTTCAATCATGAGCTTTTCTTCATACAATTTTTCACCAGGACGAAGTCCGATGTATTCAATTTTGATATCTACATCGGGCTTGTAACCAGCGAGTCTTATTAGATTTCTTGCAAGTGTGTCAATCTTCACAGGCTCGCCCATGTCGAATACGAATATTTCGCCTCCCCAAGCGTACATTCCAGCCTGCAGGACGAGTGAAACAGCTTCAGGTATAGTCATAAAATATCTAGTTATTTCAGGATCAGTGACTGTGACAGGCCCACCTTTCTCTATTTGCTTTATGAAGAGCGGAATAACAGAGCCATTGCTTCCAAGGACATTTCCAAATCTAACTGCAGCAAACTGTGTCCCTGTTCTTCTCTTGTTCTCTACACACTCAATCTTTAGCTTTTCTTCAAAAAGCGAAGCTTTCTTTCTTTCGTCTGATAAGTCGGCATGATTGTTCAAATTTGGAAGAATATCAATTTTGTTCTTTCTGCTTACAACGTCCATTGTTTGTATCACCATTTCACAAAGACGTTTAGAAGCTCCCATTATACTTGTTGGATTGACCGCCTTATCTGTGCTTATAAGAATGAATCGTTCTGCTCCATTTTTCAAGGCAGAATAGGCCGTTTTGTACGTGCCAATGACATTGTTCTTGATTGCTTCACAGGGACTTGTCTCCATCAGTGGGACATGCTTGTGCGCTGCAGCATGATACACAATCTGTGGCTTATATGTTTCAAAGACCATGTTAACACGTCGGCTGTCTCTTACTGAACCGATAATCACTGCAAGATTCAACTTTTTGCCGTGTTTGAGAATGAGTTCTTGCTGAATGTCATACGCATTGTTTTCATATATGTCAAAGATAATAAGCTGGCTCGGATCATGCTCAGCTATTTGTCTACAAAGTTCAGAACCGATGCTTCCACCTCCTCCAGTAACAAGGATTCTTTTTCCTTTTATGTGCTTGTAAATCTCATCCATATTTACTTTGATTGTTTCTCGGCCAAGTAAATCTTCAATTG
This sequence comes from Tritrichomonas musculus, assembly GCA_039105265.1. NCBI lineage: Eukaryota > Parabasalia > Tritrichomonadida > Tritrichomonadidae > Tritrichomonas > Tritrichomonas musculus. Next base: position 1,290,107 of record JAPFFF010000038.1, on the reverse strand, counting down.
CTATTTGATTCAAATTTGAAAGAAGTCTTAAATTTTGTATAGATTTATTTGTGTCATTTTTTTCTTTTTGATTTCTTTTCATTTCATTGTTTTTTGGAGTTTTACTAACTAAAATAACATAGCAATCAGTTGCTGCTTGAGGATTAAATAAAAATCTGGGACTTTCTTTTTCATTTCTCCATGAGTTCTTGCATATTAGACAGTCCTTATCAAAGTCATAGCCTTCAACAACGCATGAATGCCATCCTTCGCTTTTTCCAGGTGGACATTCTAGTAATTCGCCATCAGCAACAGCTTTCCATCCTTCTTGGCTGGTTGTAAAGCACACAATTGATGAAGTATTTAAAACATCTTTGATTGATAAATTTTCGGATTTGATTATTTGATATGATATGCCAAATTTAAAGTAATTCTCAAGTCGACGAAGAGATTCTACAGGATTTCCAGTATTTTTTCTATTATAACATGCAATATCATAACATTCCTTAAACGTTGGCGGAGGGCGAGTAATATTAAAACGAATTATTGAGTTAATGTAAGCAACGCATGCTGCATATGCATAACTTGAATTACCATATTGCTTGTAAATATCCGTTGAATTTATATTTTTATGATAACTTTTCGTTAATGTACCTATTTTAATTGGCTTAACTATTTTGTCTGGGTTATTGCTCTCATCAAAAGAACCAATGTTATTTGATCGCACTTTTTTAATTGATTGATAATTTCCCATTTATAAACAAACAATAAATGAATTTTTGCGAAACATATGCAAAATTTTCAACAAAGAAAAAAATAATTGAAAGATTTAGGTTTCAACTTTTTGATAAAAAAATTTATTGTCCTTATATTTGAATATTTATATACTGAACTTGCATTTTAAATAAATATCAGATAAAAGAATGTAAATTAATGGATTCAATTAATTTTTTAATAAAGTAAACAAAAAGTCAAAATCTCAATTTTATTTTATTTTGAAAAAGGAGAATTATCTGGAACATTTTACATAAAGTTAGTTGAAAAACTGGTCGACATCATGAAAAACTAGTCGACATCATCGAACTTTTTGTGTAATTTTTTAGAAAATTTTGTTTATCTCCTCAGAAATCGCTAAAAACTGGTCAACATTCAAAAATTCACAATTTTAATTATCTCCTCACTTTTTCAGAAAATTGAAAATTTGTTAAAAAAATTTTTTTATTTTATTTTAGAGTGCGATCAGAGTACAACAACATAATTCCTTCAAGAAGAATGTTTCCCTGATATGAATTATCATTCCGTTTCATAATTATGGATATATATCCTAATGCATATACAGAAATTATTGATTGTACGAAAAATATAATGCATTATTTCGAAAAATTATCATATATAATTAATACAAATCTCGAAAATCTCAAGAATATCATTGAATACAATAGTTTTAAAAATGAAAATGAGTTATATAATCGTTCAAGATTAATATATTTAAATATAGTTAGAAATGGGTTTTGTGCCAATTCATATGGTAATAACTAAAATTGATTACTGGAATTAGTGAAAATATTGGTTTTAGTTATAGAAATTAAATATTTTTCTTTTATTATTAAGGATAATGATGAAGAGATGTTCTTTGTGAACATTAACCATAGTATAATTAATAAGCAAATGATAATAATGAGAAATGCATCATTTATCTTCAATTGATACATATTTCCGATATATTTGGTAGATATGAACAAAATTTAAACTTTTGCATGAATTTCAATAATCTTTCAAAATTGAGATTCATTGATTTAACAATTTGAGTAATTTCTCTCAATAATTGAATGAGTTCTAAAAAATTTTTATAATTTTTTAATGTCTCCCAGTTTTTGAATAAGCATCATAGAAAAGTATTCAGAGTATTTCTATGAGTTTAATGAAAAAGTTGATGATGTCGACCAGTTTTTGATGATGTCGACCGGTTTATCGTCAAACTATATATAACAGAAATTCCAAAGTAAGTGGATAAACCAGTAAACATCAGAAAAAAACTGGTCGACATCATCATAGAACTCATTCAATTATTGAGAGAAATTACTCAAAAGATATTTGAGTTATATTTGAGAGCCTTTTCAATATCATTTTTCATTCAATTTTGAACATCTTTATGAAATATTTGAGTGCGATTTTATGAAAAAGTTTACGATGTTTACTCGTTTATCGTCTTACTATAAACTGGAAGTCAAAAGTCGGACGGTGAATTGAAAAAATTTGAATATAAAATTAAACGTTATAAAACGCAAAAGTTTCAAAAAAAATGAATTTTCCAAAATTCATTTATTTTTAACAATTTTGTTTTGTATATGAATGAATAATAAGATATTATTTAATTAAAATATTATTAATAATAGACCTTTTTAAAAAAAGAAATTTTTTTTGCGATAAAGTATACTTTTTAGCGATAATGATCACTTTTTCATAAAAATGAACTTTTTCACAAAAACGTAAAGCGATTAGAATTATTATTTAAAACCAATGTTATATGATTCTAAACAAGCATATAATATATTTTAGTTGTTATAAATTATGTTTTATCAGTTTATTTTTCAGATATATAGATTAATTTGTTTAAGTGAAAAAGTTCTTTTTTTATGAAAAAGTAGACATTATCGCTAAAAAGTATACTTTATCGCAAAAAAAATTTTTTTTTATAAAAAGGTCTAATATATTTAAGGTATTAACATAATTTTATGAATTATTTTGCAAGATAATTGTATTTTTTGAATGATCGTTATGCTCTCAGTTTTATTTTCATTATTCGTCTTCGAGACTTATTTATGATGCTTAAATTTGTTCTTAGGAGATAAAACAAATATGTTAGAATTTGACCAATTGGCACATAGGATCTAGTATTATTTTTTTTCTTTGAATTTCATAACTTTTTGAATGCTTTCATTGAATTGTTCAGATTTTTTTGAACATTTTTAAATCAACATTGATTGATTATAAATAAAATAAAATAACTTTTCATATATTACTTATTTGTTAAAACTCTTTATATTTATTTTTTGTTTGTTTTTATTTGAGAAAAACGTAGATAATGTAAAAAAATCAATATTTTGCAATTATCTTTGGAATGTATGTTAGAAATTTTAAATTTATTACTTTATTAATTATTATATATGATGTATAATAACATATATAACGCATTAACATTTTTGAAGAAAATAGTTTCGTTTTATTACGTTGATAAAATTTTAAAAATAAAGAAAAAACTCAAAAATTTTGAAAAAAATCGTCCGATTTTTGATCTGCTTCAAAAAGTGAAAAAATAAAAATATTTTTATTCAAAAAGTTAACAATTGTAAATCTTCGAAAAATAAAAAATCTATTTTTTTTCTCAGATAAGCTTCATGATTTCTAATACAAACTGCAGTTCTTTGTTCGAAAAGTCATTACATCCTTTCCTATTTGTTTCTTATCTGGTTGACCAAATTTAATAATATCTTCTTCAATAAAAATACGTCATTTTGCATAAAACTCGACTGGGCAATCTTTTGTGTTGGCTTGTAGAACTTATTATTAATATTTATCTCAAAATATTGTATATAAAGATATATTCTCCCAATGATATTTGGTCAAATAGTTTGTGATTATCTCTCAATTCTTTCAAAGAAGATTTTAATATTTTTGAAAGAATAAAATTTAATTTAAAAAGTTTTTCATATCAAATAAATAAATGAAAGCCAATTCAACATGGTTCGAAAATTTATCCGATCAAAAGGAAATTCCAGTAACAATAGCTGTGCATCTTGATCCTTGTATTAAAGATGAACTTCTGAAGTCAATTAATAACGAATATTACCAAAAAAATCCAATTCAAATCAATGGATTTGACCCACAAAACCATAATGAAATAGATCTTTCAAAAAATGAAGAATTATTGAATGATTTAGTAGATAAAACTATATCTGGATATACTTCACCAATATCAGATTTTATCTTGCAATGGGGAGCTAGCAAAGGATTAAGGATAACCAAAAACAAACATTTGCAAAATATCACAGGGATTCTTACATTATTTTGTTATCGGACCATTGATCGTTCTGAAAAACTCTACGAGTTATTACAAATATATATTAAATTCAAAAGTGAAAATGTATTCCGAAATAAGAATGAAGATTATGTCAATACAACAAAAAATAAGAAGAAGAAACTAATTTTATCTTTAATTATATTTATAAGTTTTTTTATTTTTTTTTTTAATTTATTTCCTCAGCATAGCTAAAGATGTTGATTTTGGGCAATTTCCTTTTGGGTTATCCCACACATTGTCTTTTTATCATTCGGCAGCTGGAAAACCCAAAATTATTCAAGAGTCATAGGTTCGAAATATATATTAAATTATTTTTTTTTTTTAAATCTATTATTCCATTCAAAAAGTTATATTAAAAAAAAATATGTTAATAAATTATTTTTTTTGCTTTTTCTTTTTTCTTTTTCTTTTTTTATTTGGGGAATCGGAATGAAAATTAGATTTAAGCCTAAAAATATTTAAAAATATCATTTTTATTATTATATAACAAGCTCAAGATTATATCAAATAATGAATCATTTGAGGAGAATTTTCTAACCTAAATAGATAATACAACAACGTAATTCTTTATATTGTGTAGATGCATCATTACATGTTTTTATCTAACATTATTACATTTTTGAGGAAATACTTGAAATAATTTACCAAAACAAAAACTGAATTTTTGGTTTTCTTCCAATATCAATTTGTTATCTTATGCTGATTAATATTTAATGATTTGAATTTATCAAACGTGCAAAATTATGGAGAAATGTTGAGTAATATTTAGCAATTTCAAAGAGATAAAAAAGTAAATCACAAATTTGATGCTTTATATTAAAACAATACACTTATAAAAACAATTTTTAATAGCAAAGACTAGTTTAATTCTTAGAGGACATAAGTGATATTTGATCATTTATCAAAAAAGTTTTCAGTGAGAATAGTTGGTCTCAACATGAATATAGTAGTATATACGAGTCGGTTTCCGCTGGGGCTGGCACCCACACCGTCAACACGAACTCGTCATAAAAGAAAAAGAAAAGAAAAGAAAAAGAAAAGAAAAGAAAAAAGAAAAAAAGAAAAAAATATTCTTGTTCTCACTACTGCTCCCCATCTATGAAACGGCACAGGTACCCCACCCCACAACCGCCCATCTATGAAACGGCACAGGTACCAGCCCCGAGAATCTCGTACCTACTACAACAAAAATTAAAATAAAAGAAGTTAGATTTTACTAAGTAGTTCTTCTATATGAGGTAGTTCAGCATTAGTTTGAACACCTACATCCCAAAGGTCTTCAGTTTGAACACCTATCTCTTTATATTCATAGGGAATAAAATGACACTCTGTCACTATAAACATTTCTTCTTCTTCTTCTTGATGTTCCTTATAGTTTTTATACAAGCCCACTCGCTTTTTTTTCTTTGGGAACTTGGTAATGTTTCTTTCTTTGTCATCAAGAGGATAATGACGATGTTCATTATTATCAATTCTATCAACAATGATTTTCCCCCACTTGTTCATACGAAAATAAAAATGAAATGAATCATTTAAAAAGTGAGTAAATGTCATTTGTGCCACTCAAAGGCTTTACTAACGACTATGAGATACTGAATAGGTACCCCTTTACTATAAGACGTAAGAGTAATCATTTTATATGCAAAGATGCAAAACATATAAAGGGGTATATACGAGTATGTCTAAATGGCAACTACTACTTGAAACATGTACTTATAGCAAGACAGTTCATACCTAATGATGACCCACAACATAAAATAGAGGTAGACCATATCAATAGGAATAGGGCTGACTACCATCTAAGCAACTTAAGATGGATAACCCCAACTGATAGTAACTATAACAGGGATATGCCCAAAATTATAAATGCGAGGGCAGATTAGATATTTGGTACTCTAAGAACTCAAAGGCAAAATGTTCTATTTGGTCGATAAATTCCAAATCACCATCTTTCATCATTACACCAAGAAATTCAGGTTCGAAATACTCAGCAGCTAACTCTTTTATCTTATTAATTAAAATATTACATACTCCCTCATTAGTCTCACATCTATAATCATAGAGGTAAGACACTATTTTATAGAGGATATATATACGCTCTTTTATGGTCATGAAATAAGCCATTTATACAGAAATAAAAAAAATGAAATAAACAACATCTTCTTCTTCTTTCTTTTATTTGATTTTTAAATGACAAGTGATGTAGGTACACAAACTAAACCTAACAATAAAATACAACTACTACAAGGTACTATTAAATTTCGACCTAAACTAGTTGATAGAGATGTTGCAAGATTAACAAGAGGTTTGGGTCAAACTATATGGAAGTTCTCTAATAATCAAATAAATCTACAAAAATTATATGAGACATATTTAAATACTAGTATAGCTTTTAAAGACGTACTTGAATTTGCTAATAGACTCAAGAGAGAGAAACCAAGAGCAAAATTTACAGGTTGTGTGTTTGCGATTAAGAAAAATCAAGATGATAAAGATGAACATGGGCATTACATAACAGTATTAAAGCCATATCAATATACTCTCCAAGAATCAGATCAAGGTATATTAACAGAGATAAAATTACATTATGATATTATCAACATAAGGATATCTCGAATGAAGACTGAGGAGGAAAAACAAGCAGCTAGAGAACTGAGAGAGCAGATGAAAGAAAGAACATTGAAAAGTGATAAGAAAGAATATAAAACTAGAGGTATTCAAACAGATGATATACCAGAATTGGCTCCATTACCCAGACCTCCAACTTTAAATCGAAATGATTATCATCTTAACCTTAGGAAAATCGGTAGGAACCGACCCACAAATGTTGAGCCACCAACAAGGGATCAAAATCAAAACAGAATTCAACTTTTACTTCAAAGTAGTACAAATTTAGACGAGGATGATAGACCTAAGAAAAAATCAAAACAACATAAGAAAAAATCAAAACGACCTCGTTCACCTTCACCTCCACCTCCTCCTCCTTCTCATTCACCTCCACCTCCACCACCTCCTCCTCCTTCATCACCACCTCCACAGTTTCCATCATCACATACCTCTCGAGGTACTAGTCCTCCTCCAAGAGAACCCCGTATGACACCACAGAAGACAGGAGAGTTTACAGTAGACCAAAGACGTCATAAAATTCATGATTGGAGGAGTTTAGTCAATGATGAAAATATAGAAGAAGATGTTATTGATGACTACTTGAAACTTCTATATAACAAAGGAAAGAGATTGAATAAACAACCTGGTCAAAATGAAGCAGAGTTTGATAAAAAGAAAATATTGGTTGTACCTACTGCATTTTATACCCTCCTTTCTATGGCATATGAGACTAATGATATGGAAAAAATACATGAACTGATGAAAAGTCCTATCTCAGGTAAACAGTCATTTACACATTTCGATAAAGTATTTGTCCCCATTTGCTCAGATGGAGAACATTGGGTTTTATGTATTGTTCGATATCCAAAGAAAATAATCGAATGCTATGACTCTGAGAATAAGTCAATGGCACCAGAGGTAAAGACACTTAATAAGTGGATCAATATTTCAGGAACAGGTAAGTTAAAAGCAAAATATTATGATGTACCTAGTCAAAGGAATAACAAGGATTGTGGAGTGTTTCTAATGGAATCTTGTCGTACCTTTTTGCATGAAGGAAATGGTAAGTTTAAACAACGCAATATACCAGATATTAGAAAGAGAATACTTCGAGAACTTCAAAACAATGAATTAGAAACAGGTGTTGTATATTAATAAAGACTTTTTATTCAACTCGAAATGGAATTACCACCAAGTGTTAACACTTTATATCCTAATCGAGATAATATAGTTAATGATGGTAATACACCTCTTCCAATCGAAACAGCCTACTTCCTTGAGGATGCTCAACATGATAAAGCTAAGTTTAATAGGTATTGGTTTAATTTCCCACCAGAATGGTCAACTGCAAACAAAGGGGAATCTATTGTTGGTGTTCGTTCAGCGCATATCATTAAGAGAAGACGCAAATTAGAATTTAATGTGACTATATTTAAAGTACAAAAATCCTACTTTGTTTTACATGGAGGAAATATAAACGACCCTATTTTAACTCAAGAACTACTTGATAAATTCTACCAGGACGAACTCAAAGTAGAATATGAAAAAGAGCCTACTTGGAAATGGATAGCAAATTTTGATGTTATTGATTGGGTGTCAGAGGAAGGGGACTTAAGAGGGTTCTTTGATGCTGTCAACACCGCGATGAAATCTTGGATAGCTATGCATGGACAATATGGAAATGCATTTTCCCAAAATGATTCATTAATTGCATATCGAGATATACAAACAGATGGATATTATGATAAAGATGGTTTTCATGAAATTATATATACCAAAAATAATGATAATATAGAGGAAGATTCAAGCCAATTTATCAATTTTTTCCAAATTGGTGATTGGAATGAGGACTTTGCAGATGTGTTTAATATAGGCACAGGAGCTTATCAAAATAACCCTAAGAAGTATTCAACTTTAAGTAAGAGGTTGGTATTTGATAATGTATGGGACAGACATCCATGTAAAATATATTCATCTATTGGTGAACAAGCATTGCATAACTATATTGGAGATAGTGATGTTGAATATAGTCCTATTAAGTACTTCAAGTTAAACTCAATGGACCAAAGGTTTTGGATAGACTTCTATAGTGATGCACATTATAATTGTCCAACCAAACTACCTCCTAAAGATTCATTTGTTATCGAAATGCAATTCCTTCAATACGATAAGATGTTTATTTAAAAATAAATGAGTAAAGAAGAACCAAGCCCATATGAAAAATTATACAACAAAGCTAAATGGAAGACCTTGGACAAATACCTTAGCATGGCAAAACAAGAGAATCTAAATGAAGAAGAAGCAAAGAAATACTTTGATGAAAGAGTAGTACATGATAAGAGAGTACCTAAAGCACAATTTATACCTATTGTATCCAAACATCCTCATGGTTATCAAATGGATACCTTCATTAATAATAAAGAGGCAGGTGGGTTGAATTATCTAATGTTCATCAATATCAACACCAGAAAAGCATATGCATATCCTATGAATGGTAAAGGAGCAAGAGAAGTATTAACAGCACTTCATAAATTTGTTAATGATGTACCTCATGTATATTCGATAACAAGTGATGAGGATGCAGCATATTTATCATCAACAGTCTTAGACTTCATGAGAGAGAAGAACATAAAATACCGAACAACAACTGAGAATAACCATAATGTACTTGGCATTATTAATAGGTTTATGAGAACTATAAGAGATGCTATTGGTGAAAATAGGTTTATTCAACCAAAGGAGATGCATGATTTGGTCAACATATATAACAACTCTCCTCATAGGTCTTTAGATAATAAAGCACCTAATGATATTACTCCAGAGGATGAAATAAAGTACATACAAAAGAATGCACGCATTAATCCATACCATTTTAATCCAGGTGAGAAGGTCAGGTTAGTACTCGAAAAAGAACCATTTGGTAAAAGAAGAAGTAATTTGTCCAATGAGTCTTATATAGTTGACTCACAAAAAGGTAACCAGTTTGTGGTCAAGTCCAAAGATGGTTCAACTAGTTCATTCCCTGGATATAGGTTGTTAAGGACAAGAGACAAAAGGATTAAAGTAGCTGAAAGACTAAATGAAGGTAAAGAAGGTATTATTGAAAAAATATATAACTTTGATGAAGATACTGGTAAGTATGATTTAAAATGGGAAGGAGTCGAAGGTGATGATGCCTTTGCTAGACAAACTATTAGAGATGTAAGGAGAGGTAATCCATTAGTACTTGGTACAGCAGAAAGACAATATTGGTTGGAACAAAAGAAAAATTATGAACGACAAATTAAAGCAGGTCAAAAGGTTGAGGGCAAACCAATACCAGATAAAATTATGAAATACATTTAAAAATTTGTAAATGGATGAACCCCCAAGTGCAGAACTCATAAATAAAGTAGAAACATTGATTAAAGAGACCTTACGGAAGAACATGAAAGAGATAGATGGTGCTTTGATTAAACCATTATCACCTGATTATCCTTTTAGCACAAATGGTATATACTTTTTAATTGGTAAACCAGGTGCTGGTAAAAGTTTTTGGATATGGAGACATATTATGATAACAGAGAGGTTGTTTAAACATCCATACTACCAAAAGATAATATTTTGCTCAAGCTCTGGTAAAATGGATAAAACAGCTGAAACACTTAATAAACAGATACAATCAAGAATCGATTATGTAAAGGAAAGAGAATTAATGAGTTATCTTAAAAGACATCTTCGAAGAAAGATAAAGTATTATGCTATTGTCAAATATGTATTATCTCGAATGAAAGAGACCAATGACGAAATGAGGAGGCTCATTGAGAAGCATCATTTAAATGAGCTCAATGATAAAATAATATATATAGCCAATAAGTTAGTCAAGTATGAAACATCATCATATCCATATAACACATTATTGATACTAGATGATTGTGCAGGTAGTGATTTATTAAAGAATGGTAATAGTGAATTTATCAAGTTGTTAACCAAGACAAGACACTATAATTTAACATGTATCATGGCTATCCAAACTATTCGATTTGTTCATATGAATGCGAAAAGGTTAGCAACAGATATCATATGTTATACAGGATATAGTGAGGAAGATTTTACTAGCTTGTTGCAACAAACTAATAACTCATTAAATACTAAGCAGACAGTAGCTGAATACTTACAACATAAAGAACCACATGAAAAATTCGTAATGAATATTTCTGCTAATAAGTACTATTTCGAATAATTTTTTATTTTTTAAAAATGGGAATTGAACGTCATTCAGTAGAAGATTATTGGAAGCCAAATTATTCCAAAAAGCAACAATTTTCTCCATGGCAAGAGATAATAAAAGGAGGAGTAGGACTAGGCGGTAAGTTATTAATGGGAGCAGCAGATAGTTTTTCGGGAGGTCTTGCAAGTAAACTATTAGATGCTTCAGCAGGTGGATTAACCAAGCATGCTGGTGTTATTGGTTCAGTTGCGAGAGGTCTTGGTGAAAGCTTCTTGAGCGATAGTACAAGAAATAAAATAGCAAATATAGCTGACACAGCATTAAAATATGTCCCAGAAGGAAAAGTGAAAACTGCCTTATCATCAATTAATAAATCTGCAAAAGGTGATTCAGTTGGAGCACCTCTTGAAAAGCCAGCATTTTCGTCTAGATCATTACAAGAGAGTGAATTTACTACCAACAATCGGGCGAGAACCTACATCTAATGAAAACTCAAAAAAACTAAATTTTTGGACTTTTTTGTTTATTTTAAATGTCAAAACATCTAACAGGTTCTAAGAGACTTGCAGTTATTCATAAATGGTTGAATGGAAGGGATGACCCAGATTGGGAAGTTTTACCTACAAAAACCAAAGACAAGTATATTGTAAAACAGCGAAAAACTCCAATAACTCGAGAATATCAAGAAAACTCAGAAAGTGAAAATAACGAAGAAACTCAAGAAAACTCAGACAGTGAAGAACATGAGGAACTTGAAGAAAAGCCAAGAAAGCCAATAAGTTCGAAAGCTGCACGAAAACCTCCAAAACCTCGAAAAACTCAACAAAGCCAAGTTTATGACCCTACTGTGAATGAGGAAATACTAAAACAGCTAAAATCACTAGGTGAAGAAATGAAGATAAGTCGAGAGAAGAAAGAACAGAGACGTATGATAAAGGAGGTTGTTGATAAAAGGATGAGTAAACCAAGACAACAGTATGTTCCTGAAGAACCGCCACAACAATATGAAGAAGAACAACAACCTCAATATATACCTATGAGACCTATTGGTAGGAGAAATCGCATCTTTGAAGATATGATGTAAATTTTTTTCCATCTAAAATGCTCAACAAGGAATCCTATATGAAAACCTCAGCAGAGGTTTGTACCCAGATTGCATCTTACTTTGATGTTGTCGATAATTGCATAGCACTTAGTGATACTAATAAGGCATACTCATTAAATCCACAAACTTCGTATTCACCATCACCACCAATTAAGAGTGGTTCCTATACAACATGTATTATATCTCCTAATACTCATAATACTGCTGATATATATAATGGATTTATTCGAGCAGATATGAAAGTGATGATAAAAATAGACAAGCCAATTCTAAGTGATTTAGAAAATGTCAGTGGTTATAATTTTGGTAAGGTATGGTTTGGTTTTAAGGATGCTCGAGATGCTGTTGAGAAGTATGAAATTGTAGCTAATGGTATGACGCTTTATACCCAGAACTTTGGATGTGAAGAATCCTTTTTAACTGCATGTTGTGCAAATGAAGTTACTAAAAGAGCTGATATATATAGTAAAGCAAGACATAAGGATATTTGGAATGATACTCATGGAAGGAGATGTGGTTTTGTTGCAAATCTTAACAAAGATGTGACTTCTGTCACTGAAACAATTAGATTAAAGATTGATTTGCGACGATTCCTACCTTTATCTAATATCAAATACTTACCAGCATTTGCAGGTAAAATCGAATTACGTCTTTACTTTTCAACAGCTGGTATGGTATATTGTCCAGTTGGTTTTGAAAAGAGCTTGGTTGCTAATCCACATATAATGAAAGACTTCAATGTTGATGAAATTACCAATGAATTTCGACCTATTGGAGAACCAATATGGATGTGGACAAGTACCGAAAAAATAGCAATGGATAAGATTAATGACCCCAAGAATCTTCCACCTGTTGGTGAAAATCATGGAGGAGCATATGAAGTCGCAGGAGCTAACAATACTAAGGCAAGAGTTGACCGAACTATTTACAGTGATTGGAGAACTTGGAGTGTTGTTGATTATTCCATTGAAGAATGTGCGAGTATTATACCTTGTTTTGGTATTCATGAATCTGTATATACAGCACTTGTTCAAAGATATGCTAACCCACAACATCCACTTACATTCCCAACACAGATAATGTCATTTTACACTTGTACAAGACCTCTTAATAATGAACAAGATAAAGCAACTATTACAATTACACCGAATTTTGTAGATAGTATGTTTTGCTTATTCCCACTCAAGCATACGCATAAGACATACTTCAAGAATCCTATGTTTGAAGCATTTCATATGAATTGTGGTAATTACAATAATATTCCTGCTAAAGCATTTGGTACGAATGGTAAGTATCCAGAGTTCCTCGAATATTGCCAGAATGCAATGAACATGAATGGAGAGCAAAATGGATTTAATAAAGAGGTTATTGCAAGTTTAGCGAATGAGTATCAATATAATGAAAACACAACAGGCTATTATCCAAATGATAGGTCCTCATTCTTCATAGGTCTTCCTACTGAAACAGATGGAACATATCAACAAGGTCTTTCAAGTCTTGCACCTATTAACTTCGAATTGATATGTAGTCAAAAGGCAGATAATCCATTTAGACAGGAAGTAGATACGCCTCCATTATTATGCTTATTAACAGATATATCAATTAGTATTTTGATTAGACCAAATGGTATGCCACCATCAGTACGTATTGGTCCTTATGATTTAACAACCCCTGAGTAAAAAGAAGTATATTTTATTTTATAAAAAATGTCGAATGATTATAGAAGCCCACATGCTGAGATTGTTGGAAGAGAAGGTATGATGTATAATGAAGCTACCATGAAAAATAAGGACTTAGAGTTTCAACATTTTGGTGTGTTCAGTAATACTAATACTTATTCTGTAACCTTCAACCCATATATTAATCGACCACCTACCCAGATTATTGAACATGAGGACCCTGTTAGATTTCCAGATACTCGAGAACATATAACCAAACCTGTTCGTGAACCTCCTGTTAGTATTACAGATGGTGGTTTTTATCGACATATAGGTGAAAAAGATAGACCAGTACCTCTCTTACCAAAATATCTTAAGAAGCCTGAGAAACCACCAATGCAAGGTAGAGCAAGAGAATATAATAAACAAGATATTCGATATGGACCTACCCAACATATCTTTACCCAAAATAACATATATTAATTTTTTATTGAATTTTTTATCCAGATGAAAATGACAACAAGAAACGTCTATGACTATGTCAATGAACTTCGCGCAAAATGTGCTCCAAATACTAAACAATGTAATTTCTCGATACTTTGTGACAAGTACCCAATGAAAACAGGAGAATGGAGTTATTTAGGCAAAGTACTCTATGTCTCAATCAAGGTAAAAGACAAGTGCCACAGATTTTATCCAGATAAGCTCAAAGAACTTGATCTTGACTCAATATTTATTAAGCCTAACTCAAGGAGAAAAATAACTGAAGATTTCGAAGAGTTCTACATAAATGGAAACACTACCACTCAAGAGTATCAAGGAATCAAATACTACAACTACTCCATTGCAGCTGCTCCTACAAGTCATAAACCAAAAATCGATGCTCTCAAGCAGAAATATCAAATTGAGTCATTTGACATGTTTATTGGAGAACAGCTAGACTTAGTACTTTAAGCCTATTTTTTCCCAACCTAAATGATTAAGAAGAGGGGTACAACCAATGGAGTTCAAGCAAATGTATCTTTAGAACCATCAGCAGCTGCATCATCTACATCAAACATCAACAACAACATTATTATTAATAAGAGAGATGATGGCAAGGAAGACATTGTTATTACAAGAGACATTGGAGTGCAAACAGAACCTGTTGAAGTTGAACCAGATGTACGTAATGTTATACTTGAAGCATATGCACAAATACTACTTAATCAAGACAAAGCACTACTAGCTAACATTATATCAAAGAAATGCATCATAGTACCTATTGAATCTCTTAGCAACATCATCAAAGCAATACTACATGTTAGTGAGGTTGAAGTACAACTTAATGAAGATGTTGGATGTTGTGCAGCTAAGAGCAATCCAATAAGAAAAATAGATGCTATTAAGATTATTAAAGATAATGGAGAGGTAGTCATTGACTTGAAACAAGTATATAATAAAGAATATAATGAGCTTGTTAATAATTATCATGTATGCTTAAAATATTGCATAGTATAAAAAAAAGACATATATAAAAAAACGTAAAATTAGAAGTAATTATTTTTTACTCTTACTCCTTGTCTTTTGGAGATGAAGCTTCTTGTTCATCTTCATCATCTTCTTCTTGTGTCTCTTGCGAGTCAGGCACTATAGGCACGTGAAAGCCAATAGATTTTGGTGTTGGAGATTGAGGAATCTTTTTATGAAAAACCTCGCAGGTAGTGAGATTCATTTGAGTAAGTGCTTCAGCAATCTTGTTCATGTTTGCTTGTATCAAAGGGTCATAGATGGTGCAGACATTAGATGATGTCGAGTTTATTATTTTTTGGTTGAACAGAAATATCACCTCTTTAATAGCATTGGCTATTTCAACATGAGCATTTTTGATAGCTAGCTTTTGCTGTTTTTGGAATTCTTTGAAGTCATTTCCAGAACGCGACATTTTAAAAAATGAAGTGATTTTGTTTGCGAATATTCAATTTTCAAAAATAATTCAATTTTTTTTCTCGAATGAAATCATGAGCCAAAATTTAGATTTGGGTGAGTTCAAGGAAACAGCTATCATCAAGAAGTTGAAGAAGTCCAAGAGTAACAACAACCTCAAAAATATTGATACTGCAAAAACTGAAACAACAGAAAAACGTGGTAGAAAGCAAAAGTATGCAACAGTTGAAGAACGAAATGAAGCACGTAAACAACAGCAAAAGGCATATCGTGAAAGAAAGAAAAGAGAAATACAAAGTATGAAGGAAAAAATAATGTCGTATGAAAGCAAAAAGGTAGCTTATGAAGAATGAGGTAGCTTATGAGGAAAAAGGTAGCTTATGAGGAAAAAGGTAGCTTATGAGGAAAAAGGTAGCTTATGAGGAAAAAAGGTAGCTTATGAGGAAAAAGGTAGCTTATGAGGAAAAAAGGTAGCTTATGAGGAAAAAGGTAGCTTATGAGGAAAAAGGTAGCTTATGAGGAAAAAGGTAGCTTATGAGGAAAAAGGTAGCTTATGAGGAAAAAGGTAGCTTATGAGGAAAAAGGTAGCTTATGAGGAAAAAGGTAGCTTATGAGGAAAAAGGTAGCTTATGAGGAAAAACATGTAGTTAAAAAAAAAACTTTTTTTTTAGTTATTCATTTTTCTTGTAGTACATTGTGATGAACTTCTTGTTTCTTTTCACTTTCTTATGTGTAAAGTGTCTCTTTGTTCCATCGAGATGCCCGAAACCAAGTCGAGTAATAGATAGTTCATGACCAAAGAACATGTTGTACAAGTTAACAATGTCTCTTGCAGGATAACAATCTTTCTCGAGGTTGTCAAACCATTCATCATACCTCTTTTTTTGTTTTGCTCGAAGTCGATGTGCATCATTTTCAAGAGCATGAGCATAATTTTCACACATCGTTCTTAAATTTGATGTATCATCTTCAACTTTTAGTTGAGATATTTTTTTCGACATGTTTATATTAATTTTGTAGTCGAATGAATCATGATCTTTAGGAGGTGTTTGTTTTTGTAAAATATCTTCTATTTTATCTTCTTCTTCATTCATCATTAATAAAATAATAGTGATATTAATAAATATATTTTTTTAAAATTTCAATATATTTTATTTTTTTTAATTCAATTTTTGAATTTTTATAGTTAATGTAACTTTTTCAAAGAAAAATATCCACCTTCGAGTTTTTCTACGAAATTTAAAATTTAGTGATATCAACTAGAAAATAGATCATTTTTATACTTGTATGTCATACAACTACAGCTCAGACAGCGATGTTAGTCTATTTGACTCGATCGAGCAATCGGGTCAACAAGCTCCACCATCAGATCCGCCATCAGCTCCACCCACAGAAGTTTGGCTCAAGAACATGACCCCAGAACAACTCGAATCCATGCGACTGTTCATCATGAAGCAGCAAGAAGAAGCAGCAGCTAGATTGAAGAAGAAGCAGCAAGAAGAAGAAGCAGCTAGATTGAAGAAGAAGCAAGAAGAAGAAGAAGCAGCTCGATTGAAGAAGCAACAAGAAGAAGAAGCAGCTAGATTGAAGAAGCAGCAAGAAGAAGAAGCAGCTAGATTGAAGAAGCAGCAAGATTAGCAAGATTGAAGCAAGAAGACGATGCAAGAAGGAAGAATCCATATGTTCCATATGTTCCAATTTCCAATAAAGTCTTTCCACCACCTCGCTCATATAATATAATACAAGTTCCTCCACCTCCTCCACCTCCTTCTAATCAACAAATACCACCACCTCCAAGAGTTCTCGCTAGACCATCTGCATTTGTCGAGAATCAAAAACTCGGTTCCAATCCAAAAGAAGAAACAAAGATAGAAGGAGAAGAAGAAGTTGATCATGAACAAGAACCATCACCAGCTCGCAAAGAACCATATAAGCCACCGAAAAGTGTTCATGATATGAAATCCAATAGTGATTATAAGGAGGATAATGTTCGTCCATTCGACTTTCGAGAAGAAATGGAACAATTAATAGAAGAAAATGAAAACTTGAAAGAACGATTAACGAAGTTGGAGGAGAAAATGACTGGTGTAGAATATAACATTCAAGACATAAATCACAATGCTGAAGAACTCAGGAAAGACATTGATGATAACGACGAATACGCACTCGAGCTGATGAAATTGGAACTTGCTCCAAAAAAGGTGGCGAAGTACATTAACAAAATTCACGATCTAAAGAAGGACGTGGCGGATCTGAAAAATGCTCAACAAGCTGGTCCTCCAACAGATGATGCATTTGCTGAAAAGTTGGCAAGATCGAGATTGATGATGGTAGAAGTTGATTATCTTCGAAACATGATGGACGCTATTGAATCATATGACAAGAAAAAAGCACCAGAGATGATAAACGTGTTCAAGTCCTATGGATGGAAGTTGTCCAATTGCATTTATCATCTTCGACCATACTTATCACCAGAAGAGAAAGAGAAGTTGGACAAAGCATGCAGCTTCGAGAGAAAAGGAAAGAAGCAATCACCGAAGCAAGTGCTGAATGCCATTAAGCAATTTGGTGAATCAATGGAGAAGAACGAAATTGAACGGAACTCTGACTCGAAGTCGAAAGGACATGAGTTCCAATATCATTTTCCATATCTCGAAGATAATGTCGTTGATGATGATGATTACCCCCAATAAGATAGGTCATAACTAAAAAATAATTTTTTTTACTTTTTCTTTGTTTTTATTTTTATCGTTTCACTTTTATTTTATGTTAAACATGAACAAGGACATTGAAGATAATTTTTTAGATGCTATTGGAGATGTCTATGCTGATACAAAATCACAGTTTCGTCGTGAATATAATCGACGTGCTAAACAATACCAAAAGAAAGACAAATTTAAAGAAGAAATGAGGAAGCTCATGATTCCTGCAGGACAAGGTATTGGTTTTGCTACAGACATCAATCAAGATGAAGATAAGAGGTACGCATTTACGGAAGCACTACGACAGATACATAAAAAGAAAAATGTTGGAAGACCTATTGTTAAAGCAATTGCACTTGATGGAACTCACAAGTACTTCACACTCAGTGATAAGCACAACATCGAAAGTACATTAGGTCATATAACAGGAGAACTTGATTTAAGTGAAGACCAATCAGACACTAATCCATATATCTCAAACATGTTCATTCCAGTTCGATATGAGGTACAATTTATTGACATGAACAAAACAAATGATGGTGTTCATTTTAGAACCAAGATGCAAGATATGGATACTCATGAAATCTATGATGATGAAGTCGAAATTGATGAAGACTATCGAAATACACCAGAAGGTAGTTTTTTCCCATACATCAATCTATCACCTATAGACTTATCTACATACCAAATCTTTCATGAGGTAAGGAAAGAGAACTACAGAGATAATTGTTTTGTATATGCTTGTATACAATCAGGTGTGTTCACTCATGATGAAATAGATGACTTACGATTTTTTGTTCAAACAAGAGCCATACCCAATAACAAGATAGAAGAAGTAGCTAAAAAGTTCAAGTGCAATTTTAGTATCATTAGAATTGTTGAACAACCTGATAAATACAAGTATGAAACAAGAATCAACACCAGAAAGAAAAAATGGTCTGTTGATTTTAAAAGAGAAGTTAACCTGATATTGTTCAAAGACCATTATATGCTCAACAGGAAAATACCTTGTACATTATTCTACCTTCAACACTATGAAGAACTTGATAGAACATTTGCATATATGCCTTTTGACAAAAGATGTATGATAGCAAGATTGGAGAAAAATGGAAAGACTGTCAAAGACTATAAACATGAAGGAATCAAACCAATAACCTTTTTCCAAAAGATGTTTGAGTTACATCTATTTGAAGAAATCAAAGCATGCGAAATGGATATTATCAACACAACTGAATATGAACATGTTAATGACTATGTAAGTCTCGAATATAATGCAGAACAAAGTACAAGACTCATTGAGAATAATAAAAAGAAACAAAATACATGGTCAAGGATTTATTATAGCGACTTCGAAACAAACTCTACAGTCAGTCCACATATACCATATCTCAATTGTACTATCTTTCGAGATGGAGCCAACATACATAAAATATCTATTCAAGGTGAAGATTGTGGACAGAAGCTCTTGAATTATTTATGGAGTGGCTCATTAACATATTTTCATAACCTCAAGTATGATGCATGTTTTTTCATTAACACACCTGGATGGGATACACAGATAACAGAACGAAGTGGAACTGTGTTGCAAATCATCATGACATTATTCGAAGAAGGTACAAGGAAAGTCAAAAAGCGATTAACATTCAGGAACTCATATAGTATAATACCTCAAGCATTAAGTAAATTTGCTACAATGTTCAACCTCAATGTTCACAAGGAAGTCATGGCATATAAGCTATATACACAAGAGAACATTCAAAGAAGAATTGTTGATGCTACTGAGTTCCAACAGCAATACATCGATGAAAATGCAGATAAGTTATCGAAAGCACAACTTGATGCAAACTGCAAGCAGATTATCGAAAATGCAAAAATCGCAAATTGCTATAATGATGGCAAAATCGACATCATTAAATATGCCATCTTCTATTGTTTCAAGGACTGTATTGTTTTGATGAAGGGAATGGAAAAATTTAATGAAGACCTGAAAGCAGTCTTTAAAGAGACAAAGACAGATATGTATGGTGTTCATGATTTTATATCTATAAGTGCTATTGGATACTGCTTTGCCAAGAAATATGGTTGCTTTGATGGATGTTATGAACTATCAGGTAAGTGTCAAGACTTCATACAACGATGTGTCTCTGGTGGAAGAACAATGACAGCAGGTAATGAAAAGCAATACATCGAAGGAAAGATACAAGACTTTGATGCAGTTAGCTTATATCCATCTGCAATGTATGTTATGGATGGTATACCATTAGGAAGACCTAAAGTAATATCACAAGGTACAACACATGAACAACTTATGCAATATGATACATTCTTTATCGAAGTCAACATCAAGAAACTCGAATGTAAATCAAAAGAGCCATATAAATTTGGACAAGTATTTACAAGGAATGAAGCAGGTAGTAAAATATTCGGCAATTTCCTTGTTGACCATTATTATATCGATAAAGTAGGTCTCATGGACTTGTTCGAATTTTATGATGTTGAATATGAGTTAATACGTGGCTATTACTTTGATGAAGGATTTAACAAGAAAATCAATGAGTTCATTGAGAAGCTCTTTAATCTCAGGGCAAGTTATAAAAAGCAAAAGAACCCTCTTGAACAAACAATAAAGCTCCTCCTCAACTCCATATATGGCAAGTCAATATTAAAAGCAACAAAGACTGAAACCAAGACAGTACCAAAAAGCCAACTATACAAGTACCTCTGGAGGAACTACAACTTTATCAAGGAGGTTGTTGAAGATGCTAATATTGATAAGTGCTATGTCAAGAAGTTGAAACCAATTAATGACCATTTCAACCTACCTCAATTTGGTGCAAGCGTTCTCTCTTGGAGTAAGCACTTAATGAACAGGGTTATGGCTACAGCTGAGCAAGCAGGTATACCTATCTTTTATCAAGATACTGATAGTATGCATGTACTTGAAAAAGATGTACCAAGGATAGCTGACTTATTTCAGTTCAAGTATCATCAACCTCTTATTGGAAAAAATATGTGTCAGTTTCATAATGACTTTGATGAGTTCGAAGGTAGTCAAGGGGAAATACACTCAAGAAAACTCATTGCACTTGGTAAAAAGAGCTACCTCGATATCTTGGTTGATGAACAAGGAAATGAAGGATATCATATTAGACTCAAAGGAATTCCAAAACAAGTTATTCTCAACAAGTGCAAAAGGATGGATATCTCAGTTGAAGAGCTTTTTGAAAGAATGCATGAAGGAGAAAGTATGACATTTGATTTGTTGGATGGTTCGAATGCATTCAGGAAGTCAAAGACATTTCAACAAACCAACTTACCCAAATTTGCACGTACTCTTAGGTTTACTTAGTAATAACATCATTGATATCAGTCGAGTTGGATGGTTTAATTTTGATAGTTATGAACAAAGGACTTTTTAACAATATCGGCTGGTATTGAAAATCTACTAAACTTAATTCTAAAAACTTTAATGAATCTGTAAATGTTTTTATTTTTAAAGGCTTACCCTCAGTCTCGAAATCATAGATAAGTGGTTTCTTATCTACAGTGAAGGTATTTATTGTACCAATAACTGAAGGTGTATATTGCTGTTCACCTATATTCGAGTATATGGCATTACCTTGTAGTGATACTAGATACAACTTAGTATGATTTAATATTGGTATATCTTTTATTATATAGGTTGTATTAGCAGGTAACTCTAAAGGCAATGGAGTATTATAAAGACCTGTTACTAATGCAGCTCGATGAGTTAAAGACGTAATGGTAGTCTTCATTGTGGTTTTTATTTGGAATGTTCTTGTTTCTTGTTTATACTCCCATTGAAACCAAGACATTAAATTTAATACCGATTGTAATTCTTTGAGTGTATAAGAAAATTTAGGAGTTCGAAAATAGGCTTTAATAGGTACTGAATCACTTGACATCTCAATATAATCTTCATCATTGGTTAACAGAATATTACTCAAGGTGCTTAATGAAGATACATAATACTTGACATATTTACACTTCCAAGGTATATCTAAATTAACCGATACCTTATTATATTCATCTGCATTTGTGCTTTGTACTGATACTAGCATTTTATTATATCCTAAAATGTCAATTAAAGTTTATTCTTTGTTATCAGGAGAAACAGAGAAGCTAAAAGACAAAGACATAGAGATAAGTGTTAATGATGAAAACAACATCGATATCATAAGAGGTGGAGACCCTAAAGATTATCCAAAATTCAGTTGCTTATATAATAAGGAAGAGATAGACATAAAATTGGTTAGTGACTATCTGGATAAAAATGGGCTCGAGTCTTTTGGTGCTCTTAACATTATGGGAGGTAAAGGTATATATACATGGAATACTGATGGTACACTAACGACAAAAATACAATATTGTGCTAGTCTCAATAAACTATATGAAAGATTAAGAGACAGTGCTAAAAATTTAGAAGTCTTTTTAACCAAAATGAGGGAAGATGTAGATTCTGGTATTGCACCCGGAGCTACCTTAAAATATTTCACTGGAGAGATAAGTGATAAAGATATAATAGAAGAAGAATATGATGTTAGTACATATAAGAAGTTAATAGAAGCATTAACAGCGAATCAAAAAGGTATGTTAGATGTTATGAATTTAATGATTCAAAATATAGATGAAGTTAATAATGCAATTGTTCCAAGTATCGATTGGAATACATTAAAGGACTTAAAAATAATTGTCGAACATGTAGATGAAACTACCAAAGCAATTACCTATGGAACAGATACAATAAAACCTAAAAACATGGAAACTATAATAAAAGAGTTAAGTACAAGTAATGATAATATATCAAAGTGGATAAAAAATAATACTGTTGATTTTACTGAGATTGAACCCATTAAATATGTAGATTTAAAAGTTAATGAAACTACTAATGAAACTATCTTTGATGTCAATGAGACAAAGATAAATAACATGAAAGACTTTGCTGAGAAAACAAATACAACAGCTGCTAATATTACTAAATGGATAGATGCATTAAATGATCAAACCATAAGTTATGAGACTCTCTTGAACTTAACAGGTGGTAATACTTCCATGTGCCTAATTAATAAAACAACTGGTGAACCAGAAATACATGAGGTTAAAATAGAAATTGATGAAACACCACCACCTACTCCAACACCTGAGCCAACTCCAGACCCTACACCTACACCTACGCCTACTCCAACTGAACCACCAAAAGAGTTAGTTAACAAAGAAGATATGGTTTATGTAATTCCTCCTATTGATGAATTAAAGAAACTCGAAGAATATACGATTCCAAAAATAATAGAACCAGAAGTACTCAAATTAACAGTATCCAAGTTTTGGTTATATAGTAAAGAGACGATAGGATGGATAAAAGACTTATTATATAATATCATTTCAACTACCCTATCTCTTGCTAAACAGCCTATTAAATTAACTTATAAAACAATTGCTTTTGCGACAAAAGAATTTATGAAGATTATATATAACTTATTTTATTTTATCTGGTATGGTATTGATAGTATTGTGGATATTGCATATGAAGCTGTTAAAGATAATGAAAAAGTGGGGGTAATCTTTTATATTGGAGGAGAAGATGCAGATGCTGACTTTAAGGATGTAGATTTGCATCAGGTCATTGATGAGATAAAAGAATTGACACCAAGACTTAATAACAAAATTGATGAATTAAAGAATGAAGGAATTCGAATGATTAAAATAGCATATAGCTCATTTACATTATTTTGGAGCAACTTATGGCACTTCATAGTTGATTTTATCATGAACTACCCGAATTTAGTTAATAATATTATACAGATAGGCGGAAATTGGATAGATGCTCAATTTTGGCAATATATAGGAGGTTATTCTGATTTAATTCTGTATGTTTATGTAATACTTGTATATGCAATCGCTGGGGGTTTAGGCGTTGGGGCATTTTGTTTATGTGTAATTCTAATAGCTGCCCTTTTCGAACCAATAGGAAGAGGTGCCCAATGGATTGTAAATAAGATTACACGACATCCTCCTGCTCCTCATGCTCGTACACTTGAAGTTGATGATAATGACGTTGTTAATACTGATGATGAAAATAGCTTTGATATTGTTGACCCTGATGGAAATAAAATTGTAATTGAGATTGATGATGATATATTAGAAGTATTTCGAAATCAATATAACTCATTGGTCTCCAAATATCAAACAATCTATGATGTTGTTCCCTCTACTCCATCAACTGACTCCAAGTATTTTACCTTGAAGGAATCAGACCAGTTATATTTATATAGACCATCTAAGACGTATGAAGAATCCAATTATTATTGTATGAGATGGGATATAGATAAAGATTATGACATACCACAAAATTTAGTATTTAGATTCAAAGACTATCTATTTGGTCATAACTGGGAATTAACATGGGATGGTAAAAATTGGACAGGAAATAATTGTCAAAACATGTGTACAGAAAAGATATCATACATGAACACAAATGACGGTGCGCCTGCTTTAACAATCAAACATAACGAAAGAATTGGTAGATGGATAAAAGGAACAATAAAGGAAGATTTAACTGATGATGATAATTATGCTCATATCTTGAAAGATTATCTTACCAATTGGAGGGTTGTTAAGAAAGATGGAACCATATTAAGTGAAGGAATAACTGCAACTTTTGATTCAAGTGGTTCAGGTACTTTATCTCAAGATGGATATAAATATGAACAAGCTAGAATGTATGTTGATGCACCAAGTGGATTAAATGCAGATGATGGATTATATGTTTATGCTGACCTAAATATTAATGGAAATATAACTGAATTAAAATGGGATTGTCATCCTACTCATTGTATTAATTCAGGTGTTATGCATACCTATGGGTCAAATCCTTGTCTCGAATCATTTAATTATCATCGAGAAAAAAGGCATTCCATTAAAATCATTGAAGGATTTAATCATAAGAACATTCGAATATATATAGAGAAAGAATTATTTGATTTTGATGTGAAAGTTAATCCATTCGATATAATTATTCAACAACAATTTTATGAAGTAGAACCAGACCCAAGAAAATGCACTACCATATCGACAGATTATAATATTTATTCATCAAAGATTATATGGGCTGATAATATCATGACTATGCGTCGAGATTTAAATGTTGTTGGTGGAATCACAGATATATTAGCCTATGATTATGCTTTATTGAAACAGACAGTTGATAATCTAGTTGAACAAATGAGAATTCAAGCCATGTATAATGAATATACTGATAGTATTAAACAAGGTGTAGCAGTTGCGAATAGTATATTAAATATTTTAGCATCAACAGTTTGTATTGCAAGTGCCCTTTCAACATTAAATATGTCCAATAACTCTGTAACTATTAATACATATCAAACAAGACCTTTCCCAGCAGGTCCAGGAGGAAATGGTGGAGGAGGTGGTGGTGGTGGTGGTGGTTATCCAGGTGATGGAGGTAGTGGCTTTCAAGGTAAGTTTTTGGTGAATGTTGATTTGAAGGCTGATAAGATGACTATGGAAAGATTTTTACCAATAACAACAACTGTTCAAAATCCTGTTGCTGGAGCTATTTCAACATTCTCAGCTACACAGGTTGTCCTTTCGACAACACATGCACTGACTCAGTTAGGAAATGCTATTGCTACACTTGGTTCGAATGTCTTACACTTCTTTAGGAATAGACCAGATACAAATGGAACTGAAACATTAAATATTAATTCATCCTCGATTACAATAACTGATAATGATACTGATAATGCAACAAATACTATCACAACCACTGAGCAATCATTAGAGAGAACTCATAGAGAAGTACAGCCACAGGTTGTTACAGATGAAACAGATGAGATTCGAACAGATATAACTGTACCACAGACTACAATGACAAATACAGCTTCAACTACGATTGCACTTAGGAATCAAGTTCCTGTTATCAATATATCTGGAATCCAGTATACCTTAGAAGATATTGCGGATATGACAAGAGAAGAACGAAATGAATTAGTTGCTAGTCATCCTGATATCTTACGTATCCAATATCATGGAAGAGAGTGGTTTAATGTTTATGATTTGTTTTATAATGACCAACTCATTATCCATAATAATGTATTTCAACGAAGGACTCTAATAAGACCAGCTGATATTGAAATGACAGATAGAATACATAGAGCTACTGATAATAATTGGTCAATAGAATGGGAAGGAACAACATACACAGCGAGAGATATTGAACAATTATCTATGCAAGACAGATTAAATTTACCATTTGTACAAAATGGAGATATTGGATTAGAACCTTACTTGAATGACCAAACAATGGAAGCATGGATAAATATTATTGATCATAGAGGAGAGACTATTGATCCAATTGTTGCTACTATTGATTATTCAGCACCAACTACAGCAAATATTAGTGGAGGTCAAGTACGATTTGTTGGAATAAATTCACAGATAGAAGTCAATGCAAATGGAGTTAGATATCAGCATTATGACCTTGTTGCCACAACAGATACTTGGACAGTACCAGGAACAACACCAGCAATAACAGCAAGAATGATAGAACAAATGAGTGATGAACAAAGAGGAGAACTAATGGATAATATTTATTCTCATGGTAATCTTTTAGCTTTTAATGACACATTAGATGAAACAACTGGTGAAGAAATAACACAAGTACTATATAATGGAAATGTAGTTGCTACAATAGATAGAAGAAGACTACATGTAATTAATATTGTGAATGGAGTGATAGAAATGTACCAACAAGATGGTGTTATAAGTGCAACTACCCAGGTTATTATGGGAGCAGTAGGTTATGTTGCTAGAAGGTTCTTACATGGTCAATGGCAGTTTGTTAGACATCATCCTGGTGATGCAGCAGCTATAGCAGGAGTAGCAGCAGAAGCATATGTAGCAAATAGAATAGGATTATTTAATATTCCAAGTTGGTTCCGTCGAAATGATAACCCAGAGACATTAGCAGAGGAAGATGTATTAGAAAAGATTCTTGCATGGGCATATCATGAAGAAACAGATGATGAACCTGAACTTGAAATAACAATGAAGGATGCTGATAAGATGATGGTTTCATTCGATACATGTATTAATATTGCAAAGACATATCGCGATACTTTAAAGGGTACAATAGCATTCATGTGCGAGAAAATCAAAGAGCTTGAAAATAAGTCAAGTACAAAACATCCATTAGAAGATATAGATATGACTGCTTATATTACTAAAGTAGAAGTGAAGGAAATGATAGACCAGAAGGATGCATATATTGATACTCTTGAGGCAAGACTTGCAGCACTTGAAGCTAAATGTGCTAACATCGAATGAGAAGTTTTATTTAACTAAAATGAGTGATACTACTACAAGATTTAAAGGAGATATACAGTTTAAGATAGGGGATGCTACTCGAAAAGGTAGCCAGTTATTAACCTTGGGTGACTTAGATAACTATGTACAGACAGGTCATTTATTTAATGAGGTCGAAGGTTTACCAGAAGTTGATATTAAAAATAAAAATATACAGTATGTATCATTTGAGTCTTCAACAACAACTTACAATATACTTAAGTTTGTTAATTTGCCTGAAGACTTCATGAATAAGCTCAACGAAATAAAAACAGAGACTAATATATTTAAGATAGTATTGAGGAAGAATATAGTATATGATACAAGTGGTAATTTAGTCAAGGAGTTCTACATATATGTTAAGGATGGTCAAGTATATTCTCCTTTGATAACTAAAAGTAGTAATGGATGCAGTATAAATAATAGTACCATTATGGGATATATGAATATAGCTTTTGATAGTAAACTAGACTTCAACCCATATACCTTGTGGCTGAATGGGGAGTTGAGCATAATGAATGAATATATAACTGATTCTTTACAGACAGAGAAGGCAATAAAGTGTTCTATAATAAAAGCTGATAATGCATTAAGTTTACGTAAAAGTGATGTACTATACTTATATAAGCCTACATCAACTAGTCAGGTTGTGATAGATAACAAGAAATATTGGTTACTTCAATGGAACATAGATACTGGATATACTATACCTAATGACTTAGAGTTTAGGTTTAATGAGTATTGTTTTGGTAATAAGTGGTTTTTATCATGGGATGGTACAAAATGGGTAGGTGATAACATACAAGGCCATATCAATGGTAGATTAGTTAATGGATTAAATAAGGAGAATGAGTATGGTGAAGATGGTACCTACATACAAGTCAAGAGGAGTGAGAGGAACATGAAACTGATTAATAAGCCTAATGACTACTCTCCTGATAACATACTACATTACATGATTCATGGAGGTAAGTGTAAAATAGACTGTTTTGTAAAATTAAAGACAGGGGAGATAGAACCTTTTTCGAAATATGGTCTAGGATATCAAACAAGTCAAGGAGGTACAAAAGATGGATATGATATTGAAGCAATAAGGTGCTATAAGATGAATAATGCTACTAATAAATTAGAAACTAGTGCTATTGATGAACTCTACCTTGATATAACTCTTGAAGGTTCTAAAAATGCAAATAGGTTCTCAGTTCGACCTACTGGAAAAGAAGGCAATGGAGGAGACAAGGTATGGTTGTTCTTACATGGTGTACTTGATTCATGTGAAAAGCTTGAATATACATATGCAGCTTCGACTACTAATGACTCAAGGGATATTAAGATATATTTAGCTGATGAATATGTTGACCCAATAGATGAGGTTCATTGGGATTCAACTACTAACCCATTCGAGTATATCATTAAGCAGCAATTTTATGAAGTATCCCCAAATCCTAATGGGGCAACGACCTTATATACTGATTATAATATTACCTCCTCTAAGATAATTACTGCTGATAATATTACTACTATGAGGAGTGATTTAAACTTAGTTACCAACAATGTAGATGTTATTAGCTATGATGTTAACGAAATGAACACTGTTATGGAAAGCTTAAAAGGTAGAGTATCAAGGACTGAACAAGTTACTCAACATCTGGAGGATGATGTAGATAATTTGCGTATAGTCTCATGGACTGCATTAGCTTTTGGAGTTGCAGGTACTGCTGGATCAATAGGTTCTATTGGTATGCAGCTATTTCCAGATGGTATAAGCTTTCCTACCATAAAAGGTGGAGGATTCCTTAAAAGGTTATTCTCGCATAAGTCAACCAAAGGTATGAGTGATTTGGTTAGAAATAGCATTAACTTCATGTCAGGTACTACAGCAAGAAGCATAACCAAAGATATAACACCTATCATTACCTGGTGTGAAGAGGAGTATAAGCAACTTGATGAACTACCTTTTACTGATGAGAATGATAACCCTGATACTGGAACCTTGACATTAAGTGGTGCTATGGATATCAGCAATATGTTTAGGGACTCACTCAAGCCTTGTTTCAAGTTGTTAGCTGAGAAGGTCAATGAGCTAGAGGCTGAGTTTGATAATTACCCTACTGTGGATGAAGCTAATGAAGGTCTAGATGTACTTATACATAGGATAGAGACATTAGAGGGTGAAAATACAACCTTGAAGGCTACAATCGAAGCAATGGAAACTAGATTAGCTGCTCTTGAAGGCAATACAGATAACTACTTAACTAAGGCTAATGTCATTAATGAATACAATTATAGTAAAATCGAAACTGATATTTATGGATGGAATGACCATCAAATCGACCCTGAAGTATTTAATAAAATTTTGAGGCTTGGATGTACAATTCGTGCTTTCCGTGAATCAAACACAAATGAAAGATGGGATGGACGTTATCTTCCAGCAAAGAAGGATTATGAAATAATCGAGAAAAAGACATGGGTGTTTGTTCATGAAGATATCACAAGCAACCTGAGCATTCGCATATACTACCATGGTTACTCCGAACTAAATGATAAAATGATTTGTCAAATACATGGTTTGCCAGGTTTAAATAGTATAATCATTGAGAGTTTGACCATTGAAGAAGGCAGTAAATTTAATTCATATAATGTGTACTGTAAAGAAATAGTCGATGCTAAACTACCATGAGTAGGTGTCATACACGAGATTCTCGGGGCAGGTACCTGTGCCGTTTCATAGATGGGCGGTTGTGGGGTGGGGCCCCTGTGCCGTTTCATAGATGGGGAGCAGTAGTGAGAACAAGAATATTTTTTTCTTTTTTTCTTTTTTTCTTTTTTCTTTTCTTTTCTTTTTCTTTTCTTTTCTTTTTCTTTTATGACGAGTTCGTGTTGACGCGTGGGGTGCCAGCCCCAGCGGAAACCGACTCGTATATACTACTAATATACCAAATCCACAAAAATTTTTTTGACATTTTGCAAAATGATTGAAAAAAAAAAAAAAAAAAAAAAAAAAAAAAAAAACATTTTTCTTCATATTTCACAAATATTTTCTACTTCTTTCAAAAATATTGAGAGGTAATGTGGCACATTCTATGAGATGCCTCAATTATTTTTGTGAGTTTATTTGTTTTATTAAAATTTAAAAAAATGATAATATAATAGTAAATAAAATTAGATTTTTGATTTAAAAATAAAGATTATTTATAAAAGTTAAGATGATATATTTTATTACAATATTTTTAATTTTTTTTCTTTAAAAAGCATTTCTAATATAAATTCATATTTTTCTAATAATTTTAATGGTCTTTTTTGGAAAATGAATATTTGATATAATAGTAGTGATCGAAATAAAATGTTTTGTTCAATTATATTATGAAAAACGTATTAAGATTGCAATGAAAACGGAGGTGGCACTCTATTATCTCAAAAAATTTGAGAGCCATGACTTTTTGTTTGCATATTTGGTCTTTCTTTTTTATGTTCTATCTCGACGAAGACTTGAATTTTATAAACAATTTCAGCATTATTTTTTTCAAGATCCAAACATATATGGAAGATTATAATCTATCATTGTTCCAAATGTGGGAAATTTTTATTAAGCAAAACTGGTGCAAGCTTGCATAACTGTATCGGAAAAATTAATAGAAATCAAAATCTAAATGATGTTCATAAAAGAGCATTAGAATCATTTTTTCAAGCTAGCAATAGAAATATTGCAAATACCATCCTCTGAAGCTGCTGTCGAGCGGTTATTTGCAGCTCTTTCAAGAGGAGAAATGTGCAATTCCAACGTTTCGTCACTTAATGCACGAATGATTGTTAAATTTGATAGTATTTTTAAGGAACTTGGTTCAATCAAATGGGAAGAATTTGCAGAAAAAATAGAACATTTTGATCTTTAAGCTTTTTACATAGAAATAGCAAGATAAGCTCTCTAAATAAACAAATATTTAATAAATTAAATTATTTTTTATATAAATTGCACAAAAATAAAACAACCGGAATTAAATCAACTAGAATTAAATCAACCAGAATTAAATCAACCAGAATTAAATCAACCAGAATTAAATCAACCGGAATTAAATTAACCGGAATTAAATCAATCGGAATTAAATCAACCGGAATTAAATCAACCAAATTTTGATTAACAGAAAATAATCAAGCGGAATTTTAAATAATTATCAAAAAAATTCCCAAATTAACAAATCCAGAAATTCAAGCTTTGAGGTATAAATCAATGCAATATATTAATTCACAAATTTTATCAAAAAATAATACTTATTAAAAAAATAATTAAAAAAAAAGGATAAATTCATAAAATCTATGCAACTAGATATTTTTTAATCTAATATTATCATTTAAAAGCATGAAAAAATGGTATCTAAAAATAATTTGAGACCCATCCTTTCAATTTTATTCAAAATTGAATGATGGTCCCAAATCATAATGCCACCCTATTGAGAGGGAAAAAATAATCGTTATTCAAAATTATTAAAATTTGAATTCAACAGAAATATTTAAATGAATTTATTATTTTCACATATAGAAATATTGTGAAGAACGATCATATTTATTATTCAATCGGGGAAACTCCCTTATGATGTTGACACATTGGGTATTTTTAATTCTCAGAAGTATATAAAAAAATTGAATGTTTTCTTTTATGATATTTAGTTTCTTCATCGCCCAAAATTTTCATTGATATAGTTAGTTATAATATAACTTCAAAGATAATTTTGGAAAACATATTCAAAAAGTTGAATATTCAAAAAGTTGAACTTTTTTAAAGTCAAAAAAAAAAGTGGCCAACCTATTTTTCTTTAGAAGTAATTTTAAATTAATATAAAATAATTATTAATCAAGCATAAACTTGAAGAGCTTCGGTTGCAACACCACATTGATTGTTTTTATTACGACTCATTCTGACATATCCGTCTTCTCCCCACATTTTTCCCCATGAATTACGAACAATCCAATATTCAACGCCATTTTCTGCTCCATAACCAACCAAGCCTACAGCATGACTAAGGCTATCACCTGTACAATCTGGATTATCGTAAATTCCACTTGAGTATTCGTGAAATGAGATCCAGCTTGCATCAATTCCGATATCGCAAACTCCTTGTGCAACAAGATGTTGGAGATATATTTCATCATCTTTAATACCATGAACATAAGATTTTATTTTGTTGATTCCTTTAGATGAATCGTATGTACAGTCACATTGGTGAGCTTTATAAGGATAAACATCTTCTGAGTTGAGATATCCATTTTGATAATTAAGTATATAATCAAGAGCTTGACTTTCATCACCACCAGTACAACCACCACATGCGTAACAGCAATCAACAAGATTTTGCTCTGAACAAGATAAAAGAATTCCATGAGTTAATGCATATGCTGATTCACAGGCTTGGATTGTACCAAATGCCCAACATGAGCCACATTGTCCTTGATCTCTAATCTCATTAACTATATTTTTTTCACGCCAGTCAATTGAATCTGGAATATCCCCATTTATTTTTTTTGGTATTGATTGGAGAGATTTTGTTGGAAATTGAGTACGACCGAGTAAAGCTTTGTATTCTGATGGAGTGTAGCAAGATAAGTGATTAAGCCCAACTTTAAATGATCTTTTTACCGAATTAAATTCACGAATATAACGAGAATTTGCTAAAAAGATTCCAAGACGAAAATGATATTCATCGTTTGTGTAATATTGGTTTGTATTACGCATCCATGATAAAAATGATTTTTCTTCATGACGAGCAACAAAAATAGAACTAACAAGAGAGATAAAAATAGAAAGCATTTATATATTTGAATGAAGACAATCAAAATACGTTTTTTATTTACTGTATTTTAAACAATTGAAAGATTGTTTGCATTTTTTTTTTGTATCTTAATATGAATTTATTTATTATGTTTTATAATCAAATATTTATTTTTTATTAATATTTGTATTATAATATTACATTTTAATAATTATTTTATTTAATATTAATATAGAAAATTAACATTTAATTAATAAATGATAAATGAATAACTTTTTTTTTTCTGATAATTTTAATATTTGATATTTATATAAATATCTTTGATAATAATATGTTTTTGATATTAAAAAGAGAGGGTATATATTTAATAAATATTTATAACAAATATATTTTAATTAAAACCTAATCAAAACTATATATTTTCCTAAATAAGCTAATTTTTAAAAATTTTGGATTTTAATCGTTTTTCAATTCTGATATGTACAATGTATGATGAAAAAAACATTGGAATTAGGTAAAATAGAATATTTATAAAGATATTATGATTTTAAATTATCAAACCCTATTTATCTTTATAGATATACACTTTTCTCAGCTATTTTTTAATTATTTAACAATTAATAAAAATACTTCATATTATTATATTTATTATAAATGCAAAATATTTCTTCTTAAATGTGATATAAATATTTTTATAGTTTTTTAAATTGATATTTCTCATTGAAAAGAACACCAAAAATTATAGCTTTATTATAAATGCGAAAATTCATTGGTGGCCCACCTATTTGTTTAAAAGATTGAAGATATCTTTTTTTGCTCATTTTAAAAGATAGAACCAAATAAAACAAATTTTTCTGATAATTTATGGTGTTCTTTTTATACTTACCAAAAAATCGAGGAAAATCCTCTTTTTATAAAACAAGTTCGCTTTTGAAGATGAAAAATATTATCATTTCTCTGATATATCTGGGTATTTTTCTTAAATACAATTTATGAGATTGGGATTTTGATAATGCTGACTGATTTTTTCAGGCAAGCTTTTATACACTGAATAAGCATCAAAAATATCCAATGCACATAGATTTTTTATAAAGAGCACATTTTTTTTGAATAGATTTTTATACTTTTACAATAGAAAAACATTGAAAATCTTCTATTCAAACAAACATTTTACAATCCAAATAATTAACAAAACAGAAGAAATCATTGCAATAAATGGTGTTGCTTTGACATAATACATTTGAGTTAATGACAGATATGAGTTTGGATTCATACATGTGAGATCTAATTTGAATCCTCCACTAAACTCTGTCCAAAAATGTTCGACTTAACGTACACATAAACCGCATTTTTCACTGAAAATTGACTAAAAAAACGATAAAGTGTCGAAAATTTCTTTTTTCTCTCAAAGTAATGTATTCAATTTTTCAGAAGTTTATTTTTATAATTATCCTTTCAGCAAGCTATTTTTATACAAGGAGCCCTGGTTTTTGAAAGAAATAACAACGCCCTTAAGAGGAATTACAACTTTCTTTGGAGCATGCGCTACTCTCAGAAAAAAGAACTTTGGAAAAAACCTTCGAATCACCATAAAGGTGCATGAGAAAAAAAAATGATAATTTGAATACTCTCTCAAAATTCAATTGTCGAACATTTTTGGACAGAGTTTAAAATATTTGTATGATTTGATATGAAATTCATAATTTCCTTTCCTTTCAATGATTCCATAAAATTGTGCTTTTCCATCATTAAGATGAACGACATGAAAATTATTATTTGTAAAGTTTGCCGTACAAGGATGATATAAATCTTGGTTATCATTAAAATATTCAATTTCATGATTTGTTCCAACCATGAAAAGATAATCATCATTTTCACCATCAGTAATTTTGAAAGAGTAATTTCCACCAAGAAGAAAACCAAAACTTATATTAAGATCAATATTTCTTCTATTTCTATCAATCTTGTATAAATAATGAAAAGAAATCAGGTTGCATACGATTAACCACAACATACAAAAATCTGACAAACATTTTTACCCGGAAAATCCTATTCAAATAATTAATCATTGAAACATAACAATGAAAGAGTTTTTCAACATTATTCTGGTATCTCTAATGCAGCTTCACAAATAAAATAAATTTATTAACTCCGTTAATAATCTTTTGAGAATAAAATGAATTAGATTAGGCCAAACTCTAATTAAAAAAACGTTCCAAAAACTCTTTCTTTGTTATGTTTGGGGTAAATATTGAGAACATTCTTTTGTTTTTTAAAAAAATCCACTGTAAATTTCTCTTTAAAATACTGGAGATCAATTTTTTTAATATTATCAATTGGACATGTTCATGACAGCAATAAAAAGTGACCTTTTCATTCATCAAGTCAAATCGCAATTGTCCTCCAGAAATTCGCACATTTTTTACTCAAATCTTTCAGCGATTTTTCAAGTATCATTGAAATCAGTGTGTAGCAAAAGGATAATTTATAAAGTATCAGATTCACATGCTTTTTTTATTTTGTATACAACCCCAATGACTCCTTCGATTTCGTTCAGTTCTTTTATTATTTTCTATATACTGAATTTCACAATGTTACTTGTTATTTATGAATAAAAATAGATGATTTCAAATCTACAAAAAAGAAAGGCCCAATATCTGAGATTTTCATCAGGAGACTGATATTAACAATCTGGTTACGTGCAAAAATGGAGCAGAGCTTGATTTTCTTTAAGAAATCAAAGAATTCTTGCACATTTACTGATGGATTTCTGTAGGCTTGCCTGCTTACTTTATGATCACACAAAAACAACAAAGATAGTATTTCAATAGCTAGTTGTGGGTTAGTCCAGGTCCTTTTTATGGTCTTTCCAATTTAATTATTTTATGAAGAAAATTTATTCCAAAGACAATATCGCCATTGATGGAAACAAAACATTCAGTCAAGATGAAAATCCAGTAATGTGGACCACTGTTAGAAAATAAGATAATTTAGATGATTAATAAAAAATATAATGCTGATTCAAGTAGTCTGTAGCCTCGTAGATAATAATAAATTTATATTTTAATAATTCAAAACTTTTTAAATGAAAAAAAAAAAAAAAAAAAAATTGAAAAAGTTCTCTGCTTTTTTTATTGAATAAACGTCATATTATTCAAATTTTAACGTATTTTTATTTCAAATAAATAAAATGGAATTGAAAGATATACTTGTTAAAAATCTAGAATCATTTAAAGAAATGAATTTTTCACTTGATGACTGGCTATTAAATCTGGAAAATTATGAGAAGCAAGATTTAATTGAAAAAAATGACGAGCTTGAAATTTATCAAATTATTAACAAAGAAACAAAAGAAAAATTTAAAGCAAAAATAATCAATACAACAATCAATAATTTCTTCCAAATTGAAATATCTAATCATTTCCAAGATTTTTTCATCATGACCAAATTTTATCATGAATCAATTCTTAAAATAGTAGGATTCTGTCCAGTTGATTTTGACAAAAATCAAAAGCCAGTCTTAGTTACCGAATTTGCAAATGATACCATCTTTGATCTCCTTCAACGCGAAAAATCAAAAAATGATCCAAATACAAACTGGAACCCGACCAAAAAATTAATCAACATTTATGGGATTGCTTATGCTATGAATTTAATTCACAAGAAAAACATTGTTCACCAAAATCTTACTTCAAAAAATATTTTTCTTGATAATTCATTATATCCGAAAATTTCCAATTTCAACCAAAGCAAAATTATAAAAACAACAGAAAGAAAAAATGACAAATCCAAAGATATATATGACTTTTCAAAGATAGTTTATGAAATCATGACAAATGAATTTTTTGATAAAAATTCACTTTTTCAATCAAAAGAAAAAATTCCAAAAAAATATTTTGAATTGATTGAAAAGTGCTGTTCAGAAGATCCAAAAAAACGTCCATCATTTGAAAAAATAGTTAAACAATTAAAAAATAAATCTGATTTCATTGTTGACGGCGTTGATCAACAAGAATTCGATCGATATGTCAACTTAATGAAACATTCAAAATTCCAAAATGATGTTAATCAACTAAATCACTTGATATCGAGTAAAATTCAAAACATAGCTAAGAAAACTTATTTAGATATCAAGAAATACAAAATTGTTGAAATAATTGCAAAAGGTATTTATTCGGATATCTACAAAATACAAGAAAAAGAGACAGGCAAATTTTTCTCAGCCAAAATTTATAATGAGAAGTCGATTAACAATCCCGAAAAACTAGAACAACAATTTAAAGAGATCAAACTATTGACTAAATTAAATCACCCATCAATAATGAAATATATTGGGTATAGTCCAATTGATTTTGATTCGAATTTGGCATTAACAGTTATTATTGAAACAGGTCAAATTTTAGAAAATATCATTCAATCAAACCAAAATAGAGAAACACCAACAGGATGGAATTCAACGAAGAAGTTAATTAATATTTATGGAATCGCATCAGCAATGAAATATTTGCATTCATTAGGAATTATTCATAGAAATTTACGTTGTGGAAACATAATTGAAGATGAAAATTTTTATCCAAAAATTTGTAGTTTTAGCTTTTTCAAATATTTGTATGAATTAAATGATGAATACAATGAAAAATATTTCTTTAATCCTGCTGGATCAGCACCCGAAGTTTTAGAATCTCAAATTTATTCCAAAGAAAGCGATGTTTATTCATTTGCTTTTATTGTTTATGAAATAATGACAAATGATGTTCCATATTCAGAATTCAAAAACCCATTTGATTTTATTAGAGGTGTTGCTTTAGAAAATCAACGTCCTAAGTTCAATAAACTAATTCCAAAATGTTATCAAAATTTGATTGAATCATGCTGGTCAACTGATCCAGAGCAAAGGCCATCTTTTGATTTAATTGTTGATAAACTTAAGTCAGATGAAAGTTTTATTGTAGATGGTGTTGATCGTGATGAATACAAAAAATATATTGAATCTATCAATCAAGTCACTGATTCATTAGATTATTTAGATATTAATGATTATGGAAAAATAGAGAAGATAGGATACAGCAACTTTTCTAATGTTTTTAAAGTTAAAGAAAAAAGCACATATAAATTGTATGCTGCTAAAGTATTGAAAAAAGAAAGTGGTGATTTAACAGAAGAAGAAAACAGTCTTCTTTCAAGAGAACTTAAAATTATGAAAAAATTAAATCACCCATCAATAATAAAAATAAAAGGATTTAGTCCAATTACATTTAATTATAACCAACATCCAACGATAATTATGGAATTGGGTAATTGTTCATTACAAAAAATGCTTGATTTAGAAAAGAATAAATTATCTCCTGTTCATTGGAATTCTACAAAAAAATTAATTAATATTTATGGAATTGCTTCAGGAATGCAATATTTACACTCAATGAATATTATTCATCGTGATTTAAAGCCATCAAATATTCTAGAAGATAGTCATTTGTTTCCTAAAATATCTGATTTTGGTCTGTCTAAAGAGATTCACAAAAATGCTGAAAGTATTACATTTCAGTCAATACTTGATCAAAAAGGAACTACTTTTTATATTGCTCCAGAAGTTTGGAAAGAATGTAATTACACAAAAGCATGTGATGTTTATGCATTCAGTATGATTGTATATGAAATTATATATGGGCAACAACCTTTTAAAGATTTTAACAATAATTTCATTACAAAAGTTGTTAATGGGGAAAGACCAAAGTTAAATGATACAATACCAGAATGTTATCAGAAACTTATTGAAAGATGTTGGTCACACGATTTAAATAAGCGTCCAACATTTAATGAAATAGTTCAACTTTTAAAAACAGATGATTTTATGACCGACCTAATTGATACAGATGAATATAAGAAATACATTGAATATGTTGAAAAATATAATGATGTAAATATTGATACATTTGTTTTCGATACAATTGATATTGATTTGACACGTGATGAAGACATTGATTTAATATCTTTCTCATCAGAAATTAAAAAATATGATTTGAAAAAATTGATTAGAAAAGAAAAATTAGGAAGTGGAAGTTTTGCCAAAGTTTACAAAGTAATTAACTATTCAACTGGTGAAATATATGCTGCAAAGATTTTAAAGAATGAATTAATTTTCTGCTCCAAAAATGAACAAATAAACTTTACTCGAGAAGTTAATATATTATCAAAATTAAATCACAAATCAATAATGAAATTTATAGGATATAGTTTAATTGACTTCAAACAAGAAGAGAAACCAGTTTTAATAACCGAACTTTTAACAAGTGGAACTTTGGAAGACATTCTAGAAATGGAAAGAATCGGTTATCCACATTTAGAATGGAATGAAACCAAAAAATTAATTAATATATATGGAATTGCATCAGCTATGAAACATCTACATTCTAAGTCGTGCATTCATCGAGATTTAAAACCACAAAACATTCTTCTTGATAAAAATTTATATCCAAAATTGTCAGATTTTGGACTTTCGAAATTATGTTCATTAGATAATAATGAAAACACGAAAATAGCTCTTGGAACTCCAATTTATATGGCTCCTGAAATATGGAATTCATATGATTACACAAAAGCAGTAGATGTTTATGCTTTTTCATTAATTGTTTATGAAATAATTACAAATGTGAAGCCATTTAATGGAATGAACATTTATATGATATGTTATAAAATAAGTAAAAACTATCGGCCTGAAATAAAAGATGATGTTCCAGATTGTTACAAAACACTCATTGAAAAATGTTGGGATCAAGATCAATCTAAAAGACCATCATTTGATGAAATTACTGAATTTATAAAGAATGATCCTGACTTTAAAAATGAAAAAGTCGATATTGATGAATTCAATAGATATGTTGAATTTGTTGAAAAAGAGTTTGGATTCAATGAGCATTTAATGAATAAACCAGATACGAATCTCGCAAATAAAAATGAATTTGTAATTAATTTGCTTAATCAAGAAATTGAAAAAGAAGTAAAGAAATCACCAGACAATAAAATCATTATTGATTTAAATGATTATGAGCAAAGAGAAATTCTTAAAAAAGATCTTTTTAACAAATTTTTTAAAGTTATTCGAAAAGATACAGGTCAGTTATATACTGCGAGATCAGCAGATGTTGAATTAAATCAATTTAAAAAGGAAGAAATTACTCAATTTATTAAAGATCTTAATAAATTACTTCTTCTTAATCATCCAGCAATTATCAAATTGATAGGATTCTCTCCATTCAATTTTAAGAAAGAATTTAAGCCTGTTTTCATCAATGAACTTTCACCAAAATTAACTTTGAATGACATCTTTAAAAATGAAAAGAAAAAATTAATTATCCCAGGATGGAATTCTACTAAAAAGTTAATTAATATTTATGGAATTGCTTCAGCAATGAAATATTTACATTCACTTGATATCGTTCATCAAAATCTAAAACCTGACAACATCTTTGTTGATGAATATTTCTATCCAAAACTTTCTGAAATTGGCTTTTTCACACACAAATTAATCATTCATAGTATGACTCTTCAGTCAGCAAGCAAAGTCCCTCAATCTGCTGTCATTTATTCAGCACCTGAAGTTTTAAAAAATGGAATTTACACAAAAGAAAGCGACGTTTTTTCGTTTTGTTTAATTATTTACGAATTGATGACAAATGAAAATTTAAATGTCTCTTCTTCAGCTCTCTTTTCTGATGATTTATTGGACAAAAGAAAAATTGAATTTAAAACACCAATTCCTATTTGCTATAGAAATCTTATTGAAAGAGGATTGTCTAAAAATCCTAATGAAAGGCCAAGTTTCGATCAGATTGTCAATAATTTGGAAACAGACTCTGGATTCATCACACCTGATGTAAGTAAAAATGAATATTTTCATTACATCGAAAAAGTATCAGAGAAAATACCTGCTTTTTAAGATTTTCAAAAATACGTAAGTTTCATTGATGATCAAACAAAAGAAGAATTGTGTCAACGAATTCAAGAAGAAACAGAAGAATCGAACCAATAAAAAAGACTGTTCAAGACAACCTTATTACTGTGTACCTATAGAAAAAGCTTTCTAGAACAGAGCCATTACATCCTTGAAAGAGAGACTCCCTTCAGTGGTTACAACATCACACACCTCCATGAGTGTGAAACCACTGAAAGCACGACGGTAACAAATTCTTTTTTTTTTTTTTTTAATTTTCAATAAAAACACAATTTGTGAAAACTCATTGAATTTTTTCTTTGAAAAAAAAATAATTTTAAATATATATGATTATAACTTATATGAGATTAAAAATTTATTAATTTAAATTTTTGTCACGATGACATTTGCTGGAAGACCAAGATTATTAGGATTTATAGATGACGGAAGTGAAATTTGAGTCAAAGATGAGCATAAGCTGAAAGCAGCTGATCCAACTGAAGTAACTGAAGGAGGGATAGTAATTTGCTTTAAAGAAGAGCATCCACGGAAAGCGCCCTTATAAATTTTCTTCACAGTAGGAGGAATTAATATTTGCTGGAGTGCAGAACAACCACGAAAAGCAGTAGAACCGATTTCAATGACTGAAGAAGGGATAGCCAAACTTGCCAATGAAGAGCAATCTTCGAACAGTGACCATTCAATTTCCTTGATTGAATCAGATAATTTGATCGACATCAACGACGAGCATTTTTGGAAAGCAGCTGGGCCAATTGAATACACAGAGGACTGCATTGACACTTCCACCAAAGAATGACAGTCATAAAATGCAGATTTTCCAATTTTTGAGACAGAAGAAGGAATTTCAATTTTTGTCAATGACGCGCATTGGCTGAATGACGAATCACCGATTGATTTGACTGAGGAAGGGATTGAGACACCAGTCAATGACTTACAATTGAAGAAAGCATTTGAGCCAATATCTGTCACTGATGAAGGAATTGTCACTTTTGTAAGTGATTCACAATTTGAGAAGGAATCTTCAGGAATTGAAGTTATTGAAGAAGGAATTATAATCGATGACAACGATAGACAATCTTTGAAAGTCATTTTTCCAACCTTTTTCAAATTGGCGGGAATGTCAATTGTCTCCAGAGATGCACAGCTTTCAAAAACACCATTACCAAAATGAACAACTGAAGAAGGAATGGAAATCTCAGTCAAAGAAGAACATCCAAAAAACGTGAAATTATCCAAAATTGTGACTCCTTCAGGAATGACAATTTTAATCAACGATGAACATCCATTGAATGCATTTTTGCCAATGCTTTTGACTGAAGTTGGAATGTCAAGAGCAGTCAGTGATGTGCACCTCTCAAATGAATATTTGCCAAGTGATGTGATCGTGTTTGGCAACACAACTTTTTGAAGGAAAATACAACCTGAAAATGCATTGTCCCCAATTTCAGTGATCGTTGAAGGAACAGTTATTTCAGTCAATCTTTTACATCCTTTGAATGCATTACTTCCAATCACAATTCCTTGTTGAGACAACAAAAGATTCAATATCTCAATGTTATTCTTTTCAGCAGCGAGATTTAAAGCAGATAAATAAAAAATCCTATTTAAATTTCATAAATTTAATAAAAATTTTTTGAAACTTTCTTTTCATAGACTTTATTCAAAAAATTGAAATATATTTGAAATATCATTCAAAAAAAAATTTACAAAGAAACAACTTAAGATGCTTAAAAAAAAGTAACTTTAAGTTAATTTTAAAAAAAAAGAATTATTTTCGCATTTAAATCAATTTTCTTTGTCTTTAAAAGAAGATCAACAATTTCATAGTAATCATATTGGCAAGCGTAATAAAAAGTGAATTTATTAGCGAAATCGCTTGAAAAGAAAGCAAAATTATAATAATGATAAGAATAATTCAAAATGTCATTATAATA
Source organism: Tritrichomonas musculus (assembly GCA_039105265.1). NCBI lineage: Eukaryota > Parabasalia > Tritrichomonadida > Tritrichomonadidae > Tritrichomonas > Tritrichomonas musculus. The sequence goes on along the minus strand of JAPFFF010000038.1, from coordinate 1,246,805 downwards.
GTCATTCTCAGTAACCGAATAAAGAGACAGTCCATAAATATCATCTTCTTTCATTAACGTATTTTTAACATAATTAGCAATTTCATTGTGATGACATTTGATTGCCTCTTCTAGCACGAAATCATAAAATTCATATTCAGGCTTAATTTTCTTCTTTTGTAGAAAGCAAATTATCTCAAGATTGTTTCCATGAGCAGCGAAATTCCACAACGAAGGAGATAAAGAGACGCCATTGTTATAAAGATGAGTGAAAATTTTTATTGAGCCAAAAAAGGCTGAATACTCAATTAACGTCTGTTCTTCAGCAAATAAAAAAGGATTGGTTTCATAGATTGATGGTTCAATCTTCATCGTTAAATCAATTGAATTCTTGCTCACAAAATTGATAAAGTCATCAATTGCGTCATTTCGTATAATTGAACAGATTTCTGCATCATTTTCGCCTATTTTTCGCTTCTCTTCATCGAGTGGGCCATTGTATGAATCATCAAGGCGAAATGATGAATTAATTTGACCAAGTTCATTAGAAAAGTAGTTTAAATAAAAATAACGGTTATCAAAATCTGATACATATGAAATAATTTGGTGATCGTTAAATGTTACAAATTTGTTTTGAAGTAAAAAATAAAGAATTTTGGGATTCTTCTTGAAAATTTGAAAAATTTCATAATTTGAAAAGTTTTTTGTAATATCGTTTTTAATTTGATTAAGAATTCTTTCAAATTTGCTGGAAAAAGTAGGAGAACGATGATGGTTGTTGGATATGGTCGAAATTAAATGAAGAATGAGCTTAAAAGTAGGGCGATCTTCTAAAATTTTTTGATCATTAAGCATTTGTAGGAGATTTTGAAAGTTTTCTTCAAGATTTTGTTCATCATCGATATATTGAAGAACAGAGTTTTGAATTTTCTTTATCTTATGAAGATAATTTTGAAGTTCTGGCTCCATATATAATTATATAAAATGAAATAGTTTTTCAATAAGATAATTGAATTAAAATTCAATAAATTAATTCAATTGTATTATCAGGAAAAAAAGGCCTTATTAAGGTATTCATTCAATTTTGTAGTATTCAAAAAGTGACAACGAAAATACATATTTTGCGAAATATATCATTATAAATTTTAATTTTTTTTATTAAATATTCATAAAATTAATAATATCATTATATAATATATTTAAATTATTGTATATCTTGCTAAAAGTAGAGATAATTTCATAAATAATCACTCAGCTAATCTTTTCAACCTGAGTTAAAATTTGAAAAATTGGCCATATTTTTTGATTTTAAAAAGATTTATTTTAAAAAATCAAAAATTCCGACGCTGGGGACTTTATTTTGGATAGATTTTTTCTTTGAATACTTTACATATTTTTACTTTTCAGAAATCTTTATTTTCTCACAATTTTACAATTGTTTATATCTTACAATCTCACAATTATTTCTTAAAAAAATGCTCAATATTCTGAAGCATATAATAATTTCATAGAATTGATCTCAATTTTCTGATGATTCAAATATTTCATAAAAAATAAATTCAATTTAATAAATTAACTAAAAAATATATCTTATATTTTAAATTGGATTTTCCTCATATTTGCTATAATATTTATACAAAACATCATTTTTTTTCTAAACTTATCAAATTGTAAAATTTTCATTCAAAAAGAAAAATTAGTTTATTTTTATATCATACGTCAATTTTACCATTATATTTAGTAAATAAATTTTTTATCATCATATATTTTATTATATTATAATATGATAAAATATACTGCTTTTGTTCAACCTTAATATGGTCTGGAAAAAAATTATTTTATAACATAAAACTAAAGTTAATGATATTGTTTTTTTATTATTTTAATAATTATCACTTATTATTTTTTATAATTGATTAAAATATTTAATGGATGATAAAGATTTTTTCAAATATAGATATGACTAGACTTTTTATGGCTGAAGAATCAGGGTCTATAAAAATCGGCACGAAAAAAGTTCGTTCGTAAAGGTGAAATAGATGATCGGTATTGATCGGTATGAACACAAAAAGTTTATCTCAGAAAAATGAGTACTACAAACTTTTTGAATTAAACAAGCGGTTAATAAATGAATTGACCTATCCATTGGTTAAAAAAACCGTTGACGTTATTTTTTTATTTGAAATTTAGCGCCATTTTGCTTATTAGAAAGACTGGATTGCATGCTTCAACTGCAGAGAAGTTTGCTTTCTTGGTCTTTGAAGCTTAGACTGCTTGCTCTTACTGCAGGGGAGTTAGCTTTCTAAGCTTCCTTCTAATAACAAATTTAATTAATCTTTAGATTCCATCATAACTCTTATTTCTTATTGTTATTACAATATTCTCTCAATTAATGACTCAATTTCTTTTTTATGTATCTCATTTACCTGTTAATCAAACTAATTTACTCAAAAAGAAAAATTTATTTTTTTATTCAGATAACAAGTTTATTTATTTATAAAAGATCTTTTATTCAATTAATGCAATATACTGATTATATTTAATAAACATTTTCTAACCTAATATTTTATCTTATCTATGACTATTTTTGCTCTCATCTTTTTTTATCATTAATCTCATCTTTCTAACTAAATTTATTCATTTTATTGTAACATATTTTAATTTGATGAGTGTAAACAAACTTTTGCAAGTAGCATTTTAAAAATTTTGAGAAAAGTTTAGATTAAAAAAGAAAGTAAAATGTACCAAACAATTAAAATAGTTTATTGATTAAGAAAATGAGATAAAACTGTAAAAATAGAAGCCATTAGTAATCAAATAAATTCTTTTATATAAAAATCGCATATGAGAAGTAATAAACTAAAAAGCAAGTTGTGTTAATAAAGTAAAAAGTCTGATTAATTAAGAAAATGAGGTATATTGAAAAATAGTAGGTTATTAAAAATCAAATTAAATATTTTATAAAAAAAATAGTAAATAAGTTGCATTGAACAAGAAAGCAAAATGTATATGACAATTAAAATGCTTTAAATATTTAAGAAGAAGAGATACATTTATAAAAATAAGAAGTTATTAATAATCGAATTAATTTTTTTTATATAAAAGTCGTATATGAGAAGTAATAAACTAAAAAGTACATTGTATTAATCAAGTAAAAAGCGCTTATTCATTAAGAAAATGAGGTATATTGATAAAAAAAGTTGGTTATTGTTAATTAAAGTTTAAATGAGTACCATTGAACAAGAAAGCAAGTTATTTTAGTCGAATAAATGCAAAAATACTAATTATAAACGCTGAGTTATGGTATCAAGACGTGTGAAAATTTGATATGATATTAGAGGAAAGCTTAGAAAGCTAACTCCCCTGCAGTAAGAGCAAGCAGTCTAAGCTTCAAAGACCAAGAAAGCAAACTTCTCTGCAGTTGAAGCATGCAATCCAGTCTTTCTAATAAGCAAAATGGCGCTAAATTTCAAATAAAAAAATAACGTCAACGGTTTTTTTAACCAATGGATAGGTCAATTCATTTATTAACCGCTTGTTTAATTCAAAAAGTTTGTAGTACTCATTTTTCTGAGATAAACTTTTTGTGTTCATACCGATCAATACCGATCATCTATTTCACCTTTACGAACGAACTTTTTTCGTGCCGATTTTTATAGACCCTGATTCCTCTGCCCTTTTTATTTTGAGAATCGATATCAAAAGCGTCATTTTTTTCGTCTGATACTCGATTATCAGTTTAAAAATCTGATATCGAGATTATCGATTATCAAGATATCAGATATGAAATGTGATATAAAAATAATTGTAAACTTGATATCAATAACCGAGATCTCGAGATCTCAAACAGATTTATCTTTTTTTATAATTCGTATTTGTGATTTTATAATATTTAAAAATATATTATATAATGTATTGATGTTTATTTTAAGATTAAAATCAAAAAATACTTTCTTTTTTTATGTAATATTTGAGATTAAAATGGGATCATTTATTTATCAAAAAGTTTAATGACTATTGAAAAGTTAGATATTACATCATTAACGGCGATTAATTTTTTGGATTCATCATTTTATAATGCGAATGTTTCATTCTTTACTGCAAAGTCATCAACAAATCATTTTCTTTATGCATATTACCAGTTCTTAAATGCACTGCCACTAATTTCTTTTTGTACACAGACTCATTTAATGGATTCAAAGCATCCCAAGAATTCATCTTAACGAAACCAACGAATGTTATTTTCACGAAAAGTCATTCATTAATTCAGAAATACCAGAGCTAGAAATAGCTGAAGCGACCGAATGCCACCCAGATCCTGACGATGGTGGTGATGGAAAAGGAGGCAAAGGCAAAAGCAGCTCTGGCAAAGATAATGATGACACAGGCAAAAGTGCACGAATTTTAGGTAACATTGATATGGAGACCGATTATTTGGGCACTTCACCTAACATTCACCTCGCGACATCGACAAAGCAATTCATTATCTTTTACCCGCTGCTGATTAAAATGTCGAACCGGCTCAATACGATCTCGATAAGATTTATTATGAAGGCAAATATGTCAAGCAGGAGATTTACAAAGCAATTCATTATTATAAACTTGCTGCAAATCAATTTTGTGAAAATAGGTAGGCAATATATGATGTGATTTCAAGACTGTTTGAATATTCATGGAAGGGATGCTGACTAATCCAAAAAATACATGATCCTAAAAAAAAAATAATTCATTGCATCTATCACTGTTGTAATATTCGAGAATGATTGATAAATAGTGTTCAAAGGTGTTCTCGTAGAAAGCTCTTCAATGTTGATGAAACCAAACCAATGAATATAATGACCATCGTTGCATTAAAACCCGATTTCAGAATTTAAGGTGGTTCTCTATAACCGTTTTAACCGCCACCTTTTAAATGCTTGATTCTCGACGAATACTTATTATCAGAAAACCAATCTTAAAATATAAAACATACATTTTATATATTTTTATTTAATCATAATTAGTTGCCTTTAAACTATTCACAGAAAAATATAATATTATTTTTTTAATGAAGACCTAATTTAAAAATCGGCGAGCTTTAAAGTTTTCTTTAGAAGTCATTAGCAAAATATTTTTATATGAAGATTTATGGATTGTTCTCATGATACTGTAATTAAAGTTTTAATTTTTCTTTTTCACAAATTAATGTACCCTACTGTTAATTATGCTTTAAAACTGAATCAAAAACTTTATTAAAGATTTATAAAAACAAACACTAATTTTAACCCAGTTATTTTCATTAAAATTTTTTTCAATTATTTACATTATAATGTTGAATAAAAAGCACCTCTTATTAGGGCATTATTTTGTTTGTATCATTCTTAAATTTATAGATTTGCTATAAACCTGTTAAATAACAGCGATATATCTTCAATCATTAATAATGATGAATGAAATTCCATGATGCAAAAAGAAATAAACTATATTTCAAATATATATTGATTCATGTTCTGCTGTACTTATTATTCTTTTATTTATTTTTTAATTTTTCTTGTTTTATTAGGTAAAAAATTTTTTCTTTTTTGTATTCAATTTATTGAGAACCCCCTTAATACGAAAAAATCTTTGAATTTTCATGACCACTCATCTCAAAAATTGTTTCACTAATATTTGATCCTAATTGTCAATTATCATCATTATTATTTGAAAATGACTTTTATATTAGCAAGAAAGGCTCATTTAAACACACTCTAAATAACTTTTGAAACAAAAATTATTCTACTATAATTATTTTTTTTTTTTTCAAGAATTATTCGTGTTCAATGTCCTGTACAGAAATTAAGTTATGAAGAAATTGTTATTTTAATTTTGTTTATTGTAAAACCATGTTGACCTCCATGATACAACTTTCATCACAAGAGCATGAAAACCTAAAAACTCAAGTTTATGAATAGAAAAATAATAATAATAAAAATGCAAATATAATTAAAAATAGCTAAATTCCATAGTTATTTTTTATTAATTATCTCATATATATGAAAAAGTTATGCTACATCACTTATTCCTTGTATTCTTTTGAAAGCAATTGTTTAATTTCAGGATTTTCAGAATAGTCAATTGGTTTTTTCCCTAAACTATCTTTAGTATTAACATCAATCCCTTTTTTCATGAGGAAAAGTTTTAATATTTCAACATCATTCATTTTGGCTATAAGATGCAATACAGATATATAAACGGAATCGAAATATTTGGTTTTGAATGATATCAAATGATATGATTTTGAATTATGTTAAATGATATGATTTTGAATTGTATTGAATGATATGATTTTGAATTTTATGAATTATTATATTTAAAATATTAAGAAGATTGATATCATGTCGATCATTAGCTAATAAAAGTTTGATGATGTCAATGTTTCTTTTTTTATGTTTTGAATTGTTTTCCTGTTGATATCAACATCTCTACTTGTTAAAAGTTCATTAACAAGTGAATAATAATCGAAAAAGCATAAGTAGCAAAATGATGATTCATTTACGAGTTCATTTTGCAAAAATGAAAAATTAAAATATTTTAAGCATTGAATGAAAGTGTCTGCTGTAGGTAATTATTGATAAAATAATTAGCTATTTCATTATGGTGGCATTTGATTGATTCTATGAAGCATTCTTTGTATAATTTTTCTTCTTCAACTGTTTTTATTTCAATATGAAGTTTTTCAAGAAGATGAATTAATTCTGCATTATTGCTGTGAATTGCATAAAGCCACAATGATGGCGTTAATTCGGCCTTTACATTTTTCAAAAAAGTGAAAATTTGAATTGATCCGAAGAAAGCAGAGTATTCAATTAAAGTTATTCCTTCCTTTGAATGAATCTGCTTTTCGAGTAAAAATGAATTTGTTTTATAGATTGATTGATCGATTGTTGAATCGGGCGAGATAAATGTTTCATTAAAATATGCAATGAAATCTTCAACCAAATCATCTCGAATCAATTTGCAGATAAAACTTTCATTTTCTCTTTTATTTCTCATTTCATCAAAATCATCAGGCAGCTCATTTTTTAAATATTCATCCAACTCATGTTTAGGAAACCACTTTCTATTCTCGAAAAGCTTTATTTCCGGCCAAAAATATTGTACGTAATTCTTATTTGTAAACAATTCATCTGTTACGATTATTTTGGCAACATATTCGTCAACTGTCATGATTTCTTCTTTAATGAGAAAGAGAAGGATTCGCTTGTTCTGCTTGAAAACATTGAATATTTCTGAATTTGAATAATATTTTTTGATGTCGTCCTTGAAATGCTGCAGCGTAAGCTTGATTTTGTCAAAAAAAGTGGGGCCATGGTAATAATTATCAAAAAATGCTTGAAATAAAATGTAAAAACAACTTAAAGTCGTGTTCATCTCCAATGTTGAGATTATTAAAAGTGTCTTCGGCGTTTTCTCCATTTTCTAAGAATGAGAGAAAAATATCTTGGATATTTTTCATTTGATCTAAATATTTTGCAATGTTCATCGTGCAAGAATGAAAAAAATAATAATAATAAAAAATCCTATGGATCTCAGAAAATTTTGAATCAGAGAGATATATTTATTTTACTATATAAATGAATCCTGGAAATATTTTTTTATTTTACATAACAAGTGTCGCCACTTTTTGAGCTTCGCTCAAAAAGTGTCTTTAGCTCAGTTTATTGATCTTTTTCTGCATATTTCCAAATCAAAAACATTTATTAAAAAATTCTGTTAACAAATCTATTTTAAACAATCTTTTTAATATTTTATCTCTACATTTCTGTTTAATTCTCATCCTTTTCATTTATTCTCATTTTTTTCATCTATTTCATCCATTTTCATCTGTCTCATCCAATCTCGATTAATCTCATCATTCTCATCTGATCTCATCATATATCATCAATTTCATTTAATATCGTCTGATCTTATTTATCTCTTCAAATCTCATCTCTCTTTTTTCTCATTCAATCTCTTATATTTCATCTAAGTTCATTTCTCTTTTTAAATCGATTTTAATCTTATTTATCTCATCTTTCTCTTCTAATATTTTTTTTCATCAGTCTTATCTTTTTCATCTAATCTAATCTATCTCATTTAATCTCAATTGTCTCATCTTTTTATCAAATCTCATTTATCTCTTCCAATCTGTTCTTTCTTCTTTCTCATTCAATTTCTTTTAATCTCATTTATATCATCAAATCTCTTCTCTTTTTCCTCTTTTTTTTCTCAACCGGCCTCTTCTAATCTTTTCTTTGTATTTTAATCTTTTCATTTTCATCAAGAGAAATGATAAATAGCACACTGTTAAGGTGAAGTGACCATCACAGTATTCAAAAATAAAAACTTTTTGATAAATGTAATAAGAACTTTTTGATAAATGTAATAAGAACTTTTTGATAAATGTAATAAGAACTTTTTGATAAATGTAATAAGAACTTTTTGATAAATGATATTTAATTTTGGCGCCTTTTATTTTTTAGACTTAAAAACGATTATCTAAATACTCGATAGCGATTATCTTAGACTTTAAAACGATTATCTAAATACTCGATAGCGATTATCTTAGACTTTAAAACGATTTCCTAAATACTCGATAGCGATTATCTTAGACTTTAAAACGATTATCTAAATGCTCGATAGCGATTATCTTAGACTTTAAAACGATTATCTAAATGCTCGATAGCGATTATCTTAAACTTTAAAACGATTTCCTAAATACTCGATAGCGATTATCTTAGACTTTAAAACGATTATCTAAATGCTCGATAGCGATTATCTTAAACTTTAAAACGATTATCTAAATGCTCGATAGCGATTATCTTAGACTTTAAAACGATTATCTAAATGCTCGATAGCGATTATCTTAGACTTTAAAACGATTTCCTAAATACTCGATAGCGATTATCTTAGACTTTAAAACGATTTCCTAAATACTCGATAGCGATTATCTTAGACTTTAAAACGATTTCCTAAATACTCGATAGCGATTATCTTAGACTTTAAAACGATTTCCTAAATGCTCGATAGCGATTATCTTAGACTTTAAAACGATTATCTAAATGCTCGATAGCGATTATCTTAGACTTTAAAACGATTATCTAAATACTCGATAGCGATTATCTTAAACTTTCAAACGATTATCTAAATACTCGATAGCGATTAACTTAGACTTTAAAATTTATACTATACCACATAGACGAAAAGACCAAACATAATTTAAATGAATAAATTACTTATTGAATATTATTTTTATGAACATTTGATATTTTAATAGATTAAAAGTAAAAATATTGGAATCATTAATATTTTACTAAAATTGTGAGAGCTTTAACAAATTTTGAAAATATTAAGAAAAAATTCAAATATATAAATATTGATGGATATCTTACAATATTGTAAGATATTAAAAAAAATGCTAGTAAAATCCTAAAGTTTTAATAAATATGAATAGTTTTTTTTTTAGTTTTTAATTTATAGCAACATGGTTTCAGAATTATTTAAATGTAGTATTTTAAAATCTCAATTAATCATTTTTTTCATCTTGCTTGTACAAATTTATTATAACTAACTGTTTTTACAGAAATTTATTCGACTGTTTCTCAGTAATATAATTTAATATTAAATCAATATATTTTAAAAGGATACGCCAACTGTTTAAAAATCTAATTTCTCTTTTATGAGCTTATTTTATAAAAAAATGAGACTTAGGTTGATTAAATGAAAGTTTGTTTTTCGAAATAATTTTAATTATAAATTTTCTGCTAGATTTGGAATTCAGGGAGTAGCCATTTGTGTCAATATTATAATCATTAATAAAAGTAATGTATTTTATACTGTTTTTTTGGCAACACATTACATATTATTATTTAATCTGGTTTAAATATGGTCATAGTGGCGCTTGCTCTATATTTTATTATCTTTTTGAGGAATTAATTTTGTGGATAATATATCTTTTTGAAGACTTCCATATTAATTATTACCAATTTTGAATATCAAGTTTAAATTAGAGTAAAATACCAGTAACTTCAAGAATATTATTGTAATTATGTCGCTATATTCCATAATAGTTTCATTTCGGTATTACTATATTCCCAAATAATTTTAGATCTATAATTTAATTTCACAAAAAGTTCTTATTACATTTTTCAAAATGTTCTATTACATTTATTAAAAAGTTCTTATTACATTTATCAAAATGTTCTATTACATTTATTAAAAAGTTCTTATTACATTTATCAAAAAGTTCTTATTACATTTATCAAAAAGTTCTTATTACATTTATCAAAAAGTTTTATTTTTTGAATACTGTGATGGTCACTTCACCTTAACAGTGTTAAATCTATTCTACCCCTTTCATCAAATCTTATTTTTTTATCTCTCTCATCTAATATTCTTTGTCCATCTGATCTCATGTAATCTTATATAATTTCTTTTTTCTCATCCAATCTCATTTACTCTCTCTAATATCATTTTTTCCTCTGTCTCATTCAATATCTTCTATTCACATTTATCTCATCTATCTTATCTTTCTCATCCATCTCATTTAATCTCATTCGATTTCATCTCTCTCATTCAATCTCATTTTATCTCATCTATCTCATCAAATTTCATTTGTCCAATTCAATATTTCACCTTCCTCATTTGTTTAATATCTTCTTATTTATTCTATTTTTACTCATCTTATTTTATTTCCCAAATTTTTAATCTCATTCATCTACGTATTTTGAATCTGTCAATAATTATAATGAATGTGAGAATAATGAGAAAGATTATAATCTATAAAGAGAATAAGAAAGATTATAAAATCATAAAAATAAAAATGGAAGAATTTCTTAAACATTATCTCATTTTTATTAAAATATTGTCAAAAAGTTTAAAAAGCAAGGTCAATTTCTCATCGTACGTAGGTCAAATATCAAATTTTATCATTTTTGTTAAAAATTGTATTTAAAAAATCTTTATTTATGTCTTTATAAGATATCTAACTAAAGTATAAAACAAAAATATAAAGAATTAAAAACAATTTTAAAGTTCGATTTACCCAAACATACAGAGTTTCAGTACCTTTTTATTTATTTAATAAATAAAATGATAATATAGAATTTTATAGAATAATGTTTAAGTAAGGATCGACTTGACAAACAATTGTTTTGGCTTATTGTCGACTTAAAGGAAGATTGCGTTGGCTATGGATTGATTTAGCTAAGGATTGAGTTGGCTAAGGAATGAATTGGTCTGGATTGGCACAACTAAGCATTGGCATGAATATGAATTGGCATAGCTTTGCTAAAGATTGAGTTGGCTTAGTACAAATTTAGAAAAATAAATTAAAATAAATTTAAATCAATGGAAATTGATTTTTATTCATAATCGATCTGAATTGTAATCCTGTCAGGATGAGTCGTAAACTGTCTGAATTGAAACTTGGCTGATTTATCATCTAGTTGAGTTGTAATAGAAATGGACTATAGTTCTCTCAAAAAGTTAAAAATTATTATTTTTAATCATTTTTGAATAAAAACTCTTTATATATTAGAGATAGGATTTTTTTAATGATAGATTTGATATACTGATATTATTCTGATTTTTTTAAGCCTATGTTCAAAATGAACTCTTATTATATATAGGATAAAAAGGGCAATTGCCCCAAATTTAAAATTTGTTACTACCAAAAATTACAAATATAAAAATATATTTCATTCTAAGAATGTATGGTCTCATAGCTCAGTCGGTAGAGCGTTGTGCTGATAACGCAAAGGTCTAGGGTTCGAGTCCCTGTGGGACCATTTTTTTTTATTTTAAAATAAAATAAATATAAAAAAATTAAGTAATAATAATCAGACTAAGTTTTGATTTATTAAGAATTTAAATCTCCAATCTTTTAAGGATAAGCTTTAGTAATTTGTTCTTCGATTTCATCAACACTATTAATTGGGATCATATTAAAGCTATAAGAATAGTCTCTATTTGAAGGGAGTGTGTACTCAGGAAGGGGTGTGTCTCCCCATGAGTTGAATCCAGCGAGTCCCATCATTCTGAAGTCAATGTTTACTTCAACGAAATCGCGAGGAATGACGTGATTAATGTGGTGCTGTCTTCTATTCTTGTTTTTAGCAGCGTTTTCGTTATGGTTGCAAGTTCTCTCTGGTCTGTGGAAGCAGTCCTCGAAGTTCTTCCATTGTCTCTGGAGCTCTGTTTGTTCCTCGTCATCGAAATCCTCGACAGTGTTACGTAAAGCATTGAATTCGAAGACTTCTTTTCCTTCGTTGTTGTTGTTGGCAACGAATAAGAGTCCCTTTCCGTCTTTGTTCTCTAAGGCCAGCCACCTTGTGTCCATGTGGTGACCGTTTTCTTGTGGTCTAACGTATGGGAAGTAAAGGTCATCGGCGGTTGATTTATAACGACTGATTTGAGAGCCGTTATTTCGATCCCAATAGTTTTCTTCAGGTCCTCTTCCGAACCACTCGACGATGTTGAAATCAAGAGGAACTCTGAATCTCTCTCCAATTCGTGGGCAGTCTTGTTGACTATCTGTTCCTGAAGAGCCGACAAATTTGTTGTCCACACGAATGACGCCGTTGACGTAAATACGGCATGTCATTTGGAACTTACGACCGCCGACGAGTGTGTAAGTGGCGAAGAAATTCGCTCTCTTTTTATCGGCCAAGTAATTCTGTGTCGTCGTGACTTGGAAGTTCTTGCTCATTGTCTTCCAAATTTGTTGTCTGCTTGGCTCTCCGTTGCCGTAATCATTGTCGGTTGGTCCACGCCAAAAGTTCGGCTGAAGGCCGAATGAATCATGTATGTATTCGGTGCCATCAACGGAATAAGAAGTGATGCATCCTTTGCTCTTATCGAAGATGAATTTGACCTTATTTGAAGAAATGGTAACAATGTTGTTCTCATCTTTAACTGTCAAGTCTTCGCCTTCAATGTCAACTGCAACACGGGCTGCTTTAGCAATAGGAATTTCAAACTGGTCATGAGCAACTTGGAAGCCTTTTGGAATATATGGCAGATCTTTCTTTGCGTTAACTGAAAAGTTGATGAAATATTCAGTTGCTGGTTTAGATTGAAGATCAGAGTATTGAATAGTTATTTCTTTAGATTCTTGTGGCTTCAAATTATCTGTGAATTTTTCTGTCTTTAACGGTTTCTCATTCTGACAAATTGAATATGAGACTTCATAATCAGTTAAATCAGTGAAATAAAATCTGTTTATGACTCTTATTTTGGCTTCAGTTGCACTAAGAGAAACAACTTCAAATGCTACATTTTGATGGACATATTTAATCTCAGCCATGCCTGGATGTGGTGTTCTGTCTGGATTGACCAATCCATTGATATTAAAGTTTCCATCGCTTGGAACATTTTCGCCTCCATAATCACCGCCGTAAGTCCAATATTTTCTTCCATTTTCGTCGACTTCAAGGAGACCTTGATCGACCCAATCCCAAATGAAGCCTCCTTGTAAATTAGGGTACTTATAAATGTAGTCCCACATTCTTCTAAAGCAGCAGTTTGAGTTGCCCATTGCGTGGCTGTATTCGCAAGGAATGACTGGTCGATCTGTTCCATCCTTCCAGGTTTCAAAATTGCTCACTCTTGGATACATTGGGACATGCAAATCAGTGTTGAATTCCCAGACGGCTCTTTCATATTGAACGGGACGGTTTTGACCGATTAATTCAAGATGTTTAACCCACAAATAAGTAACATAGAAATTGACACCATTTCCAGCTTCATTTCCTAATGAAATAAAAGTGACACAGGCATGATTTCTTGATCGCATGTAAGTGTTCTTTGTCCTGTCAATGTGAGGAATCATCCAATCTGGATTATTTCCTAATGTTCCTCCTTTATTCAAGTTGTAGCCCATTCCATGTGTCTCAATGTTGCACTCGCAGACAACATAGATGCCGTATTGGTCACAGAGCTCAAACAACTTCCTGTCTTGTGGATAATGTGAGAATCTGAGTGCGTTGAAGTTGTTTTGTTTAAGAAGTTCAATGTCTCTTCGATGTAATTCTTCTGTGACATATTGGCCTGTGTTCTCATTGTGTTCGTGAATGTTGGCTCCTTTATAAATAACTTCTTGACCATTGAAAAGTAGCACATTGTAGGTCTTTCCATTGAAATCTCGAGTGGAAAAGTCGGTCCTTCTAAAGCCGATACGATAAGGGATAATTTCAAGGACATTCCCGTTATTTTTCTTAAGTGTTAACAAAAGAATGTAGAGATTTGGATGCTCAGCATTCCATTGGCGAACTTTTTGAATAGTGTTCTCTTGGAACGATAGAGTGTACGTATCGTCTTTTTCTAAAGTGGACGATTTTTCACCTGTAACAACTATGGTCTTGTTGTCATCGTCATAAAGATCATAATGGACAATGACATTCTCAGTGGATTCTTCATGGTTGGTTACTGTAACATTGACTCTAAGAATGCCATTTTCATAATTATCATCAAGGGTCGAAACAATGACGAAGTCTTTGATATGAGTTTTGGGTTGACTGTAGATAATAACATCACGTTGGATACCGCCAAATCGCCACATATCTTGGTCATCTAAATATGATCCACTACAATGCTTGTAGACTTTGAGAGTAACAACGTTTTCGCCTTCATGTACATAATCATTGATGATAAAATCGGCTGGATTCTTGGAATCTTCGCTGTATCCTACTTCTTGACCATTAACATAAACATATAAACCAGTCTTTGCGGAACCTACTTGGAAAAAGATATCGCGGGTTAGCCAGTTAGCAGGAATATTAAAAGTACGTCTGTAAACTCCTGTGGGAACATAATCGGGTAAATTTGGTGGGTTTGGATCTAATGGGTTGAAATCATATTTTTCATTTGTATACATGGCAATGCCAAATCCTTGCTTTTCCCAACAACTTGGAACGGTGATGTCAGTCCAATTTGAAAGATCAACATCTATATCTGTAATATCATCTGGAATTTGGGAAGGATAATCGCGATAGAAAAACTTCCATTTGCCATTTAAATTGACATAATAGGGAGAATTTGAAAATTCATATGTTAAGGCTTTTGGAATATCATCATAGCTAACAAATGACGCTCTTGGATCTTCTCGATTAATTGCGACAGCATTTATGTCTTTCCAGTATGGGATAGAAGGTCCCTTTCTGTTACGACGATGCGCTGCTTGAAGAAATGAGAAAAGAAAGTAGAAAAACATTTATAGAAATGATAAAATTTTATATTCAATTCTTTTAAAAAAAAAAAAAATTAAACAAATATTTATATATTAATATTTATTCAATATATAATGTAATAATTAACATTTTATTATTTTTAATAATTATTTTAATAATTTTATATGTTTATGTTATAATTTATATTAAAATATTCATAGAATAATAAAATATATATAATTTTAGTTTCTTATTTCTTATTGATCTTTCATTGAAATTAAACACTTTACGAACTGTTATTTTTCATAAATATCTCCAAAATTAAATTTAATTTTTATAAATTATAAAAATTTTATATACATAATATAAAATATTTAAATAAATAAATGGAAAAAAAATGCTATAATTTATTTCTTATATTTTTCATAATTTATAATTTAAAATTTAATCTCTCATATATTATAAACATATATAAATTTTAATAATAAACCAAAAAATTCATTTATTATTTCTTTTCAATTAAAATTTTTTGAAATAATTAAAAAATAAATAAATTTTAAAAATTGAATAATTTTGAGAGGGAAATTCAAAATTCTAAACTTTTATAAACAAATCAATTGGTTTTAAAGTGCCTTCATTTAAATAAAGAATATTTATTTATCAAAACAAGAGATAAATAAATATAGAAAGATAAGTTTTATTTCAAAGAAAAAGTTTTATGGATGTGATGTAATTTCGGTTAACTGCCATTTTGCATGATTCATAGTCAAATAATAGATTAATCAAGAGAAGATGAAGAAAATAAAATGGATTCGAGTTAACACAAAATGAAGCAAAAGATATAATAAAAATATAGATAGTATTATAAAATTAATATTCTAAATCGTACTACTAGTAACATAATTTAAAAATTAAATGAAATCAAATAAGAAAATATGAATTAATATATAAGAAAGTAGCGTATTAAATCATTTTAATTATACTTGTTTGCAGAATGTTTAATAATATTTTTTTATTTTTCATAAATATGTAGCTAAAACCCAATTTATTAAATGAAAAATTAATTATATAAAAGGTATATAATACAATGACACCAATATTCGTAGGTGAATTGAGATATATCATCAATTTACTTTGATTTCGCATTATATATTTCCACAAATGATTAAGTATTTGAATCTTATTTATTATAAAAAAATTTATAATATATTTCCTTTTTTATTTTGGAGAAAATCTCAATAATGTTATATTGAATGATTATTATGATTGAATGGTTTATTTTTAAAAAATTTTCAAAATTTCCAAAAATATGGCAAAAATCATTATTTAAAATGAGTCAAGTGGATTTGCTGAATGCAGATCAATTAAACAATTTTAATGAATATGCTGATGATGAAAACTATGAAAACGATGATCTATTTGCTTTTCAACTTTCTTCTAAAACAATAAATTTATATTATTCACAAATAACTAAATATTCCAAACTAATTCGAGAAAACTATACGTTTAAAGATGTTATCAGTCGTTTCCCACAAGAAATCCGCGATTTTCAAAAAGAATTGCATCTTTCTTTTGAAAGTGTTATTTTATTTTTCCAAATTTTAGAGCAAAATTCAAACATCAAAGAAAATGCCCTCCTACAATACAATCAATGTGTTGATCTCCTTAAAATATCTAAATATTTAGAAATCAGAAAATTATCAAAACAAATCAATGATTACATTAAAAGCCACACTGTTGATGTTGATTTTATCATTCAAATGATTCAATATGAGATTCAATTGCAGAAAGAAACCAAGAAAACAGAATATGAAATCAACTCAGAAATTGAAAACATTTTAACAAACAAAATAAGTGAATGCTTTACTAATGAAAAATTTGCCAAGTTGCCAATTTCAACAATTTATCGCATCATTGAAAAGAGTTCATACAAAGGAATCTCAAGTGATGAACTTTTTGACTTTATTAAGAAATCAGTCAGTGAATTTTACGTTTTTTTCCAATTCATTGAAATTGGAAAATTGTCAGAAAATCGTCTTTCTGAGCTTCTTGATCTTTACTCAAAAATGGATAAAACAAGCCAACACTACTTCAACTACTTGCCATTCAATTTCCTTTTATTTAAAGAAATGTTCAATAAAAAAACGGATCTCCAAGAAAGAGTGAAATCGTTAGAAAGCATCAACGATTCGCAGCAAGGCAAAATGAAAGAATTTGAAGCACAAATGAATCAAATAAAGAAGCAATTCAAAGATACAGAACAACAACAAAGAAATGAATTTGAGGCAGCAATTAAAAATCTGCAGGATCAGCTAAATGACTCAAAACAGGCAAATGAGTTGCTTCAAAAACGATTGAATAGTTCTGAAAAAGAAAAAGATGAATTCAAAAAGAAACTTACTGATTCTGAAAAAGCCAAAAACGATCTTCAAGAAAAATTGAATGAAGAAATTATGGCCTCATTCAAAGGAGAAATTTCAGCCAGTGTGAAAAGTGGCCTCATTGTCAGCGCACGAATCAAACTGACGTCAAAAAGAAGAATGATTGATACATCAAAAAGCAAGTACATAATCAGCACAAGTAATGCGGAATCTATTGGTGAGAAATCATATGAAAAAGGAGAGCCAATCACATCACTTGAAATGAATACCACTGACTTCATTTGCAGGCCAGGCGCGTACTTCGTGCGATGCATTGTCTTTAGCACTGATGGAAAATCGGTTGAATTTGTGAGCAACGAAGTGCGAACGAGCGGCACGAGTGTCCTGCTCGGATATGAAGGAAAGAAAGCTGAATTTCATCTTTTTCAGGGGAAATACAAACTGGAAGTCTGGGGAGCCCAGGGAGGTGACTCGGTAGGTGAGAGAGATAAGTATTGTAATACATCAAATGGAAAAGGCGGTTTGGGCGGTTATTCACGAGGCACAATTCAATTGAATCGAAGCGAGAAGATATTTGTTTTTGTTGGCGGCGAAGGGAAGCCTGCAAATTCAAGAGATGGTGCAACAACGGACGGCAGCTTCCCCGATGGAGGAGGAACAAAGACAAGCCACCGTAAAAGTGCCACTTGTGTCCCAGGAACAGGAGGAGGTTCTACATCAATTCGAATCGCGAGAAGCACCGACTATCATCGAGTAATTGTTGCTGGCGGAGGCGGAGGAGCGAGCGGAGACAGCATGAAAACTACTTCTGGTGGATTCGGTGGAGGCACGAGTGGAGGCAACTGTTACTTTCGAGGTGAATTGATTAATCAAGGATCGGGCACTCAAACAGGCAGCACATGCGGAATAGGATGCGGAAATATAGGTGATCCAGGCGAATTTGGCAAAGGCGCCACTGGCAAGTACAGGCAAGGCCGCGATTCAGGTGGAGGCGGCGGTGGTGGCTGGTATGGTGGAGGAAGCGGCGGTTATGGAGGTGATTGGGACTGTTCGAGTGGTGGCGGCGGCTCTGGGTGGATTTTCACTGAGTCTAGCTTGAAGCATTGGCAGTCCGGAGACTCATCAAATGCATCCAAATTCCTTCTGGACAGCTCATACTACCTAACCGATGCGCAAACTCTTGAAGGTGACAAAGAATTCCCACGGCCAGATGGAAACGGGACAGAACGAGGCCATCCTGGTGACGGTTATGCCAAAATCACACCAGTATAAACTATTCAATGCTTTCAATTAAAATATTATGATTTTCTTGCTCCTTCATGATTTCTAATCAGTTCTTCGAGCTAATATAACAAAACATATATTTATCAAGATATTGAATATAAATATGCTAACTTCATTTGAATTTAAGAATAATAATTATTTTATATTTAGAAATGTCTAATGATCATTTAAAAATATGATAAAATCTGCAATATAGTAAAAAATAATTATCAAATTAAATTATATCATTTTTTTATATTCTGATTATTTCGATATTATTAACATCAATATCAACTTTTCATTCCATTTGTTTCTTCTTTGTTAATAATTACTTCTAATTTATTGAATATTTGGTCTTTTTTGTAGTTCTCTTTGATTTCTTTGGCATGTTGTTGAAGAACTTGATCAACTTTTTTTGAAATGTTTATCGCCGCTGATGATTATTTCTATTGTTTATTATTAATGAGAGAATATGCCTAATTTCATGCGATTTCATATGTTTGATCAATTTATTGAAATCCTCTTCACTGCATGCTTTGTCTTTTTCCATAAATGAAATGAGATGATCATATAAATCTTTCTAATTAATTAGCGCAGATATTGTTAAAATTTTGATAAATGCACAATTTTCAGATTTTCAGATAAAATCGAAATTAATTATAGTAAATCAAATAATGAAGTATATTATATAAAAGACTTCAAATTTCACTAGATTAATAATATGATTTATCCAAAAAAAAATTTTGATTTACTAAATTTTGGAAGGTTTATTAATTAATTTAATGAAAATGAATTTAAAAAAATTAATAGTTTAAGGTACAAATCCAGTACGTTTAGTAACCGCAATTTTTTTTGACATTCTCAAAGAATAAAATGACATGTTAAATAAAAAACGATTATTTTCATCCATTTCATATAACATGTCATAATGTTTATTTAAATTGTAAAATAAGTGTCAAAAACAAACCTAGTCAATTTAAACTTTTTCAGAGACATGCAACTATTCAAATAATAAACGTTCTCCTATTCAAAAAATAACGTACTGGATTTGTACCTTAAGGTACAAATCTCATACGTTAAAAATTGAAAAAAGGCACGTTAAAATTTTAAGAAAAGCACCCTCCCAGAAAAAGTTTAAATTTCAATTGGTGTCAGATTTTGATTTCTGAACTTTATTTTTTATATAATTCAATTTAAAATTTTTTTATTTATTTTTTATATAACATGTCGAAAAATTAAATAAATGTCAAAAAAAATTGCGGTTGGGTAACGTATGAGATTTGTACCATAAACGCATTTATACTTATACGATGTTAATATTTAACCAAAGGGAAATTACCATTTTTCCCCAACTTTTTTTATATCACATTTCAACCTGGGGAAAAATGGTTTTTGACATAAAATTTTATAAAAAAAATGAAAATTTTAACCATTTTTCCCCAACTTTTAAATCAGTCAACATTCGGCCTTTTTAATGCAGTATCAACTCTTTTCTAGCATGGTTAATCATTATTAAGGGTACAAATAAAGTTTTTTTTGAATTTTTTTTTTAATCAAATATCTTATCAAATGCAAAAATTATCGTTTCAAAAATTTAACTGTTCAAATAAAGTTAAAATTATCTAGGAGCATTATAAACCAATTTTGAACCTTTATAAACCTGAAATTTACAAATTTTTTATTATATTATGAATAATCTGATCTTATTTCAGGAAGATGAATGCAGGGTAATTTTAAAGATTATTATCTAAAAATACAATATAAATAAATATAAATGAGAATTTTGCTCAATCACTATTTTTTCTCTAATTTATTAGCTCCAACTTTTTTAATAATTGAATTAAAAAGATTTTTATTGTCTAAAATGATATATTCTATACTAATACACTTTTTAATGCATATTTTTATTGAAATTCAAGATAAGATGATTTCTCAAATTTTCCTAATATTCTATCTCAATTTATTGATTATTTAAATAATATCAAAAATTTAATCATAATGTGAATAAATAATTGCTATGCTACCTTTTTTTCCTGGGAAGAATGGTTGCATATTCAAGATACACTTGTGGAGTGTTTTTGATAACCTATACATAAGAAAATTTTATATTTAGAAAAAAAGTGTTTATATTACATAAATCCTTTATATTTTTAGGTTTTGAATTTATAAATCATAGTATAATCGTTTTATTTATATATATATTAAAATACAGGCAAAAACATGATATTTTATATTACAATGAGATTTTTATTTCAAACGAACTTCATCATTTTTCTGATATGAATTGACATGTGATTTTTTCTTTTTTGTTATAATTATTTATTTCAAAAGTACTTCATATTCTTCTCTAATTTGGTTCTGATTTTAAATTTTCTCTGGGATAACATTTATATAATTATTATATTCATTTATATGTAATACAATTTTTGTCAGTCATTTCGAATTAGAAATTTTTCCTTTTAATTGTAATGTTGATATTTTTAAAATTCTTTTTTTGGGGTAATAGACATATGCATTTTATGTATTGTTCTTTTTCTTAATATTTTATTTTAATTTTGAAACTCTAAATGTTGTTTATGCTGTAATTTTATAAAAAATATTTTTAAAAAAACGATCATTTTCAATTCAAAAAAATTACCATTTTTCCCCAGTTTTTTACCATTTTTCCCCAGTTTTTTCCATTCAATTTTCTGGGGAAAAATTACACTTCCCTTTAACCAAATTATTCAAAAAATTGAATTGGTTTTCAAATGTTATAAACTTTTTCTAGGCATCATTTGAATTTTTTTTTTAAACATATATTTCATAAAACAACTAAATGATATTACAAAAATCATTTTATAAAAGGAAATATTGAATTACCGTTTAAGCCTAAGAAATGATTTGCATTGAAAACTATAAAATAAAACAACTTTTTCAATTAACTCATTCAAAAATAATTCAATTGATTATTTCATTTTTCAAATATTTTGATGTTTTTATTATTGTTCCTTATTGCAATTAACTTTCCATATAATGGAGAGTCACCACAGTCTTTTACTTTAAAAAAAAAATGAAATAATCAATTGAACTATGGAGAGTCACAGCATGTTTTTGACGTTTGTGGAGCACAAGGAGGAAGTGGATATCTCGATGGAGTTATCAAATCACAAGGCGGTCTAGGAGCACATGTTAAAGCAACCTTAAATGTCACAGGAACCGGCACATTATTTTATGCCTATGTTGGAGAACAAGGATCATCATCGCAATATGGGCCCAACAAAGGAGGATTGAACGGAGGAGGCAAATCTGGCAAAGGCACTGAAATTCTCAAAGGTGATGCAGCAGGCGGTGGTGGTGGAGCTACAGATGTCAGAATATCAAACAAGTTCACCAAATCAAGTCCTTTCACACATTCATCTTTGTTCACTAACTCATTGACATTCTCTCAAGAGCATCATTCGCATCAATCAACGACTCCTTCAGAATCTGATTCTGCATTTCCAATTAGTTCTTGTTTTACTGAATCAAGTGTCTTTAATATTGATGTTAATTTGATTCAGCCTAAAAGTGCCAAACATAAAGCAAAGCAGCTTTGGTGGATTGCTTTTGTTGTTGGTGTGGCTTTGATTGCAGTGATTATATTTCTAATAATATCCAAGAAGAGGAGGGAAAAGAAAGAAGTAGAAATCAGCGCACAGGAGATAAATGACCACATTTTGAACTATGCCCAAAATGAGAATGGACACTCAGATGATGACTTTTTCAGTGTAGATAATCCACTGTTTGATACCAATGATGGCACAATAGATCCATTTAGTAAAGATTTCGATGAACAAGATCTATGATCCGAATTGGAAATTTAAACAATTTTCCAATTTCGCCAATTTGCTGGGTTCTTTGGCATAAAGTCTTTACTTGGTCTATGGGGAAATGTAGATATAATGATGCATCATGAGTCAATTAAACTTGTGGCGAAATTAGAAAAATGTTGCTGTCGTTTTATTAGAAGATATTAATCATTGTCAATAAAATGGATGATTTTCAAATTAATGAGAAATAAAATATGTTAATTTGTTTTTATCATCAAACTTAGAAAATAAAATTGATTAAATTTTGTTGAATATTAGTTCTTATCTTGAAAGCAATGTGAAAATATCAAGGATTCAAGAAAGGTTAAAAAATAGCCTAAGAGCAAGGATCTAATGTATTAATGAGTTTTATATTATTTTGTTTTCGAGACAAAAAAAAATAGAATTTCAAGTTTTTGACATGTGAATTAAAAAAAAGATTTCCATACAAATTTTCTAAAATTTTTTTCTCAAAAAGTTTTTAATTATTTTCCAAAAACATCGAATGACCAATAATAAAGAAATAAGACAAAACAACACTGACATGCTTTCTCCAAATAATCAATCCAACACTGTAAACTCTCAAACAAATGCAAAACATACTCAAGATGAAAATATAAAAAATGATATAAAAGAAAGCAATCCTTCGAGTAACTCAAGCCATAAAAGTCACGATTCAATCGAACAAAAAAACAAAGAATCACAAAAACAACAACAATCCCAACAGCAGCCAAAACAAGAGTCCAAACAGCAACAATTGGAACATGAATCACAGCAGCCAAAACAAGAATCCAAACAGCAACAATTGGAACATGAATCACAGCAGCCAAAACAAGAATCCAAACAGCAACAATTGGAACAAGAATCACAACAGCCAAAACAAGAGTCCAAACAGCAACAATTGAAACAAGAATCACAAAAGCAACAACAATCCCAACAACAGCCAAAACAAGAGTCCAAACAGCAACAATTGGAACATGAATCACAGCAGCCAAAACAAGAGTCCAAACAGCAACAATTGGAACATGAATCACAACAGCCAAAACAAGAGTCCAAACAGCAACAATTGGAACATGAATCACAAAAGCAACAACAATCCCAACAACAGCCAAAACAAGAGTCCAAACAGCAACAATTGGAACATGAATCACAGCATCCAAAACAAGAATCTAAGCAACAGCAGCAATTGGTACATGAATCACAACAGCAGTTACAGCAACAAGCATCAATATATACGGCAATAACATCATCAAGTGACGAACCAAACAAACAGAAAGTTGCATCAAGCAATGACTCTTCTAACCAGCCAAATTCAATCCAAAACGATGATGAAGATGATGATGCATCAACTGATTCTCGAGATGGCGACGACTACAAGAGTAAGTACAGAGAAATGAAGATGAAGGTGAAGAAGCTGAAGGAAGAGAACGAGAAACTCAGAGGGGAGAGAGACTCATACAAGAAGAAGTACGAAGAAGAAGTCAGCAAGAACACGAAGCAGCAAGATTTCGCAGGCAAAGCGAAAAGCGGCAGTTATACTCAAAGCAAGCCGCACGCCAGACCAGCCAAGCAAACAAAAGAGTCAATTCGAATTGCCATTTTTAATGAAAACAAAAAAATTGCCAACGATGGCTGGTACACGTATTATGACAAATATCTATACAAAAATTTATCTTTTAACATCAAGAAGGATCTTGAATACTCAGTGACGAAGACAGAGCTGATTCCAGCAACAGAAAAGCTTGCTTTAGATCCAATTTTTACATCGAACAAAAAGAAGAAGATTTGGGGACATAAAGAGAAAGCACTGATCTATGACAAAATCGAAATTTGGCCTGAGAGCACATTTTATGAAGCAATGAAAATGAAAAGAGAATCAAAAAAAGTGTGCGTGCTCAATTTCGCATCCGCAACACAGCCCGGCGGCGGTATCAAAAACGGTCGCAACTCACAGGAAGAATGTCTTTGCAGGCAGTCGACTCTTTACTTTGCACTAGAAAGGCAAGAAAAATTCTATAAAAGAAACTGCAAGCACTATGATTCTTATGGACCAGACGAAATGATTTACTCACCAAACGTGCTGATCATTCGTGATGACAACGATCAGTTAATTGCGCCTGTAAAAGTGTCAGTCATTTCTGCAGTGGCTGTCAATAAGGCAGAACTTTTTGACTCTGATGATTATGATGAAGATGAGATATATAAAGCTATGAGGAAGAGATGCCTGAGGATTCTCGAATTGTGCTTGTGTAAAGGTAACGATGTCATTGTTCTCGGCGCCTTTGGCTGCGGAGTCTTTCAGAACTCACCTGAAGAAGTAAGCGGAATATTCAAAAAACTTCTCGTTGATGAATTTTATGGGATGCTGTTCAAGAAAATTGTTTTCGCTATCAAATGCAAACCTAATGAATCAAACGAATTATTTGATACATTCAAATCTACATTTACACCAAAAAGGCACCACTAAAACATAATATTATGTTTAAAAAAAAAATATCTTTTTTTATTTTGTTTGATTACAGTTTTTTTTTTTTTCAATATTTCATTTGATTGTAATTATTTCTTCGACAAGAATAAAATATTCAAAAATACAAATACAGTATTCAGACTGAACATAATATATAGATTTATAAAAAGAGGCAAAAGTTTCAGATTTTTTTTTCTGGTACATGTAACAAGGTCAATATTGAGCGAAGTCAAAAAGCATCTGGGTCGATAAGCATTGCCAATTAGTTTATCAAAAAGTTCTAAACTGTTTTTCTTTTTTGCATACAATTTTCGATTTATTATTGAAAATAAATAATTATTTATTTCAAAATTGAGATGATTATTTTCATTATTCAATACTATTCAGAAAAATATTGTTGTATGCAAAAATGGCTCCCAGTTTGTGTTTGTTAAAACCGATGTTAGTTTGTTTTTGATTTGATAAATGAATATAAAATTCTAGAAATTGAGCCAAACTAAGTTCATTATACCAGAATCAGTAACAATAATTGGTGATTATGCATTTGATGGATGCAATGAATTACAAGAAGTAACATTTCCTTCATCATTGATTTCAATTGGTAAATATGCATTTCGAAAATGTGCCTCTTTGAAAAGTGTAACTATTCCTTCAGTAACATCAATTGGATACAGTGCATTTGCTGAATGTTCATCGCTTGTTAAAGTAGAAATTCTTTCATCATCATTGACAACAATCCAATTTTTCACTTTTGAAAAATGCGCTTCTTTAAAAGAAGTAATAATGCCTCCTTCTATAGTCTCAATTGAAAAAGGAGCTTTTGATCAATGCGAATCAATTATGTATATTGAAATACCAAAATCTGTTTCATCTATTGGTGATTGTGCCTTTAGAAACTGTGCTTCATTAAGTAAAATTTCAATCCCTTCTTCCGTTGAAGTGATCAATGCAAATACTTTCTTAAATTGCTCAAGTTTAACTCAGGTGTCATTTATAGTTCCCTCTTGTTTAAAAGAAATTAAAAGTAATGCTTTTTATGATTGTTCTTCATTGTTAGAAATATCTATTCCATCATCAGTCATGTACTTAAGAGGAATTACTATTTGGGACATGGCATATTCCCAAAAAAAAAAAAAAGTTCGACATTTTAGGAAAGAATTTATATCGTTTCTGAATTGATAAATATTTTTCTGAAAATAATTGAAAAGTATTCAAAATTTTAATTGAAATGATTGATGACGATCTAGATGAATTTCAATCGGAAAATGATCAAATTCAGGAGGTGAATGACGATGATCTTTCAGATCTATTTAAATTAAAATATGATACGAATAGAAAAATGAGGATCCCTCGAAAAATAGATATTTTTAATGTTGACAAAAAGATATTAGAAACAGCCTCATGCGTAATTGTTAAAGCTAACTCTCTGAAATATCGAAGTGGAAATGAAGAACTTGCATTAAAATGTATTCCGATACAAAATTTCAATCATTATATTCAAGATTTATTATTTCAATTTAACCATCCTAATGTATTACGCCCATATGAAGTTATTCAATTTCCCGATGAAGATCCCCGATTTTGTTGTTTAGTTATGCCTTTTATCGAATCGGATTTATTCGATTATTTTCATTGGACAAAAAATAGGCATTTAACAGAAATAATCATTTGTCAAATAATGAAAGAAGCATTAGAAGCCGTTACTTACATTCACTCACAAGGTATTTGCCATGCAGATTTGAAACTTGAAAACTTTCTAATTCAACCAAAAATACATCGTCCAAAACCAATATTAATTGATTTTGAATTATCATATCCTTTTCCAAATAATGTCACTATTCAAACGAAGGCCAGAGGAACGAAGATCTATGCTGCACCAGAATTACTTAATGATGACTTTTCATTTAAAAAACAAGCAACATGTATGTTTATTTTATTTTTGATTTCAATCTTAATTTCATACTAGAAACTAGTTAAAAAAAGTTTAATTTGAATATCAATATAAAAATTTTTATATTGAAAAAATTGAACTTTTTGATAAGATGAAAAATTTTAGATTGAAATCAATTTTTTTTTTTATTTTTTAGATAACTAATACTTAGTTGATAATAAAATTGACAGTTGGAGTTTGGGAGTCATGCTGGCAACAATGATTATCGGCGATAATCCGTTTTACCAAGGTCCAGACAAACTCATCAAGAATGGCATCCTCGCTGACGACCCTCGGATTGCCCAAATGTCTGACAAATGCCGAGACTTGCTGTCAAAAATGGTTTGCGTGGACGCGGAGCAGAGAATTACAGTAGAGAAAGCGCTAGAGCACGAGTGGTTCACAATCTACTTCCAGAACTTCTTGGACGCGAATCCAGACTTCATGAACGATGAAGATTCTCCAGAAGAAGAAGTTGATGAAGATATTCATTATTAATGATATAATATTATATCAGATTGACAAAAAATTTAATAAATTTTACTTAAATAAAGAAAAAATATTTTTCATTTAAAAAATCAGTTGGCAATGGTAATTAAATAATCAAGCTGATATAATTTTTTTTTTTGAAAAAGAATTGACTTGCTAAGTGAAAAAAAATTATACTTAATTTCAAAATGTATTCTTTTCCACTTGAAAAAGAAAAAGAGAAAGAAGAAGTAAATAATGTTTCACAAGTCTCAGAAGAAAGTTCATTAATTATTAAAAAAGTTCCTTTTGTTATTGGAATCATAATATTTCTTATTGCATTTTTAGATATGATCATTCTTTTTGCGGTTCCTTATCATAGAATTCGTTCAAATAAGCATAAATTGCCTAATGCTACGTTTAAAAATCCCAATATCGTTGTTATAGTATTTCATTTCATATTGCATGTTATTGTTATGATAGTTGGTGTTTTTGTAATATTATTTGGAATCAGACAATGTGATAAGATTGATCATAAAAAGGTCAAATTGGGTCTAATTATTATTTGTATCATAGCTGGTATATTCTGGATAATTACAATTTGTTCAGATTTTTATTTAACGACCAAAATCAACACAAAAATGACAGTTGACCAATTAATTTCAATAATGAGCCAAAATCCGCCCATTAATTTCGCCTTTATTTATACAGAAGACGAATTAGAAGATGTAATTTGTAGTCCTGACTGTGAAACCGTAACCGTCACATGCTATTCAAAAAGTGGAGTTATCATACCAATGAAAACAAGCTTAACTTCATCGGTTTACAATTTCACTGACACCCCAGAAATGTTTTACTTCACAATTCAGCAAAAATTGAATATGACAATTGAATTGAACGCATATTTCAATGCAATAATGAACAACATCAACAAATGCGATAGAAATATGAAGAAGCAGACTGAATATTACCCAATTATAGCAGGCGATTATATCGTATCTAAGAAAAAGTTGCCAGTCTATTTGAATAAAGGAACAAGAATCGCTTCAATTTTGTTTGGGGTCGGCGTTTATTACGAATTGAATTCAAAGTCAGTTCCGTACATTACTTACACGCAGCATTCTAATGCTGACGTTGTGCAAGGCGTGGATTATAATCTCATATTTACTTCAGATAGCTGCAATAATTATGGCCAGTGCAGCCAGTACAATAAAAAGCCAAAGCCATGATATTTCAATGGGAAAACATAATTGTGTTTAGTATTAAATGGGTTTAGTTCGTCATGTTATCTTCTTTGATGTTGTTGTAGATATCTTGTTTGATTTATTTATTTTAGTGCAGATTCTCTCACAAGCATTTTTCAGAAATAATGAAGAAAATTTGAGTGAATTATGATTTTTATTGCATAAAAGATATCAAAGCAAGCATGATGATAAATAATTATATTGATATATTGAAAGTTTTGTTATTGAATTAATTAAAAACATTATTACAATCTATATTAAATTATTTAAAATCATTTATACCTATTTTCTAGATTAATAAAAAGTTGATACTTATAAAAATTTAATAAATTTAAACATAATCAATGCATTCATCAAAAGATCCCATAAGATGTTAATGTAATAAGACAATTTTATATCACATGTCACTATAAATTGAAAACCAGGAATGCATCAATCAAAAGAAAGTTTTCACCAAATTATTCTTGAATATGTTGAAGACGAAGGTGAAAATGATGAAAACTTTCGAATTTTGATAAAAAAAATTATATGTATACTCCATTTGATCTCAAAGATATCAGACAACCACCAACAAAAATAAATATTTCATCATAAAAATAGAGCGAATTCTTTTACATTTATCTATTAAAATCAAACAAACCTTATCAAATTTTGAAATATTCAATATTTTCAGAAACCGCAAAAGAATCCTACTTTTTCTCATTAAAAACAACCTTTTACTAGTTGATGAATCGATTGCAAATGGCATTGTAAATCAGCCAACTGTTTGTAACTTTTTCTATCCTGAAATTCAATCGAAGGTCAAAATTGATAATCACGAATATCAGAATTTTGAAAGAAACAGCAAAATTGGTGAAAACGAATCATATATTTGCACGTTAATTCGTGAAGATTCAGTTGAAGAATTTTTTTCATATGTCAGTCAAACAAATCTGTCACTTTCAAATACGTTAATAAAGCCTTCAATTTTTGAAACAAACGTTTTTTTAATTGACAAGAAACCGATATTAATTGAATATGCAGCTTTCTTTGGATCAATTCAAATTTTTCAATATTTGAGAATGAATAACGTCCCATTGGAATCGTCTTTGTGGATTTATGGAATTCATTCAATCAACGCTGAATTCATCCATCTTCTTGAAAGTTGCCCCTTTAAATTAAAAGACACAACTCATGAAGATTGTCTTAAAGAAGCAATTAAATGTCATCACAATGATATTGCAAACTACATTATAAACAACTTATTGAATCAAACTTCTGAAAAAGTTGCTTTTTGGAGCATTCGTTTTTATAACTATTCATTTTTCTCTGATGATATCTTTAATGATGTTTTCTTTTATCATCTATGTAAAGATGAGCATTATACACTTGTAGAGGACACACTTTATTAATCATATATATCAAAGATTTCGCCCAAAAAAATTTTTATCCCAAAAAGTGAAAATAATTAGAGTAGCTGCAACAAATTCAAAACATGATCGTATTTTTTTTGAAATGTGATATGAAAATTCAAATTTTTTATCAGTTGTATTTATTATTTCGGAAAGCAAATAATAAAATATATGTTGCAATGAGTTGTTTATTGATATTTAATATAGTGCATGCTAAATAATTATAAAATGTCGTCGTATGTATTTACTGTGATTTTAGACCTTCGGTCTAAAACCCCAGTAACTCAAGAATTTAAAATCATAACTTTAAACACGAACATATTATTCAATTTTCAACACCACTGATTCATCACCCCTTCATAAATGATTTTCATAAATTTTATCCTCAAATCTCAAAAGTCAAATATTGAAATCATAAATTTTATACGTAAATGATTAAATTTACGTTATTTGCAATGTCTGCAAATTTGAATTAAATCGCTGCAATGTCTGCAAATTTGAATACCTCTCAAATAATTATACGTTATCTGCAATGTCTGCAAATTTGAATTAAATCGCTGCAATGTCTGCAAATTTGAATTAAATCTCTGCAAATTTGAATCTTATTTTACGGTTAATATTTTCATAAAATTTTTTCATAAAATTTAAGTCAAAAAATTTTATAAATAAATGTTCTCCAAAAATAATTAAATACGTTATTTCGGCAATGTCTGCAAATTTGAATACTTCTCAAATTATTTATTCACTTAACATATCCGTTTTTTAATTCAATTAATGATTTAGCATATCCGTTTCAAAATGTGAAATATGATATGAAAAATTTTTAACTTCAAAAAAGAAAATGAGCGCAGGTAGAAATTTGATCAATAATGTAATTAGAAGACTTAACATGACCGAAGAAGATATGAGGCAATTCACGCCGCCAAAAGCAATTTATCAGAGTTATACTAGGAGAATTATCTATGACTTGAAGAAATATGAGTTAGATTTGTTTACCATAATAGCAGAATTTCCTAAAACGATTAAAACAGTTAAGGATAGACAGAAAGTTCTAATAATGTTTATTGAAAAGAATCCGAAATATATGGACAATAATTATATTACTATTTGGTTCAGGTTTGCTGAAGATTATGCCACAAAAAGAAGAAAAGTCAAGATTATTGAGTATGAATTTGAAAATGCTAGGAGAAATAATGATCCAGAACCACAAATGTCATTCTCTAATTTTTCATTAGATAATTCTGAATTATCTAACTCTGACGAAGAAGATTTAAACGAAGAAGAAGAGATGAATTCCTTATGTCAATGTTTAAAAATGCTCAAAATTTAATTTCTAATTACATAATATTGATTTCTTTCTGCTTGTTTTTTCTTAAACTATTATTTTAAATTCTGTTTATCTTTTTTCTTTTTTTTTTTTTTTTTCATTCTTTTCACCACAAATTATAAAATTATTTTATCATTTATTTTTATATCACATGTCTCAAAAAAATAAATCTAATTTTATTTTAATTTAATTTTTTATCTAATATAAAAATATGACTAAATCAATTGTTGATGACAAAATGAATAAATTATATAAACAAATTAATAAATATTATAAAACAATAAATCGTAAAATGTTAAAACAAATTGTAAAGCGTACTGATGAAATAACAGATTTATATTATGAATACGTAAATCCTGATATGAATGATAAAGAGAAGCGACAAAATGAAAATACATTATTGACCAAAAGAATTTTAAATAATGAAAAGTGTAACGAAGTTTGTACATTTAACGGTGTTTTAACTTTCATTTGCGGAATTTATCATTTTCTTTATGCTTACGACAACGAACCGAATAAATTATTCCATCATTGTAATATTTGGGATTTCATGCATTGCACACTTCATGAATTCGATATGGAAAAGAAATTTATGTTTCTATTTAATGATGAAAATATACCCGAAACGGTTGAAAGATTTTTAAATATTGACGATTATGAAATAATGAAATTATTAAAATTAAATTTTAATTAAATAATTATTTTTATATCACATGTCTCAAAAATAAATCTAATTAATTTTTTATTTTTTAATTTTTTATCTAATATAAAAATATGTCATTAGACAATACGCCAACAAATAAATTAATTGAGTTATCAAATTTATTATATAATGAAAATTTAACAATTAATGATTGGAAAAATGAATTTGATAATGAAAATGATTTACGTGAAAATTTAATTGAAATGTTAGTTTCAGATATTTTAAATAAAGGATATGATGGAGAAAATAATTATAATTCCATGTATTGGTTCGTGAAAGGTTTAAATATTCCATCACCGAAACCACTTAAACGTTACATAGATTCAGATGATTATTTATTCAAAAATTTAAATAAATACAAAATTCAAGATTCACTTGATGATTTCAACCGTCAACGTTTACATGAAAAATTCAACCGTGATTTACATAAAAAAGATTCTTCATTTCTTGATGAATTAATGAAGCATTCCAAAGATATTCGTGAATTTTGGAGAAGTGATTTATTATATAATTCACCACCAGCTGATGCATTAAATGATGAGGAATTTTTCCCTGAAGAAAAACCAAAAGATATTAATTTACGTAATATTAAATCATTTAAAGAATGGCAAAAATTAGATGATGAACAAAAAACATTAGTGGATGATATGATGAAATCATTATATAAAACACCTACTAATTGGGAAATTAATTTTGAACTTTTAAACAATAAAGGAAAAAAATTAATGTTTCCATTACTTAAAAATTTCTTTCAGGAATACATCGACCCATTACCAATGGATAAATACAAAATAGAATTTAAAGTTAAAGGTCAATGGCATTCTAAACCATTAACACCTGAAGTTTATAATAAATTAATGGAAAATTTCACTGAAGAACATTTTATATTCGACCTTGACGAAATACCGGCAGAATTTACGGGATTCAATAGTGGTGACAATGCTGAATTACCTGATTGGTCATTATTTTCATCATTAAGATTTTCAAAATATTTACATAAAGATAGGGTCCGTAAAGACGTCGGTGGTTCATTCTTTAACTATATAGCTAATGATAAAGTACCTAAAAAAGTTATTGAGTATTTAAAACGTCTTCAAATATTTGATTCATTAGTGGATGAAAAAGTAAATGTTCTTGAAGAAGCAAAAGAATTCACTCGAAGTTATTATGATAATTTAACTGGTGATTTAGAATATGAAACCATTGAAATTCCAGCAAAAATTACAAAATCAACTAAACAACGTGAAGAATTGGATGATTGCTGCTTCGTTTATGCTCTCAAACAAACAGGTTATTATTCAGATGATATTTTAAATCAAATACGATTAAGAATTAATAATAGGTATTTATCACAAGGTTCAATTGAAAAAATATGTCAAGAGTTTAAGATACATATTAAGTTATCATATATTGATGACAGCAGCGATAGAAAAAATAAAAAGACAACGGTTCAACAATGCAAAAACAAAGTCCGTAAATCATATTTGGGAGTCAAAGATGCTGAACCTCAACGAACCCATACATTTAACGTTTTTGAAGACCATTATTTCATAGAAGAGAAAACACCATTTAGTACTTATTACATCAAAAATCTTCATAAAAATCTTGATGATGATAAATTCGATAAAGAATATAATAGTGACCATTGGAGGAAAACCAGATATTATATTTCATCATCAAATTTAGTCCGTGAATTAATGAAGCAAGGATATTTTAATCCAATCACTTATGGACAATATCGAATATTAAAAACAGTTTTCTATCATGAATTTGATAAAGATTTAACAAATATTAATTTAGAGTATGACCCAGAA
Source organism: Tritrichomonas musculus (assembly GCA_039105265.1). Taxonomy (NCBI): domain Eukaryota; phylum Parabasalia; order Tritrichomonadida; family Tritrichomonadidae; genus Tritrichomonas; species Tritrichomonas musculus. The sequence continues at coordinate 1,212,841 of JAPFFF010000038.1, read as the reverse complement.
TATTGCACAAAATTAATAGCTCCAAAAATTGTTAAAGAAAGCGAAAACAAAACAGACCCTACTTATTGGTACGCTGATTTTGAAGCCGACGTTTCAGGTAATATTCATAAACCATTTATGTGTGTTCTTCAATCACAAAATGGAAAAATTAATGAATGCTTTAAAGGTGAAACATGTAATAAACAATTTCTTGATTTCTTACCTGATCATGCAGTTGTTTATTTCCACAATTTAGCATATGATTTTCGAATGTTTGCATCATTAGTTAATATCAAAAATACTATAATTAAAGGAACAAAATTAATGAAAGCAAATGTTGAATATAACGATAAAAAGATTTTCTTTAAAGATTCATTGCCAATGTTGAATTGTAAACTTTCACAATTACCTTCTATGTTTAATTTGGGCATTAATGTTCAAAAAGAAATTTTCCCATACAAATATTACACACTTGAAAGATTAAATACCAACAAAGGAGTAATTAATGATGCAGGCTTAAATGAAGATCAAAAATGGACAACAGATGATTATGAATTATTTAAATCAAACATTGATAAAATCCCTAAATGTAGAATTGATGAAAACCATTTCGACATGTGGTCATATGCTGAATTTTATTGTAAACAAGATGTAAACATCCTTAGACTTGGATTTAATGAATTCAGAAATGGATTTATTAAAGATTTCAGTATCGACCCTTTTAATTTCATTTCCATTTCTTCTCTCGCTAATGAAGTATTTAATCAACGTGTTTATTATCCCAATAAAAACCTTTATAAATTAGGTGGTCATGTTCGTAAGTTTTGCTCAAAAGCTGTTTATGGAGGACGTTGCATGACTGCTTACAATAAAAAATGGCATATATTAAAGCTACTTTGTGATTTCGACGCTGTTTCATTATATCCTTCAGCAATGGCACGTTTATATACCGTTGAAGGTAGACCTGAAGTTATCAAACCTGAACAATTAAACCTTGAATTCCTTTCAAAACAAGGTGCTTACATTGTCGAAATCAAAATTACTAAAGTTAATAAACATTATCCATTCCCACTCATTGTTCGTAAAGTAAATGGATTAAATCTTAATGATGATAACTTAAAAGAAGGTGAAACATTAAATATAATTGTTGATAATATATCATTAGAAGACCTTATTGAATTTCAAAAAATAGAGTTTGAATTCATCCGTGGTTATTATTGGGCAGGCAAACGTGATTATACAATACAAAAAGAAATTAAGAAAATATTTAATAAAAGACTTGAATATAAGAAGCAACATAACCCATTACAACAATTATATAAATTAATTATGAATTCATGCTATGGTAAAACTATTGAAAAACCAGTTGATAAAGATATTAAATATATGAATGATGACGATTTTGAGAAATATTGGATCAAAAACTATAATAAAATTATTGAGGACACATTAATTGAGAGTAGAAAGACACCAATTCACGCTGTAAAAGTTATTAAACAAATTGAAAACCATTTTAACTTTTCACTTCTTGGTATTCAAGTTCTTTCTATGTCAAAACGAATTATGAACGAAGTAATGTGTTTAGCTTATGATTTGGGATGCCACATTTATTACCAAGATACTGATTCAATGCACATTGAAGTTGATGATTTACCACGACTTGTTAATGGTTTTAAAGAAAAATATAATCGTGAATTAATCGGAACTAATTTAGGACAATTTCACAGTGACTTTCCAACCATTAATGGACATGATGAAATGCCAAAATCTATTGAGTCATATTTTCTAATGAAGAAAATGTATATAGATAAATTACAAGATTCCACCGGAGAAATTGATTATATGATTAGAGGTAAAGGTTTGACACAAAATTCTATTAAATATGCTTACAAAGAATTTGGTAATGATCCCATGAAGTTATATGAATCCTTATTTAATGGAAACACACAAACGTTTGATTTAACGAAAGGACAACCATGCTTTTCAATGAACAAAAACATGACAGTATCAACTTTAAAGAAATTTGAACGTAAAATAAAAACAACTTATGAAGAAGGTAAACATGAAGATTATTTTAAATAGGATCTAATAAATATCTTGGTAATAATTGAATTCTATTTTTACCATTAAGTTTTCCTTCTACTTTAAATAATCCATTTTCTTTACCAATAACTTTAAACTCTCCTGGTTGAATTATTGATCTTCTTTTCATCATTGGATCTTTTTCATTATAAACTTTAACATTTACGCCATTATTAATATTAAAACTTGCTTTATTTTTAATTTCCCAGTTAGCTTGTAATATTCTCCTCACAATATAATTTTCAAGTTCTGGATCATCATTTACCATCTTTGGTGTTACACTAAATCCTGCCCATTTACTCAATCCTCGATGTGGTGCATTATTGTATTGATTAACTATTTCATTCATTACTTCAGGAGTTATTACACCAATTTTCATATTATACGCCATATCTCTAATGGTTCTAATTACTCTATCAATAATTCCTAAACTTGAATGCAAAGGATCATTTTTTACCTCTTCCTGTTCTTTCTTCATGAAATCGGGATAGTTACCCATTACTTGTCTAGTTACTGGTTTAAAATCAATTCCTAGTGAATTATAAAATGATTCCCGCGCCAACTTTGAATCAAAACTTCCTTCACCATCACCTGTTAAATGTTTTACATTAGCGCCTTTCTCAATCATTCTATTTAATGCTCTCAAATATGAAACAGTTGATTTAATAGTTCCTTTTGAAAATTCATTTTCTCCCACTACATCATTTAATAATTCAACAAATAAGTATTTAGTATTCACATTTATTGCTACCAAATAACCCAATTTTCCACAAAACATTAAATCAATCATCCATGTGTTCTTTTCTGCAACTTTATGCAATTGATAATGTTTTATATTTTGTTTTAAAGGAAATGATGAAGGAATTTTTCCCTTTTCTTCTTTCAGTTCCGGGTTAATTAGTTTTAAAGCATTGATTTTATCTTTACTTTTATATCCAAATAATCCCGTAAATGGAATTTTATCATATTTTATAGTCGTCCCTGGTTGTTGAAAATATTTTCGTTTATAATCTTCATACCAATTATTAATTGATCTTCTTCCTCTATTCCATCCACTTGTGACTTTAACAAAATTGTCATATGTTAATAAATCATCATTCATGTGTTCAACAACAAATTTATCTAATTTATCGCCAAACGTTTCTTTTCTGACTTTCGGCTCTTCATTCTTATGTACTTCTTCCCATTCTCTTTCATACTCATCATATATGTGTCTAATATCTTCATCTAGTAATGGTTTAAATGAGTTTAATCTTTTCACTTGATTAAATGATAATTTATTTTTGTTCTTATGAACTTTACTCATTAAATCCTCTCTTGCTATTCTCACTGCTTCTTCATAATCTGCCATTCGTTCACGTTCCATTTCTACTTCACGTCTACGTTCTTCATCCTTTACTATATCACGAATGGTTAAGTAATGAATTATATAGAAATTATTTATATGTTGAGCTGGAATTTTCACTTTCAAATATTTTTCACAATAATGATTTATATAATATTTCACTTGTTCCTCAAATTTATTCGGTTCATACTTTTCTATCTTACTTGTAACATATGAAATTATTCCATCTGTGTTATTAAATAATGTTTCGGTCATGATTTAAATTAAATTAAATTAAAGATATTTGATGATTTCATGAATGCAAAAATAATTATTTAGTTTATTTTTAATTTTTTAATTTTTTATCACATAATAAAAATATGTCTCAAGCCTTACCACCCCTTAAACAACGTCATGAAAGAAAAACATTTGCTACTCCAACGTTGAAACTCATAAATTCACGTCTTCAATATTATAGAAAAGTATTAAGTCAACCCGAACCAACAACGGAGAAAGGAAAACTTAGTCGTCGAAGAATTCAAAATAAATATGATCAATGCATGAAAGTAAGACAATTATTAAATAGAGCCGTTAAGAACCTTTATCTTTAACATAATAGCCGTCACTACCGAAATATTTAATTGCTGGATTATTTGAATTATCAAATTTAGGTAATATTTTTGCAACATTACCAACAACAGGTAACTTTTCCATTATTGATTTTGTTTTATTCCATCCAAATTTAAATCCATCAGCAAAATCTTTAGCTGCTTCTTTAACTTTCCCCGCTAACTTTTTAAACCAACTACCAAAAGCCATATTTAAATTTAATTAAAAATTATGATTTAATATTTTTATTTAAAACTAAATATGACATTAAAGCAAGCAAGAATATTAAGTAGTGAAACCGATAACACTATTAAGCAAGAACAAAACACAAATGTTAACATTAACATAAAACCATCAACTAAGTCACGACCTCAAACAGTTCCGTTATATCCTAATGTTCCACCATTAAATCCAAACGTAAATTTTACTCAAGCGAACCAACCTTCGGATATTCCACCGGTTGGTCAAACTTTATATATTCCGACGACGGAGGATTTGAACTATCAATCTCAACCTCCAACAAACAGCAATTTCCCATTAACTCGAGACAGAGGTATAGCAGATCTAGGAAATGAAATTGAGGATTTAGAAAAGAAAAACCAATTTTTACAAATGTTAGTTGAAATGTATGAATCAAATCCATTAAAAATAAATGCTTACGTTGTTTGTGAAAGTAAGTTATTAATGAACATGATAAAGTTATTAACTGATTGTGAAAAAGTTGATTTAGTACTTAATGAAGACATCGGATGTTCTGGATGTACGGCTAAAACAAACAAAATCATTTATGTTTCAAAAATATTGGTTACTAAAGATGGCAAAACTAGTGAGCTTAAATATGATTACAATAACATTTATAGTGAATTTGTTAAATATGGAATTAGTTTGAAAATGACGTATTAATTTATGTTTTAAATACGGATCTTTTGATCCAGCCTTCAAGATTTGAAGACAGCTAACATTGTATCATTTATTTTTGCTGTAATCACACCCACCGTTGTTCTGTGTATTTTTGATGTAATAGCTGTTTGACCAGTTAACGTTTTCAATTCTCCTTCATCAATAAAAACTTCATCCCCAATTCCATAACATGATGTATCTGTAACTTTAACTAAATAATCTCCATGTGTCGCAAATGTTACACATTTATTAACTTCATCAATCTTAACACAAATTCCAACATACTCATTCCATTTTCCATTAGTCTTTACTGAACAAATACAATCTGTAGTGTCATTTTCAGTGCTTTGAACCCATAAACTATCGACATATTTGTAAACCTTACCTGTCATATATACTGGTGCACCAACTATGAAATCATTTATTGAATTCATTGATTCTTCAATTGGACAGTAATGAGTGATTGTTGTGTTTGATTGTGTACCGTAAATAGCAGCCTTAAATTTTGCTAAATAACCTCGGGACATGATACCTTTTGAATATATTTGTTTAGCATCTAATAATTCCTGAGTAGTTGTCCAAGAATATCCACCTATCGGGAAATTATATGTAAGTGGTATTCCTGATGTTATATCAACAGTGTCTTCATAATAGAATGGGAATTTGAAATTGTCGAAATAAACAGTTCTTTGATGTAATACAAGAACAATGTTATGAGGATTTTCAGCTGTATCATAGAATAACACCCTTATTTCATTACATAGTGCATATTCACCAATTACGTATTCCATTTTAATTACATTGTTTTCAAATTTTAGATAATGAATTGCTATCTCACCACCCTCTGTAATCGGACCGCAATCAATTGCACATCTTCTTATTAGCTGCTCATCTGTTACAACATTCGACTGCAATGCATATTTGCCTTCAGCTACTTCCTTGGTCTCATACTTATCTAATTCATACGCTAATTCATCTTCATCAACGAACTTCTCATCAGCCTGGGCACTAGTGTAATATGGTGTTAAATCAACTGGTGCTGGGATATCCGTTTTCAAAGCATAATTGTTTTTTATGAGATTCATATTTGGGATACAATATTCATCATAAACATCAGGTTTGTATGAATAACTTACTGATTCTAAATCGACAACATAGTTATCATTATATCTGAATGTTCCACCATAATAGAAAAAGTATATAGAAAAAGTATTTTCGCCTTTTTTGTAATAATAATATTCCGAGTCTTCACTATCATACAAATATTCTCCTGAAATATCATCATTATTACAAGAACCTTTAACAATTAATGATGATTTCTTTAATATGTTGCATAAATCTCTATCCAATATTACAATCTTTGTTCTTTTATCCTCATCATTTGTTGTTCCATTTACGAAGTAGGTAGTGATTGATAATTCTTGAGTTATATTTTCGGTTGATAATATGTCTTCTTTTGTTACATATGGTTCCAAAGCTGTTGTCAATGCAGTACTCAGTGCAGATTCATTAACCAAATCATTTGGTATTGTTGGGATTGCTTCAGCTAATTCTGTTTTTAATGCATAAGCATTTAATGCATTTGTTAATTGATTGTTATTTTTAAAGTTTGTGTTTAAATATGTGTATGACGGGTAATTATCTAGAACATATCGAACAGTTGCATAATTATTTAATGTTTCACTTAATTTATTCGCGAATGATTCATTTAATTGCACTTTATGGTTTTCAATCAATTTTTTAGTTGCTGATGCTGTTAATAATTGGTTATTAGTTAATGTTTCGCCTAATAATAATTCATTATCATTTTTAGCTGCTGGGGTGTATTTGAGTTTAACAAATGATGGTTGAATTGTTCCATAAATTAAAAGATATGGAAATTCATAAACTAATTCGCAATTAATAGCTGAAATATCTGTAACATCTGAGTTCAAACATTCAATACTTCCATTTTCCTTATACTCATATTCGTAAATTCGGTACATCTCGCCAATATCATCAACCATAAATGAAACATCAATTTTATAATTAGTTTCAATATGTTCACAGTAAAATTTAAAACATAATCTTTCATCAGGAATTATAATTTCCGTTTCAACATATGGTTTTTCTTCAACTACTTCGTGAGGTGCTAATACTAATCCATCGTTAATTATTTCATCAACATATGCAACTTCTTTAACAGTTGATCCAGCATTTTTACTAAACGCTAATTTTAAGGCACCAAATATACCTTCAGCACCAACTTTCATTAATCCGCCAAAGTTAAAACAAAAGTTACTAATTTGTACGACATCCATAACTACATCAAACCAATTAGTTTTATTTTTCATATCATTAATTTCTTTCTCTAACTTTGCACAATAATTTTGAAGTGCTGATATTTGATTAACCGCAATATCAACTGTATTTCCTAATGAATTTAAAACGAAAACGTGGGATTCAATGTTCTCACCTATGACTACACCTGAAGTTTGGATGTTAAAGTTTGTATATAATGTTGTGCATGCTTCAGGTCGTGGTGAGACAGTATAATAACCAGTATTAGCTAAGAATTCAAATGTATTCATTCCTTTTTCATAACTTACATCAGCAATAGTATAAATTAATTCATCATCTTTTGGCATATATAATATTAAACCATATGGAGGATTACCGACTTGCAAAGGTGAAGTATAATGGTATTCAAGTAATTCAAAATAATTGTCGGATTGAAGTTTATAATTATTTAATCCTGATGATTTATATTCGAAGTCAACAATGAAGTCATAAGTTTTATTATTAATGTTTAAAGTTGCTGAATATGTACAATTAGCAAAATCTTTGACGGGGTAAATGTAAACCCTCCATGCATCATTATCTTCTTTATATGTTTGAATTTTACAGTTATCTTTTGGTGTTAACATTCCTTTATTAACTAATAACTCAAATGGGTTTCCTTGATTATCATAACCAGCGAAAGTGTGTAATACTTTTTTATTAGCTTCATTTTTAGCTATACATATAAAGGCTACTTCATGAGAACCAGGATTTTTACGTGTTAATTTCAGGGGTATATTGAAACTGTAATTAGTACCTACCCATTCATTACCTTGTTTAGTCATTTTGTAATCTGTACCGAATGCTTCATCATGAAACTCAAAAGTTTGACCTTCAATTAATGCTTCAAATTCAGGACTACCTGGAATATATCCCCAATCTGCATAATATAAAGGATTTGTTTTATCATCTATTACACCGTAAGCTTTCATTTCATAGAAGTCTGGTAATGGTGAACGATATAATTTAAAACAATTGTCTGCATCTATTGTATTACACTTAAGATTTATTAATTTATTTGAATCATTAGCTTTGTCACAACTAACATTTGTTTTTTGATTTGCGATATAATTGATTTTCATAAATCCAGATGTATATAAATTTAATGGTGTATCACCTTTTTTATTTGACATATATATTTTTGCTCCAACGTCATCTTCTTGATAAACCAACTCATAATTTCCATTTGAAATGTTAACAATAGGATTTTTAAACATGTTTTCTTTAGAAGTTTTAGTTATAATTGCTTTTGGTAATTTCATATATGCAGGTAATTCTATTTCGAAAACATCACCGATATATTCACCAAATTCAGTTTTGATTGATAACGAATTTAAATCTGGTTGATCTAAATTTTCGGTTAATTTATCTGAAGTAATGATGAAATCATATATACCATCTTCAAATGAAAAGTCACCATCATCACCATCTTGTTTATCTTCTAATGTTGTAATTCTTGATTCATGATTGTTTAATTCATCCGTAAATTTCATGGTTTGTTGATTGTATGAAGAAACTGATGCGTCAATATCAGCAAGTCTTAATGTTAAACTTTGAGGATTTGTTGAAGTCATTATTATGTCTCCATCAATAGTGGCATCATTGTGAACATGAATGTTTTTAAATTCTGAATCTTTATCAGAACTACCACCTCCTCCACCAGTGAATGCTCCATCTTTTGCATTTTGTTTAGTAATTATTGCAGTCATTTATTGATTTATTAATTATAAAAATAAAATATTTAATATTCAAATTTAAGGAAAAGGGTGAAGTTATCAGGTATTATTTCATTACCTTTTGCATCAGTGAACCATACTTTAAATCTATCATGGTTTAATGTATATTTATATTTTCTGTTGTCATCTGGAGGCGTTAAATTAGCATACCAAACGAGAGAATCACAGTATTCATCACGTGGGACAAATGACGCGTGAAGTTCGGTTTCACCATCTAAATATCCATCACATGTAGCACGGCAATATTGAAATGAAATATATTTATCATTGCGAGAATTAACGAACTCAGGAGGAAATTTATTTTCATAGTCACGAGTGATAAAGTAAGTTTTGGTTGTTTTATGCATTTATGATTTGATAAAAATAAAAATATATAAATTTAAAACATGTAGCTTTTGGCTGCAGAATTCTTTTAGAATTCGTCTGGGTCTATTTCATCTTCGTTTATGTTACATTTACTAGCTAATTCGTTGACGATTTCAACTTTAGCATCAGACCTATTTTTAATGAATTCATTAAGTTTATTTTGATTTTCACATTCTTTAACGACACATTCATGATAAAATGATGTTTTATAATTTATTCTATCAGCTTTAATATAAGCTTTCATTAATCTTATTTTTGATCTTGACGTTAGAGCACCAAATGAACGTCTAGGAATAGTTAACCATTCACACTGAGGGAATAACTCTCTAAATTCTTTATATGTCATAAATTTTTGGGTATTAGGGCTTTGCCCGGGACTATGTCCTTCTTTATAAACTAATGAAAGAAATAATATCTTTACGTTCATTTTGTATTTATAGAATTTATCAGGTATGAAGTCATCAAAATATACTTGAACTGCTTTAAGTTCTGATTCAGGAAGTTTTTCAAATAACTTATTAATGTTGATGTATTCACTCATTTATATAGAAATAAAAATTTGAAAAATAAATTTTAAACTAATTTAAAAATTTTTGAAAATGTTTGAAATGAAAAAATAAATAAATTAATTATTAGATTTATTCATAACCAACTGGAACACCTTTAGGGAAATATTCAACACCTTTTGTTGACCAAGCAAAGTATGTATCGCTACATATCCAAGCTTCAGGCGCAGGTGGGTGTTGATCTGGAAATTCTGGATCAGGAATATAATAAGTGTCATCAATTCCTCTATACATTGGTTGACCACGGAATGTAACTGTAACAGAATTAGAGCCAGTATCGATTCCATCAAATACATAACCAGCGTTTGAACGTTCAAGTTGGAAGTTAATACCAAAACTTGTTCCATCACTTCTGCAGTTTGAGTAACGTTTACCAGTTACTGGATCATTAAGGGGTTGAGTGAATGAATCCTCAAATTCTTGCGTAGCTTCAAGTGCTCCATCTAATTCATTAGCTATTAATTGATGCTGGTAAAATCTGGCAGAGCAAGTGTTTGAAAATTCAGTATCTGGATAAGTTCTTTTATTAACGACTAATTGAACGTTTTGATACATGATATTATCAAAGCATGTAATATCTAATGGACTCTTAGGGAACATCATGGTTATATTTGTTGCATTTCTGAGAGGAATTGATTTTGATATTTCTAAACCATTAACTTTTGCAGTACCTTCAAATATTTCACGTGTTAATTCTTGTGATGGAACTAATAATGCAGTTTGTAATTCACGAATGAGTCCTTGATATACTCCAGGTTTGAGACCAAATCCTGAAAGATTTGATCGACCTAATTGAATTGTACCACCTAAAACATTTAATGTTATTTTACCAACTTTCATATCAATTCCATTTGCTGATGTTATAGTCAATTTATCATTTACTACTTTATCTTTTGATACTTTAACTTTTAATATATTTGGATCAGGTTCTTCGTTTTCATTTGGAGCTTCACCAGCTTTATATTGAACGACAATATTTGCTGGCTTTCCTACTTGTGTGAATTTACGAGTAATTGGAACGACGGCAGGCATTTCTTCATCAATGGCTTTATCATCGAGAAATTGAAATGTTTCTTTAACAACATTAGGATTAACTTGACCCCAAACCATGGCACGAAGTGATGTTTTAACTTCTGCTTCAATTTCTCCACAAATATCGTTAGGGTAAAGTTGCCATGCTTGAAGTGCGAGCTGATCAGTAAATGGTATTGTTAATTCTATAGTTAATTTGTGGGGTTTACCATCGGCAACGTCTGCAAGTGGAATATACCATCCGCAAATTGAAGGTGAAAATTGAGATACATTTTCCCATGTTGAGTGAGAGAATTTAGACGTAGCTTTAGCATCACGTGGTTTAATTGAGTTATAAGCAAATGATTCACGTTGAAGTTCATCTTGTCTGTATGTATCTAAAAGTTTTCCATCAATCCAAAATCTACAGTCTTCATAAAATTCAACGGCATTTTTGAAACCAACAAATATTTGCAATAACTTATTAGTATCTGCGGAAACATCGATAGCTTCAGATAATTGAACGAGAAAATCCAAAAGAACCGTAGAAAATCCTTTTTCGATTTGTGAAATTGTATGTCCTGAATGAGTTAATTTTATTCTTGTTTTGGTACCTACTGGCATTGGTGCATCTTTATTTGTGAATTCTTCCATAACTTGACTAAATGAATTATCTCCACCATTTCGTTGAATTAAATTTCTAAGTTTATTTTGAAAGAATGAGAGAATATCTCCTTCATCATTACCTAAATTTTTCGTTTGAGCGTTTAAGTATGTCATTTTAAATATTGAAAAAAAATTAAATAATAAGTTAATAAAGAAAAGAATTTATAGTTTGAAAAAAATAAATGAATTAAGAAATGAAAAATAAATTTTTTACATTAATGAAAATATGGCGTTTGGAAGTTGGTTTAAAAATATTGTGAACGGAGCTAAAAACATAATTGGCAAAATAGTTCCAAAAGTAAAGAAAGCAGTTGAAACAGTTGGTAGATTTGCACCATTGATAGGACAAGCTGGTGATTTAATAGGTGGAAGTGCTGGTGAGGTAATAAATACAATCGGAAATGGTGTGAGTAAATTAAATGACAGAATTAATTATAAAGGTGGAAACGTTAACGCGTTAGGTGCGAATGGTGCAGGAGCTAGAAGAATTGTTGGAGCGAACGGAGCAGGTATTAGAAGATTTGATATTCCATTACTGAAGGAATAAAAATAAATCATGAGTAAAGTCGTTTCCTCATTTCATCAGTTAATTCAGGGGGTTTATCGTTTAATGTTGGGGAAAGTTTCACAATGCGAATGAGTAAATTAGCGAGTTCAATAATTGCTAAACAACCAAGAAAAATTTCTGATAAACTCATTTATTATTAATTAAAAATTTTTATTTTTGTTTTTAATTAAAGATCTTTGATCAGAATTATTTCATAATTCATGGATTTAAAAGTTATTGAACCAATTAAAAACTATTTAAAAGAATTTAAAACAGTCGATGAATTTAATTTATGGTATTCAAAGAATAAGGAAGAAGTGGATAAGTTAACGACTCATAAATTAAACAAAATGTATAAAATCGATGGCTATAGAATTACAAAAATAAAGGGTGTGTTGATGTTAAAGAAATGGGTTGAAAAAGAGGAAAAAGATATAGTTAGTAAGGCTTCACCCAGGACGGATGCCATTGAAGAATTAAGGAATGAAATAAATGAAATCAGAAATACAGTAAATAAAATTATATCATTTCTTCAGGAATCCTCAAGTTCTATTGATGTATTACCGCCATCGACAACTTGAATGATCATATATGGATGACTTTCACAATCTTCAGTTTTTCGTTTCAATATTTTTGAATACATTTCATAAAATTCGTCAAATGATAAATTAGATGCTGATTGTGAATAAATATAACGTAATTGTTGTTTATTGAAACATGGAAATATAAATAATGTTGATATTTCATTTTTAACATGAGGTTTTAATCCTTTCCAGCCTTGAATTAAAAGGAGGAATGAAAAATTTATATGTCTACATCTACGTATTAATTGGCTAAAATAAGATTCTTCTGAAGAAAAGAGTTTACTATTTGAGATATCATCGAATAAAACGATTGTATGCAATACTTCTCTGTTGAAATCAGAAACGGCAAGCATTTTAAACATATCCTCTTTTTGTTGATCATCTATTTTATTCTGCAAGTTTTCCCGTTTGATAAGATTATATAAATTCTTTGCTGAGATTAAATCCTTCATAAATTCAACAGCTTCTTGTTCACTAATTATAATATATGGAATCATAAGAAGTGGCTTTAAAGCTAAAAATGTTTTATCTGATTCTTGACCGTCTTTCGTAACGTAGATAAATAAGTGATGAGTATTTAATACACCTAATTTGATGATTTCCTTTAATGCTATCACTGTCTTTCCTGATGATTGCTTACCAACTATGACGTTAACACTATTTAACCTAATATTAACCTCAGGGTGTATTTCAGAAATTAGGCTTTCATTTTTATTCATAGTATAGGTTTTCAACGTATTCATAACGTGCGTTTTAACCATATTCTCTAATGATGTGTTCATTTTCTATGTATTAATGTAAAAGTTTATTTTAATTATAGATAAAAATATATTTTATGTTTATGAATCATTAACTGAAATTAGATATTAACACATTTCTTAAAATTTATTATTCAGGTTCTTCTACGATTGCTGATGTTTGTAGTGCTTGTACTTGTGATTGAACATTAGCATCAAACCATTTATTAAAATCACTTGGATTTGGAGGTAATGTATTTATTCCTTTAAGTATTATTGCAATTGTTGCTTTAGCAACTAATGGAATATGTTCAGGGTCAACTGGTAGTCCGGATTTATTACACATTTCACATGCAGTAGGTACAAATTCACCAATTTTTACAGGATTAATTAAATAATCGTGAACTATGAACTCAATAGCTTCTTTAACTGCTTTCTTTCCTCTTAAATTCTTCCATTGATCCTCATTAACATTCATAACACTTTCACCATAAACATAAACCATTGCAGGAAGTAAAGCAAATTGATTCCATATAACCGTTGCCATTTGTGTAAGTGTGAATGGTAATTTTACACCGTTGAGGTATTTGATACCTTGATAAATTGGAGAGATACACTTACCAACAAATGCCTGATAAGTTGAACGTTTCTTAGGTTTGATTAAGTGCTTTTCATCGATACCAGCAGCTTTTAATTTTGTTTCAAAGTCTTGCCAACTTTCACCCGCATAATTAGTGACTGTACGCCCTGTTTCATCAAATTCAGGATGATATATATTATTAATAAATCCTCTTAAGTTCATACCTTGTTTATGAGCTTCTTTACGTTGGTCCACAGTTGGGTAAGTTTTATAATAAGCATTGCGATATGGGAATAATGACGGAACGGTTGTAAATCCATTAACTATTACAGGCTTTTTACCTTCTTTTGTTTGTACGACGACTTCAGGTATTCCGTCACCATCTAAATCTTTACCGGTGGCTTCATATAAATCATTATATCCATGTCGATTAATCCATTCATTCGCACTTACAACACTCTGAGCGTCTCGAATTTGTTTAACATCTTGATTTAATTTAGCCACAACATTAATTAAGTCATCCATACCAACATTACCGTATTTATTTTGTTTTGCCTTTTTCGTTGGTTGAATTGCAGCCATTCTTTCACGGTAAAACGCCATATCATTTAATGCTTTAGTTAAGTCTTTCTTATTAATGTTATTTTCTGCCAAGCTAGCGTATGATTGATCACGCATTTGGTTTAATTGAGAAACATTATTTATTAATTGCGGAATTTTCGATTTATTCATTTTATTAATTGGTAAAAAATTTAAATTATCGTTTTTGTTTTGAAAATTATTTAATCTAGAAATAAAATTTGAAATTGATTTATCATTTATTCTCAAACCTTCATGTTGTATATAATTATTTTCATTTAAAAATTTCATTAAATTTGAAACTGAACCTTGCCATGAAGGCGACTCATGAAGAGTAACGTTAAGTTTTTCATTAATTAATTCAATATATTTATTAAGTTTATCAAGTTTCAAACCTTTAAAGTTATTTCTATTTAATTTTGACATATTCTTTATATTAAAATAAATTTAATCATTTACGTATAAAATTTATGTTTTCAATTTTTGACTTTAGAGATTTATTTTTTTAGACATGTGATATAAAAATAAATGATAAAATAATTTTTTAAAAATTATTTGGAATCTGCGGACGGTTATTTAAAAAATTTTGGAGAACGTTTATTTATAAAATTTTTTGAGTTTAATTTTCTGAGCCTATTGAATTATAAAATTTTATTAAAATTGGAATCTGCGGACGGTTAGATGATATTTCAATGATCCGCAGCGGTTAGCAGATTAATATTTCATGAAAAAATACGTTATTTTTTAATAATATATGTAGAATCTGCGGACGGTTATAAAATTTATTCGTTAATTGGAATCTGCGGACGGTTAATAAAGAATAAATTTAATCATTTACGTATAAAATTTATGATTTCAATTTTTGACTTTTGAGATTTGAGGATGAAATTTATGAAAATCATTTATGAAGGGGTGATGAATCAGTGGTGTTGAAAATTGAATAATATGTTCGTGTTTAAAGTTATGATTTTAAATTCTTGAGTTACTGGGGTTTTAGACCGAAGGTCTAAAATCACAGTAAATACATACGACGAATGTAAACTTTTTTGTTGGTTATTAGTATTTTTTTTAATTAAAAGCAAGGTTCCAATGAAAGGATCCTTTTTATAATAGACTGAAAAATAGTTTAATATATGTAAAAATGATTAATCATGATATTAATTCAAATTTTATAGATAATTATAATATGAATTTGGATTGATTATTTTTGGATTTCTTTAGGTTTAAAGCTGGATTCATGAAATAGTTAAGAACTTGCAGATTCACTAGGTTGGAAATCTTTCATTTAATAATTCAATTCCATTTCAAAAAGATAATTAAAAAGAAAGAATTCTATTTTTTGTTTTGTTACAAAATTCTTCACATTTTTTCATGAATAAAATTAAAATTATGCTTAACGCGACCAAGGAATTATTCTCATATATTTGATATTTATTTATTTATAATTAATTTTATATTTTTACCCAATAAAGGATGACCGCATGCACATTTTTAGCATCGTGAATTTATACATTTTTCCCAGGAATTTTTATCTTTTATTTAAAAAGTGCAAACACTCAAAATAAAGTTTTATATTATGTTATTATAAAATCATAAAACCTTCTTACCAATGAGAAAAATCAATTTGAAAGTCCACTTTTTGAGAGGGCTTGTCCAAAAAATTTCGTTGCAGCTAAAAAGCACTTTTTTTTTTTTTTTAATATCACATGATATAGTTTGTATACAATATAAAATAAATAGATAAAATCATAAACTATGAAAAATAATTATGCAACTTGCCCAGATTCTTTGTAACAATTTTGAATTATAAATGTTACAAGAAATTGAATTAAAAATCTATCATTGCAATTCAATTTATTAAAATTTTAAAAAAGTGCTTTTTATCCAAAATAATTTCAGTACTCTCACACAAAAAAAAGATTTTTATTATTGAATTTTTTGGCAAAACCAACTTTGCCCTTAAATTTTGGATAAATAGCACTTTTTTAAAATTTTATATCTCTCAATTCTATTTAAAATTTTGGATATTTTAAATTTTTTATTTTTTTTTTTTAGGAGTAAGCATAAATGAGCTCATTATTAATATTGATCAATTCAGCACCATTTTATAAATTGAGGCATGGTTTTATATGCACAAGTGAAGAATTCATTCAACTTCCAGAAGAAATTATGAACGATGCCATTGTTATTCAAGGTCATCTAAAAAATCAAAAAAATGGAGAAGGAAAAATTCAGAATCTTTTAGATTATTTTAATGGAATTCATGATCATGGATGTAAGTATCTTTTATTAATCACATGGCAAATAAGTAAAATTGAAGAAATAATTTACCAAATAAATGAAATTGAAATTCCTAATCAATTAACAGAAGTTTTACATGCAAAAAGTCTTCTTAATTCAAATGAATTTGAAAATCATTTGAATAATTTCAAAACAGTTTTATTTGAGTTAAAATACCAAGGTCAATCTTCTTCATTTGATGACATTTACAAGCAGTTATTAGACCTGAAGAAAAGAATTTCAGTTTTTATCACTGGAATTACCAAAACAGACACAAAATTTAGAAACGATAAAAATATTGAATTTATCCGACTTGATAGAACAATTACTCTAATTACTGATCAATCTTTCGAAGGATGTTCATCATTAACACAAATCACAATTCTTTCTTCTGTAACTAAAATTGGAGATTGTGCTTTCTCTGGATGTTCATCATTAACACAAATCGCCATTCCTTCTTCTGTAACTTCATTTGGAAATAATATTTTCAATGGAATTAAAACACTTGAAATAACAGGGAATATCAAATATATTCCAGATAAATTATTTTCAGAATGTTCATCATTAATACAAATCACAATTCCTTCTTCTGTAACTCAAATTAGAAATGATGCTTTTAATGGATGTTCATCATTAACACAAATCACAATTCCTTCTTCTGTAACTCAAATTGGATGGAATGCTTTTGATGGATGTTCATCATTAACACAAATCATAATTCCTTCTTCTGTAACTCAAATTGGATGGAAAGCTTTTGATGGATGTTCATCATTAACACAAGTCACATTTGGAATTCCTTCTTCTGTAACTCAAATTGGAAGTAATGCTTTTAATGGATGTTCATCATTAATACAAATCACAATTCCTTCTTCTGTAACTCAAATTGGAAGTAATGCTTTTAATGGATGTTCATCATTAACACAAATCATAATTCCTTCTTCTGTAACTCAAATTGGAAGTAATGCTTTTAATGGATGTTCATCATTAACACAAATCACAATTCCTTCTTCTGTAACTCAAATTGAAAATGGTGCTTTTGATGGATGTTCATCATTAACACAAATCACAATTCCTTCTTCTGTAACTTCAATTGGTGGTTTTTCATTCAGTGGATGTTCATCATTAACACAAATCGCAATTCCTTCTTCTGTAACTTCAATTGGAGAATATGCTTTCTCTCATTGTTCATTATTAACACAAATCACATTTGAAATTCCTTCTTCTGTAACTTCAATTGTATCTTGGGCTTTCTATCAATGTTCATCATTAACACAAATCACAATTCCTTCTTCTGTAACTTCAATTGGATCTTGGGCTTTTAATGGATGTTCATCATTAACACAAATCACAATTCCTTCTTCTGTAACTTCAATTGGATGGAATGCTTTTGATGGAAAACCATTCAAAAAAGTGGCGTAGAAAAAAACGATTGTCCACAAAAATCATTCATACAAAATTACTAATTTTGAAAAATGAGTTTATTTTATTTCAAATTAAATGCAGTATTAATCATCTATATGATGCATATAATATATTAAATATAATAATATGGTTGAAAAAGAATCAAGGAGAGGTAATCTTGGAAAAAAATTTCATTTTTCTTTTTTTCTTATACATAATTGATATGATTTCTGAATTACATTATATGATAACATACAATGAAATATCTTATTGATCCTCGAAAAATCATTTTTGCCCATCAAGATTTTATAGTCCTGTCCAAAAGTGGTTTTTGCCTATCAAAAGTGGTTTCGGTGTCAGATTTTTTTTTAAAAAAAAAGCAATTTACAGTAACGGGAATAACGAGGTGATTGTGGGAAAAACTTGGTGACGCATTTAAATATTTATGAGGTGTAAAAATATTGAATGTAGCGTTGATAGAAAAAGTCAAAATTAAAAACCTAATTATCAATTTTTCTGATTATTCAGAATTAATCATCTTTTTGAATCATTGTTTTCATAAAAATTCAGAAGAAGAAAAGTTATCGAATTGAATTTTTTTTACTTTTCTAACTTTTTGTATATACTTTAAATAAGAAAAATGTTTAATTATCTTTTAGTGTTTTTATTATAGTGCCCGAAATTTAGCTATTTTGTATTTTGCTTGTTCATTACTAAATTATATTCAAAAAGATAATTGAGATGCTAAAATTATTTCAAAATAATATTAAAAAAAATAAGATATGTTGTTTATTTATATTAAGTATCAATTGTTGTTTTGGAATGTAGGTATTTTTATTCTGAAATATTCTTTTTCTTGGTGAGAAGAATTATTTTGAATAATCATTTGTTGAATTGGAGACAATGCTTGTTGATTTGATATTAATTCATTAATGTAATCGGCTTGGTAATAGCGAACATTTTTGCATTGACCAAAATCAAAGCGAGCTGTTTGACGTATTTCACCATTTACATTTTCAACATAAAATACCAACTTGCTCTGTAAATGATTGAGCATGGCAAAAATTTGGGTCCATCATAGCTAAAAAATAAGCATTTTGTTCACTTATTGTTCCATTGTTTAAAAAATGTTTTACTGGTTGTGGAGGAAGTTCCATATTAAAGTTAAATAAAAAATGAAACAAAAAAAAATATATATTTTACAAAATTTTAAAATTCAAAAGATATTTGGCTATCTATTATTCAATTATATTCAAATAGTCACCTCATCATTTAATTCTATACAAAATTTGAATTACTATCTTTAATTATCATTCTAAATTTGAAAGCCTTAAGAATATTTTGAATGTGTCACCGAGTTTTTCCTACATTCACCCGGTTTTTCCTGATACTGTATGCAAAAGCATTCAAAAAGTGAAGATTTTTTTGAGGCCAAAACGATAAAAAAATACGTTTTTAAATTGAGAACAGCTCACAAAAAAATAATTTTTTGAGAACACCAACTTTTTGAAACCATAAACACGGTTAAAGCTTTAAATAATTGGCCTTTTGGCTTGTATTATTTAAAAAAATCTATTCTTTATAAAATTTTAATTCACAAAAATATTTTTGAACAATTCTTAAGAACTGATGTGTTCTTTAAAGTATTCCTTGTTTGTTTGTTTAACAGCCAAACAGCCTAATGAATTTGCCATCATCAATTCTACTTCTCTTGCTTTATCTTCTGGTGTTTTATCTTCGAAACAAACTTGAGGTAAGATATTAATTTCCAAAGTCATGAATGGAATGGTATAAACCTGCCATATGTAGAATAAATCACTTGGGTGAACCCATGCGATTGTTGAAAGACCTTTTGGACAGAACCAATGATTATACCTAAGAGTAATTGCTTGAAGTGGGGTATCACTAATAAATCCTCCTGTGCGGAATCCTAATAAGATATCACCATTTGTAACTTTTCCTTCTGGGAATATGACAATTGGGACTGTAGAAGGATCTCCTTGTATTTTACGTATTGTTTCTGTTGTTCCTTGTCCTGGTTTTGATCTATCAACGAAAACCATGTTAAATATATCGTTTGCTTCTTTCATGAAGCCAATATGTTTCAAACTTGCCATTGCTAAGTATGAACTATCAAACATTGTAACAGCAACCATAATATCGAATAATGTTAAATGGTTGATAATGATTGTTCTTGTTGTAGATTTAATTTCTCCTTTCCTTTTGATATGAATAATACCGATCGAAAACAATAGAAGTCTAACAATTGGATATAATGCTTTTTGGCTGAATCGTTTGTAATCATTCATTGACTTGAAGTGATGCTTGAAAAATCGATTTAATATTATCATTGTAACATATAGAGCAACAATACAAAGAAGCGAGATTAGCATTCTAATTGGGCCTAATGTAACTATAAATAATATTACTCTGATTACATCATAAAACATATTAGATGGATGAGGTAAAAAGTAATCTTCATATTCTTTTTTGGTAATTGAGGTTAATTTAGTTTGATTGTGTAATTTAGGATCGTCAATAGGAACTTGCGTATAGAGCGGCATAATAAAAATGATTTAAATGATATCTCTTTTGAATGGTTTTTATTCATCAGAAATATTCAGAAATTATTTGTATATGTTCAGAAATTTTGTCATAAAAAATTTTGAATTGAATTATCGAAGAATAAAAATTTAAATGATGATATTTTTATAATTTAAAAATATTTCTTGAGTAATTATTTGTATTTTTAATTTATTACTATTTAAAAAAATTAGTTCACTTTAATATACTGTTTTTTAATATTCTTAATTAAATTTATATTTTTAAAATGTATTATATTATATATATATAATTAATAATATATTATAATAAAATATAAAAATAAATAATAAAATAAATTTAATTTTAAGTCATTATTACTCAAGATATTTTACAAATATTTAAAGTTTATCGTTTATTAACTCTCTTTCAAAATTTCAAATCGAAAAATTTCATTTAAACGAAACAATGATTTTTTTTTGGCATAAGATTATTTTTATGGCGAGAATAAGGATTATAAGAGAGTTTTTATTATTTTAACAGATATTTGTAGAATAATCAAGGCGGAAGCTTTTAAAAAAAAAAAAAAAAATTGAATATAATGATTATTGAATATTCCATAATCTATTAATATACTTCCACTGAAATTCAAATGGAATTTAAAATAATCAATTTTTTTTCAAAAACTTGATATAAATATGTAAAACAATACATTATATCTAGTTATATAAAAGAACCAATTTCGCGGGGGCTCAAAATCCTCTTAGTTATGATATGTATAAGTGGATAAATATTCAATATATTATCATTTTTTGGAGAATTTTTTGTTTTATTTAATACAATATAAAAAAATATATGAAAAAAATTCTTATAATAAAAAAGAACATAGAATATTTAATACTAAGCAACAATATTAAAAAATTAAGAATTTTATTTCAAGATATAATTATTTCTTATATGACAAAAACTCTATTGAAAATTTTCAAATTATATAAAAGTAGTAACAATTAAAACAATTTTAATTAATTTACAGCAATATTATAAAAAATCTAATTTTTAATTTACGTTAAAAAAAAATAAAATTTCAATTGATTATTTTAATTATATATTCAAAAAAAATTTATATTTATAGTGTTCCTAAAAAATATTGATAAGAAATGAATTCAATAGTTAATCGTCGTTAACAAAAGTTATTTTATTTTTAAAATTTTTAATTTAAAAAGTTAAATTTCTTATCAATATTTTTTCGGCAATTGAAAAAGTTGATTTTTTATTAAAAATTAAAATTAAAATCTTACTTGATTGCCTTGCACTTCGAGGCATTGTTTCAATTTCTTTGGAAAAGAATCAATCAAAGAATTGTTTGTTGCTAAACTTAGATTATTCCATATAAAGAATAAAATTTGTGTTCAGGAAACATTTGCCATTTCAGCTCCAGGGATTTCAGGAAACGTTATTGCTTTAACGCATATGAAATACTTGATTTCATTTGTTAATATTTGTGGTCGGCAGGGTTGTGTTTTTTCTGGTCTCCCTTCATCAATCTATTTAGCTACTGCTTTGACGCAATTTAACGAAATATTTAATGCATCAGCTGTTTTGCTTTTATTAAAATTGTACGATTGCAGAACCACTTGCGATTAAATTATAGCGTTCGTTTGTATTTTTTGGTAAAGAAAACAAATAAATAAAAGGTCAAAAGATTGACCAACAATTGATTCATAAATTCATGAATAGGTCATTAAATTTGAATGAATTTGAAAGAAATTTTAAAATTCTCTCAAATTATTTTTAAATAAATTTTCTCAATTTTTTCAATGAAACATGAAAATTTCTCTCAAATTTCTTATCAATATTTTTTAGGACCACTATATTCAATTTGAATAATGTCTTTTATCGATTACCTTATCAAATTTAACGAAATTATAGATTCTTTGCCAACAGTTATAGTCTTTTTTGTTGCTAGTACATTTCTATTCCCTTTAGCACGATATGTATTTCCACATATTAAAAGTGTTACTACCCAAGCCTCAATTCATTTAATTTATGGCCTTGTCTTAACCTTTTTATTATTCAAAAGTGACATAATATATTGCATTTTAATGGCCACGCTAACATATTTTGGAGTTCGATATGGATCAATTCTTGTTTCAACCATTATAGCTACAATATCTCTTGTAATTGCACTACTAATTGTCCAACTTCGTCCCATCAATTGGGCACTCGATATAACTGGAATTACCATGGTAATGTTTCTAAAAGCCATTTCTTTATCATTTAACCTTTCCGATGGTCAAAAGAAGAAAAGTGGCAAAAAATTAGCAAGACCAGTTTGGGAAGATTTATGTGTATACGAATGTCCTTCCATTTTCCTCTATTTTGCCTACCTTTTCACACCATATGGCTCTTTTTCGAATCCTTTTATTGAATTCAAACCGTTCATGTTTATTTTAAAAAGTGGTGAACGATACGGCAAGGTCAAAGTACATCCAGAAGATCACAAATTTGCTGTCCGTAGGTTCTTTGGTGCCTTTGTGTGGGCAGGCATATCGTATGTTGCAATGGACGTCATTACGTGGGACACAACTTACGGCGCCGACTGGTATAAACGGTCTCCAGTTATTATCCGACCATTTATCTGTGCAATTTTGCAAACAATATTAGTAACACGTTATTATCCAGCATGGTGGATGGTTGAAAGTGGCCTCTATGAATTTGGCCTCGGTCACAGTGGAATTGGATCTCTTGAATTCGACCATTTCTCAAATATGTCACTTTTTGAGACGATGTTTAGCCCGACATCAAATGAGTTCATGAGAAGATGGAATCATACAACTCACCTCTTCTGGAAAAATTACTTGTTCACTCGACTCCTCGACGCAGGTTATGGAAAACAATTCTCCAACATGATGGTCTTCTTTTGTAGCATGTTGTGGCACGGTTTCAAGTTCACATTCCTTGGAGTTCTGCCTGAAGCATTCTTGACAATGAAGGCTGACGAACTTTGGAATAAAAAGTTCCCTCAGACTAGTGAAACTTCGGTCTTCGTTTTGGCTTTGCATCATCTGTACGTTTTCACTTCAATCATGTACTTCATGTCCAGCTGGTATTACCCTGATTTCGCGCATTTCATTTATATTAGAAAGTCTGTCTGGCTTCTGCCTGATATTGTGGCTGTCCTGATCATTGTGCTGGTGATGATTTGGCCAAAGAAAAAAGGAAAGATAAATGAAAAAGGTGACATTAAGAAAAACAATTAATTTTGGTAATATTTTTATTGACTTAATAAAAATTTTTAACAATAAACTATTATTATTTATTCGTTTTATAATATGGGATATGAGTAGATTAGTATAAGGTGAGTGTTTATGGCTTAATGTTTTTGGTTGCTTAATTAGATTTAAAAAAAAAAAAAAAAATAAAAGCTTATTTCAAGATATGGAATGAAATAAAGAAAAATATAATATTATCTTGTGTTTTATTCTCTTTTTTATATATTATTAAATGTGATATTTTAGATAAAATTATTCGAGATAAAAATTGAATAGTATTGAAATATTTGAATATACAAATTTAATTAATTGAATAAAAATAATTTCGACAGATTAATTTGTGAGAAAAAATGATTTTAATAAAAAATCTAAGAATCTACATGTTAACATGTAGATCTATGCAATCTAGACATATATTGAGGTAGTGGGTAAATATCCGAAACGTCCCATTTTTCAATAAGTGATTCCATGAAGAATTGGTTTTTAGCTTGATGTTCCAATGGATTAACTTTATCATTTCCAGCCACAACATTTGGTCCGAAAACCATTGCCAAATTCTTTGCATGCATTTGATTAACATCAGAGCTTGAAGCAACGTCACGTAAAAATCCAATAAGATATCTTAATACCATTTTGGATGGAAACTCAAGTTCCTCGGCGAAATGAATAGCCTTGTCGCTGTTATCAACTTCCATCAATCTAATGACATGTTCTTCGCTGATAATTTTTCCAGGAATATCACGCAACCATCTCTTAAATAATGAAGCAACAGTTTCAACATCGATACCTTCTAAAAATTCTTCACCATGATTTCCTTTATAAATTAAAGTATCAACGGTTTTCATGTTTCCTGGGAGCCTAAAAATGCCAACTTTTGAAAAGCCATTTTGAGCTTTGATGTAAGTTGCCATTTGATGCATGACTAAAGGAATAGGTAACTTGGGATATTTCTTTCTTTGATGATATGAGATTTCCCAAAGCGAAACTCCAAAATTAAAAGCATATTCGGATGGATGCGAAATAATTGCTAATATCGAGGTATCATCATCGTTAAAAACATGAGGGTCTTCCCCATTTGTATTAACGCATTTAGCGTGTAATCGAATAAAAACAAATTTGGCATAATCATTTTTTTGTGCATGAGTAGCTATTATATTGAGAAGATATTTCTGAAGAGGAGTTCCAGGAGTAAATAATGTAGTCATAACAAGAAACGTTTGAAGGGCACCAGTGAGAGAATCTGGTGGAGTATTAATTAGTTGCTTCCATAATTGAACAAATATTTCATCGACTAAAAAAGGATTTTTTTTAGCATTGTGAACAAGTTCTATGAGGTCACTTTGGATTAATGATGAAGATCCGGTCAATTTCAATACAATCGCATTCATTTTTAGAGCAAGCTTAATATCGTTTTTCTTTTTGATTGTACTAATAAGGCAATCTTTAAGTGGTTGAGTCGAGTATTCGAAATCTTTTGGATTTTTAAGAAATAAAGAAGAAAACTCTTCAAAATTGACATCCATTGTTGCATAATCATCAATCATTTTAGCAAACAAATCGTTGTTTATGTTCTTAATATAAGCGTGCTTAGAACCGTCTGATTTAGGAGGAGGAACTTTTTCTCGGGTTA
Source organism: Tritrichomonas musculus (assembly GCA_039105265.1). Lineage (NCBI taxonomy): Eukaryota > Parabasalia > Tritrichomonadida > Tritrichomonadidae > Tritrichomonas > Tritrichomonas musculus. The sequence continues at coordinate 1,187,132 of JAPFFF010000038.1, read as the reverse complement.
TTGAATCCCATACAACTGCATTTTCAGTAGGATATTTCCAAACTGTTTCTTGTGTTTCAGTGTTGTAGTAGAAATCTTTGTCTTTAACATCATCATGATAACGAAACCAGTTTATAGACATTATTAATTCAAATTTGGAGAAAATTTTAGTTTTTATTTAAATTTTCAATGCTTTACTATTCTAGATGTAATAATTCACTGAATTATTTTATCATGGTAACTGAAAATTTTTCAATATCAATTTATATTACAATTATTATATTTATATTAAAACTATTTTATACAAATAAATGTAATAGAAAAAATAAAAATAACTTAAACAAAGGGAAGATATTTATGTTTTTTATTTTAATAGTATTGGTTTTTGTGAGATATAAGAATATTATTAAATACATAATTATCTTCATATTCGTGATATATATATATAAATAAAAATGTTATTAAATTATCTAATTTTTAAATTAAACCATATAAAGTAATTTATATATGATTTTCGAAGAATTAAAAAAAGAATTTTTTATATAAATGTATAATGGTTTATTTCTAATACAGCTTTTTCAGAAGGTAATTTAAATTATCTATTTATCTTATTTAGAATAGTAGATATTGAAAGAAAAAATAAATAAATAAACACTATTCATTGTAATTATTAATATGAAATATAAAAAAATACACAAAAATCATTGATGGCCGACTTTAAATGAAAATAACAAAATTATATCGTTATAAAAGGTCAAAGCACTGTCAACTCAGGCCTGTTTTCTTTTGGTTTCATTAAAGACTACCTCTTTAGTATAAATCAGGGATATTTATCGATAATGTTAAAAAATCATTTTAATTCAATTTTTGGAAATTCCATCTAAAAAAGTTTGGCTTTTTGAAGAGGTCCATGGGGCGTGGGTGTATCGGCTGTGTAATGGACACTGCCTATACTATACTACTAAAGTATCAAGGCTTTATTTTAAAAAAAAAAAAAAAAAAAAAAAAAAAAAAGAGCAACAATACTTTCTGTGAAATAGACAGAATCAATATTGATAGAGACAGCTTTTTTATATTAGCTTGGATTTACATAAGTCCATCAACTTCCAGTCTTATTAGAAATAGCAAAGTATCAAGAATAATGCTCGACACTACATGGAAACTTTTTATAAAATTTTGTAACTTCTTCCCCAAATCTCATTGTGGTAAATGTCATACTCCCAATTGGTTTTTAATTTAATGTTCAGGATGATGCTGAAATCTACAATCTTTTTTTTTTTCCTGCATTTCAGAATTCATTTGACTTTAGCATATCAGATTATGTTTAAATTGCTGAAACAGATCAAGGTATTGCACTCAAATCAGCTGCGTGATAGCAAGTGTTAAACCATCTCTGCTGTTTATGTCATCTTTTAGTCAGCCCTGTATCATCTAAATTTCCATTCCAAGTAGGCAATTTAGTGAAAAAAAAAACTTTAAAAACTCTAAAGGGATTTATGAGAGATGGATTGATATAGATCTAAAAGACTGGAAAAAATAAAATAGAATTCTCGAAAAAGTCGGTATATCTTTCTTTGATGGAAACATGATTCCCCTCAAGCTTGCTCATCGAGTATACACTACAAAGGACTTTGATCAAGTTAACGAATCCGATTCGCTTAATCGAAGACCATACCAGAAGCTCAAAGATCTAATGAATCTATTTCGCGAGATCGATTTCCTTTTAAACTCGAATATTCATCATTTAGATTACTTGGCAAAACTTCCAGATTGTGAATCTCGTTAAAGGTGGAAACAAATCGAAGATGTTAAAAAGAGGACCGATTGATAATGGGCAAAAAGAAAAAATATCGTCTACCTTATCAAATACTTATTAAACAATTAGTTTTTTAATTCTTTTTATCTTCCCAACTTTTAAATTTAAATCTTGAGATAATAATTCTTCAAAAATGATTTCTTCATCTCGATCTTTTTGGAATTTGTCAAACTGAAGAGAATCGAATGCTTTGACTCAAAGACAAATCAATGGATCAAGAGGTTAGAAACCTTAATAAGTTTTTAAAAGCACAAGGAATAGATAAGTACAGTGCATATTATGGTCATCATAATCACTTAGGTACCTGTGGTATCTGACTCACAGAAAGGTATATTAGCACCTTATAGTGACAGATGATCAATTTTTTGAAAAAAAATTAATATGTAGTGTATTAAAATCTTTTAATAGGTAGGAAATTCTTGAAGTGATCCATGTGGCATTTCATAAATGGTGGTCTTTGAGAGCTGCCAAACAGTTTTGGCCATAAATAAATTCAATAAGTGCTCTCAAAAAAGGTGGTTTCTTGATAAAACAATAGGGACGTTAAGAAATCACGCCATTTTATATACCACTGAAATCTCACATGGATATATGAACAGGTCTGTTCAAAAAAGAAATAATACCGGGAAATCATTGAAAAGATTGGTGTAACAATAAATAGGGCTGGAAAAGTTTGAAGCAAATTTCAGCCAAAATTAGGCTAGATTCTGATCTTAACCACCCAAAACGAAATATAACTGCCAACTAATTACCCAAAATCATCAAAGAACAAATCGAGGATGCATATGAGTCATCATTCATAATCAAAAACATAATTTATTTCTAATTTATATGATTATTTCTATTTTTATACATATGTTATATCCAATATATTTAATAAAAAATTTGATTCAATATTTAAATTATTTCCACATTTGAAAAATAATCTCAATTATAATAGGTCAAATAAATGGTAACCCCCCCCTAGTATTTTTAAATTTACCTGTTTCTGTCAATATTCAAATGGAGACAGAGAATAATGAAAATAGCAATTTCCATCATGAATTTGTTTATAAGAATCGTGCCTATCCATATGATTTCAGATCATCAATTCAATGCTCTGATTATATTTATGAAAATCTTGACTTTTTTATTCATCACCCCAAAACATCTTTAATTGATAATGAGGAATGCCCAGATTTCACTAAAGAGTCAGTTGAGAGTTTTGTATCATATATATCTCATCCAAATAGCCAGATTGAACTAAATAATGGCAATGTTTATACGTTTAAAGCGCTCAGTGATAAATATGGAATAAAATCTTTGCAAAACGAAACAAAAAATTATATTGTACAACATGGAAAAGAACTCATAATTCAAAATATTAAAGAAAAAAATTCATTATCATTAGATGAAGAAAAAACTGTTTCTCACAATTTAATCGATTTTATTGATAGCAACCAATTATTAATATTGCCGATTAGTTTTGTATATCGTATTTTCCAGACGTACAGAATGGAAAATGCAAATGATCACTATGATCATGATAAGGAAACCAAAATAATGAATTTTTTCTAGGGATGGGAAACGGGCACCGGGCGGGCAATGGGCCCGAAATAAACGTACTGCCCGGGCATGCCCGGGCAAATTTACGGGCAAAATGGGCTGCCCGGGCAAAACGGTTATTTACGTTTTTTTCGGGCGAAGCCGTGCCCGTTTCCACTTTTTTGGGCAATTGCCCGGGGCTGCCCATTTTCATAAAAAAGAATTTGGTTCGAATATTTTCCGAACTTTTTTTTTTTTTTTTTTTTTTTTAGAAAAAAGCATTGACAAAATAAAGTTTATGAATGATTTTTGTTTTAAAAAATGTATGAATATATTGTATTTTATATTTTAAATATAATTAAATTAAAAAAATCACATTTACTTATCTGATCACACAAAAATTTCATTTAGATATTATATCATTAACATAAAAAAGCAAGTTTAACACAACAGTATAATAATATATATGCTATTCTAACTATAAGTTCATAAATAAAACTTTTTGGAACAAATTAAATTTTGAGATATTGAAAATAAACTATACAGTTAATGAAATACTTGTGGGAATAAAAAATTATGCATTTTAAGAATAACAAAAAATCAAAATTTTTTATTAAAGCCAAAAAAAGAGTAAAAAAAAGTGATAATATTTTCATTTAAACAAGTTTATAAAAAAATCATTTTCTTATTGTTTATAAAAAATGAAAAATAAATTGCAATCATAATGATATGAATAAATATTTTCAACATGGAATATAGGAGGAGAAATTGAAAAAAAAAAAAAAAAAAAAAAAAAAAAAAAGATTCACCAAAAATCGAACAAGCAGCTTTTACTATTTCATAAAATTTCGGGCAAGAAAGAAAATGATGAACGGGCAATCAATTTAACAATCAAATGGGCAAGAACGAGCAAAAACGGGCAATGTAAAAAAGACGTTTGTGCCCATTCTTGCCCGGTGATATGACCAATCTGACATTGCCCTGGCACGTTTCGGGCGCCCGTTTCCCATCCCTAATTTTTTCTTTGATTATCTCACTAAATATGGCAAGGCTGGCTCCATTTTATTTAAATTCATAAACTTCTCACAACTAGGTAAAATTTTTCTAGCTGAAATATTAAAAAATCAAGAATTGTTTGATTATCAATTTATTTCAAGCGATGTCATTCGAATTTTGTGTGATTCATATGTTAAATATAGTCCTCTTGAGTTTCAACGATCCGAAGGAAGAGAATTTCAAGGAATAATGAAATATTTAACTGATAAAACAGGTCAAAATATTCATGATAATGGAACGATAGAAATCACTTCAAATTCAATTTTAAATGATGATGAAAAAACGTATCATCCGAAGCATCTTGTAGATTATGGAATTAATAATTATTATCATTCAAAAAATGATAAAAATTTTTATATTTGTTTTGATTTTAAAAACTTTTCTGTTCAATTAACAGGATACTCAATAAAATCATCAGGATATCCCAAAGATGATGAACGTCATTTGAAATCTTGGATTATTGAAGTTTCAAATAATAATACTGATGATTCATGGACAATTGTTGACACAAAGGAAAATGATCAGAATTTAAATGAGCCAAATGTTGCGGCATTCTTCACAAATGAAGTTCAAAAAAATGAATTTTTTAGGTTTGTTAGACTTCGACAGACAGGTCCTCATGAATACATTTTTTTCCCACTTATCGAATTTTTCGGTAAACTTAGATCTAACGCTTTTTAAAATGAAAACAATATTTAAAAGTTTAATTGATTACAAAAAATAATTCTTTTTATAGACATAAAATTTGAATAATGTGCCTGATTTAATGTTGTAAATTTTGATTTTATTTCTTGATCTTCTGACTCTTCAAAGTCTTACAAATTTAGTCAATCAAATATCTTTTCTGACTCATCAAAATTTTCCAAATCAGATGGTTTTTGCAAATCTTAGATTTTCTCAAAATCAATAGATTTTACAAATTCAGAAGACTTTTCTCAATCTTTGGCTTTTTCAAAATCAAATGATTTTTCTTCATCTCAATCATTCTCAGATTCTTCTTCTTCTTTTTTTTTATTCTTCCTCTTTTACTAAAACAACAAGTTTTACTCACTCTTCAAAGTTTTCAAAGATTCTGTTTTAGCAGATCTTCAATATTTTCTAAGTCAAAAGTTTTTACTTTTTCTCCTGATTTTTCAAAATCAAAAGATTTCACAGAATCTGTCTATTTTTCTTCTTACTATTACTTTACCAAATAATAAGATTAATTTACATAGATTTAATTCTTAGAATGTCAAGAAAAAAGATCATTATCATTTTTTCTCTATTTACATAAATATCTTATTTTCAAAAAAGGAGTTGTATTATATGTTTGAGATTTTGGTTTGGAATTATCTCCCTCTCAAAAAATTCTGAAGTTTTCAATCAAGTAGAATGATCTGATTTTGAAGCAATTCAGAATTTCTCGATAATTTTTTGTTATTAATTGATGAAATAAGAAAAAGAAATGATTCATCATCTTATATGATCATCAGTTTCATTTTGATTATAAATAATATTTAAAAAAGGTGAGTGAAAAAGAATGAAATGATTCATTATTTTAATATGATTATATATTACCCATATTATTTTAGCCCAATATTACTAAAAAATTGAATTAATATTACAATTGCTTTAATGATATTCATTAATTATGTTTTGCATTTTGTTTAATATATTTATTTCTGTTTAATATATTTGGTATCATAATAAACTCTTAAGAGTTTAACTGCAAAATATTTCTGATATGCATTTTGATACTGATTTGATAATGATTATTATAAAATATTGCTTAATGTTTTACTTTATAATACTGAAGAATGCCATATAAAACCATAAAAATGACATATAAAAGAGTTTGCCATATTTTTTTATACGGCATTTTTCGAATAAGAATAATAAAAACAATAATTACATCCAAGCACACTTTCTCAATTATTTTTTATGAAAAGTTCAACAATTGCAACAATTAGTATTGTTTTCTCAGTTGTACTTCTTCTATCTTTAGCATTATATTTTGGTATTAAAGCTCTTGTTAAAAAATGCAAAATTATTAAGCAATATTTTTATTTTTTTTTTATAATAATTTTGTCATGATAATATTGATCGTTAATTTTTTGTCCTGGGGCTTGATTTTTAAAATTTTTTAAATAATTATATCGTGATTTAAATATAATTTGGTTTCCAAAAAACAAATTATCACTCTTATCAAGGAGATCAGCCTGTTTTATATTTTCGTCGAAAAATGATTTAATCTCTTTGTAAAAATAAAATAGAAAAGATTCAGAAAAATTTTTTTTTGAAAAAAATTGAAAATTGAGGAGTCAAAAGTTATTGTTTGGTTTTCAAAAAGAAAAAGCAAAATTTGATGACTGTCATTGACTATGTTAAATATTTCATCGTTTGAAAAGTTTTGAATTATATCTTCTTTCAAATGATACAAAATTTTTATAATTCTTTCAAAGAAAAAATGTCCACGGTGATGATTTTCGGAAATATTACATAAAAAATAAGTAAATTCCTTAAATCATCTCGATTAGTTCGCACTTTCTTTTCATCTAAAATAAGTAATAATGATTGAAATAATTCTTCATCGTTTTCAGAGGTATGATCTATGAAATCCAATATTGAATCATGAATTTCATTATTATTAGAAATATATTCTTGAAAAAACATATTTATTAAATGAAAATTTTGCCGAGAACTTTTTGAATATTTTTTTTGGAAATTTTTTTTTACAAAAAAATTTTGAGCCATAACTGTTCTTCTTTGAATTTTTTTAAATCGAAATCATTTTGTTGATGAAAAATTAAATTTAACTAATTATTGGAAAAAACTAGGCCTTTACGCTATGTCAGATATGAGGTATGCTTTTTTATTCATGCGGCGTATTCATGATATGAGATTATTCATGAAAATCTTTTATTTTTTGTCCTGTGATTATTCATTATTATAATTAAATGATTATATCTTAATGTATTTTTTCCTTTTCTATGAATAAAAAATAATTTAAATGAGAAATATATGTTTTTTAAAATCAGAATTGAGAACTTTACATGATTTCCTCTCAATTTCAAATCCTTCTTTTCTCTCCAATTTTATAACAAATTTTTGAAATATTGATAAAATCATCGTTATAACGATGGATTTTTTTTTTTTTAACTTTTCAACTCGTTTCAAAGCAGTTTCAGATCTATTTTAAAAAATTTTCTGCTTTTGAATATTAAAAAAAATCATAAAAAATGGATGATAAGGGAATCGAACCCTTGGCCTCTACAATGCGAGTGTAGCGCATCTACCACTAAGCTAATCACCCTTCCATTTATTATATTTGTTGCAAATCAATGATTATATAATTGTTTATATATATATATATATAACGTATTTCCAGAAATGCGCAAAAAATATACATTTTTCCAGAAATGCGTAAAAAATAAACGTTCGTTTTTTGTAAATGTTTTATTGTTTTTTAATTTTTCAAAATGCCTATTTATTTTCAATTGTTTTAATTATGATACTTAATAAATACATGCTCATATGAAATACATTAACCATTTATTTCACTGATTGATGTTCTTTATACGGAAAAACAAGAAATTTTTATTTTTATTTTTTTTATAATAATTTTGACAAAATTTATTATCGCTCTGACTGATAAGCTTTAAAGTTGTATAATATGATTTTATGAGGTTTAACTATTATTTATTAAAGAGTTGAGTTAGGGTCTTAAATGACGCATTGAAAAAAAAGAAAAACAAATATTACTGTTTGTTCATGAAGGATTATTAAAGTAAATCGTTTTTAAATCATTCCAACTTTTTAAACAATGTGTAAACAATTGTTTTGCTAATCAACTAGATTAAATTCTTAGAGTGTCAAGAAAAATTATGATGATCATTTATCCGAATGATCATTTTTTTTCCATGCATTTATTAAATTCAAGCATAATAATTCGATCAATAATCAGGTAATTAAATCAAATATATATTGTATTTTTTCTGAAAATAAATATAACTACGACAATTATTGATCATTTTAAAATTTTTGTAATATTGTGAAAAATATATAATATCAAATTTTATATTCTAAAATATATCACGAAAAAATAAATTTGAGAAAGGTAAAAACATTGTAACGCATCATAAATGAAGTTTTTTCTATATAAATAAAAAATTCAATAGTATTCAAAAAGTCAACTATTAAAATCAGTAAAAATCATTATTGAACCATTACTTAAACAAAACGCCATAATTAATATTTTAATTGCATTGAGTATTATACATTTATTGCCAATAAAGGTCCTAATAAACAAATATAATTATATTTTTTTTAATTTTAAAGAATTTTTAGTCATTTTTTTGGAATTTATGCTTTTCTTGATATTCCAATTAAAAATAGCTAATAATTATTTATTTAATACTCGTTGCTGATTTAAATTATTATGCTTGAATTTAATAAATGCATGGAAAAAAAATGATCATTCGGATAAATGATCATCATAATTTTTCTTGACACTCTAAGAATTTAATCTAGTTGATTAGCAAAACAATTGTTTACACATTGTTTAAAAAGTTGGAATGATTTAAAAACGATTTACTTTAATAATCCTTCATGAACAAACAGTAATATTTGTTTTTCTTTTTTTTTCAATGCGTCATTTAAGACCCTAACTCAACTCTTTAATAAATAATAGTTAAACCTCATAAAATCATATTATACAACTTTAAAGCTTATCAGTCAGAGCGATAATAAATTTTGTCAAAATTATTATAAAAAAAATAAAAATAAAAATTTCTTGTTTTTCCGTATAAAGAACATCAATCAGTGAAATAAATGGTTAATGTATTTCATATGAGCATGTATTTATTAAGTATCATAATTAAAACAATTGAAAATAAATAGGCATTTTGAAAAATTAAAAAACAATAAAACATTTACAAAAAACGAACGTTTATTTTTTACGCATTTCTGGAAAAATGTATATTTTTTGCGCATTTCTGGAAATACGTTATATATATATAAATTGATGCTTTGTTTATTATTCAGCATTAGAATATTTCAAATGAATATTTCATTTAAATTTCGCAATAAGCAATAGAAGCTTTTTATGTCGTTTTCACTGTTTCTACTGGAAATCATCAAATAATATTTGTGATAATCTTGTATTTAAAAAAAAAATTTAATTAAATATTGAATCACTCTAAATGTTGAAATTAAATAAAAATGCAAGATATATGATATATATTAAAAATAAGTAATACTTTATGAAAGAAAAATATTAATAAACATAACGTTTCCAAATATCTAATAATATTTCACCATTTTTGTTTTTAAACGATTTGCATATTGATCATATTTCTTTTTTATTTTTGTTGAATTTCGTATTATTTTGCTAAATTTCAAAAAAATATAAAATTTCGAAAATATCTCAAAGTTTTCAATATCTAAAAATATTTGAATAAAGACATTTAATTATTTATGAATATTTTTCAAAATATAATTATTCAAATTGGCTGGACATAAAATTTTAATTCAAAATGCTTGAACCTAAAAAAGAAGAAACTAGCAGCTCGCAACTCCTTTTAACAGACATTGGAACTGATACCAAGTCGATACAAACCGAATCATTATGTATTAATTGTCTTGAACAAGGTATCACGACAATTTTATTAACAAAAATCCCATTTTTCCGCGATATTATGGTTTCACGATTTGAATGTCCACATTGTGGATATTCCGAGAAGTCTGTACAGTTTGGTGGTGAGCATCCAGACCAAGGTGTTCATTACGAGTTACATTGTCAAACGCAAAAAGATTTGAACCGACGTGTTGTCAAAAGTTCAGAATGCACAATTTATGTCCAACCAATCAACCTTGAAATTCCAGGACCAACACATGGAAATTCTATTTCAACTGTAGAAGGAATATTGGAACAATGTTTTGATGACCTCCAAAACGTCAAACAAACACCCAAAATTATTGAATTTCTCAACAATCTCGAGCAATGTCGTAGAGGACTTGTTAACTTTGATTTCGTCCTCGATGATCCATCAGGCAACAGTTTTATCGAGAATCCAATTGCTCCAGAAAAAGATCCACAACTAGATGTGTCATTTTACACCACCAATAAAAAGCAGAAACCAATTGAAGACACCCAAACCCAAAAATCCGAGAGTTTTTACATCGATGAAGATACAACTGAATACATCAACACAATCCTCCAAAATAACGAAGTTGTCAAAATTCCAATAGCCTGCCCCGTTTGCGAAAAAGAGACATTTATAAGTTCATGTACGTTAAGAATTCCAAATTTCAAAGAAGTAGAAATAAAAGACTTTTTATGTGACGGTTGCGGTTATCATAACGGTCAAGTTTTGATAAAAGGAGACACATCACCACTTGCCCAAACAATCTCTCTCAAATGTGATTGTCATAACGATCTTAACCGCCAAGTTGTTAAGTCAGAAACAGCCTCGATAAAAATACCTGAAATCGAGCTCGATCTCAGCGAAGGAATCATTGGTGGAAAACTGACAACAGTTGAAGGTATATTAAGGTCAATTCATAAGCGGTTAAAGGAGAATAATCCCTTCACAAAAAAAGATCCTTCACTTTCACCTAAATTTGACCTTATTCTTGAAAAATTGGTGAAATTTATGAATAATGAGGAAAAGTTCACTCTCATTTTCAGAGACCCCCTCTCAAATTCATGCATTCAAAAATTGAATAAGGACGATGAAAATAAATTGAAAATTGTTGACGATGATAGAACTGAAAGAGAAAATGACGAACTCGGAATCAACGGTTCAAGTGGAAGCTACGAAGACTACTTCACTGGAAATCCTACTTTTAACTCTGTTTTGAGAGCTTTCAAACAGCAAGAAAATGATGAGTAATTTTAAAGCAAATGAAATTGAATGTTATATGTCATAAAAAGATATCCAAACTCACTCGTTCAGATATTACCTTTTGCCATAAACAATTAAATTATTTATATTTTTGAATAAACAAATAAAATGTTCTGAAATATGAATGTAATATTTGTTTTTTTACTTTTTGTAATTAAATTCATTGCTGCTATGCTTGAATATAAAATATTTGAAGATTAATTCTGAATAAGATACGATATAAACTAAAGATATATCCCTGGAATAGATCAAATTGAATAGGAAATGAAAAAAGCATAACCGTTCCTAGTAGATCAATAATTTGACCATAACAATCAACATTTTGAATTTCTGGATTACACTATTCATGATTTCGTATTTAAGAAAACATCTTCGATTACTAAAAAAAAAAAATTATTTGGCTTTATTTGATCGTTATAACCGTCATATCCAGAAAATCTGCACGAGAGGGGCTAATTTTTTTGGGAAGAGATCTTTAGCCAATATCGATTAAAAGCAAACAATCAATGATTAAAACAAAAATCATTTACTTTTTGAAAAAATAAATATTCGCAATTATAGCTCCATCTGAAAAAAAAAAAAAAAAAAAGCTACACATTGAGCCAGTTCAAAAAAGTTTTTTGATCAGGTTCAATGTGTTTTGCAAATTTAAATAATTTTTGTTTTATGATCATATATTTTATTAAAACTTTGATAATCTTGTTAATAATATTAAATACTTCATTCTGGATCTCCTTTCAAAATGCTAAGGCCATTTGGAAAAGCTTTTTTTCCAATCACAGTGGAAGATGATTCGAGTTTTGCCTGAGCCATTCTTGAACATTTTGAGAAAGCACACTCACCAATAGATTTTACAGATGAAGGAATTGTGATTCTTCTCAAGTTATCGCATTCATAAAAAGCATAATCACAAATGCGTGTTACAGATTCAGGTATTGTTACAATCTTTAAAGATGAACAGCAAGAGAAAGCTCTTTCTCCAATATATTTAACAGACGAAGGAATTTGGATTTTTTGCAATCTAGTGCAATTATGAAATGTGTATTTATTAATTGAGTCTATTAGTGGTGGAATTGAAATTTCTTTCAAATCCGAACATCCGTGAAATGCAGATTTACCAATTGATGTCACTGATGGAGGAATTGAAATTTCTGTAAGTGAGGTGCATCCAAAAAATGCATTTTCACCAATTGAAGTTACAGATGGTGGAATTGTAAAATTGGTCAATGAATAACAACCAAAAAATGAACCATTTTTAATTGATGTAATTGATGAAAGAATTGAAACTTTTGCCAGTTTTGTGCATCCACAGAAAACATGATCTCCAATTTCTGTTACAGAAGCAGGAATTGTGATTTGTGTGATTGATACACATCCATAAAAAGCATAATTTCCAATTGATGTTACAGAAGATGGAATTTGGACGTTTTCTAATAATGAACATTCATAAAATGCTTTGCTTTCAAGTGAAGTCACTGAAGATGGAATTTCAATTCGTGTCAATAATGAACAATTAGAAAAATAAAATCTTCCTGTTTCAATTTCTTTATCAGAAAGTAACATTTGAATAATTTCTTGCCTATTTTTAGTTGCTGCAGAATTTAATGGAGTGATGTTTAAAAATTCATTTGAATTTTATTCAACTTAAACTTTTATTGAAACACTATAAATAAAAATTTAAAAACGTCATTAAATTCATATATATATAAATTTGATTAAAAAATATTTGATTATGAATTATTTGATTATTGATATCTTTCTTTTTATATTTCAGGAAAAGTTCTACAAGTTTGATATAATTATATTTGCACATGTAACAAAATGCATATTTTAAATCCAACAAATCAGAGATGAAACTATAATTATGATAATGGAATGAATAAGATAAAATATTTTCTTTGATGTTATCATTAGCATTATATATTTGGTCATCTTCATTGAAAAAGTTGTTTTTAAAATAGTTTGAAATATCATTGTGATGGCATTTCATACTTTCTTTGAGAACTATTGAGTATGATTCATTTGGCATTTTCACTGCATGTTCTTCAAGAAGATGAATTAAATCTGCATTTTTACCACGAATTACATAAAACCAAATTGATGGTCTAAGTTCAACATTGTTCATTAATAAATATTGAAAAATTTGAAATGATCCAAAAAACGCAGCATATTCAATTAAATTTGTTTCATTTTCAATGAGAAAAAAATTTGTTTCAAAAATCGATGATGTGATTTTGCTTTCCAAAGAATAGTTTTTTTGATTAATATATGTAATAAATGATTCAACTGAATCATTTCGGATAATTTCACATAAATAACCGTCATTTTCACCTGTTTTACGTTTTTCTCTGAATTCTTTTAAAGTCATTCCTTCATTATTTATTTGTTTATTATATGCCGTCTTCTCTTTTATGTTCATAAAAGCCCTGAATTCTGGATAAAAATACAAATCATAACGAAGACGAAGCCTGGCTTCTTTTTCCTTTTCAGATTCTATTGTGTCACTTTTTCCAATCATTAAATGGTATAAGTCTTTATCGATGTTGATGATTTTAAGCTCAAATAATGTTAGAAGAAGTAATTTGTCTTTTTTAAAATAATTGAAAATTTCGATATTTGAAAAGTTTTGATTGATTTGATCTGAATAATGAGAAATAATTTTGGTAATTTTGCTAATAAAGCGGTTATTACGGTGATGATTGAGTGAAATAATAGAAATTAATTCCAATAATTCTTTCATTTCATCATGATTACTTTGAATTTGTAAATCATCAAATTGGTCATAAAAAAATTGAAATTCATCTAGATAATCATTTTCCTCTTCGCTTTCAATGATCTCTATTAAGGATTCATAAATTTTCTTTTTCGTCGAAACATATTCTTGGATTTCCATTCTTAAAATTTTAAAAATTTCTTTGGAAAATTGAATTCAATTTTCCATTCTTAAAAATTTTAAAAATTTCTCTGGAAAATCCTCTCAAAAAATAAAATTTTAAAAATACTTTTTGACAGCTTCATAGGTCAAAATTGGGTGAAAAAATGGTAGGTTTTTTTTTTTTCCTTATACTAGAGTTAAATATTAATATATTGGCCACTTAAGGATAAAGTTGGATTATCTCAAGTTTTTGAATGAACCTTAAAAAAAATTGAGTAAATTTTAATACTAAAAAAAAAATCAATTTTGGTTATTTTTCTTATATTTTACTATACAAATGATAGAAGATTTTTATTATTTGTATTTATGTGTTAATTGCTTATATTTACATTATTAATTCATATGTAATATAATATATGCATTTGATATACATCATCAATAGTATCGATTGGAGCTAGTATTCTTAATAAATAAGAAAACTTCAAGAAAAGCGATTGTTCAAGTAATTCAAATTTATCAATTTGTTTGGAATTCCAAATCCTTAAAATGAACAATCAGTTATTAAAAAATTTCATCAAAATTGTTCATTTTTCGCAACAAATTTCTCAATTTGGATTCTATTTTTCCATATCAAAATGGTATCACAGTATGTTACATTTATTGACAATCAAAATATATAGGATTTACTCAAGAAAATCCAAAAAATGCAATCATATTTCTTTTTCTGATTCATTTATTATAATTCCAGATGTAACGAATTATTAGCGACATATTAACTAGTATGATCATACCTTTTCTGAATGTTAAAATTGCTTCTTTCTAGAAGTTGGATCTTCTAGAAAATTACGATAAAAAGTTCTCATAATTTCATGTATGACAGTGATAGACCTACAAAACTACATTCACTTTTATATATAATTAATGCATATTTTGAATATATACTTTTTATTAGTAAATACTTATTCATTAGCAAATATCTGATTTTTTCATTTTTTTATATAATCATTTTCTAACCATTTTATTGGTATGATCAAAAAATCTCGATGATTTCACGTTCATTAAAACATAACTAATAACTAAAAATTCATTAGAAAATCCTGTGGGATTTGTTTTTTTGGGATTGATTTAAGAGCTTTGAAAATATTGAATACCTATAGAAATAAATTCAATGTATATTCAATATTTTCTGTGCAAATTCAATTTTTTTCAATTAAATTTAGATCCAACTTTATCCTTAAAAATGATGAATATTGAAGAGTACCTTAATAAAATGGTTGATATTCAAAATGCTCTTTTAGCATGGATTGAAGCCGAATCCAACGAAGAGATACTATCTCTCCATTTTTTTGAATTATTAGATAAATTAAAAATCAAAGAAAATCCCAACGAACTTAGACTAGTTCTTCATTTATCCTCAAAAATATCACTAAACCATCACCGAAAACCCAATTTTTTTGAGAATTTTGACAAAATAATAACCTTTTTCAAAGATGATATTAGTAAATATTTTTCAAATTCAGAAATATTTAGAATTTTTGAAGATAATAGACGAATACTTATATTTCTTATCAACTCAAAGATATTAGTTGTTGATGAATACGTTTCAACTAAATTGAAACAAAAATCAAAAAATTTGAATAGAACTTTTCACCTGTACTCAAGACGAAATCAAGCAGAGAATTTTGATAAATACTTTTCACCTGAACTCAATCCAAATTCAAGCAACGAAGATGAAAATTTTTACAAAAATCGTTTAATTGCAGAAAATGAGTCTTATTTGTGTCAACTTATACGTAATGATTCAGTTGAAGAATTTATTATTTATGTTAACAAAAATATCATTAATTTATCGATGCAAATATATTCATCCATATTTGAAGTTAATTTTAATTTTAATGAATGTAAATCATTAATAGGATATGCAGCATTCTTTGGATCAATTCAAATTTTTCGATATTTAATGCAAAATGGTGTTGCATTAACTCAATCATTGTGGATTGATGCAATTCATGGGAAAAATGCCGAGTTAATTCATCTACTTGAAGAAAATAAAGTTTTACCATATTATTCCTATAATGAATGCTATGAAGAAGCAATTAAATGCCATCATAATGATATAGCTAAATACATTCTAAATAATTATATGCAAAACGAAAATCAATATGATTTTTTGCCATTGTATTTGAAATATTACAATCTGGAGTTTATTAAACCTGATCAAATTAATGAAAAAGTTTTGAATGATTTAATTGATTTTGATTATATATTATTTGCCGAAAAAATAGTTAGATTACCCAATGTAAATGTCAATTTAATGAAAAACAAAATTCAAATACTATAATTTGATATATCCCCATTTTACGCTGCAGTTAAAAATGAGAGATTTGACATAATTAAACTTTTACTGGCGAATAAAAAACTCAATATCAATGCGAAAAATACTTCTTCCGGTCTAATTAAATATACAATAATTTAATACAGCATTTCATATTGCTGCTCTAAATGGAAATATTGAAATTGTTAAACTTTTATTAGCAAATCCAAAGCTTGATGTAAATATACTAAGCGTTTTTATATTAATATTTATGAAAATCTAATTTAAACATCATTTTTTTTTATCAATGCATTCAATAACATTGGTTTATACTGCTCTTTATTATGCAGTTTCAAATGGACATATTGATATTGTCAAACTTATTTTAAGTCATAAAAGAATTGATATTAATATATTAAGAATTTTAATTAAATTTGTTTTTTTTTAAAATTCTTTTTTATATCATTTTAATGACATTTTGCATCATAATATAATGCTGTCTCATCAAATATTTTGATATCATTCAATTTTCAATATTTTATGAATCAATATATAGTTGCAATGAGGAAACAGTGTTTTATAGAGCAGTGGAAAAAGGAAATATTGAAATTGTGAAACTTTTATTATCAAATAATAAAGTTAATATTAATATACCTTTAATTTCAATATAATGCATTTTATACCATTTCTTTTTTTAATTTTCAAATCAAATTTATTATTCATTTTTTTATTATATTCAATAAATCAAGTTTTGATGCAATTTGAATGCTAATTTTTAATGACATTTAATATTTAATATTTAAATTTTATTATTTCAAACATTTTCATTTCATTTTAACAGTATTTAAATAAGATTTTAATTTTACTTTTGTTATATTTGCTACAAAATTTTGATGATATTTTTTTAAGCATTTCAAATGACATTTATTGATATATTTCAAATGACATTTGTTATAAATTAATGGAATTTATTACTAACATTTCAATAGAATTTTGAGTTGAATTTTCAAATGGCATTCAAAAATCATTTTATTTTTTTGACATTTTAAATTTGATATATGAATTATATTTATTAAATAAATGTTTCAATCGAATTTAACTTTAATTATTTCAATTTCGTTTATTATTGATTGCTTTAATTACATTCAATATGAATTTTTTAAATAGAATTAATACCAATTCATTTTAATGACATTTGCAATATGTTATTTTATGTCATTCACAAAAAAATAATATTTAAATAAAATTTCTACATAATTATATAAAACACCACTTTTTGTTGCAGTTGAGAAAGGATATGTTGAAATCATCAAACTTTTATTGACAAGGAATGACATAGATCTGAATTTTGTAAACATAATTCATCTTTATCATATTTAATTGTATTCATCAAATAAATATCCCAATAAAATTATATTAAATAATTATAATACAGTTCAAAGTCAAAATTTCTTTATAATATTAAAAAAGAAATATTTTAATGATATTTTTAATTAGATATTTTAATAACATTCTGATCAAAATAATTTCAATGATATTCTTAATTAAGTTTTTCAATGAAATTTCATACACCAAATTTTCATATGATTTGGAATTTAAAGATTTAATGATGTTTTATATCCAAAATTCTTTTGGAATTACAAAATCTATATTAAATCCAATTATGATTAAAATAATTCAATATAATTCGAATTTAGCTATTGAAATACAATTCATATCTAACTATTTCAATAGCATTAAGTATAAATAATTTCAATGAAATTATATATGAAATAATTGAATGAAATTATGACATAAATTGATAAAACTGCATTATTTCTTGCAGTGGAGAAAAGAAATATAGAAATTGTTAAGCTATTGTTAACAAGTCCTACAATTAATCTTAATATTGTCAATATTTTCATATTATAATTTTTTTTATGAAATTCAATATTTATTTTTATAATACAATTTAATATCGAATATTTTAATAAAATTATATAAAATATTTGTATAAAATTGCATTGGTCAATTTAATGAAATTCAAAATCAATTATTATTAATAAAAAAACTGTTTTACAGCTTGCATATGAAATTAATGATGACCAAATAATTGAACTTTTATTGGAGAAAAAAAGCAAAAAGCCAAAAGCCAAAAAATAAGGTTAAAATCCTTCTTTTATAAAAACAATTGGATCGTGAACTTTTGCATAAATAAACATTTTATTTATTATTTTATTTATTTGATAGATTTCTATTCTTCCACTTTTGGTTCAAAAAAAGTTTAACTTTTTCTGAAAATACCGTTTATATATAAATTTGTGAATGTATAATGTTAGAACAAAGTGCGAGATATCCCAATTTATATGCAATTATGACCTTATAATTGCAATATGATATTTTAACACGCCTTTTCTGTGACCTGGCAACCATTCTTCCCAAAAAACAAACAAGATGGAAGATATTTCAATTCTAATATCGGCCTTTGTGGTTAAAATTAAAGTCAAAAATATATAATGTGCTATTCCAACATACCAAAATTATGCATTTTAACAATCAAAATTGATAATGTGATTGAATGATGATTTACATTTACCGACCTCTACAAGAAAAAATGATAAATTATACGTTTTATAAACCAATTATTAATATTATAAGTTTTTTATTATTAATTATTTTATTTTATTTTATCACGTTTCGGAGAATATGAAAATTTGGAGAAAAAGTGGAAGTGGTCATATAACTTTTTAATATTTGGACACATTAGGGTTTTTAAACTCAGAAAACATAATGTGTAAACTATTCAATAGTATAATTTTTGTTTTTTATTTATCTCAGTATTTAAATCATATATATGATTTTAATTTAACAAATATAATATTTATTAAAGTTGTGAAATAATTATCAATATTTAATTATGAAAATTTTTCAATTATTCCAAATTATTGATTAGTTATCTAAAGTGTGTCCACTATTAGGGAAGTTAAAATTGTGAAAACTCATTCAATATTTCTATGAGCTTATTCAAAAAATACTTTCTTAATTGTGGACGCACTTTATATTCAAAAACTTTCAAATCAAATGTTATGTATTGTAAAAACCATTAGAAATGATAATAAATATAATCATATTTGTATTTTCTATTAGAAAACCATAATTTTCAAATGTCAAAAAATAATCTAAAATTTCAGGTATTAGTGCTAATTCATGTATACTTAAATTTACCAAATATAAGGAAGATCTTTTTTCTTTTACTATTTTAATGAACTAGATTATCTGTTAAAAGATATCAAATAAGATAAGTAGAAAACTAAAAAAATCATGCTAGACACTCAAAAACGGTACTGAATAAGCAAAAGAGACTTTTTGTAAGGACATTCAAATAATTGAAAGAAAATAATTTTTTCTCTCAATTATTTTTATTTTTGAGAGAATTAAAAAATAAAATTATTTTTAATCTTTTTATATTTTTACAGAGGATGTCCCACAGAAATAAAATTCAATTTTTTTCAATGATTTCTATTTTATTGTTGTTCAAAATAAGAAAAATCAAATAAATGTAAGCGATAAAGTTTAAATCTACTTATAATTTAGCAGAATGACTGATTCGTGAAAATAATATAATTCTCAATATCTTTGACTTGTAAATATATTTTTTTGTTTTGAAAGGATATACAGCATTAGTAACATGATTATATTAGTAATTTGCATTTTTGCGCCACAGTTTTGATTTTCATTTGTAAAAACAAGATCATCAAGTTGTTTTGATTGAAACAAAAAAAATAGTCTATAAATATTCTATTAATCATTATTTTATTTTTATTTAATTTTATTATATTTTAAATTGATATATTAATCAAAAATTTGTCGAGTTAAAATTAAGATATTAGCAAATAAATTTGCTTAATCATTTTTGACCAAATACTAATTCAAAAAAAAGAAAATTTCAATGGCTCTGTACGTTAAATTTAAAATTCTTAACGTACACTTTGGCTTTTATTCTTTTTATATGAAAACAAGAAGCAATCAAAAGCAAAAAAATCAATTATAAAAATATAATAGATTGAATAGATCCGATATTTGGAAATAAAGGATAGTTTGCTAAGCTTATTACTAGAATTCAGATAATCACATACAACTTGGAAAGAAATTTATATTATTAAATGATAGTATCATTATTTATATACTCCAAAAATTAGGATTTCAGATTTTTAAATTACAAAAAGTTGGTAATTGCTAAAAAGAAATTTCCTATTCTATTTAATTTCAAAATATTTACGACCTAAACAATAAACTTAAGTTGAATTTTTATAAGTACTTCATAAGTTCACACGATTTTGGTACTATCTCATCTTCTACTGCAAAAAATTGAAAAAAAACAATGAATAATAATGAATAAAAACAATTTTCAAGAAATTATAATTATTTTTAATAATTACTTTTGATTTTTATCATTTATTTGCTATAATGTTCTTTCTTATGGGTTTTCTTTTCAGAATCTTAAATAAATCATATTCACAAATTTAATAAAAATCAAGAGTTTTACTTTCAGAGGATTATTTTTAAATATAAATTTCATTAATAAAAATCAATATTTCAATTAAATTAAGCCAAAAAAAATATTTTTTTTATTTTTTTATTTTGATGAATCATATTCAAAATATTGAAAAATAATTCAATTTTGAAACAAAAGTTTATTTGTTGCATATATTAAATTTTCTTCGACAAAATAATAATTATATAGTTTATATAATTTTAATATAAAATATTAAAAACAATATCAAAAATATGGAAGAATCTATAGACTATTTAGTTTGTGGGACATCCTCTATTTTTACATAATTTTTACCGAGGCTACATACCGCCTATCGGGCGTCGAGCGAAGCTGAGACCCCGCGGCTGGCGGTAAGAATCGGTAAAAATTATGTACCATAAAAAAATTGAAAGGTAAATTTATTCTCATTCAATTATTTGAATGTCCTTACAAAAAGTCTCTTTTGCTTATTCAGTACCCTCAAAAACATTTATAAATTCGCAATTTCAATATTATTGTCATATTTCATACCAAAAACAAAAGTTGACAAAAATATATTATATGTAAAAAACAATCTCTCTAGTCTTTCTAGAAAGAAAAAAATTGAATTCTTTTCAATTGTTCACTTTTTGAAGGCTGCCACTCCATTTGCTGTAGATTATGGAAGCTACTTTTTCAATTAAAATAAAAAAAACGAATATGACAAAAAAATCCTGAGAAATTAATTTTTTATTTATTTTCATATTATATTTGCTTTTCTAATGCTAGTGATTTGGGAATCTACATCAAAGTGTCTTATATAAACTTCTCTTTTCCATCAAAGTGTCTTATATAAACTTCACATTTTTTCTCCTAAACGATCAAGACGAATGTCCAATTTAATACGTTATTGTAGAAAATAAATTCAATGGTTGCTCTTTCGGAAAAAGTTTAGATAGTTTAGAAATTAAATATTTTTATGATTGAAATATTTTTTTTATAATTTTGGTCTTAGTTTTATGTTATTTATTTCATTTTTACAGGAAGGAAATAATTTCACAAAAAAACTGAATAAAATAATTTTTTCAGAAAAAGTTGAAATATATGAACAATTTTTAATAATAGATTAAATTAATTTAAATTTATTTTATTCAGTAAACATTTATTTTTATATATTTATCTCTATTTATTATTTTATTTATAACTATATATTATTTAAATATTGTTACATGTTAAATATTATATGTATCAATAAATATTATCACAATTAAAAAAACCAAAAATTATATATTGAATTGATCTTTCAAATATTCTCAAATAGAAAAAATATTTTTAAACTTTTTCATAAATTATTTTTTTTATTATAATAAGATTATATCTATCTTTCTATGATTTATTTATATAATATTATTCTATTTATATATCTATAATATAAATATATAAATATATTCTTAAAAATCATTTGATAATATTTTTCCTAGTAAAGTTTTTAACATAAAAAAAATTAAATATATTTTTTTTAATTTTAAAAGAATTAATATTGCAGTAAATATTTCCTTAAATAATTTAATATTGAAATTTATATAATATAAAATTTATATTAACACAGATAAATGAATAATATATGCAATTAATATTATTAATAAGAAGGTTTATATACGATATAAAATCATAATGTCTTTCACAAAAAGTTATATAATTCTGATAATAAAATAAATATCATAAAAAGTTTTATATTATTATTACTTTTTGTATCTCATGAAATATTAGAAAAATATTAAATATATATTTAAATATAAATTAATAAATGAATATAAATATATATATATTTAAAAATAAGTTATATAATCTTTTTATAAAGAGATTTTCTTAATAATTATTTTGAAAATCAGATTTTTTTGAGATCTAAATATAAAAATAATTACTATTATATTTATTTATTTATTGTATTGTATTTAAAATAAAATTTATATTTTTAAAATTAATAATTGTTGCTTTTGAGAAAGCTCATTGAATTTTTTCTTCAGAATTATCAAGTACACCCTTAAGATTATCTAAGAAAAAAAACTTTTCTATTTCAAGAATAATACTTCATTTTTTAAAATTCAAATTCATTTATAAATCGGTTAACTCCCTAAGAAAAAATGAGAGAGTAATTTAAAATTGAAATATTAAAATTTGATCTTTTAATTTTTAAATTATTAATTTAAAATAATAATTCATTTATTAAATGAATAATTATTTAATATTTATGATTTGATAAAAAGCTTTTCAATTTTGAGTTTTCAATTTTTCAAAAAAAAAAAAAAAAAAAAAAAAAAACGATAAAATGCTTTTTTATCTTGTCTCATTTGCCTTCTCAGCATTAATTGCTCCACATGAAGAAAAATCTTTTCTTTCATGGATGCGTACTTCAAATCAATTTTATACAGGAGATGAATATCATTTCCGTCTTGGTATATATTTATCTAACGCACGTCGTGTTCAAGAGTTCAATTCCGCAAAAAATTCATTCAAACTTTCTCTTAACAAATTTGCTTGTTATACTCCAGCAGAATATAAAACCCTTCTTGGTCGTCGTCAATCACAAGTTCAACCACGCCAAAGCATTGTTAATAAATATAAAGGAGATGAACCATCTTCAATTGATTGGCGGGAAAAAGGAGCAGTCAATGAAATCAAAGATCAAGGCCAATGTGGATCATGCTGGGCTTTTGGTACAGTTCAAGCATGCGAATCAGCTTATGCTATAGCTCATGGTAAGCTTTATTCATGTTCGGAACAAGAAATTCTTGATTGTTGCGAGTATTGCTCGGGATGTGATGGTGGTGCCGAAGATGTTACTTTAGATTATATTATCAGATTGCAAGATGGATTTCTTATGTCGGAGGAAGATTATCCATACAAATTTTTCCAAACAAGATGCGCCTATGATAAAAGTAAAAGAATCAATCAAATTAAAGGTTACATTCATGGTGAAAAAGGTGATGAGGATGCTCTCAAAACCTTAATTTCTCAAGGAGTTTGTGATATTGGTATTGATGCAACAAAGTTTTCTTTCCAGTTATACAGTGGCGGTATTTATGATGAACCTTCTTGCTCATCTAGAGCTCTTAATCATGCTGTTGGACTTGTTGGATACGGCTCAATGAATGACGTTGATTATTGGATTGTTCGTAATTCATGGGGAAAAGCTTGGGGAGAAAAAGGTTATATTAGAATGTCCCGAAACAAAAATAACCAATGTGGTGTTGCCACAGATCCACTCCAAGTTCAAGCTTAAAAAAAATCAGTAAAAAAAAATAGTTAATATTATCAAATTTAAGATTTTTTTTTTATATTATAAAAATTTTATGCACTTTGTATCGGATCAAATCCATTTACCACAGTGATACTTTATCCATTAACAAATATTCCATTAATCAGCATCTCTATTTAGTTATTATTCTTTGTGAATTATAATCAAAAATTAAATTATAACCTAATTTTTAATGCTTTGCTACAAAACTTTTGCCTCTATTTGCATTTACACTTTGACAAAAATTTGACTGCTTACTACAAATTTTTAAATTTTTAAAATGTCTATTTTGGGATTTATATAAGGAAAAACTGATATTCAAATATATAAATAAATATTTTATATCTATTTTATTTTTTTATTTTATATATTCAATAAATATTAAAAAATATAAAATATTATTGAAGATAAAAGTAAAACACTAAAAATTTCTGGTTATTCAATCAATGAAAAATTTTGTAAAATTTTATTTTTAAAAATGTTTGAAAGATTACCTCAGAACTATGTTCCTACACATTATGACTTGTACATACACTTTAAAAAGAGAGAGTATCCTTTTAGTGCCAGTGTCACTATAACATTCCACAAGAATCAAAATGATGATAAAGTCTTTTTACATTTCAATAGCAATATTGCAATTATTAATGTCATCCAAAACGGCCATCCTCTTAAATTCACCATGGACCTTCCAAAATTAATTATATACCGCTCAGAAGACCCAGAACAAGACATTTCAACATATCCGATTACCATTGAATATCAAGTAATTCCACTTTTTCGGACAACCAACGGTTTTTATGGCTATGAAGACTGTTATTTCACGAATTTTGAGCCAAATTATGCACGAACGCTTCTTCCATGCTTTGACGAGCCATGCAACAGATCATCATTCAAAGTCAGAATTCGAATTCCATCCGATTTGAATGGTGTTTCAAATATGCCGATACAAACCATCAAATTAACTGAAGAAGAAAAAGAGATAACATTCCTCGAGACGCCAGCAATGTGCAGCTATCTCTTGTGCATTTGTGTTGGCAATTTCCAGGCGATTGAAGACCGAACGAAGAATGGGCTTCCAGTTAAAATTTATGCATCAAAAGACATTGAAAAGTACGGTTTATATCTGACGATGGCGATCTATTCAATTGAATGGATGGAAGAAAAAATGTCAATCAAGTATGAATTGCCACATCTTCAGTTCATCTCGCACGATGGCATTGGAATTGGCATGGAGAATTACGGTTTGATAGCATTAAAAAATTGCTTTGGAAGAGACTTCTTGTTTAATACATTGACAATCATGCATGAAATCGCGCATCTTTGGTTTGGGGACCTTGTGTCGATCAAATGGTGGGACTCCATTTGGCTGAATGAAGGATTTGCGCAGTATTTTGAATACCTTATTTTGAGGGATTGTTTGAATAAGAGCCACGACTATTCAATGGATCTGTTCACCAAGCATGACGGTTTGAATTGTTTGGCATTTTTTGATAATTCAAAAATTTATGAGAATGAAAATGAAATGGACTATTCAAAAGAACTTCTGAGGGCCGTTCATTACATAAAAGGCGCCTTCGTATTGAGAATGTTTTCTAACATCGTTGGTGAAGAGAATTTTCTGAAGGTCTGTTCGACATGGCTTTCAACATATCAGCACAAATCAGCTGAAATTCCAGATTTTATACAAATTGTGAATGATTCGTTAGGAAATGACTTCACTTCATTTTTTGATATTTGGTTGAAAGAGGATGGCTTGCCACTTTTGAATGTTGTTGAAATGTATGATGAACATGATGAAGTCGTCGGAATCATCATTACACAATGCAGCATTAGTGAAAAAGTCTATCAATTCAAACTTCCAATTGTTTATGAAAAGAATGGTGAAATGAATAAATTTGATGTCATGATAAAAGATGAAGAAACAGTTGTTGATGCTGATTTTGATTGGATTCTCGTGAATGATGGAATGGCATCACTGTGTGCGGTCATTTATTCTCAGTTTTTGCTCGAGAAACTGGTTGATGCTAAAAATGATAAAAAAATCAGTTATATTAATTCATGCTTAATTGCGAAGTCGCCAGAATATATTGAAGATGAATTTACTATTGATGAAGAAATAAAAAGAATGTGCAGAATATTCGATGAAAATGAAAAAGAAATTATATTTGAAGAGGAAGAAATTCTCTCTAATTCTTTGAACAATGAAAGTCAAGATTTAAGTTAAGTATTTTTATGAATTATTTATTTAGATATAAAAAAGTATTTTTAAGTTAATTATTCTAGCTATTTTGCATTTTCACTTAAAAAACTAACAGTATTTGGAACCTTTGATTTAATTAATGATTCATAGAAGTAGCAAAAGAAAGGTAATTTCGAAGTAAATAATAAATCTCTTGTTTAAATACACTTTATTATCAGAAACATGTTACCTATGAGAAAAGACTTGTCCATCAAAGTCATCAATACGCTTTATTTTGTTCACAGCGTCATCTAAAATAATTTCCAAGATGAGATCCTGTTTTACAATGTAAATCTTTGTCTTCAAATATTTTTCCAATATTACAAAAAAAAAATATTAACAATAATCAGATTAGGTCCAACTCTCTCAAAGAAAAAAAAAAAAAAAAAAGAGCATAAACCTCAGAAAAACAAACTTTTTAGAGAATAAAATCTCCATTAGTTGCATCTACTCTCCATAATCTAAATTTCAAAAAAATTCAGAGTTCTCTTTGAAAAATATATAAACTATTCAATTTTTTGAAAACAAACAAATAAATAAACAATTATTGTAATTTTCAATACTTTAGTCCAAACCAAAATTAACATTCCATATAATCTATAAATCAGTGACGGATGTATTTTCGAGCAATGATGTGAAATCTTTCTTTTCATCAGATTTGATCAAATTCAGGCTAGACTTGATCAAAACTATAACTATAAATGGCAACATCATTCCCAGTGCACCTCCTATGTAAATATTTAAAATGAACTTCAAAAATGGTCCATCTTTAAATTTAATATCAGGAAGTTTTTTAGGCAATTGGCAATTATGATTTTTAATGCAATCTTCGTCTCTAAATTTATAATTATAAAGTCTGTTTTTAGCTCCAAGATAATTTTCAGCTGCCAAATATTGGAGAGCCTCATCTACGAATTCCAAATGTTTTTTCTTTTCAGTTTCATTTTTTTCTTCACGAATCACGACGAAATTTCTTTTATCTTTTCCTTCAATGAAATTTGTTGGAAGAAGGCCAGTTGGATAGATGCACTGCTTATAAATATGTGCACCGTTAATATCACCAGGATGAAAACGAACCATTTTCATGCCATTATGATATTCAACCATGTGACTTACCATTGAAACCGATTTCCAACCACTTTCATCGATTTTCTTAGCAAACGATTCTTCATTTGTTTCGTTAATTAAATCTAAAGACATGTCAACAAGATTCCTCGATTTTCGATTGGTTGGCATTAATGATTTTCCTTGAAGTCTCTGAATTATTTCTTCTGCTGTGTAAATCATGTCTCCGTGATCAACTGTGAATTTGATTGTTTTTCCAGCAAGTTTATCAAAACCAAAAGCTTTCTTAATTCTTTCATCTTTCCCAAGATAAGCAATGCCACCTGATACGTAATAGAAAGAATCAGAACCAGTTGATTCATGGATACATTTCGGATCATATTTAATGTTTTTAGTGAATTGTTGGTTCTTTTCTTTGGCTGGAATGTCGCGTGTTCCGTGATCTCCAGTAAATAAAAGGATCGTATTTGGATCATTAACTTTCAACCATTCAATTAACTCTTTAATAAAGTATTCATCGGTGTATCTGTTGACGTTAAGGAATCGAGCAACTCTCATTTCTTCAGAATGTGGTTTAATTTTCGGATCAATTTTTGAATAGAATTCTGGCTTGTCATAACCGCTATATGGCATATGACCATCAACTGATGATGCCAATGTAAAAAGTGGCATTTTATATGATTTCTCTTTCATGATGCTTTTCTGTTGCTTCCAATGCGCTTCAATTTCTTTGGCAACAATTCGATCGCCAGAAACAGAAATTGAAGGATTTTC
Organism: Tritrichomonas musculus; assembly: GCA_039105265.1. Lineage (NCBI taxonomy): Eukaryota > Parabasalia > Tritrichomonadida > Tritrichomonadidae > Tritrichomonas > Tritrichomonas musculus. Next base: position 1,158,816 of record JAPFFF010000038.1, on the reverse strand, counting down.
ATACACTGTGTTTGGATCAATTTGAATTGCCTTTGCTTGCTTCGCAGTTGGATAATAAGCAGCTGCATAGTCGAAAAATCGAGGGAAATCATAAATGTCTTTATGTTTCTTCAAATATTTTTCAACTTCTTCTTCTGTGCATTTTTTCTTCATATTATTAACAAATGAATAATCACCAATTTGCTTCTGTAGACTGTCATTGAATGAATCTCCATAACTAGAAAGACAGTTCATTCTATATCTGGCCTCTTCTTGCTTGCTCTTCTTATAGATCCAATATTGTTTCCCGTCGAAATCAAAACGATTCGCATTGACAATCAATGTTCGATACCCTTTCATGTGAAAGTAACTTGGTATGTCATCAACATCATTCTGCCAGCCATTGATGATGTTCATGTATGTTTGCGATGGTGGCTCTTGTGTAAGAATTGAATGAAGACCTGAAAAAGATGGAAGTCCAAGAGTTTGCATCCCTGAAAAAGTGATCATTTCTTCTTTGGCAAATTTGTGAAGAAATGGCATGATTTCTTCATTGTAAAATGGAGTGTCTGTTTTAAGCATGTTTGGATTTTTAACATGCTCTTCTAGAAATGCCTTGTTTATCAAATATGTGGCCGGATTAAATGATTCATAAAGTAAAAGTAATACATTTGGCAATTCTTCTGGTTTTAATATTTCTTCTTTCTTAATTTCTTTCTTCTCTTTCTTCTTGCATTCATTCGATGTTGGATTGTAGGCACAAAACGACTCAAAATCACCATGAACTTCCGGATAAATCGGATTGTCTCTAGTATCAATCCAATATCGACCTGGTGGAAGAAAATTTCTTGTAATTTGGTTGACTTTTTCAAGGGTTTGTTTGGATGGCTTCTTCTCAAAATGAGTCAGGGCAAGTTGAAGGGATGAAAAATAAGGAAGAATTGAAAAATATCGGGCTTTGAAATCTTCATTCGAATTTTTAATTGACAAATTGACAATTAAATCAACAAATGCTAAAAAATGGATGAAAACCAAGAAAATATTGAAAAAATTGATTTTGTACGTTTTTAATTCGTTATCAATTGAGATAAAAAATGAAGATGAATTTTCTTGAAGATCAGCGTGTTGATTAGGGAATATTGATTCAAAAATTTCGTTCCAATTTGAATAAATTAAATATAAGCCAAATAGGAAAAATACAATCATAACAACAATTATCAAAATCCAAAATTGCGGTGAATCTAAAATAGTTGTTTTAATAATGTTTGAAACACTATTTGAATGAGCTACGGCCCCTTTGATATTTGACCAAAATTCATGAAATACTTTTTGCTCCATTCCAAATCTCCCCAGATAGGCAACATAGGTTGAGGGTAACACCATCTGCATATTATGACGCGTATTTTCAAAATCATAAAGAGTAAATCCTATAATTTCCATATATAAAACGATCATTAATACATTTAGATAAAATGTTGGCCATCCTAACTTAAGTAAAATACAACGAAGCCAGTAATGTACTACTGCGATCAAACAATTTTGCGAAAATTGAAGAATTAACATAATTAAAACATTTAAGTTTTTTCCAAGATAGATTAATTTTGCTGTTGATTCAAAGGTATATTTTGAAATAATAAGAGTAAAAGTGGGTACAAAAAAATAAAAAGGAAAAAAGATAGATGGATTTTTGATACTAACCATTTGAATAAATAATATATCAGATTCAGAAAAAAATACTCAAAAATTGATCGTATTATATATATTGAATTTTCGAAAAGGTCGTACAACTAAATTGAATAAAAAATAAAATTAAATAAATTTATATTTATCTTAATAAATAATTTATTTAATAATTATAATATATAATTTATATATTTTATATCCAATATTATAAAATGTAATGGTTGAAATAAAGACTTTAATTAAAATTCAATATATATCGATTTCTTATATATTTGCATCATTTAAAAAATATAGATGTCATTTGAATGGATATACTATGTGTTATACAAATAATATTTTACTTTTTGACGAAATCCTTCAGTAATTGAAATATTAAACTTTTTATATTTATGAAACCAATCAACTAAATCTTCATTTTTAGAAAAAACTGACATTTGATTTAGAATGAAATTCAAATATATTAGAAAGTAAATGCATATAAATAAAATTGTATTCGTCATTTGGCTCCTGTAACGTCCAATTTTTTTAAAATCATCATTTAATAATTCAACAAATTCAATTTTTCTGCATTTTTAGCTAAAAAATGAATTTTTTTTTTCAATAATAATAACTATTTTTATATAACACTTAATGTTTTAAAAGCATATAAAAAGATATCAAAAGAACTAATGATTAAAATAAATTATATAAAAAGTTATCGCTATTCTAAATTTTTATAAAGTGTTATAAAACTCTTATCAAAAATAATTAAAATAAATTGAGATAAAATACTCAAATTTATTTTCTGAAGAAAATTTAATATATACTTATATCCTTTTAGTTTTTATTTTAATTTGAATTTTGTACGATGCAAATATTTATAAAACTGATTATTATTATTATAATAAAATATAATTAGTTTAAACAAACCAATCATTGAGTTTTACTGTTAAAATTCAGTTGTACGACCTTTATTTTCGAATAAAAAAATAAAATTGATCGTATTGTTTATATGATTTAAGAACAATAGATTTTTTTTAAAAATTTGTGATTGCTTTACAAATATATATTAATCAATATATTAATTTTTTTTTTTTTTTTTTTTCGATAGGATTCTACATTTCAAACGATTAAAAATTCTACAAACAATTGAAATAAAATATCTTACTCCTTTGAAATATAAAATTCCCCACAATTTCGATATTTTTTTGCTTCCTTTGATTTTATTGTTTTAACCTATTCCATTAATAAATTTACAATATTCTTTTTTTCAATTATATTTCAAATTTTATAGTTCAATTCAAATAAAAAAAGATTTTTATATCCATTTACTTTAGAAATACCACATAAATAATAAAAAAATAAAATTTAAATTTAAATAATTAATTTTTTTTTCAGTAAATACCAGATTAACAAACTTATTGAATAAACGTAAAAAAAATGTTTGGGTTAAAGATTATACAATTATGACTATTAGAATAATTACATTGATACCAATCTTTCTGTTTAACCAAAAACTTGCATTTTTCATATCTGCTATTTATATTTTAATTAAAAAAAATTATTAAAAATCTGATTTTGTTAAGCCGCAAAATCTATTTTTTTATTGCAAAAATTATGATTTTTTTTTTGAAGATTGAACGCAAGCTATTTTTTGTTTTTATTGAAATAATTCAATCTCTTTGAACCATAATTGATAAACCTATCAAAAAGCAAATGACGTAGGAATAGTCGAAAGCTGTTCGAAAATTACTTCTGAAATTTTAGATTTAAGAAACTGTATTTGGAACAATATTCTACTAAATTAATATTTCTATCTCATGAATCAGGTAAATAGTCATTGAAGATTTTATTTAGATTTCTAAAAAATCTCCTTTAATTTCAATTAGGTTTAGATATTCTAATAAATCCGTAATAAATAAATAGAAAATTAAAAGTTTTGATCAAAAATTAATAAATAATACTTTTTTTCTTCTTCTTCTTTTCATAAATTTTATGACATAAAGTACATATATGTATGAATTTTTTTTAATTTAATTGGTTTACAAAATACATTTTCCAAGAGTTCAATTTTTTAGAGGTGCGAGAACTAAAAAATTTTCTAAAAAACGATCAACTTTAATTTTTAAACTTTTGTAATATCTTGGAAAATAGTAGGTATAATTTATTTTTTGCAAAATAAATAAGCATTATATTCTAATATAATAATAAAAATATATTAATTTAATATTTATCTTCATTATAAGCAACCAAAACATATGAATTTGCTTATAAAAAACAAATTCATATTTATCTTGATCAATAATCAGTTATTTTTAATAATATATTTTAATATATTTATTATTTCTAATTTAACATTGAATTAAGTATTTATAAAATATTTATATTGGATAATTTCGCAAGATATTAATACTCCTATTTTCAGTATTTCATTATTTATAAATATCTCATAATATTGTTTATCTCTAAGGGATAACTATTTAAAATTTATTATAAATTTCAATAATTACTATGATTCTAGAATATTATTGAAAACGGCTCGCCAAGAGACATTTTAAAACTCTCCCATTCAAAATAAAGTAATTACTTTATTTTCTCTCAATTACATTCAATTTTTTTTAAAAAAATAAAAATTCAAGAAAAATGATATTTCTAATTAAGATATTTTCTTGACAATTTCAGAAATCAATTATTTTATGGTATTGAATATAATAATTTGTGTTTTGTGGAATTTTAAGCAATTCGGTCGAAATCTTATTATTAACATATTTTACTCAAAATCTCTTACATTTTGAATTTGATGATATATTAATATGTATATTTATTTAAAAATATATTTTCACAGGAAAACTAGAATTAAATTTGAAAACTACTGATAAAATTGCATTTTAAGTTTTGAAAATCCCACAGAAAAAATGGCCCTATCTTTTATGCTAGAACTATTCTAAAATAATAATTATATAATTTAATGCTTATATAAAACTTTGTAAAAACTTTTTAGGAATGAATTTTAAGATATATTTAAAAAAAATTTGACGAATTTTTTTTTTGAAAATTTGATAATATATACAAATATTTCTATATGTGCAATCAATATTATTCTTATAAGCATTCAATATCGTTCAAAAATATATATAAATTAAAAATGATATTTTTATTATATTTTTCTTGGAAATGATTATAAAATTTTTTATTGTCTGGTATATTTAATAAAAGTATTTTTAATTCTAGTTTTCATGAAATTAAATAAACTGAATATCATCATCATATGTTAATTACTTTTAAATAAATGATGAATTTGTCACATATTTATGGTATATACATAATGTTAGAATGCCTTTTTAAAAAGCTTTTTAATCAAACTTGAAAATCACCAATATTAAATACATTTAAATTTTGGCCTCTATTATTTGAAGTAAAACTCATAAATAAGAACTTATGAAAACATTCATGGTTCCCCTATTATAAAACCGTTGATTGGAAAGAGAAAATCTCAAAATCATCATCTCTATCAGGTAGTAATATAATTGCTAGATATATAAATTTATCAGATGACAAAACAAAGAAAAATAGAATAAAAATGAAGTGTAAAAAGAAGGATAGACTAGATAATATCAAGAAACTTCATCAAAATTCAAAAATGACAGAAGAAGAATTAAATTCTTTACAAATTGAAGATGATTTTATATTTTATATTAAAAATAATAATCCAATTGATGCTCATTTTAAGGAAGATAACATAAATGATGAAGATTTTCCAGATTATTTGAAAAAAAATTTTAAAAAGGGACAGATTAATATTGAAAAATGGATCAAAAAACACAAATAATTAATTTAAATAAATTTAATATTACAATTATCTTTAATATCAATAAAAACTTAATCCATAATAAATTGAATGGTTTACATCAATTTCATTGAATATTATAAAATACAATATTTTGTCTCCTGCCGAATAAATATTTATAAAAATAATGTATAACATATGATATTAAGTGAGGATATACATATATAGGAATCAGGCATTTTAATCATATTTCCAAGTTCTCGCACCTCTAATTTTTTCAATTTATGAACACTTTTATTTAATAAAATTATTTTGAATAAATATCATATAATTAATTTAAAATATAAATTAACAAAAATTGTTTAATTATTTCATTCACCAAATGAAATATTATGCATTATATTAATTAATTATACTCTCAAATAAACAGAAATTTTATTTCAATTTCAGCCGAAAAGATTGAGCTTCAACTTTTTGAAAGAACAGATTTAAAAATGCTTTCAATTTTTTCATAGAGCCTTTGAGAATTGATTGAAAAATACTTGCGTTTGAACTTTTTGAATAATTTTTGAGCCATTCCATGTTTTTGAATGTCTCAAATATTATGAAAATGTATATATAATATCGATGATTTAATCAATAATTCAAAAATTTGTTATGAAATTGAAAATAAAAAACCGATTTAAAATTGAGAGTACAGCACGTAAAGTTCTCAATTCTGATTTTTAAAATATTAAATCAAATCTAAAAGAATAAAAATTTTATTATATTTATGCTTAATAAAAATGCAAATTAAGCTTATTAAAATATTCAAGATCAATCATTTTTCTAAATATAATACAGTCTTTACGGGATTATAACGGAAATATCCACTTTAATAACGGAAAAGTTCATTATGATAACGGAAATGTTCATTATGATAACGGAAAAGTTCATTATGATTACGGAAAAATTCGATTTCATAACGGAAAGTGTAACCATTTTTTGTGAAAATCTTTTTTATAAAATATTCATTTAAAAATCATGGTTTTATTTAATAAATTATAAATAAAAAGATTTAAGATCATCATAAATATGGAATAGATGCCGAAAATCGGAAAATAAACATAAAGAAACTTTTTTTTAAAAAATATCATCAAAAATTTTTTCTCATAAAAATTGGATTTAATGGAATATATTTAAGATTAATACTTAATATAAACTATTGGCATCTGAAAATTACCAAAAATATTCAATTAATCTATTTTATAAATATTATTTATAAGTTGATGCAAGAATATATAACTAGAAAATATTCATAAGGCAACGTATATGTGATATATTGGAAATTTAATTAAAATAATATATATAAATCATGATTTTTTAAGTGAGTGCTTTATTAAAAAAATTTTCACAAAAAAATGGTTATACTTTCCGTTATGAAATCGAATTTTTCCGTAATCATAATGAACTTTTCCGTTATCATAATGAACTTTTCCATTATTAAAGTGGATATTTCCGTTATAATCCCGTAAAGACTGTAAAATTATAAATTTTCATTCAGTGAATTAGGTAATTCTTTGTAGATTTATGCAGTTCATAGCAATAGCCCAGATATGATTCATCTTCTTGGAGAAAGTCTTCCAAAACGCGATCAAAATTCATTCAAACTTTGATATAATTAATGTTTCATACATCAAATTCATAATGATACAAACTACATTCAAAACAACTTTCTAAACGAGACAGAAGAGCTAAACATATCAATCATCTATCAATATTACTGTTTTTCTTATATTCCAATGGATTTTAAGTTACTTTTTTCGCAACCAAGAAATTTCAAAGGATTCAGTACTTTCAATGCATACTTTAGCATGCCAAAAATAACGATTCCTTCTTCTGAGGGGACAATCAGAGATCATTGCTTTGAAGAATTTGTGAATCTTGAAGAATTGACCATTCCTTCATCGGTAACCGTTAATGGATCGTCTGCATTCAAAAATTGCACCTCTCTCAAAAAGTTGGTCATCCCATCGTCTGTTATTTCAATCGAAGATTTCGCTTTCCAAGGCGGCACATCACTCTCAAAAATAACGTTTGACGATCATTCTCAATTGAATTCAATTGACAGCTTTGCATTCAATGACTGTTCTTCTCTTTCGTAATTGAATGTACCCTCAAATGTGACGGTTATCGGTTCATCTGCATTCAAAGAATGCGTATCGCTTCATGCTGCCTCAATTTCTGCTTCTGTGAATTCAATAGGTTCTTTTGCATTTCAAAGGTGCTCATCGTTGGAAACGGTTTTATTTGACGATCATTTGCGATTGAATTCTATTGGCAATTTTGCTTTCCAAGGATGCACGTCTCTTGCTAAAATATCAATTCCTTACAGATTATGAACACAAGCCAAATCTCCTTTTTGAAAAAAATGTAATGCTTTTTAAAATATTATTTTTAGTTATTTATAAATAGAACGGACAAGAGAACATCGTAACAGCAGCAGACAATAACAACAACAGAAACATTATATTCAATTATCACCCAACAAAACGGTTATACAGCAGTTGTTGGAAACAAAATTGGAGATATATTAGTTTGGGATATTAGAAATTTGGCTTCACCATTTAAAGTTATAAGAAGATTTATGACTTCTTTTTTAATTGGATTTATATATAAATTCTGAAAAATCAAATATTATTTGAAAAACTATCTTTGGATGGGTTGGTGTAATCCCAACCTGTAAAATGTACGCGGCCCTTTGAAGATATAAAACTCATATTTTACTATTTAAATTTGAATTAAAACTCAAATAATGATAGATTTAAATTAGAAAAAGAAACACCTAATATGAAAACTATATTTGGGTGGGTTGGTGTGATCCCAGCCTGTAAAGTGTACGCTACCCTTCGAATATAGGCGGTGCCATTCCATCAGTGACAGCTCGATTTGCTCTACGTTGAGTGCCCTCCCACCAGGCGGACCTGAGACCAAGTTTAACCATCGCGAAGGCAGTGGTGAATAGGTAATTAATGCGAGCCGTAATGCGTGAGGCCGGTAAACGGAACAGCGAATAGGCTCCCAGGTATTGTGGTGCGTGGATTCTGGGCGCGAGTAGGCTGCGGGTTCCCTCCTGGTGGCTATGGTTGCTCACTATTTTTTTCGTTTTTATCAAAAAAGTTTTTGAATAGGGTTCGAAATAAAAAATATTCCTTTTTTTCCAAATTCACTTTTTGAATGAATTTTTTTACCTAAGTTTTTTATATAAAAATAGATCATTGACTTCATTCTTATTTAACAATAATGAAATTTAACAAAAAAAAAATTCTTTTAATATTTTTTTAAAAAACTATAGTTGCGGATTCTATGAGTTCATTCAAATATTTGGCATTGAATTTTTGAAATTTCATTTATAAATATCTAATGTTAAATTCACTTATTCATTCAAATATTTAATAAAATAATATCAAATGATAATATTATTAATTAAGAAAGAATGACTGAACATGAAAAAGATGTGATTAAAAGTATCCTCCAATTTCTGGAAATATTATGTTGTTCAAATCTCCAACTTTTCTCTAACCTTTTTTTTAACAATATACATAACCACAATTCCTATTCCAAATACAAAAGAAAATCTTGGATTTTGAGTTCGAGTTAATCAACCTTATTTATATTATATTATGGAATGTAGAAGAATAGAAAAGTCAGAAAAAGAACAATATTTAAATTTTTAATTTTAAACAGAAATCAATGAAGTTGATGAAATCGACAAAGCACAAGAAATTCAAATTTATTTATCAAAAAAAATTTTTCATCTACTTAAATTTGACATTAATCAATTTTTCATGAAGCTTGATGATTATTGATTAACGGATTCTTTTCGTTACCATATTATAAATGAAATACCTTTACCCCAAAATTCGATAAATATTGCGATACTAATTTTAATTAATAAATCCCCACAAAATAACATATGTTATGAATACATTATTAATATCCTTTTTAGAAAAACTATTTGAATTTAAGTTTCCAATTTGTTGGCCATTTGTGAATTTTTCTTTGCAAAATGATGTAAGAAATTCTGATTTGATTGTTCATGATATTATTATTCTTCCCAAAATTCTTGATTGTATTAGTGAGCTGGATGACGATAGCTCTATATCTACATTTTTACTTAGCTTGAAAAAATTGTTAAGCTATGAAATTTCGAAGGGTGATAAAGAATCATTGTTAGCGTGTTTAGATCAAATTGGTTTTGACTTTGATGCTATTGACATCAATTCAGAAAGTCCAGAAATATATGGATTAATATTAATTCCACCGTGCATATTATAGGCTGAATGGAATTGTATTTAAGCCGCAAATACCCCAGTTGTGTTGAGAAGGATCTTTTTCAAGTAATTGGGTGGTGTAATATTCAAGATGTGCACCTGGAGTTATCTTTGAGCGATCAAAAGTGAAGCTTTTGACATGAGGACTGCTTTGGACTGCACGAAGGAAATCGGCCATTATAATAAAGTGAAATGAAACTATTTTTAATTTTAATGAAATCAAAACACACAGAAAAAATTCAATTTCAAAAAATTGTTTTTTTAAACACTCTCAAAAAAATTTAGAAAATTATTCAAAAAGTTTCGTCGTTTAAACAAAAAGTTGGAAACGAATTATCATTTTTTTTTCTTATTGTTTTCAATAGAACAAATGAATATTCAATATTTAGAATTAAAAATATAATTAAACAATCAAAAATCTTTAAATAATGCTTAATAATGCAATGACATTGAAAAAATTATTTTTTAATAATATATCAAAAATCTTAAATAAAAAATATTTTTATCTGATAGGTAGCTTTTTATTGATAAGTGATGATTGATCATTTATTATCTGTTAATAATTTTAAAACTTTTAGAAATCAAGAAATATAAATAAATCATATTAAAAATAAAAAGATAAGAAAAAAATAAACCAAATTAAACAAACTATATTTATCATAAATAATCTTTATTGAAATGCAAACTACAATTATCATGAACGATTTTTTTAATATAGTGAATATGATCAAACTAATTCGAAATCGACTTTTTCAAAATTGTCAGTGATCATCTCTTCATCATTCGTTCTATTTTCATTTATATTGAAATTTCTCTTTAAGAAATCATCGAATTTATTGAAAAAATCAACTGCCAAAGATGATTTAGTGATGTGATCAAAAATTGAATGAAACACAATAGAATATGCAAAGCAAAGCATGAAATCAATTATTGATTGTAACAAGAGAAGACGCATAGGTGACAGATCCAATGTTTTGAAAATTTTCAAGTTTCCAATTACCATGAAAATATAAGTGCTTCCATTTTTATAATGATGAAACATAAACAAAACATCTAAATGTTTTGATATGAAGAAGATTATGCTTTGAATGATCTTGTTATTTATCATTAAATTTTGGAAAACTTTGAAATAGAAAATTGATATTAATATTGTTGTCCAACAACAGTGGCAAAAGTAAATATTACATTGATTAGGAAAGTTTGGAAAATAACGATATAAATATGGATGCTGTTTGAGATCGATATTCTGGAAATTCCATGATAATAATAAGGATAAGATATATGATAATAAGTAAATGAAAAATTCTTTGGTTGAAGGCGGTTTATGTTGATTAGTTAATAAAGTGTAACTAAGTATATAAAGAAAAATGAACCAATGAACAGAATATCCACGACCTGTTGGGAAATATCTAGCAAATTTTGTTAATGATAAAAAATAGCAGAGACATAGCAAAAATATAAAATACTTTAATCTCTTATAGAAGAAATGGCTGAGATATTTTGTCATCGGTATAAAAAAGTAGAATACCATATAACAATGATGAAACCAATTTCGATGAAAAAGTACTTCAAATGAAAAAACTTTACTAATCTGTATCTTTTCATTATTTGAATAAAAAACAATCAAGCATGCTATTAAATTCGAAATTGTAATCTGAAAAAGTAAAATAAGAACACGGGAAGGGCGCCATCTACTAAAATTACCAAAGTACCCGGTTATGTATATAAAGCTATTTATTGAAGGAATGAACATAATTGTAACAAATAATTTGGAAAAAGGATCCATATCTTTAAAAAGAAAATACTGATGATGGTGTGTAACTATTAATAAACAATTTAGTATTCTCATCAATTCAAAATTTGGATTCCTACTCTGATTAAATACTTTGGAATTCATGAACTATCAGACTTTATATAAAGGTGAATATTTGAAAAATAATTTATCGTAATTATTTATAAATTAATTATGTAAACAAATTTGAGAGATAATTCAAATATTTGAGAATATTTGTTTCAAATAAAAATTGAAAATAAACTCTTTATTTTAAAGAATCTGCTTTTGAAATCAGTTTTTTAAAAAAAATTTCATATTTTCAATTTTTTTATTGTTTTATTTAAAATATTTATGGATAATTTTAAATAAATTTATAGATTTATAAAAATATTTATGGTTTTAAAATTCAATAAAAAACTCTTTTTCAAAGCAATTTTATAGTAAATCTTTTTTACATTGGAAAAACTTGTTAAAAAAACTAGCTTTATTGAATTTCAAGTAGTTACATTATTGTTACTATCATAAAAATAATCATAAAAAACAGTATTATATGCAAAAAAATGATAACAATTAAGTTAGACTTGTTAAAGTCCATGGACCTGTGGACTTACAAAATTCATTCAATTTTTTTTAGCATTTTTTATTTATTCACAAAATAAAAATTATTTATAATTTCTCTGAAATACTCTGGTCCATCTGTCAGGACTTCCAAAATTCATTCAATTTTTTTAGCATCTTATTATTTATTCACAAAATAAAAATTATTTATAATTTCTCTGAAATATACTGGTCCATCTGCCAGGACTTCCAAAATTCTTTCAATATTTTTAGCATTTTTTTTTATTCACAAAATAAATGATCGAATTATTATTTCTCAGAAATAATCTGGTCCATCTGCCAGGACTTCAAAAATTCTTTCAATTTTTTTAGCATTTTTTTTTATTCACAAAATATAAAATGTTTAAAAATTTCTCTGAAATACACTGGTCCATCTGCCAGGACTAATAAAATTCTTTCAATTTTTTTAGCATTTTTTATTTTTTCACAAAATAAAAGAATTATAAAATTTCTTTGAAATATTTTGGTCCATCTGCCAGGATTTCCAAAATTCTTTCAATTGTTTATGACATTTTTTTTCATGATTAAAAACATTCAAATATAATTTACTCATATTAGTTACTACTTTTCTATTTAAATAAACAAAAAAAAATTAAATAAACAAATAAACTATAAAATATATGCCTAAAATGAGTTCTTTTTTGAGATATAAAATAAAAATAAATTGACAAGGTTTGTTAGGTCCACGCCAAGTCCCAAGTCCACAAAAAGTCCATGAAAAGTGCATTTGTCCCGGACTTTTTACAAGTCTAAATTAAGTTTAAAATTGAAAAGAAAACAGTAACTGATCCACAAACAACTCTAATCAGTTGTTCCTGAGTTAAATTTTTTCGACAAATTTAAAAGATATTAAAACTTTTTTGTACAAGTACATATATTTGAGTAATAAAATAAGATATATTCTAAAATCAAATGACATATTCAATGAAAACCGTTTAACTCTGATCATTTCCTTATATAATTTATTATTTTGAATTAAAAAATTGTTTTGAATTTTGATCTGAAATTTCTGTATTAGGATATTGTGTGAAATAAGTTACCAAGAGAAATTTTATAGTTGGTTCTTTGAATCTGTATTTTATGAAGCTTAAAATCAAGTTCAAATTTATCACATGTAATACTAATTTTTCAATCCGGATTATATAAAATAGACTCATCAACTGAAATCAATAGACATGATGATGGCACTTGCGTTGATGTTACTTCAATTCAATCCAAATTAAACTTAATGTCATCATGCACTCCATCTAAAGAAAAAAAAAAAAAAAAAATATTTTTTGCAATAAATGAATCAATGTTGAATTTTTGATATAATTGAATTGTGAGCACACAATAACTCTTTATCTTTCATCATAGAGATCATCAGTTACTAATATTTATTTTTGTGATTTCAATATAAATAAAAATCAGATGTTCGTTATTGTAATCAAATGAAAATCACTCGGAGTTGTTATTCCATTGAAATCTATGTATTGTGAATGAGTTTTGACAATTGGAGAAAACATCTTTTAGTTTCATGTAAAGTTGATTTTTTTAAAAAAAAAAGAAAAGAAAAGAAAAGAAAAGAAATTAATTCTTGATAATTAATTATATTTAAAATAAGTTAATTTATTGATTTATTCAGAAGGATTTTTAACGATTCCTTCAAAAATGAAGGATTTGCTTCTTTTGTTTCTTAATATGTAAGCAAATGGATGATCAGCGAAAAAGTCAACTGGTTCACCTCCTATTTCGCATGCTCCTTCTTCCATCATTGCCATTGTTGCAGCAGAAGCGACAGTTCCATTCTCATCGACGCTGATTTTTGCTCTTTGCAAAACCAAACTGACGAAATATTTGACTTTAGGATCAGAACAATCAGCATCAGGCGAGAAAACTTTTTTCATTCCGAGAGACATCAAAATGTCATTCAAATTCATTTGTGATTCAATTTCGAATTTTGGCAATTTCAAGTTAACAACTTTAATTTTTGCATTCTTCAACATTTCGTTGTTAATTTGGTCATAATTAAGTTTTGTCAAATTTTGGTATCCATTGTTTGACTTGTCTTTTGGAAGGATGACAACGAAATCGTATTTATGATGTAAATAAGGAATGCAAACAAGTTGAAACATTTTGTTTTCATAATAAAGTAATTGTCTTTCAGTTGATTCCATCATATGAGCATGGATTTGTTTTCCATCTGATAAAATGAAATTCTTTGTGCTTGCGTTTTTTGAACTGGGATCTTCCACAAATATTTCATCCCACCTGCTCTTGAAAAATATTGCATTTGTAAGTACAATGGCACAATTTACGGGAATGTCAGAAGGCTCAATGATCTTTGGTATCATTCCTTGTGTTGTCTTGTTAATATCTTCATTGATCTTGTCACAGCCTGGCTGTGGAAAGATAACTTTTTCAATAGGAACACCAAGGATCTTTGAATTTGGTGCAAATGTTTCTGGACTGAAATTCAGTTTTCCATTCGCCCAAACTCGATTCGAACTTGAAACAAATTCTGTCTTTTCTTTATCATATAATTCTCGGACTTGCTTCAAAAAAGAATCAATTTGAACCTTTGACTCATTTGGAATCTGTAGGGATTTAAGGATTTCATTCCTTGTTTGATTTGTGAACAATGATGGAAGCATTGACAAACATGCAAAAGCAGAATATGGTGAAAAAACTACGTTTTGATTTTTATTTTGGTTGATTTTTTGCAATAGCTCAATGCCAAATTTGTTCAAAGAATCAATGATTGGAAGAGAACTCATATGCACTATAAAAATAATCAGGAAGATATTCAATTTTTTTAATCAAATAATGCATTCAATTTTAAATTGAATTCAACATCCTCTCAAAAAAGAATTGAATTATTCCAATTGAAAAACACAACATCCTCTCAAATAATAAAAACAGATATCATATGATGATATCATCATCTCAAAAAAAATAGGCATTTTTTATATATATATGACAAAGAATGGCATATAAAATAAAGGAAAGGAAAAGTTTTATGAAGATTTTTAAATTGATTCTTTTTTTTGAAACGACTAAAAAAGGAGATGCTTTTCAAAACTTAAATATTTGAAAATATTATTTATTTAACCATATCTTAAAGTAAATTTATATTTGACATTTTATATATTCAATGAATATCTTATTGTATTTTTCCATTATCAAGTAGAAAAAACTGTATTATATTTGTTTTGAATGTTAAATAAAATTATCTAACTAAAATTAATTAGTTTTTAGTAAAATTATTATTAATATATGAATTTGAAACATTTATCCTATTTAACTGCTTCAACAATTGATGAAAAACATTTTATACCAATCATATGACTTTAAATATAAATTTGGTATTGTTTTGATTATTCTTCTCATTTAATGTTAACATTAATTTTATTTTTTACTTTATTTCATATATTTCTTGGTTATAATAAGTTTTCAAGAAAGTTGGAATATCATTTTAAGTTTTCAAGAAAAGCATTTGTTGAAATGCGCATTCATCGATTTAAGTTTGATCTAATAAAATGCATTTGCTGAGAGAGAATATTTACTTTATAAAATCTAACCTTTCACTGTACAAATATCCTTTATATGAGAAATTATTTTATTTTCATAATATTTTTTGTTTTTATTAAGTGCTTGAATCAGAATTTGAATTATCATCATACCTACTTCTAATATTTATGTTTGTTTGATGTTGTTGAGAAGTATTCATCATATAATTCTGCAGAGCTGATGTGATTGAGGTATTTCTCATAATATTTTGCTGGGTTGATGTTCTTGAAGACGAATTATTATTATTAGAAGTTCTTCTAATTATTTCATTATTTTCTTGTTGCGGAGGTCTTCTGAAGTTTGCTTCTTGATTGTTTGCTGGTTTAGGATGCCTTTATATGCTTTCAGACCTATTACTATTGGTATGATGCTGTCTTCTAATTCTTTCAGGATTTTCTTGCTGAGAAGGTACATTGAGGTTCGTTTCTTGATGGCTTGTCGATCTCCTGATTTTAAATTGTGGACTTTTTTGTGATTGCTGAGTTTCATTTATTTCTATTGTGATGCCTTGATATGCTTTCAGATCTACGATTGTTACTGATAGTTTTTCTTATTATACTTTCACTTGGTGAACTGACATCCGATTTATAATCTTCTGTGATTATATTACTCATTGACGTTGGATTATATTTATTTACTCCTCTATTTACATTATTAGAGCGTTGGTCTGATGGGCTAGTAGATTTTGAACTGTCTATTTTTGCAGGACTTTCTTTTAGTAAAAATGGATTGATGCTTGGTTCTTGATTGTTTGTAGTTCTTTTCATTCTAGTTTGTTGACTTTTTTGTGATTGATGAATCATATCATTATCATCCTCATCTGAATCATTAATTAGCTGTCTTGATGGGATTACATTTTTACGATTGGTTGTTTTTTAACATTTTCGGTTCTTTTTTGTTATGAAAAAATATCGAAGTTTGGTTCTTGATTGTTTGTAGTTCTTTTCATTCTAGTTTGTTGACTTTTTTGTGATTGATGAATAATATCATTATCATCCTCATCTGAATCATTAATTAGCTGTCTTGATGTGATTACATTTTTTCGATTGGTTGTTTTTTGTATCCCAAGGACTTTTTTGTTGTGAAATAATATTGAAGTTTGTTTCTTGATTGTTTATAACTTTTTCCACTCTAGTTTGTTGTGCTTTTTGTGGTTGTGTTGTATCATTATCTTCTTCTTCCTTAATTTTTTGCTGTCTTGTTGCACTTGCAGATTGACAATTGATAATTATATAATTTATCAAAATCAAATATGAAATCAAACGTAATTATTGTGACTTTAGGATGTTCAAAGAGTGGTTTTATTAAATATACAAGTTTCTCATCATGTTCATATTTACCTTTGTGCCTATAAAAAGAAATAATGATAGAGTCTTCTGTTCGGATTTCTTGAATTTCTTGCCCATAATTCCAATCGTAAAAATTAACATTTTTATTAAAGACATCGCCAAATTGCATGCAAACATCTTCTGCAACATATGTAAGTGTAACGTTTTTATCTCTATTTAGTGTGCCAATTTTACTTTGAACCCAATCTTCCAAAAACAAAACATCGTCTTCTTCATCTGGCCAAAGAACACGAACTTTACTATCTGATATTTCACATTCAATTTATAACCAACATCTTGTACATTTTCTTTAAATTAGGAAACTATTTCACGTACACAATTATCACTTGATTTTGTAATTACAAGTTGTTTTAGTTTCGTTTTTTTCAATTTTATTTGGAAGAGTGTTATTTCTTGCAATTGAAAATCTAGAACTTGAATCGAGTGTTGAAAAAATGACATCAGATTAACAAATTATTCTGAATTCAAGTTGATCTCTTAACTCTCTCATTTCTTTTTCTTCACTTGGATTCCTTTTTTTTGCTATTAAAAAGAGCTTTAAATCTTTTCTCTTCTCGAGAATTGTGCTTAATGCTTGGAAATAAAGTCATTAACTTTTGTTCTTTAGTGAGACTATCTTCTGATGAAAAATCTCGTTGTGATGCTGCCGGCCAACAAACTTTGAATCCTGCAATTTGAACCATGCCACCAACAATTTCTAATAAACTGTTAATTGACACATTCGTAGTTCCACATATTAAAACTTTTTTACCTGTTCCTGGTGGACATTGAATGAGAGAAAATGGATTTGATACTGCCATTTTAATGGATCGTTTTTGGGAATCTCAAGTTCACTTTTTTTTCATTCAATTTTATTTAAAATTAAAATTTTGTAACTTTTTATTTCAATTTTCTTAAAGCCAAATATAAACAGAAAAATATTTATTTGATCTGCCATTTATATCAATTTCGTCTGACAGCATTATTCATGTCTATTGGAAAACATGATCGGTTGGTATTGATGAGAAAAAATACAAAAAAAAAAAAAAAAAAAAAATGATAAATTAGATTTTTATTAGTAATGTAAATGTTTTAATATTTCGTAACTATTGTTTCTGGAGGAAAAGATGTATTTTTAATCTCAGTTGATTCAGGAATTGAGACTTCAACAAGCGAGGAGCAACCATCAAAAGCATAATCACTGATCGAAGTAATTGAAGAAGGTATTTCGGCCGCAGACAATGACTTGCATCGACGAAAAGAGCCAATTGGAATCGATGTTATTGAGGATGGAATTGAAATTTGATTCAATGAAGAACAATCACAGAAAGCGTTTGATCCAATTGACTCCAATGAGTCTGGAAGCTTCAACTCTTTTAATGATTTGCAATCTTTGAAGGAAGCATTTCCAATTTTTGTCAATGAAGGAGGAATTGCTACATCACTGAGAAGAGAGCATCCTTCGAAGCAAGAATCTTCAAAAGCATTCACAGTTGATGGAATTTGAACTTTTTCAAGAGCCGAACAGCCATTGAATAAATTGTATCTAATAACATTTATCAATGGAGGAAGAATAATGCTTTTGAGTGAAGTGCATTTTGAGAAAGCTGAGCCATCAATAGTAGCAACAGAGTCTGGAATGTTCACACTAACTAAAGAGCTGCATTTTGAAAATGCACATGAATCGATAAGCACAACTGAAGAAGGAATTGATACTTCAACCAATCCAGTTTCACTGAACGATTCCCCTCCAATTTTGGTCAGTGATGAAGGAAGAATGATGCTTACTAATGATGTGCATCGTCTAAACAAAGCATCGGATATTTCTGTTAAAGAAGAAGGCAAAGAAACTTCTTTCAATTTTTGGCAGTTACAAAAACATTCTTTTCCAATTGTTGAAACTGAAGAAGAAATCAAAATTATCTCCATTGATTGACAATCTTTAAATGCAGATTCACCAATTGATGTCAATGATAGTGGTATGTCAATATATATTAGTTTCTTGCAACCATTAAAAGCATTTTTGTTTATTTGGGTAATTGAAGGTGGCATCGTTATTTCTTCAAGTGATTCACAACCATTAAATAAAGACTCTTCAATTACAGTGATTGACTTAGATAGAATAACTTTCTTTAATAACTTGCACTTTTGAAACGCACCGGCACCTATTAATGTAACTGAGTCAGGAATTTCTATTTCTTCCAGTTTTGTTTCTTTAAATGCATTGGGTTCAATTGTTGTCACTGATTCTGGAAGTGTAATCTTTTGCAAAAATGACTCTTGAAATGCACTTTTGCCAATCACTGTTATTTTTGATGGTATGATTATTTCTGTTAGTTTTGTGCTCTTTAATAGTACATTATTTCCAAATTCAATTCCTTTGTGATCTAATAAAAGTTGGACTATGTCATTGTTGTTTTTATTATATGCAGCGTACAACGGAGATTCTTGGGAAAAAAAAAAAATATCCTTATTCAAAAAAGAAAAGAAATTTTATAAAATAATAGAATATATAAGTAACAGTGAGATTAAAAAAAAATGATTTGGAATTACATAAAAATGATAACAAAAAGATGAAGAAATTTCATTCAAAAATAAAATGCTTTTAAATTGATTTAAGATTAACATCGACTTTCGGAATTGCTAATAATATTTTAACTATATCAATATGAGAATTAATAATTGCCTGATACAAATAAGATACGTAAAATATATTTGATTGAAACATTATTTTAAAAAAAACAAATTTTCTGAAATGTTATTTGAAAAAAAAAATGATATAAAATGCTATTTAATTCATTAATTCAGAACTTCATTCAAACATATTTAAATATAAAAACGACATAAAATAAAAATAATAAAAAACTAAATTTAAAAATTTGTGAAAATTATTAATGCATTGATATTAATATCCTTTTCTTTCAAGAAGTATTCAACAAGTGATGTATAACCATATGTGACCAAATAATAAAACAACAAATTATCTTCAATTTTTTCAGGAAAACAAGAATAATTATAACTTCCAAAAATAGAAGGATACAATAACTGTTCATCAGACAAATTAACCATATTATTATCGCTGCTATTATTCTTTTGTTTGTTGTCATCTTTTCTAAACAAACCAGCCATTTTATTCCAGAAAGATTTTCCTTCCTTTTCATCGTCATCTTTTGGTTCTTTTGTGTTTTTTTCGAGATCGAAATTATTTTGTAAATAATTGAAAATATCATTGTGATGACATTTTATGGCTTCATTCATCAATTCTTTCAAAGCATTCAAAATTTTTCCTTTAGAAGCATTTTTTTTATCCACTCTTGCAAATATAGGATGCGATACGTATTCAAACAATTCGGTTATTGGAACGTTGTTTTCTTCGAGAATATGGATCATTTCGGGACTGTTTGAATGAATCGCATAAAGCCACAAAGAAGGCGTCAATTCAACTTCATTCATTTTCAAATATTGGAATACTTGAATTGATCCAAAAAAGGCTGCATATTGAATTAGCGTGACTTCACCTCGTCCTTGTAATAATTCATTCGTCTCAAAAGGTGATCGTTTAATTCTACTCGAAAGTGGATAATTTGACTTGTTTACATATGAAATGAATTCTTTGATAGAATCATTTCTAATTAATGAACAAATATATAAATGATTTTCCCCAATTTTTCGAGTTTCCTCATATTTTTCAAGGTCATAATTTTCACCTGTAATTTCGTAAACTTTTGAAAAATCTGGATGAAATTTTTCATAGAAAAATGTGCGGAATAAACCTGATTTTTTTGGATAATCTTCAATTGAGATGATTTTTTCTTGATATAATAGTAATAAAAATCGAAAATTGAATTTGCATATGTAGAAATTTTCTTTGTTCGATAAAAGTTGTTGAATATTGGATATATAATTTAAGACGAGTTTATCTATCCTGCTGAAAAAATCTCGTGTGTGATGGTGGTTATTGTAAAAAGTATTTATTAGACGTATAATATCTTTTAACTCATTGGGATTTTCTTCAATTTTTAATTCAGATATTAATTTAATCAATTGATCATAGCTATCTTCATTTCCTTCATCAACATACTCTATGAGTGCGTTTTGAATGTTCTTTTTTATCTCCAAGTTCTTTTGAAAGTCCATTGTCTAGAGATAGTACTTATCTTTTATTTTTGAAAACAGAGTAAAAGAATAAAAAAAACTTTTAATTATTATATTTATAAATATTTTATATAATCTTACTAATAATAAAAGTTTATTTATTTAAAATATCAACAAATGCAAATTTAATTATTGAGATAAAAGCAAATTATCTTTACCCTGTCAAATTTTCCTTTTTTAGAATTGTGGGGATTAGTAAAAAATAAACGTACACTGACATACCAACTTTTTCTAAATGTAGTCAATTTAAAAAAGTGCTCTTTTTTCATATCTTTATTGTGACTATTATTTCATTTGGGAAAAAGATCGCTGATCTACCTTTAATAGCAATAACTTTACTATTACTTATTTTCTTATCCACTTTTCGTTTACAGCTGCCTCACCAGGAAATGCTGAATTATTCAACATCATCTGGTGAGAGGAAAGTCACTCCACCAGCAAAAGTACTAAATCACTCATCATACATCTCAAACAAACAAAAATAAAAGCATTAGTTTAAGCACAAACGAATTTTTTTACTCAATTGAATTTTAATTTTCAAACATTTCCCCGCTTGACCAACGAGGCATATCATTCGCATGTACAATTAACGTAACACATATTTTCTATAGAACATTTCGCTTTGCAACCTATTCGTCAACTTTATATCAATACTAATTATCAAAATTCTACCTTAATATTGTTAATCAAATTATTCTCATTCAATTCATAACATTAGCACTCAAATTATTTAACATTTATACTTTTTTCGTTTTTATCTTATCTTATCTCTTTGTATTTTTTTTAAGAGTACTTATTTCTTTTTTGGTACGTATCTTTTATTTTATTAGATTTAATACTATATTTTATATGTTTTTCTTTTTTCAGTTTTTTTTTTTTTTTCAAAAATTTAAGATATGTATTTGAAGAAATTTATTTGCAATCACGTAAAAGAATACAGACAGGAACACGGAAGGCCTTAAAGAATTTATTTTACAGATAGTTATACTTTACTTATATTTGAAGATGCAGGATTCGAAAGACAAAGGTACGGAACGAAATACATGATCATTGAAACGAATAATATCTCGATTTTATGTTATATAAACAGTTCTATTTTGATTTTAAATAATCAGATGAACGTTGATCGGCAGGCACTTCCCCGCTCGACAAATGAACCACGCAAATCACACATACAATCAATACAACACAGATTCGCTATACAAAGTCTCGCTCGTTCGTAGACTCGCCGGCCGAAGCTGAATGCATCTCAACATCGACCGACGATTGACAAAGTAACTCAGCCAGAAAAATGTTTTATCACTCATTACTCATAACATACAAACCAAATATTTTTTACTTAAAAATAAAGATTCATACTAAATCTAAAAAAGACTTTATATCCATATTTTGATGTTTTATGTTCATTTTTGGATTCACTTTATTATTAAAGTTTGCTTTCTTCTATAATCTTTGCATTTTAAAATAAAGAAAATTGTAAACTATTGAAAAAAAATCAAATGTTTTTACTGAGATTTATTAATTCTGTGTCATAAAGCTTATTTCTTTAATAGTATTGATCTTCATAAATCTCATTTTCATCAAAATCCTCTTCTTCATTAAAGTCTTCTTCTTCAAGATTTTGGTTAAGTGCATCTTGTTCTTCCTCTTCAAAGTCGTCTTCTTCTTCGATATCATCTGCTACATAATTAGGTTCATTTGTGCCATAATCATCTTGTTTAAAATCATAACCTCGTTTTACAAGCTCTTCAGTTAATCCCGGAATGTTCCATCCTGCTCTACGTGCATTTGATGATATTCTTGCCCAAACAATGAGTAGATGGTTTGCGTTAGTCTGGTATCTTTGTGTGTCATAGAATATTCGGGAACCTGCCAATGATCTTAAGTATGCTTTGAGAATCCCAAATATTCGCCTGTTCAATGGTTGATAAATGCTTGTGCCGCATGCTAGAACATAGATTAATTCAATTCCTAGAGCTTCTGCTTCTTCTTTGACAGCATCTGTTCGGTGGGCTTTGTAGCAATCAAGAACAAGAGTAGTTATACATAGGATTTTTTTAAGATGATGCTTTTTAGGCATTTTGTGGCCCATTTGCACCAAAGGGGCTTAAAAACGACAAAAATAAGATCACTTTGTCAATGTTTTTTTCAATAAATTTATATGAAAAAGCCTATTTGCTCCGCGCTGAGAATAATGAGCAAGCCTAAAGGAAAAATGATTTCTCTTCATGAAAGTTCTAACCCACGTATCTGAAAATATTGGATCCTCCAGCCGATAATCTTCAATGATTTTGATTAGCAACTCAATTTGTGGCTTTCTTCTTTCATCTGGAACAATCTGACTTAAAAGAATTTGAGACTCACGAATGAATTCATTCGTGTACGCACCATTTTCATTATATATAGGAGTGTCAGACATGATAAATAATTGAAAAGCAGCTCTTTCGGCAAGTACCCAGGGAAGCATGTGCATTTTCTTGGCTCTTTGCCTAACTATTTCTTTCGATATAAACTTATGTTCATTGAACATTGCCAAGATTTCACTAGCCAGCATTTCCTCATGCTCTTTAATAAAATACTTGCGAAGTGGTGGCATTGTACGTTCCTTTTTCTTGATTTTCCTTACGTCATTAGTTATTTCCTGAGCAAGCACTAACTCGGCATATTTGGCATAGATACTTCAAAAAAGGAGAATCTTGAGCTCGCTCCGCAATGTACTTCATTAGTTCGACCTCTGTGTTTGACCAGGTTTTTCCTTTGCGGCTTTCAAAGAAAGGATAGCAAATATGATGATGGAATGCTTCTGGGTTAGTCGCTAGATTTGCAATGGTCTGTTTTCCATCTTCAGAGGATAGATACTGGCAAACTTCCGTAAGAGGCTTATAATAATTTTCCATGTAGGAATAGTACAGGACTGATAACTCTGGCGCAGAATATTTGAAAAGGTGGTGATGAAATTTTTTGTGAAGAGAGGGTGTTAAATCACAAAAAGAAATTTTGGGATTAACAATTTTCATTTGGGTAATATAAGCATATTCGTCTTCTGTCAATCTATCTGATAAAAGATCAAGTATTTCTTGAACAGACATAGAGATAATTTGTAAAAAAAAAAAAAAAAAAAAAAAAAAAAAAAAAAAAAAAAAAAAGGGAATACTTATCGCCCCCGATACTTATTGACCCCGGAAGTTAAGGTCAATATTGACCTTGTATCGTACATCAGAAAAAAAAGTTCGAAACTTTTTTGCACTTTTGCAAAAAATACCATGAGTAGCTACTCATGCTTTTTTCTCATTTTTTCCAGATAAAAAAAAATATAAACGTATTATTTTAGTTTAAGTTGAAAATGATTTTTATTATAAGCACTCACTAATAAACAAGCATTCACAAGTATTTCATATTTTATTAATCATTCTTTTTGTTACTTTCTAGCAAGAAAAACTAAAATTATCATCATAATTTAAATTAAATATTAGTTAAATTGAAATAAAATGCGCAATCCGAGTGAATAGCAATAAATATAGACTGTATCTCTTATAATAAAATGAGTCCTTTGTGATTTTGAAAGAATATAATATCAAATATTAATAATATAACTGAAACTTTGAAATTTGCGTAATTAAATGCTTTAAAATGATAAAATGATGGCGTAAAAAATACTTTTGGTTGACTGTTTATTTAGTAGATGCTTAAAATAAAGACCAAAATCGAATTATAAGAAAAAATCGTTTATAATTTTCTTATCTTGAAAAAATGAGAAAAAAGCATGAGTAGCTACTCATGGTATTTTTTGCAAAAGTGCAAAAAAGTTTCGAACTTTTTTTTCTGATGTACGATACAAGGTCAATATTGACCTTAACTTCCGGGGTCAATAAGTATCGGGGGCGATAAGTATTCCCCAAAAAAAAAAAAAAAAAAAAAATTAGTTTTCTTTTTTTCAAAATATAATTGAATTGTTAATTGTCCATATAAAATTCAAAAATATCTTGTTAAGTTATTAATTTTGATGGTGTTTTTAATTTTCATGTGATGAGCAATGAGTGATAAAACATTTTTCTGGATGAGTTACTTTGTCGATCGCCGACCGATGTTGAGATGCATTCAGCATCGGCCGGCGGGTCTGCGAACGAGCGAGACTTTGTATAGCGAATCCGTGCTGTATTGATTGTATGAATGATTTTTGATTTGGCAACTCAATACTTGAATTTGAATTCGTTGAAATCTTAAAGATTCTTATTTTCTCTTGAGAAATTTCCGAAATCATTCATGTTCAGAAAAAAATGTAGTTACAAATGACAAAATGGATATTTAATTTTTTTAAGATATGTTTTAGATGAATAACGATCTAATATATCTTCCAATTTTTTATTATCAGCTTCATAGACTTCAGTTTTTTTATCATTTATAATTAACGAAAGTAAATTTTTTTGGAGAAACTTCATTTTTACATCATTTTTTTTCCATATTAAGAATTATTTGTTTATTTTGTTCAGTTAATCTTTTGTAGACAGCCACTTTTATTTACTTTCAAGCATTGATCTTCTTTTAAATTTTTCTTTTAATTAATGATTAATTGATCGGAAAGAATATTAGAAATGGTTATAAAAATTTTTAAAAAATTTTAAACGGTCGTGGGCTGATTTAATGAAATATCATAAAATGGACATGACAGTTCCACTTTCTTCTCAAGAAATTTTATCTTTCCAACAAATTGGTGTTGATACAAAATTTGCTAATATTTCAAGCACATTCCTTTCTCAAGATAAATATCTCTGCATTCGCGAAGTTACTGATACCGGTAAATATATCGTTATTGTTGATCTTCAAAATGATAACAACGTCACGAAACTCAAAATTATTGCTGATACTGCAGTTATGAATCCATATCACAACATTATCGCGGCAGAAGGTAATTCATCAATCCAAGTTTTCGATCTCAGCAAGAAACAACGTCTCAATTCATTTCAATTGCCAAATGGCCAAAATGTAAACTATTTGAAATGGATTGATGACCAAACACTCGCTTTTATATCTGACCATTCAATTTATCATTGGTCAATTGAAGGCCAATCCAGTCCAAATCCCATTTTTAAACTCCAGGAACAATTTCAATCTGGAAGCATATTTAATTATTCTGTTTCACACGATCAACAATGGATTGCAATTTCAGGAAAAGTTAGAGAAGGTTTCAAAGTTCAACTTTTCTCACGCGAAAGAAATGCTTCTCAAATTATCAATGCATGTACAGCATCATTTGCCAACGTTGGATCCCTTCCTCTTCTTGTTTCTGCATCAAAAGAAAACGGAAAAATACTTTTGAACATATCACCACTTGGTTCAACACCAGCAGCTCAACAATTTGGACAGAAATTTGTTGATATTTCAATGGATCCTGATTTGCAAGATGATCTTCCACTCTATTTAATTTTTTCAAAGCATTTCAATTCAGCATTCCTCTTCACAAAATTCGGCAATCTTTACTGCTTTGAAATAGAAACTCCGTTTGTATACATTTCAAAAAAAGTGTCACAAGCTTCAGTTATTCATGCAAATCTTTCTCGTGATGGTGGTGCAATTGCTCTTTTTGATGATGGAAGAATGTTTATATTCAGCTTAAACCATGCAAATATCATTGACTTCATTGATACAAAATGCGGAAATCAACAAGCTGCAGCCAAAGTTGCTAATTCTGAAGGACTTCAAATATTAGTCAAATTAAATCAGCAATTCGATCAACTCATTCAAATAGGTAACTATGCAGAAGCAGCTTTAGTTGCAATTAAATCACCTGGTGTTTCTCTTCGTAACCAAGCAACAATTGAAAAATTTCATCGTATTCCATACAAAACTGGCGGAATTCAACCACTTTTTCAATATTTAATGGCCATTCTTGAAAATACAAAATTAAATGAAATCGAATCAATTGAAATTTGCAAGATCGTTCTTGAACAAAACAAGACAGAACTCATTGAAAAATGGATCAAAGAAGACAAACTTACACCAACTGAAGAACTAGGTGACGTTTGCAAGCAAGACCCAAGGATTTCTTTAGCCATTTATCTTCGTGCCAATGTTTCAACAAAGATTGTCGCTTCATTTGCAGAATTAGAAATGTTCGATAAATTACAAGTTTATTGCGAGAAATTCGCATATCAACCAAACTGGATGCAAATCGCAACCATTATTGCTCATCAATCCCCAGAGAAGATTACACCAATTCTTAAACATATTGCAAACAATGGAAATCCTCTCGTTGATCCAAACGCTCTTGTTCAAATGCTTCTCCAATCCAAACTTAGTAAAGCAGCCACATTATTCCTTATCGAAGTTTTACCACAAGATCGTGAAGAAGATTCTGAACTTCAAACACTTCTCTATGAAATTGCTATAAACAACGATACAAGACTAGCTGAAGAATTATTCTCATGTAATTGCTTCTCATATTATGACCATCAACGTGTTGCAGCTCTTTGCGAACGTGCAGGAGACTTCAAACGTGCTCTTGAACACTGCAAAGATCTTTCAACAATCAAGCGTTGCATTGTCAACACACAATCAATTTCACAAGACTTCCTTATTCAATACTTTGATTACATGAGCCCAGAATGGTCGCTTGAATGTCTTCGTGAACTTCTTAAAAGCAATCAATGTGATAATGTTCAACTTGTCGTTACAATTGCTGGAAAATACTGTCAAAAACTCGGAATTGATAATCTTATCAATCTCTTCAACGAAATGAACTTAAGTAATACCAACACTAATCAGTGCGATAATGAAGTAATTGAGCTCACTAATCAGTAAAAACTTTACAATGAGCAAGAACGCTATTGTGTTGCACGTGTCCTTTCACCAAACAATAAACATATGAAACTTGTCGTTGATGCTGTTATTCCAGAATGTGAAAATCCAGATAAAGTTTCACAAACAGTTAAAGCTTTCATTGATGCTCAATTTCCAGCACAGCTTCTTTGTCTTTTAGAAACAGTTGTTATGGGATCTCCGCAATTCCAAAAAAACACATCACTACAAAACCTATTGATTGTTACAGCCATCAAAGAAGATAAATCCCGTGTTATGGAATATGTTACTCTTTTGAACGAATATAGTTGGGATAAGATTTGCTCTCACCTTATTATAGCTCATCTTTATGATGAAGCAATTGCAGCCTACAAAAAGTTTGGGCCGAACTTACATACAATGAAGATATCAAAGCTGCATTAGAATGGGCACAAAATTGTGATGAACCAGTTGTTTGGGCCGAACTTGGCCAAGTTGTCGATGCATCGATTCATTCATTAAAGCCAAAAATCCTAGAGAATATGACCAAATTATCAAAGTTGCGGAAGAACAAAATGAATACAATGCACTTGTTCAATTCCTTCAACCTGCTCGCCAAATGTTGAATCGTAATGAAATAATCGACACCAAACTTTGCTATGCATATGCAAAAACTAATATGCTTAATGAACTTAAAGAACTTATATCATCACCAAATGCAATCCGTATCAAAGAAGTTGCAGACCGTTGCTTTAATGATAAACTTTTCGAAGCATGCAATATTCTTTACACCGTTATTAACGACACCACAAAACTCGCTGAAATATTAAACTTAATGAATCCAAAGTAGATCCATTAAACATTCATGATCAATAAAAAATAGAGAAAGATATTCTCCTGTAAACAATGATCAACAATTTCTGAAAACAAACAAAAACTTGTTGAAAAATGGCGAAAGGAATCAAGCACAACAACAATTCAGAACAAAGAAAAAAAAAAAAAAAAAAAAAAAAAAAAAAAAAAAAAAAAAAAAAAAAACAATCAAAATCAAAAAAATCTATAGAACTCCTTAATCTTGATGATAGATATAATATGGTCAATGTAGAAGTGATCGGACGAGGTACAACTTTTGATGTATATAAAGAATTCGGTATATTCTTAGGTAAAAAAATCAAATCCACAACGCATTGTTCTAGAATATTGTCCAACTAATCTTAAGAAGAGTGTTAAAAATTGACAAATGTTGAACGTGTTGTAGTCATTTATCAAATAAGTAACGCCATTCAAAAAGTTCACAAAATGGGCATCATTCATCGAGATTTAAAGCTTGAAAATATTTTTCTTGACAATCAAAACAAGGTGAAAGCTAGTGATTTTGGTTTTTCAAAAATTATTCACTCTCAATCACAATTTCAATCTCAAATGATTGTCGTTGGAACAATGGTTATCTTGGCACCAGAAATTCTTCTTCAGAAAGAAAAATACAATTCAAAAGTTGATGTTTATCTCATCTTGATGAATGGAAAGTTACCTCATGTTAATAAGAATACAAGAAAAAAATCATCATATTTTCACGTGAATTGATCTCAAAATGTTTGAATTTTGAGCCCTGTGAAAAAAGACTTTTGAAGAAATTTGCAACGATATTATCAAAAATAAATTCTAGTTGATCAACGGAATTGATGAGAATGATCCAATCATCCATGAACAACTTAAATAATGCCAAATCTTGTTAAATTTGATTTTCATTTGAAATATTTTGTTTTATCAATTTTAATTAAATTCAAAATAATCAAGCTGTTTTTATTAAATACAGCGCTGATTTGTCGGCATTAAGTGATAAACTTCCGATAAAAGCAATGTTTTATTTAGCATATTTTATTCAAAAATGTGGCCTTATAGTAAAAAAGTCAAATTTATCCCATAACTTCCTATAAGCATTTCCTGTATTGGTAAATTAGTGTCCTCATTACTCAGATTTCATTATTTAAAAAAAAGTGATTTTCATAAAATTATTTAGTCTTTTTTTCTGAACATGAATGATTTAGAAAATTTTCAAGAGAAAATAAGAATCTTTAAGATTTCAACGAATTCCAGATCAAATAATAAGTTGCCATGTTCATATGTTTTATGAGTAGAATAATACTTAAATAATACAATTTAAGAAACTTCACTGAGAAAAATTCAATTATGAATAAAATTACACAAAGAATTATTATTTAAAAAGTAGTTATGGTGATATTTTTATAAAAATAAAAAAAAAAAAACATTTATTTATATAAATAATTGAAATAAATGAATTCAAATATTACTATAAAATAAAAAAAAGCACATCATTTTATAAATTATGGGTTGTTGTCAAGGTTGTGCACGTTGGATAATTGGAATTGTCAGTGCGTGTGTTCTGATATGTGCAGTTGTTGCCGCAGTTTATGTGTATGTTAAAGAGAAAGATGAAGATTGGTCGAAACTTGTTAAAAACAACATTCCATTCTGGTTCATTGTATTGGCAGCATGTTGTGCAGTTGTTTCATCAATCATCGGTTTTGTTTTGTGTTGTTGTAAAACGAAATGTTTGTATGTGACGTACCTCGTCATAATCATTCTTGTCATCCTCGTTGAAATCGCTGCGATCGTTCTCGCATTCTGTTTCAAAAACAAAATATTAGATGGAATCAACGAAAACTGGTTCAAAGATAAATACGAAGAATCACGAAAAGACATCGAAGAAAAACTTGGGTGTTGTGGATTCAGAGAATGGGAGATCACAAAAGGATGTGGATGCAAAGACCCAGTTCCATTCAAAACACCAAAATGTGAAGAACAGATTAAGAAAGACATCGATAAACACATGAAAACTTTACGTATTTGCATCATCGTCATGGCTGCAATTGAACTCATTTTATTCATTTGTGCTTGTGTACTCGCTTGTAGTAATTCTGATGAATGATTGAATGTAAGATTGAATAGATTATTATTTATATAAATAAAGTTAGAGTTTTATGAATTTTATTTATTTTTTTAAATAAATGTTGTTCTTTATTTGATTTAAAACTTTTTAGATTGATTTTTCTTGTTCAAAATTATTTAAATATGAATGGAATGATCTGTAGAGTAAATATATCATGCGAGATTGTCGGTATTACTGTTCGGGTTAGATTCCTGGATGACAATATTCTTGCATATGTTCTAAATATTTCAATTTTTCGACGATTTTATTTATTGATTAATCAAATAAAATAATTGAATTTAATTATTATAAAATCAAGTTTTTTATTTATGAACGCGAATAAAATATATTGAATAACTATCTTTTCAATATACTATGATTTTTAAAATCAATTTCATTCATTCTACAATGGCTCTTCTATTTTACCAAAAAATTCAATAAAAGGAAAATAAATTCTATAATCATTAAACCAGCAGACACCAGTTTGACGAAGTCGAATATAGCGATAAAAACCTGTAGATTGTCTATTGATTTTGAATATGCCAATATTGTTCGAACCATTCAACGTTGAATCATCTGAACGACAATCAATTTCATCCCATGATTTATTGTCATTTGAAACTTCCATTACCCAGTTCTTCAGATGACATGCATTTGGTCCACCTGATTGTGTTTTGATTGAATAACTCGACAGTTGAATTCGTCTGCTTTTGAAGTCAAAACAAACAAAAACCCCTGGTTCATCCTTTGAGTAATAATGACTATTGTTTTGATAATCAACAAGATTCTTCGGATGATAGGCGTTGGTACTGTTATAAATAGAATTTGTAGTGATTTCAATTGTTCCAGTGTCGTGAATATTACCTTTTGTCTCATTTGTCAAATACCTCATTATGCCTTCAAATTCATGGCCAGTTTCTGCATTGAATTCTTTGCATTTTGTTTTACTCATCATTGGTTTCAAATATCTTCCTTCAATTATAACTTTTTCTGTCACTTCTTTAGATCTCAAAAGTCGATTGCAAATTGAAGACCAAATTTCTGATGTAATATCATAAATTGAAAACGTGTTAACAAACTTTTCAACTGATTCTGCACTCAAATTACTAAAAATTACTTGCCCAATCAAATCTGAATATGTTTGATCTTCTTCATACAATTTCAATATCATTTCTAAAAGTGAATCTTCATCTTTGATTTTCAATTCTTCATTTGAAATGATCATTTCAATCATATCTTTTCCAAGAAAACGAATCTCTTCTTCGTTCAATTCATAAAAGTGACTCGATATGAATGAAATGATTTCTTTTACTTGTTCATTTGTCGTATCACAATTTTCTCTTCTATTTTCAAAAAGTGAATTTATTTGGATTAATGTTGAAATAGCTTTTTCCTTTGTAAGAGTTTCTATCGTACTGAATTCAAGGTGGAAATATTCACCTATGTTACCTAGTTCTGCGAAATATGTCGAGTACTCATGAATACGTGATGAATCAAGTTTTTGTGTATCAAATGTGCATAGTTTTAAAAAATCAGGAAAATGATCTTCACTTTTGTTCATATTATTAGTGTTGATGCGAAATTCATCGATACTTTCATCAACGTAGTGTAAGTTTCTAATTTTTGGGGAGAGAATATCAGCAATGAATCGTGGCGTTTGATATCTCTTCCCATCAACTATAAATGTGAAATCTTTATCATATTTATCGAAACAAATATTTTTCCAGTTTCTGGTACTGAGAGAGAAATCTATTTCTTTTTTTGTCATATAAAAAAATACAATTTTATATCACATGTCATTGTTTAAATTAAAATAGAAAAAGTTAAAGTTTTGAAATCGTGGGCTGATTTTAATTTATCAGTTGTTTTCAAATTTCTTGATACCTTTTTATTAATTAAATATGAATTTAAGAACTTTTACCAAAGAATATATCGAGATAATGAAACCAATTAATGAAAAAATTCTTAAATATGTTGAAGATAATTCTGAAGAAGAAGATTATTTTGATGAAATTGTTCAATATATAAATGATAAAAAAATAGTTGAACAAAAATTTGATCTAAACGCATTACTACATTTAATTTCAAAAATATCGAATAATCATCACCAAAATCGTGATTTTTATCCAAAAATCTTTATTATAATCAAAACATATGCAAACGAAATCAAAGGGAAATTATCAAATTTGTCTATTTTTAGCATTTTCAAGAGTAACAAAAAAATTCTTCTTTTTCTGTTTAAAGAAAAAATTCTTATTCCCGATGAAACAATATTTTATATTATCATAAATGGTAAATACAAAGAAAAATATTATTATCCACATTATTTTTTTCCTGAATTCAAATCATTTTATTATGAACAGTTAAAAAAAGAAATCATTTCAATTGACACACATTTATTTGATAAAAATGAAAATGACACTTTCGAATCTAAAAGAATAAATGGTCAAAATGATAACTATATCTGTCAATTAATACAAAATGATTCAATTGAAGAATTCATTGTTTATGTTAATAAAAACAATGTGAATATTTCATCAATAATAAAGCCATCGATTTTTGAAACAAATTTATTTTTATTAAAAAGAGAATCATCATTAATTGAATATGCATCGTTTTATGGATCTATGCAAATCATAAAATATTTGTTTATGAATCAAATAGAATTGAAATCCACATTATGGTTATATTCAATTCATAGCAAAAATCCAGAATTGATACACTTTCTTGAAGAAAATCATGTAAAGCAGCCAATTTATAATGAACGCAATCAATGTTATAAAGAATCAATTAAATGTCATCATAATGATATTGCCAATTACATCAAAGACAATTTTGATGTTAATAAAGACCTTCATTATTGGACAAATTTTTATTCAAATATTGATGGTTTTGCATATTATAATTTTATTAATTTACATGAAGAACTTCAATATGAATTTAATACAATTGAAAAATTCAATGGCCAAATTGATAATATTTTCTTTAATAGCTGCAAATATGATTATATTTACATAGTTTATTATATTTTAGAAAATACATATTACAATATAAATACAGTCATAATTACAAAAATTTGTTTTTTTTTAATCAAATTTAAAATATATTTTTATGCATATTCCTTCAATGAACATACTTTATACTATTTTGATGAATCAGAAATTTTAGTTTCAACTTTTATTGGATTTTCATTTAAAATTTATATTGCACCAATACATTTAGCTGTTGAAAAAGGAAATGTTGAAATAGTGAAAATGTTAATATCAAAACAAGACATTGATTTAAATATTCAAAGAATAGTTTCATCTTTAATTGTAAATCCAATTTGATCAATATTTTTAATGACATTTAAAAATGAATTATTTTAATTGGATAAAGGTTTTATATCATTTTTTACTTATAACATATCAAAAATACGTGTTTTTTATCAAATTGAAAATAAATGATTTGTATGTGATTTTAAATGCATTTATTTAACAGTGTTTCAAATTTATTTTTTTATCTAGATATTTGAAAATTTATCTTTTTTTAATAGCATTTCATACTTGATTTTTATCTTATAATGTTTATTTTTATTTTTTTTTAACAAATATCAAATTCAATTTTGTGATTTTATCAAACACCTTTAATCATTGCAATTAAGAAAAGAAATCCTGAAGTTGTAAAACTTTTACTATCCAAAAAAGAAACAGACGTCAATTCACTATTAATTTCAAATCAATATTTATTTATAAAATAATACCTGACAAGATAATTTGATACTTTTATTTAATTCTATGCCATTATTCATTGCAATTGAAAATTGTAATCCCGAAATCATTCTTCTTTTATTAGCGAGGCCAGATTTAAAAATCAATGCTAAATATATTTTAATTTATACAATTTATTATGATAAATTGATCTCATCTGATCATTTCTATTTTGAAAATGGAGAACTTCATATTATTGTGAAAAATTGTGAATTTAATATGGTAGAAATCATTTTAAACCGTCCAGATATTAAAAGAGCAATTTTCAACTTTATGCATCGCGTCTCTTTAAAGAGCAAATCAAAATCTAAAAAATCTAAAAAATGCTTAATAGAATGAATAAAATATCAGATATGAATTTGATATAAATAAAAAGAAAATTTTATTTTTTATAAGTTTTTAAATATATAATTCAAGAATGAGAGGTTTAATGATGGTGGTGATGATCATGATTTCCTCCCTGTGGTGGAGCCAATGCTGTAAATGCTGGTGTTCCTGCTGGTCCAATATTAAATGTTAAGTTTATTTTTGCTGGCGACTTAAATTATGTGTGAAAATATACCAGTTTCAAACAGAGTAAGTTTATTATTTTTTAAAAGAAAGAAGTAAGTAAGAATGATTGTTCACCTTTTTCATTTAAATCTTCTTCTGACAGGTTGTCGAGCATTTCAACATTAATTCCACATGAAATAATTTCTCCTTTATTCAAATATTCTTTGATTCTATCATATGGATTCATTACTAATGATTTGGATTCACTTTTATTAATGATCTCATTTAATAAAACCTATAATAAAAATCATTTTATTTTTCATAATCAATGATAAAATGACAAAAAAATGGTTACCTTTCTTTCCATGACAAAAAAAAAAGGTTTCATGTCATAAAAATGAGGCATATCATATTACATAATTTTAATGGAATGAGTGTGTATAAATTAATGAATAAAATTACATGTAATTTTAATCTTTTCTATTTTTTTTCTAATAACTTTAACATTGCAACTTTTTTAATGATGTAAAAACAGCTTTTTGTTATTTATAATTCAAAAACTTTCAATTTTTGAAAAAAGCAATACAATTATATGAATACAATTTAAAAATTTTAAAAAATGAACAAAAGATTTGAAGATTATGAGGAAGAATCAAAACAATACAATCAAATTCTTCTTAATTACCTTGAAAGGGGCGAAGTTTTTGATGATATAAATTTTTATCCAAATAAACAAATTAAGGAAAAAAAAATAATATTTGATATTTGATAATTCAAACACAGAGTGGAAGAGGATCGATGGAATTTATCAAGCACCATTATTCAAAACAGAATTGATAGACGTTAATTTCATTACGCATGGGGATCTCAAAGAATGTTATTTTTCGAACGCATTAACGTATTTTCGAAAAAGTTCATCAACTTTTTGACCATAGAGGTGAATTATATTTTCAAAATGGAGAAGATACAATCGATTTAAAATACGGTGCTGTTGTTGTTTATTTCTATTCATTTGGTAGAAGAGTTCCTGTTCTGATTGACACCCTCATTCCATTTTCAAAAGTGACACAAAAACCAAAATTTAATTATCCGATAGATGAAAAAAAATCGGCATGGTTCTGTTTAGTTGAAAAAGCATTTGCAAAACTGAATAATTCTTATTCGGCAATTGCTGATGTAACTTTTTCACAAGCAATTTATTCACTTTTTGGGTTTTATTCAACAATAAAAAATTTATCGTATCTGAAAAGTGAATCCAAAACATTAGTAATGAATCCATATGATAGAATCAAAGAATATTTGAATAAAGGAGAAATTATTTCTTGTGGAATTAATGTTGAAATGCTCGACAATCTTTCTGAAGAAGATTTAAATGAAAAAGGATTGGTGAACAATCATTCTTACTTACTTCTTTCTGTTAAAAAAGTGGAAGGAATTAACTTACTCTGTTTGAAAAATACTTTCGATAAATATGAATGGAATGGAGACTGGTCTAAAGATTCTGATTTGTGGACACCTGAGTTGAAAAAACAGATCGGTTTGGACAGTTTTGATGATGGAACTTTTTGGATGTGTGATTCTGTTTTTATGAAATATTTCACTGAAAT
Source organism: Tritrichomonas musculus (assembly GCA_039105265.1). Taxonomy (NCBI): domain Eukaryota; phylum Parabasalia; order Tritrichomonadida; family Tritrichomonadidae; genus Tritrichomonas; species Tritrichomonas musculus. The sequence continues at coordinate 1,122,079 of JAPFFF010000038.1, read as the reverse complement.
TGAAGTGTCAAAACCGATTCCAAATTCTTGGCATTCTCGTCAATTCTTTTATCAATTGATTCCAAATCCTCACGAAGGTCATGATATCGAAAGTGAAGAAGCAAAAAATAAAAATATTAAAACAAACAATATTTTAGAAGAAAATGATGAAGCTGATGAAAAAAAATCAAAATAAAAAGCAAGATAATAATTCAAGAATAATAATAGAAGAAGAAGAGGAAGTTGATGATAAAAATCAAGATAAAAAGCAAGAGAACAATTCAAGAATAATAATAGAAGAAGAAGAGGAAGTTGATAATAAAAATCAAGATAAAAAGCAAGAGAACAATTCAAGAATAATAATAGAAGAAGAAGAGGAAGTTGATGAAAAGAATCAAGAAAGATAAAAAAGCAAGAGAACAATTTAGAAGAAGAAGATAAAAAAGCAAGAGAACAATTCAAGAATAATAGTAGAAGAAGAAGAGGGTCTAGACCCTGAGACAGGAACTCTTACGGATGGAAAACTCCAATATAAAAAAAAGAAAGATGCGTCTCAGATAGGAGAAATGACATTTGATCAACTCGGACAAAATATTGATGCTTTGTTGGAGAAAACAAAAAATCTGAGAGAGGACGCTGGGATTGGGTCAAACACACCGATTTATAATTATACAAAGTGTCTGAGAGCATCCGAAATCGTGGATGCTTGTTTGTCATATCAACCTATATCAGAGAAATTCCAAAAATTTTGCTCTGTTTGTGACTTCGTAAATGCTGATTATGGAAAAGGAACAGATCATAATTATCGAGAGTATATAGCGTTTGGCCGACCCTTGCAGTTTCATGTCCGAAAACTCGACTCAGATCAACTCCCTGAGGAGGATAAATACCAGGCAATAACATCATCAGAGATGTTTCGACAGCTTATGCTTCTGGCACAAAGTGATGTGAAACACTTTTCTGCACTAAAAAGAGTGCAAAGAGAGGCATATGTAGGATGATATTCCAATAAGTATGGAATATTGTATTGTGTCATTTTAAATTTTTTGTTTGAATTCATACCTGTACCTTTTATTTGAGAAACAAGTTGAATAAATTTTTCATCATCGTCATCAAGAATCGAATCTAAAATTTTCTCATTCAATACTTTTTTAATTTTTCGGTTCTCCTGCATTTTCATGTATTCATCAAAAAAAGAGCCATTACCATGCATAATACTGTGAAATTTAATTATCGAAAAATTCAATAGTTTACATTTTAAAATAATATTCCTAATTTTTAAACAAGATAAATGGCCAATTTATAATTCCTAATTTTTAAATATATACATTATGGATTGTTAAATTTTATTATCTCTATTCGACTGCATTTTCATGATGTTTATTTGATTTTTAGATAATCATTTACTCTTATTGAATATTTAAAAAAAATTATTCAAATATTTAACTAATAAAGCAAAATTATTAAATTTCTCTCTTTTTATATAGACAAATCATGAATAATGCATTATTTTTATCTTTTATTTTATAGTTGGTGGACATAATTCTGTTTTGGAGACATAATTATGTTTTCACATCATTTCTATATATTCAAATTGGACTTTTAAAAAAACAATTGTAGAACAATTAATATCATATTGGATACATTTTATTCCCCTATTTTCATTCACTTTTATCAAACTAAATTGGATCATAAATATGATATCGAATTTTTAATTTCTGGATATTTTTTTATTATTTGAAAAAAATTATAATTTACTTTTCATCTATAATTAAAATGTATCATTATTATTTATTGAAATAAAATAGATAATTAGAAAAAATGGTTTCATTTTCATTTCACTACTCAAAAAACTCATTTCATATCACATTTCATTCTTTTACCATAAAAAAAAGTTTGTTTTAATTTGCTCTAACATAGTTATTATTTTAGAATATAATGTATATATTATATTTTAGAAAAAAATTTATTGAAATAATAATTATATAAAAAGAAAAAGTGTTTTCAAAATATGACAAAAATCATTCATACAAAATTACTAATTTTGAAAAATGAGTTTATTTTATTTCAAATTAGATGCAGTATTAATCATCTATATGATGCATATAATATATTAAATATAATAATATGGTTGAAAAAGAATCAATCTTGGAAAAATTTCATTTTTCTTTTTTTCATTCAAAATCATTCATAAATCACTCATGCATAATTGATATGATTTCAGAATTACATTATTTGATAACACATACAATGAAATATATTATTAATCCTCTAAAAATCATTGTTGCCCATCAAGATTTCAGGTTTTTCTAAGAAATATACAAATTTCACTTTTTTATTTTTTCTATTATAATAGCATTAAAAATAGCAATTAATCAAAAAATATTAGGTAAGTATAGAAGAACTATTAAAATAATGAAAATAATTTCTCAATGTCTAAAATTGAAAGTCTTTTTAAGTTATTTCAGAAGTTACTCTTTTTCATTAAGGTCATAGATCTTGAGTAGAACAGCCAATTTTATTCTTTCAATATCATTATACTATATGCATTATATCAAATATTTAAATAAAAATTTAAAAGTTTTTATTTTTTATTGGAAAAAAACAAAAAAGTGATATGATTTTTAACTTTATTTTGTGCATCAAAATTTTCTTATATGAAAGTTTTTAGATATCAATTATCTGACAAAATTATATCATTACTGATTATGAATTAATGATATTATTATTAAATCCCAAGTTTCAATTATTGAGAATAAAATAAGCATTTTGACTTTTTTTTACATTAATGGCAAAATTTCATATAAATCACAAATATAATAGCTCATTTAATTAAATAATGATATACATAAAATACATTAATAAAGTATATAATATTATCAAATTATCTTTAAAAAGTATTGAGAAAAATGTGTTTTATTTTTGTGTACCATTCAAAAAGTTGAGCAAACATGATTATGTCCCAAAAACATAATTATGTCCACCAACTATAATACAATAAATTGAATGAATTATTGAAAGATTCAAAATAGAAAAAAAAATATTTATATGATTTAATATGTTTACTCTCTCATTATGCTAAAAAGTTTTTAATTTATTTAATATTTATAAATACTATGATCCAAATGCATCTGAGAAGTATAAAAGTGCATCTGATATATTCAAGTTCTGAGAAGTATAAATGTGCATCATAGTTCAACCTTTGAAAACTTTGTTGAATATTTATTTTATTTTAAATATTTATTTTGTATATTTAAGATTCAAATATCTCTTTCATTAAATATACAAAATAATATTGGGCTTGAATCCAAAGATATAATTAACATTATATTACTTCTAATTGAACGTATATAAATCTTCACCAAAGCCTTTGAAAAATTCTAGTGAAAGGTCTTTTGCGTTTGGATATTTTGGTGGAACAACTTTTTTATTACTGTCTTCTACTTCTGATGATTCAATAGGTTTCAATTCAATATTATATAAGAAATCCTTGTGTCGATACATTTCATATAGTATATCAAAGAATGACTTAAATTTATTTACTTCTTTGAGTATTTTCTCCTTTGAAAATCTAGTTATATCTGTTCTTTTTTTAAGTTCATTCTTAATTGTCTCAATATTGAAATCAAAATGCATAAGCAAAGCTACACACAACAAAATAAACGAATGTATGAAATCATTCATTGATCTTATTAATAAATCAATTGATTTGTTGAGATCTGGATTGTTATAGTCATACATGTAAATGAGAGCTAAGTTGTACATTGACAAATAATCGTTTTTCTGTCGAATCGCTTCTTCAAAATATACAATTGCATTACCTATTTTTCCTTCAGTTTCATTATAACCGTGCTTGTATATTATACCAAGATTGTTTTTTGAGTATTGATTATTGAATGATGACGCTTCTTTGTAATAATGAATGGCTTCTTCAATGTCATTTCTCTCGTGAAGTAAAAAACCATGCGCAAAATTTGCTAGGCGGCACCCATTTATTGATGCCAACATAATGTAAAATCGTCCTTTTTTAATATCCTGTCTTATATCTTTACCGAAATAGTATATGATACCAAGATTGAATTGAGCTTCTGGAATATTTTGATTTGCAAGAAGAGAATAATAATGAATTGCTTTGTTGGTATCTCGTGTGACATATTTTCCTTCATAATAAATAAAACCAAGTTTGAATTGTGCTTTTGGATGATTTTGATTTGCAGCAAGTGAAAAATAATGAATTGCTTTGTTGATATCTCGTGCGACATATTTTCCTTCATAATAAATAACACCGAGATTGAATTGTGCTTTTGGATCATTTTGATTTGCAGCAAGTGAATAATAATGAATTGTTTTGTTGACATCTCGTGTAACATCTCGTTCTTCATAATAAATAACACCAAGATTAAATTGAGCTTCTGGATGATTTTGATTTGCAGCAAGTGAATAATAATGAATTGCTTTGTTGATATCTCGTGTGACATATTTTCCTTCATCATAAATAAAACCGAGATTGAATTGTGCTTTTGGATCATTTTGATTTGCAGAGAGTGAAAAATAATGAATTGCTTTGTTGATATCTCGTGTGACATATTTTCCTTCATAATAAATAACACCGAGATTGAATTGTGCTTTTGGATCATTTTGATTTGCAGAGAGTGAAAAATAATGAATTGCTTTGTTGATATCTCGTGTGACATATTTTCCTTCATCATAAATAACACCGAGATTGAATTGTGCTTTTGGATCATTTTGATTTGCAGAGAGTGAAAAATAATGAATTGCTTTGTTGATATCTCGTGTGACATATTTTCCTTCATAATAAATAAAACCGAGATTGAATTGTGCTTCTGGATCATTTTGATTTGCAGAGAGTGAAAAATAATGAATTGCTTTGTTGATATCTCGTGTGACATATTTTCCTTCATAATAAATAAAACCGAGATTGAATTGTGCTTCTGGAATATTTTGATTTGCAGAGAGTGAAAAATAATGAATTGCTTTGTTGATATCTCGTGTGACATATTTTCCTTCATAATAAATAAAACCGAGATTGAATTGTGCTTCTGGAATATTTTGATTTGCAGAGAGTGAAAAATAATGAATTGCTTTGTTGATATCTCGTGTGACATATTTTCCTTCATAATAAATAACACCGAGATTGAATTGTGCTTCTGGATCATTTTGATTTGCAGAGAGTGAAAAATAATGAATTGCTTTGTTGATATCTCGTGTGACATATTTTCCTTCATAATAAATAACACCGAGATTGAATTGTGCTTTTGGATCATTTTGATTTGCAGCAAGTGAATAATAATGAATTGCTTTGTTGGTATCTCGTGTGACATATTTTCCTTCATAATAAATAAAACCAAGTTTGAATTGTGCTTCTGGATGATTTTGATTTGCAGAGAGTGAAAAATAATGAATTGCTTTGTTGATACCTCGTGTGACATATTTTCCTTCATAATAAATAACACCGAGATTGAATTGTGCTTTTGGATGATTTTGATTTGCAGCAAGTGAATAATAATGAATTGTTTTGTTGATATCTCGTGTAATATATTTTCCTTCATCATAAATAACACCGAGATTGAATTGTGCTTTTGGATCATTTTGATTTGCAGCAAGTGAATAATAATGAATTGTTTTGTTGACATCTCGTGTAACATCTCGTTCTTCATAATAAATAACACCAAGATTAAATTGAGCTTCTGGAATATTTTGGTTTGCTGCTAGTGAACTTAAAAGTAATTCTTTTTTTATGTTTTTCAATAGAAATTTATCTAAAAAATCAGAAAAAAAATTATTCGTCATATTAATTATATTTGGCCTTTCAGCTGGATCTTCTTTTAAGCATGATTTAAAAATGAAATTTTTGCTGGTTTCCATTTGATTATTTATTATTTTTGGAGTTTTCCCATACAATATGAAGTGGATGATGTAACCTAACAAATAAACGTCTGATTTGAAAGTTTTGATTTCTTCTGGTACAACTATTTGATCATTAAAATTATTTGTTTCCATTTCATCCTCAGTCTCATCATTCTCTTTGCGTACATGATCAAAATCAATTAATATTGCATCTTTGTTCTGATTGATCATGATGTTGCTAAATCTTAAATCACGACAAATGTAATTGTTTGAATGAAGATAATGAATTGTGAGAAGAAGTTCACAAATTATGAAGTATCTTTCTTGATTATTTAAACTAGATAATCTTTCTTCATCATATTTATCAAGAGTTTCGCCTTCAACATATTCAAGCAAAAGATATTTCGGATTGCCTGCAAATTTAATATAACCAATGTATGGAACAATGAACAGATGTCGAATGTTTAAATAATTTCTTCTTTCTCGTTCAATCAAATGATGACTTTCGATATTTGGAAGTTTCAATGCAAAAACTTCTTCTTTAAGAATATGATAAATCAGTTCAACTTTTCCACCACTTCCATTGCCAAGGTCTCTTAATTTAATGTAACTCTTGTTTAAAAAATTTTTGTGTTCTTCTTTATATTCAACAAATTTTTCGTGAAAATATTTTTCATGTCTATTTCGCGAATTTTGGTAGCCTTTTTTGATTAGAAATCCGCATAAACAATTCACAACAATGCTCCAAAAGTCCTGCATTTTTTCGTTTGAAATCGTAAATTTTTTTGAAAAATTTCTGATTTCACTGAAAAAGTTGCTATTCAATGTATTGGGCTCAAATTGAATGTTACAGTTTTGTATAAAATATTTATCACTATCTGTAAATTTAGTGAAAATGGAAGGAATAATTGAATTGTCTGTTTTACCTTCCTGTGGTAAGATAATTAATTTGTAATCAAAGCATACAATATAATATTTATCGTCGTTCTCAATGCATTCATCAATAATGATAATTTTGGAATTGTTTTCAAACTGTTTTCCTGTTCTTTCTGTTTGAAGAATATCTGGATAAAAAATATAATCAAATTTATTGAGAATTTCCTTTAAATTTTCATTTGATATATAGTTATTTTCCTTTTTTAACAAATCTTGAAAGTCATGAATGGACTGTTGCATTCAAACAATGAGCAAAAAAAAAAAAAAATTTTGATAAGATATTTGGCAATCGATAAAATTTTGTGGCAAGAATTGAAAATTTTCTGAATGCATTTAAAAATATAATTCGTTAATACTTTCTTATATAGAGCAATTAGTTTTATTTTAAATGCATAAATAGAATATAGTACTCGCTTTAAACCTCTTAACTTTTGAAAATCTTAGATATATATATAGAGAGAAATGAGTAAAAAAAAATTACGATATTGGAAAAAAAAAATTTCACTGAATTTTCATGAAAATGCATGCCCAAAGCAATCTAAGTGATTAAAAAAACTATTTTTATAAACAAGAGTTTGAAATTCCTTAAATTGACCAAAAAAAAGTTATTCTAAAAATTTGCAAAGACGTTAAGTCTCTTAACATGAATTCCTCTTTTTTTTAAAGTTAAAAACAATTGACAGGAAAAATTTTAAAATTAAAAGCATCAATTGTGTAAAATAAATATCATATTTCTTCAGAAAATGCATAATCCAAAATATTTTTCATCATCAATGATTATCAAGATAATATTTTATAAAAATTATAATTATAAATAAATAACCTTATCCATGTTTATTTGATTCGGGCTATACCAACAAAATGTGAAGTGTTCATCTTTCACCTTTTTTTCTTCTTCATCTGCTTCTTCAAATTTCATTTTATTTTGATTTTTCTCTAAATAATTCCTAGAAAAATATCTTTTAAATAAAATTAGTAATTCACAAATAGAATTGCGTAGTGCAACTGTTCAAATCCAAAAATTCTTTTAATAAGAATAATAATGAACATTTTTCTCAACTTTTCGGGATGATACCTTTATTCTTGTGAATCCAATTTTTTTTCACAAATTTTTGTATTACTCAAAATTCCATCAATAGCGCAATATCCGCCACCTATTACAGCAGTTGCTATTGGTCCTGCAGTCATTATCATATCGAATGCTGCAGCTGTCATAAATGGAGCTGTGAGAGGACATATAGCAGCACATGCACCAAGAGCTAATGCGCCAACTCCACCAAGCCAGTAAGATTCCCAACCACCCAATGTTCCTAAGATGGTGCCATAAAAAATATCACCGCCATTAATTCTTCTTCTTCCTTCTGCGAAGTAAGCATTAATGCAAGAGTTAAATGACTCTTCATTTACTTTTGCATTTAAATGTTTTTTCCAATTTTTTTTTAGTGGCAAATTTTGTGGAAAACAGAAAACAGTAACCTCAGATGAGCCAGTGATCCCATTAATAACTTCGTTGAATCTCTCTTTTATATCATCCAAAGTGATCAGATCATTTCCAAATATTGAGTAACATATTGAATATGATTCAATTATTATTGATGTGGGAAACTTGGTAAAATCGTTCTGAAATATCAAGTAAGTGTTTTTGAGGATTGGCCAACAACTCTTGTCTTGTGAATTGATTATATAAATTTTCAAAGCATCTTAATGTCTCAATCAATTTGTTGATATTGGCTCCTTTATATGTATTTTTTAATGGTTGAACAAAAGCAATGTTTGCCAAGTTTTCTCTCATGCTGATTAAGGGATAAATTTTAAATCCATTCAATGAAATGTAATATGAAAGGTAAAATATTTTTTTTGTTTTTTAATATAAAATTGACTGTAAAACATTTGGTTGGTGATATAAAAGTAGTTATTTATAATCTTATGTTTTTATCATTTGATGTTTATAAACATTCACTTCGAAAAAAATCTTTAAAAAAGGGCAAATATTAAAAATTTATAACCATTTTCAAAAATTTCATTGATAACTATAAAATTTCAAGTTCAATACAATTTGAAAATGTTTATCAACTCATCTGTTGAAAAGCTTAAATCATGTTGATTTCGTCATATATTTAGTTTCTATTATCAATAAAAATAGCAAAGTAATTTATATTTTAATAAAGAATATAAAATTAATGCTATAAAAATAATAAGTAAATCATTCAATTTAATGTATATAATAAGAATTATTGAAGATATCTAAACAATCTTTTTTTTAAAAGAATTCAAATATTAAGTGAAATAATTCTTTTGAATTTAAGTGATCGTAATTCAATTTTTATTTTCAATTGATATTTTATAAATTGATTATTCTTTTATGTCATTTTCAGAAAAGCAAGAAATAGCAGATAAATACGTCAACTTTAGAGATATCTGCAAAGAATTTTGGAATATTCACTGCTCACCATTAGATTTCAAAAATTCGATAACAAAAGAATTCGAAAAGGATGATTTTATTTTATTACTTAATTATTTTATGGATACACTCGCTACTAGACCCACAGAATTCAACAAAATTCTCAGTGAATATTTTCTTCAAATTATATCAGATGATCCGACTCTCATTTTTTCTGATCTTGATTTAAATAATCCTATAAGGATCTCAGGAGCTCGAAAAATAATACAAATGCTTCCTTCTGAAACTTATAATATACTTCCAATATACAATGAAAATTCGGCCAAATGTGCATTGAATATTTTAATAGTTATTTTATTAAACGAGAACAAAAGCGAGGTAAAAAAAGACATTTTTAAGATATCTCAATCTTCGTATTTCAGTATTTTGATAGCATCAGGCAAATTTTTTGACAAAGAGAAGCACAAGAAGGCTCAAGTATTATTCAAAGAAAATAATCCTTTTGAATGTTCAATTCATCAGCTCCCATTATCTAGAATACATTTAATTTTAGCGTTATTTCCAAAATATGTCCATGAGCAATTCAACTACGACGAAAAATACCAAAATCTCTTTTTTTTATTTGCGATTACCCAATTTTCGATGGTAAAAGACTCAAAAATGAAGATTTTTCTGAATGATTCGATTCAAGCCAAAGTTTTTTGCTGCATGGTCAATTATTACATGGTCAAACCGTCATATTTACTCTCATTTGTTTTGAATACTTTTCCAGAAGAAATTGTGAAGTTTAATTCAAATAAATTGAATGTGACATGTGATGATGAAAAAGATGATATTTTGGTTGGCAATAATTCTTATTATCAAAACTCGAGTTATGGTTCAAATTCAAACCTTTTCATCGATTATAGCGGTTTTAATGAAAATGGTTGGATTCCTCCCGTTTTGCATTATTTTTACGACAATGAAAACTCTTCTTTTGAGAATTATTTTTTTGACTTCGGAATCATTAATGAGCAGCTGCCGAATGGAATACTTCCAACTTATGATAAAGCATTCAATTTTTTATCGGTCAAGCCAAATATCGATTCAATTCCAATTGAATCTTTTATTGAAGAAGCATTGAATTATCCTGCCTTAACCTCTGATGTTGGCAACTTTTTCAATCAGAAATTGAAAGAAAAAGATATCGTTTGTTCTGTTAAGTTGGCTAAGCAAATTTTGAAGAGACTGGATGATATTCAAATTTGTTGGTCTTTGCAACTTGTTTTCTTTCCAATCATGAAATCTTTGTATGAGTTATTTGTCGAAATTGATGACGACAAACACTTTGAAATTTTGTTTTTCCTTTTCATTTCTTTCTTTGAAGGATGCACGAATCGAGGAGATGAAGAAATAAACAATGCTTGTTATAAATTTATTTCATCTTTTGATGAACCTTTTCGTCTATATCTTATGAACTTTTTGAATACAAAAAATGTTATTTTTGTATCAGAAAAAATTGATTTGAATTCAAATAAACCGTTAAATAAACTTATCAATTTTCTGAAGATATGTAAAGATACGAATGACTTCGATATTAATGAAGTAATGAAATATCCTTATTTGTTCATGAGTGCTTATATTTGGGGATTTAAAACATTGCATCCTAATACTAAAAAGCTTCTTTCATTAAAATTTCCTTCATATAAAATTCTTAAACGATTCTTTATTTTTCTTTCTGCTTGTCATCACAATAATCAAGGGAAAATGGATAATGAAACTTCTTGTTTAAATATGTTTCCTTCTAATATGTTTTTGACAGTTGATTCTTCTGAATTATCATATGAATTGGCATTAAAATTTTTGCCAAAAAATCAAGAAGAAATCAAATTCATTCTTTATCAACAACTACAAGATTTGTCATTATCAGATTTTTGTATTAAATCGATTAAAGGAATCATTATTTCTTGGAGGGTTTGGATTAAAGAATTATCAGCTGAAATGTTTGTTTTAATTCTGTTAAAAACAATCATCTGGGCAGGTGAGAAAGATTCAAGTCAAATCAAAACTAGAAGCATCTTTTTGTGTGCTGGTAAAACTCTTACTTATGTCGTTTCCAATCCTATTAAAACAAGCTTTTTCCTTGAGTATTACAATGAAATAAATGAAAATGAAAATGATAAGTTTTTGTTAAATGCTTTATGGACTACATTGAATTTCGTTAACTGTTATCAAGGTGCTTATGATGACGGTTTAGGTCTCGCGTCTTTTTGCCTTTTGTTGATTGTTTCTTTGAAATCTTGGAAGTCTGAATTTGAAAAGGTTTTGAAATACAATATTAAAATGGTCAATGAATCCAGTTGGAAATCATTGAAATATTCTTTCGTGACTGATTTTTTGTTCATTTCGCTATCAATTCTTGAAATTCAAGATTTAATTCACATTGAAATGTTTGACAAAGATTTCTTACAATTAAATTGGCGGTTGGCCATCAATTTCTTTGTCACACAAGCAGAACGTAAAAAAAATAAAGAAAAAGAAACAAAGGCACAGGAAAATAAATGATATTTAATAATGCTATAATATTCATTATAGTAATTAAATCTGAGTGTTAATTTAATAAAATATATTTAATTGCATTATATATGTTTATATTTTGAGTGCTTAGAAAATTGAAACTTACAAATTTAAAAAACTTGAAATTCCTTTATGTATGTTTGAAAATTAATTAATTACTGATATTCATGGTATCATAATGTACATGGCGATGATGATGTCCTGATTCTTTAATATGTGGGCGGAATATGGTTGGAATTATCAATTTAGAAGGTGTGGTAAATGTATCAACAACACATTTTTTTTTTTTTTTTTTTGAATAGAAAGCATCGCTAAGATAGATTGAATGATCACTGACCATATTCTTCTTTACTTCATTTGTTCCTAGTCTGAGTGGTTCTGGTGGTTCAAATGTGACATAGAAAACATCTGTTAGATTCATTGAATGATCACTTTCCATTTTATGCATCATTTCAGCAGGTATAACGGCTTCTTTCTTTTCAACTTCATTTGTTGATTCAGCGAGTTTTGATGAGAATCTATCGAGTACAATTTTCGCAGCTGAAAGTTGTGTAACAAGTGTCTTTTCATGGACTTCTCCTTGTTCTTCTTATCCTGCTGGAAGTGGTGGTAATGCACCGCTGTTTTGTTCGCAGTTGCCTTCTTTGATGCCTTCTTCATCTGCAATGGCCATAGGTGAGACTCTCATTACCATCATGAATATCTTTTCCTGATATATTGACAAATCTGCATTCATCGTTTGTGAAAATAGAAAAGGGCAAGGTCGCGGTTTTGAACTTCATCAACATTTCGTTTGGTATCATGAACCCAGTTGATTGGAACCTTTTTTCCTGTGAGAACTTCTGCAAGTTCAACTAATGCTACGCCAATTGTTAAATCTTTGGTGACACCGTTTACTTGAGCGGCGTCTTTATTAACTTTTGCTTGAAGAGTAGCCATTGATCATGGAGATTATTAAGTCGTTGTAACATTTCTTCCTTTTTTATTCTCAAAAAATTTTTTTAAATTTGACAAGCAAAATTTCTTTGTTATTAAATTTTATTTATATTATTTTGATATCTTATAATTTATTTGATATAACAAAACAAAAATGTATTATTATAATTTTAGTTTTAAATTTTTTAAATATTAATATATATTATTATTTGAATGTATATTATTAAAGATATTATAATTTTATGTTAAATACAAAATTGAAAATAAATAAAATTTGTGAGATATCTTTCAATTTTTGAAATGAAGTTTTTCAAAAATAATTCAAATATTATATATCAAAGATAATTTTTGTTTTTTTTTTTTTCCAGATATCGATTTTTTTTTTTTTTTTTTTTTTTTTTTATGAACTGACGCCTCAATTTTGAAATATTGTGTAAAAATTGTTTAAATAATTGTCAAAATATAAAAATGACAATATCTTAATTTTTTATTTAATAATTATTATATAAATCGTAATATTTAGCTTTTATATTTTAACTATTAAAAAACAAATATATAAAGTTTAATTAATTATAAAGAGTTACTTCTAAAACCTCCTTAATAAATATTGAGGAGATAACAAATTTTGGGTTGAAATGGAAGATGCGACTCTTTCTTTATCCCCAATAGCCCAAATTGAATCGACTCAACTTCCAACATTTTCAATGCCAATTTGTTATTTGTTGAGTGGATATTTATTTTCAGCCTTTCTGAGTTTTTTTTATATATTATTATATGGAGAAAAATCAATGCCTTTCTACCGCAAATTTTTTTCTAGTTTGATAACCCCTTTTATTTTTTTAATAATTTTATTTAAAAACACGCTGCATTTTATTCATAAAATTCTTATTACTATTTTAGAAAAATTTTGTGAATATATTATAAATCCATTGATCAGAATAGCAATTTACAGAATTTTTGTTCCTATTGCAGAATTAATTGATTACCTTTATCGCCATTCGACAATTGTATCTTCATTCCTTAAATTAATTTACAAATTATTTAGTAAAATAATTGATATATTATGGATTAGAATACTTTTTCCTATCTTGTATTTTTGTTATTGTCGCATTTTGATTCCCATTATCACTTTTATAATTAATTACATTATTTTCCCTTTTTATCAACATATTATTGTTCCAATTGGAATCTTTATTAATAATAATCGAGCTTTTCATTTATTATTGTCTTTTATTATGAAATTTTACAAATCAATTTATGATTATATTTCTGATGCCATTACATTTGTTGGAAAAATTTGTAAAATCATCATCGATGCAAGCGAAGAACTAATGAAAGAAACTTATGATCAGATTATCGTTCCATTTATACAATTGGTTAAAAGAATTTTTGGTGATTAATATTTACAATAATTTTTTTTTTGATTTAATGTGCAAAAACCCAGGATAATAACTCATATATAGCAAAGAATCATTATAATACTTGTATTAAGATTTTGTATACCAATCAAACAAATATCAAATATTTTTATTTTTAACATAAGCATTTGGAAAAGAATAAATTAAAAGTGAAATATCTTTTTAAAGCATTTTTTAGCTATTTTATTAAATAAATCTTATTTATTTCATATTTTGAAATAATGATTTCTTTTTTTTAGATTATATTATTGAATACATAAATTATTTTATCTCTTTAAAACATAGTCCCACTAGTATAATGGTTAGAATAGATCCTTGACACGGATCAGACTGCGGTTCGATTCCGCAGTGGGACATTTTTTAGATTTTTTTTTTTCAACATCAAGTAAAGTTAAGTGATGTTAACGTCTTTTTTAGAAAAATCTTTTTTTCTCATAAATAGCATTATCTTTCGTGTTTTAAATATATGAATGAGTAATCTTGTTTGATATTGCATTAATTTTATTGATAATCTTTAGGAGAAAAAGAGGTTTTATTTTTTGATCAAATATATAATAATCAGATTTTAGTTCAATGAATATTTTTTGAGGGAAAATGAAGCATTATTCATTGAATTAAATTATTTTTACAATTGTATTTCACTGAAAAAAAAAAAAATTATTCCATATTCTATTACCAAAATCAAAAATTTTGCATTTAGTTAATGTTCATCTCTGACCAAAATTACTTTCAAGGTCCTTCTTCATTGGAACCAATTGAATCATATGCTTTTTGTGGATGCATCTTGGACAATGTACATTTGATAAAATCTCATATCTCATAAATATTAAAATCCCTCCATTTGTCAACTTAATGCAAAAGAATACTTTCAGTAGATGCTCTTCATTATCTGAAATCTTTTTTTACAGCCCTTCATCTGTATTTTCAAAAGGAATATGTGCTTTTTATGGATGTTCATCTCTAAATAAAATATCAGTCCTACCTTAAGTAGCTAAAATAGAATCATTTGCTTTTAAAAGATGCTCATCGTTGGCTGAAATTTCAATTACTTCTCCCAGTACAGAAATTAAAAATGGAGTATTTGATTGCTTCTCATCATTATGGCATAAACTATTTTTTTAAACTTTAAATAATCAGAAAATATTTTTTTGTTTGTTAGCTTTCTCTAACTTTGGAAATTTTGCATATTTGCATTTTATCCATTTTTGATATGAGTAAATTGTTAGCACATTTTTTGTTTTTAAAAGATAAATGCAATTTTGGATCTAGTTCGTTTGGTAAAGTATATAAAGAAAAAGATAAAATAAAGTAATGAAATACATGTAGCTAAAATATCCAAATAATTTTTCAGCACAACGGTCAGACGATTGATATATGAAATCTTTACAATCTTTTCAAAATATTTAGAGAAAAATGAATTAAACATTCAAAATTTAGCATGTCATTGATTAATTTTAGATTCTTTTTATTATAAATAAAATTAATTAAGAAATTGAAAAAATTGATATAATTTTTGGAAATTGCTGGTAAAACAAGATATTAAATCATCTGAAAAGAAAATGAAAGACAAGAAAGTATTATTCCTATTGAAAAAAAATTTGGATGTTAGGAGGATCGAACTCCTGGCCTCTACAATGCAAATGTAGCGCTCTACCACTGAGCTAAACACCCTTGAACAATTATTGAATTTTTCTTTAAAATTTAATATAATAATGATAATATTAATTTTCTTAATGAATAGTTTTTTGTACTAGTGATATGAATCATAGAGTAAAATCATTAGTTTTAAAGGTCGATGAATTGACCTAGGAATTTGAATATAATATAGGTAATTATAAAAAAAATATTTGAAAATTGGCGATACAACTTTGAAAAAATTATTGTAATTGATATTATATGTAAATTAATTGATGAAGAAATACGGTTAAAAGCTGAGGATATAATTTATGAAAGAACTATAAAAATCAAGCTTATAATTAGTAGTATATACGAGTCGGTTTCCGCTGGGGCTGGCACCCACACCGTCAACACGAACTCGTCATAAAAGAAAAAGAAAAAAAAGAAAAGAAAAGAAAAAGAAAAAAAGAAAAGAAAAGAAAAAAATATTCTTGTTCTCACTACTGCTCCCCATCAATGAAACGGCACAGGTACCCCACCCCACAACCGCCCATCTATGAAACGGCACAGGTACCAGCCCCGAGAATCTCGTACCTACTACAACAAAAATTAAAATAAAAGAAGTTAGATTTTACTAAGTAGTTCTTCTATATGAGGTAGTTCAGCATTAGTTTGAACACCTACATCCCAAAGGTCTTCAGTTTGAACACCTATCTCTTTATATTCATAGGGAATAAAATGACACTCTGTCACTATAAACATTTCTTCTTCTTCTTCTTCTTGATGTTCCTTATAGTTTTTATACAAGCCCACTCGCTTTTTTTTCTTTGGGAACTTGGTAATGTTTCTTTCTTTGTCATCAAGAGGATAATGACGAGGTTCATTATTATCAATTCTATCAACAATGATTTTCCCCCACTTGTTCATACGAAAATAAAAATGAAATGAATCATTTAAAAAGTGAGTAAATGTCATTTGTGCCACTCAAAGGCTTTACTAACGACTATGAGATACTGAATAGGTACCCCTTTACTATAAGACGTAAGAGTAATCATTTTATATGCAAAGATGCAAAACATATAAAGGGGTATATACGAGTATGTCTAAATGGCAACTACTACTTGAAACATGTACTTATAGCAAGACAGTTCATACCTAATGATGACCCACAACATAAAATAGAGGTAGACCATATCAATAGGAATAGGGCTGACTACCATCTAAGCAACTTAAGATGGATAACCCCAACTGATAGTAACTATAACAGGGATATGCCCAAAATTATAAATGCGAGGGCAGATTAGATATTTGGTACTCTAAGAACTCAAAGGCAAAATGTTCTATTTGGTCGATAAATTCCAAATCACCATCTTTCATCATTACACCAAGAAATTCAGGTTCGAAATACTCAGCAGCTAACTCTTTTATCTTATTAATTAAAATATTACATACTCCCTCATTAGTCTCACATCTATAATCATAGAGGTAAGATACTATTTTATAGAGGATATATATACGCTCTTTTATGGTCATGAAATAAGCCATTTATACAGAAATAAAAAAAATGAAATAAACAACATCTTCTTCTTCTTTCTTTTATTTGATTTTTAAATGACAAGTGATGTAGGTACACAAACTAAACCTAACAATAAAATACAACTACTACAAGGTACTATTAAATTTCGACCTAAACTAGTTGATAGAGATGTTGCAAGATTAACAAGAGGTTTGGGTCAAACTATATGGAAGTTCTCTAATAATCAAATAAATCTACAAAAATTATATGAGACATATTTAAATACTAGTATAGCTTTTAAAGACGTACTTGAATTTGCTAATAGACTCAAGAGAGAGAAACCAAGAGCAAAATTTACAGGTTGCGTGTTTGCGATTAAGAAAAATCAAGATGATAAAGATGAACATGGGCATTACATAACAGTATTAAAGCCATATCAATATTCTCTCCAAGAATCAGATCAAGGTATATTAACAGAGATAAAATTACATTATGATATTATCAACATAAGGATATCTCGAATGAAGACTGAGGAGGAAAAACAAGCAGCTAGAGAACTGAGAGAGCAGATGAAAGAAAGAACATTGAAAAGTGATAAGAAAGAATATAAAACTAGAGGTATTCAAACAGATGATATACCAGAATTGGCTCCATTACCCAGACCTCCAACTTTAAATCGAAATGATTATCATCTTAACCTTAGGAAAATCGGTAGGAACCGACCCACAAATGTTGAGCCACCAACAAGGGATCAAAATCAAAACAGAATTCAACTTTTACTTCAAAGTAGTACAAATTTAGACGAGGATGATAGACCTAAGAAAAAATCAAAACAACATAAGAAAAAATCAAAACGACCTCGTTCACCTTCACCTCCACCTCCTCCTCCTTCTCGTTCACCTTCACCTCCACCACCTCCACCACCTCCTCCTTCATCACCACCTCCACAGTTTCCATCATCACATACCTCTCGAGGTACTAGTCCTCCTCCAAGAGAACCCCGTATGACACCACAGAAGACAGGAGAGTTTACAGTAGACCAAAGACGTCATAAAATTCATGATTGGAGGAGTTTAGTCAATGATGAAAATATAGAAGAAGATGTTATTGATGACTACTTGAAACTTCTATATAACAAAGGAAAGAGATTGAATAAACAACCTGGTCAAAATGAAGCAGAGTTTGATAAAAAGAAAATATTGGTTGTACCTACTGCATTTTATACCCTCCTTTCTATGGCATATGAGACTAATGATATGGAAAAAATACATGAACTGATGAAAAGTCCTATCTCAGGTAAACAGTCATTTACACATTTCGATAAAGTATTTGTCCCCATTTGCTCAGATGGAGAACATTGGGTTTTATGTATTGTTCGATATCCAAAGAAAATAATCGAATGCTATGACTCTGAGAATAAGTCAATGGCACCAGAGGTAAAGACACTTAATAAGTGGATCAATATTTCAGGAACAGGTAAGTTAAAAGCAAAATATTATGATGTACCTAGTCAAAGGAATAACAAGGATTGTGGAGTGTTTCTAATGGAATC
Source organism: Tritrichomonas musculus (assembly GCA_039105265.1). Lineage (NCBI taxonomy): Eukaryota > Parabasalia > Tritrichomonadida > Tritrichomonadidae > Tritrichomonas > Tritrichomonas musculus. The sequence goes on along the minus strand of JAPFFF010000038.1, from coordinate 1,103,300 downwards.
TTGTCGTACCTTTTTGCATGAAGGAAATGGTAAGTTTAAACAACGCAATATACCAGATATTAGAAAGAGAATACTTCGAGAACTTCAAAACAATGAATTAGAAACAGGTGTTGTATATTAATAAAGACTTTTTATTCAACTCGAAATGGAATTACCACCAAGTGTTAACACTTTATATCCTAATCGAGATAATATAGTTAATGATGGTAATACACCTCTTCCAATCGAAACAGCCTACTTCCTTGAGGATGCTCAACATGATAAAGCTAAGTTTAATAGGTATTGGTTTAATTTCCCACCAGAATGGTCAACTGCAAACAAAGGGGAATCTATTGTTGGTGTTCGTTCAGCGCATATCATTAAGAGAAGACGCAAATTAGAATTTAATGTGACTATATTTAAAGTACAAAAATCCTACTTTGTTTTACATGGAGGAAATATAAACGACCCTATTTTAACTCAAGAACTAGTTGATAAATTCTACCAGGACGAGCTCAAAGTAGAATATGAAAAAGAGCCTACTTGGAAATGGATAGCAAATTTTGATGTTATTGATTGGGTGTCAGAGGAAGGGGACTTAAGAGGGTTCTTTGATGCTGTCAACACCGCGATGAAATCTTGGATAGCTATGCATGGACAATATGGAAATGCATTTTCCCAAAATGATTCATTAATTGCATATCGAGATATACAAACAGATGGATATTATGATAAAGATGGTTTTCATGAAATTATATATACCAAAAATAATGATAATATAGAGGAAGATTCAAGCCAATTTATCAATTTTTTCCAAATTGGTGATTGGAATGAGGACTTTGCAGATGTGTTTAATATAGGCACAGGAGCTTATCAAAATAACCCTAAGAAGTATTCAACTTTAAGTAAGAGGTTGGTATTTGATAATGTATGGGACAGACATCCATGTAAAATATATTCATCTATTGGTGAACAAGCATTGCATAACTATATTGGAGATAGTGATGTTGAATATAGTCCTATTAAGTACTTCAAGTTAAACTCAATGGACCAAAGGTTTTGGATAGACTTCTATAGTGATGCACATTATAATTGTCCAACCAAACTACCTCCTAAAGATTCATTTGTTATCGAAATGCAATTCCTTCAATACGATAAGATGTTTATTTAAAAATAAATGAGTAAAGAAGAACCAAGCCCATATGAAAAATTATACAACAAAGCTAAATGGAAGACCTTGGACAAATACCTTAGCATGGCAAAACAAGAGAATCTAAATGAAGAAGAAGCAAAGAAATACTTTGATGAAAGAGTAGTACATGATAAGAGAGTACCTAAAGCACAATTTATACCTATTGTATCCAAACATCCTCATGGTTATCAAATGGATACCTTCATTAATAATAAAGAGGCAGGTGGGTTGAATTATCTAATGTTCATCAATATCAACACCAGAAAAGCATATGCATATCCTATGAATGGTAAAGGAGCAAGAGAAGTATTAACAGCACTTCATAAATTTGTTAATGATGTACCTCATGTATATTCGATAACAAGTGATGAGGATGCAGCATATTTATCATCAACAGTCTTAGACTTCATGAGAGAGAAGAACATAAAATACCGAACAACAACTGAGAATAACCATAATGTACTTGGCATTATTAATAGGTTTATGAGAACTATAAGAGATGCTATTGGTGAAAATAGGTTTATTCAACCAAAGGAGATGCATGATTTGGTCAACATATATAACAACTCTCCTCATAGGTCTTTAGATAATAAAGCACCTAATGATATTACTCCAGAGGATGAAATAAAGTACATACAAAAGAATGCACGCATTAATCCATACCATTTTAATCCAGGTGAGAAGGTCAGGTTAGTACTCGAAAAAGAACCATTTGGTAAAAGAAGAAGTAATTTGTCCAATGAGTCTTATATAGTTGACTCACAAAAAGGTAACCAGTTTGTGGTCAAGTCCAAAGATGGTTCAACTAGTTCATTCCCTGGATATAGGTTGTTAAGGACAAGAGACAAAAGGATTAAAGTAGCTGAAAGACTAAATGAAGGTAAAGAAGGTATTATTGAAAAAATATATAACTTTGATGAAGATACTGGTAAGTATGATTTAAAATGGGAAGGAGTCGAAGGTGATGATGCCTTTGCTAGACAAACTATTAGAGATGTAAGGAGAGGTAATCCATTAGTACTTGGTACAGCAGAAAGACAATATTGGTTGGAACAAAAGAAAAATTATGAACGACAAATTAAAGCAGGTCAAAAGGTTGAGGGCAAACCAATACCAGATAAAATTATGAAATACATTTAAAAATTTGTAAATGGATGAACCCCCAAGTGCAGAACTCATAAATAAAGTAGAAACATTGATTAAAGAGACCTTACAGAAGAACATGAAAGAGATAGATGGTGCTTTGATTAAACCATTATCACCTGATTATCCTTTTAGCACAAATGGTATATACTTTTTAATTGGTAAACCAGGTGCTGGGAAAAGTTTTTGGATATGGAGACATATTATGATAACAGAGAGGTTGTTTAAACATCCATACTACCAAAAGATAATATTTTGCTCAAGCTCTGGTAAAATGGATAAAACAGCTGAAACACTTAATAAACAGATACGATCAAGAATCGATTATGTAAAGGAAAGAGAATTAATGAGTTATCTTAAAAGACATCTTCGAAGAAAGATAAAGTATTATGCTATTGTCAAATATGTATTATCTCGAATGAAAGAGACCAATGACGAAATGAGGAGGCTCATTGAGAAGCATCATTTAAATGAGCTCAATGATAAAATAATATATATAGCCAATAAGTTAGTCAAGTATGAAACATCATCATATCCATATAACACATTATTGATACTAGATGATTGTGCAGGTAGTGATTTATTAAAGAATGGTAATAGTGAATTTATCAAGTTGTTAACCAAGACAAGACACTATAATTTAACATGTATCATGGCTATCCAAACTATTCGATTTGTTCATATGAATGCGAAAAGGTTAGCAACAGATATCATATGTTATACAGGATATAGTGAGGAAGATTTTACTAGCTTGTTGCAACAAACTAATAACTCATTAAATACTAAGCAGACAGTAGCTGAATACTTACAACATAAAGAACCACATGAGAAGTTCGTAATGAACATTACGGCATCTAAGTACTATTTCGAATAATTTTTTATTTTTTAAAAATGGGAATTGAACGTCATTCAGTAGAAGATTATTGGAAGCCAAATTATTCCAAAAAGCAACAATTTTCTCCATGGCAAGAGATAATAAAAGGAGGAGTAGGACTAGGCGGTAAGTTATTAATGGGAGCAGCAGATAGTTTTTCGGGAGGTCTTGCAAGTAAACTATTAGATGCTTCAGCAGGTGGATTAACCAAGCATGCTGGTGTTATTGGTTCAGTTGCGAGAGGTCTTGGTGAAAGCTTCTTGAGCGATAGTACAAGAAATAAAATAGCAAATATAGCTGACACAGCATTAAAATATGTCCCAGAAGGAAAAGTGAAAACTGCCTTATCATCAATTAATAAATCTGCAAAAGGTGATTCAGTTGGAGCACCTCTTGAAAAGCCAGCATTTTCGTCTAGATCATTACAAGAGAGTGAATTTACTACCAACAATCGGGCGAGAACCTACATCTAATGAAAACTCAAAAAAACTAAATTTTTGGACTTTTTTGTTTATTTTAAATGTCAAAACATCTAACAGGTTCTAAGAGACTTGCAGTTATTCATAAATGGTTGAATGGAAGGGATGACCCAGATTGGGAAGTTTTACCTACAAAAACCAAAGACAAGTATATTGTAAAACAGCGAAAAACTCCAATAACTCGAGAATATCAAGAAAACTCAGAAAGTGAAAATAACGAAGAAACTCAAGAAAACTCAGACAGTGAAGAACATGAGGAACTTGAAGAAAAGCCAAGAAAGCCAATAAGTTCGAAAGCTGCACGAAAACCTACAAAACCTCGAAAAACTCAACAAAGCCAAGTTTATGACCCTACTGTGAATGAGGAAATACTAAAACAGCTAAAATCACTAGGTGAAGAAATGAAGATAAGTCGAGAGAAGAAAGAACAGAGACGTATGATAAAGGAGGTTGTTGATAAAAGGATGAGTAAACCAAGACAACAGTATGTTCCTGAAGAACCGCCACAACAATATGAAGAAGAACAACAACCTCAATATATACCTATGAGACCTATTGGTAGGAGAAATCGCATCTTTGAAGATATGATGTAAATTTTTTTCTATCTAAAATGCTTAACAAGGAATCCTATATGAAAACCTCAGCAGAGGTTTGTACCCAGATTGCATCTTACTTTGATGTTGTCGATAATTGCATAGCACTTAGTGATACAAATAAGGCATACTCATTAAATCCACAAACTTCATATTCACCATCACCACCAATTAAGAGTGGTTCATATACAACATGTATTATATCTCCTAATACTCATAATACTGCTGATATATATAATGGATTTATTCGAGCAGATATGAAAGTGATGATAAAAATAGACAAGCCAATTCTAAGTGATTTAGAAAATGTCAGTGGTTATAATTTTGGTAAGGTATGGTTTGGTTTTAAGGATGCTCGAGATGCTGTTGAGAAGTATGAAATTGTAGCTAATGGTATGACGCTTTATACCCAGAACTTTGGATGTGAAGAATCCTTTTTAACTGCATGTTGTGCAAATGAAGTTACTAAAAGAGCTGATATATATAGTAAAGCAAGACATAAGGATATTTGGAATGATACTCATGGAAGGAGATGTGGTTTTGTTGCAAATCTTAACAAAGATGTGACTTCTGTCACTGAAACAATTAGATTAAAGATTGATTTGCGACGATTCCTACCTTTATCTAATATCAAGTACTTGCCAGCATTTGCAGGTAAAATCGAATTACGTCTATACTTTTCAACAGCTGGTATGGTATATTGTCCAGTTGGTTTTGAAAAGAGCTTGGTTGCTAATCCACATATAATGAAAGACTTCAATGTTGATGAAATTACCAATGAATTTCGACCTATTGGAGAACCAATATGGATGTGGACAAGTACCGAAAAAATAGCAATGGATAAGATTAATGACCCCAAGAATCTTCCACCTGTTGGTGAAAATCATGGAGGAGCATATGAAGTCGCAGGAGCTAACAATACTAAGGCAAGAGTTGACCGAACTATTTACAGTGATTGGAGAACTTGGAGTGTTGTTGATTATTCCATTGAAGAATGTGCGAGTATTATACCTTGTTTTGGTATTCATGAATCTGTATATACAGCACTTGTTCAAAGATATGCTAACCCACAACATCCACTTACATTCCCAACACAGATAATGTCATTTTACACTTGTACAAGACCTCTTAATAATGAACAAGATAAAGCAACTATTACTATTACACCTAATTTTGTAGATAGTATGTTTTGCTTATTCCCACTCAAGCATACGCATAAGACATACTTCAAGAATCCTATGTTTGAAGCATTTCATATGAATTGTGGTAATTACAATAATATTCCTGCTAAAGCATTTGGTACGAATGGTAAGTATCCAGAGTTCCTCGAATATTGCCAGAATGCAATGAACATGAATGGAGAGCAAAATGGATTTAATAAAGAGGTTATTGCAAGTTTAGCGAATGAGTATCAATATAATGAAAACACAACAGGCTATTATCCAAATGATAGGTCCTCATTCTTCATAGGTCTTCCTACTGAAACAGATGGAACATATCAACAAGGTCTTTCAAGTCTTGCACCTATTAACTTCGAATTGATATGTAGTCAAAAGGCAGATAATCCATTTAGACAGGAAGTAGATACACCTCCATTATTATGCTTATTAACAGATATATCAATTAGTATCTTAATTAGACCTAATGGTATGCCACCATCAGTACGTATTGGTCCTTATGATTTAACAACCCCTGAATAAACATAAAGAAGGATATTTTATTTTTTTGTAAATGTCGAATGATTATAGAAGCCCACATGCTGAGATTGTTGGAAGAGAAGGTATGATGTATAATGAAGCTACCATGAAAAATAAGGACTTAGAGTTTCAACATTTTGGTGTGTTCAGTAATACTAATACTTATTCTGTAACCTTCAACCCATATATTAATCGACCACCTACCCAGATTATTGAACATGAGGACCCTGTTAGATTTCCAGATACTCGAGAACATATAACCAAACCTGTTCGTGAACCTCCTGTTAGTATTACAGATGGTGGTTTTTATCGACATATAGGTGAAAAAGATAGACCAGTACCTCTCTTACCAAAATATCTTAAGAAGCCTGAGAAACCACCAATGCAAGGTAGAGCAAGAGAATATAATAAACAAGATATTCGATATGGACCTACCCAACATATCTTTACCCAAAATAACATATATTAATTTTTTATTGAATTTTTTATCCAGATGAAAATGACAACAAGAAACGTCTATGACTATGTCAATGAACTTCGCGCAAAATGTGCTCCAAATACTAAACAATGTAATTTCTCGATACTTTGTGACAAGTACCCAATGAAAACAGGAGAATGGAGTTATTTAGGCAAAGTACTCTATGTCTCAATCAAGGTAAAAGACAAGTGCCACAGATTTTATCCAGATAAGCTCAAAGAACTTGATCTTGACTCAATATTTATTAAGCCTAACTCAAGGAGAAAAATAACTGAAGATTTCGAAGAGTTCTACATAAATGGAAACACTACCACTCAAGAGTATCAAGGAATCAAATACTACAACTACTCCATTGCAGCTGCTCCTACAAGTCATAAACCAAAAATCGATGCTCTCAAGCAGAAATATCAAATTGAGTCATTTGACATGTTTATTGGAGAACAGCTAGACTTAGTACTTTAAGCCTATTTTTTCCCAACCTAAATGATTAAGAAGAGGGGTACAACCAATGGAGTTCAAGCAAATGTATCTTTAGAACCATCAGCAGCTGCATCATCTACATCAAACATCAACAACAACATTATTATTAATAAGAGAGATGATGGCAAGGAAGACATTGTTATTACAAGAGACATTGGAGTGCAAACTGAACCTGTTGAAGTTGAACCAGATGTACGTAATGTTATACTTGAAGCATATGCACAAATACTACTTAATCAAGACAAAGCACTACTAGCTAACATTATATCAAAGAAATGCATCATAGTACCTATTGAATCTCTTAGCAACATCATCAAAGCAATACTACATGTTAGTGAGGTTGAAGTACAACTTAATGAAGATGTTGGATGTTGTGCAGCTAAGAGCAATCCAATAAGAAAAATAGATGCTATTAAGATTATTAAAGATAATGGAGAGGTAGTCATTGACTTGAAACAAGTATATAATAAAGAATATAATGAGCTTGTTAATAATTATCATGTATGCTTAAAATATTGCATAGTATAAAAAAAGACATATATAAAAAAAACTTAAAATTAGAAGTAATTATTTTTTACTCTTACTCCTTGTCTTTTGGAGATGAAGCTTCTTGTTCATCTTCATCATCTTCTTCTTGTGTCTCTTGCGAGTCAGGCACTATAGGCACGTGAAAGCCAATAGATTTTGGTGTTGGAGATTGAGGAATCTTTTTATGAAAAACCTCGCAGGTAGTGAGATTCATTTGAGTAAGTGCTTCAGCAATCTTGTTCATGTTTGCTTGTATCAAAGGGTCATAGATGGTGCAGACATTAGATGATGTCGAGTTTATTATTTTTTGGTTGAACAGAAATATCACCTCTTTAATAGCATTGGCTATTTCAACATGAGCATTTTTGATAGCTAGCTTTTGCTGTTTTTGGAATTCTTTGAAGTCATTTCCAGAACGCGACATTTTAAAAAATGAAGTGATTTTGTTTGCGAATATTCAATTTTCAAAAATAATTCAATTTTTTTTCTCGAATGAAATCATGAGCCAAAATTTAGATTTGGGTGAGTTCAAGGAAACAGCTATCATCAAGAAGTTGAAGAAGTCCAAGAGTAACAACAACCTCAAAAATATTGATACTGCAAAAACTGAAACAACAGAAAAACGTGGTAGAAAGCAAAAGTATGCAACAGTTGAAGAACGAAATGAAGCACGTAAACAACAGCAAAAGGCATATCGTGAAAGAAAGAAAAGAGAAATACAAAGTATGAAGGAAAAAATAATGTCGTATGAAAGCAAAAAGGTAGCTTATGAAGAATGAGGTAGCTTATGAGGAAAAAGGTAGCTTATGAGGAAAAAGGTAGCTTATGAGGAAAAAGGTAGCTTATGAGGAAAAAGGTAGCTTATGAGGAAAAAAGGTAGCTTATGAGGAAAAAGGTAGCTTATGAGGAAAAAGGTAGCTTATGAGGAAAAAGGTAGCTTATGAGGAAAAAGGTAGCTTATGAGGAAAAAGGTAGCTTATGAGGAAAAAGGTAGCTTATGAGGAAAAAGGTAGCTTATGAGGAAAAACATGTAGTTAAAAAAAAAACTTTTTTTTTAGTTATTCATTTTTCTTGTAGTACATTGTGATGAACTTCTTGTTTCTTTTCACTTTCTTATGTGTAAAGTGTCTCTTTGTTCCATCGAGATGCCCGAAACCAAGTCGAGTAATAGATAGTTCATGACCAAAGAACATGTTGTACAAGTTAACAATGTCTCTTGCAGGATAACAATCTTTCTCGAGGTTGTCAAACCATTCATCATACCTCTTTTTTTGTTTTGCTCGAAGTCGATGTGCATCATTTTCAAGAGCATGAGCATAATTTTCACACATCGTTCTTAAATTTGATGTATCATCTTCAACTTTTAGTTGAGATATTTTTTTCGACATGTTTATATTAATTTTGTAGTCGAATGAATCATGATCTTTAGGAGGTGTTTGTTTTTGTAAAATATCTTCTATTTTATCTTCTTCTTCATTCATCATTAATAAAATAATAGTGATATTAATAAATATATTTTTTTAAAATTTCAATATATTTTATTTTTTTTAATTCAATTTTTGAATTTTTATAGTTAATGTAACTTTTTCAAAGAAAAATATCCACCTTCGAGTTTTTCTACGAAATTTAAAATTTAGTGATATCAACTAGAAAATAGATCATTTTTATACTTGTATGTCATACAACTACAGCTCAGACAGCGATGTTAGTCTATTTGACTCGATCGAGCAATCGGGTCAACAAGCTCCACCATCAGATCCGCCATCAGCTCCACCCACAGAAGTTTGGCTCAAGAACATGACCCCAGAACAACTCGAATCCATGCGACTGTTCATCATGAAGCAGCAAGAAGAAGCAGCAGCTAGATTGAAGAAGAAGCAGCAAGAAGAAGAAGCAGCTAGATTGAAGAAGAAGCAAGAAGAAGAAGAAGCAGCTAGATTGAAGAAGAAGCAAGAAGAAGAAGAAGCAGCTCGATTGAAGAAGCAACAAGAAGAAGAAGCAGCTAGATTGAAGAAGCAGCAAGAAGAAGAAGCATTAGCAAGATTGAAGCAAGAAGACGATGCAAGAAGGAAGAATCCATATGTTCCATATGTTCCAATTTCCAATAAAGTCTTTCCACCACCTCGCTCATATAATATAATACAAGTTCCTCCACCTCCTCCACCTCCTTCTAATCAACAAATACCACCACCTCCAAGAGTTCTCGCTAGACCATCTGCATTTGTCGAGAATCAAAAACTCGGTTCCAATCCAAAAGAAGAAACAAAGATAGAAGGAGAAGAAGAAGTTGATCATGAACAAGAACCATCACCAGCTCGCAAAGAACCATATAAGCCACCGAAAAGTGTTCATGATATGAAATCCAATAGTGATTATAAGGAGGATAATGTTCGTCCATTCGACTTTCGAGAAGAAATGGAACAATTAATAGAAGAAAATGAAAACTTGAAAGAACGATTAACGAAGTTGGAGGAGAAAATGACTGGTGTAGAATTTCACATTGAAGACATCAATCACAATGCTGAAGAACTCAGGAAAGACATTGATAATAACGACGAATACGCACTCGAGCTGATGAAATTGGAACTTGCTCCAAAAAAGGTGGCGAAGTACATTAACAAAATTCACGATCTAAAGAAGGACGTGGCGGATCTGAAAAATGCTCAACAAGCTGGTCCTCCAACAGATGATGCATTTGCTGAAAAGTTGGCAAGATCGAGATTGATGATGGTAGAAGTTGATTATCTTCGAAACATGATGGACGCTATTGAATCATATGACAAGAAAAAAGCACCAGAGATGATAAACGTGTTCAAGTCCTATGGATGGAAGTTGTCCAATTGCATTTATCATCTTCGACCATACTTATCACCAGAAGAGAAAGAGAAGTTGGACAAAGCATGCAGCTTCGAGAGAAAAGGAAAGAAGCAATCACCGAAGCAAGTGCTGAATGCCATTAAGCAATTTGGTGAATCAATGGAGAAGAACGAAATTGAACGGAACTCTGACTCGAAGTCGAAAGGACATGAGTTCCAATATCATTTTCCATATCTCGAAGATAATGTCGTTGATGATGATGATTACCCCCAATAAGATAGGTCATAACTAAAAAATAATTTTTTTTACTTTTTCTTTGTTTTTATTTTTATCGTTTCACTTTTATTTTATGTTAAACATGAACAAGGACATTGAAGATAATTTTTTAGATGCTATTGGAGATGTCTATGCTGATACAAAATCACAGTTTCGTCGTGAATATAATCGACGTGCTAAACAATACCAAAAGAAAGACAAATTTAAAGAAGAAATGAGGAAGCTCATGATTCCTGCAGGACAAGGTATTGGTTTTGCTACAGACATCAATCAAGATGAAGATAAGAGGTACGCATTTACGGAAGCACTACGACAGATACATAAAAAGAAAAATGTTGGAAGACCTATTGTTAAAGCAATTGCACTTGATGGAACTCACAAGTACTTCACACTCAGTGATAAGCACAACATCGAAAGTACATTAGGTCATATAACAGGAGAACTTGATTTAAGTGAAGACCAATCAGACACTAATCCATATATCTCAAACATGTTCATTCCAGTTCGATATGAGGTACAATTTATTGACATGAACAAAACAAATGATGGTGTTCATTTTAGAACCAAGATGCAAGATATGGATACTCATGAAATCTATGATGATGAAGTCGAAATTGATGAAGACTATCGAAATACACCAGAAGGTAGTTTTTTCCCATACATCAATCTATCACCTATAGACTTATCTACATACCAAATCTTTCATGAGGTAAGGAAAGAGAACTACAGAGATAATTGTTTTGTATATGCTTGTATACAATCAGGTGTGTTCACTGATGATGAAATAGATGACTTACGATTTTTTGTTCAAACAAGAGCCATACCCAATAACAAGATAGAAGAAGTAGCTAAAAAGTTCAAGTGCAATTTTAGTATCATTAGAATTGTTGAACAACCTGATAAATACAAGTATGAAACAAGAATCAACACCAGAAAGAAAAAATGGTCTGTTGATTTTAAAAGAGAAGTTAACCTGATATTGTTCAAAGACCATTATATGCTCAACAGGAAAATACCTTGTACATTATTCTACCTTCAACACTATGAAGAACTTGATAGAACATTTGCATATATGCCTTTTGACAAAAGATGTATGATAGCAAGATTGGAGAAAAATGGAAAGACTGTCAAAGACTATAAACATGAAGGAATCAAACCAATAACCTTTTTCCAAAAGATGTTTGAGTTACATCTATTTGAAGAAATCAAAGCATGCGAAATGGATATTATCAACACAACTGAATATGAACATGTTAATGACTATGTAAGTCTCGAATATAATGCAGAACAGAGTACAAGACTCATTGAGAATAATAAAAAGAAACAAAATACATGGTCAAGGATTTATTATAGCGACTTCGAAACAAACTCTACAGTCAGTCCACATATACCATATCTCAATTGTACTATCTTTCGAGATGGTGCCAACATACATAAAATATCTATTCAAGGTGAAGATTGTGGACAGAAGCTCTTGAATTATTTATGGAGTGGCTCATTAACATATTTTCATAACCTCAAGTATGATGCATGTTTTTTCATTAACACACCTGGATGGGATACACAGATAACAGAACGAAGTGGAACTGTGTTGCAAATCATCATGACATTATTCGAAGAAGGTACAAGGAAAGTCAAAAAGCGATTAACATTCAGGAACTCATATAGTATAATACCTCAAGCATTAAGTAAATTTGCTACAATGTTCAACCTCAATGTTCACAAGGAAGTCATGGCATATAAGCTATATACACAAGAGAACATTCAAAGAAGAATTGTTGATGCTACTGAGTTCCAACAGCAATACATCGATGAAAATGCAGATAAGTTATCGAAAGCACAACTTGATGCAAACTGCAAGCAGATTATCGAAAATGCAAAAATCGCAAATTGCTATAATGATGGCAAAATCGACATCATTAAATATGCCATCTTCTATTGTTTCAAGGACTGTATTGTTTTGATGAAGGGAATGGAAAAATTTAATGAAGACCTGAAAGCAGTCTTTAAAGAAACAAAGACAGATATGTATGGTGTTCATGATTTTATATCTATAAGTGCTATTGGATACTGCTTTGCCAAGAAATATGGTTGCTTTGATGGATGTTATGAACTATCAGGTAAGTGTCAAGACTTCATACAACGATGTGTCTCTGGTGGAAGAACAATGACAGCAGGTAATGAAAAGCAATACATCGAAGGAAAGATACAAGACTTTGATGCAGTTAGCTTATATCCATCTGCAATGTATGTTATGGATGGTATACCATTAGGAAGACCTAAAGTAATATCACAAGGTACAACACATGAACAACTTATGCAATATGATACATTCTTTATCGAAGTCAACATCAAGAAACTCGAATGTAAATCAAAAGAGCCATATAAATTTGGACAAGTATTTACAAGGAATGAAGCAGGTAGTAAAATATTCGGCAATTTCCTTGTTGACCATTATTATATCGATAAAGTAGGTCTCATGGACTTGTTCGAATTTTATGATGTTGAATATGAGTTAATACGTGGCTATTACTTTGATGAAGGATTTAACAAGAAAATCAATGAGTTCATTGAGAAGCTCTTTAATCTCAGGGCAAGTTATAAAAAGCAAAAGAACCCTCTTGAACAAACAATAAAGCTCCTCCTCAACTCCATATATGGCAAGTCAATATTGAAAGCAACAAAGACTGAAACCAAGACAGTACCAAAAAGCCAACTATACAAGTACCTCTGGAGGAACTACAACTTTATCAAGGAGGTTGTTGAAGATGCTAATATTGATAAGTGCTATGTCAAGAAGTTGAAACCAATTAATGACCATTTCAACCTACCTCAATTTGGTGCAAGCGTTCTCTCTTGGAGTAAGCACTTAATGAACAGGGTTATGGCTACAGCTGAGCAAGCAGGTATACCTATCTTTTATCAAGATACTGATAGTATGCATGTACTTGAAAAAGATGTACCAAGGATAGCTGACTTATTCCAGTTCAAGTATCATCAACCTCTTATTGGAAAAAATATGTGTCAGTTTCATAATGACTTTGATGAGTTCGAAGGTAGTCAAGGGGAAATACACTCAAGAAAACTCATTGCACTTGGTAAAAAGAGCTACCTCGATATCTTGGTTGATGAACAAGGAAATGAAGGATATCATATTAGACTCAAAGGAATTCCAAAACAAGTTATTCTCAACAAGTGCAAAAGGATGGATATCTCAGTTGAAGAGCTTTTTGAAAGAATGCATGAAGGAGAAAGTATGACATTTGATTTGTTGGATGGTTCGAATGCATTCAGGAAGTCAAAGACATTTCAACAAACCAACTTACCTAAATTTGCACGTACTCTTAGGTTTACTTAGTTATAACATCATTGATATCAGTCGAGTTGGATGGTTTAATTTTGATAGTTATGAACAAAGGACTTTTTAACAATATCGGCTGGTATTGAAAATCTACTAAACTTAATTCTAAAAACTTTAATGAATCTGTAAATGTTTTTATTTTTAAAGGCTTACCCTCAGTCTCGAAATCATAGATAAGTGGTTTCTTATCTACAGTGAAGGTATTTATTGTACCTATAACTGAAGGTGTATATTGCTGTTCACCTATATTCGAGTATATGGCATTACCTTGTAGTGATACTAGATACAACTTAGTATGATTTAATATTGGTATATCTTTTATTATATAGGTTGTATTAGCAGGTAACTCTAAAGGCAATGGAGTATTATAAAGACCAGTTACTAATGCAGCTCGATGAGTTAAAGACGTAATGGTAGTCTTCATTGTGGTTTTTATTTGGAATGTTCTTGTTTCTTGTTTATACTCCCATTGAAACCAAGACATTAAATTTAATACCGATTGTAATTCTTTGATTGTATAAGAAAATTTAGGAGTTCGAAAATAGGCTTTAATAGGTACTGAATCACTTGACATCTCAATATAATCTTCATCATTGGTTAACAGAATATTACTCAAGGTGCTTAATGAAGATACATAATACTTGACATATTTACACTTCCAAGGTATATCTAAATTAACTGATACCTTATTATATTCATCTGCATTTGTGCTTTGTACTGATACTAGCATTTTATTATATCCTAAAATGTCAATTAAAGTTTATTCTTTGTTATCAGGAGAAACAGAGAAGCTAAAAGACAAAGACATAGAGATAAGTGTTAATGATGAAAACAACATCGATATCATAAGAGGTGGAGACCCTAAAGATTATCCAAAATTCAGTTGCTTATATAATAAGGAAGAGATAGACATAAAATTGGTTAGTGACTATCTGGATAAAAATGGGCTCGAGTCTTTTGGTGCTCTTAACATTATGGGAGGTAAAGGTATATATACATGGAATACTGATGGTACACTAACGACAAAAATACAATATTGTGCTAGTCTCAATAAACTATATGAAAGATTAAGAGACAGTGCTAAAAATTTAGAAGTCTTTTTAACCAAAATGAGGGAAGATGTAGATTCTGGTATTGCACCCGGAGCTACCTTAAAATATTTCACTGGAGAGATAAGTGATAAAGATATAATAGAAGAAGAATATGATGTTAGTACATATAAGAAGTTAATAGAAGCATTAACAGCGAATCAAAAAGGTATGTTAGATGTTATGAATTTAATGATTCAAAATATAGATGAAGTTAATAATGCAATTGTTCCAAGTATCGATTGGAATACATTAAAGGACTTAAAAATAATTGTCGAACATGTAGATGAAACTACCAAAGCAATTACCTATGGAACAGATACAATAAAACCTAAAAACATGGAAACTATAATAAAAGAGTTAAGTACAAGTAATGATAATATATCAAAGTGGATAAAAAATAATACTGTTGATTTTACTGAGATTGAGCCCATTAAATATGTAGATTTAAAAGTTAATGAAACTACTAATGAAACTATCTTTGATGTCAATGAGACAAAGATAAATAACATGAAAGACTTTGCTGAGAAAACAAATACAACAGCTGCTAATATTACTAAATGGATAGATGCATTAAATGATCAAACCATAAGTTATGAGACTCTCTTGAACTTAACAGGTGGTAATACTTCCATGTGCCTAATTAATAAAACAACTGGTGAACCAGAAATACATGAGGTTAAAATAGAAATTGATGAAACACCACCACCTACTCCAACACCTGAGCCAACTCCAGACCCTACACCTACACCTACGCCTACTCCAACTGAACCACCAAAAGAGTTAGTTAACAAAGAAGATATGGTTTATGTAATTCCTCCTATTGATGAATTAAAGAAACTCGAAGAATATACGATTCCAAAAATAATAGAACCAGAAGTACTCAAATTAACAGTATCCAAGTTTTGGTTATATAGTAAAGAGACAATAGGATGGATAAAAGACTTATTGTATAATATCATTTCAACTACCCTATCTCTTGCTAAACAGCCTATTAAATTAACTTATAAAACAATTGCTTTTGCGACAAAAGAATTTATGAAGATTATATATAACTTATTTTATTTTATCTGGTATGGTATTGATAGTATTGTGGATATTGCATATGAAGCTGTTAAAGATAATGAAAAAGTGGGGGTAATCTTTTATATTGGAGGAGAAGATGCAGATGCTGACTTTAAGGATGTAGATTTGCATCAGGTCATTGATGAGATAAAAGAATTGACACCAAGACTTAATAACAAAATTGATGAATTAAAGAATGAAGGAATTCGAATGATTAAAATAGCATATAGCTCATTTACATTATTTTGGAGCAACTTATGGCACTTCATAGTTGATTTTATCATGAACTACCCGAATTTAGTTAATAATATTATACAGATAGGCGGAAATTGGATAGATGCTCAATTTTGGCAATATATAGGAGGTTATTCTGATTTAATTCTGTATGTTTATGTAATACTTGTATATGCAATCGCTGGGGGTTTAGGCGTTGGGGCATTTTGTTTATGTGTAATTCTAATAGCTGCCCTTTTCGAACCAATAGGAAGAGGTGCCCAATGGATTGTAAATAAGATTACACGACATCCTCCTGCTCCTCATGCTCGTACACTTGAAGTTGATGATAATGACGTTGTTAATACTGATGATGAAAATAGCTTTGATATTGTTGACCCTGATGGAAATAAAATTGTAATTGAGATTGATGATGATATATTAGAAGTATTTCGAAATCAATATAACTCATTGGTCTCCAAATATCAAACAATCTATGATGTTGTTCCCTCTACTCCATCAACTGACTCCAAGTATTTTACCTTGAAGGAATCAGACCAGTTATATTTATATAGACCATCTAAGACGTATGAAGAATCCAATTATTATTGTATGAGATGGGATATAGATAAAGATTATGACATACCACAAAATTTAGTATTTAGATTCAAAGACTATCTATTTGGTCATAACTGGGAATTAACATGGGATGGTAAAAATTGGACAGGAAATAATTGTCAAAACATGTGTACAGAAAAGATATCATACATGAACACAAATAACGGTGCGCCTGCTTTAACAATCAAACATAACGAAAGAATTGGGAGATGGATAAAAGGAACAATAAAGGAAGATTTAACAGATGATGATAATTATGCTCATATCTTGAAAGATTATCTTACCAATTGGAGGGTTGTTAAGAAAGATGGAACCATACTAAGTGAAGGAATAACTGCAACTTTTGATTCAAGTGGTTCAGGTACTTTTACTCAAGATGGATATAAATATGAACAAGCTAGAATGTATGTTGATGCACCAAGTGGATTAAATGCAGATGATGGATTATATGTTTATGCTGACCTAAATATTAATGGAAATATAACTGAATTAAAATGGGATTGTCATCCTACTCATTGTATTAATTCAGGTGTTATGCATACCTATGGGTCAAATCCTTGTCTCGAATCATTTAATTATCATCGAGAAAAAAGGCATTCCATTAAAATCATTGAAGGATTTAATCATAAGAACATTCGAATATATATAGAGAAAGAATTATTTGATTTTGATGTGAAAGTTAATCCATTCGATATAATTATTCAACAACAATTTTATGAAGTAGAGCCAGACCCAAGAAAATGCACTACCATATCGACAGATTATAATATTTATTCATCAAAGATTATATGGGCTGATAATATCATGACTATGCGTCGAGATTTAAATGTTGTTGGTGGAATCACAGATATATTAGCCTATGATTATGCTTTATTGAAACAGACAGTTGATAATCTAGTTGAACAAATGAGAATTCAAGCCATGTATAATGAATATACTGATAGTATTAAACAAGGTGTAGCAGTTGCGAATAGTATATTAAATATTTTAGCATCAACAGTTTGTATTGCAAGTGCCCTTTCAACATTAAATATGTCCAATAACTCTGTAACTATTAATACATATCAAACAAGACCTTTCCCAGCAGGTCCAGGAGGAAATGGTGGAGGAGGTGGTGGTGGTGGTGGTGGTTATCCAGGTGATGGAGGTAGTGGCTTTCAAGGTAAGTTTTTGGTGAATGTTGATTTGAAGGCTGATAAGATGACTATGGAAAGATTTTTACCAATAACAACAACTGTTCAAAATCCTGTTGCTGGAGCTATTTCAACATTCTCAGCTACACAGGTTGTCCTTTCGACAACACATGCACTGACTCAGTTAGGAAATGCTATTGCTACACTTGGTTCGAATGTCTTACACTTCTTTAGGAATAGACCAGATACAAATGGAACTGAAACATTAAATATTAATTCATCCTCGATTACAATAACTGATAATGATACTGATAATGCAACAAATACTATCACAACCACTGAGCAATCATTAGAGAGAACTCATAGAGAAGTTCAGCCACAGGTTGTTACAGATGAAACAGATGAGATTCGAACAGATATAACTGTACCACAGACTACAATGACAAATACAGCTTCAACTACGATTGCACTTAGGAATCAAGTTCCTGTTATCAATATATCTGGAATCCAGTATACCTTAGAAGATATTGCAGATATGACAAGAGCAGAACGAAATGCATTAGTTGCTAGTCATCCTGATATCTTACGTATCCAATATCATGGAAGAGAGTGGTTTAATGTGTATGATTTGTTTTATAATGACCAACTCATTATCCATAATAATGTATTTCAACGAAGGACTCTAATAAGACCAGCTGATATTGAGATGACAGATAGAATACATAGAGCTACTGATAATAATTGGTCAATAGAATGGGAAGGAACAACATACACAGCGAGAGATATTGAACAATTATCTATGCAAGACAGATTAAATTTACCATTTGTACAAAATGGAGATATTGGATTAGAACCTTACTTGAATGACCAAACAATGGAAGCATGGATAAATATTATTGATCATAGAGGAGAGACTATTGATCCAATTGTTGCTACTATTGATTATTCAGCACCAACTACAGCAAATATTAGTGGAGGTCAAGTACGATTTGTTGGAATAAATTCACAGATAGAAGTCAATGCAAATGGAGTTAGATATCAGCATTATGACCTTGTTGCCACAACAGATACTTGGACAGTACCAGGAACAACACCAGCAATAACAGCAAGAATGATAGAACAAATGAGTGATGAACAAAGAGGAGAACTAATGGATAATATTTATTCTCATGGTAATCTTTTAGCTTTTAATGACACATTAGATGAAACAACTGGTGAAGAAATAACACAAGTACTATATAATGGAAATGTAGTTGCTACAATAGATAGAAGAAGACTACATGTAATTAATATTGTGAATGGAGTGATAGAAATGTACCAACAAGATGGTGTTATAAGTGCAACTACCCAGGTTATTATGGGAGCAGTAGGTTATGTTGCTAGAAGGTTCTTACATGGTCAATGGCAGTTTGTTAGACATCATCCTGGTGATGCAGCAGCTATAGCAGGAGTAGCAGCAGAAGCATATGTAGCAAATAGAATAGGATTATTTAATATTCCAAGTTGGTTCCGTCGTAATGATAACCCAGAGACATTAGCAGAGGAAGATGTATTAGAAAAGATTCTTGCATGGGCATATCATGAAGAAACAGATGATGAACCTGAACTTGAAATAACAATGAAGGATGCTGATAAGATGATGGTTTCATTTGATACATGTATTAATATTGCAAAGACATATCGCGATACTTTAAAGGGTACAATAGCATTCATGTGCGAGAAAATCAAAGAGCTTGAAAATAAGTCAAGTACAAAACATCCATTAGAAGATATAGATATGACTGCTTATATTACTAAAGTAGAAGTGAAGGAAATGATAGACCAGAAGGATGCATATATTGATACTCTTGAGGCAAGACTTGCAGCACTTGAAGCTAAATGTGCTAACATCGAATGAGAAGTTTTATTTAACTAAAATGAGTGATACTACTACAAGATTTAAAGGAGATATACAGTTTAAGATAGGGGATGCTACTCGAAAAGGTAGCCAGTTATTAACCTTGGGTGACTTAGATAACTATGTACAGACAGGTCATTTATTTAATGAGGTCGAAGGTTTACCAGAAGTTGATATTAAAAATAAAAATATACAGTATGTATCATTTGAGTCTTCAACAACAACTTACAATATCCTTAAGTTTGTTAATTTGCCTGAAGACTTCATGAATAAGCTCAACGAAATAAAAACCCAGACTAATATATTTAAGATAGTATTGAGGAAGAATATAGTATATGATACAAGTGGTAATTTAGTCAAGGAGTTCTACATATATGTTAAGGATGGTCAAGTATATTCTCCTTTGATAACTAAAAGTAGTAATGGATGCAGTATAAATAATAGTACCATTATGGGATATATGAATATAGCTTTTGATAGTAAACTAGACTTCAACCCATATACCTTGTGGCTGAATGGGGAGTTGAGCATAATGAATGAATATATAACTGATTCTTTACAGACAGAGAAGGCAATAAAGTGTTCTATAATAAAAGCTGATAATGCATTAAGTTTACGTAAAAGCGATGTACTATACTTATATAAGCCTACATCAACTAGTCAGGTTGAGATCGATAACAAGAAATATTGGTTACTTCAATGGAACATAGATACTGGATATACTATACCTAATGACTTAGAGTTTAGGTTTAATGAGTATTGTTTTGGTAATAAGTGGTTTTTATCATGGGATGGTACAAAATGGGTAGGTGATAACATACAAGGTCATATCAATGGTAGATTAGTTAATGGATTAAATAAGGAGAATGAGTATGGTGAAGATGGTACCTACATACAAGTCAAGAGGAGTGAGAGGAACATGAAACTGATTAATAAGCCTAATGACTACTCTCCTGATAACATACTACATTACATGATTCATGGAGGTAAGTGTAAAATAGACTGTTTTGTAAAATTAAAGACAGGGGAGATAGAACCTTTTTCGAAATATGGTCTAGGATATCAAACAAGTCAAGGAGGTACAAAAGATGGATATGATATTGAAGCAATAAGGTGCTATAAGATGAATAATGCGACTAATAAATTAGAAACTAGTGCTATTGATGAACTCTACCTTGATATTACCCTTGAAGGTTCTAAAAATGCAAATAGGTTCTCAGTTCGACCTACTGGAAAAGAAGGCAATGGAGGAGACAAGGTATGGTTGTTCTTACATGGTGTACTTGATTCATGTGAAAAGCTTGAATATACATATGCAGCTTCGACTACTAATGACTCAAGGGATATTAAGATATATTTAGCTGATGAATATGTTGACCCAATAGATGAGGTTCATTGGGATTCAACTACTAACCCATTCGAGTATATCATTAAGCAGCAATTTTATGAAGTATCCCCAAATCCTAATGGGGCAACAACCTTATATACTGATTATAATATTACCTCCTCTAAGATAATTACTGCTGATAATATTACTACTATGAGGAGTGATTTAAACTTAGTTACCAACAATGTAGATGTTATTAGCTATGATGTTAACGAAATGAACACTGTTATGGAAAGCTTAAAAGGTAGAGTATCAAGGACTGAACAAGTTACTCAACATCTGGAGGATGATGTAGATAATTTACGTATAGTCTCATGGACTGCATTAGCTTTTGGAGTTGCAGGTACTGCTGGGTCAATAGGTTCTATTGGTATGCAGCTATTTCCAGATGGTATAAGCTTTCCTACCATAAAAGGTGGAGGATTCCTTAAAAGGTTATTCTCTCATAAGTCAACCAAAGGTATGAGTGATTTGGTTAGAAATAGCATTAACTTCATGTCAGGTACTACAGCAAGAAGCATAACCAAAGATATAACACCTATAATTACCTGGTGTGAGGAAGAGTATAAGCAACTAGATGAACTACCTTTTACTGATGAGAATGATAACCCTGATACTGGAACCTTGACATTAAGTGGTGCTATGGATATCAGCAATATGTTTAGGGATTCACTCAAGCCTTGTTTCAAGTTGTTAGCTGAGAAGGTCAATGAGCTAGAGGCTGAGTTTGATAATTACCCTACTGTGGATGAAGCTAATGAAGGTCTAGATGTACTTATACGTAGGATAGAGACATTAGAGGGTGAAAATATCGCATTAAAAGATACTATAGCAGCAATGGAAGCTAGGTTAACTGCATTAGAAGAGAAAAATGACCCAGATAGTGAATGGAAAGCATATTATACAGGATTTACTGATGTCACTGATGAATATAATAGGTATTTTCTATTCTCTTATTTTACAAGTGAGAAACACATAATTATTGATAATTTAGATAATGATCCAACAGGTGATAATGAACCTGTTCCAGATGGGGAGTACTTATTGATATTCAAGGACAAGACTCAAAAGCTACATTTTATTAGATTTATATCAACTGAATGGTCTGACCCTCAACAAATAAAATCATATTTGGATGAAATATACTTTAAAGACACTAACCCACCTTCTGGTGCTTATGATATATATAATATTGAGTTAGATTGTGATGAATGTTCTATGATTTGTTTCGATGCTATATATATGAAGAAATAAGTACGAGATTCTCGGGGCTGGTACCTGTGCCGTTTCATAGATGGGCGGTTGTGGGGTGGGGTACCTGTGCCGTTTCATTGATGGGGAGCAGTAGTGAGAACAAGAATATTTTTTTCTTTTTTTTCTTTTTTCTTTTCTTTTCTTTTTCTTTTCTTTTCTTT
Organism: Tritrichomonas musculus; assembly: GCA_039105265.1. Taxonomy (NCBI): domain Eukaryota; phylum Parabasalia; order Tritrichomonadida; family Tritrichomonadidae; genus Tritrichomonas; species Tritrichomonas musculus. The sequence goes on along the minus strand of JAPFFF010000038.1, from coordinate 1,080,587 downwards.
TTCTTTTATGACGAGTTCGTGTTGACGCTGTGGGTGCCAGCCCCAGCGGAAACCGACTCGTATATACTACTTCAGAGCTATATTGAACAATACCTTATAATATCATTGAAGTTGTAAAAACAGATTCAGGGTTTGAAAATACCTCTTCATTCATATATCGGATAGAAAATATTATAATTCCTTACTATTAATGATGAATAAAAAATGGAATCATAAGTAGTTATCCATAGGATTTTCTTACAATGATGATTCTCTGGCATTTTGGGGGTCATTTGCACCAAAGGAGCTTAAAAACGACAAAAATAAGATCACTTTGGCGATGTTTTCATTTTCAACAAATTTATATAAAAAATATATATTAACACACATCAAGGTCCATACAACCCACCGAATACACTATACTATAAGCAATTGATTTAAAACACCAATACGCACACACTACACTATTTACACACAGAGAAGCCCAATATAACAAACAGCCCAAAATGCCAGAGAATCATCATTGTAAGAAAATCCTATGGATAACTACTTATAACCACTACTACCACCGAATGATTATCTATCAACCCGAAAAAATATCTATCAACTTTTTGTATTTCACCGTAATGAATGTATTTCATTCTTAGTGTTATCTTCAGCTAAGATACCATTTGATGAAAAGAATGTCGTATTAATCAATATGAAATTAGCTGTTGCATTAACCATTAAATTGCTACTATTTAATGGAAATTCAATATTGTTTAACCAGATCTTATTTGGTTCGCATTGAAATTCATACGTAGGAGTATTATTAACATTGAATGATATATTTATTTTGATTTCTTTTTCACTGGCAACATTATTTATTTCATTCTTAACTTGATTAATAATTTGTTTTGTCATATTTTTATTATTGTTAAATGAATTATATAGAATTTGTTAAAGAGTGTTTTAAATATCAATTGATAGGGTTCGTTGTAGAGTTGGTCTATGAGACAACAAAAATAATTTATAATGAATTCGTTATGCGTTAGCTCTAAGCCACTTTGTGGATTAAGCCCACTTCTTAATAGCATCTGGAATAGTATTTTGCGACGACCAATACTCAAGCTCCATTTGTGAAAGTTTTATTGGGTTCCCCTCACGTAGATTTTTTGCTGGGATTGTGTCTTTTACACCTCCTTCATATTGAACCCTATATTTATTTTTCTTGGGGTCATAGCTAATAATTTTATCAACTATGCCACGTTTGCCTTTCTTTAGAGAATCAGCGAGTGGAATGTTATTTGCTGATTTAATTAATCTGTAGCCTGGTAATTTATCAACTGAATCATCTTTAGCTTTGACTATAAATTGGTTCCCGGATTTTGAATCAACGATATAAGATTCTTTGCTTACTTTATTACGTTTCTTTGAAAATGGTTCATTAGCTAAAACAGTTCTTACTCTTTCATTTGGTTCAAAATTATATGGATTTATTTTTGTTTTCGTTTGGATATAATTTAATTCATCTTCTTTTGTTATATCGTTTGGCGCTTTATTGTTTAAAGACCTATGAGGAGAATTATTATATGCATCTATTAAATTATTCATTTCATTTTCATCAATATATCTATTTTCACCGATAGCGTCTCTTATTGTTCTCATGAATCTATTAATGATGCCTAAGACGTTATGATTATTATCTTCAGTTGTTTTATAGATTATATTCTTTGACTTCATAAAATCTAATACCTCGTTTGATAAGTATGCTGCATCTTGGTCGCTTGTTATTGAATACACATCATTTACATCGTTAAAGAATTTGGTTAATGCTTCTACTATTGATTTTGAACCCTTGCCTATTAATGGGTATGCGTAAGCTTTTCGTGTTTTAATATTAATTAGCATTAAATAATTACGTCCTCCTTTATGTTTATCATTGATGAATGTGTCCATTTGATAACCTCCGTGATGTTTTGACACAATAGGCATAAATTCGGCTTTTGGAACCTTAGCGTCATGAATAACATTATTTTTAAGAAACTGTTTAGCATCTTGTTCATTAAATCCATAACGTTTAGCCAATGGTACAAATTTATTTTGACTACGCCACGGGAACGAATGGTAGAGCTCTTCAATTGTATTAAATTGTTTTTTATTCATTTAATTTTTCATAAAAAGATTTCTGTGAGTGTGCTTTATGCGTATAATAATTTATTGTAAGACATGAATTGCATTTCTATACAAAATGATTCATTTTTGGGAATAACAATAGGTATCTTGTTATGACGACCACTATAGAACTCGACCCAAAATTGTTGATCCGTAGAATTCAGTTTATAGTATTTTATTGGCGTAAAATATACTGAACTACTACCAATATAGTTATGCGATGCCTGTTCAGCAATAGAAGAATAGACTTTGCATGAGTGCCTATCCCATACATTATTAAAATCTATCCTCCTAAGCCATTTGCTTTGAAATTGTTCGGGTTTATTTTGATATGGTTCGTTGCCTATATTCATTACATCAGCAAAATCAAATCTTCTATAGTTTTCATCTGTACTTTTTTCAATAAAGTTTATTTTGAAATCAACGTAATAAAGACTTGGATTAATATCATCCTCAATTTTAATGTATGGTGGTATTGGTTCAGGAGTTGGTGTTGGCGTTGGTTTATATTCAGGGTTTTCTATGTATGAATTAATTTGTTGATTTATCGGTGAAAATATTGTCTCTATAAAAGAATTCTTATCATAATCATAATATCCATCCATCTGGATATCATTTAACTCTCTATTTAAATCACTCAGCCTAAATAATGGTATTAAGTTATCGGCGTTCTGTTTATTGAAGTCTGCAATTTCTTTTAGGAAAGCATTCCATTCTTCTTTATTTTTAAAGAATAGATCATACGAATCTTTAATAAAAGAAATAGGTCCGGAAATTGGAACGCGATATTTATTTAAAATGCCTGTATAAAGTTTATACATGCTTGACAAAATATTATTTGTCAATTTATATTTTTCCATAACTTTATTATTATACTCATCGAACTTAGGTTTAAGTGTAATAATGATATCTTCAAATAAATCTCGTAAATCTTTATCTGTTGCCAACCAAGATATAATATGTGTTGATACCTCTCCTTTTTGTTTTTCATCAAGTAAATTATATATTTCATCATTGTTTTTATTTTCGTTTTCTTTTTTCGTTTTCAATTCATCAAAAGCACTTCGTAAATATTTTCTTACGCTTAAATCAAACTCAAGCTTACGTCTCCTTGCTATTGTATAAATATTTCTAATGCCTATAATTGACTCACCACGATTTGCTGTGCTCCATTCTGGTGGAAAATTAAACCAATAACGATGTGGTTTGTTTGGGTCTCTCTCACCATCTTCAAGAAAATATGCTGTTTCTATTGGTATTGGTACTTGCTCATCATTGATATTGGCTATGGTAGGGTGTAATGTTTTTATCCTTGACATTTACTAGCTAATAAAGTTTTTGAAACGTAAAAGACTTTGTTGGTAGTAGTAGGACCTTGGTCCCGTGCTTGAAGAGCCTTTGATGTTAATCATTCGGTGGTAGTAGTGGTTATAAGTAGTTATCCATAGGATTTTCTTACAATGATGATTCTCTGGCATTTTGGGCTGTTTGTTATATTAGGCTTCTGTGTGTGTAAATAGTGTAGTGTGTGCGTATTGGTGTTTTAAATCAATTGCTTATAGTATAGTGTATTCGGTGGGTTGTATGGACCTTGATGTGTGTTAATATATATTTTTTTATATAAATTTGTTGAAAATGAAAACATCGCCAAAGTGATCTTATTTTTGTCGTTTTTAAGCCCCTTTGGTGCAAATGACCCCCAAAATGCCAGAGAATCATCATTGTAAGAAAATCCTATGGATAACTACTTCATAAATGAAATGAGCTGAACCTATGATGTGTTACTTCTTGATTAATATAAACAATTCACTGAGTAATTAAAAGTCTTCTGCTTTGTCATATTTTAGTAATAGTTCTTCTGTTTTTTTAGGCGAAAATTTTGCTAAATTAATTTTTTCTTCCTCCGTTTTTTCATATTAAACATCTCAAATTGTTTTAGGGGAGAAATCAACCATATTAAATATTATATTTAATAACAAATTAGTGCTGCAAACAAATTTGTTCTTTCTACAATTGTGTAGAAAATGATGTGAGCGGAATCGTTTAAGGAAACTGACTCTTATATACTACTCTTGCAACCAGAAAGGTATTAAATACTACACATAGCTTATACTAAATTAACACATTAATGTATGTAGTCTAAATTATTCATACATATCACGATTTATATTACAATGAATACTACATCATAGTAATGCAAATCTATTTGGTAAATATTATAAATCTACAGTGAAATCTGAATAAGATAAAAAAACTTTTCTAAAAAAAATCTCGATGAATATAATTTGAATTTCAATGTTTTAGATTTATTTTTATATACAATAAAATATATGAATATTTGATTGCAATTAAATTTATTTTTTTTTAATGACTTTCAACAAAGATATAATTATTTCAATTTCAACTAAGTCTTTTGAAAAATTTGAAAGTTATATGAACATCATTTTAATAATTATTCAAAAAATTTTTAAAATATTTGATATTAAAAGTACTATTTAATTTATTTACTTTATTTTTATTTTATTTGTTGAATAATATTTATATTTTATATAAAAATATTTAATATAAATATTATTTATCAAAAATTTTTATTTTGAAAGCTCCTTATGAAAAAATTTTACATTATAGGAAATCCGTTATAAAATAAATGCTTACAATCAACGTTAAACAATTTGGAATCGATATTCGGAATTTTACGAAAATAGAAAAAATTGGTCATGGCGGATTTAGCGAAGTTTTTTTAGCTGAATACAAAAAAAATGGAAGAAATTATGCTGCAAAAGTATTAAAAAGCAATGTGTTCGAGAGAGAAGAGCGAAAAAAAATAGAAAATGAAATAGAAATTATGACAAACGTTAGCCACCCCACAATAATCAAATATTTCGGATATTCATTACTGGATTTTTGTTTAGATCAAAGAATTGTAATTTTTACAGAGTTTGCCAAAAATGGATCTCTTAGTGATATGATTCATAGAGCGAAATCATCAACCCTTCCCCTAAATTTTGATAATACAACTCGCCAAATTATATTAATTGGTATTTCTTGCGGGATGAGATACTTACATCACAAAAATGTCATCCATTGTGATCTTAAACCGAAAAACATTTTACTAGATGAAAACTATTATCCACATATCATAGATTTTGGTGTGGCCAAATATAATCTGAAAAATAATTCTTTTGATAATCCATCTCTTTGTGGCACTTTACCTTACATGGGACCCGAAATATTTTTAAATAAAAGATGCACTAATAAAGTAGATGTTTATGCATTTGGAATTCTCATGTATGAAGTAATATGCGAAGATGATCTTTATCCAGAAATCATGGATAAACAATCCTTAACAAAAGAATTCAAGAAAAAAGTAGCTCTTTCAAAAAGCAGACCAGAGTTCAAAAAAGAAGTAAAAAATTTAATTAAAAGATTAATTCAAAAATGTTGGTCTCAGGAACCAAGCGATAGGCCCAATTTTGATGAAATTTTTGAGAAGCTCACAAATAATAAATATTTTTTAGATAATGTTGACGAAGACAGAGTTCAGAAATATGTCGAAGAAATCACAGGAAATGACACTACTTTTATGAAAACTTACGACATCATTCAAAAAGTGGAAAAGCTCTCAAACGAGAACAAAGAATTGAAAGAGCAAATTAGGTCACTCAAAGAAGAAAATGAAAAACTTTCTAACAGTTGCTCTAAATTGAAAAAGAAAATTTCTGAGATTATTCAAAAAATTGAAGTCGATTCAAATATTGTGATAAAACCGGAAAATTTGATAGAAAATGATTTATCTATTGATTTGACAAACCTTCTCAAATTGAAAGAAAAAAGTGGAAACACCTCACCACAGGCGAAAAATTCACCCAAGGCAAAAGAGAACTCAAATGTTGATCCCTCGCCAAGGAAGATCATCGTCTTGTCACCTCCAAAGGAAAATGATGAAATCAAATACATCAACCAGAGGGAAGATCTTTCTCCAAAGAAGCCTGTCTCGTTAATTAAACCAAAAGAAGATGACATTAAGTACATCAACCAGAGAGAAAATCTTTCTCCAAAGAAATCATCTTCTTTAATAAAACCAAAGGAAGAAGAAATCAAGTACATCAACCAGAGGGAAGAACTTACACCAAAGAAATCATCTTCATTGATGAAACCAAAGGAAGAAGAAATCAAGTACATAAACCAGAGAGAAGAGCCTTCTCCAAAGAAATCGATTTCTTTGATGAAGCAAAACGAAGATGAAATCAAGTACATAAAACAGAGGGAAGAATCGCCAAAGAAGTCAATTTCTTTATTAAAACCCAAAGAGGAAGAGATCAGGTACATAAAGCAAAAGGATGAGCTTGCACCTAAGAAGCCAGCTTCATTACTGCAGCAGAAAGAAGATGATTACAAGCTCGTTCGACAAAGAGAGAAGAAGAGCGATGATATTGAACGATCGCCGAGGAGGATTCTTGTTATAACGCAGCCCAAAGAAGCCAAAGAAGATGAAATCAAGTTCATAAACCAGCGTGAAGAACATCCTCCATCGAAGCCGATCATATTTTTACAGAACGAGAAAATAAACGGTCAATTCCTATTGACATCAGCTTCGCCTCGACGAATTCCACAATTTGCCAGGCAGAAAGATCAAGAAGAAGTGAATGCGAGGCCGCCAATCATTGGTGAAATCAAAGAAGAGAAAAATGACGATCAAGTTGTGAAACTTCCATCATTAATGAAGCCGAAAAAGGATGAATCATTGGTTACTATTTCTGAGTTCAATTCTTATTCATTGCAGCAACAACAGCAGATTCTTAGAAGCAAAGTAATATCAATGAACACCAACCGTACATTTATAAAGAAGCCTAAGAATCAATTCATCATAAATCTTCTTAAATTCATAAATTATCTCATCAATTTTCAATCCTTCTTTGATCCCGAAATGGACGGTTATATTGAAATTCGGCAATGCGACACACATGACGATAAATTGGACAATATTACAAGAAAGGATCAAGTCAACATTTTACACAAGACAACTGAAATTTTGTATTATAATAATATACTCATTTCTGACACCTTTCGTGAAATGGTAAGAATGTTCAAATTCATAGCAATTGAAATTAGATACTTCTCAAAAATTTTCCAGGATGCATACAAAATTGTATTGTCATTGAAACGCGTGTTCATTAACATTTTCATCTCTGGAATTAAGAAGACAGACAACACGTTCAAAGGAAACAAATTTATCGATTCAATTCGATTCGATAATTCAGTGTCAATCATCAATGATTACGCATTCCAAAATTGCTCTGAATTGAATCAAGTGAAACTTTCTTCTTCAATAACATCAATAGGTTCTGGCGCTTTTGAAGGTTGCTCTTCTTTGCAGTCTGTTTCAATACCTTCTTCTGTGACTTTCATTGATTTCAGCGTCTTCAAAGGTTGCTCTGATTTGACTGAGGTTTGTTTGCCTTCGTCTATAAAATTGATCAGAAGTAACGCTTTCTATGGATGCTCATCATTGAAGACTCTTTCTATTCCTTCTTCTGTAACGTCTATCGGCGATTACGCTTTTTATTCTTGCTCAGCGTTGGAAACCGTTTCCATTCCTTCTTCTGTGACTTCTTTGGGCGAGTTTTCATTCGGAAAGTGCTCGTCGTTGAAGCAAATAGTGATTCCTACTTCCGTGTCTTCAATTGGAAAGTCTTCTTTTGACGGATGTTTGTCTTTGGAGCAAATAAAGATTCCCAATTCAATCAAAAATTTAAATGAGCTTAATTTAAACAAGAAAACAAAGATAACTCGTATTTAGTTTTATAAAGAGAAACCAATTAAGATTTGAATAATTGAATTATTACTTAAAAAAAATTCAAATAACTATGCTTTTAAACCTTATGATTTATCAGTGATTCAATTGATCAGTACTTTTTATCCAGTAAATAATTAAATGTGCTACTCTTTATCTAAAGGATTTTCAAAATAATTTCCAGTTATTAATTAATTTAATGAATGATCTTGATGTTCTTTGTTTCATCTTCCCAGAAGATATTATGAAGTGAAATTGATCAAAAAAATTTTAGTTAAAATTGTTCTTGAAGATCAAAAAGAAGAAACACATGAAGATAATATTAAAAATGATCAGCAAAATAAAGTTGTAAAAAAAGAATCAAGTCCTAAGATTGAAGTGCAAAATAAAAAATTGGTGAAAGTTGAACAAGAAAAAAGAGAAGATAAAATGGTTCAAAAAGAAGAGAAAGAAGAAAAGCACGATTTGCTAAACATGTAACTCAAAATATATAAATGGTGTGTTAATTAGTGTAAATTAACAATAATGATTACAATTGGAAGAATATATTCCTTTACTATGTTAAAATTCACGGCCAATACTTGGAAATATTATTTCACCAATCAAAGCCGCCATGAAAACAATGAAACATTTATTCGGTGAATTAGACGATAACCAATTACGATACAACGGCCAAATAACCGTTTTCACAATAACAGGCCAAGTTACCGGCCAATAATTGTGAATTAATATGAAAAATATATCAATTTAATATTTGGCTAAAATTTCTACCTTCCATCTTGAAAAAATTGAATGAGCTTAACCTGGATAATGACCTATGACGATCATGATTTTAACCATATAAAATTCGTAATAATTTTTTTTTAATAACCAATAATGCGAATTAATCAAATATTTAATAGCTACATATTAATAATAAAATGCAGATTTTAATTCATTTAAAATGAATATTATTTTATCTTTTTTTATTAAGATAAAATTATTTTATTTTATTATCCTTTGAAAAAGTGTGAAAAAAATACGATAAGCCGTTTACAATTAATAGTCTGGCATGTTAATTCAATTTTTGCATATTACTAAACGTAATTCTAAATTATTTACTTGAATGTCTTTTTATCAAAATTGTCCTGGATGTGGAACACATATTGAGAAAACTGATGGCTGCCCTCATATGAAATGCAAGTGTAAACGCGAGTTTTGCTACAAATGTGGAAAGGATTGGGAAGGTTATAATCATGACCAATGCATTCAAAATCTACAAACAATCAGCCAATTATCAACAGATCCCATAAGCAATCAAATCAAAATTTATGTTCAATTTAACAGTCAAAATGAAGGTTTTCTTGTACATCAAACAGAGTCTGTTGAATCACTCAAAGACTTGGTTAGGCAACACTATTCAATTGATCAAAACAATCAAAAATTAATCTATTCAAATCGTCAACTTGAGAATGGCAACACAATTCAAGATTATTCTATACAAAATGGAGCAACAGTGTATTTGGTTGTCCACAATAATTCACAAGCATCATCATACAGCGTTCCAAAAGTTCAAATATTTGTTGAAGGTCTTGATAGAAGGCAATATACCATAGATGTTAGTCTAAAAGATAGAGTTGAATCTTTGAAAAATCAAATAAGTAATAAAACAGGAGTGCCTGTAGATCAGCTGAGATTAATATATGGAGGTAAACAGTTGGAAAACGGAAACACCTTAGATGATTATGGAATACAAAGAGATTCAACTATCCACTTAGTCCTTCGTTTAAGAGGAGGATTATGATAAAAAATTATTTTTTATCAAAAAAAATATAAAATAAAATTAATCTTTTCCTAAGACATATATATTTTTTTCATAATATTGGTAATTTTCAATGAATATAATAATTTCATTTCATTTAGTCAGGAGTAGACATGTTCAAAATTCACTTTTCAATTGGGAAATTTCGACCCTTTCTGAAAAACAAGTGAAGGTTTAACATGTATAGTCCGGAAAGTAATTTTTTAGAAATATTAATTTAGGCAGGGCATTTTGAATGAATATTTATTTTTTTTTTTGAGAACTTTATCTTAATATATAATAAAACAAAAATTTAATAATATAAATATTCATATGTTTTTTTTTTGGCACTTTATATATTTGTAAAGGAACTTTATATTTAAAATTTTTATATTTGTAAATAATGGCTACAAAAAAATTGCATTCAAAAAAGCCCCCACTTTTTGAGAGAGCAGATATTTCCTAAAAAATGGTGGGAAAGACATTAAAAAAAATTAATAAAGTAGTTATATATTTGCCACGATTTTTGCACTTCGTTCAAAAACCGCGTCAAATATCTCCCATCCGCGACCCCAGCCCCGCCCTGTCAGGTATGATCCCCCACTCCCATTAATGATCTTCCACTGGGCTTGCTCTCAGGATTCCTCTCAACGCTCTGCTAGGAAGGAGGCCCCGTATCGTTAATATTAAAAAAGCTATAGAAAAAGTTTTTAATTGTGTGGTTTACTTAAAACCTAGTATGAGAGTATTTATTAAACGTCCTCTCAATAAACGTCCTTTTTAAGCTTTCCAATTAGGATCTTTTTTGAAGTCATCTGGTGCTTCTTCTTCTTCTTTTTCTTCTTCTTTTTCAATCCATTCTTCTTCCTCTTCTTCCTCTTCCTCTTCTTCATCTTCATCAGTATCTGGGAAACAGCCATTTTTAATACGATCATTTTGGCATAGAATTTCCATGTATTCTTTGATGACCTCAAATTCGGCTCGATCATCAACTTCCGACTGAATTTGAAACATATTTGACCTTCGTAAGGTGTCAAAACTGAGGCGATTATGGTCAGATTTGCCTTTTCCTTTGAATGTTTTGTATAGGTAAAACATCGCCAAACCTCGAATTATTCGTTTTTGTTCAGCTCCGTTGAAATAGTAACTATTAAGTCCGACTTTTTCTGGGATTTTGTTTGGAATTTTAGGAAATCGACGAGGCCGAACTGGTTCAACTTCAGTATACTCGGTTTCAGTGTTATCCCAAATTCGGGGGTTTTCCTCTTTATCAAGAGAAGTTTCGGACCGTTTTGGCACATTTCGTAATCGTTCAATAATATCATCATGAGTTTCGACATTATCTTCAGTATCAGCTGGTTCATCTATGGTTACCTGGTGCTCGGACGACATAAGTAAAAATGAGGTGATGAGGTGAGCACGAAAAATCATATTTTTATTTGGGTCCCTCATGGGGTACCCCCTAGTTTTTGGGGTGGCGACCGTTTACCAAAAATCTAATTTTTCCTCGCGAGGTCATCACATCACTTTTTTACATGTCCCACCAAGGCAACAACACCACAAGACAAAGGCTACACTCTCAAAAAGAGAAGCAAAAGCAAACCTATGATGAAATAGGAGCTACAAATAAAAATGGTATGCAAAGGCAAATTTCTGATGGCATTCAAATTTCTACACATGGCTCAAAAAATCCACGTTTTCAACAAATAAGTCAACCAGTTCCAAATAAAAGAAGCTTATCATCAGATGAAGATTATAGCTCAGAAGTCGAATTTATTACAGAAGATGCATACAAATCTCAGCCAACACCAATAATTAAGAAAAATCAGCCAAAAGCACAGAAAAGTGATGATGACCCCAAAGAAGTTATCAAAAATTTAGATTGTCAGGAAAAAGTTGACACTCCAGAAGAAGATCAAAATATTCACCATCATCATTTAACCCTTCCATCAGACATAACCCCGGAGCAATGGCAAGAATTTGAAGACAATGGCATTCAATCAAAATCTGAAATAATTTCATGGTTAGCTGATCAGGAATTCATTCGTTTTATAGAAGATGACGAAATGAATGAAATTGTTGCACGATTGATTTGCATGGAATTATTCAAATCAAATTTGGCACATACATTTGTTGATGATTACGACGAAAACGGCAATATAAAAATCTGGACAGATATATTTATGGACCATTTCAAATCAATCAATGCTGATATTCTCGGAAAGAAAAATGAAGAAATCATGAAAACAATGTTTCAATATTATCAAGATGAAAACAATTTACCAGACGATCTGAGAAAAATTTTGAAATTTATGAAAACAAAAACCTTTACCGGTCTACATTCATATCTCAAATTGGTGTTTTCAACAGATGAGACAAGTCAAGCTACAAGAAACGAAATCGACAGGAAAGAAAGAGAACAATACATGGAATGGAAAGAAAAAGTCCAATTAGAAGATTTGAATGAAACAATCAAACCAGTGTCAGTTGAAAAGACGAAAAATAAACCAGAACCAAAAAAGAAAACAGATTCAAAAAAGAAATCTAAGACAGGAAAGAAAACAGATTCAAAAAAGAAATCTAAGACAGGAAAGAAAACAGATTCAAAAAAGAAATCACCTTCAAAAAGAAAACTCGAAAGAATGAACAGAGTTATTCAACCTGCTAAACCTGATAAACCTGCTAAATCTGATAAACCTGCTAAATCTGATAAACCTGATAAATCTGATAAACGCGATAAACCAAAGAAAAAGATCACAAGCCGATCACAAGTTCCCCGTGCGAAAGATGTTCAACAAACACCTCCACCTCCAGCGCCAACTCCAAGAATAATATTGGTCTCTGGTCATCAAAAGAGACAGATAAGAGAATTATCAGAAATGCTCCACCTGATATACCCAGAAAAAGCAGACAACGAAATAACAAAAATTGCAAGAGAAAGAGTTCTCAATCCTGACAAATTTGCTGATTCCGATGATTGGGAATTAGATGAACTACTCACTGAAAAAGAATCGCAAATTTATTGGCGAAAATACAGGGATCAAAATATTTTACAAAACAATATCAAAAAACAATTGATTAATGACACAAAAGAAATGGTGCAATTTTCACACCCTGACTGGAATGAAGAAAAATTGGAAGACGAAATTGAAAAAAGAATTCAAATAAAGTTGGACGAAGGTGAATTATTGGAAGTCTTAACCGTCTTGGATTTGGTAACTCAAAAGGAACAGGATCAATGGAGCGCTCATGTTTTATTGGTAAGACAATGGTCAACAAAAATTGATGAATTCAGTCGGATCTTATCAAAAATTCAGGACGTCTCACAAAATATCGCCAAAAAAGAAGTTGAAGAAAGATTGAAGCCATTCATGGAAAAAGGCAAGCAACCGTTTGAAGTTCAGAAATGCCATTTCTTTACCAACGAAGAGTCTGAAAAATACAAAGAATGGCAAAAGAAGGTCAATAGTGAACAAATCCTTAATCATTTAAAAAGAAGGGAATCACCAGAAAAAATACAAGAAAAAGTCATGGCTGCAAATAAACAACCACTAACAATGTCTGATGAAGATTATGATAAAGTTGTCAAACAAATGAATGAAACAATTCGCAAAAATGCCTCAAAACTTCAAATACCCGAAGACGAAATGAATGATCATTCGGATGAATTAGCAATACAAAAAAGAGCAGAATTAGAAAATGCTATCAAAATCATTCATGGCTGCAACGATGAAAAAGCAAAGAAAATTGCCGAAGAAAAGATCGAAAATTATTCAAAAACCAAAACGCACATGCAATGGTACTACCTGAGTATTGATCAATTTCTAAGACCTGACGAAAGAGAAATCTATCATCAAAACGAGACACCAAAAGACGTGGTAGATGTCCTCTCCAGTGATGACGATTTTGACGCTTTCCCACACTACGATGATTGAGAGGTCGTAATAAAAAAAACTCTCAAAAAAGATTTAGGTTTTTAATAAACCAATTTAATTAATTAATTTTTATTTATTTCTTTTCTTTATCTTTTTCTTCTTCTTTTTCAGTAGTTTCTTTTGGTATGGGAATCGGAACGAATTTGCCAGAATCATAACCAATCATCATTCCAGGCGACAAAAATGGTCGAATAAACTCAATATGAGTATCGAACCAAAGAATTAATTTGTCTTTCGATCTAATTTCTTCCCTTGAAAGACTTGGAGTTTCTGATGGAATATTATGATCAATACAATGCATCATAACTTTTGCAACTGCTGCTAATTTTTGATGGGATACATTTTCCCCATACCTTGATTTCAACATTTTCCAACCTTGAGTTCTTTTTGGATTTCTCATGTCTTTTGCAGACATAGCTGGTATATCATCTTTAATTTCAAATTGTTCAGGAACACTTTGTTTGTCCGACATTAAAAAAAATGAACTTTTTCACTAGGCGACCGTTAACCAAAAAATCTAATTTTTTCTCGTGAGGTCATCACATCATTTTTATACCAGCATGGAAGCCCGTACGATCCAACACTTACTCGAAGTTGTCGAAGCTCTTGATAGTGTTCATGAATGGAGAACTATTTCTGATGATCTTGATCAAAGAGAAAAAATGGCATATATGCTCCAAGAAGCTGCAACCAATATGAATCACATTGATGATGTTCGTGTGATAATGAATGATGGAGATAGCTCAAATGAAGAAAAAGCTAACGAACTTGAATGCTTCTTCATTGAAGAATTAAAGGCAGGTTTGAAAAATCTCAAACGCTGGAACGAAAGGAAATAATTAATTAAATAAACAATTCAATTTACTGCATTTTTTGACACTCTTTTTATTTTTGCATTTTTTGACACTCTTTTTATTTTTGCATTTTCTGACAATTCAAATAGGATCTAATCTATAACGAGGTAATATTTGAGTATTTCCTTTAAGATCTTGTATTAAATATTTACCATTTTGAAAACCTTTTACAAAAAATCTACCAGGTTGAGTTATTGATCGTCTTTTTTTAAGAGTGTCTTTATTATTATATACAATTACTTCTTGGTTTTCTTTTAAATTATAACCTTTTTGAGCAGAAACATTATAATTAGCTTGAGAAATACGTCTACAAATAAAAGTATATAAATCAGAATTATTTTGCATTTGACTAGGAGAAACATTCATACCTGCATATTTTGACAAGGTTAAGTGTGGGGCATTATTATATTGAACAACTAATTCTTTTAATATTTCAGGGGAGATTTCTCGTTGAACTTCAAAAGCCATATCTCTCAAAGTTCTAATAATTCTATCAACTATACCTAATGAAGAATGTAATGGGCTAGTTGTTTGTTTTTCACCTGGTTTTCGTAAAAATGATGGATAATGATAATCATCCATTCTATCAACAGGTTCCCATTTAATTCCATTTGAGTTTAAAAAATTAATTGTTTCTTCAGAACAAAAACCTTTTTCACCATCTCCGGTCAATATTTTAGGTTTCATTCCTTGTTGAAATAAAGTATTTAAAGCTTTTGTTATTGAAATAGATGTTTTTTGTCCAGCAGTCATAATTTTATTTATATCACCAAAACATTCTCTACCTAAAGGAATTGCATATAAATATCGACTATTGGCTTCTATACAAATTAAGTACCCAACATTTTTTTCAAACATAATATCAATTAAATAAGTACCAGGTTCACATAATTTATGTAAATAATATTTTTTATTCTTATTAGTTGGAAATTGTTTCTTTTGAACATAATCATCTTCAGAAACATAATTTGGCTCAATAACTTTTTCAAATTGTTTTAATAATACATGTCTTTTATTTTTATTTCTAAATGCAATATCAGGTACATTTGTTTTACCTTTGAATTCAACTATCATTCCTGGTTGTTCCATAATTTTTGTAATATATATTTCATACCATTCTTCCATAGTATATTTATCTTTACCTTTTTTCCATCCAGAGGTCAATTTTTCAAATTCAGGAAAAGTACGAATATTTTCATTATGTAAATTATTAATTACATGGTTCTCAATTTTTTCTTCAAAACTTAATTCATCATCAGGAATTTTTTCATCAGTGATTACAGGTAATGATTCAGATAATACTTTTCGAAATTCTGAATAAGCATTATAAATTTGTTCAAATTCATCATCAGTTACAAAATCTTTTTGATACCCTTTATAATTTCTAGCTTCATTTGGCATTATTAATTTCTTTTGATAAGCTTTCTTTTCTAAATAATTCATTAATTTTTCACCTTCTGACGATAACATTTAAATTTCAATAAAGAGCGGTTTTGACAGACCATAATGTTATTTGTTTTCATGTCTTCGATTGAAATACCTATCAAAGAAATGGAAGAAAATTTGGAGAGTCTTCGAAAAGAAAATTTGGAAATAATGAAACAAATATGGAAAATTCAAAATAAGGCTCCATCTTCCACAAATGAGGATGCAATTATGACTTTTGATGAATCCAAATTGTCTCAGGAAGACCAAGAAGAATTGGACCGATTACGAAAAGAAAAAGAAAAACTCAGGAATCAAATGGAACCATTAGACCGTTTCATTTCCGATATCAAAAGAAGCGAACAAATGCAAGACAATTGTCTAAAAGCCTTCGGAATTGGGGTAAAAATTGGCAAACTGGAATCAAAATATCCAGATTTGACTCCCGAAGAACGACAAGAATATGATCAATTACTAAATGAATTTCAAGAACTTTTAACGTCTTAAATAAAAAAGCAGTTTTGACACTTCACTTTTATTTTTGTTTTCATGTCTAAATTGGAAGAAGCTTACGAGAAATGGGATATCTTAGATGAACAAATAAATGCCATCGAAAAAAAGGCAGGAATTATTGGTAATCAAATGGTTTATGATGATAAAGATTTTAGAAAATTAATGGATTTACGAAGAGAAAGAGACAAAGTAGAAAAAGAAATTGAACTTTTAAGAAAAGAATTAATTAAATAAAAAAGTTACCTTAATCTATATTTCTTATCATTATTATTATTGAATGAGCAGTATTGTAATATTTTTTGATGAAAATCTTGATAAGTTATGGATTTGAAATTTTTTGCTTTTGCCCATTTTTTAAATTCAGTCCAGGCTTCAAAAGCTATATAACCATTTCTGAATTTTTGTAAGTTTTCCTCAATAAATAATTTTTCAGGAGGTTTTGAAAAGTTCATTAAATACATTCTAGCTTGGGTATTAGGAAATTGTGCAGGATTGAAATCAGATAAATCAACAGTCAAGAAAAAAGTAATTAAATTGTTTTTGAAATCTTGTGTCTTAATAAGATTACGTAAAGGTTGAAAATAGTCTTGACCTTTCATTGGATAACAATTTGTAACAACAAATCTTCTATCGTCTTCATCAATTCGAATAGGAGCAGGATTGTTTGTTAAGAAGATGAAATTGGCAACATTTTCTTTAGATTCAGGATTTCTATGTTTTCCTTCAATAGGAGCGAATCTTTCTGTGATTAACGTTTTTAATCTTTCATGTTGTTTAAGATATTTTCGATCGTTTTTATTAATATCTTCCTTTTCTGAACATACCAATAATTTTTTGTTTAAGATTTGTAAATTAAAATTGCTTGTAATATTATCAAAGTTTGCATTTGGATCAGAATATTCACCTAAAAGTTGACAAAGAACATTAGTAAATGTATTTTTCCCACAACCCTGTATACCAATAAGAACTAATGCAGTACCTGTTTTACCATCTGGATGTTGAAAAATAAATGAAATCCATTTTATGATATAATCATATAATTCTTCATTAGAATTTGCAATAACTCTAAAAATATGATCCAAATATGGTTGAATCACATTTTGTGTACAAAGAATTAATCTTGAATAAGGATACCAATGAAAATATGAAAAAATGTTTGGATCTTCGGAATAGAATTTCATTGATTCATAAGTAATGAAATCCATATTCTTCCCAAAGGAAACAACATCAAATGCAGTAATTGCTTTCTTTGTATTTTTACCAACTTTTGAATACCCTAATTTAATATTTTTCAATATTGGCGCAAATTGAGTAGGATTTAACATTTCTAACGTATTTGATTGTTTAATTATGAAGATATTGTCTAGTTGAATATAACAACAAACTTTTTTGAAATCAGTAAAGAAATCCCCAACACGAATTCCAGTAGAAGAATATTTTCTTTCATAATTCTTATTTTTAAATGAGATTATTGAACAATTTTCACCAAAATCAATTTGAACAAATTGGTTAATTGTATTATTGAAATATTTCTCCCAAATAACATTTCTTTGAGATTCTGAGAGTGCATTCAAAATTGGGAAGATCCAATGATTTGAAACTTCTGGATGATTTTCTTGACTACCAATTGCTTGAAGATCTTGTTCAGAATTTTCTTGATTTGAAAGATACCAATTTTTCACAATATTGTACAAATGGTTTGAATTATATGGAGCATGAAAGATATATTTGATAGAATTATTTAAATTTTCAAGTGTTGGTTCAAATAAATTTAACAATCCAACAACATCATCAGGAAACAATTCAATGAGATTTGTATTTATTTGAAAATCACGATCATGAAACTCTTGACCTTGATATTGAGGAAAGACATTCTCATTTATATTTTCCATTTGTCTAGCTTCTGGAATTAAGAAATCATCAGAGAGGAGGGTTGGTTGATTCATCGATACAAAAATAAAAGTGACTGTCAAAACCGTTATTCATTTTTTAATTAATGTCAAGTGATAACGAATTACCTCTACACTATTCAACTGGTGGTTCACCTCAATATCAATTATCACCAAACATGCAAAATTTAAATAATAGTTTTCAAAACTTTGTTGTTAATAATGAAATTGATGAATGGGAAATAGACCGTGATTTTAATGAACCTCAACCAATAAATACATCAACGTCTCCAAACGAAGAAGAATTTTATGCAGGAATCAATCAAATTGTAGAAAAACAATTAGAAGAACATCCAGCAAATCCAAACCGTCACGGAAATCCAAGACCACCAGATTGGGGAGATGAATTGGAGACAAGACTCAACAAAAGAAATTGTTTTGAAGATTTTTTGAAAACTCTTGATAAAAATAGAGAATATCCAATTGATGAAATTGTCTATTTGTACAATCAATTTTTTCATACCCAAATTTCCAACAAAGGATTTGGAAAATTAAATGATGTAAAAAAATATTTTAAAGCAAAAAGGAAAAAAATAAATCAATTTCAATTAACTTATTATAAAAGAAGAAAAGAAAAATGAAAATTTTCGTATTGCACAACATTGCACTACATTGCACTACATTGCGCAACATTGCACTACATTGCGCAATAACTAAAAATTTTCACTCACAAAAAGTTTAATAAAAATTTTAATTCAAAAAGTTCATTTTTATATCACTTTTTACAATGAGCTGCTGTAAATGTTGTCTGAAATGGTTCTTCAAAATAACAATAATTCTATGCATCCTGATATTCATTATTGCGATTCTGGCTGCGGCTGAGGAAGAAGATGAAGAAAGAAAAAGGAGAGAGCAAGAAAGTCGAGGCACATCAACAACTCAAAATTATGTTGAAACAATTTATGTCCAAGATCCAGAACCATATTATACGAACGATTTAGATGATTATTCATGGGGAGGTTATCGGTCATCATCATCTCGATCAAGAAAAAAATCTAGAAATTCTAGAACTCCAAAAAAGAAAACAACAAGCAGAAAACGAAAAACTGGAGGTCGTCGCCGACGATAATTTTAATTCAAAAAGTTAAAAATTTAAATTTTTATTAAAGATTTTTATCTTCTAATTTTTGTTGATATTTTTGGAGATCATCATGAAATTTTTTTCGTAGAGCAGTTAAATTTTTCATTATTCTTTCGAATTTTTGTTTTTTCATTTCCAGACGGTCAATATCTCTTTTGATTCGTGAAGCATAAGAATTTAGAGACTGGATTTTATCAATTTGTTCCATAAGTTGTCTTTCTTCATTATGACATTTCTCTTTTTTGAAAGACATCCACAAAATCAACAAAAGGATGATCATGAACAATCTCATAAATAAAAATGAAAACCGTTAGAACGGTTATTCAAAAAGTTCATTTTTTTAAATGCAGGGCCAACAAAGTTTACCTAGTGAAAAACAAAAAGAATTAATAAATTTGTTAAAATTCACTAGAGGTGAAATTGAAAAAACTTGTGATCAAATGATCAAAATGACTGAAGAATTCTTTGATCAAGAAATTGATTTAAAAAATGATTCTCGTCCAGAGAGACAAGAACAATTACATTCTTTACTAATAACAGTTGGGATTTTAGCAACTTCCAACAGAGAGAATTTCCAAAAATTGGAAGAAACGTTAAAGAATAAATAAACATAACCGTTTTTTAACCGCTTTCATTTTCATTTATGACTGTTACTGAACAAGACCTTGAATTAGAATTTAGAAAATTGTTCAAAAATGATATCGTGTCTGATTTCCGACATTTAAAGTTATTTTTCATGTTCAAATTAAATGTTATGATCAATGATCTTGAAAATAACAATCTTGACCGATTTAAGAAAGAAGTTCATGACACACCATTTGTTTTCACAACAATGATTGAACATGATTTCTTTAATAAGATTCAAATCTACAATTCAAGAGAGAAAATTTTAACTACTCCTTAATAAATAAAAAGAGATTAAATTTGTTTATTTATTTTTTTTTAAAGTCCAACTGAGTCAGAGTCTGAATTAATATTTTCAGTTGGAAATTTGGTTTGATTTTTGCAAAAGATAATTCCAAGAGCAATAGTCATAAGAATTATTAATGGAATAGATACAGATAAACCTATTATTTTTGATACATTCTTTTGTTCACTATCTGATGGAGAGAATTGATATGAGAAATTGAAAAAATAGGATTCAGAGAAATTGAAAAAATAGGATTCAGAGAATTGATCTGATATAGAGAATTGAAAAGATGGTGAAAGAGATGGTGAAAATGATGGTGAAAATGATGGTGAAATTGATGGTGAAAATGATGGTGAAAGAGATGGACTAAATGTTGGAGATAAAGATGGTGAAATTGATGGTGAAAGAGATGGTGAAATTGATGGATTTAATGATTCATTTCTTAAATATGCAATACCTCGAAATTGGATGCATGTATGTTGTTGAACATTAATAATAATATTTGTTAGCATTTGTGGAAATTCATTTGATTCAAAAACAATTATCCAATCTTGTGCAATCTCGGATTTTTCATTGATGAGATAATTTTGAGAATTCCATAAAAGTTCAGCCTCACCATGATCGGTATGAATTTTACCAATTATCCAAAATTTCCAAGCAGTAAATGATTGTTTAAGTGTTAAATTGTTTGCTAATCCTGAATTTGTCCAACATTCTAAGTCATCATTCGGTATTGGAGAATCCCATTTACCATTAACAATTTCCCAATCAAAACAAGAAATCCATTCAGCATCATCAGGTATTCCTTCAATTGATGGTCGATTAATGAGTATCAAAAAGATAACCAACATTTAATAAAAATGAAAACGGTTTTGACACTTCACTTTTTATTAATGAAGTCTTGGTACGGTAACTATTCAAAAGAAGATATTGATGAAACTGTTAAAGAAATGGAAAAAGAAGAGGAAGAAGACGATCCTCAAGAGTCCATAACTGATTACCTAGATGACGCAAAACGTCATAATGCTCATTTAAAACTGGAAATTCAAAGCGTGGATAGTACAGTGGAAGATTTTCATAAAATGAGTTCGTGTCTTCATGAAACTCTTGAATATCATCTCAAATTCGAAAAAAAAGTTCGAAAATATCAGAAAGCTCTCATTCTCAAAATGAATGAAGTTATTGATAGTTTCAATAACAAAGAAGAATTAAAGCAAAAATTGGAAGAACTCCAAAAAATAATTAAAGGAGATTAAATAAATAAAGAAATAATTTTTTACTCTTTCAATATGACTGATAATTTTATTTTTTTCGGTGTGGTTGATTTTTTTTGTTCGATGAAGTTGATTAAGGTTTGAGTGTTTTGAATTACTTCAGCTTTTTTGGATTCATATTTTTGTTTCTCTTTCTCTAATTCCTCTAGGAAACTTTCATAATCAGGATCATTCTTCAATTTCATAATCTCTATATCTAATTCTTCAACAGTATGTATTTGTCTAATTAATTCATCAATTGAACTATTCAAATTTTCTTTGAGTAGATTCAAACTATGAGTAGGTAACATTTAAAAAAATGAATAACGGTTTTGACACTTCACTTTTTATAAATTTAATTTATCTTTTTATTTTTTTTATCCTCTTACAAAAACAAAAATGATAGTAGAGCAAATAAATGAAAATTATGAATGGTTACAATATAATGAACATTTGCGGATTATACGTTCAAAGAAAGATAATATGTTTCAAGCAAATAGTATAATTAGTGCTTGTCAATCAACAAAGAAAATTAAGAATTGGAATGAAAATAAACAAACAAAGGAGTTATTTCAATTTATTTCTGAGTCGGTCGGAATTCCGACTGACCAAAAGTTATTAGAAAATCGACCAAATTTACCGAATAATTTGAAAGGAATTTATGTTCATAAATTATTAGTAAATCATATAGCAATTTGGGCTTCACCTACTTATTCATTCTTTGTTCTAAAATTATTAGATGAATATTTTGAAAAACAAAGACAAGAACAAAAACCAAGATTAGTACCTAAAAATAGAGAATATGATTATAAATTCTTAATTTGGTTAGAAGAATTAAAAGATAATCCAGAAAAAGTTAAATTGCATTTAGTCAAACGTCATAAAGATTATTATCGTGATATCAAACCAAAAGAAAAAAATCAATGGTATTTCAAAGATAATATGCCAATAGCTATGACACCAAATAGAGATATAAAAGATATTATTCGTAAGAATTTTGGTACAAATGATGTCTCAATTCATAGTTCTGTCATTACTGCTTCAAAAACATGTTTAGATAAATTAAAGAGGTTAATAGATGAATTTTTTAGTCATTATCAGGAATGAGAGATAAAAATTCTTCAAATTTTTGTTCAAAATGTTCTTGACTCATTCGATAATCTTCTTCTAGATCATGTAATGAACCATATTCTGATCCTCGATCTTTCCAATAATAATATTTTTCTTCAAGTTCTTTAACACTTTTGAATGCTTCTTTAACTTCATCAAATGCTTTCTTTAATTGGTCAGACATTTTGAAAAATGAAATAAAAAAAAAACGGTTTTGACAGACCATTATTTTTAAATGAGTGAACCTGACTTTTTCGAAGAGAAGAAAAAGATTGATGATCAAACAAGAGATTTTCTATCGAATGTTCGAAATGATTTGAATATAACGAAAGTTCTCATGCAAAAAATAAATTCTCAACTTGATGAACTAACTTCAAGATTGGAACGTTTAGAAAGTTCTGTCCAAAGAATTGATCGAAAAGTTGCTGAACGTGGTGTTCAAATCGAACAATTAATAAAAGACGTTTTCGTTCTTCAATTAACTCGACCTAAATAAACATTTTCTTTTTAATTAACGGTTTTGACAGACCATTATTTTTATTGTAAAAGAAAGTTAACATGACAACAACTATTAGAGCGAATCCTAACAGATTAATGGAGATTTATAATCTCTTAACGAATGGTAAAGAAACGTTTAAAGAATTCTCTAAAAAGAATGGGGATCGGAGTAAAGAAATATTAAATGAGTATATTATACAAAAAGTCAAAGAAAATGGTTACGATGGAAAATTGAATGGAGATTCAATATTTTGGTTCGTTAAAGGTTTAACTCATTCAAATCTCCCTCAATATTTAAATCAACCCCCAGAACCAAAACCAGAAAAAGAATTTACTGAACCCCCACCTAGTGCGAATGTCAGTGAGCCAAAGACAATTGAGCCAGAAAAATCATCATTGAAAGAAATCATAGAAAAAGCTCCGCCAAATGTACCATTGAGAAAATTAGTTCCACCGCATCCAGAGGCGAACGTTAGTGAGCAAAATGTACCTTTGAGAAAATTAATGCCCGTTAGTGAGCAAAATGTA
Source organism: Tritrichomonas musculus (assembly GCA_039105265.1). Classification (NCBI taxonomy): domain Eukaryota; phylum Parabasalia; order Tritrichomonadida; family Tritrichomonadidae; genus Tritrichomonas; species Tritrichomonas musculus. The sequence goes on along the minus strand of JAPFFF010000038.1, from coordinate 1,056,824 downwards.
CCTTTGAGAAAATTAGTTCCACCTCCTGAGCCGAAAGAATATGAACCAAAAAGAACAACTGATCCTTATTTCTTAAATATTCAGAATTCAATTAGACCTCATTCAAAAGATGATTCATTTATTCAATTCATGAAAATTAATAATGAAAATGATCAAGATAGAATTGTTGATGGTTATATAAAAATGTTAAATGATTCACCAACTGATTGGAGAATTAATTTTGAACAATTAAATGATTATGGTCGAAAGAAATTATTTCCATTCTTACGAAAGAAATTTGAAAATGAAATAGGTGAATTAGCTGCAACAGAAAAATATAAATTATCTTATTCAGTTGGAGGTCAATGGCATTCTGTACCTTTAAATGGAAAAACTTATGAAGAATTATTAAAGAATTTAACAGAAGAGAATTTCATTTATCAAATTGAAAAGAATCCAGGTTGGGAATATGATTTAGAAGGTCAAAGATTGCCTGAATTTTCATTATTTTCTCAAATCAAATTTAGTATATTAAAACATCCAAAACATAAAAATACAGTCGATGGAGGATTCTTTAAATATTTATTAAAACCTGGTTGTCCAAAAGTATTAGTTGATTACCTCGTTCGATTACAAATATTTGATAGTTTAATTAATGAAAAGACAAAGAAAATAAAAGAAGAATTAAATGATTGTTGTTTCATTTATGCTTTACAACAAACTGGTAATTATTCTGAATCATTATTAAATCAAATTAGATTACGTATACAAAATAGATATTTATCACAAAGTAGTATTAATCATTTATGTGAAGAATTTAATATTCATCTTAATTTAACTTATATTGATGATAATTCTGTTGCTCAAAAACAATCTGTACGTTCAATGGATAAAGGTAAAAGAAAAACATATATGGGTATACAAAAAGCTGAACCAGAACGAACTCATAAATTCAATGTATATCAAAAACATTATTTCATCGAAGAAAAGACACCATTTACATATTATTATATCAAAAATATTGAAAAGTTAGATGAAGACAAATATAATAAAGATTGGATTACAGATCATTGGACAAAAGGTAGATCATTTATAACTTCTTCAAACTTGATTAGAGAATTATTTAAGAAAAATTATTTCATTCCAATTAATTATTCACAAGAACATTTATTACATTCAATATTTTATAATGAAATTGATCAAGATATTTCAAATACTACATTAGAATATAAAGATGAATATTGTTGTAAATTAATTGAACCAAAAACAAAAATAATCAAACAAGTAGAAACTTCTTATTGGTTTTGTGATTTTGAATCTGATACAAGTTCAAAAATTCATATTCCATTCTTATGTTGTTTACATTCATTAGATGGGAAAATTAAGAAAGAATTCTTAGGTGAAAAATGTAATATAAATCTATTGAAATATTTACCTACTGATTCAATTTGTTATTTTCATAATTTGGCTTATGATATTAGAATGATTTTACAAAACAATAATCAAAATATAAAAATATTATCATCAATTATTAAAGGAAATCAATGTTTTAATATGACTTTGAAATTTGAGAACAAAAAGATAACATTTAAAGATAGTTATCCAATTTTCTCTTGCAAGCTATCTAATCTACCATTAATGTTTAATATTCCTTGTGAAAAAGAAATTTTCCCATACAAATATTATACATTTGAAAGATTAAGAACAAATAAAGGTCAAATTAATGAAGCAGGTAAAGAAGAAGATAAAACATGGACTGAACAAGATTATCAATTATTTCGTTCAAATATTAACAAAATTAAGGGATGCCGTTTAAGTAATAATGAATTTGATATGTGGAAATATGCATTATTTTATTGTCATCAAGATGTTCGAATATTAAGAGAAAGTTTTGTTAAATTTAGACAAGGTTTCATTCAAGATTTCAAAATCGATCCATTCAAATATATTTCAATTTCTTCTTTAGCTAATGATGTATTTAATCATAAAGTTTATTATGGTCATGATTTATATTCAGTAGGTGGAATTGTTAGGAAATTTTGTTCATATGCTGTTTATGGTGGTAGATGTATGACTGCTTATAACAAAAAGTGGCATATCACTGAAAAATTAGCAGATTTTGACGCAGTTAGTTTATATCCTTCAGCAATTCATAGATTATATACCGTTCAAGGAAAACCAGTAGTAATATCCAAAACAGAATTAAATTATGAATTTTTATCAAAACAAGGTGCATATATAGTAGAAATTTTAGTTACTGGAATTCATAAACATTATCCATTTCCATTAATCGTTAAGAAAACAAAAGATGGTAACCTTAATGATGATAAATTCGATAAACCTTTCAAAATGATTGTCGATAATATTTATTTAGAAGATCTCATTGAATTTCAAAAAATAGATTTCGAATTAATTAGAGGTTATTATTGGCCTGGAAAAAGAGAATATCATATCCAAAAAGAAATTCAAAAAATATTTGAGAAAAGATTAGAATATAAAAGTCAAGACAATCCTTTACAAAATTTATATAAATTAATTATGAATAGTTGTTATGGTAAAACTATTGAAAGACCTATTGAAAAAGATTTTAAATACATTAATGATCAAGATACTTTAGATAATTATTGGATCAAAAATTATAACAAAATTGTTGAAGATATTGAATTACAAAATAATATGCATGCTGTTAGAATATTGAGACCAATTGATAAACATTTTAATTTTTCATTATTAGGTATTCATGTATTAAGTATGTCAAAAAGAATCATGAATGAAGTGATGTGTCTTGCATTTGATATTGGTTGCCATATTTATTATCAGGATACTGATTCAATGCATATTGAAATAAATGATTTACCAAAATTACAAAATGCTTATAAAGAAAAATATAATCGAGAACTCATAGGTAAATATTTAGGTCAATTCCATTCAGATTTTCCAACCATAAATGGTCACAAAGAAATGCCAGAATCAATTGAATCATACTTTTTGATGAAAAAGATGTATATTGATAAGTTACAAGATTCTACAGGTGAAATTGATTATATGACTCGTGGGAAAGGATTAACTGAACAATCTATTAAATATGCTTATAAGAATGAATTTGATAATGATCCAATGAAATTATATAAATATTTATACGAAGGGAATCAACAAACATTTGATCTTACAAAAGGTCAACCATGTTTCCAAATGAATAAAAATATGACTGTATCAACCTTAAATGAATTCAAAAGAAGAATATCAACACCATATAAAGAAGGAAAGAGAGAAAAATATTTTGAATACTAATGATTGTTTACTTACCTAAACTTTAACCAAAATTCGAGAAGACCAGCAAATGTTAAAATTAAGATCAACAACAATCCATAAACACCAATTCGGAGGTGGAGAATCACAAGAATAATCATCATTGTGGTCAATTCTTTCATCAGATTGATCAATGGTTCAGACATTAATAAAAATGGTCTGTCAAAACCGATCTAACCGTTATTCATTTTTTTCAATGTTATTTGTATGTTACCAATGATGCTTTGTCAAATCTCCATCCTTCGAAGTTTTTTCAAATATCTACATTTTAGATGATATGAATAGGGAAGCCATTCGATTTTAGCGAGCATTTCATTTTTATTTCAAAGTGTGGAAGAGAGAATCTGAAAGAAAGAATCCAAGAGTACATCTAATGCCCATGATTTAATTAAACAATAAGCTTTTTTAATTTTTTTAATTTTTTATTTTGTCTCAAAAATATATGACAAAGACTAGGATCCGTTGGAATACTCAAAAAGTGAGAGAAGAAATGGCTAAAGAAAATTGTATATTATTAGATGATTACAAAAGAGGAGATATTCGTATTCATTATTTATATGAAGGTAATGAATTTTCAGTAAGGTGGTCAGATTGGATGAAAAAAGATAGGCCATCAAGACCACATTTGAAAGGAGGAAATAGAAAAATAACAAAATCAAAGAGTGTTGATAACTTAAATAAAACTTTTGAAGATCCTGAAAATGGAGAAGAGGAAAATGAAAATGAAGAAGATTTTAATGAGATAGAAAATGAATTACATCAAGAATGAACTCAAAGAAATTAATGATACGTTATTCTTAATATTGGAATGGAGATTTGCAAATTCACAAGAAATGAAAAATTATTGGATGAATGAAATATTCAATAAATCAATTGGACTATTTGATCAAAGAATTGTTTTAAATTTAAGAATTGCTAATCAAATTGATACTCATTTCATTAATATGTTAGAGCAATTTATATTAGAGAAGTTAGAACTGGAAATAGGTTTGATGTAATTAGTTTTTTGAAAAATTAATTTTAATGAAAGAATCAAATGCCAGTAAAAAAACAAAGAAGGACGACACCGAAAAAGAAAGCACGACCCCCAGCAAACCCCGTAATGATCTTTACAGTCAAATCAGGATCATCAAATGCAACAGGATCATCAAAAGCAACAAGACCACCAAAAGCAATAAAAGAACTTGTACTCCCAGCATGGTATACGGATTTGTATAAACCATCACCAAGATCATTTCGGAATACAATCCATATCAAAACCAAGCTCAAAAAAGATAAAAAGGATCGAAGAAAAGAACGATAAAAAATAATTTTATTTTTTGATAATTTAATGAAAAATCAAAAATAAAAGATGGTATCGAAAAAAAACAATCCAGGAAAAAACGCTAGACGTGCAAGGAATATAAAATTCGCAACAGGACCACCACCAACAACAACCTCAGCGAAGACATTATCTGATATCAAAATCAAAAAATCAACAGCAAAGGTATTAAATCAAGCAGGAGAAGCAATGCAAGCAGCAGCTGATGTAGTAGAAGCAACAGCAGCTCCAGCTCCAAAGACACCAAGAAAATATTTAGATCTACCTGCTTATGATTGGTCACATGTTAATTTAAAAGATTTACAAGATTTTGCGAGAAAAGAAGGAATCCATTTTTCACCTGATGATACAAAAGAAACATTACAAGCAATTCTTGCACGTTGGGCAGAAACAGGATATAAAAATAAAAGAAAAACATCAAATAAACCAAGACAACCAAGGAAAAAACCGAATGGAACAAGAAAACCACGAGAAAGACATTATGGACCTCGATTACCAAGAAAAACAAGATCAGATAAAGGACAAAAGAAAGGAGAATTGAAAAAAGATGGAACACCTAGAAAGAAACCAGGACCACAAAAAGGATATAAAAGAAGAACAAAGAATTAAATTTAAAAATTGAAATTCGATATTATTTTTGTAAGTAAAAATGTCAAAAAAAGTGAATACAACACGATCAAATACAACATCAGAAGCGAAAAAATTAATGAAACAAATATCAAATGCCAAAATGAGAACAGATGTTGGAAAAGGAGATAGTTATTCTTTTACTGATGATAGATATTATAGAATCAAAACAGTTGATAATTTGGTTCATGTAATCAAAGGAGTTCATGAATATGTTTTTACTCCAAGAGAATGGGCAAAAAGGAAAAAAGGAACAAAAATTGTAGCTCAAGAAGTCAAAAAAGCTCATTCTGATGACCTGAATGCAGCATTAGCTTGGAAACGAAAAAAGAAAGCAGGAGAGAAAAAACAAGAGAAGATGGAATGGGTACTCAAAGGAGGAATTCCACCACAGTTACAGTCGAAAGAAAATGAGCCAAAGCCAAAAAAGGAGCGCCAAAAAAGAAAATGAGCCAAAGCCAAAAAAGGCGAAAGAAAATGAGCCAAAGCCAAAAAAGGCGAAAGAAAATGAGCCAAAGCCAAAAAGAACAAGAGCAAATGTTCCTAGAGTAAAAGATTATGTTGATGCGAAAGAGAAGAAAAGATTAGATAAAATATATAAAATGATAGCAAAATATGGTGAAATACCAAAAGCTAAAAGAATAGAAAAATTACAAAAATTAGGATATAAAGTAGATAACAATACAGATGACGAAAAATTAAATATCTGGTTACATGAAGCAGATTGTATTCAAAAAGGTCGATATCAATATTTATCTTATGGAACTTTATTTAATGCAATCAATTCTATAGACTTAGAAGATGTTGAGCTCAATCCAATTCCAGCAGATGCAACAAGAATGGATTTAGCCCAAACAATGAAAGATATAGCAAAAGGTAAATTTGGGAAAAAATCAAAAAAGACGAAGACAAGAGCAAATGTTCCTAGAGCAAAAGATTTTGTTGAAGCGAAAGAGAAGAAACAAACAAAAAAGAATTCTCAAAAATGGGACTCATTGAGTAAAAATGATTTGTTTGATTTATTGAATCAAAATGGATATTTTGTCAATTTTAATTTATCGAAACAAGAATTAATTAAGCAATGTAAAGATAATGGAATAACCATGCCAAAACAAAAACAACAGAGAAAACCAAAACCGAAAAAGGCGAAAGATAGTGAGCCAAAACCGAAAAAACCGCTATCTGAAGCAAAACAAAGAAATCAAGAATTGAGAGAAAAATATAAAGGAATTAAAATTGATAGTCTTCGAAGATTGTTAAGAAGAAATGGGATTGATTTTAATGAAACAATGAAAAGAAAAGATATTATTGAATTAATTGAATCAAATAATCTAGTATATAAAAAGAGAGAAAGAAAACAAAAACCAATAACTGAAACAAATGTGGCAGTAGGAACACCCATTCCTCCTCCACCTCCACCGCCAGTGAGCGTTAGCGAACCTGTGCAACCACCAATAACAGAAACAAATGATGCAGTCGGTACTCAAACTCAAAGACCTTCATTATCTAATCGATCACAATATGCTCAAACAATGGTGAAAAGATTAAATGAGCAAAAAAAAACTCTAACGTAGTTCATGTAAATCTTCCAATACAAAAACCAGAACCAAAACAAAAACAAAAACAAGTTATTACAACTCTTCCAAATATTGAGAAATTCAAACAAAATATTATTCAAGATTCAATAAAACCAACAAAAACGGTTCAAAAAGAGTCACCGTTAAGAACTCAATATGATGATAATCCTGAATTTTATGATAATTATTTTGATAATCCACAATCTGATTTTGAAGATAATTATTTTGATAATCCACCATCTGAATTACCAAAACAAGAACCAATAGTCGAAATTGATTATAATTATGTTCCAATTGAAGATGATCTGAGAATAACCAATTCAAATCAACCAAAACAAAAACAAAAACCAAAACAAAAAGGAAAATGGAGGTCCAAAGATGAGATATATAATGAGATGGTCAAGAAATTAGAAAGGAAAGGAATTCCAATTCCTGAAGGTGCAACTATCAAACAATTAAAAGATTTAGATAAAACGGTTAAAGGGCAATCTGGTCGACCAAAAAAATAAATGAAAGGTCAACGATATGTACACAAGTCAAAGTGGAAAATAATTTGGGTTATTGACGATGATGGTTCTAGAAAACCGTTTCTTCTTGATGAAAAAGGTTCATTGGCATTGATGTATTTTCCAAAGAATGAAAATAGAAATCTTCGAAAAGAAATACAAAAAATTTATCCCAAAAAAACACTTCATCCAATTGGACCAATTCGATTTCATGATTTTAGAAATCAAGATAAAGGTTGAAATATTGGCTTATTGAAAATATTTGGATCTTTTCTTGGATTTAATAAGACTGCTGGTTTAGCACTAATTTTTTTATTAAAACTTCCAAATGCCATTCTTTTTATTTATTTTTAAAAAAATGACTTTATCATTACCAAAAGCTTTAAAGGACGATAGACAAGAATTAAGACATTTATTTAGTGAAATCAAAAGTGAATTATTTGATACATTTATGAATACAGATAGTTTTACTGAGTCTTGTGAATGTATGAATATTTCAAAAATATAAGTGTTATAGAAAAAGAAATAGAAACAGATTTTAATGAACTTGAAGATATTATATTTAGGATGAAACAAACATTAGATCGCACATTAGTCATCAAAAAGTATTTTCAAATTTCATAAATTTTTTCAGAAACTCAAAAATGATTAAGAAAAGAGCAGCGAATGCAGGAGTAAATGCTAATATTTCGTTAGAGCCTTCAGCAGCTAGTCAAAGTACAAACAACTTAACAAATAATATAATAATTAATAAAAGAGATGATGGGAAAGAAGATATTGTTATAACTCGTGAAATTGAATTACCTGATATCAAAAATATTGAAATTGAAAAAGATGTTAAATATTTAATTTTAGAAACATATGCAAAAATATTATTAGATCAAGATAAAGCTTTAATTTCGAATTTAATATCTAAAAATTGTATTATTATACCAATTGCAAGTTTACAAGAAATAATCAAAACAATATTAGGTAAAAATTGTTCATCTGTAGAAATTTATATTGATGAAGATATTAAATGTTGTGCATCTAAAGCATCACCTATTCGAAAAATTGAAGCAATAAAAATAATTAATGAAGATGGTGAAATGGTAACAGATTTCAAACAAGTTTATAACAAAGAATTTAATGATTTAGTTAATGTTTATCATCTTTGTTTGAAATATGTTGTTGTATAAGATCGAACTTTTATTGATACACATTCCATTTCAATTGCTTAATGTAAATCTGTCTGTCTAGATATTGATCTAAATTCATTCTTACATTAAAGTCATATTTATCATCTGTAGCTTGATATTGAACAACTTTTACTTTCTTTGATCCATATATTTCATCGAGTAAAGCAATCTTTGATCCGTGGAGAATTCTCACAAAATGTTTTTCACCACTCTTCTCTTTAAATATTATTAACAATTCATATGCATCAGAATCGAACTCGACACTAATCGTTAAAATATTTTTGTGTGAATCATAATTGATTCCTGTTAATTCATCAATCCATTGAATATCACAATCAACAAAGCCAGAATAAAATATTTTCCATTCATTTTCTTCATCTTTATGATTCTTGAATGAAACAAAGAAGTCCATAAATAATCCAAGAACATCTTCAACAGGATATTTTTCATTTGATCTAACAACTTTGAAATATTTAATATCAGAATAACCATTTATGTCTTCCATATAATCATCAACAGACGAACTAATATTTCCAAATCCATCAAAGGTACAATAAACTTTTGAAACATTATTTCTATATTTTTCATCATAAACAGTTTCAATGGTTAAATCTTTCACGATTCTATATTTAAATTCTCCAACTTTTGAAAAAATGATGAATGTTCCAGAGTTTGAATAAAAGTTCAATAGCAATACAATGCAAAATTCACCATCAGCAGAATCATATTGAAAAATCATATATTTGTCATCATAATTCCTTGGAATAAATTTAAATCTGAGTTCAAATTCTCCATTAACAAAATAGAAATAACCAATATATGTTTTTGGATTATCAGAAATATTCTTATATCTATCATTTTTGATGAATTCAACCAAAGCATTCTCAAAAGTTTTCTCTAAATCGATTCGATTATCTGTTTTCAAAACTATTTCATCTTGTTTAATTATTTTTTCCGCTAGTTTTAATTTGGTATCTAATTCTCCTGTTTCACTTTCGATAAAAAAGCGCCAATCATTGCTCTCATTTGGATAATAATTTATGTTATAAGTTGTTCCATCAATTTCTATACTGTAATAAATATCGGAATTCTCAGGTACATTTTCATTATAATCAAACAGAAAATCAAAATTCTTGACCACACCAGCATCAGTAATCGTTCCAACAAGACGAGTTCCCCTAGTCATTTTTATTTTGGCTTCCCACCTTCCTGAACTATCTCGGACATTTTCAAAAGGCACATCGACAGCATCTTTATATATTAAATCCTTTTTCTCTCGATATTTGGAGACGTCTTTCTTCAAGGCATATTGATCCAGATCGTCGATTGTCGCATAATCATCAGGAATTTCAGGGATTTCACTTTTCAAAGCATATTTTGCATCCGCTTCTTCTTTCGTATATAATTCTTCAATATTTGGTTTCTTAGCTAATTCTTGTTGAATAGTTTCTAAAGCAGTATTTACTTCGTCAGTTGTTGGATATTCAAGACTCAACATTGCAACATCATTTTGATGACTATTTACTGCTAATGCATTTATTTTTTCATCTAAAGCTTCAATATCAGATAGAAAAGCAATATCAGCTGGAGTTTTCTCAACTAAAAGTCTAATAAATGTATTCTTTTCAATAACACAACCAATTAATTTAGCATCTGTATTTTCTCCAGTCAAGGTAATTGTTTTTCCTGATTTATCAATCCATGATAAATATTTTGTACGATATTCTTCAGATTTTGGAAGACCTTCAATTGTGATGCTATCTATTGTTGTTGTTGTATCAACTCCTTTATAATCAGTTATTGTACCTTGTTCAATTTTGATATAAACTCGTTTTTGACCTTCAGAGGTGAATAATTTAAATACACAAATACCATTTTTTAATTCTTCTTCTGCAGTTAAAATTATTGGAACATCCATTTCATTAACTTTGATAACTATATCAATTGTATCCATTCTTGTTAGTTCACTTCTGGAAATATAATCACTTTCAATTTCCTCAATTTTATCTACAATTTTCAATAAAGGTTTCTTCATTGAATCTCTAAATGAATAACATAATTGTTTTCCACCACCTACTGTTAAAATTTGTTCTTCTTCTTTTTCATCAAATATTGGAATTGTTGTTGCACCAGATTCACACCAATTTCTTACACCAGATAATGAAACTCCATCACTTCTTGATAAATCTGCTAATTCCATTTCTGCATTTGATTCTACCCAAGCTTTCCACATATTACTTACAACACCAGAAATACTTTTTATACCAAATGATATACCTTTTGCACTAAAACCTATCAAACCAGCTACCATTTGAATATTTTGTCTTAATCTAATTTTATCAACATCAGCTTCTAATTTTTCAGTTATTTTTTCAGTTAGAGTCATTCTTGTTTTTAAATTTTCAACGGATTTATCTAAATTATCAACATCAACAGAAACAACATCAATCGTATTTGAAACTAAATTTAAATCTGATCTCATTGTTGTAATATTGTCAGCTGTAATAATTTTTGATGAAGTTATGTTGTAATCAGTATATAAAGTAGTTGCTGCATTTGGATTTGGACTCACTTCATAATATTGTTGATTAATTATATATTCAAATGGATTAGTATTTTTATCCCAATTAATTTCTTCAATTGGATCTACTAAATCTTTTCTTAAATATAATACTAAATCTTGATTCTCAATTCCATGTCGAGATGAATAATCATAAGTTAATTTTTCAATTGTATCTAAATCACCTTTTAAACTCATATAATTTTTATCATAATCAGCAGTACCTGTATACAAATTTTCAGGAATAAAACTTAATCGATTATTATATTTTGGAGAATCAATTTTGAAATCTAAATATACTCTTTCCCAATTTGAAAAATTCAAACTATCTTTTTTCGTTGAATAACCATTAATATAAGCATGAACCGAAGCACAATTATAAATAACATCACCTTCTAAATATTTTGGTAACCAAACTTCAACATCAAAATTTAAACCATATTTATCACCTTTTTCGATTGTACCATCTTTTAATAATACTTTCGATTCAATATCCCAAATTCTTTTTAATTTTTCAAAGATGTTTGTTTCCCATTCGTTCTGATTAGTACCTACCAAAATATTTATTGGAGTTCTTTTAATCATAATTAACGCTCCATCTCTTTCTTGATATTTTGTTTGACTTTTACCTGATTCTTGTTCATTTCTTTTATTTATAATTTTACCATTTATTCGACCTTTAATATTATTCCCAGTCCATCTTCCATTACTATAAATATAAGTCCAAATATTTCCAAAACAATGTTCTTTAAATTCAAATTTTAAACCGTCAGGAATACTATAATCAGTAGGAATTGTCCATTTCATTGTATATACATCAATATTATCAGTCAATGTTTCTTCGGTTATGACACTTGGTTTGTATAAATATAAGTTATCAGATTCATGTAATTTCAAACTATTTCTAGAATCTATGATATCACATTTGATGGAAGGTAATGTTGATTTCAAATGTGTTAATGGTAATTGATAAATAATACTAATTTCACCATTAATGTACAAAGATTTCAAATCAAGATTTAAATTCTTATCAACAGCTAAAAAAGGATATTGAGAATTATGTTCATTAATATTAACTTTATTATCTTCAACTATAAAAATTCCTGGACATACAAAATGCTTATTAATAATGTAAATTGATAATTGATGAATATAATTTCCTTCAATATCGATAAAAACATTTTTTCTTAAATTTATTTTAAACACTTCAGTCTTTTCATCGATTTGTAATAATTTTGTGATATCTTCTTGGTTCATGTCAATATTTAATCTTTTCATAACATTAGTATCAAAATTAAATTCATCTTCAGTTAATGCATCTCTAGTCACATGATAATCAGAAAAACCTTCAACAGTTTCAAACTCATTCGATTTTGATGTTAACAATTGAGAACCTAAATATGTTTTACCATCTACTTTAAATTGAATATCGCCCTTAAATTTAGTCAGCATTTTTTTACATTTGCAACAAAAATAAGATTTACTCAATTGTGGAACATTTTTCTTCTAATAACTGAATTCTACTATCATAAAATTTATCACATTCAATATTTTTAGTTTTATCTTCTAAGATCTTAATTCGATTCTCAGTTGTCAAATTTTCAAACGTTAGATCAGTTTCAATATTTTTACATTTACGTTCCAAAGCAGTTAATTTGTCATCTGATACTGTTCCACTACCTCCACATTGACATTGATTCTCTTCTAATCGAGATAAATCTTCTGAAAGACCAGCACAAAATGACCAAATCTCTTTGATTCCTTGATTTAACCATTTTAATTGATCTAGTTCTTCGTCTTGCCATTTCTTTAATTTTTCTTCCAATGTTAATACAACTGGTTTTTCCTCATTTAATGCCAATGTTTGAGCTTTATTATTTATGACAAAACCTTCTTTATTTCGATATTCTTGACTCTCAGTAGTATCAGCAGAAAATACATTTCCAATTTGATCAACATTTGATTCTAAGGTTGATACCCTTTCAGTATAATTTTTCATTGTATTTTCTAAATTTGTTATTCTAGTTAATGTATCAAAATCTATAGAACCTCCTGATGATGATGAACCAAGAGTGGCCAAATAATTTTTGAAATTCTCATTTGCAGGTAATTGATAATATACAATAATTCGATTATCTAATTCAATATCAGGTTCTATATTTTCTTCTTGATCTTCCCAAAAATTCAAATCATTTTCATCTTCTAACATTTTTAAATTAAATGTACCAATTATTTGAATCATTACTTTATCAACATTTGCATCTTTTGTTATTGAATATGTATATAATTTTGATGACAAATTTGATTCAATTTGATTAGAACTAATTTGAACATCAAATACTAAATCAATATTTGATAATGCATAACCTAATTTAGTTATATCTCTTTCTCTTTCGAAAACATGAATTATTAAATGATCAGCATGATAATGATCAATTCCTTTTAATTCAATATTTAAGATCGTATTTGAATTAGAATCAATTGAATAAGTACAAGTTTTAAATGCATGTCTACCATGATCGTCAAATATTTCAGAACCATGTTGTTCAAAATTAACAAAACCATAAGCAGCTAATTCTTGAGGTTTTAAAGGTTTTAACGGAATTGAGTTTTTCATTGATTCTGCAAATATTGAATTTCTAAATATTAATCCTAATTGTTTATTTGTCAGATGATTATTTTCTAAATCTTGATCAGTTTCATTTAAAGCATTATAAGTAAGATTAATATAATCAAAAATTCGATCAATAATTTGATGTTCAGCTTCTCGTTCTGCATTCATTTTGTCTAAATCTATTTCATCAAAAACTTCAGAATCTGTTTGGGGTTGAACTGATCGAAATGTTGTTCCTTTCTTTTTGTTTTTTCCAATTTGAGCTGTATCAACAACTTTTTGAGTATAATAATTATCAACAATTTGTTGATTTGTCCATTGATGAATCGCCGTAAAAGCGGATGATGTCAATACGATATATTTATTATCGGCTCTTTTGTACCGAATTGCCCAACCTTTTGGAAAATAAACTAAATCATTACAGGTTAGAGTTGTTTGTTTTGTCGCCGCAACATCACCGTCCTCATCTTTTTCTTCCCAATCAAGAGTTTCAATAGTAAAATGTTTTAATTTTTCAAGGACTTCTTGATCAATTGATGGTAAACCTGATATTTGACGATAAACATCAAGTGTTTTTGATTTATCATTTGAACCATCACCAATCAAAATACCTTTTGGAAAATAAGATTGAATATTCACTTCTAATCGTTTTGTTGATGTATCTTCACCTGGTAATTGAATTTCTTTTTTTTCAACATCGTCTAAATCAACTATTTTGTGACAAATTTCTGAAACTGTTTTTGATAGTTTTGTCGCTGATCCATTCTTAATTTGTTCCTCTGTTGTTCCTTTGGGAAAATAATATAACGGAAATGATGGTCTTGTAGTTCCATCATCATAAAAATTCGATAAGCAATTAATAATTTTATGTGAATGAACATGTCTAGAATTACCGGAATTGTAGAATAAGACGAGACCGTTGAACCTTGAAATTTGTCTTGGATAAATATATTCTTCTTTTTTGACCTTGCCCTCTGAAGATACTTCTCTTTCGAATGTTAAATCATTCATAAAATGAGTTATTGAATCTGTTAATTTTGGAATTGATTTCAAAGCAGAATGTAACTCAATTATATTTTTTGATGACGTGGAACCGTCAAGAACATAGGCACTGTGGAGAAAGAGTGGCTTGATATCAAAAACCAATTTTGGAAGATCCTCTGTTTCATCAAGAATTGAAAATGATTTTTTTCTCACATCGAATAAATCATTGACTTTCTGTCCAACTTTATTAGCTGAAACAGTATTTGAACTTATCGTTGGTTTTCCATAATCCGCGGATGGTGTTGATCTCGGATACCATTGTAGCATAAAATTATATTTTGCATTTCCTTCGTCGTCTAAATTTTGAAGTTGTGAATAGATTTGGTTTGGAGTTAATGTTTTGTTTTCCTCGGAATGTTGAAAATTAAATTGAACAGAATTCTGAAAAACACTAGGGTAGGTTTTTGGATAAAGATAAGTGTCATTTTGAATTTTTGGAATGACTGGTTCAATTATGTCTAATCTATTTTTTATTTGAGTATCAGCATTTTCTCTTGCTGTCGTTTCAGATATTAATGATGTATTCGTATTTGATTTAAATGTATTATAGTCAGTTAGATGATTATTCAAATTTGTTTCCACAGTTGTGGTTTTTGTTTTATTTTCGTTCAAATCTGTTGTTAGAGTATCAATTTGAGCTTTATTGGCATTAATAGATGTTGTTAAATTTGCTTTGATTACATTATCTTTTGTATCCATTGTTCTTTCTAATTCATCTTTATCCGCGGCTTGAATTTGTCCAATATCTTCATAAATATTTTTTAAATTTTTAGTTCCTTTATCAGTGTTCCAAATTACTGTCTCAGGTTGAAGAAACGTGACATTTTCCGAACAAAATAAAGTGCCATTAACATGTAAATCTTTTGCAACTCCATTTTCGTTTTGAACAAATTTACTAGTATCAATTGCAGGTCCTCCTCCACCTCCTACTTTTGCAAAATTTTCAAAATCTGTATCGGTCCAAACACCTGTCATTAAATTTTTATTTTCGCACCAAAAATAAAATTGATTCAATATTCTAATTTTAAGAAAATAATGAAATAATCAGGAACTATTATTTTTCTTGTTCGAGTATCTTTAAACCAAACCATAAAGCCTTGTCTCATCTCTGAATCAATTAAATATTTTCTATTATCATCAGGAACTTGTAAATTTGCAACATAAACTAAACTATCACAATAATTATTTCGAGGAACAAAACTCGCATGAACGGTATAATTTGATGCAGTATGTCCATCTTTTAATAAATAACAATATTGATAAATGATATATCGTTCTTGACCTTGAGTAGGTGTATGAAATTCTGATGGAAATTTATAAACAAATCTATCTTTTTCTAAATAAAAGTTATCAACTGTTAGACATTCATCTAATTTTTGTTTTTCAGGATTATCTATCTTCCAACCTTGAATTGGATAATAAGTTTTATGAATTTTTGTAGGTTGAATATTTAATCGAGGATCAATGTTATATGAAATTAATGTTGACATATTTTTTCTAATCAAATAAAAATTTTACTTATAGCCACTTGGTACTCCATCATCATGATATTGAACTCCATCTTGAATTGACCAAGTCCAATAAGTATCAGAACAAATCCACATTTCTGGATGAGCTGTATTTATTGCTGTTTCGTCAACTGTTTGATCAATATTTATTTCTGGGTAATAATACGAATTTTGGTCATCTGTAACAATTGCATCTGCTTTAAATCGAATCCAAACTTCATGATTATCTGTATCAACTCCATCGAATACATATCCAGAATTACCTCTCTCTAATTGAAAATTAATTCCAAAATTTGTATCATCGTAAAGACTACAATAATAACGAAAATTATTTTTCAAATCATTTAAAGGTCTAGATATTGATTCTAAATATTCAGGAGTTGCCTCAATACCTTCTAATTCATTTGCCATTAATTGATATTGAACAAATCTTCCATTCCAAGTATTTTCAAATTCTTTTTGTGGATATAATTTCTTATCAATAATTAATTGAACATTTTTATGCATAATATTTCTATAAACAGTATAATCAAAATTAGATCTTGGAAACATCATTGTTATATTTGTAGCATTAACTAACGGCATACTTTTTGAAACATTTATTCCTTTTTCTGTTATTGGTTGATCAAAAATTACTCTTCTTAATTCTTGAGCTGGTACAATTAAAGGTTCTTGAAAAGTTGTCATTAATGATTCTAAGACATTTGGTTTAATTCCAAATCCAAACAAATTTGATCTTCCTTCTCTTATTTTAAATTTTGAAGTATTAATTGTTAACGTAAACATTTCTAATGACATAATTGTAAAATTCATCTCCATATCATTGGTCTCATTGTTTAATGAAAACTTCGTTAAATCAAATGGAATTGACGACCATTCTCTGAAAAAATGTCTTGTTGCCATATCCTTGAGTTGTAGTCTACTCATTGTCGTCATTGAATCAACGATGATTCCTAATTGATTGATTTGACTGAAACGATTGGAAAGTGGAAGATTTGGAGAATTGATTTCAAAAATTGGATCATCATAGTGTAGTAGTTTTTGTTGTCCAACATTCTTTGGAGGAACTTGACACCAAACTAAACCATCTAAACAAAATCGAACTTCTTCTTCTATTTCACCAAGAATTCTATTTGGATATAATCTCCAAGCTTGTAAAACTAATTGATCTGTAAATGGTATTATTAATTCTAATTCAATATGAACCAATTTTTGAGTTTGATCATCTTCCCAGCAGAGTTCAGAAACTGGAATATATACTCCACAAACATTCGGAGACATTGTAATAACATTTTCCCATAATGAATGAGAATGAGGTGAATTTAATTTTGAATCACGAGAACGAATCGAATTATATGCAAAAGATTCTCGAATCATCTCTGTTTGATGATAGTTTTGAACCAATTTTCCATCGACATAGAATCTAGCTTCATCAATTATTTCTACAGCATCTTTAAATCCTACAAATATCTGACAAATTTCACCCCAATCTTTTGGTACCCAGACTGGATTTGCCTCATCTCCAGCATTTATCCAAAAATTCTCTTTGTCTAATTGTTCATCAAAACCAACATCAAATTCAACAATCATTGATATAAAACCTTTTTCTATTTGAGATATTGTATGATTATTATGAGTTAATGATATTCTTGTTCTTTCTGTGAGACTTTCAATTGGTATATCTTTTTCATGAAATTCTTCTGAAAAAGATGAAAAAGTATTATCTCCTCCATTCTTTGATACCAAATTTCTTAAATGATCATTGAAAAAGTTTAATATGTCACCTTCATCATTTCCAAAGTTTCTAAATTGAGCGTTTTGATAAGTCATTTGTTCTTGCAAAAAAAATTTAGATCTTATCTTAGTCATAACCAGTTGGTCTTCCACGTGGGTAATATTGAACACCATCTTGAATTGACCAAGTCCAATAAGTATCAGAACAAATCCACATTTCTGGAATTGGTGAAACTTTTGATCCCGCGTCTGTATTTACTTGAATTGTTCCTGCATTATTTTTATAATATGGGTATAAATAACGACATTTCTCATCAACTTCAATAAGATTTCCACGGAATTCAATTGAAACAGCTTGATTACCAGTATCAACTCCATCAAATACATATCCAGAATTACCTCTCTCCAATTGAAAATTAATTCCAAAACTTGTATTATCAAATGGACACATGAAATATCGATCATGCTGATTCATGGTTGGAATCGATTCATAAACATGATTTAACGGTCTAGAGATTGATTCTAAATATTCAACTGTTGGTTCAATATACCCATCTAATTCATTTGCCATTAATTGATATTGAACAAATCTTCCATCCCAAGAATTATCAAACTCAGTTTCTGGATATTTCTTTTTATTAACTGATAATCTAAATTGAGTAAACATTGGATTTTGATAAACTGTTAAGTCATTTGGTTTACTTGGAAACATTAAAGTAATATTTGTTGCATTCTTTAATGGAATTGATTTTGAAATATCTATTCGTTTTTCTGTAATTCTTGATTCAAATTGATATCGTGTTAATTCTTGAGATGGAATAATAATTGGTTCTTGTAAAGTTGTCATTAAAGCTTCAATAACATCAGGTTTGACACCAAATCCAGCACAATTTGTACGACATTTTTCAATTTTACATTCATTTACATTAACTTCTAATGTATTCAAATCTATTTCATATTTATTCCATTGTGCGACACCAGTCGCATCATGTACACTCGATGCACAATAATAGGCATTATTTGGAAGTTTGTTTTCTGTTGTATCGTTCTTTTTAAAGTTTCCGAACGCACATTGATAAACTTTGGAAACAATGAGTGCCTCTTGATTAATTTGAACAAAATGATTTGTAATTGGAAGATCAGGTGCATTTAATTCACCATTATTTGCTGATGTCCAAAATTTAATAGCTTCGGCAACATTCTTTGGAGGAACTTGACACCAAACTAAACCATCTAATGTGAATTTTATTTCTTCTTCAACTTCTCCTAAAATTCGATTTGGATATAATCTCCAAGCTTGTAATGCTAATTGATCTGTGAAAGGAATTACAAGTTCCATTTTGACCTGTACTTTCTTATTATTACCTTCAAATGCACTCATTGGAATATAAACACCTGCAACATTTGGAGACATACAACAAACACTTTCCCATAAAGAATGAGAATGAGCAGAATTATACTTTGAATCTTTTGGTCGAATTGAATTATATGCGAAGGATTCTCTAACCATTTCACTTTGATGATAACCTGAGATTAATTTTCCATCAACCCAAAATTGTAATTCAGATATGATTTCAACAGCATCTTTGAAACCAACGAAAATCAAATTTAATTTTTCCCAATCTTTTCCAGTAAACACGTTGGGAGCAATTGTTTTGTTCATTGATAGATTTAAATCTACGATTAATCGAAGAAAACTTTTCTCTATTTGAGATATTGTATGACCAGAATGAGTTAATCTTATTTTTGTTTTTGTACCAATTGGAATTGTTTCATCTTTGTCATGACATAATTCTTCTACAACTGAAAAAGTATTATCTCCTCCATTCTTTTGCACTAATGTCCTCAAATGATTATTGAAAAAGTTTAATATGTCACCTTCATCATTTCCTGTATTCTTAAATTGTGCGTTTTGATAAGTCATCTGTTTTTATGAAGAATTTAAAAAATTCGAAAAGCCAATTTTTTTTAAAATGAAAAACAATTCTATACAATGGCTTTTGGTTCTTGGATTAAAAAAATAGGAGAGAAAGTTAAAAATTTTGCACAAAAAGCAGTTCCAATAGTTCAAAAAGGTTTACAATTTGCAGCAGATAAAGTTGCACCTGTCTTAGAAAAAGTTGGAGAAACAGTAGGTGGAACAATTGGTAATATTGCAAGTGGTATTGGTAAAGGTATTCGAACAGTTAATGATAGAGTTCAACCTTGGTTAGAAACTGGGAAAGAAAAATTCTTACAACCTGCTTATGATAATAATAATTATGGACCTAGTTAAAATTTATGAGTACATTCTTCGTCTAATTTCATCATCTAATGGTGGCTCATTTGGAGGGAAAAGCTTTATAACTCTTAATAATGTGTTCATTAACTCAATCAAAACAAGCGTTCCTAAGAGAATTTCAATCAGCATATTGTTTTAAATATTTTCAAAAATGTTTAAACAAATTTTATTTTTTTTAAAATGGAATTGAAAATTATTGAACCAATTCAAAATTATTTAAAAGAGTTTAACACAACTGATGAGTTTAATTTATTCTATTCTAAGAACAAAGAACAACTAGATTCAGAAACAACACATAAACTAAACAAAAAGTATCATATTCAAGGTTATCGTATAACCAAAATCAAAGGTGAATTAATGTTAAAGAAGGTTAATGAAGACGAAGAAAAAGACGATTCAGAAATTTTGAAGATCAAAGATGATATTGCAAAAATTAAAATTACTTTGAATGATGTTATAAATTTTATTAACTCTAAGACCTAATATATGTATCACCACCTGACGAACATTGAATAACAATCATTGGATGTTCATCTGGATGTTCATGTTTCATTTCATTTAATTGTTGAAATGCATCAAAAAAGTCTTCAAAATCTAAATTACTTGCTGCTTGAGAATAAATGTAACGTAATTGTTGTTTATTAAAACCAGGCAATAAATATAAAGTACTTATTTCATTTTTAATATGTGGTTTTAACCCTTTCCAACCTTGAACTAATAAGAAATAAGACATATTTGTATGACGACATCTACGTAATAATTGACTAAAAAATGATTCTTCTGACGAGAATAATTTTGAATTTGAAATATCATCAAATAATACGATTGAATGTAAATATTCTCGATCAAAATCTTCAACAAATAAAACATTAAATAAGTCATCTAATTGATCTTGTGAAATTTTATTTTTGGTTCTTTCTCTTCGAATTTTGTAATATAAACTTTTTGCTGCTAATAATTCATCAATACATTTTTCAGCATCTTTTTCACTAACTACAACTGTTGGCATTTGTAATAATGGTTTCAATGATAACCAACTTTTATCATTCTCTTCACCATCTTTTGTAACATAAATTAATAAATGATGAGTATTAAGTATTGAAATTTTAATGATTTCTTCTAATGCTGTAACTGTTTTTCCCATACTTTGTTTACCTACAATAACATTAACAGAATTATATTTAGCAACGATATCTTCATGAATTGGAGCAATTAAAGAATCATTCTTTGGACTCAAATTTGATTTTAATCTTGCTTTTATTTTTGATCGAATGTTTTCTTTCTCAAAGTTAACTTCTTCTTCTTCACTATCACTAAAATAATCATTGTCACTCATTTATTTTTTAAATTCCAACTAAATTATGCAAAAAAAAGATAACAAAATTTTTACTCTTCAGTTGTTTCGTCATCTGCTTCATCTTCATCCTCGTCAAATTCACTTGATGCTTGTTGAATTGCAGCTACCAATAATTGTTCAATATCTTCTTCAAAATGTTGTCTATCGTCTTTTGGTCCAGTTTTCAATTTTTCAATTAAACCGTCAACAATTTTATGATAATCTTCTTGAGTTGTTTTATTTCCACGATATCTTCTTTGTTCTTCTTCTGTTGTTAAACCATATTCTTGATAAAGTGGTTGTAAAACTAATTGATCCCATACAATTGGATAAGCTTTACATAATAATCTCATTTTGTCAACTGGAATTAAATCAACATAATTTGTTTCTGCTAAAGCTTTTTCAGTAACTCTTCCCATAACATATTTCTTAAATTTATTTAATGCTGATAATTTTCTTGGTTTCTTTTCAGGTTTTTTACCGCTTGAAGCTTTTAATTCTTGTAATAATTTTCTTAACTCACCTATATCTGCGTTACTCATAATTTTTAAGATAAAAATAAAAATAAACATTTATTTACTTAAAATATTTCATTAATTGAGGATTATTTTGAATTACACTTGGAATTTCAGATGTTTTCGGAATTTGTTTGACTTCGGTTGCTGGTTTTTCTTCTGTTATTGTTTTTGGAATTGATTCAGGGATTGTTTTTGGAATTGATTCAGGGATTGGGGTTATTGTTGGTTTTGGTACAATAGCATCGACTTTTCTTTGTAATGGTTTCGTCTTTGTCTTTTTCTTTGAGATATCTTCTTTATCAATTGTACTCTTTTCTGAAATAACTTCATCGTCATCATCTTTCTTCTTTTTAGCTTTTGAATTTTTCTTTAAGAGTTTCGTTCTTTCAGATTTTTGTTTCTTAAATTGTTTACTTGATTTAGCTTTTGTATTAATTGTTGGTTTCTTTGGTTTGATTTCAACCTCTTCACTTTCTTCTTCAACTTTTTCAATTGCTTTTTGTTGTTGTTCCATTTCTTCTTTTGCTTTAAAGCGTAAAGGTAAATTCTTTCGACCTCTTCTTGGTAAAACTTGTATCATATTATTTTTGGTTTTGACCACTTCAGGTTGATCAACTTTCGTAGGTAATAAGTTAATTTTCTTTCCTGGTTCTATTTTTGTTAATGTCATTGGTTTTTCAGATATTGGGCTTACAATCGGTTTCTTTTCAATTGGTGTTTCTTTCTCTTCTGTCATTGTTGTTTTTGATGAAAATAAATTATTAGTATTTGAATTAGATGAATAAGGTACAACAGGTTTAGGAGGAGCGTTTTCATTAAATTGAGACATTATTGATGTTTTTCCATTTAATTTATTTTTCTTTTGTTGTTCCATTAATAATGATCTAATTGATATACCTTTTGCACTTTGTTGAATTAAACTAGTTATTCCACCTTCATAATTTTTAGACCATACACTTTCTTCTTTCTTTTCACTTCCATCATTAATTGTAGGCATTGTATTCGTATCAGTCGTTGTTGTTGTTGTCGTTGTCGTTGTTGCTGGTGTTGTTGTTGCTGCAGGTTTATTCATTGTTGTACCTATGAAATTATTTCTTAATGCACCACCAATTCCAACAGATGTATTGTTATTTGAATTCTTTTCAGATTCTTTTTGTCTTGCTTCATTCATCATATTATTAATGTCAGATAATGCAGTATCGGTTTCCATATTTTTATAACGTTCGAATCCAATTTCAGTTAATCCTACTTTTCGTCTCATCGAATTCAAATCACTTAGTTTTAATTCAACCTTCTTTTTATGTTCTTTCTCTTTATCGTCTTTCTTCTTCTCTTCATCCCATTCTTTTTGAGCTTCTTTTTCTAAATTCTGTAATATTATTATTGTTGGCTCTAAATTATTCACAGGTTTATCTTGATAATCCGAATATTTCAAAGGTGTGTGTTCTTTCTTGTAATGTTCTTTGAGTTGTTTATATATCTTATTTGTTTTAAAGATATATCTATTCAATTTTAGGTATCGTTCTAAATCATCTAAGTTTGGATATAATTGAACCAAATTTTGATATGTTTCTGAAGAATCATCTGTATGCTTATGATATTCTGATAACATAGTTTTGAAATACTCTTCTTTTTCTTTCGTGACTTCCTTTTTATATTCTTCATAAGCAGGTCTAATATGATCTATTTTAACATCTGAATCTTTCAATGGATTTGTTGGATCTTTATTCAAAATATATTTTTTAACTACACTCTCTACAGAATCTCTTGACATTTTTCCATTTTTCTTTTCTATTGAATTATGATCGTCAATTAATGGCAAAAATGCTATCTTTTCTAAGACATGTATCCAATTTGGATTCTTAGGATCTTCATGAAAACTATTTAAATCATTTGGATTCACTTTCTTATTAAAATGATTTTCATAATCAGGAATGAACTCAATAATTGTTTGTAACGCATCCAAATTATCAGAATTAACACTTAACTTCTCCAACATATCGGTTGAAATTTGATGATCTTTATCTTTGTTCTTATTGATTGAATCTATTGAATCTATTAATTTATTCTTCGAATCTGTTTTTGATTTCTTTGATAAATCTTTCACCTCTTTTATAAATTGTTTCATATCTTGAATCGTTAACGTTCCAATACCATTTTGAGTTTTATATGATTTTATTGCAGTATCGAAGTCAACTCTATTCTTTTTCGTGTGTCCTAAATAATTTTCATATTCTCTCCAAACAATATTTGCCTTGTTAGCGATTTTTGCAATATTGAAATCAAAATCTAAATTCTCATCTTGTACTCTCCAATTGACTCCGTAAGTTGTTTTTAAATATTTTGCATATTGCATCATTTGATTTATTGTTATATCCATACCGAATGCTGTTTCATATCTTTGTCTGAGAGGTTCTAAGGTAGCATATTTCATTTTATCATAAGGAGTAAAATACTCGGCTGGAATTGGCTTATCTTTATTTTTAGAATTATATTTGTTTATCAATTCATGATATTCATTATTTTCTGAATATTTATTGACATACGCTAAGTAATTTTTAAGATATTTGATATCTCTTCCTTCTTTATTCCATTGTTTAATTGTTGAATCAATGGGGAAATCAAGATTGAATATTTTCTTATATTTTTGCAATTCACCTTGCAATTCAATTTTATAATTACCTGTATCTTCATCTTTATAATTTTGAATGATTTTCTCTCGTTCATCCAAAGATAATTTCATCCAACCATCTTTTCCTTTGAATTTGTCATAAACGCGTTCAATTTCTGATATTTCTTTTTCCAATTCTTCACAAAATTTCTTTGGACTTCCTGTATATGAATCATCTTTTGGAGCTTTAGGATTCAAATAATTGTATTTCGTTAATAATAATGTTTGATAAGTCTTATAACAATGGTATTCATTTTCTGCAAATATATCATCAATACTTTTGACATTATCACCTGTTAAACCATGTGAATCATTATATAAATCAACTAATTTATCAATTCCTCTGAAACTATCTAATTTTTCCTTTTCTTTCTGATATCTCTTTTCAATTTTTTCTAAATATTCGAATTGAGCACTTGGTGTTGAACCCCAACTTTTACGATCTTCATAATTAAAAACTTTCTTATATTTTGTTTCTAAGTCTTTGATTTTAATCATAATTTTCAAAAAATTGAGAACATTATTTACTTTATATTTTTGTTCTTTCTCAATATCTTCTAATTTCTTTGCAGTATCTTTATATTTGTCTTCATATTCATTATAGAGACCGTTTATATTTGTTGAAGTCTTTAATTGATTTTGATTTGTTTCATATCTCTCTAATTCTCTTTGCATTTTACTAATATCTTCCGAATTTTCTCCATAATCTTTTTCATTAAAATCTTTATCTAATTTTTGTAATTTGAGTTTCAATATTT
The DNA here is from genome assembly GCA_039105265.1 of Tritrichomonas musculus. NCBI lineage: Eukaryota > Parabasalia > Tritrichomonadida > Tritrichomonadidae > Tritrichomonas > Tritrichomonas musculus. The sequence continues at coordinate 1,031,303 of JAPFFF010000038.1, read as the reverse complement.
TGTAATTCATCATATTCAAACAACCCGTAGAATCAGTCTTATATTTGGTAACGATATCTTGAACTGATAATTTTTCTGTATTAAATCTTCTATTATATTCATCTAATGTGTTTTTGAAGTTAGGAAGTGTATAATAATATGTATTATAAATTCGAAAGAACTCATCAAATTTTTCTATTTGATCTTTTTTGGATAAATTTGAAGACCATGTATCATCTGGAAAATCTTCCTCGAATTTCTTTTTTCTATTTTCGAATACAATTTCTTCATAGACTTTATCAATATTTCCGTCATATTTTTTATGAACTTCTTCCCATTTATGCAATTGATCTTTCGGTTCTTGATAACGATTCCAATGTTCTACTTCTGGCATTAATTTTTCCCATTTTGGTTTAATATCTCTTGTTTCTTTCATCTTCAAATCGAAAAATTTATATCTTTCTTTTTCATTTTTGAATGTGTTCATCTTTGTATCTGGTTTCAATCCTACTTCTTCACAAAACGCTTTGTATTCTGATTCCCAAATTTCATTTTGCAAATATCGTCTAGCGTCTAACACATCATCATCTGGATTATCAGAATCAATATATCTATTAAATAAATCATCTATAGAAACTTCTTGTTTTTGATTGACTAATAGTCTCTGAATGTCACCATCAATCCGAAATTTCTCATATCGTTTTATGTAATTATTGATTTTATTAGCTAATTTTGCATTTGTTACTTGATAATTAGTTTCGAAATTTGGATATTCTTTCCCTGTAAATTTTCCCCAAATTTTCGTTAAAATTTTATAATAAACAATATCTTTATTGTACTTATCATCGATCATCATTTGTTCTATTGTTGGAAGAGTCGAATCAACGTTCTCTTTTGCATAATCATACCATTTTCGAACTTCACTATCCCAAAGTATTGAATTTTTCTTTATATCAATTTCACTCTTTTTATTCTCTAAAGCTTTCAAATATGTTTCCCATTTTCCATCAAAATTTTTAGGGAAATTCTCTTTTGACAACTGATAAGTAGTTTCTAGTTCATGTTCTAACAATACACATTTCATTGCATTTGTACAATTTATATAACTTCCATAAAGTCGTTTAATATCAGTAGCATCATGATGTGAATGTTTAATATCATTATATTGATTTAATAATTGTTGAAAACTTACTGATTGAAATGCCGTATCATCTTTTGAGACATTATTAAAAATCTCTTTCAATTTTGTTATACCGGCTAAAGATATTGGTACATCTTTTATATCATTATTATCTGACGTAATTGCATTTATTTTTCCAACATATGTCCAATATTCTAAATAAATTTTTGCTGATTGAACATTATCTTTAAACTTTTTCACTAACCATAAATGATTTAGAGTGTCTTGACCCGACTCTGCATTATAACAATTTAATTTTATTTGTAATTCATTATCTACTTTATAATCTTTATAATTTTTCAATAACTTTTCAATTTCATGAATATGTGCTAATTTTTGATCGTTATTTGGATCTGTTTCTTTTATTGAATAATCTTCTTGAAATTCTTCACGATATTTCTCTAATAAATAGTGATATTTTAAATCTATTTTTGCTGATTCATAATCTAATCCATATTTGATTTTACATTGATTAATTGTTTGAGTTGATCTATCGTCGGAATGATTTGATCGATAATCAGAATGAATTTTCAAAAAGGCTGGTGAATTCCAAGAAGCTGTGTTCTCATCTTCAATTTTTGAAACAAAATTTAATAACCAATTTAATCTTGATGTTAAATCTTTTTCGTCAATATCGTGATATGGAGCAAAATTTACATCTCCTCTCGGTAATTCTTCGTCTTCATTTCTTCCGAGAGCCACCAATAATGTTTTCTTATTTTTCTCAATTTCTAAATATTTCATTGCATCAGCTGGTTTTTCAAATTCATCTTTCAAATCTTCATAACTCTTTTTTGAATTTATTCGACCTTCATTTTGATATCTTTCTAATGTTGATTTCACATTTGAATTTTCCCAATCATCATTCTTTTTACGATAATCTTCCGCGGCTAAAATAATATTATTGTATTCTGTTGAAACATTTGAATTATTAGTATTTGAATCAGGTATATATCTTTTTCCAACGAATTGTTGGTAATATTTCTTAGCTAATGGAATTAAATAATTTTTATACATTTTGTCTTCATCCCATGAAAAATCATATTTCAACCCTGTTTTATTTTCCTCTTTCAATGCTTCTAGATAAAAAACATGATTTCGAAAATCAGTGTTTGATTCCCAATTTGATTTTGAATTTGAAAAATTGGTAACACTTGATTGAATATTATTTAAAAATGTAGATTGATTGACTGCATCACCTTGATTCACAACTGTTTGCAAAAATGAATTAATATCTGAATATTTTTGACTTCCATTCATATTTTCGATTTCTTGATTTCCTTCATAAGCTGCGAAGAATTGTAAACATCTATTCAAATCTCCATAAAATTTTCCAAATAAATAATACAACGCTGATTGTTCAGAACCTCCAAATTTATTTTTGTATTTTGTTAAATAAGGTAATAAAGTTGGATTCCCTACCCATTGTCGACTATAAATCGGATAATACTGACTATAAAAATTGTTTAACGCTTGATAAGCCGATTCAATTGTTCCACCATTTCTAACAATATAATTCTTTAAATTTACCTCTTCATGAGGATTAACATTTGCCCAAAATTGATAACCCGGAGTTAATTTTAAAATCGCATTTCTTGCCTTATAATTATCACCAAATTCAGTTCTCCAATCTTCAGCACTTTTGAAATCATTTGGAAAATGTGGTTTCCATACTTCACGAATAGCTCTTTCTAAACTATCATTGAATTCCACAGAATTAATTTTTGATTGAATTTGATTACGTAAAGACTGTGTTAATTTAAGAATATCATCTGTTGGACGAGCAGTTGCAAAAATTCTTTCAGCAGTTAATTTTTCGTGATCTGGAGCAATCTCATTATATTCATTCAAAGCTAGATTGAAATTCCGATCTGTTTTAATTGATCGATAAAGTGGCTCTTTTCTTAGAAATTCTTTTTGTAATTTATCCAATGCTTTGAATATATTTGAATGATATTGAGCATGATCCCAAGTGGCAGGCATTGTGTTTGGAGGATACATTAATCTTATTTGTTGATACATCATTTCACCTTGCAAATATGCATAAAATTTAGCTCCGTCTTCCTCAAATTTGTCTTCTTGAATATATGACCATTCACTTTGAGGGAAAATGTCTGGATATGTATTTGATAAATATACTTTCAACTCATCAATTTTTATATTATCTTCTGGTGACATTTGACCAAAATTTGATCTCATTAACAAATTCAAATTTGAACTCTCTCGATTGCTCTTATAAAAATTATCAAAATCGACTCTTGTTTGAAACTGACTCCAATTTTTTCCAAAACCAATATATCTCGTCTTTGCATCAATAAATTTATCAACATCTTCAACTCTATCACAATGACCAACAATTTCTTTAATTAATGTTTCTTTTTCAACCGAGTTTCTTCCTTGACAATATTGATCAATTTTCAATCGAAAATTACTATCACTCAATATCGCATTTCTTTTTTGTTTCAATAATTCTAATTCTTCTCTCATTTTTTGATTTTGTTGGTTTTCAGGCTCATTTGTAATTTTCAGAAGATTCAAAGGATTATATTCAATTATTTCTAAACGAACTTCATATTCCTCAGCTAATTCAAATAAACGTGGAACTTCATGACCCGCATCTTGAAATGTTTTCATTCCTAAATAGATATTACTTATATTTTGAGAATTCCATTTTCTAAATAATTCTCCCATTTTCTTAAATTGAGGTAATAACGATTGTAATTTTGCTTCTAATTGTGAATAATTTCGGTTAACTTCAGGATAAGATCGGAATAACAATTCAATTACTTTTTCATTAATATACGAATTATCGAAATCTGGAAATGCTGATTGAAAACACTCAGTCAATTTATTATTAACATTTTGTATAAGATTTCCTGTTTCTCTATTTTTTTGTTGAATATGAGCTTTTATTACATTAATTTGTTGATCAATTGGGAGATTTGAATGTTCTCGAATCATATCATACCATTTTGCCTGTGTAAATTCTTGACCATATGCTTCTCGAAATGTATCCTCTAATTTATTTAATTCTAAACGTTCTTTCAGGGTTTTAACAATTTCTGTATTTCTTTCAATTTTTTCATTGATATTTGATAAAACTGTATCTTGATTGTAAGTTGTTGCCACTTTGTTCAATATATGTTGAAGAATTGATGCTGAATCAATTTCTTTATTTGTTATTTGATATTTTTGTACATAAGTTCTTTCCAAATTCTGAATTTTTGTTTGAATTAATTGTTCTTTTGTTTCCCAATTTCTTACCCATTCATTGAATTTTCTATCTCTCTCCTGAATATTTTCAATATCTAAAATCGGTTTCACCTCTGTATCACGAATTCCCTCAACAGTAAATGGTCGACCAGAATTTGATATTAAACGATGAATTTGATTTCCATAATGATTTATTTGTTGATCTTTTGCATTTGCTTCTCGGCTTTCCATATCATTTTTCAGTTCATTAAATAGATTTTCACCATTTTGAGGAGTTGATTGAACTTGATTAATAAAACTTTGTTTGACAGCGGTTAGATTCACTTTTTCAACACTTGATACAATTCCATGAATAAAATTAATATTTTCAATCTTTGTTCCAATTTCATTATTGAATCTCTGAATCCAATTTGTAACTGCTGAATTTCGCCTTTGGAGTAATTCTCTACCTAACTCAGATAAATAACTGTCTTTATTTTGACTTGATAGATATTCTGCATATTTTGTTCTTATTTCTTCGTCTGTTGATACAATACCATTATTATCATACAATTGTCGAATTCTTTGAGTTATTGCTTGTTCGTTATGATGATCTAAATAATCTTGTGAATCCTCTTTAATATTTTGTAACTCTTCACCTTTCTGTTCATTTCTCAAATTATCACCATTTACATAATTTTCAATTAATCTTGTTCTTTCTGAATTCATATCATTTTGAGTTATCCTTTCAGCTCTTACTAGATTTTCAATTGTTATAGTTATTGTTTCCATTCGATTATTTTTAATTGTACTCCACCTTCTGAACTCATTTTGAATTTGCGATTTCACACCACCTTCTTTATTGAATTTATTTTCCATTTTATCTCTTCTGCTACGAGTATTTCGATCATTAAATTCATCATCATTTGTCCAATATTGATGAGCTAATTCTTGAATATATTTCTCTGAAAAATTGAATGCTCCCAAAACTCTTCGAATTTCTGCATAAGTTTTATTTCCATATTCTTGAAAATCATGATAGAATTCATTTTGAAATGTCTTTGTATCAATAAATTCTCTTAATGCATTTTTTGTTGGATATTCTTGATAAACCATTTGATTTATCCAACTATCTTTATCCGGTCCTAAGTTTTCATGTTGAGATCCTATCTCCCAAAGTTTTCCTAGTTTCCCTTTCAAATCATTCAATTGTCCATTCCATTCATTTCTCATCTGATTTACTGATCTTTCTGATTGCTCTGTAAAACCTCTTCCATTCAATTCATCTACTGATTCCTGATCTGTTATTTGATCATTTGTTCCTAATGACCATTTTAAATAAGCTCTCATATATTCAATCATTATTATCCAATACATTTCTGGATAAGCTTTTGTTAATTGTGCGGTTATTTCACTTGGTTGTTTTATTGAATTCATATTTATATTATGAAATTCTCTATCAATTATACTCATAAATTGATTTATTTCAATATTGTCTTTATTAAAAAATGGATTTTCATCTTGAAGAACCTGTAAATAACGTTGCCAAGTGTCTCTTTGTTCGATTCTTGTTTGAGCTAAAAATCTTTCCCATTGATTATCGTTATTTCCTCTTTCTTGATCCGTTGACCCTTGATTCAATTCTTGTTCAGGTAATTGTATTGGTTGAACCCCTTCTTCTAAAATTTCTTGATTTTCTGCTTCATTTTGAATTTCTTGTTCTTCAGCTTTTGCCTCATCTAACCAAATTTTTTCTCTTTTTTTTGTTTTTTCAGCAATCCATTGTTTGTGCATCATGTTAATAATATCTGGGTTATTTGCATACAATTCCTCCATTGATACTTGAGTTTCCCATAACTTGTCATTTGCAATCATAAATAACGTTTGATCCTGGTCAAGATTGGGTTCAGATGATAAAAATGTTTGTAACTCTTGTTTTATGTCTTTATCTAAATTTGAAAACATTTGTGGTAATAAATCTATCACTTTATCCAAACCTATTTCACCAGTATATGCTTTCATTAAACACAAATTATATGCAGTTTCACCAATTATTCGACGATAAGCTTGATTTTTATCATTTTTGTTGTAACTATTCATTATATTTTCTATTGCTTTTGACGAGTATGGATATTGTCTAAATTGCTCAACACAATTTTTTATTCGGATATCTTCTGGAGTTGTCGTATTATGAATGTAATCTTGGATAACATACCAAATATTCAAATGTAATAAGGCAACATTTCTTTCGTCTGTACTTCCTTTCATTAAAGCTGCACCTCTTTCTGGATTGATTTCCGCAATTTCTTGAATTAACATGGTACAAATTGTTGTGTATCTATCATCGATATCAACCCCTTTCTTGTCGACTATTTCTTCCAACATTTTCATTTGATCTTGTACGTTATCAGGTGATATCGGCGTGCTTTCTAATGTTAACTTTTCAATTAATAATTTCTCACAAAGATCTTTGATATCTTTTTGTCGTGCTATTGAATGAATCACTTTTTGTCTGAGTTGTGCCTTAAATGTCCATTGATCTTGTTCGTTATTCCAAAGTAATACTTTTTGCAAAATAAAGTTTCTCGTTTCATCCCATTTATCACCATAAACCAGGTCATTATAATTGGTTACATTAAACTTTTCACAATCAGTTAATAAAATATTCAAATATTTTGAAAAGACTGAAGGATCAAACCAGTTTTTATTTTCAAAATGAATATATTTTATTAAAGCAACTGTGAATAAAGTTTGAACATTTTCATGATTTTTTTCCAAATTTTGTAAAACTGTTAGAATTCCTTTTAGATTATTCAATACATACATTGCACCGTCTTGTTCAGCTCCTGCTAAAGATATATAATCATCTGCTCGAATGTCCATTCTTTCTTTCGGAAGGAATCGGAATTGACGTTGTTCATTTGTTCCTTTATTTTCATATATTATTGTTCTTGATATTTTTGAATTTAACGCATCACAAACCTCAAAAATTGCGTCTGAATTCAATAAACTTATTAAAACCTGTTTATTCAATTCGCCCCAAGATTGTTGAATAAATGCTTTGTAAAATCTCATATAAAGAGGATTGTAAGGTTTCCCACTAAATGAATAAATATAGAGATCCCCTAATTGAAAAGTTGCATCGAAAGCTTGATCTAACTTTCTTCCTGGGTCCATATGAAAAGCGTGTTGAACCAATTCATACAATTCTCTTGTTTCTTTATAATTCAAACATATATCATAATCTGTTGGATCAACTGGCAAATAATGACTTCTATCAAATTTAATAAATAATTCCTCAAATTTATCCGATTTTTTCTTTTTGATATCTTTTATCGAATTCATCAAATCTCCTCTTTTTTGTTGATATTCGGCATTTACATTATCTAATGTTAATCCAAGAGTATCACCAAGATGAAGTTCTTTTAAAGCTAACGTTTCTATCATTAAATGAGTATATAAAATTAATTCATTTGTTTCCTCTATTGTATTTGGATTTTCTGTAAAATATTGATGAATTGTTTGTATATTTGGTTCATCAATTCCAACTTCCTGACAAATTCTAATTAAAAATTCAAATTCTTTCTTTGCATCTTGATCTTTAAAAGTAACCGAAATTCCTTGATATTCATATGATATACTTAGAGTTTGATTTGTCATTTTTTAAACAAATAAATAATTCAAAAAAGTTTAGCTAGTAAATGGTTTATTCATTTGAATCTTCTGGTTCCTTCAAATTTAGTGGGTCAACGAAGCAATCTCGTAACCCATCAACAAATTGATTCAATACTTGTGCTTTTGATTCCAATTGGACTTTCTTTTTTTCTTCTTCTTTTTTCAAATCGTCCAATTTATCTCGATTTTCATCAATTTTTAGCTCATTTTCAACCATCATTTCCCATATCGGATCGGACTTTGGATTTTTATCAATTTCATCATTTATATAGCCGTTTTCTTCGGTGAGCCTTCGATTTTCTGATTCCAGTCTTTCAATTGTTTTCATGTCGTCGTTTAATGAATCAGCTAATTCCAATAACCTTGTTGTATCATAAATAAAGTTGCGTACTGTCTTTCTGAAAACCTTAAGACTTTGCTTATCTTGCTTCCTGCTGTACATGAAAAAAAGTGATGTGATGACCTAACGAGAAAAAATTAGATTTTTGGTAAACGGTCTCCACCCCAAAAACTTAGAGGGCACCCCTGCAACACCTAGGGCACCCCATGAGGGACCCAAATAAAAAATATGATTTTTCGTGCTCACCTCATCACATCATTTTTACTTATGTTCGCCATCTCCGAGTGCAACGTAGAGCCTACAGAGAACTATCCAATAGAGAACCTATCAGATCTTATCGATAAACACCCAGAAGATTTAGATTTAAATGAAGATGACTATATGTACCAGAGTTTATGTAAAATTGTTACTGCACAAGATTCACCATTCAATATTGGCCCAAAGCAAGCATTTGTCAGAAATTATTATCGTGAACTTCACAAATGCATAGAAATTCGACAAAAAATGTTTGAAACAACCCTTGATATAGTCAAATGTAAATTCAATTTCGATGAAAATCTTTTTACGAGCATTTCTACCAGATTCTTTCAATTTTTCCCAAATACCACAATTGATTGGACCCTATTGGACCCTCAAAGAGGAATGTACCAATTTCTAGATTCATATGCAGAGCATTTATTTAATAGAATAGGATTTTACACAAGATGGATATACTATCCAATTGAATGCCATGCAAACGATTGGAAAGAATGCCTTTAAGTAAACCACACAATTAACAACTTTTTCTATAGCTTTTTTGATGTTAACGATACGGGGCCTCCTTCCTAGCAGAGCGTTGAGAGGAATCCTGAGAACAAGCCCAGTGGAAGATCATTAATGGGAGTGGGGGATCATACCTGACAGGGCGGGGCTGGGGTCGCGGATGGGAGATATTTGACGCGGTTTTTGAACGAAGTGCAAAAATCGTGGCAAATATATAACTACTAATAAGAAAATATTTATAATAAAAAAGATAAATAAAAGCTAAAAATAAGAAAACTGAGTATATTTGTAAAAATTTTAGAAATATCGAATGATAATTAAGAAAATTGTTAAAATTAAGAATCCTCGCTACGCTGCGGTTTGTAGAATCAACGCATAATGGGGGCTACGCCCCCATTCGTCCAATATTTTTGCGGAGCCTCAGCTCCGCAAAAATATTGGTCGCTCCCTTTCGGGCCAGGCCCCCCCTAGCCCCCCAAGGGGGGAAGCCCTCCGGGTGTCAGCCCTTCGTTCGCTCGAGTTTTGGTTCCTTGTTGTGTTCTGGAAATGAAATAGCTCTTTTTTACTTCTAAAAATTTTTATCTTCTTGAGCCAAACCGTTTTATTTTTACTTATTTGGACATATTCCCAGAAAAAGTGGGGGCTTTTTTGAATGAATCTTTTTTTTAGCCTAAATAATAAAGTTTTATTATTTATGTTACCCTTCGGATGTAATTGGAATTTTATAAAATTCAATGAAAAGACTAGACTTCACTTTTTGTACCAACCTTGTTCTACAAAGAACGATCGAAAAAATACAAGGTTTGTACAATGTATTTTTTATTGAAAATATTGAATACATAAAATAATCATATCTCTGAAAAAAGATAATATACTAAATAATTTTTTGTGAATAAATAAAATATCAATTAAATTATTTAATAAAACCATTTTTTTAAAAGTAAAATGCAATTTTTAAAAATCATTTTTTGCAAAGGTGAAATGATTGACCATTTTATAAAAAGAATATAATCACTCTGTGAGCAAACCAATTCACATTACTCAAGATTTCTAGATTATTTACTATTATAATATTGTTTTATAAACTTTTAATTCCTTTTTAACATATAAAACCAATACTAAAAAGCGATTATATAAAATATAAACTAAAGTGCCTCAAAATTTTAATTTTATCTGTTCAATGATTTTTTTAATAAAATTTAATTTGAAAACTTGATATTTTTACCAAAAACGTGCAAATACAACAACCAAAATAAGGATTAAAGAATATAAACGTTAAAAAGTTACGTTAATGAATTTGTGATGTGAAAAAAGTAAAGGCTAGAAAAGACGTATTAAAATGTAAAAATAGCCGAAATGAAACGTAATTACATAATTTTTTTTTTTAAAAAAAAAAAAGCAAAGAGGTTTAGTTTCGAACTCAATACTTTAGCCTCAATTTTAATTTTTCCTCTAAGTTAAAGCTCTCAAATTTGAAAGGGCAAAATATTTAAATTTAAAGATCAATATTATAATTTTTCAAAGGCAACTTTATATTAACTTTTTCTAAAAAAGTCGTATTCTAATTTTTTTCACGTAGACGTAATCGTAAAACGTAATTGATTTTTTTTCTTGGTCTATTTTATTGAAAAAGTTTAAACCGAACGTAATTTTTAAAACCTCCGAAAGGCAATATTTATGAGAGTCAATTACAAATAATTAATAAAAAATTTGTTTCAATTAAAATAATCATGATAAGAGCTAGGCAATTGATTACATCAAATTTCTTGATATAGAAGAAAACATAACATATGTTCAATATAAATATCACCAATCGACAATAACTTGTGAATACTTCATATCTCATCCTGACAAAGTTTTTATTATTCAAATAAACTCAACAAGCAGTCTTATTCCCAATTTTACAGTTTGGTTTTGGAACATATGTAAATCCTGAATTCAAACTATGTAATTCAAACCGCAACAATCATTCTTTCCGTGTTTTTGGTCCAAGTTAATGAAGATTTATGTCTTTTTGCTATATTACAATGAATGGTACACTGAAACTTGTAAATTATTTTCTTTATACTTACGTTTCTCATAATTTGGATTAGTCGATTGTCAGTTCGAATTTTTTTTGATCTAATTTAATAGTTTTTCAGATGTGTGGTTCAATTCTCACAGTATTTTTTGAGTTAAAAAATACAAAAAAATTCTCTTGGGAGGAATCGAACCTCCATCTCAGGCTTATCAGACCCACGTCCTAGACCATTATACTACAAGAGATTACATATTTATATATATTAAACAGATTATTCCAGGGATTTGACAAGAGATACAAATATAATCTGTCATCCCAGGTATTAAATTTATTCTTGAACTGAAAAATCTTTGAAATCTATTCAAAACATAACCATAACTTTTATTAAATAAATGAGACTTGCTATTTCGCGATTCTCGAGATGGATAATTAATTTAATTTTTAATATAGATAAATAAGTAGATTTCAATGATCGCCATATTTTTTTCTCAGCTTTTGATATCAAATACATGTATTTGTATAACTTAAAATTAAAGTAAACATACAACTCCTCCTCCAAAAACATGTATTTATATAGAAAGGCAGAAGATACTGTCACATTTATAATAATAATAATAAAGAATAAAAAAAAAAAATTCAAAAAAATGCCTACGAGCGGATTTGAACCGCCAACCTTCCGATTACTGGTCGAACGCACTAACCATTTGTGCTACACAGGCTTTCGTTTTTACATCTAATGTTTTTTAGAAAATTTTTACGCCAAAAATAACATTTTTTATAATAAAAATAAAATGAAAAAGCAGAGTAGCCAAATTTAATATTGGAATGAAAGTATGTAAGTTTGCCTCTTTTATATAGTTTTTTTTTTTTTTTTTTTTTTTTTTGAATTTGAAAAAAAGAGTAGCTGCAACAAAAATTTTTAGACAAGGCCTCTCAAAAAAAATAAGCTGCTTAAATAACAAAATTTATATAAATACAAATACTAAAAAAGGAAAAAATATAAATACAAAATCATATAAATTTTTATGGAAAAATTATTATTCTATAATGAAGAAACAGTAGTGAAAAATACTTTTGTCCACTAACTATAATTCTAAAATAAAGTATTTAAAAAATTTGTGAGAATTTCGAGACAAAATTTATATGATTCAGTATTTCTGCCAAATCTTTCAGGATAGAAGCAACAAAACACCAAAAATTAAGAACCAAAAATTGGATGACGTTATCAGAAATTATATTTTCATGTTGATTTCAAGAGAGATAAATTTTTTCAATGAAGAAATTATATATCAAAATTTGAATGAATCAGATACAATTATAATTAAATTCTTTGAAGAATCAAAGGGCCAAACGACGTATAATTTCTTCATTTTAAGTTTTAAGAATTCAATTATGTTTTTTGATCAAAATTGTTTTGATTTTTTATATAGACTTTTAAGTTTTAAAAAAGAACTTAACATTTGCTTTTTGCCAAAAACAAAAGAACGATTTGATGAGCATATTAAAATCATATATAATAAAATTGATTATAATCCAATTTTTGAAGATGAAATAAAAAGCTTTAATAATCAAATGATCCTAACGTTTTCTTTAAATAAACAATTGGAACGAGTCTGGAAATTAGTTAAATCATGCATAACTGGATATTTGATCAAACAAAGCTATCTTCAAACGAAAAAAAATCGATTTAAATTTTTTCCTCGAATTAAACGGCCAACCTTTGAAATAATTCCAAATGAATCAATTATAATTTTGAGAACGATTGATGAAGGATCAGTATTTTTAATTGATTTGATTTATCATATTGAAAAAGAGCGATTGCTTGCAATTAAAAAGCCAAAATTCAAAGACTTTGAAATTCCAAAATTAATTGAAAGAGAAACCGATAATTACAGGCAAATTCATCATCCATTAATTCCAAAATTTATAGGGAAATTAGAAAACAAAGATTATATTGTTATAGAATACATCTATGGGCAAAACTTATTGAACATTGGACAACTTAAACTTTCATTTAAAGAAAAAGTGAAAATTATTTTTGAATTGATGCTCATCATTGAGTACTTTCATAGAAATAATTATATAATTAGAGATATAAAACCAAACAATATCATCATTGATGAAAATAAAACACTTGTTCTTATTGATTTTGATCGTTTACTTAATGATCGTTCAATATCAAGTAAAACAAATTATACTCATGAATTCTCGTCAATTTATGCACCAAACGAATCTGATTCAAATCACATTTCATCAAAATGGGACATTTATTCATTAGGACAAATGATGTATTTTATAATGAATGAAAAAGATCCAAATATATCTGGATCAAATGAAATCTCCAGTGAAGAATTTATGAATAAATTATATCATTTTTGTACACTGAAAGATATTGAAAGGCCAACAATAACTGAATTAATTAAATATTATTACAGTTATTATAAGTCATTTATTGACCTAAATGAATTTAACATAGAAACAAGAAGAATAGTAAAAAGAATTTATGTGGATTATTTACAAGAAAGATTAAAAAGTTTGGAATTAAAAGAAGAAGAAGACGAAAATGAAGAACTTGGCATTAAATATATGAATGAAAATCTTAATGATCAAATGATTTCGACATTTATCACACTTGCTGAAAAAGAAAACAATTTAGATGCATGCCTTTCTCTTGGTTATTTATATTTTAATGGCATATATCTTAAACAAGATATCAACAAAGCTATTTATTATTATTCTCTAATTGCCAGTAGAAATTGTATTGCTTCATATATGCTAGGACTTATTTATTATATGGGCATATATGTTCACACAGATATTAATAAAGCTATCAGTTATTTTTCACTTGGTGCTAATTTAAATGATTCGAATTCTCAATTAGCTCTAGGGACAATCTATTCAGAAGGAGTTTATGTTCCTATTAATATTAATAAAGCTATCTGTTATTTTACTCTTTCTGCCAATCAAAATAATACTGAAGCTTTAGCGAATTTAGCTGAAATTTATTATGAAGGAGTTAATATTAGCCAAGATATTAACAAAGCTGTTTATTATTATACACTTGCGGCCAACAATAATCATGAAATTGCGCAATATAATTTAGGATGCCATTATTATAATGGTGAACATAGTCCAATTGACATCGAAAAAGCTATTCATTACTTTACTTTATCAGCTAATCAAGATTATGCACCTGCTCAGTTTAATCTCGGATTGATTTATGATAATGGACATCATGTCCCTGTTGATATTTGCAAAGCTGTTTATTATTATAGACTTGCAGCCAATAAAAATATAAAAGAGGCGCAATGCAATCTTGGCAATATTTATGAAAACAAATATAATGATATAGAGAAAGCAATTTATTATTATGAACTTGCTGCTAATCAAAATGATGAAATAGCTCAATTAAATCTAGGATCGATCTACTTATATAACCAAAAATATATGAATATAGAAAAAGCTATTTATTATTATAAATTATCTGCTGAAAACAATTGTGTTAATGCACGAATTCTCCTTGGTCGTTTTTATCTTTTTGGAGAATTTGTTTCTCAAGATATAAGACTTGGCATTTACTATTTTCGAAAAGCAGCTGACATTAATCATCATGAAGAAGCTCAATGCTTATTAGGTTTTTATTATTATTTCATGACTGAATCTACAGCCGAAAACAAAAAAACCGCAATTGCTTACTTTATTAGATCTGCTCAAAAAGGATATAATTATTCTTTTTTTTTACTAGGTTATCTTCATCATTTTGGTGAAAATGTTCATGAAAATATAAAAGATGCAATTCATTATTACAAAGAAGCATCATCTTTTAATTATCAATATGCAAAAAATAATCTTGGAATTATATACAAAAATGGATTTGGTGATGAAATACCTAAAAACATTGGATTGGCGAAAGAATATTTCAACGAAGCAGTAAATAAATCAAATGATTATTTATCAATGTTTAATTTAGCCAAAATTTATATTTTTGATGAGCCAAATGAAAAATATCACAAAAAAATCATTGAATTATTGACAAATTCGTTCTCTTTAGGATTTAAGCATTCAATATTTCTTTTATCTTCATATTTGTTTAAAAAATATGGCCTTGATTTATCAAAAATATCAGCTGCAGTTCCAACTAAATTTAGAAATGAAGTAATAAATATCATTCAATACAAAATATTAGCTGATAAAAATATTGATGACACGTTTCGTTTTTATCAAAATACAGATTATATTTATGATAAATTGCTGGATTTTACTGAATTAACAGATATTAAACATAAAAATAATAGAGGTGTTCACAAAAGAAATAAATTTATAAAAGATATTAACAAAGAATTTTATGATGGTTTTTGGATACCTATATAATTGTAATTATTGAAGGCTACTTTTTAAATATATACTTGAAAAGAAAAAAAAAAGAACATAAATCCATTATGATGATGCTTCTAGGGACAATTTTTCAATCAAGGAAAAGAAAAGCAATTCACACTTCGACCTACTTGATTATGTGTTTGAATCAGATGAAAGCCGATCGAGAGTATTGGAACAAAGAACAAATTCAGTTATTATGAAAAATAGTGATTAAATTTTGAAAATTTTCTTCGGTATTTGTTTCATCATCAATAAAATACAGAAGATGGCTTTGAATCATTATTTCATCTCTTTTATATATTCTTGAATATTCATTTTTTCAAAGCTATTCAAATTTATATCAGAGTTTTGAACCAATTAACATATATTAAAATTGAATTAAAAAAAAATTACTAACTCGTTCAAAAAGAGTGTAATTAACAGGCAAAATATTTGGATATTCTATTTGAAAATGACGTAAATCAATAGGGTGAGCATTTATTTGAAATAATTTTGCTGAGTTGTGTATGCTTTTGAAATATTTATACAAAATACTGGAAATGTCAAGCAAAAATCAAAAAAATCAAAGAGGTATAATGGTGTTTGGGCAAAAATCCAAGTGTAACTTCTAATTGCAAGATTGTTTATCAATAATTATAATTTTTGAATCTTTAATTTGGCACCAAGAGCAATAAAAGACACACTCGAATTAGATTATTGGCGAAATATTATGGAAATGTCTGCATACTGAATTGATCCTTGATCAAGGATCATAAATTTTAAAGATTAAATTGAAAAGAAATAATAAAAGCTCTCTAAAATTGAAATAAATATTTTTTTGTCAAATAAATTGAGAGAAAAAATAATGGGCTGGCATTTGAATTTAAGTTTAGTCAGGAGGTTTTCAATATATTTTTGTTCAACAACAATATTGCCCATTCCTTTGGACCACAGATCTTTTTTGCTATATAATCATAAAAGAAAATAATTATTCATTTCTTTATTTGCAGTTTTTTTAGTTTTTCATTTAGATATACACATATTTTAGTTGATATTAAAGTTTCTTCACAAAACAAACATCTTTATTACATCTCAAAAAAAAAAAAAAAAAAGAAGAAATCAAACAACATATGGTTGAAAAAATAAATATTTTGAATAAAAAACTGGAGTATTTATCACAAAACAATAGGTATTTTGACCTAATATTTGATCGTAAAAGGTGAATTTCTTAACATATTCAATATTTTGACCTCATTGTGATAAATCCCATAAAATTTGAATATGTTAAGAAAACCTGATTATTAGACCTCTTAGTTAAGAAAGGTGGCTGTTAATTTATTTGTCTCAAAGTTCGTTATAATTCTATCCAATTTTGTTATCTCCTCTCAAACTTTGTTAGGATTTTGTGAGAAAAATAAAATTTTTAATTTGTAAGAAGCATTCAAAACATAAGGAAGTTTGAAATAAAATAACGAACTTTGAGATTCATTCTCAATTTTGTACGTTTGCAATAAATAATCTGGCATGTTAATTCAATTTTGGCATGTTAATTCAATTTTGGCATGTTACTTAACATGCAATGATTAACATGTAGTGACTAATTATAAATTATTTACTTGAATGTCTTTTTATCAAAATTGTCCTGGATGTGGAACACATATTGAGAAAACTGAAGGCTGCCCTCATATGATATGCAAGTGTACACGCGAGTTTTGCTACAAATGTGGAAAGGATTGGAAAGGTTATAATCATGACCAATGCATTCAAAATCTACAAACAATCAGCCAATTATCAACAGATCCCATAAGCAATCAAATCAAAATTTATGTTCAATTTAACAGTCAAAATGAAGGTTTTCTTGTACATCAAACAGAGTCTGTTGAATCACTCAAAGACTTGGTTAGGCAACACTATTCAATTGATCCAAACAATCAAAAATTAATCTATTCAAATCGTCAACTTGAGAATGGCAACACAATTCAAGATTATTCTATACAAAATGGAGCAACAGTGTATTTGGTTGTCCACAATAATTCACAAGCATCATCATACAGCGTTCCAAAAGTTCAAATATTTGTTGAAGGTCTTGATAGAAGGCATTATACCATAGATGTTAGTCTAAAAGATAGAGTTGAATCTTTGAAAAATCAAATAAGTAATAAAACAGGAGTGCCTGTAGATCAGCAGAGATTAATATATGGAGGTAAACAGTTGGAAAACGGAAACACCTTAGATGATTATGGAATACAAAGAGATTCAACTATCCACTTAGTCCTTCGTTTAAGAGGAGGATTATGATAAAAAATTATTTTTTTTTCCAAAATAAATATATAAAACTAAAAAGGAATTAATCTTTTCATAAAAACGTATATTCCTGAAAAATTATGTAAAAATAAAAAAAAATTATATCAAAAAAAGCAAATAGTTATAATTTTAAGAGAAAATTTAAATTTACGATTTTTTTGGTTAATTTTCTTAACAGAGTAAGTTAAATTTCACCTTAAGATGGCGGTTTTTTATTTTCCATGAATAGCTATTCATGGATAGAAAAACTATTCAAAAAGTGGCGTAGAAAAAAACGATTGTCCCATAGAAAGAGAAAAAAAGAATTCTTCAGATTCTGAATCAGAATCGGAAACTGATTATGAATCAGACTCTGACTCATATGCAGACTAATGTATATATTATCTTTGCAATTCTTCAATTAAAAATGCATATTAACTTTATTTTTTTTATTATTTTTATTTTGAATGAAAATTATTTAAGAACATATTCACAATTATATAGACCTTGTAAGGGGTACCCGATTTACCCATTTTCAATCGGGTCAAAAATTTTAGGTATATTTTGACCAGGGGTCGCAAATTACCGCCTACCCAAAGCGGTTTTTGACCCGAAATTTTTAAAATTCATTTATCTCAAAATGTGGAATAAATATTTATATAGAAAAAGGTTTATTAAAAAATTTACAAGCTTTTCAATCCTTTTTAATAAAAATTTTTATTTCATTAGAATAATGCTTCTGATAATTTTCTCAAAAATTGTTTTTTGAAATTATTTTCTCTATTATTCTATTTAATTGCAATTTTTAATATCAGAAAACCTTTTTTCTTGAAAGTTAATTGATTTTTTTTTGTATCATATTTTTTTCTGATTTTCATTGTCAGTTAATTTATTGTTTAAATGACTTATGAAAAGAGAAATTATACATAAATTTAAGTTACGTAATATTTTTTTATATTAAGCTTTGAAATCTACAAATTTAAAATAATACAAACTATTCATTTACTTGTTTTATATTTTTTATCTTTTTTTCATAGTTTATGCTATGCATTTTAGTTCATTTTGCTATTAATTAATGTTACTAATCACTTATATAATTAAAAAATATTGGCATTTCTTTCTTTTACTTCATGTTTGAATACAATATTAAGATATATTAATAACTATTTCAGATTTTAAAAGATTATCCTGTTTTGACAAACTTTTACTTGATTTTCAAATAAAAAAGTCTTTTCTAAATAAAATTTAAAGTATTTCATATAACAAGTCATATCATAAAATTTTGTTTTCTAAAATCAAAATTCACTTTAAAAAAATACATGAATCAATAAAAAATTAATTATAGAACATGGTTTTATAAAAAATAATCCAAAAAATACACTAGAAATAAAAGGGTCAAACGCGAACGCTTCATTTTTTTTTTGGGTAGTGAGCCAAAAAAAAAATTTGTGGTCAGGTTAATATTTTAGGGTGACCTTTCGAAGGTTTACAATTATATACTAATCATATTTATATAATTAATAAAAAAAAGGATTGATCAAAAATATCATCTTGTATGAAAGCAAAATTGTAATATTTATTGCTTTGAAATAAAAAATTCATATAAATACTCATTATTATTTTATAAATATTTGTTTAGGATATAATTCCAATATCATTATGATAACACTTAATTGATTCTTTCATGCATTCTCTATATGATTTGTCTTTAGTTCCAACTATTAACACAATATTATTTTTATTCATTAGTAATAAAACTATTAAAATATTATTTTTTTATTCATTATTCCTCTGAAATTTCAATTCCTTTAGGAGCAGCAATGTTCACATTTTTTAAGCAGTTAAAGGAAAGTTTACTAATGTTTTTTAATTTAACATTGTTGCTGAAATCAATTATTTTTAGTTCATTGCATCCATTAACTATAAAAGGACCAATGAAAGAAACATTTGGCGGAATAATAAAACTTTCAATTGCTGTTCTTTCAAATGCACATTCACCGATTTTTATTAATTCCGATTTGTGAGATATATTTACATATTTAAGATTTTTGCATAACATAAATTCATATGGAGCAATTTCTTTAACATGTTGTGGAATATTAATACTTTTTAATGAACTGCAATAAAAAGAACAATTGCCAATAAATTGCAAATTTGATTCTTCTGGAATTTCAAAAGTATGAAGATTTTCGCATGAAGAAAATGCGCTATGTTCAATATTAGTAACAGAAGATGGTATGTAAACAGCTTCAACAGATGAATCACAGAATGAACTCTCTCCAATTGAAAGAAGTTTTGTATTTAATAAATTCATCGTTTTCAGGTTTTTGCATTCTGAAAAGGCTGATGATGATATTTCTTTAATATTTGATGGAATACTTGTTGTAGTTATATTTCTATTTGCAAATATGAGTTTATCAAAATCTTCATTGTTTGGATTTGTTTTACCTAATAAAAGGCCATTTTCATATTTAAATCTTTTATTTGATTCTGGAATTTGGATTCCAGTCAATGTAGTCAATCCAATACACCAACTATTATTGAAATCTATCATTCCTGCTGATAATATTAAAGTTTTGATTCCGGAATTATTAAAAACTTCAGATTCAAAAGATATGTATTTTGAATTCTCATCAATTTCAGCAGTTCTCAAATTTTTGCATTGACTAAATGCTTTTTTTCTATTCTTGTTACACTTTGTGGAATAAATACTTCTTCTATCACGGAACCAGAAAAGGCTGAACTAGCAATAACTTTGATATTTTTAGGAATGACAACTGTTTTCATATCTCTTCTGACAAAAACTAGTATGTCATAGTTTTCATTTGTTTTCTCAAGTATTAAACCATTTTCAAATTTATATTTATCAATTAATTCTGGTATTTTTATTTCCTTTAAATTGAATGTTCCTTCACACCAGTTAGGATGGAGATCTATTTGGCCAGATGGGAAAAAAATACTTTCCAATGAAGAATTGCAGAAAGCATAATTTTCAATGGAGATTTTTTCTGTATCTTCAGTAAACTCAATTGTTTTTAAATTTTTGCAATTCGATAAAGCATAAGATTCTATTTTTCTACAACTTGAAGGAATAATTATTTTCTCAATATTTGAATTTTTCATACCTTTAATGCATTGTAATTTTGAATTTTCTGCAAATTCAATGATTTTAATATTTTTGCATAAATCATAAATACTTTTTATTTTTGATGGAATAGCAATCCTATTTATTAGAGTATCTTCAAATGCAGAATATCCAATTGAATACAAATTTGAATTTTTTGGAAAATTAATTACTTCAAGAGACGAACAATTACTAAAAGCAAAATCACCGATATATTTAACACTTGCTGGAATTGATATGCTTTTGATTGATCCATGACTAAAAACGCTATCTCCAATCTTTACAATCTTTGAATTTTCAACTATTTTGAGATTCTGAATTATTTTTTTCATGTAACTTGGATCATCAATAATAGCTGTTATTATGTATTCATCATTTTCATATTTTATTGAACGTGGAATAGATGCATTTGGGTTTTTACTTAGATAACGATAAACGGCTGCTGTTTTATTTTTATTATCAATTTTATATGAGAATTGGCTTTCTTTATCTTCAATTTCTTTTCTTGTTAGCCACTTGATTAAATCAAGATCTCTTTTCTCACATGCACGATTCAATGAATATCTGATTTCATCAAACTGTCGTTTGTTTTCGATTTCATTTTCACTGAATAAATATTGAAAAGCTTTTTCATAAAAGTTGAAAAAATCAGGAATATCGATTCTGGGGAAATTATTATTTGATTTCATTGACGACATTGCGGAAAGAAGTGTGTTTTTTTTTAGTTTACTTGCATCAAGAGTAGAGATAAGTGAGAATGCTTCATATTTATTTGTGTCTGCAAAATAATCGTGAATAAAATGATATGTCATTTCATGATCTATCAATTTTCGTTTTGGATGATTAAATATGCGAATTATCCTTTCGATATTAATATTAAACATTTCTTCATAATGATGAATAATGTAATAATCTAAATTTGTGGCGATTTCTTCTTCAATCAAATCTTGATTGTGTTGACTTGCTTGATCAATTTTTTTTAAATTGTAACACAACGGATCAAATTCTTTTTTCATTTCGATAAGATCAGCTAATGGTACAAATTTGAATTCTTGATTTAGTTCTGAAAATTCATCTATATTGTTATCGTTGATCTCTAATGATTTATTATATATCAAATAATCAATAAATGATTGAAAAATTGATTCACTTATAGTCGATTGAACTTGATATGAATGGTCATTTATCAAAGTATAAAAGATTTTTGGATTTATATGAACAAGATTATCAAAAAGGCACGGGATATTAAAAATTTTTGATTCTAAAATCAAATTAAATGAGATATTCTGCATCATAATAACTTATGGAAATTTTTTGGAAATTTTTTAAAATTTTTTTTTTAAAAGTTTAACTTTTTGAAAACATTTCAATGAAACCACTTTATATTTTCAAAAAGTGATGTTTAAACATTTAAATCAGCATTAAAAAAAATTTTTTTTGTGAATGCTTTTTCTCCAATAAATTAATATTTTTAATCTTATTTGATCTGTTTAATAGTATTTATCTAATCGTTCATCATTATAAAGTAGATTAATGTTTAAAAAATAAGAAAGATAAATATCAAAAAGCATATTATTTTTTTCAAAAAAGATGTTTTACAAATCTTTCATAAAATAGGTCGTTAATACCATTAGAATTCATTCCTTTTCGAAATTCTGAATATATGATCTTTTATCAAAATAAACAAAGTAGATTCCTTGGAATTTTCGATAAATTTTATTTTTCAATTCAAATTTTTTTGGATTAGATTAAACACCTGGCCTGGAAATTCATCTATTTTATTTTGATATTTATCAAAATCTTTCTTGTTCAACAAAAAATAAAACAAATTTGAGCAATCATTTGCAAGCCATTTTATATAAAATTGAATTTCATTTTCTTTCCCCAAACATAAACGGAATATTAATAAAATTTCAAAATAAATCAAAAATCATAATAATTGCTGAATATAAGGACTAATATGAGGACAAATATTTCTTATTTGCGTTGAAATTGCAAATTTAAATTTAATTATATAATAACAAAAAAATAGCTCCGGTAGGAATCGAACCCACATCTTAGCGTTTAGAAAACGCTTGCCCTTTCCTTTGGACCACGAAGCTTTCTTGCTATTTAATCATTAAAGAAAATATTTATTCATTTCATTTGTTGAAATTTCTTATTTTTTCTTGTTTCAATAAATTTGTGTCTAAAATTTTTAGGTGAACACTTTTTACTTATTATTTTTTATTCTACATGCTTGTTGAGTTCTAATGGACACAGAAACCTAATAAAATCGCAAGCTTTATGTTATTTTTGTGAATCCAAAATTTAACTTTATATTTTTCTTTTGAAAAAGTTGACAGAATTTAAATTTTTCATGAATCGCCAAATTGCTTTCATTGGAGATTTTGAGGAAGTATATCTATTTGCCGAAAGTATTTTAAAGCGTATTAGTACGAACCAATCTCTTTTTAAGTTCATTAATTCATTTGAATTCGAAGTAATTGAATCAAACTCAAAAATACAAGCCAAAGTTTTTGATTTAAAGCAAATTAATTTTTTTATGAATGATATCAAAGAAGCGCAAATCATAATTCTATTTTTAGATTTTGTCAATTCAGAATCCTTCAATTTCCTTGAAAAAGGGTGGTCATCTACACTAAAAAGCCTTACACATTCCCATCAACAACGCTTTCTTATAGGACATACAACAAAATATTTTGATACAAGCAAATTTTCCCAAAATATAATTAATTTATTAAATACCTTAAATTTTGATAAATTTTTTGAAAAAAAATCCGATAATTTTCTAACCGAAGAACAACATTTTGGTTCATTAACAATATATCCAAATTTCACGGAATATTTAATCGATCAAATTAAACAAATTGCAACTTCACCACAAACGGATGATGAAATTGCAATTAGTGATGGCCCTCTCAATTTAATTTTATACAAAAAGTCATATACGGCCAAAATTATTCAATCTCCAAATGCTACCGGAAATGTAATAATTAAAAAATTTTATAAGCATGAAAACGACGAATATATAATCACAGACATTGACGATAGAGCCTTCAGAAACACGCAAATTGAATCTCTTTTATTTGACCAAGATTCGCAAGTTTTTAGGATTGGAAATTTTGCCTTTCAAAATTCAATGATTTCAGCTCTTTCAATTCCAGATTGTCTTCATGAATTGAGTGAAAATTGGTGCAACGGAGTAGAACATTTGAAAGAGATACAAATTAATGAAAATCATGAACATTTTCTCTATGAAAATGGAATTCTAATTAGTAAAGAAAAAAATGAAATTGTTTTCGCAAGACGAGATTTAGCTGGCTCTTTGGCACTTCCCAAATATGTCAAAAGAATCAGACCTTCTGCATTTTGCATGTGCAAAGAAATTTCTTCATTTACAATGCAGTCACCAGTGCTTGAAGCCATCGATTCTTTTGCTTTTTGCCAATGTACAAAACTCAGAAATTTGAATATTGAAGGACCGAAGCAATTGAATCTCGGCGATAATTGTTTCTCATTCAATTCATCTTTAATGAATGTCATTATTAAATGCGATGAACTAATTATTGAAAGAAATTGCTTCCAGTTTTGTTCATCTATTGCTTCACTTAATTTTCCTACAATTAAAAAAATTTCATTTGGTCAAGCATCAATGTTTGGATGCAATTCCATTGATACGATTAATATTTTGGCGGAAAATTCAATTGAACTCAAAAATCAGAGCTTGTTTTCGTTATTGAATTTAAAAAATATCTTTATAAAAACTGAAAAATTGACTTTTAACAATGATTCATTTAAAGATTGTCCGTTAATTGATGGAATCTATTTCAATTCAAAAAATGATTTTAATTCATCTTTTTTGGCAGATTTTTTAAAGTTAAAAGTTGTAAGTTTGACTTCATTTTCAACGTTAATTGTGACAAAATCTTCTTTTGAAAAAGCGAAAAAATTAGAGAAAATTACTTTGAGAACTAAAAATTTGATCATTGAAGAAGGATGCTTTAAAAATCATGAAAATCTTTCATCTGTCGCAATCGAATGTGAAAATCAAATTAAAATCGAATCAGATTGTTTTGGTGGATGCAAAAAATTGAAAGTTTTTAAAATTGCCAAATCCAATTATTTCAATTCCCCTGAAAAAGTTGTTATATCAAAAAAGTGCTTTGCTGATGCAAAAATGCTTGAAGAGTTTGAAATTGCTGGAAAAAATGTCATAATTGAAAACAATTGTTTTATTAATTGCGCTTCATTGCAGTCTTTCACAATCGCTGAATCAAGAAGAACGAAAATTGGAAGCAAACTATTCATTAATTGTTTAAATCTCAAGAAAATCAAAATTTCCGTTTCTACTGCCAACCAAATAAATACAATATTAGACAAAGAAAGCTTAGAACTTGAAATTGACAGTTTTGAAGGAGCAAATAAGCTATCAATAATTGAATTCACTGGAGGAAATGTCACAATTCCTCAAAATATGTTCACATCACATTTGATTTCAAAGATATCAATTGAGTCAGCAAATACTGTTGAAATTGGCCCTGATTTGTTCAACAATTGCAAAGAACTTAGTGAGATTTCAATTAGTTCAAATACTTTGGCAATCAAAGAAAATTGCTTTAATAACATTGAAAAATTGCAATCATTGTCTTTTAATGCAAAAGAAATTGATATCAAAAGCAAATGTTTCAATTACAACAAGCTGTGTAAAAGTATCGAAATAACCGGTGCTGATTTCCTTTATTTTGATTCTGATGATTTTTGTAATTGGAAAAATTTGGCAAACATTGACTTTTTTAGTTCATCATTAATTGTAATTGGCAATGATTGCTTTAATAAACTTGAAAAAGTTCAAACAATTACTTTTAATAGCAAAGAAGTTACTGTTGGCACGAAATCATTTAATGGATGTTCATCTTTATTATCAGTAAAATTTGTACAAAAACCTGATCTTTCTCAAGTTAGTTCTATTGCTATTTCAGTTCCAATAAAGAAGAAAAAAATTGAAAGTATTTTTATTGGTGAAGAAGCTTTTTGCAACTGTAAATCTTTGAATGAATTGATTGTTGAAGCAGAAAAAGAAGTGTTTTTTGATGACAAATGTTTTTATTACATAAAAAATCTCAAATCAATTAAAATCATTTGCCAACAAACGGTTACAATCAAAGAAAATTGTTTCTATAAATGTGATGGAAGAAATGATATTCCAATAACATATTTCAATGATTCAAGTAAAGATATAAATTTAGAAAAATTGGATATTCCTGCCATTTTTGGAAATAAAAAGTTGTTCTCGCAAATGCCAGCGAAAATGCGATTGAAAAATGATAAAAGATTTGATTCATTTTATGTTCTTGGAATTGATCGTTATCATCATATTCCGTTATTTATTTCAATGTTCCCAGCAAGACCAGTTACACTTCCAGAAAGAGTTCTTCAATCAATTCCTATCTATTGTTATCCATATGAAATGGGGCCAATTTCTCCTGATTTTCAAAGCAAATCTAATATTTTAAGAAGCTTTGTTTGTTACTTTTCTGAGATAAAATGTATTGGTGTTGTTCTTCATATTTATATTCCTCCTTCTGCAAACAGTTTCGTTGGTGATCGTTATGATCGTTCTTATCCTTTTGCTCTTTGTTTGGTAACTAATAATCCTGATATTATTTCGCATTTAACTTTCTTATCAAAGATTGTTGAACCAATCATAGGTAGCATTTCTATACCTCCTAAAAAAGTGGAAATGCCAAAGGAACTTTTGAGTCAAGAAGGTGAATGCATTAAATCTTTGTACATTAGACCTGCTTGTAAATATATCGCATTATCATCATCGGCTCAATCATTGCAATTTATTCTTCCTAGCCTTGTGGATTATTACAAAGACACAAATTTCAAATCAGATAAAATTAGTTATTTAGAAGAGTTTATAAAACGTTTTACAATTTCAAAAAATAATAATCCGCTAGATTTTATGATTGATGATCTTAAAATTTGGGCTCCTCAAACAATAAAAAAAATAAAAGAAGAAGTTAATGAAGAAGAAAAAGACAAAGAAGAAGAAGAAGAAGAAGAAGAAGAAGAAGAAGAAGAAGAAGGAAAAGATAAAGAAGAAGAAGAAGAAAATAAAAGCAAAGAAGAAGAAAAAGACAAAGAAGAAGAAGAAGGAAAAGATAAAGATAAAGAAAAAGATAAAGAAGAAGAAGATAAAAACAGAGAAGAAGAAAAAGACAAAGAAGAAGAAGGAAAAGATAAAGAAGAAGAAGATAAAAACAGAGAAGAAGAAAAAGACAAAGAAGAAGAAGGAAAAGATAAAGAAGAAGAAGATAAAAACAAAGAAGAAGAAAAAGACAAAGATAAAGAAGAAGAAGTTAAAGAAGAAAAAGAAGAAGACAAAGATGATGAAGAAAATAGAGATAATGATAATGAGGATTCAATTAATGAAGAATACGATGACATATCAAATGACAATCAAAGTGAAAACATTGTAACATGCGCAATTTGCAATAAATCATCAAGTGATATAAACAATTTTATTTGCGTAACGCCAGGCCTATATTTCTGTGTTGAAGACTACGAGAAATACAAAAAAGAAAAATTACCAGAGCCAGTTCTTACTGAATATTGTAACAAGATGATTGAAAATATGAAGAATGAACTCTTTAATCCAATGATTCATTTCTGTGGTGAAGTCAATCCAAACGGACCATCAGAAAATGTTTTTATTGATTCATATATGATTGAAAATTCCTATTCATTCTGCAAATATTATAAATACTTTATTCCTACTGTCACTTTTCATTTAAAGACTTCATTGAAGCAATTAAATCTAGCAGAACTTGCCAAAGCTCTTCATCCAAAAGCTACAATTGTTTGTGTTGAACGAGGAAGCGTCTTCTTGACTATCGCATTCATTATGACAGGCCAATTGACACAAACAAAACAAGACTGCTTAGAAGTAGTCAATTTAATTAAAGCAACATTAGGTGAATCAATTATAGGCACATATGACACAGAAATAAATATTCCAGGAGATGAAAACAATGATAATGATGGAAACAAAGGACCTAAAGAAATTTTTAAAGATCAAACAATTAATTTTCTTCAAAATCCAGAAATTATTGAAAAAATAGATTTCAATAAAGTTAGAGATGAAGTACTTGAAATCCTCCAAAATCAACAAAATAAAAATTGGAATAAAATATTTGAACATATTGATTTATTTGAATCAGCAGAAGAACAAGTTTATGAAGATATTAGAAAGAATGAAATTGAATTAATAATCATTGGTGAAACCATCATTGCTAACAAGTATTTTGAGGAATATAATAATATAAAGCAAGAAATTTTAAAAGAAATAGAAAATAAAGATGAATATAAAAATGTTAAAAATGAGCTCTTTCTTTATCATGGTTCAAGCCTCAAAAATCATTTAAAAATAATAAAAAGTCATTTTTATAGCCCAAATACAAATATTCCAAGGGCAGACGGAGGTTACTTTGGCAGAGGAGTTTATGCTACTGATAACATTTTTTATGCAGCAATGTACACATTCAAACCTTATAGATTGTTAAATTTTGATGATAGTGAAAACAAAGGATATGTTTTTTGTTGTCAAGCAATTTTTCATCCAAAACATATTAAAGTAATTCAATCTACTGACGAAGAACGTGAAGCATCAGAATTACCAATTGATCCTAATAGAAAATATGGAATGAACAAAGCTCGAGTTGGAAGTGCAAATGCATTTCATTTTATTGAAGAAGAAGAAGAAGAAGTGAAAGAAGAAGAAAATAAAGAAAAATCTTTGATTACTGCTAATGAATTCGTTTTCCCTAATGAGCATCAAATTGTTCCTATTTGCTCATTCACTGTAATGAGAACAAAATTTTACTTTTTATGGGCAGATGAAAATGGAACATTTGAAAATTCTGATGAAATTAAGGATTTGAAGAAAACAATTATTCAAAATGTTTATTATGAAAGTTCACTTGATGCAATTAAAGAAATTGTTAACATTAAAAAGAGAAATAAAATAAAGTTAATATTAACTTTTCAAAATGATAGATGGGGAACTGATGTTATTAATGAAATAAGAAAAATTTTGGGCAAAAACATTGTCTGCTTGATTTATTCGAAAGATAATATTGGACAAATAAAAATTGCAAAAGAAATGGAAAATGTTCTTTTCACCAATAAAAAAGAATTATTATTGAAGTTTGCTCAACAAGATTTGACTTTTAATAACATGCAAGAATTGCGCCAAACTTTTGAAGATGATCTCAAGAAACAAATGGAATTTAATATAAATGAAAGTTCTATTCTTGATTTCAGTTATATTGGCGAGTATATAACTTATCTGTCAGATGCTGACTTAAGAACAGCTGAAAAAAAAAAGAAGAGAAAAAAAAGGTGGATTTAAATCAAATAATCTAAACAAATTTTAAATTAATTGTTTATAATTGTTTATAATTTTTTTATCTTGGAAAAATATGAAAAAAGCATGGTATTTTTTGCAAAAGTGCAAAAAAGTTTCGAACTTTTTTTTCTTATGTACGATACAAGGTCAATATTGACCTTAACCTCTGGAGTCAATAAGTATCGGGCGCGATAAGTATTCTCCTAATTTTTTTTTTTTTTTTTTTTTTTTTTTCAACATGAACTCATTATATTATAACATTGTTCATTTAAAAATTTGTTTGTTGGTGGAAGTTGGAAACGAAAGCAATGTTTATATCAATAGTAATAAATTAACAGATGGAGATGGATCTAATGTAAATCTTGTTTTTTCATTATTCAGTTTTGCAACAAATCCAGTTTCATATAGTTTTTCAATGAGATATTTGAATGTAAAGATATAGTAAAGCAAGGCCAAAAAATGGTATGGAGGTATTATAGTGGACTATATTATTATAAAAGGATGTTTTTTGATAAATTAATAGTAAAAAATAATTAATAATTTGCAGAATTTTGAAATCTTAGAAACTTAGATAAATTTTCTAGCAACTAGTATTCAAACAGAATATTGATTCATGTAATGAAATATATTTACATATTTGAACAGGTTCCATCAATCAAAATGAAAGAGTTTTATTTTTCTTAAATCTCATATAAAAAGTTACAAAAACTCAAAAATTGAAATTGAAATATCTTTCAATAAAAATGAAATTTTATAAAATAAACCAATTTTCAAATCTTATTGCAATATATAAAATAAAAATATTATATTTACTTATATGGTTAAAAAGTTCTAATATTTGAATAGATATAAAAATTTATATCCTTTTATATATAAATATATAGCTCATAATTAAACCAAGCAAATATACGAATTTTGATTGTGATTTCAGGAAAGAAAATAATTCAATACTATAAGAAAATTATAATAAAGTTCAGTTCCTTAAAAACAGCAAAGAAAATAAATTTCATACAGCTTTATTCTATATATATAAATTTGTTTCTTACTTAATTATTAACTATTTCGCAATCAGGAAATTTTTAAAAAAAGTTAATCTGAGAAATTATAAAATGACATTGAAAAATAAGAATGAGCTTAAAAAAATTTTTTCATTTTTTTTTCCTTCTTATATTAATTCACCTAAGAACTGTAAAATTTTTTTTGAGTTTTTCATATGATTTTATTTTAAATTTTATGAAATTTCTGAAAAAATTTTAAATTTAATTTCAACCAAAATTATTTAATGTAGTTTCATTTGCGAGTTTATTACGTTCCATTGAAATTTATGGAATTTTACCGATGTTTTATCGAATTTCTACCAATATTTTATTACATTTCAACTATTTTTTTATTACATTTCAACCAACATTTCATTCAGTTTCAAAAAATATTTATATAATTTCATCCAATTTTTTATAGAATTTCAACAAATATTTCATTACATTTCAACAAATATTTCATTACATTTCAACGAATATTTCATTACATTTCAACAAATATTTTATAGCATTTCAACAAGTATTTTAATAAAATTTCAATATATTTTTAACTGCATTCCAATCAAAAAGATTAATCAAGTTTTTTTCAAAAAATTTATCTGGTTTTGATTAGTGTTTCATGTAATTTCATCAATCATTATAATAAAATTTGAGCATTTTTTTTTTTATGAAATTATTCTTTCTTTAAAAAATGACATTTATTCAAATTGTGTTTATAATATTTTTTTTTTATCATTTAACAGAATTCTGACCAATATTTTATCCAATTTCAAAGAAAAAAATTTTATACAATTTTAACCAAATATTTTATCTCGTTTTAACAAATGTTTAATAAAATATCAATAAATATTTTATTTCGTTTCAATATAATGAATATTTAATGTAATTTCAACAAAAATTTTATAAAATTTCAATAAGTATTTTATAAAATTTCATAAAAAAATATTTAATATGATTTCGACAAATATTTTATGAAATTTCAACAAATATTTAATTCAATTTCAACAACTATTTTATTGCATTTCAACAAACATTTTATGATATTTTAACTAATATTTTATGCGATTTAAACAAATATTTTATGAAATTTCAACAGTTATTTTATCCAATTCCAACAAACTTTTTATGATATTTCAAAAGAAATTTTATGTAATTTCAGTAATTATTTCATCAAATTTCACTAAATATTTTCATGTCATTTCAACTAAAAATTAATTTAATTTTCAGCATATTTTTTTATGACATTTTAACAATTTTTTTTATCTAATTTCAACAAATATTTTATTGGATTTCATCAAGTATTTTATCTAATTTCAACAAATATTTTATGGGATTTCAACAAATATTTTATCTAATTTCAACAAATATTTTATTGGATTTCAACAAATATTTTATGACATTTCAACAAACATTTTATGACATTATAACTAATATTTTATGACATTTAAACAAATATTTTATCGAATTTCAGCAAATATTTTATCGCATTTCAACAAATATTTAATGAAGTTTCATTTGGCATTTTATTGGATTCCAACAAATATTTTATAAAATTTTTACAATATTTTTATCAAATATCAACAAATATTTTATTATATTTCAACAAATATTTTATTGCATTTCAACAAGTATTTTATGAAATTTCAACAAATATTTTATCACGTTCAAAAAAAGTTTTAATTACGTTTCAAAAAATATTTTATGAAATTTTCATAAAATATTTTATGAAATTTTCAACAAATATTTCATCAAATTTCAACAAATTTTTTTTATTACATTTCAACAAATATTTTATTCGATTTCATCAAGTATTTTATTACATTTCAACAAATATTTTATAAAATTTTATAAAATGTTTTATGAAATTTCACCAAATATTTTATCCAATTTCAACAAATATTTTATAACATTTCAACAAATATTTTATTACATTTTAACTAATATTTTATGACATTTAAACAAATATTTTATGCCATTTTTAAACAAATATTTAATTTCGTTTAAACAAAAGAATTTATGACATTTAAATGAGTATTTTATAAAATTTCAAAAAGTATCTTATTGGATTTCAACATTTTATTTATCAAATTTCAGCAAATGTTTTATTACATTTCAACAAATATTTTATGGAATTTCAACACAATTTCTTATGAAATTTCAGCAAATATTTTATACAATTTCAACAAGTATTTTATGGAATTTCAACAAGTATTTTATGTAATTCCTAAATAAATATTTTGTGGAATTTCAGCAAATATTTAATCTGATTTCAACAAATATTTTATTACATTTCAACAAATATTTAATCACATTTCAACAAACATTTTATCCAATTTCAACAAATATTTTATGACGTTTCAATAAAAATTTTATCCAATTTCAACGAATATTTCATGATATTTCAAAAAATAATTTTATAACATTTCAATAAAAAAAAATTTATTTCATTTCATTCAATGTTTTAATTTCGTTTCAACAAATATTTTATAAAATTTTAACAAATATTTTAATTACATTTTAACAAATATTTTATGAAATTTTAGCAAATATTTTAATTACATTTAAACAAATATTTTATAAAATTTTAGAAAGTATTTTATGAAATTTAAATAAATGTTTTAATCACGTTTCAACAAATAACTTATGTAATTTCAACAAATATTTTTTATAAAATTTCAACAAATATTTTATAACATTTCAACTAAAATATTTAATTACATTTCAGCAATTATTTCATAAAATTTAAGAGAATATTTTATTACATTTCTGCAAATATTTTATGATATTTCGATAAAAATATTTTATAAAATCTTCAACCAAATTTTTATTACATTTAAAAAAAAATTTTTTTATTTAATTTCATACAAAATTTTATGAAATTTCAACAAACATTTCATAAAATTTTAACAAATGTTTTATGGAATTTCAACAAGTTTTTTATGATATTTCAGCAAATATTTTATCATATTTTCAACAAATATTTTATCGAATTTCAATAAATTTTTTATTTCATTTCAACTAATAATTTTATGACATATCAGCAAATATTTTATAGAATTTATGTGAATATTTTATTGGATTTCATCCAGTATTTAATGACATTTCAACAATTATTTAATAACATTTCAGTAAATGTTTTAATTACATTTCAACAAAATATTTATCCAATTTCAAAAAAATATTTAATAAAATTTCAAAAAATATTTTATCGAATTTCAACAAATATTTAATACAATTTTAAAACTATATTTTATTACATTTCTATAAAAATTTTATATCATTCCAAAAAATATTTAATATAATTTATAACAAATAATTAATGAAATTATCAATTCAAATTTAATGGTATTTCATCTAAATATTATATGAAGTTCAACATTTTATTTTTATCCAATTCCTATTGTTTTTCTTTCATTACATTTCATTGGCTATTTTTTTTAAAGTTTTAAGTAATCATTTTATCTTGTTCCAACAAATATTTTATGTCATTTCAGCTAATATTTCATAGTATTTTAACAAATATTTAATAGAATTTTAACCAATATTTTTATAGAATTTCAATAATATAATTTATGCCATTTCTACAAAAATTTTTATAGAATTTTCAATAAATATTTTATCTCATTTCAACAAATATTTTATCTAATTTCAACAAATTTTTTATGGAATTTATATAAATATTTTAATGGAATTTCAACAAGTATTTTATGATATTTCAATAAATGTTTTATAAAATTTCAACAAATATTTTATGGAATTTATATAAATATTTTAATGGAATTTCAACATATATTTTATTTCATTTCTACAATCATTTTAATGACATTTAAGCATATTTTTAAATGAAATTTCAAATATTTATTAACATAATTTAAAAAAAATAAATTTATTTTATTTCAATCAAACTTTTAATGAAATTCCAATTTATTTTTTTAATAAAATTTCACTTGAAGATCTTTCACGATTACCACCACCGCCTAAATTAAACGAAAAAATGATGAAAGAAATGACAGGAACCTTAGAAGAACCAAAGGAATGAAAATCGTAAAGAAGAAAAAACCTAAAATTACATCAAATTCAAAGCAATAAACGAATCTTAATTTTCTAATTATGTATTATTATTTTCTATTTATTTATATATATATTTATTGTAAAATTTTTTGAATTACTGCATTGTAGGAATATAAATTTGAGAGTATAAACCGATAGGATGTTCACTCTCAGTGTATAGTATTTTCAGGAGAACTCCCTGCCGCAGTCCAAAGAGTTCTCCTCTCTGTTCAAAATGAAATGTTGGGTAGTGAGTTGTAAAATTGCATAATATTGAGAAAATTCTGAAATATTTTTTCTGTATATTAATTTTTGACTACTTTATACAAATACTGATCATAAATAAATAAACAAAAAAAAAAAAAAAAAAAAAAAAAAAAAAAGCATTCTGTGAAAAATATTGATAAATCATATTTTCTTATTTGTAAATCAATCAAAGTTATAAATTGTCACTTTTTTCACATCCACCTAATTCTTAATTGAAAGAGAAAGAAAAAAAGGTATTTGAAAAGATCAGATTAATACTTAATATTGATAATCCATACTTGACTTGAAATCAAATACAATTTACAGTTAGCTTTGATAAATAATGAATTAGGTGGATGTGGTATTACTCACAATTTGGATATTTTTTGTTATTGAATAAATATGAAAAAATGAAATAAATCTTTAGAGATTTCTTTTAACTTAAACTTAATTTTGATTTGGATCAAAAAAAAAAAAAAAAAAAAAAAAAAAAATTAACATAATTAAGAGACGACTATCAAATTCTGTGTTAAAAATTTTATGAGTTATCATAAAATTAATTGACTTTAAAAAAATTATTTATAAACAATACTGATTATAAACAAAACTTTTTGGCCTTTAATATATGCTGAGATATTTAAATATCTCATCCTTTTCTATTCAATTATTGGATTGTATTCGTTATTATCATTATTAACACAAAATGTAAGATTTTGTAGTGAAATTAAATAAGTACATGTAATATTCTGGAGTATCTTGAGAGCAAAAGAAAAATTATCTTTAATATCTTCATGATTTGCATGTAAATTTTTTTTTTGCGTTTTTTGAAATGATTTTGCAGCATAAATATATGTAATCATTCTGAATCGACTCAATCACCAATCTATTGACAGATTGGTTAACCAAAATATTTTGATGTTAACCAAAATGACCGTTTATTATTATTTTATTTTTAGAAATCAGAAAAAAGATAATGGAATGGATAGCTTTATTTATTCATTTTCCTGTTTTATTATCTTTTATCATTATTTTTACCAAGAAGCAGAATAAGATTTTACTACATTACCTAACTGGTTTTAATATAGCCAAAGAGATCTTTAAAAATCGATCGATTTATGTATCAATTGTAATTCCTACATTTAATAGAGCTTTGTTGCTAAATAGAAGTTTAACGATTTCTCAATTCCAAACATTAACAAATATCGAAATAATTTGTGTTGACGATTGTTCGACAGATTGGACTAGATCATTAATTATTGAGAGAATGAAGAAAGATCCTCGAATTAAACTTGTCCAAAACTTATATAATCAAGGCGTTATTCTTTCAAGATTTAATGGCGTATTCTCATCTGCAGGAACTTACATATTAACATTAGATTCAGATGATTTAATATATTCAAACACGTCTGAGATTGCCTATAAATTTTCAATCATGCACAATGCAGACATTATAGATTATAAAGCAGCAAATATTGGAAAAGATAAAAAAGTAATATCGGACAATTGGCGCCCGTGTGGAGGCAGTTACAACGGCAACTCGGCAGTTAAAAAAGCATTGAAAAAAGGAATTGATATCAATCTCTGGAAAAAATTTATTAAAAGGTCGATCTTTATTAATGCTATTAATTTCATTTATCCTTATGTTAGAGATAAAAAAATTTGTTATGCCGAAGACGATATTATTGTCGGCTCTGTTCTTCTGTTTTCTTCGAATTTTTTCTGCACAAACTTTCCAGCTTACATACATTTCATGGATCAAGATATAAGCGTTGAGTCTGGAAAACTTCAAACTAAAAAACAAAATGATTTGCAAGTGCAATATGCTAATCAACTTCTCAATTATTTGTATGGAAAAAGCGATTATCGAAACTGTAATGTTATTGAATTTTTTAGAGATAAAACGAATCTTGATTTATTCATACAGTTGAATACTGTAACTGATAAAACAATTAAAACAAATTGTAGTGTTGATGAAACAATCTTTGTCCATCATGATTATATTGTAAAAGGCTATTGTATTATATCAAAAAAGAAATAAATAAAAATTTTTTTCTTCTGTTTTATGGAAAATTTACTTATAATTATGTGTTGGTACGATTTAATTTTATGTACTGAAAATGATAGGGAAAAATAAGTAAAAATATGTAACCTTTTTTTTTAAATTCAATTTGAAACTTTTGGGTATTCAAAATCCTAAAATAGACTGATAATAATGAGGATTCTTTAAAAGCTAATTTTTTTTAATGTTAAAAATTTTTTAAAAAAATTTATAAGATATAGACAACCTCAGAAAATTGATTTTATAAATATGTCTGAAATGGCTTGGATCTGCCTCTGAGAAATGAATAGATAAAGAATTCATACAATCAAAAAAAATTTAAAAATTGAATAGAATAATTGAATATTTTAATCCTGTCATTAAAAAGGGCAGATTTTTTTGTTTGAATCAACTGAAAATAAGCAAAATGATTTTTTCATTAAAAGAAAAAGAAGTATCTATTTTTATCCCTCCATCAGCTATCTCTCTATCGAATGAAAACATAATTGAATGGATAGATAATGAATTCATTTATGGAACTTCTCGACTTAAAGGTTTAAAAGTTGAAAATCCAATATATTTTTCATTAGATTCACAACTTCAAAGGATTGAAAAAAACGCATTTTATGCATCTGGCATACGAAGCATATCAATACCGGCAAGTGTTTGTGAACTTGAAGAAAAATGGTGTTTTGATACTCCTCTGCTAACAAAGGTCACAATCAGCGCAGAAAATAAATATTTCAAGAATTGTGAAGAAAATGATAAATTGATTGTTGGCAAAAGTGACATTAATAAAGATGAATATGATGTTCTTGTTTTTGCATGTCGAGATATTGAGAAGGTTGCAATTCCCCAATATATCAAGCAGATTTCATCGAGCGCATTTGAAAAATCCAAAATAAAAGCAGTTTTTATTCCATCACAAGTGAAGCGAATTGGTGAAAGTTCATTTCACTACTGTAAAGAATTGACAAAAGTTGAATTCGAATCATCTTCTAATCTCGAAATAATTGAAAATGATGCTTTTTCATTTTCTTTGATTGAAGAAATCACAATTCCTTCTCGAGTGACGGAGATACGAAGTAGTGTTTTCTATTCCTGTGAATCCCTTCGAAAGGTTGAATTTCAATCTAATTCAGAGCTTCGCATAATTGGCGGATCATCTTTCCGTCGTACTCGATTAGAAAGATTTTTTGTTCCTTCTAATGTTGTTCGAATTTGTTCTTACGCTTTTTCAGATGATAAAGATCTTAAGCATGTTGAGTTTGCTCCTAATTCAAAGCTTCAAACAATTGAAGAAAACGTTTTTAATAATGTTGGGATTGAATGTTTATCAATTCCATCCAGTGTTTGTGAATTGAAAGAAAATTGGAATGCAGGAATTGCAAACTTGAACAAACTTGAAATAATGAATGATAATTACAAGAATTGTGAAGAAAATGATCAATTGATTGTTGGTAAAAGTGACTTTAAAAAAGATGAATATGATGTTCTTATCTTTGCATGTCGGAATATTGAAACGGTTACTATTCCTTCATATATCAAATATATATCATCATATGCATTTGAAAATTCAAAGATCAAAACAATTTCTTTTCCATCGCAAGTGAAGAGAATTGGTGAATATTCATTTCACAAATGTCAAAATTTAGCCAAAGTTGATTTTCAATCTGATTCTAATCTTGAAATTGTTGAATCTTGCGCATTTCATGAATCTAAATTTCAAAACATTTATATTCCTCAGCATGTAAAAAAAATAGAAAGTTATGCACTTCCTGAGACAATTGCTAATATTGAATTCTCTCCATATTCAGAGATTCAAACGATTGAAAGCTTTTCATTTAATTCTGACAATTTAAAAGCATTGATTCTTCCAAAGCACGTTAAAAAAATAAATATTTTTTCATTTATATATTGTCATAATTTGCAATTTATAGATATTTCTCCTGACTCTGAACTTGAAGAAATCGAATCAGATGCTTTCTATTATACATATTTAAAATGTTTTTATATTCCTCCGAGTGTAACTTCTGTCGAATGTGGAGCTTTTATTAAATGTTATAATCTGATGCTTTTTGAATTAGATGAAAATGTAAATATGTCTGCAATAGATGAAGATGCTTTTGGATATAAACGTGATAATTTAGAATTCATGATTCCAGTCAAAATGTTATTTAGTTTCATAGCAAAAATATCATTTGGAGAAGAAAATTGTCAATAAAAAAAATTTCATCAACAAGGAGCATTGAGCAGTTTTTGGCATATTAATCATATAAAATATAAAATCATTTTTAAAAAATATATTTCATTAGATCAAAATTGTTTGGCTTTCAATTTTTTTATTATATGTGAACTAAACTTTATCTTTTGGATAGTAAACCTCTAAAGTACATCTTCCTGAGGAGTTTTTTATTTTTGGATAGTAATCATAATAATTTTTTTTTATTCTCCATTTTTAATGTTTATTACCTTAATCAGCAAATTTCATTAAGATTATTAAGCTCGGTTCCAATGCTTCACTTATCAATCTTGTTAACTTCTGTTAATAAAAAATATACGAGAGTCAAACGCATATGATATTATATATATAATTTTGAACATGAATACTAAATTAAGATATAGGCAAAACAACTTGTTAATATTGTAAACAACTGGATTAACAAAAATTAACAAAAAAGTACAACAAAAACGAGATAAATGAGCGTTTGTGTTTTATGGTGTTTGATAAAAAGGATTGAATGATTGTAAATCATAATTTTTTATTGCATGATTTAAAAAATAAAAATGATTTTCGTTGTACTTTTTTTTTTAAAATCATTTTTATTTTTTATCCAGGTGATGTGTGCCCAGGATATCATGCAATGGCAATTTCTCATGTTTTTGGTCTCGGTGATGAAGGATTCTTACAAAATCTTCCAGGAAGAGTCAAGCCATCAAAAGTAATTATCGTTGGAATTGGAAGCATGGAGCATCTGTTAGAAATGAAGAAATCTGATTGATAGGAATTTCGCCTCAGGAACTCAGAAGCAACCCTCAATTGGCTCAAAAAAAAAAAGGTTTGCATTCACCTCGACTTGGACTGTCTCGACCCAAAGGTGATAAGAACAGCCAGCTGGCAAGATCCTGATGGACTTTTGGTAGAAGAAGTTGTTGATAATATCAAAGAAGTACCAGAAGTTTGCGAAGTTGTAGGAATGAAAAATGCAGAGCACGTACCAATTATTTAAATTCGCCTTGGAATGATGATGAACTCACTCTATTATTCAAAAAATTTCCTATTCTTTTCATAAAGGGTGGATCTTTTTGATTGATTTTTTTTCATAATTATGCGATAAAGATAAATTATCTTGTTCCAATCAAAAAATATAAATATAGATATATATATTGATCTTTTTTTTAAAAAAAAACATGTAGCAAGAGAGATTGTGTCTCAACTTTTTGAGAGAACTAATATTTACTGAGGCTATTCATGTTAAAAAAAAAAGCATCTTTTTATGTTACATAATTTTTACAGATCCTTCCTTTTGATGTAAGTCTCAGTAAAAATTATAAAAAAATAAAAAAGATGCATCAATTTTTTTATTTACATGAATAATCTCAAAATATTATTCACCATTTTTCTATTATTTTTCTTTCAATTTATTCTTTCAAAAAGTTGAGACACAAAGTATTGAAAAAGTTTCACTCCTTTATTAAAAATGAATGATTATTACAAAACAGCTTTTTTTATTATCAAATGTTAACTAAATAAATATTACAGTACAAAAAAGCATCTCTGCTTTTAGGCTAATCTTTGCCAAATATTGGATTGTTGTTGACATTTGGCTGAAACAATGGAGAACCGTTTTTAAATGTGGCATGCGTCTTCCTTCTCTTTAACCGAGCACCGGTAAAATGGTTTCCAACGCTGAATGACTTTGGGCCTTGAAGAGGAATGTTCTTCTGCTGCAAACTATTC
The DNA here is from genome assembly GCA_039105265.1 of Tritrichomonas musculus. Taxonomy (NCBI): domain Eukaryota; phylum Parabasalia; order Tritrichomonadida; family Tritrichomonadidae; genus Tritrichomonas; species Tritrichomonas musculus. The sequence goes on along the minus strand of JAPFFF010000038.1, from coordinate 990,644 downwards.
AAGAGGGCAGACTCAATTGCCTTATTCAAATTGAACGCAAAATCTTTTCTCTTCCTGATTTCATCATCCAAACCACCAGATTGCTGCTGCCCAAAATTCATATTTAAATATGTCTGTCCTGCATCAAAGTTCAAATTTTGCAGGCCTGAATTCAAAATCAAATTTTGTTGGTTTGGATTAAGACTCGAATTTTGTTGGTTTGAATTAAGACTCGAATTTTGTTGGTTTGAATTAAGACTCGAATTTTGTTGGTTTGGATTAAGACTCGAATTTTGTTGGTTTGAATTAAGACTCGAATTTTGTTGGTTTGAATTAAGACTCGAATTTTGTTGGTTTGAATTAAGACTCGAATTTTGTTGGTTTGAATTAAGACTCAAATTTTGTTGGTTTGAATTAAGACTCAAATTTTGTTGGATTGAATTAAGACTCAAATTTTGTTGGTTTGGATTAAGACTCAAATTTTGTTGGATTGAATTAAGACTCAAATTTTGTTGGTTTGGATTAAGACTCAAATTTTGTTGGTTTGAATTTAAATTCAAATTTTGTTGGTTTGGATTAAGACTCAAATTTTGTTGGTGTGAAACTGAAACTTTTTTCAAGGACGTTGGACGGGGATGGCTAAATCCCGTATTGAATTGGATGCATGTAGAACTTTTTGTGAGTGCAATTTTGTATTCATTGAATTTTTGTGATGTGAAATTGAAAGGGTTTTCCTGAACTGAGTGCAGAAGCTGCCTGTAGTCAATCTGGAGGAGCCTCTGCTGCGCCATCGCCGGGTGCCTCTTTATTTCGTCTATTTTTATTCTCTTTCCTGGATCCTTTGTGAGCATTCTCTGCAACAAGTCTTGGATTGCCAAGCTTCTGAAGTTAGGTGAAAATTTGACCTCGTTTTGACAGATCATCAATGCAAGCGTGTTTATGTTTGCGTGGTAGAAGGGAAGGTTGCCGTCAATGAGCGCGAACAAGATGATTCCAAGGCTCCAGATGTCTGCAGAATTTGTGTACTTTTGGTCAGAAAGAATCTCGGGCGCGCAGTAGGGGATTGAGCCGCAACATGTTGTCATCATTACATTTAAAGAGCTGAAACCGAAATCTATCAATCGGATATGGTCATATTTGTCAATCATTACGTTTTCTAGCTTTAAATCGCGATGTGTAATGTGGGCTTCGTTATGGAGATATTCTATTGCGATAATTAACTGAGAAAATATATTGAGCGCTTTTTGAAGAGGTAAACCACGAGTTTTATTAACATAATCGAGAGCATTTTCGCCTTCAATAAGCTCCATGACGATTATTTTTAAATGTTCTGTTTCAATATCCGTAAAATACTTACATATAAATGGATGATGAAGGGTTTTATTGATCTCTAATTCGAGTTTTAGCGCATTCATCTCTTCTTCGTCGTTATTTTTTAATAATATTTTTAATGCAACTTTAGAATTGGTTTTTAGATGAACAGCAGAAAAGATATCTGAAAATGTACCTGAGTCGATTTCTTGGATGCTTGTAAAAAGGTCTTGAGGAACCTCGTCTATATACTTGTAATTCATCGGAAAAATTCTATCAAAAGTTTTTTCAATGGAGTTTTCAATTATAACAAAACATTATTTCGGAAATATTTTTTTCATTATATAAAAAATTGTATTTTTATTTATTATTATATTTAAATCGTAATTATATAATATTATATATTTGATAATATAATGTTATTAATATTAAAAAAATTCAAATAAAATAATACTTTAAGAAAATTTTAATTCGAAGTTTTGAATATATAATGCTTTAATAAATTGAATAACGTTTAATAAATTTGAATTAAAAAAAACTGTGCGATTTTTAAATTTTTCAAACGTTACTTGAAAATAGATTCTGGGAAAAAGGAAATTTATATAATTTGTTACTTACCAGTTTATTTACTTTCCTTATATAAGAGCCTCTTATTTCTTTGAAATATTCACTATATTCATGTAGGTATCCAGAATTTAAAATCAAAATTTTCACATAATTTAAGCATATAGCCTATTATAATTTTTAAAAAATATTTTTTTTGATATATATTTTAAAAAATATGCTGAAAACTAATCTGAGTTTTTTTTCATATTGTAATCAATAATAGGGAATATATTGTCTTTTTAATCTAATGGGTTTATTGTTATTTTAATTGCTTTTATCTTCATAAATATAGTAAAAAAAAAAAAAAAAAAACATTAATATTTTTTGCCATTTCAATATTCTTTTTTGCTTCTTCTTCATTTGCTGGAACTCCAATGCCTCCTTCAAGCATTTGTTTATAAACCTCTATTAAATCAATGTGTCCATTATCTGATGCCATTGTTATACATTTCAAACCTTCATTTTTATCGTTTTCAATGCTCTCATCAATAAAAAACGACATTCCACAAAGATACTTAGCCTCCACACTTCCTTTTTCTATAGCCAATTTATATTTTCTATTAACAGGGACACCAACTCCTTTCAATGTTATCTTTTTCTGCAAACATTTTGAAATTATGCAAAGCTTCTTTTTTGTTCATTGTTACATTTTTTTCCTTCATTTAAAATGGAAGTATTAAAGGACCATTGAATTTACTATTCCATTATCAGCACCCTTTTTCAAATAAACAGAAAAGTCTGTAAAATCACGTGGAATTCCATTTCCTTTATAAAGCATTCTTGCATAGCTATCATTTTCTAGTATCTGGCTCCTTCCATCTCCATCAATTAGCATTTTGTATACATTTTTATGCAAAACAGGTCATCTAAATTTGCAGATTTCTTGAAATAAATTGCAAAGTGACTTCAAATAATAAAAAAATTGAAACTTTTATTTAAATTCAATTGCTGAATAACCAAACAATAAAAAAAGCTCCAATTTTTTTATTATTTCTAGCAAGATATTATAGGTTCTTAATTGAATACATTAATTTCAAATAGGAAATTTTATGATGAATTTTACATTTGGAAATTATCTCTTTGATATCATGAAATTCATCATGAATTTTTACATTTATTTATAAAAAAGAGCATCTTTTTATGTTACAAAATTTTTACCGATCCTTCCTTTATATTGTAAGTCTCAGTAAAAATTATGGAAAAATATAAAAAGATGCTATAATTTTAGAGTTATGGCAAATAAAACCTCTGATTTTTAACAGTTTAAATAGCATAAAAGTTACTCTATAATTTTTTTATATTCTAAACTATTGAAAAAGTTTTACTTCATTTTCTCTTCCCATTGTTTGTGGAGATATCTTTTTCAAATTTTGGTACATTTAATATATACATATATTTATTTACTAAAATATAATATTTTACCATTTAATTTAGTAAAATACTTTATTTAATGGGTTTTTTGTGGAGATATTTTAATTTTTTATTTTGAATGTTTATTTTGCGATTCAATGCTCATGAGTTCATAAAACTTTTATGCCATTCCTTCTTAATATATACATATATTTATTTACTATCAGAGTTGACCAAAATTTCCTTTAAATTTATCGGCATAAATATTTTATGAATACTGAGAATGAATAGCATAAAAGTTTTATGAATAAAAAATTAAAGCCGATAAATTTAAAGAAAATTTTGGTCAACTCTGATAGTGATGTGATATCTTTTAACATTTCATTTTTATTAATGGGAAAAACAAAGAGAGGCGAATATCAAAATCACATGCTTGGATGTGATTGCATTAAAAACAAAGAGAAACTGGCAACAAAAGATGAAGAAAAAAATAAAGTGTTTATTTATATTCGCATTGATTCCGATTATCTTGATAAACATGGTATTAAGAAACTTCAAGATTTCGCTGGATTGCTTAAGTTATATGGCATAAGGAGAAGTAACATACAAAAATTTATAGAACTGCTCATTGAAATATATAAATTACTGAATTCTAATGAACCAACCTTTAAAATGGATAAACGAGCATTACGTAAAGCATCTTTAACTGACCTGAACGTTAGAATGAACAGATTTGGACATCAATATCCAACACAATTCTATAATGCATTTGTAACTTATATTATTGAAAATTGGTACATATTTAAATATCCAGAAAAAACGATGCAAACACTTTTCAAAAACTTCAAATCGATGATCAATGTTCTTATAAACACAAAAGAAGAAATAACTCATAATAGTGATGATAATAATAATCAAGATCAATCTGCTTCAAATGCTCATGAAAATAATACAACATTAAATCGTAATGAAAATGATAACGATAATACAGTAAATCACAATGAAAATGATACTATTTTGAAAGATCATGAAAATAATACTGAAGTAAATTACAATGAAAATAATGCTAAATTAGATTGCAAAGAAAATGATACCGAACCTGATGACAATGAAATTTATACAATTTTGAGTGATTTTGAAAATAATATAGAACAAGATGACGATCAAAATATATCATTTCTGGATGAAAATGAAAACAATAATCTTTGTGGTTTCTTTAATAGCGAATCGAATTACAATAATTGTTGTTTCAGTAATGAAAACGATGAATTTGGTGCTACACTAGTTGACAATGAAATTAATACTGAATCGAATAACAATAATTATTGTTTCAGTTATGAGAACGATGGATTTGAATATGATAACTTTGACAATACAACATTTTAAAAAAAAATGGCTGGCTTGATAAAGTCAGTCTCTTAATGGCATAGCTGGTTTTTCTAATTTTTGAATAGACTCATTGAAAAAGTTCAAGAACCTGCTTTGCTCCTAAAGAACTTTATTTGGTATCATAAATACCAATAAAAAAAAAAATAAAAAATAAAAAATAAAAAAAAAAAGTTATATTCGAATTTGATAGTTGAGAGGTGTATTCACCAATAATTTTCTCATTTAATTTGCATAATTTTATATTATATATATTTTTAATAAATTAGATTATTTATAAATTTATAACTAAAAACTATCGCAAATATAAAAAAATTTTATAATAATTTTTTCATTAATGTTTTGTTGATGATATAATATAAAAATATCATTAATTCAGGAAAATTCTAGAGAATTGTTAATAATATTACTTATTTGTAATGCTTTTTTCTCAAGCCCAAGTAAATAAAAATTAATGATTTCTCGTCATAATACTCAATACTATCTCATCAACCTTTTTTAACATTTGAAAAAAACTTATTTAATTACACTAATTAGCTTTTCCAAACAAGGTACATTGAGAATCTATGAATTATTACCAATCAAGTGAAAAAACATTGGTATACTAAATTTTAGTATGATAATTCTAAATGTAAAATATTATTTTTGTTGAAATTAAAAACAAAACAAAACAAAACATATAAAAGCAACTGAAAAATCCAATAATTATCTAAAATAAAATAAAATAAATAAATTTTTCTATTTGGCCTTTCCGATAAATAGATGTGAAAGAAAAGCAAACATACACACAATTTGATTTAAATATAAATTCAAAATTTTGAGAAGGCAGTTCAAATCTACAATTTTATCTATTGAAATTTTTTCTAATCACTTTATGTCCAATATCTCAGCTTACATTTTTTCAGCATATTCTTTTATTTCAAATCTCCCACTAGAGCAATTGCTCGATGTTGGAAACTCAGCAAAAGACGGAATTCCAATTCCATCTTTTACTGAAGATATCTTAATAAAACTATGCCAAGAGACCAGAGATATTTTCGAAAATGAAAATAATGTTCTTGAAATCAAAGGAGATTTAATAGTTGTTGGCGATATACATGGAAGTTTTCACGATTTACTGCGAATTCTAAAATATGTTACAGAAAAACAATGCAAAGTTCTTTTTCTTGGAGATTATATTGATCGTGGCAATTTTTCATTAGAATGCATTACTATTTTATTTGTAATGAAAGTTTTGAGACCAAATGATTTCTTTTTAATTCGTGGAAATCATGAATTTGATTCGGTATGTAGTAAATACGGTTTTAAAGATGAAATTCTAAATTATAGCAGACCAAAAAAGAAGAAAGAAAAGAAAAAAATTGGAAAATTTGATAATGAAAACATATTTCAAAACGGGAATGAACATCAACTTAGCAGTACAGATTGTTCAGATCGTTATCAATACACAGGAAATCTTTATCGAGCTTTTATTAGAGCATTTTCATATATGCCAATAGCAGCCATTGTAAATAAGTCAACTTTTTGTATACATGGAGGTTTAAGTCCACAATTACAAGGAATTGATCTTCTTGATTTCATTACAAGACCTATCAATTCATTTGGTGAAGATTTGCTCTTAACAGATATCTTATGGAGTGATCCTTCATCATTTCATTTAGGCTCTTATCGACCTAGTCATCGAGGTCACGGATATTTATATAATAAAAACGCTGTTACCAAGTTTTTGAATGAAAATTCATTTAAAAGAATTATTCGGGCACATCAATTCATAGAAAACGGTATTTCAGAGCATTTTGGAAAAAAGTGCATAACAGTTTTTTCAGCGTCTTCTTATTCATGCGATATGGGAAACGAAAGTGGTATTTTGGAGATCAATCAATATGATGATTCAATTCAATACAAAATATTTCAGCCGATTTGTCGTCTTCATAAAAGTAAAGCATTGTACTATAGAGATGTACCAAGAAAACCATTATGTTTTACAATGCGCCATCCAAAACCTGTTTTCAAAGCGAAAACATCAAGAGTGCTAAAAGAAAAGAATGTACTTGCAAGCTCATCCACTGGAAAAATAAGTAAAATTCAACGTGATCTCGGCGGATTGAAAATTAATTGTCATATCAATCCTGCTTTGATTGTAAATAAAAAGCCAGCTTATCCATTAATACGAACTCCTACTTCTCAGAGAATTAATAAAAGCATATCAATGCCAAATATAGATCAAATGGCTGATGATATATATATTGCTAGCGATATTTAAAAATCTGTAACCTCTGAACTATTTAAATATAGTTCAATATATTAAATTGAAAATAAAATTAAAATAATAATAATATAATTAATTATAATTTTGGTATTTGTTCTTTATCTAATATCTGTTCATAAAAACAAACTGTTTTGGATTGAATGCATAATAGAGCCTGTTTTCAGCGTATTTTTTCAAATTTTACTTCAAAAATTTCTTCAAAAAAATTTAAACTAATGTAGATTACATTACTTTTCAAAAAGTGGAAAATCTATTCTTTGCTAACAAATTTGAAAACATTATTGATGGTTAATATATGGGGGTTTTATACACATTTTTGCTTTTTAAGCTATTATGTAATTAATTAGTATTAATTTACCCAAGAATCTGAAAATATAAGATTTTTTGAGTGTTTTTGTTTTATATTTGAGATGTTATTCAATTTGAATGATGTTAATACAAATTCAATAAAATCAGAAATAGAAGTCAGATTTTCACACTTTTCAGTATTATAACATGATATCTTTTTCCTTTATAAAAAATAATTAAAAAATTAACTTGAAATTAATCATTTTATTTGTCTTCATAAATAGGAACAATTTAAAACATCAATTTATTAAAGAATATGGGTAAGTTCATTCAATTTGAATGATGTTCAAACAAATTCAATAAAATGAGAAATCGAAGTCAGATTTTCACACTTTTCAGTATTATAACATTATATCTTTTTCCTTTATAATAAATAATTAAAAATTAACTTGAGATTAATCATTTTAATTGCCAATTTGAATAGAGGACTAAAAAACATTTTATATTAAAAGAACTCATTTATTTCAAGGTATTTCAATAATATTAATATATAAAATATAATATTAATTATTAAATTAATAATATCTCTCTTTTTATTATTAAAGAATGGAAGATATTTAAAATTATTTAAAATCAAATTTGAAAGAAAAAAAATAACCTTTGAAAACTTCATGGTTAATCTCAATTTTCATTTTTTTTTTTGTTTTTTGAATAGTCCAATTTTTTTAATTGTTATTCCATAATTCATCCATATCTTTTTATTGTAATAATATTATTTTTAATATTATATTATTTTAAATTAAAATAATAAATAATAATACATTTAATATATGATTAATCAATTCATACAATTAGATATTTAAGTTTTAAAAAACGAATAATAAACGGTTTTTCATAGTTTTGACAATTATTTTTTAATATGCTGTGGTTTTTCTTTCTATCAATAGCTCTAGCAAAGAAAAATATTTGCATATGTAACAATGAATGCCATCCATTATGTTCAACTGATCGAATTGATGCCTCAGTATTAGATTCACAATTGAATAAATATTTGCAAAATGAAAAAGAAATTGAACTTATTTTATACTCAAAACAAAAAGAATTTTCAATAAAAATAGATTATAGATACTTTAAAGACAAGAATGTTACAATTAAAACATTATGTTATTCACAAAAAATAAAAATACAATTAAAAACCGGACTTTTACCAATTTATAAAACAATAGAAATTGAACCAAACTATGAAATTAAACTCCCTGATCTTATTCCTTACCAAAGCACGAAATACCATTATAATAAAAAAATATTAGATAACAAAATCTCAAATCCAGTATCAGATACAATTCCAATATCAATAGGCTTTTTACAATTTCAACGTTCAGGAACAGAGATCAAATGCCATTTTAAAGGCCAAGATGTTCGTTTTGAAGAGTCAAAACATGGAAGCTCTCAGAATTTAAACTGCGAGACCAATGACTTAACATCAGAAAAAGCACATCAATGTGGATTATCTTGTTGGTCAGATAAAAAACAATCTGGTGACTTAGTTTTACATTATACATTTAAAGGGGTGCAATTTGGCATTTATGGTTCCCAAAACCAGTGGCTAGGAAGCTTTAAGATTGAACTAGATGGAGAAGAGTTAGATATTGTTACTGAATACAAAAACTTAGGTCAAAATACAAATAGATTTACATTATTGTATAGGTCAGATCCTCTTGAATACAAAGAACATAAGATTCGACTTATTACAGCACAAAATGACAAGCATTATGAAATATACAAGCTTGTTTATTGGCCATCATTTAGGTCTAAAAGGGCAAATTCAACGGACTTTACAGGAACATCGTCTTGGACAAAAGAATCAGATGGAATTGGCGGTGCTAGACAATATGCCAATAGCGGTGGAACTGCAACAATTCCTTTGTATTGCTCCAAATTTTGGGTGTATGGAGTGAAAGCTGCTCACATGCATGAGATTAATATTAGTTACAATGGGATTTATGAGACAGCAAGCCAATATTCTTCTTACACACAAGAAAGTGCTCTTTTGTATGAATCCCCTGAATTAACGAACTACAATTTCACTCTTAAATTATCAGCCAAGTCAGGTGTCATTATGCTATACTGCATATTCTATGAAGATCCTCCAATCCCAATGTCTGTTGGTCTAACTCAGATGACATTTGAAGGTAACAATAATTGTGTTCTTCGTGATAATTCACCAATTCCTTTTAAAACAGATATAAATTCATTTCGGTGCAACTATGATAACTTAAATTCACCTGATGCTTATCAATGTGGTGTCGTTTGTACTTCTACAAACGGAAATTATAGCTACAAGTTCAAAGGTACAAAATTTGGTTTATATGGCCATTATGATTCTAATTATGGCAAATTTGACATTGAATTGGATGGCGTAATAATAAATGAAGTTGATGAAAGCATTAAAACAAAAAGTTATGAACTGTTGTATGAGTCCGATGTATACAACTACAAAGAGCACACAGTTAGAATTATATCCAAAAATCAACTGTACTCTTTATATAAGCTTGTTTATTGGCCTTCAACAAAAGCAATCAGATTGAATGCAACTGAATTCCATGCATCTAATGCTGGCTTTACTCGCGAAACAGATGGAATTGGTGGCGTTCAAGAATACAAATATAAAGGTTCAATTACAATGGACTTAAAATGTAGTAAATTTTGGTTTTATGGAGTAACGAACACTCATTTGGAGTCAATATCATTCAGTTATGACAATGTTCATGAAACATTTAATCAAAAAAATGCTCGTGACAGCGGTGTTTTGTTTTATGAGTCACCTGAATTTGAATTATCTACAAAACGATTAAGTTTCTCAGTTCAATCACAATCATTGATGCTTTATGCCATCTATTATGAACAAGAAAAGCCTAAAGAAACACCAATTCCAGTCTCAATTGGATTTTTGGATTTGGAAAGAACTGGAACTTTCAAATGTGGGGGAAAACATTTAACTAATGATGCTCAGTTTAGTACTTCGAATTCACAATTAAGTGATCCAAAAAATTTCAATTGCCCATTAGATGATTTAGATTCTGGGCATCAATGCGGAATAAGATGCTATACAGACAATGGCGGTTACACATATAAATTTAAAGGCGTAAAATTTGATATTTATGGAACAAAAGCAGATGGAAACTATAAATTCGATATTGAACTTGACGGAACAATCATTGCAACTCCTGATGAAAACCAAAACGAATGGGTTCCATACACAATTGTTTACCAATCTGACATTTTGCCTTACAAAGAGCACACTGTTAAAATTTTAGCAAAAAATAAACAATACGAAATTTACAAGTTTGCTTATTGGCCATCATTAAATGCAATAAGAGTGAATTCTACAAGTTTTAATAAAACTGGAAATTGGGAGATAGAGACAGATGGTGTTGGTGGCGTCAGAGAAATTGCTAATCGTCAAAAAGACAGTTTTGCCACTAATTTTTCAACCTCTAAATTCTGGCTATTCGGATCATTAGCAAGTCATATTGAAGGATTTAAACTTACAATCAACAAAGTTGAAACACAAGTCAGTGAAGTTGCAGCAACACGCAAAGATTCAACTATCGCTTATGAACATAATGAAACTTCACATAATCTTATGTTTGTGAATGGCTCCAGTATAGAAACAGCTGTTGTTTCGAGCATTTTTTATCAAACAAGACCATCTTCTATTGAATATATCGATAAAACATTCAGAAAGACACTTCCATATTTTCAGATACTTGTTAAAGAATCCTTAATTCGCCAAATTTCTGGCTGCACATTTGATAACATTGAAGAAGATTTTGACTATATAATTACTCTTGAGCAAGAAGTATTAATGAATGATGATGTTTTCCAATATGATGAACAACAAACAAACCAACCTGCCCCAATAAATGTAAGATACAATGGTCAATTGACATTGAGAAACTGTTCTTTTAATAATGCAAGAAGTAGAACAGTTGATGGCGGAAATGTTTTCTTCTGTGGCGTTGATTTTACAATTGAAGTTTATTTCATTTCGTGCCAGTTTCATAATTGCGGAAGTTCTAAAGATTTTGCAATCATCAGCATTCAAAATCCAAAATCTAAAATAAACCTTTATAATTGCAGCTTTATTTATGATAGTTCTGATTCATCTTCAATTGCACTCAGTTCCAAATGCATGTATGCATACTTTGATGAATGCCAGTTCAATAATACAAGGGGCATTACAATATCAAGAACTGGTATTACTGATCCATCTGAGTTCGCTGTAACATCTTCTATTTTTGACTCTTGCGGCTCTGATACAATGAATTACTTAAATCTAGCTCTCGGCAAACCTTCTTTAATAACATTTGAGAATAATGTTATAAGCAACATTGTCAGAAATGAAGGTCAAAAATTCACAATATACATGACAGCAGATAGTAATATTCAAGAGCTTCAATTAACTAATGTTTCATTTATCAACAACAGCTGTTGCAGTTTATTTGGTGGCGGTGTTGGACTTTACATTGAAAAAACAATTTCCATTTTGTTTTTTGATTGTAAATTTATAAATAACAAAGCAGGCAGTGACAATTCAAACCGTAATTCAATGTTGTCTGAAATTGATCCTAATTATCGTGCTGGAGATGGCGGAGGCGTTCAACTTGGATTTTTGAGAAATCTAAAAGAATCAGCAATCAAGTTTGAACAGTGCGAGTTTAGAGATAACAAGGCTATTAGGCATGGCGGTGCTCTTGCAATTCAAACAACAAGTACAGTTGAAATCATTAACTGCACTTTTGAATCAAATGCAGCAAATTCAAACATTGATTCTTTTTCATTAGAACTTTTGTGGGAAAATCATTTTGATAAAAAAACACAAGGAAGAGGAGGTGCTATTTATATTAATCCTGCATTTTCTTACACATCTTCATCATCAAGTGGCTCTGATTTTAGCATGGTCAGTGTATCAATTAGAGAATGTACTTTTTCAATGAATTTGGCACTCGATGGCTATGCTATTTATATAGAAGGTGACGATCCTGGGACATCATTTGAATTTCTTAATAATAAATTTTATGATAACTTCAATGCTGATCCTGACAATGACCCAAACATTACCGAAAGAGGAATCATTGCAACCGAAATTCATAGAATTCTGAAAAAAGATGTTAGAGATAACAATGAATTTTCTAATAATCAAATTTCTGCCAATCAGAAAGATTTGGTTTATGTTGACCATTATGGAAATATAATACCAACAATGGCATTCTCTGAGTCATTTGCTTTTACATATTCCAACCAATTCTCTCATTCTTCTGTGTTTTCTAATTCTAATCAATTTACACAAACATCAGCATTTACAAATACGGATTCTTTTTCACATTCTGATGTATTCACTGACTCTAAAACTTTCCCAACAAGTAGATTTACAAGTTCTGATGTTTTTAGTTTTACAAATAAATTTTCAGAATCAAATCTTTTTTCTGACTCAGAAAAGTTCACAGAATCTCATGATTTTTCACATTCAAGCCCATTCAGCAAATCACAAGTTTTTTCACCAACTGAAAAGTTCTCAAAAACAGGATTTTTCAGTTTATCAGCTCTCTTCACTAAATCAAATGAATTTAGTGTTTCTAGTTTATTCACTGAATCAAATCAATTCAGTCAATCCAAAGAATTCTCTGGATCAAATGTATTCAGTGAATCTGGCCATTTTTCTAAAACTGATCATTTCAGCCTGTCTACTCTTTTCACCAAGTCGAGTAAATTCAGTGTTTCTGAGTTATTCACGTATTCTGGAAAATTCAGTTTATCAATTGTTTTTTCTTTATCAAATCCATTCAGTGAAACAAGTCAGTTTTCCAAGAGTGACTATTTCAGTTTATCAACGGCTTTCTCCAAATCCAAAGAATTCAGTGATTCATATCAATTCACTGAATCTGGAATATTCAGCTTCTCCAATCAGTTTAGTTCATCAAAGTTGTTCTCTGAATCAAGTGGATTTAGTGAAACTGGCAAATTTACAGAAACTAGCGAATTTAGTTTCTCTGCTTCATTTTCAAAATCAAGTGAGTTCAGTGATTCTGAATCATTCACTGATTCAAGCAAATTTAGTCCATCAGATGTGTTCTCAAAATCAAGTGGATTTAGTGAAACTGGAAGATTCACAGAGACAGGAGAATTTAGTTTTTCTACTATTTTTTCAAAATCAAATGAGTTCAGTGATTCTGATTCATTCACTGACTCATGCAAATTCAGTTCATCAAAGATGTTCACAAAATCAGGTGTGTTTAGTGAAACTGGAAGATTCACAGAAACAGGAAAATTCAGCTTTTCAGCTGCATTTTCAAAATCAAGTGAGTTTAGTGATTCAGTTTCATTTTCAAAGTCAAGTGGATTCAGTATCTCACAATATTTCTCAAACTCAGAGAAATTCAGTGAAACAGGCCTATTCTCAATGACAAATGACTTTAGTCATTCGATCCATTTTTCTGTATCATCTGAATTCAGCCACTCAAAAGAGTTTAGTAAATCAAAAGAATTCAGTCAGTCACGCGCTTTTTCAGAGACAGGATTTTTCAGTGCAACAGACAGCTTCACACTCACTGAAAAATTCACCTTTTCACAGTTATTCACTATTTCACAAGATTTCAGCTTATCCAAAGGTTTCACCACTTCAATGCATTTCACACACTCAGATCATTTTTCAAGAACTGATCATTTCAGTGAAACAGAAAGGTTTTCTCTAACTGAGAAGTTTAGTCTCACAAATGACTTCTCATATTCGACAGAATTCACTAATTCATTCCATTTCACAAGAACAAGCCAATTCTCTTCAACAGCTGCTTTTTCATCATCTGAACAGTTCAGCCATTCGATTCACTTCACGCATTCTGAATCATTCACGCATTCTGAATCATTTTCACAGTCCAAACCGTTCACTTCATCGCCAACTTTTTCACTCTCTACGAAGTTCACTAATTCTAGACCGTTCTCGATAACGAGTGATTTCTCAGTATCAAATCAGTTCTCGAAGTCATATATATTTAGCCACACATATGACTTTTCTGAATCGTATGCATTCACTCCATCAGCGAGTCTTATTCCAAACGATCCATTGTGCTCAATTATAGATGAGCTTGGCAACATGACTCTTTCTGATCGTTGTGAATATGAAGGAAGCGAAAACCACAAAGTGACTGTTGAAATTACGCGTTCCTATTTCACCGATTTCAACAACAACAACGATGGAGGTGCGATTCAAGTCAAAAATTGCGATGTCAGATGCAATGGCACTCATTTTATAAACTGCAGCTCAAATGAAGGGGGTGGTGGAGGAGTATTCATCAACAACACATTGAACAACGAAACAAGCATTGATTTAATCAATCTTACATTTATTAACTGCAATGCAATGTACGGTGGTGCCGTCTTCATTAGAGCAATGCATGAATCAAGCCGAATTTTGGTCCTGAATTGCCTCTTTGATTCAAATAGAGCTTATGGAATCAAAAGCGACACAAAATTATATGGCGGATCTTCTTTGTTCTTGGCCACACATGGTGCTAATGTTACCGATTGTGTGTTCCTCCATTCAAAGGGACAAGGAGGTGCTGTAAAGATTGAAAAATATGATTTCGGCTTGAATTACAATTCAAACAGAAGAGTCAAGCAGCTGGAAGAAAATGCGATATCAATAAGCATCACTGGATGCGACTTTGATGAAGACAAGGAATCACAGATTTCAATATTTGATGCAAGTGGAAATGAAGGGGAAAAAGTTGAATTGATAAATTGTAACTTCAAAGGAAAGTCGGCAAAAGAAGCCAATTACATTGATGCTGAGAAAAATGGCATAAACAAGCATAAGTTTAATGACACTTCTGTAATTAGAAATTACATTGGTTTCGATGATAAAAAGAAGGTTGAAAACAACCAGAAAAAGATGAAAAACAAATCAAGCATTTTTGTGGTTGCTTTGCTGGCTATTTTTATTATTTTACTTGCTTTTGCATTCGTAAAAATCGATGATGATGATGAAAATGATGATTTTAATCATGATGATTGTATTCATCACGATTTAGCTTAGATATCTCATTATATTATATATAATTGAGAGTACAACTAAATTGAATAAAATAAATTTCTTTTTATCTTAATAAATAATTTATTTAATAATTATAATATATTTAATAATTATAATATATTTAATAATTATAATATATTTAATAATTATAATATATTTAATAATTATAATATATTTAATAATTATAATATATTTAATAATTATAATATATTTAATAATTATAATATATTTAATAATTATAATATATTTAATAATTATAATATATTTAATAATTATAATATATTTAATAATTATAATATATAATTTATATATTTTATATCCAATATTATAAAATATAATGGTTGAAATAAAGACTTTAATTCGTGCCAAGATGGCAGTCTTTTGAAAGCTACATCATATCACAGCTCCAAAAAGCATTCAGCTACTTGTGAAGTACATAATAACTTCCAACAAAAACTTGGTGCACCAGATCAAGTAGTAAGAAGTGACAAATCTGAAGGTCTTGCTGGCGAATGGGCCATCACATATTGTAAATCAGGAAAGCTTGGTCGTGATAAAACATATTATGATTTATGTGAATGAAAGGAGTTCATCAATACTAATAAAATAATTTGTTAAATCCAAAATTGGAATCTTTTAAATTATGTTAATATGGGATTTTTCACTTATTGGTATGACAATTTTTACCACATTTTTCAATATGAAATGACAATTTTCAATAATTTTCACTTTGATCTTATCAAAAACTTGAACTTTTTCTGAATATTGAAAACTCATACAATTTTTTTTTTCTATTTTTTTTTTTTTTTTATTTGGGAGATATTTTTTGCCCCCAATCTCTTTTGACCCCAACGGTTAAGGTCAATATTGACCCTGTATCGTACTTCAGAAAAAATCGGCGAGAACTTTTTTGCACTTTTGCGAAAAAAACCATGAGTAGCTACTCATGCTTTTTTTACGATAATTTCTAAAAAATTATTTTTATTAAAAAGCAGCTCTAGATGAAATTTCTTCCATCCCGAGTAAGTTATTCGTAATTAGCATCTCATTGTAGTAATTATTAAACCATTTTTTTCTTTTTTTGGTAAAAAAAATATTAATCAATAATATTATAGATATCTCTTTATAAAAAAATATATAAGATTTTCTTCACATATTCGGGCCTATGATGTTATAAATAACAATAAATGTTTACTAATCTTTTCAAAAATATATAATTAGCATTATTTGTAAAAAATAAAAATTTAACGAAAAAAGCGTGAGTAGCTACTCATGGTTTTTTTCGCAAAAGTGCAAAAAAGTTCTCGCCGATTTTTTCTGAAGTACGATACAGGGTCAATATTGACCTTAACCTTTGGGGGCAAAAGAGATTGGGGGCAAAAAATATCTCCCTTTTTATTTGAGAAATTTGGCTCTGTGCAATTGAGTTTAGTTTAAACCTTTCTTTATATTCTATTTAAAATAAGATACAAAACAACAAATACTATAAAAAGTAAGTTTATTTATTTTTAATTTAATAGCCATTAAGCTCAGAACCACAATGCGAGCACATTTCTGCATATTTATCAATTTCTGCTTCAACGTTGTGCAAATCTGATTTTGTATTTTGGCAAGCAACTTTTCCAAGGAAAAGATCAGCTGGAATTTCTTCAAGTGCATCAGCATCAATAATCAATTGAGCACCTTTAACATTGTCTTCCCAAGGCCAACTTTTCCAACTTTTCCAACTTTTCCGAAAGTTGGAACTTTCCCGGCTTTGCAGTGAATTAATATTCAATTAATTCCCGGTTTTTCAGATTTATTCATTCTCCTACTTTTCAGGCTTCGCTGTGGATTAATCTTCGATTAATTCCCGACTTTTGGAGTATATTTCTGGGTCTACGGGAATTCCCGTAAGTAGTATATGTATGTGTAGATGAGCAGGGGAGATAAAAGGGGTATCAAAAGGGGTAGGGTTAAAATACATATCTTTGAATTCAAAAATAACATCAACGAAAAACAGAACTTTCAAAAATTTTTTATTTTTTTATCAGCAATTTATAATGTCAAACCAAGCGGAACAATTAAGCACCCTCATTAATAGAATCAATAAAAAGCTAAAAGGATGGAGACCCGCTT
The DNA here is from genome assembly GCA_039105265.1 of Tritrichomonas musculus. Classification (NCBI taxonomy): domain Eukaryota; phylum Parabasalia; order Tritrichomonadida; family Tritrichomonadidae; genus Tritrichomonas; species Tritrichomonas musculus. Next base: position 973,245 of record JAPFFF010000038.1, on the reverse strand, counting down.
TAAAATACCTCTACGATAGTGATGATATCATAGATGAAGTACTAAAAGAGATAAATCACTTTATTAAACAGCTAAAGAAATTCAACGGTAGCTGCGAACACTCGCTGCCTCCGACGAACGGACGAACTGAACAATTAATAGCTGAACTTGAAGAACTCATTTATTAGACAATTCATTTAATTCATTCTCAAGCTGATGAACTTTATTTTTGAGGCTGTTGATGTCTTCTATAAGAGACTCACGAACAGCGAGACCATCAGAGCCCAGCATTCCTGATTTGATATTGTTGAGGTATTGTTTGTAATCATAACACTTTTCTTTCAAGTTTCGTTTGATACGTTTTAATTCCGGTATTTCTTTCTTGTATTCTGTTAGTTCACTCATTTAATAACAATTAAATGTCTGTTATTAATCAAATGAGAACCGTTCATGATGATAAACACAAAAACTATTTTGATAGATTACAATTAACGATGCAAAAGAATAGAACAAAAATAAACTCAGCTCCGACAGTGAAATGTTATAATGAAAAAGGTAATGTATTTCATGAACCACAGCCAAAAACGACTAAATCATTAAATCATCATGATTCACTTAATCATTCGGTGGTTGTCAGGAGCAACAACATTTAAAAAGTATTCATTAATGACTTTTGATTGCTGATCAACAACATTTGAAAGCTTATTGATATGTTCTTCAAGTATTTTATTTTTATCGATGAGCTGTTTAATGATGATATCAACGTGAATCAACTTACTGTCAAACAAATCGCGAAGTTCATCGGTCTTGGTAGATATAACATCAACTGTTTCTCTTAGCATAATAATATCAGCTGTGATATTGTCATTCTCGAGTGTTTTAGTGATTGTATTCCCGACTTTCTTCAAATAAATGTCGCCGTCACATCGTTTACCGTCTTTGCAATTACGTTTAGTGATTTTGTATTCATTGCCGTCATTAGTGATGATTTTATAAATCTTGTTCAAATAGTTTGTTGTTTGTGTTTTCATTTGCTCGATATTCTTTTGATAGAACAAATCGAATTCTTCAAGTGATTTAAATACTTTAACTTCATTTCTGTTTTCGTTTATTATTTTAACTTCATTAATGTTTTCATTCATTTGAGTTTATGATAAAACGTTTATAGATATCATTAAACTTTATCTAATATTGACTTACCAACCGTTCCAACTCGTCCTGCCATACTTAAACCTGTATCAATAGTGTCAATCACTTGACCGACACCTGGAATGAATTTCGTTATCGGTTTAACTTTATCGATAATCTGTTTTCCGACATCAACGACTTTAGGGATGTTATCAACAATCTTTGTTGCTACATCTTTGATTTTGCTTCCGAACTTCTTGAAACCGTTCTTTATCTTATTGAATATACCTATACCCATTTTTAAGAGTAAATAAAAGAGATAATATATTGATTCTTTTTATTAAATCATAAATGTTATATCGTAATGAGAGATCACATAACCATCAAATCGAAACAGGAAATGTATTGCATGCTTTTGAAGAGATGCGTCACATGATTAACGTTAATGACGGAACACGTTCATTTTCATTCAGAACTGTTGACTGTCATGATCAGCCCGCACCGTTTACAGCAGGTCAATACTCACAAATCAGTTTAACTCATCCTGATCATTTCATAAGTGATGTTGACAAAGGATTTCTAACATTTCATGTCAAACTAGATTTACAGTTGAATACCGATCTTGATAAATTGCGAACCATTGAAGACCCTCAACACTTCTACAAACTGTTTGTCGGTTTCAAATCATCAAATCAGTTGTTCGATCGTTTAGAGATTCTACATAATAATGTTAATGTCGGATATCAACAGAATGAATGTGTTCGTGAAGGTTTCTTATATTCTGCACTTAAACCAGAAACAGAAAAGAAAAGACGTAGATTCGTTCATTCATTATGGGAGAATGTAAGTCAATATTCACAAACAATGGCAGGAACGTATGTAAATCTGATGAATTTCAAAGAGAACGGTAGGGCACAAGTTGAATTTGATTTAAACCTTCCGTTTGATGACTTACTAGCATTACAGGCATTTGATCTGTTCCCTAACGGAATCATCGGTGATTTATCAATTCGTTTTCAAGTCAGCCCCGCTGGTCTTGTTTGGGCTGTTATTGATCCGTATGTAGTTGCTGAAACAAAAGCATTTCTCGAAGATGATGAATCTGTTTCTGCTGAATCATTAGATAAACTTCGTGATTTAAAGGTTCGCGGTAAACTTAAACGTCAATTCACACAAATCGGTAATGAAGCAACCATTCCTTCCGTGTTTGATCAAACACTTACAATCAAATATCAAAGAATACATGCCGGTAATCCTGTTGAGGAAGATGAAACACCAAAAGAAGTTGTATTTCATTACACAACTGATGATTATGAGAAGTTTCATGTGAAAGAGTCTGATGTTAATAAAGGAACGTTTGCAGAAATGATTGCATCAGCTAATCCCGATGCTCCATTGGCTCCGGGCGATGTTGTTAAAATCTTAGAAACAAAACATAAAGACATTGAATATTCAAACGGTGTTGCAACATTGACCTGCAATCAAATGACAATCACTCTTTGCAAATCAAACATGCAGGGCTACGGTGTTTGTGAAGCAACACGTCAAGGAATTGAAAACATTTTGAGACAAGGTTTAATCATTCCTTCACAGAAGGTTGATTATCATGCATTTCCGATTGCTGCCGCCGCAAACGGAATCAAATCAACATTGAACATACCTTTGATTAACGTTACAACGATATCGGTTCTGTTTCCAAAGCATCATAATGATTTGACTGTATTTGAAAACCCTGTTTATCAAAACTGTTATTTGAACATAGGCGGTAAGAACTTCCCTGACGAGAACGTAGATACCATCGGTGCAAGATTCTTTGAGAATCAATTGACTGCCGGTGATTTAGACGCAATTACACTTCAATGTACAAAGGAATTTGAAGATTCATTTACTATGCCAAAGAACGACTCACGAGGTAATCGATACAAAAACACTTTGTCTGATGCAACATCATTTGTATTCAATATTCAAACTGAAAGATCATCTGCAGGTTATTGTTATGATGGTTTAGACGGAGGTTTTGGTAATGTTCAAATTCAAATCAACGGTCAACCAATTCACACAGGTGTGAACGATACATATTATAATGTAAATGAAGAAGGTACAGTTCATCCGCCCCCCTGTCAGTTATGTTTGTGCCGTGACACCTATTTTAGGCTGTCACTCGAAGGTTTAGAATACATTGATGATGAAACGCCAAAAGGTTCGCAAGCTAATGAATAAATAAACTGATTTCGATTGAAGGTTAAAATTACCCCTTTCTATATCTCTTTTCATTTTTGTGATTCTTTGACTGTTCCGTTCATGAGCGGTATTTGAAGGATCAAAACAAAAAGGCTTCATTTTAGTCTTTTATTTTTGCGATCAAAATGAATGAATACATCGAAGACACAGCGAGTACACGCAGCTACAAAGAATCAATTAATTATCCTTTCAAATCTAAATACAAATACATCAAAGACACAAACATTAAAACCGAGCCATACATACCGGATTTCCGATTGAAAACAGTAAAGAAACTATCAAAACCTGACTTCTCATTTGAGCCTCATTGTTGGGAAATGGATATAATGTTTGCATTAAACAAAGCTTATCTCGTCCTAATCAATGTAAACACGAAATACTTAATTGTTGAACCGATTGCGGACAGAACTGAGTTAACTATAATCAAAGTAATTGATAAACTAGTTAATAAAAGGAATATCAGAATTGAAACAATTAAATGTGACGGTGAACCAGCTTTTATATCAAATGCATTCAAAAGTTATTGCAACGGTGAAGAAAGATACCAATCAAACAAACCGTCAATTAAATTCAAAGCTCCTAACAAAATAAAGTTAATCATTGATGATTCACATTTCACGAATGCACATAAATGTGTTGATGCAGTAATCAGAACATTACGAAACGCTTTCGGTCAGTCACAACAACGAATGACAAACAATGTATTGATACAACAAATGGTTGCATGGTACAATAACACACCTCATTCATCTCTTCGTTTATTGAATCCTTTATACACATCATTTGATGAAGAAACTGATGAATACCTTGACAAACGACAATCAAAATACATTTATCTAACACCTCAACAGATGCAAGACGATCGAGACTTTGAATGGAGATACATAAGAGCGAAATCAATGCAATTGAAAGAGATTCAACAAAAACAACGATTTAAAGGTCTTCTGTCATATAAACCCAAAAATATAATACTCATTCATACCGATTACGGAAAAACAGAAAAGAAACATGAAAAGCGACGAAGAGTGTTCAATGAACTCGCTGAATTCATTTGCTATGAGTCTGGAAACGTTAAATGTAAACTATTAAATCCTTTGCGTCAAACTAACAAAACACTGAAGAATAAAACAATAATAACAGTCCCAATCATGTACACAAAATATGTTTGTTCATCAATAGATGCTTTGAATGATGATTATAAAATATTCTTTTTGGCTTATAAAACGCAAAATGAAAGCTAAACAATCACAAGCTTTGCTTGGGTCAACGAAGTTGCCAATCACAAAACGATACTATCACACACAAACAAAAGATTTTAATCTTCCTGATGATTTCGTTTATAGTCGCAACAAGAAGTATATTGTTGTTCAGTATTGTGGTGCTGTTGTCAATCAACATATTGTCGGTGATTTAATGGTTCATTCAGATATAGTTGAATTCATGCCTTTCTGCGACCATTTCATAATGCTTGCTAACAGACGACAAACCAAATACAGGAAATATGAATGTCTGAACAACACAAAAAAAGAATATCATTTATGGTTTACAGACATGAAAGGAAACGTTATTGAACCTGAATCATTTATATTCAGTTGTTTATTAATTTATTGAAGTATCAAAGAATATGTTTAATAATCTCGGTAATTTGTTTAAAACAAAGGAACAAATCGAGAAAGAAGAACGAGAGAAAGCAATACGTATACAAAGACAGAAAGTCCGTGAACGGGCACGTGATATAAGAAATAAAGCATTTGAACAGCAACAGATAGGAAACGCAAACGCACAATTATTTCGGGCACAAGCAAATGCATTGAAAACTCAATTACCGCCGAGAAATAATTTACTGAATTACCAAAAACAAACAAATGACTTAGTATTAGATGAACAACAGGAATATAATGATTTTCGTTTGAAAAGAAAGCTTCAAGATTATCAATATGTTAACCGAGACCAGTATATCGATGATATACAAGATGAATACCAGAAGACGAAACATGTTCGTTTCGGAAATCAACCACCACCACCACCACCACAAATGAATCAATTTAATCAACCGCCACAAACACCAACATACTCAATACCTGTTATCAATTCACAGCCACAAACACCAAAAATAAATAAACATATTCAATTTGCTGACGCAACTACATCACCGTATATGAAGGATGCGACAACATCTCCTTACAAATCACCTCCGCAACAAACAAATAAGTTTGCTAATGCTGCGACATCTCCTTTCAAATCACCACAAAATGAAGAAGTATCATTTGCAAATGCAAAAGTTTATCATGTATCTTCTTCATCTGACGACGATAATGATAACCCGCCAATAAAGTACGGATGGATTGCTTTCAGTGATGATGAATCACCTCAACCGTATTCAGTGAGAAAAACATTTTCATCTTCATCTGATTCAGTACCTTCTGATTCATCTTCCGATACATTCCCTAATGGTTCACCAAAAAATAAAAAACAAAGTAGCCCAAAGCGTAAACATAGTAAAAAACAAACGAATTCACAACCGTTTCCAATACATAATGATTCTTTAAATACTGCGGGCAGTGACTCAACGAGAAGGAGGAGAAGAAGAAGACCGTCATAAAAATAAAATCATCATTTTGCAAAAGAGGTTCAAGGTAGCTTCATCAAATAATCATTAATTTATTTTTATTTATTCAGGTACTTTGATATCATATCCTTCTGCTGCTGATAGCCTCTCAATCTTTTGTTTAGACATTTGAATCTTATATTCAATATATCCGCAACCCTTACCGTAAACTGTATCAATCCAGACGGCGATATTATTATTTGAAACCTCCTTTAACGTTTGAATATCTGTTGGGCTAGCAACCTTGATATAAGCTATTGTTTCATTAACATCAGTACCTGCGGGTGCAACTTTCTGAATTAAGTAATTAATGTTTTCGATAATGGTCTTAAACTCAGGATTCCAGGTATTAATATCTCTAGACCATTTACCGGTTTCGAAGATGATTGTCTTTTTAGATTTGTTTATGAAATCTTGTATGAGAGCAATACATTTCTTGTTATAATCAGATTTTTGTGTTTTCCTGTAATTCATCCATTCAACGTAATTCATCGGCTTCAAATTATGTTCTGTTTCAATTGCTTTCTTAACGGGATTATCAAAGTGATATACAAATAATGCATTTGATATAGTAAGATAATTAACAACTTTTGATAATGGTTGTATTTCACTGAATATCTCCCAATAGACCTTCCATATCTTAGAAAAGAGACTACTCCAGAATGAATTTGGTGATGCTCTGGTGCTGACTCTTGGTTTTCCTAATCTCAAATCAGAATAGTATTGAATGTACGGAGCGAGTCGTGTTTTGCTTGAGTCTTGAACTTCAAGTTCAGCTATTAATTGTTCAGTTCGTCCGTTCGTCGGAGGCAGCGAGTGTTCGCAGCTACCGTTGAATTTCTTTAGCTGTTTAATAAAGTGATTTATCTCTTTTAGTACTTCATCTATGATATCATCATTATCGTAGAGGTATTTTAAAGCGGGTCTCCATCCTTTTAGCTTTTTATTGATTCTATTAATGAGGGTGCTTAATTGTTCCGCTTGGTTTGACATTATAAATTGCTGATAAAAAAATAAAAAATTTTTGAAAGTTCTGTTTTTCGTTGATGTTATTTTTGAATTCAAAGATATGTATTTTAACCCTACCCCTTTTGATACCCCTTTTATCTCCCCTGCTCATCTACACATACATATACTACTCCCGTAGACCGAAAATATTGTTTAAATTATCGATTTTACTGCTTCTTGCAATATTAATGAATATTCTTTTATATCATTCATACTATTAAGTAATTTGTTATTTATTGCAGTTTTATTTAGCCTATTAATATTGTTATTACAGATTTCAATTAATATAACTATATTATTAATCAATATTTGATTAATTTCTTTGACATCGTATAGTTTCTCACAATTGTTTATAGTTAATGCAACTTTATTTAATCTATCTTCTCGTTCTTGCTTCTTCTTTGCATTATATTGTCTCATGTATGCATTCCATTTCTTTTTCTTCTCGTCTGCAACCAGCCTCTGGAGAGTTGGCTCGGTAGTGCTTGTAATGATTTCTGAGCCTACGTTGAAGTTAGATGTTTCTATTGAGTTAGAGGTTTGATGCATGTTTCTACTAGGGTTATTACTCGTATTAGTTTTAAGCTTAGGCAGAGTAGATAGAAAAAGAATTGGCTGAAAGTTTTTTAATAGTTTTTTGTCTATAGATTAATTAATTGATAACTAACAGAAATTTAGTTTTTTGTCAATTTTGGCTCGCCCAAAAGAAAGTTATAATGTAATCATTATAATATGTGATTTCATTAAAATCTATGAAATTTTATTTCTAATAAGCACAATCATTCATAATATCATATGATTATTATTTTTCACTTGATATTTTAAATTAAATCAGGAGCATTTCACAAAAAAAATAGAAAATATTATTTTTTTTTGGATTTTTTGAAATAAATGGCTTATAACTTTTTTTCTATTTCGCCCGGTCCTTTTATTTTAACATATTATCTTTAACATTGTGTAAATATATTTATGTTAAAATTTTAAGATTTATACATTTTTTTTTTCTTAGAAAAAGGATGATTTCTTTTTTTTCAATATGAAAAAACGATTAAAAAGCTTTCAAAATTCAATAAATATGGCATCAATATCATTTCGGAAGCATAAACAAAATTATTTTTCATAAATTCTTTAGTTTTTGCTTTTTAAGGAAGAAAAATGAAAAAATATAATTATAATTCCTATTATAAAAACTATCATATTAAATGAAATGAGATTTGCAACCTAATTGCCTTATTTTGTAGTTTTTTCTGATATATATCTATGTATATATAAATATAATGATTTTTTATGAATATATTTTCCATTTGGGATTTTGGTATCAATTTTAAATATTAAAAAATTCATTTATAAGTTAACTTTTTTTGATTATATGAATAAGCACTTTTTATTTTAAGTCAGTGACATATTTTTATGTTTTTTAAGATTTTAATTAATTAAAATAATGCTGAAATATTTTAAACATTTTATTCATAGAAATTTTGAAAACATCTTTCAAAAATAATATTTTGAATAGATTTTATATGCGTTTTAAATGCATTCAAATATAAATTCTTAAATATAATAAAATTGAGCGAGGAAATTTATTTATAAATAGTATTTTACACCCCGAGCTAAAGTCTATTTTAAACGGCTCTTATTACATCAAAATATCATTTATTCAAAAAGCCAAAAAAGAGCATATTTCATGAAAATAAAAACGTTTTTTTTTTTAGTTTTTTGGTTAACAAATTTATCTTTATATTTATATATATATATTAAAATTTGGTTAACAAAATTAATGAAAAAAACTTAACGTTTTCCAAAAATAACGAGCTGTAATAAGGACCTTTCAATTTGTTTTATATGGCTGAAATTTCAATAGTCTCTTGTAATAAGAATTCAATACTCCTACTTTAAGGAGTATTGAAATTATTTTATTTGTCAAATAATTGAATACTTTTTGCTTTAAGGTTTGAGTACTTTGCTCTAAGGATTCAATACTTTAAATATATTTTCAGAGTATTTTATATAGTATTTTTTACAAAAATATTGGATATATTGCATTATCTTTTTGTCCTCACGACAATTAAATTGCACAATATACTTATATATTCAAGATTATATATAAAATCATTTATTATTAATATCAAGATACAAAATAAGACAAATTTCGTTTTAATTCAACCGAACATTTTGCTTTAGATAATCATAATATCTATAATTATAATACAATATTATTATTAATTTCATAAAAAAAATCTTATATATCTATAAATAACCAAAATATTTATATATTTATAATAACAAATTTCTTTCAATTTTTAAAGTAATAAAAAAGTCCATTTATTCCTATCATAAAATGGTTTAATATAATATTTTATATTTATTTTGATATATATAAATGTTTGAATATTCTAAATAATAAATATATTATTTTTAATCGTTTAAAAACCAAAAAATTAATGTTCTTACATTTTGGGCTTTTTCAATTTATGTAATAAGATTTGAGAAATACTGTAATAAGGAAAAAATCTTTGATTTTTCGAACAAAAATTATAAATATATGATAAGTATAAGATTATAAATTTAAATAATTTTTTTATTTATATATATATTTGTAATTAAACAAGATAATCTTATTTATAATTTTTTTAATTAGGGTCATAAGTTCGTTTGGCAGCTCGTCTTTTTTTTTTAAAAAAAAATTCTTATTACATTTTTATTTTTGAAAATGTAATAAGCTCGGGGTGTATAGTATTTTAAAACAGTAAATAAATTTTATTATTATATTAATAATGTAAAACGAAAAAATTTTCAGCACAATTTTCATATATTTCTAAAACCAATTTTTTTTTTAATTTTTTTTGAATAGTTTTATTTTGATATTATTTTTTCTTCATGAATATACAAATTTGTGATATTTGTAATATATCTATATTTGCATATTAATATGATATTTCAGAAATATTTATTAATCTTTTGATGCATCTGTACCTTTTTAACTTTTATTGGCAAATATGGTTTTTTTGTATTAAAAAGAATAAATCTTAATTAGTCAACTGTTTTTTTGTAAATTAATTGAGTCTGAAAACAATTAATGATCTAAAATATTCTTTTGTCATATTAGTTTGTATGGATCTTTTAAGCATGATTATATTTTTCACTTTTTTCACAAAATTTCAAACATACTTAAAATTTTATTTGATAGATTTCTTGGCCAATATAGATAAAATTTCATTTTAATATATACGCATATTATTAATATCAAATAACAATGTTATGTTTAAGATATCTCAACACCGGGCGTTTTGTACGATATTTTTCTCTCTCAAGTGAAATGAACGAAATTACTATTTTTCTTATAATATCTAAACTTATCTTACTACATATCAATTTAAATATAATATAATATTATACCATCAAAAAATATAATAAATTATTTAAGTTAAAAATTCATAATATCTTTATTCATCGAATTATGTAAGTTTTATTTTATAACTTTTCACATCATTTCCCAGTCGTGTGGTACTAATTTATTTATTTTGATCATTTCAATATGTTAGTTTCTTACTGAACTTTAAATCTATCCATTTTAAAATTCTGAAATATTTTTATTTCATTTTTTTATCTACTCTGCTTAGGCATATCAAATAATTTGATTAAAGAATCAAAAGGCTTGCTATTACTCATGATATTTGAAATTTAAAAAAATCGAAATGTATTATATAAAATTACGTAAGCATTAAAAATATTATGAAAACATTAGAAAAATATTATATAAGTATAAAAATAATTAATTATTATTAATTTTATTCAAAACTGATTGACATTTTTCAATACTCTCTCCATATTTAGGCTTTTGCTTTGATGTAATATATGTCATTACACCATTTCTCTTTACAAATCTATATCCATCTTTATATAATTCATCGTTAAGGTCTTTTGTTTTGAATTTCATACAATTCTTGTTTACTCGTAATAATTTACGTAAAGCTGCAATTTCATCATCTCTAATTAATTCTTTGATTAATTGTTTCAATAATTCTAAATCAGATATTTTGCTAAGACTAATAGTTGAATCAATTACTTTTGATTGTTGTTGTTCCATTTAATGTAAAGAAAAAAGTATAAAATTATGTAAAATATAATTTGATATTTATGTAAGTCAAATGAATGAATGTTCATAGCTGAGAAACAATGAATTATCTCTCAATAAAATGTGGCTAATTGCCTTGAAATTGTGAGGACTGGGATGCCATGTTTGCATGGCGTCCAAGGACTCACAATTATAAACTACTGGGCCATCTTGTTTGCCGAGTAAACAGACATTCCATAAAATGAATGAAAGGCTGCAATTGAGGCGACATTGAAAATTGTACCTGATTTTCGAGATCTGAAATGAGGCATAATTGCACGAATTACACGAAGTGGAGCAAAGAAATTGATTTCAAAGTTTTTGCGAATTGAAGCTTCTGAGGTTTCTTCAAATGTACCGCTTTGATTTGCTCCGGCATTATTTACAAGGACGTCAACGTGTCCAAATTTTTCAATTGCTTTGGCAACTCCGCTGTTGATTGATTCTTCTGAGGTAAGATCCATTTTGATTGGGAGGAATGAATCAGAAATGGGACCAATTGAATTGATGAGTTTTTCTGGAGTACGCGATGTTGCACATACTTTGTCTCCACGAGCAATGAGGAGCTTGACGAGCTCGTGACCAAGACCAGTAGCTGTTCCTGTAACCAACCAGACTCTCATTAATGTGATATCAAAAGGGAGAAGATTCTCAATAATTAATTATTTCATATAAAGTTGGATTCAAAATGCTTGAGACAACATTCAATTTTTTTCAATGTTTCTCTGAAAATCTTGCATTCTACTTGTGACTTATTGACCTTTAAAATGAGTAATTTTGACCTTTACGTATTGAAAAAGTTTGTCCCAAGCCTTTTGAATCTTGCTTTATCAATAAATATACGATATTTATCGTATTTTCTATTTGAAAAAGTTGTTTTCATTCAAAATTTAATTTCTTTTCTAAACAATATCGTATTTTTCAAAAAGGTTTGAAATTTGGGCCCTCTACTTTTCCCAGGACATACTCCTGTATATTCTGGTAATTACAAAAGCTTGATTTTAAATATGGCTTATTGAACAGTTTCATACTTTCAGGGTCGACTAATATAAAATAAAAAACAAGCGATGAATATCTCCCGTATTTTAAATCAAATAAAATAATTTTGGGATATCGTAATCTCAAGTAATCGTAATTGCTAGTCCCTGTTAAAACTAATAAGATTTCCAATAACAACGATATCTGCGTAATTAAATACATCAAAATAATAAAATGATAGTGTAAAAAATATTTGGTTGATTGTTTATATGCCAATGCTCATATTAGCACTGTCAATAAAAGTTTTAGGACAAAATGACATTGTCACTTTTGCTATCGTTCACGTGGCTCCTAAAGAAATTGAGGCTGATTGTTATGTAGATGTTTTCTGTGAATATCGGCCCTCAAGAGAAACATGCAGTCCTTTTTCTAGACAATTTAAATATTTCTACTCCAAATGCAGCATTCATGGGGATTGGTTTCTTCGTTTGAAGAAACCAACACTGAGTAACTTTGATGAGAATAAACGAAAAGCTCTCCAGATTAATCTCAGATTAATATGAATAATTTCATATACAATAATGAACTCGTTTATAAAGACAAAATGTCGTTAGTTTACTCTGTAATCGATATTGACCGGGCACCACTAGCTTATTATTTCATTAAATATGCTTTATAATTTTCTAATATAAGAAGAAAATATAGATTTTTGATGAAATTGCTGATTATATTCAAATTTTTGAGAAGACGCAAAAAAATGTATTTGCGTATAATTATTATATTCTTTTTAGTATAATTAACAATTTGATATCAAAATATATTAAATCAATCTACTAAATGTTGAGTTAGCAATCTTTCAAAAATAGTGAGAAGACCTAGCATAAAACTCGACCTAGCATAAAATAAAACAGTGTTTACAAGAATCGCAATTCGTAATTGCAGTAAAAATTGTAAAAAAAAAATGTAACCACTTTCTTTTTGAATTTTTTCAAGATTTTAGAAGAATCTTTAGTGACTTTTTTTTATTAAAAAAATATGGAGTAAAATAATGAACCAAGCTACAAATATACAAAATTTCAAAATTTATGATAATATTATTTTTTTTTAAAAATGAGATTAAATATTGACCAATTTTAGGATGTACTTTTGATAAAGGATCAACAGAAATGATTTATATCCCAAAGTTTTTAAGGGAAAAAGGGTAAAATTCGATTTTGTATTTAATTTAAAAAAAAAACAAGACATTCAAAATTTTAGGAACAATTGAATGTCTTGTTTTTAACCTAAGTTCATTTTTCTCCTGCTTGTTCAGGAGTTTAATTAATGTTTTTGACTTAGCAATTGATTCATTGTTTTTTGTGGAGATATTTTAATTTGAATGATAATTTTGTATTTCAATGATTTTAAAGAAAATTTTGGTCAACTCTGATAGTGATGTGATATCTTTTAACATTTCATTTTTATTAATGGGAAAAACAAAGAGAGGCGAATATCAAAATCACATGCTTGGATGTGATTGCATTAAAAACAAAGAGAAACTGGCAACAAAAGATGAAGAAAAAAATAAAGTGTTTATTCATATTCGCATTGATTCCGATTATCTTGATAAACATGGTATTAAGAAACTTCAAGATTTCGCTGGATTGCTTAAGTTATATGGCATAAGGAGAAGTAACATACAAAAATTTGTAGAACTGCTCATTGAAATATATAAATTACTGAATTCTAATGAACCAACCTTTAAAATGGATAAACGAGCATTAGGTAAAGCATCTTTAACTGACCTGAACGTTAGAATGAACAGATTTGGACATCAATATCCAACACAATTCTATGATGCATTTGTAACTTATATTAATGAAAATTGGTACATATTTAAATATCCAGAAAAAACGATGCAAACACTTTTCAAAAACTTCAAATCGATGATCAATGTTCTTATAAACACAAAAGAAGAAATAACTCATAATGATGATAATAATAATAATAATAATAATCAAGATCAATCTGCTTCAAATGCTCATGAAAATAATACAACATTAAATGGTAATGAAAATGATAACGATAATACAGTAAATCACAATGAAAATGATACTATTTTGAAAGATCATGAAAATAATACTGAAGTAAATTACAATGAAAATAATGCTAAATTAGATTGCAATGAAAATGATACTGCACCTGATGACAATGGAAATAATACAATTTTGAGTGATTTACAAAATAATATAGAACAAGATGACGATCAAAATATATCATTTCTGGATGAAAATGAAAACAATGATATTTGTGGTTTCTTTAATAGCGAATTGAATGACAATAATTATTGCTTCAGTAATGAAAACGATGAATTTGATTATGATTACTTTGACAATACAACATTTTTAAAAAAAAAATGGCTGGCTTGATAAAGTCAGTCTCTTAATGGCATAGCTGGTTTTTCTAATTTTTGAATAGACTCATTGAAAAAGTTCAAGAACCTGCTTTGCTCCTAAAGAACTTTTATTGGTATCATAAATACCAATAAAAAAAAAAAAAAAAAATAAAAATAAAAAATATAAAAAGTTAAATTCAAATTTGATAGTTGTTAATTGAAATTTTGTGAAATTATTTTTTTTTATACAAATAATTATAAAAATATTTACTAATCTCTTTCAAATTTAGTAAATTAATAAAACTAAAATTAATAAAACCAAAAAATGGCCGAATTTCTTTTGAAGAATTCATTAACTTTTCATAATCTCTTGAGAAATTAGAAGAAGATCCTATTTTACTTCAAAGAATGCTTTTTCTACATTAGATCAAGATAACAGTGGATATTTGGATGAAAAAGAAATATATACTTTCTTTAACAATTTTTCAAGTTTAATTTTGTCAGAATAGTTAGACAAATATATTGATCTTCATTTAATTAAAATTGAAAAGCATAGCCAATACATTGTTCTTTAATATTTGAGATCTACTGGTATGATTGAAGTAAATGATTTTTCAAACATTGTTGATATATAAATAAGATTCAATTTTAAAATAAAAGTTCATTTAGGAAGCCAATGATTTTAATTGCTTAAATCTTGATTATTATGATTTTGATATATTCAATTATTTATAATTTTGAATATTAAAACGTTAAAATTTGAGGAAATTATGATATTTCACAATTCAAAAAATCTTTTTATAGCTATAATTCAAATTATAAAAAAAGAATAAAATATCTAAAAACTTATTTTAAATAATTTTATTTAAGAAAAAAAATTATTTAATATAAATACAAAATATTTAATAAGATATATTTAAAATAATAAAAACCAAAATAGTATTAACAATTTAAGTGAAATATTTATGGATCAAGTTACAGGCGAGTCTCTTTTAAATGATGAAAATAGAGTATCACCTGCTATAGAAACTAATTCGAAATGTCAAAAGTCTCAAAGTTTAGCAATGAAGATAGTAATTGCCATTGAAACAATAATTATATTAACTCTTGCTGCCCTACTTGTATTTTACATAAACAAAATAAAGAAAGAAAATTCATCAGATTCATTTATCCCCAAATCAAGTCCATTCTTCTTCTTTTGTCATGGATTATTTGGTACAGGAACAAATGTTTGGTTTCCCTATGCTTTTACCACCATTTCAAATCATGACTGTGATTTTATCAGTCCTGATATGCCCAATCCAGCCTCGCCACAATATGATCAATGGAAATCAGTTCTTCTTGATAGAATCAACTTAAAATGGGACAAAAAGCAACCAATAATTTTAGTAGGACATTCTCTTGGTGGTTACACCATTCTTAAATCTCTATCTGACTGTGCAAATGAAACTTGGGCTCAAAATGTAAAAGGCGTCTTCTTAGTCTCACCTGTTGTCACGTGGAAGTTCACTCCTCTCATTGAGAATTACACTGAGATCGATTTTGAGCCAGTTGTGAAATTGGATGCAAAATTCAGGCACATTTACAATGTCAATGACAAAGTTTTGGATCCAAGAAACTCTGAATTTTTAACGAATGTGATGAAAGAAGCAAAAGTTGACTACAATGTTGTTGCTACGGACACAACTCAGTATGATTCGCATTTTGGTGGATTTAATCATTATTCAGTGAAAGAAATAAATGACGGATTAGTTTCTCTTTTGAAAGAAGTCGATTCAAACTATAAATAAAAATATTTTTATTTTTCTAAAATCATTTGTTAACTTTATTTTTCTTTTTTAAATCATCCAATTATTTGCAATTGCTTTCATTTTCCTTTTTCAATTATCTTATCATTTGCAATTGCTTTCATTTTCCTTTTTCAATTATCTTATCATTTGCAATTGCTTTCATTTTCCTTTTTCAATTATCTTATCATTTGCAATTGCTTTCATTTTCCTTTTTCAATTATCTTATCATTTGCAATTGCTTTCATTTTCCTTTTTCAATTATCTTATCATTTGCAATTGCTTTCATTTTCCTTTTTCAATTTTCTTATCATTTGCAATTGCTTTCATTTTCCTTTTTCAATTATCTTTTTTTTTTTTAGTTTTATTTTATATGACAGTTTTACAAGACCGAACTTTGTAATTTGAATTAATATATTTTCATCTACAATGCTTCATATTGAAAATTATGAAAAATATTCGTTTCATTAAAAAATAAGAATAAAAAATGAAGATCTGTATATTTTACCAAATAATAGGAAGAGGATCAATTGATGGCGAATCAATTGATTTATAATTAATTTCTAGTTTTTCATCTGTTTGATTTTTGTTAATAGATTCTATCGAATTATATTGACTTGCATTTTGAGATTTGAGATATTTATCAAATTTTTTCCTTTTTACTTCTAGCTTAAGCAACTTAATATCTTTAAGTCTTGCTATTTCTAATCTACTATTTTTGTTAACATTTAAATTAATTCTTTCTTCAAAGCTTTTTTGATCATTTGTTATTTTTAGCCATCTATCAACTAAAAAAGGATTATGGTGAATCATCATAGGTGAAATCAAAACAATTTTATTCTCATTATTTATTTGATACTGTAAAAAAGTTTTAGATATATCTAGTATTTGTCCTTTGAATATAAATTTTGAATCATTTGGATATATAGCATATAAAATTGATATGCAATTATTACTATCCAATTTTATGTGCCGGATCCGGATACCTGGTTGAAAAACATAAATGGTGATTAATGAAGAGGTTTCTTTGTTTCTTAAAGGTGCCATTGGTTGTGATCTGAAAGAATCATTTGTAGCATAGATTGGTTCATTATTGCAACATTGCATCCTAGAAAATGTCTCATTAATTCTTTCAAAATTATCTGAAAAATTTTCAATACTTTATTAAGACTTGATTTCTTTTGAATTTTTTTTGAAAAGATTTCCTGACATTCAAATATTTCTTGATAAGTTTTTAATAAAACTCATATTAATTCTTAAATATAATATACTTTATTAATACCTATTTAATTAAAGAGTTTCTTTTTACATTGCCTTTTGATTTAATTTAAATAATAATAAGATATCATTCAAATGTAGTTGTCTTTGAGAATTAAATGCGGATATTGGAATGACTTCCTGAATTTTCAATAAATTCTTTTGGAAATTCGTCCAGGTGAACATTTTATTTTAAAAGAGAAATCATTAAAAAAAGATGATAAAATAATCCATTTGGATGGCATTCTTGAAATAAATTTCTTTTTCTAAGTCATCATTTTTTCTGAAGAAACAGACTCATTTGATGAAGATATGACATTTATACTTTGTTTCTATCAGTTAAAATATCATCAAATTCAGCCAGGTTATTTATGAATCGTTGATAAGATATCAATCTTAATTCAACTTCAAGTCCTGTATTTATCCTTTTTCTAAAAAACTTGAAGTTGAATTAAGATTTACATTAATGTTTGGCTTCTTATAAATAGGAGATGCACACCAAAACTGACAGAAAAAAATTGATGTAATTATTTCGTTTTACGGACAATCAAGAAAATCAGAACAATTTAATAGTATTATTTAAAATATTGCAATCATTCCACTCAACGACTTGGCTACTTTGAGAAATGTAATGAAAGATGAAATTTTTTCAACAATTGCTTTAATTGTAGAAAAAGCATTGTATTTGTTTTCACATAATGAAAATAGCACATAATCTGAGAAGATTTTATTGATTGTAATATCTTCAAAAAATTGAAGGAAATGGTTTCAATTTGAATTATTCATTTGGGCATTTACAAGTATCATCTTCCATGTTTGCCACACTTTTTTCTAAGAAATTGAATGAAATAATTTCAATAGGCAATATTTCTGTTTATGAAAATTAAAGCATATTGTTTCTATGAGATCTTTGAAAAGTTTTAAAACTGAAAAATTGTTCTTGTAAATATATCTTCAAATATAAATTATAAAACAATTTATTTTTATATTTTTAATTATAAAAATTAATATTATTTAATAAAATATATATCAAAATATACTAACTCAAATATTTGTTAGGATAAAAAGGTATGTTATTTATAACTAACTCAAATATTTGATAATTGTCAAAATAAACTTTTTTCACTATTTTAAGAATGGAAATTCAAGAATTCTTAATAAAAATGGCAAATATTCAGAATGCACTTCTGCATTTTATAGAAAGCGAACCCAATGAAACAAATTTCCAAAATTTCGTTAAATTAGTTGAAGATAATCAAATACAAAAAGATCGACAAAAATTTCACTCATTCCTTTATTTGTTAAATAAAGTATCAAATAACCATAATCGTAATACCGACTTTATCAGTAAATTTGAGAAAATTTTGAATTTTTATGCAAGCTACATCAAACAAACTTTTTCAAACACAGAAATTTTTCACATTTTTGAGAATAATAAAAGAATTCTTCTATTTCTCATTAATGAAAAAATAGTTTCAATTGATCATCATATTAACAAATCGATGCAAGAAGGACAGCTTAAAAATGCGAATTATTTCGATTATTTTCAGAAATTCAATTCTGAAGAATTTGAAGATCAAAGAAAAAGTGGTGTAAATGACGATACAATTTGTAATTTGATTCAAAAAGATCTTATAAAAGAATTTATTATTTTTGTCAATAAAAATAATGTTCCTTTGAAATCAAAGATAAAGCATTCAATTTTTGAGACAAATTCATTTTTGAATAAAAAAGATGAAGTCACATTAATTGAATATGCAGCATTTTATGGATCACTTCAAATTTTCAATTATTTAAGAATGAATGAAGTTGAATTGACGCCGTCTTTATGGCTTTGTGCAATCCATTCAAGAAATGAAGAAATGATTTTTATTCTTCAAGATTATTTAATTGAACCAGAATACAATGATTATTCAAAATGTTATGCAGAAGCAATTAAATGCCATCACAATGATATAGCTAATTTCATCAAAGAAACCAAAATGAAAGAATCAAAGGATATATCCATTTTTTCGCTCAAACAAGCAATTAAAAATTATAACTTCAATTTCATTCCAAAAGATTCAATAAATGAATCTACTTTCTATGAACTTGTAAAATATGATCAAGCTTTCTTGGTACAAAATCTTTTAGAAGCAACTAGTGTCAATTTATACAAGACAATAACAGTTTTTTAATCATTTTTTTAATTCAATTTTTTTATTCTTTTTTTTAATGCAATTTTAAATTTCGTATTATTTTATGAAATTTTTAATAACTTTTTTTTTTTTATGGAATTTCATTAAATTAAACTTTTAAAAATTATGAACAAACTGCATTAACATTAGCTATTGAAAGAGAAAATATCGAAACTGTTAAAGTTTTATTATCGAATCATAATATAGATGTTAATTTACCAATGATTTTAAAACTATTATTTTTGTTAAATAAAATTTTAAAATAATAATTTTAATTGTGTTTTAGAATTGATTATTTTTATAACATTCAAATAAATGCATTTAATCGAGTTAAAATAACATTTTTAATTATGTTTTATTCTATGTTATTTGAATGAAATTAAAAATTTATTTTTATCAAATTTTAAAAGCAATATTATTAATCAAATTTAATATTTATATTTTATTGCATTCTTCAACAAATGTTTTAATTGCTTTATAATTCATTTTCAGTATTCAAATGGAATTAAAAATTTGTATCTTTTATGACATTGAAATGATTTTTATTTAATTCTATTCTATTTTAAATTTTTCAATTGCATTTCAAATCATTTGATTTTATCTAATTCTTGATTTTATTATTTCAAATGACGTTTTAAAATTTAATATTGTAATCAAATTCATAGTTATATCTTTTAACAAAATTTCAGATTTAACTTTTTTTAATGAAATTATAAATAAAATTGTAAATATTGTTTAAAATTGAAAATTTTAATGAAGTTACCTTTACTGTTTTTTAATGAAATTAATGACTACTTTTTCAAAAAGCACCATTATATATTGCAGTTGAAAAAGAAAATACCGATATAGTTAAACTTTTATTAGCAAATAATGCAATTAATGTTAACTTCAAAAATATTTTTTAAATTGAAATATTTTATATAATTTGTTTTCCTGTTTTCAAATAAAATTTGAAACTGATTTTTTCAATGGAATTCTAAAACAACTTTTTGAATCACATTTAAAAATCTTTTTAAATTTCATTTTATCATATTATATTTAAATTTAGTCTAGAATCAAATAATTTAAGTACATTTGAATAAAATGATTTATTATGATGAAATTTCTATCAAATAATTTTACGATGTTTATTATTATTATTATAAATGAAGTAATAAATAAAATATTTTAATGAAATTTGAATTCAATTATTTGAATTATATTCACAATCCACTTTTTGAATGATATTCAAAAAATCCACTTTTTAAATGGTATTCAAAATTATATCTTTTTTATTTCATTTCAAATCATGTATTTTAATATAATTTCAAAACAAATATTTTTATCCAAATGAAGAAATTCAAATGCTTTGGTATTTTTATTCAATTTTTGTTATATTATTTTGATGTAATTTTTTATTAATTTTTTGAAAACAAAATTCTTCATTAGTTATTTCAATGAAATTATCATTTTATTTTAATGAAATTGAAAATTATTTTTTTGCTAATTTAATTTAACAACAAATATTTCAATGGGATTTAAACCAAATTCTTTTTAATCAAATTTTCAATACATTTTTTTTTTTTATATAGTTTGTTCATTATTTTTATGAAATTTCAATTTATATATTTTTAGAACAGCTTTACATCTCGCAGTTATAAATGAAAACATTGAAATAATAAAACTTTTAACCAATGCACCTGGAATTGATGTTAATGTTTTGGATGAAATTATGAGTTATTTTATGTATAAAGTTTGCATATCATATCTTATGATTTTATTTTAATATTTTTATGAAAACAACCACTTGATTATGCAAACAAAGATGAAATAAGACAATTGCTAAATGGTACAAAATAAATAATAGTTTTTTTGCGTTTTCTTGGAATAACACTTCTTTTATCCATAACTCAAATGAATAAACTCATCTTTTAAACCTTATTATTTTTTAAGAAAACATTTATTTATAGAATATCTCTTTTATTTGAAATTAGAATAGCAAGCTTGCAATTATACAACAAAGTTGAAAAAGAAATTTTTTATTTATGAGATAATTCCAGAGATGTAAAGCAGGAATTGTGATTTGTATTAATGATGAACATCCATAAATGATATTAAAAAGAAGATGTAATATTATATGTTATATTGCATATTTGGTGTACCTTGTGAGATTTTTATATTGTTCCTTTGCATTTGAAAAACCTTGATCTGCTGCAAGTTTATAATATCGAACTGCTTCTATCTTGTTCTTGTCAATTCCATCGCCTTCATGAAGCATAAATGCATAATTAACCATTGCATCAACATGACCATGATCTACTGCAAGTTTATAATAGTGGGCTGATTCTTTCTTGTTCTTCTCAATTCCATCACCATCATAAAGCATGAGTGCATAATTCAACATAGAATCGACCTGACCTTGATCTGCTGCAAGTTTATAATAATGTGAGGCTTCTTTCTTATTCTCTTCAATTCCATCACCATTATAAAGCATAAATGCATAATTAAACATTGCATCAACATTGCCTTGGTCTGCTGAGAGTTTATAATAGTAGGCCGATTCTTTCTTATTCTCTTCAATTCCATCACCATCATGAAGCATAAATGCATAATTAACCATTGCATCAACATGACCATGATCTGCTGCAAGTTTATAATAGTGGGCTGATTCTTTCTTGTTCTTCTCAATTCCATCACCATCATAAAGCATATTCGCATAATAAAACATTGCTTTAACATTACCTTGGTCTGCTGAGAGTTTATAATAGTGGGCTGATTCTTTCTTGTTCTTCTCAATTCCATCACCATCATAAAGCATATTCGCATAATAAAACATTGCATCAACATTACCTTGGTCTGCTGAGAGTTTATAATAGTGGGCTGATTCTTTCTTGTTCTCGTCAATTCCATCACCATCATAAAGCATAAATGCATAATTAACCATTGCATCAACATGACCATGATCTGCTGCAAGTTTATAATAATGTGATGCTTCTTTCTTGTTCTTGTCAATTCCATTCCCTTCTTCAAGAATAACAGCATAATTAAACATTGATTCAATATCACCTTGATCAGCAGAATGTTTATAATATTCTGCATCTCTAAGAATTTTCGTTTTTTCTTCACAGAAATTTTCTGAAAGTTTAATTACACTTGATGGAATCTTGATGCTCTTAATAGACGTTTTTATGAATGATAATGTTTCGATTTTTTGAAGTTTTGAATTTAATGGAATTTCAATATCTTGGAGTTTATCACATTTGTAAAATGCTCCTTCACCAATTTCAAAACTTCTTTTGGAATCGTAATGTGTTCTGTCAAACTTTCTGAAAATGAATATGATCCAATTCGTTTAATATATGATGGAATAGTGACATGTTTGACATCTCGTCTGACAAAAAGAAGAACATCGTATTCGTCACTGCTTGATTCACTTTTACCAACAAGAGTTTTGTTATCAACATACATCATTTCTTGATGGTTGGGCATCATTTTGATGTGTTTTAAGTTCGGAGTTCCACGACAAAATCCTTCTTCTAAATATAAAATGCTTGATGGAATAAAAAGTTGTTCAATGCTCGAGAATAAAAATGAATCTTTTTCAATCCGTTTTATTTCTGAATCAGGAGGAAAAATAATTGACGAAATACTGTTCAAATTTTGAAATGCCCTTTCTTTGATGCTTTCAACAACAAAATATTCGTTATCGTGTTTGATTGACCGAGGAATAAAAAGATCACCACTGGCAGTTTTTTCTTTCTTATTTAGAGCAAAGATTAATTTATTTTGCTCAATTGTTTCGTTTTTTACTTGAGGTTGTAAATCTTCCATAAACATTTAAATACAAACGACCGTTTAAAAATTCTTAACAGAACAAAAAAATAATTATATCTCATAAACAAAATAATTTATTTTCAAATTAACATTTTTAATGTCATTAAATTAATGATATATAACACATCATTAAATCATATTAATTTATTTTTATCTACAAATATACCGATATTGAAAATGTGAATGATATCTATAATATTTCATCCAATAATTTATGCTTTAATTTATTAAAAAATACTATATAAATTAAATATTTTTTTTGAAATTTATAAAGCATTTATTAAGATAAACACATTTTTTTTTTATTTAATTTAACAAAATTTAGTTGACCCATTAATCGAAAATGGATACAATCATGGAAGTTTATTACTCAGTTGATGGAAAAGAAGTGTTATCCATCAAAGTAAGTACACAAATTTTGGTTTGTGAATTCATTGATGAAGTTTCAGCACTGGTAGGAAAAACAGATCTAAGTACTGCCTATCTCAAAGGCCGCAAACTCAATGAAGCATTTCTTCTTGAAAATTATTTAACAGATAAAGATACAGATGTCGTTTTTATATCGAATGATCCTAATTATGATCTCAAATTATTACCTACATTTGATTTTATTGGCAAAAAGGATGGCGATGAAAAGCTTGATGATACAATTAGTAAAACATCTCATCATTATACGCTTGATGAAAACGATTTATCTCCCCAAATAAGGAATAATAATTTTATGATTTATACTACAGCCACCGTAGACTCATTACTCAAAGGAAATAAAATAATTATCAACATGAACGACAGCTACCAAAAAATCCACGACAAAATCAAAGAACTTATTGTTTCATTTAATAATAATGACATTCCAGAAGATTTTGAGATGCACATTTTTTTACCCAGTGGAATTCCATTTAAAAAGGACAGTTCATTAGCGGATTTCTTTGGTATCACTTTTCATTCCTGGAACAAGATGTACGTAATTGTAACCAAAAAACTTGGAAATTTAATCGACAAAGAAATAACAGAGCCATGCAACTGTTTGAAAGCCAATCAGAACCTTTTGTCACCACTTTATGAATCAACGTTGCCAGGTCTTACGCAAATTGCCACTTTTCTTGGCTATCTTTTCCATGAAGGAATCAACAGTGAGCATTTAATGACAGTTTTAGCGACACTGACACGATTTGCACCACTCATTACAAGCATTTGCAGGCTGCTAGAACATTATGAGATTGACGGTCTTAATATCATCTCAATAACTGCTCCTTTACACACACTTTTCAAGTCACTTTTGCCTCAAGAAATAAAGAATGGTGAAATTTTTGAATACACCATTCAAACTTTGACCTATCTTAACAAAGTTCACCCAGATATGTTCGTTGACTTGAGAATTCTTGACATGGACAAGAAACCATCAGTGGAAGACCAAGAATTTTACGATTATTTGAAGAAGAATAATCACCAAAAACACGTCATCGCTTGGGGCGGCGATGTTGTTAAAGAAGAAACGAAAGGAATTATAATGGAGAGGCCCCCTGAGCCCATTTTGACAGATGAAGATCATGAAGAATATATTTTTAAAGTAAGGAAGACATTCAAGCCAGTTGCTCCACTTTCATTGCACTACATTCACTATCCAACGTTCATTCGAGGTGAAAGGAAAAACGAAGTTCTTTTGTTCATCAAAGAAGTGACTAACAAAGAGAACATGATTGAATACATTGATCCGAAAGAAGGCAAAGTCAAAGAGATATCTATTGAAGAACTTGCAATTAAGCTTCATAATTCAAAAAAAGAAGAATTTTTATCAGCAATTGATGGAAATGTTGTTGACCAAATCATTGTCATTTGCTTTGACGAGTCTCGATCAATGAAATGGAAACTGGAAGGGAAAAATCCAAGAAGACCTGGTGAAATAACAAGAATAGAAGTAGCATCACGATTCCTGAAGGCTTTTATTGACCAATCAAATGCATTACGTGTTTCTTCAATCTACGGACTTATTGGCTTTAATAACGAGGTCAAGACTAAGCAAGAATTAACTGCACTCTCATCGCATTTCTTAGATCCATTAAAAGAAATCATTCCAAATGAAAAAACAAGTCTTTATGACGCTTTAAAGGAAGCACAAGATAAGATCTTGGCTATTACTCAACCTGACTCAAATGGCAATCTTCCTTATCCAAATGCAAAGCTACGAATAATTGTCATTTCTGACGGAAGTGATAATAATTCATCTGCATCGCCTTCTGATCTAGTTAATAGCTTCATCCAGAATGGAATCATTGTTGACACTGTCCTTGTTACTACATTCAACGTTGAACAAAACGACGAAATGTGTGCAATGTCAAAAATGACAGGCGGCGTTTGTCTGAGGCCAAAAACCATTGAAGAAGGCCTTCATATCTTTGAACAAGAAGCTTTTCTTAACATTAAAATGAGACACATTGATCCACCTCATAAGATTCCAGTCACCAAAGATGGCTTGGAAATGAAAAAAGGAGAATTCAAAGGCAATTACGACACTGAAATTAAGAATCAAACAATTTTCTTGGCTGAAGAAAAGATTTACTTAACGTCTCCTCTTTACATGTGCCTTTTGTACCAAACTGAACGTGACATTAAGACAATGAGATGCAGACGTGCCATTAAAGAATTGAATTTCATTGGCAATAATCCAAATGACAATTATGTTGTCTATTCTTCTTATTCGACACCTGAAGAATGGAGGATTTTCATTAAAGGACCTAAAAAGAATTTCAATGAAAAATGGCTGAACATTTTCATGTCGTTGTCTTCATTGTATCCTACTGTGCCACCTTCTTTCATATTCTTGACAAAGCCTTTTCATCCAAACGTCTCAAGAGAAGGAATAATCAAGTTCAGTTTGATTGATAAGAATTATTCACCTAAAGTAACAATCGATGCAATGATCAAGGGAATCATTGACTTGTTGGAGAACCCAGAAAAAGATTCAATCTTAAATAAAGAGGCTGCAAGACTCTTTGAAAGTGACAAGAAGAAATATGATGAAAAACAAAGTCATGAAAATATTGGTGAAGACAATTACTTGGATTTCTTGAAGGATGTTACTGTTTACGATGAATTGCCTGAAAAAACTGAAACAGACGAAATTGTGCCTGGCCTTTTGGTAACAAATAATCATCCTGATGAGAGAAAATTGGTGGATGATGATGACTTTTATGGATTTGACTCATCCTAAAAATTAATTTAAATAAATAAATTAAAGCATTTTTATTATTACACCTGTTTCACTTTTATAACCGAAAAATCCACTTTCATAACCGAAATTTTCACTTTTGTTACAAAAATTTCATTTTCGGAACCGAAAATACAAAAACAGGCATATATTTAATATAAACCTTTTATTTTTTGATTAATAAAGTGGTTCTGAAGTTCTATTCATATATAAATCTTGATTTTTATTTATAAAGAGAGAGGGGATTATATTTATTATTAATTTATTTTAATAAATATCAAATACATAATATAATAATATATTTTAGAATTACAATAACAAATTATTTAAGGAGATATTTACACGAAAAAGTTCAAAATTTATTTGAGAATTTAAATTTAAATTTTCAAACGATAGGTTAAAAAATTGATATAAAAGCTCAAAAGACAAAAATAGAAATAACTTATTTAATATATCTTAAATAATCTAAATATTTTTAATATATTTTTAATAATATTTTTATTATTTAATTTAATATTTATTTAATTTCTGTAATTATTTAAAATATTTAAATATTTTAATTTAAAATATAAATTCCTTTCAAAGGATTGAATGATGACGTTTAAAAATTGAATAAAAACTATGATTTAAAAAAGAATAATGTCAACTAGAAACAACTTGGTTGAATTTGAAAGATTTATATATAGCATACTAGTTGTTGGGTATCATATACAATCGACATTTCTGAGAAACGCCGATTCCAATTTTTTTGAAAATGGATTGAATGCAGTTGAATTTTTCTTTTTAGTATCAGGTTATTTTATGGCACGATCAATTGAAAAAATATCCTCCAAAGAAAATCCCAGCGTATTCAACGAAACCTTTAATTTTATGAAAAATAAAATAAAAAGCATTTTACCAGTTCATATTGTATCGAACATAATAATGATAATTTACATCATCATAAAACCGATTACGACTACGAAAGAAATGCTAATAAATGGGTTACCTAGTTTTTTTTTAGTTCAAATGATTGTTGTTTGGAACAATTCATATTTACAAGCATATAATATTCCAGAATGGTACATATCAACGATGCTACTTTGCATGTTAATTTTAGTTCCAATTTCATTACTTCTCAGAAAGAAAATGAGTTTATTTTTTGTTACTCTTATTCCTTTTTCATTCATGTGTATTGTTTATATTATTGTTGGTTTTTGTACAAAATGGAAAGTTCCCGACAATTTCTTTTTTGATGCAAGAGGATGGTTAGAATTGTGCAGTGGCATGTTTGCTTTTTGTTTTTCAAATTACATTAAGAATTTTAACAGCTCTGTTTGGTTGAAAATCATTGAAATATTTTGTTATAATGCTCCTATTGTTCTTGGATTCGCTCCAATTAGCAATAAATATGTGAATTTTATATTGGCTTCAACTGCGTTGTTTGTATTTGTCGGCCTTTCTATAACTTTTGCTGGAAAAGGTGTCGTGATTAAAAATGAAAAATTAAATGCGTTTTTCGGTTACTTAGGTGTGATTTCTTTACCGATTTATTTGTTCCATGCTGCAGTTATCTTTTACTTAATGAGTTTAGGTAATAAATTCAACATTTGGGCAATATATTTGATATTTATATCAATTACAATTTTGGTATCAGTTATATATAAGCTTATTTATGATCTAATAATTATGATCATAAATAAAATTAAAAATAGGAAAAAAGAAAACGTTCCTTATCAAAGTCTTGCATAAAACCAAATTTTGCTTTTTATATACACCTTTTCTGGGGAGATAACGATAAATTTCAAAAAGTTAACGAAAAATTTCACTTTCTTAGCGAAAAATTTTTATATTTTAATGAAAAAATTCACTTTCTTAGCGAAAAATTTTTATATTTTAATGAAAAATTTCACTTTCTTAGCGAAAAATTTTTCTTTTATAGCGAAAAAATAAAAATAGCAACGCATCAATGCCTTCATTAAAAAAATTTTAATTTTGTTGGGTTATTTAGTTGATCAGTTGATTGGCCCAAATTTTTACAATTATGTAATTAGTTATTGAATTAAACTAAATGATACTAATTAGCATCATAATTCGCTTCTCGAAGATTTTTAATTTACATATAGAAATGTAAAAAGTGTTGTTTGCTCTTTCTTTTTTGTTGAATATGACAATTTAAAATCTATTGAATTTTTTAAAAACTTACAACTTAAATCTATTTTTTTATAGTTATTTGTTAAAGAACATCTTATAGTACATTTTGGAGCAACATTTACTAAGCCAATTTCTACTTCATATTGATCATTTTTTAAATAATTTCAATTTGGAGTTTAAAAATATTATTGTTGAATTGAATCGGTAATAATTCCATTTGATTTAGAAGTAAATCCTGAAATTCTTTTAAGACCAGTCCAAGATTATTCAATACGGTCCAAGACGTTTTTTCTTACTGTATATTAAAATATTTTAAAGGGAAATTGAAAAGTTTATATCAACTTTTTCTATGCATTGAAAAAATTCTGGAATAAACCATTTTACCTTAATTCGAAATGAATAATTTCAGAGTTCCTGGTGAATTTGAACCACAATCATCAGTTTTAACAACATGGCCAATTGACAAATGGGCAACACCTACAATGGATGTAGATAGAGTAAGTACCGAAATTGTTTCTGCCATAATTTCAGAAGTTGAAGTGATAATAAGTAGCTATGATGACGATGTTGAAAACAGAGCCAAAGAATCTCTTCAAAAGGCTGGTATAAACATAGAAATGGAAACGACAAAGCGAAATCCAGGAAAAACAAAAGAACAAATCGAATCAGAATTTCGACGATTATTTTCTATTCAAAAAGTGATATGGTTACCATGATGCTCTTACACAGACGAGCACTCGTTGTATGGAAGGATTCCAGATGAAAATGGAAACTTCACAGCCTATCGTTGTGCTAGTGCAAACGGTCACATTGACGAAATTTGCAGATTCGTTGATGGCAACACAATTTTGGTTGCGGCGGTTACCGATGAAGAAGCGTCACGCAGTATCCTTCACAAAATTGAGAAGGAAAGATTGGATGCTGTTTTTTCGGTTGTTTCAAATGAGGTCAATTTGAAAGGTGAAAAATTCAATGTTTTGAAAATGCCTGTTCCTGAGCCAATTTATATTGATTTGAATGAAGACGATAAAGCTTTCAAATTAACTTGGGATGATGGCGGTTGTGCCACAGAATGTTTAGAAGATGGTTCTAAATATCCAAAACCGCCAATTCACGTCCTGCCTGCCCAAAGCTACTGCAATTTCCTGATCTGCAATCGAGTCGTTGTTGCACAGAAATATTTCAGAGATGGAATGAGCCCGTTAGTGAAAGAGAAGGACGAAGAAGCACTCCGTGTCTTGCAGGAAGCCTTTCCAAATCATAAAATAATTCAAATTGAAACGCTGGCACTGAATATTTATGGAGGTGGAATTCACTGCCACACCAGAAATGTTCCTCGTTGAATTTATGAAGATTTTGCAACCTCATAAAATTGTGAGAATTCATACAATTTTTTCATAATCCTTTTCAAAATCGAATTTATGTCATCATCTTCATCTTCTTCTTCATCTTCTCTGTCATCATCTTCATCATTTTCTTCTTCTTTTCTGTCATCATCATCATCATCATCTTCTTCTTCTTCTTCTTCTCTGTCATCATCATCTTCTTCATCATTTTCTTCTTCTTTTCTGTCATCATCATCATCTTCATCATTTTCTTCTTCTTTTCTGTCATTATCATCTTCTTCTTCTCTGTCATCATCTTCATCTTCATCATTTTCTTCTTCTTTTCTGTCATCATCATCTTCTTCTTCTTCTTCTCTGTCATCATCTTCTTCATCATCATTTTCTTCTTCTTTTCTGTCATCCTCATCATCATCATCTTCTTCTTCTTCTTCTTCTCTGTCATCATCATCTTCTTCATCATTTTCTTCTTCTTTTCTGTCATCATCTTCTTCTTCATCATTTTCTTCTTCTTTTCTGTCATCATCTTCTTCTTCTTCTCTGTCATCATCTTCATCTTCATCATTTTCTTCTTCTTTTCTGTCATCATCATCATCATCTTCTTCTTCTTCTTCTTCTCTGTCATCATCATCTTCTTCATCATTTTCTTCTTCTTTTCTGTCATCATCTTCTTCTTCATCATTTTCTTCTTCTTTTCTGTCATCATCTTCTTCTTCTTCTCTGTCATCATCATCTTCTTCATCATTTTCTTCTTCTTTTCTGTCATCATCTTCTTCTTCATCATTTTCTTCTTCTTTTCTGTCATCATCTTCTTCTTCTTCTCTGTCATCATCATCTTCTTCATCATTTTCTTCTTCTTTTCTGTCATCATCTTCTTCTTCATCATTTTCTTCTTCTTTTCTGTCATCATCTTCTTCTTCTTCTCTGTCATCATCTTCATCTTCATCATCTTCTTCTTCTTCTCTGTCATCATCATCTTCTTCATCATTTTCTTCTTCTTTTCTGTCATCATCTTCATCTTCATCATTTTCTTCTTCTTCTCTGTCATCATCATCTTCTTCATCTTCTTCTCTGTCATCATCTTCTTCTTCATCATTTTCTTCTTCTTTTCTGTCATCATCTTCTTCTTCATCATTTTCTTCTTCTTTTCTGTCATCATCATCTTCTTCTTCTCTGTCATCATCTTCATCTTCATCATTTTCTTCTTCTTTTCTGTCATCATCTTCTTCTTCTTCTCTGTCATCATCTTCATCTTCATCATTTTCTTCTTCTTCTCTGTCATCATCATCTTCTTCATCATTTTCTTCTTCTTTTCTGTCATCATCTTCATCTTCTTCTCTGTCACCATCTTCATCTTCATCATCTTCTTCTTCTTCTCTGTCATCATCATCTTCTTCATCATTTTCTTCTTCTTTTCTGTCATCATCTTCATCTTCATCATTTTCTTCTTCTTCTCTGTCATCATCATCTTCTTCATCTTCTTCTCTGTCATCATCTTCTTCTTCATCATTTTCTTCTTCTTTTCTGTCATCATCTTCTTCTTCATCATTTTCTTCTTCTTTTCTGTCATCATCATCTTCTTCTTCTCTGTCATCATCTTCATCTTCATCATTTTCTTCTTCTTTTCTGTCATCATCTTCTTCTTCTTCTCTGTCATCATCTTCATCTTCATCATTTTCTTCTTCTTCTCTGTCATCATCATCTTCTTCATCATTTTCTTCTTCTTTTCTGTCATCATCTTCATCTTCTTCTCTGTCACCATCTTCATCTTCATCATCTTCTTCTTCTTCTCTGTCATCATCATCTTCTTCATCATTTTCTTCTTCTTTTCTGTCATCATCTTCTTCTTCATCATTTTCTTCTTCTTTTCTGTCATCATCTTCTTCTTCTTCTCTGTCATCATCTTCATCTTCATCATCTTCTTCTTCTTCTCTGTCATCATCATCTTCTTCATCATTTTCTTCTTCTTTTCTGTCATCATCTTCATCTTCATCATTTTCTTCTTCTTCTCTGTCATCATCATCTTCTTCATCTTCTTCTCTGTCATCATCTTCTTCTTCATCATTTTCTTCTTCTTTTCTGTCATCATCTTCTTCTTCATCATTTTCTTCTTCTTTTCTGTCATCATCATCTTCTTCTTCTCTGTCATCATCTTCATCTTCATCATTTTCTTCTTCTTTTCTGTCATCATCTTCTTCTTCTTCTCTGTCATCATCTTCATCTTCATCATTTTCTTCTTCTTCTCTGTCATCATCATCTTCTTCATCATTTTCTTCTTCTTTTCTGTCATCATCTTCATCTTCTTCTCTGTCACCATCTTCATCTTCTTCTCTGTCATCATCTTCATCATCTTCTTTTTCTTCTCTGTCATCATCTTCATCATCTTCTTTTTCTTCTCTGTCATCATCATCTTCTTCTTCTTTGCCAATAATCATTTTTTTATTCTTTCCAAATATATTTAATTTTTGTGCAAATGAAATGATTCATTTGTAAATATTACTCAAATATAATAATAAATTTGCAAATTTCATCATTTTTTTCCACCATCATTTCATTATTCATAATCATTATTTTTATTTCTCTTCATTTCCCCCTTATTAAATTTGATCACACAATATATTTCATTTTCTTTATCACTTTTCTTTTTTATGAATCTTTAATATATCAATATGATATTTTTATAAAACTCCTAAAATTTATTGAAAAAATTGAATATTGTAGTAATAAAGCATTTTATTAGGTAAAATAAACTAATTTTAGGCATAGACAATTCAAATTATAATCTAAACCACATATTTAAATCAAAAAAAAACTTTAAAATTGCAATATTTTGATGAAATACAATAAACAGAATAGCAATTAGTTGGATATTGGCATTTAAAAAATATTTATTCATTTATTGATACATTTGTAATAATGTTGCACGTTTACATTTTAACAAATTCGTAAAAAGTACGTTTATAATTTTTTGGAATAAAAAACTTTAATTTCTCCTTTAAAAAAAGAGAAAAAGAAATAAAAATAGCATAATTGAAATTAACATTTTATAAAGAATAATTTTATTGCAATTTCATTTTTATTTATTACATTTTTTATTGAATATTATTGAAATATTCAATATTTTTAAACTAGTATATGTAACATCTAATACATATACCATACGTAAAAAACGATGGAGAATAATATTTAAAGAGATATGGAATCGTATCTGAGTGTGGGAGTCTGAAATCTGATTATTCGATATTAATCACTGATTTGAAAACACAGAGATTCGCGTCTAGGATTAAATACATAAAAAACAAAAACGATTGTCTATAATAACCACTAATTTATAAGCATTTTTTGAAGATGTGTTGTAATTTGATATGTCACGAATTTTTTTAAAAACTTAGAAAATTAAAAGTGATACTATCAAGAAGTGCGGGAACTATAAAAAGTCTCCAATATCCTTTATTTTTTAATATTATATTATTTACTCTATATAGAATATAAAAAACATAAAATAAAAATTATTTATTCGACAGGTGTAGTTTTATAAACATTTTAGTTTTTAATTGTAAACTATTGAATATGGAATTAATAAAGATAATATATTTGGATCAAATAGATAACTGTAACTGACTTTTTAACATAAATGCAAGTTATTTTAAATCTAATATCAGTGTATTAAATGTTCTTTATATTATTTTACATTAATTAAGATATAATTATTATCTCGTTGATCAAATAGGAATAAGAAAAAAGAATGAAAATGAATATAAATACAGATTATTTTATGTAAATATAAAGTTTATTTGGGTAATATATCAAATAATCAAAAAAAATCTTTAATTAATATTGAGAAATATACTTTCTTTTAGAAAAAAAAGTGATTAACTTATGGAAAATACTTTACTTAAGTAGATTATAATTTTTTTCAATATATTTTGATGAAAACTTCTTTAATGGAAAAATCATATTAAATTTTCTTTTCATATTTATAGAATATACTTGAATAAGTATTTAGGAAGTGTTATATATCTTTTATTTCTTGAAATTTCGCATAAATTACTTTAAAATAAATAAAATAAAGAAACAAAACATAAATAAAATTGAATTACCTAAAAAGTTGATACTTCTTAAAAAGTCAATCGAAAATTATCAAAAAGTGAACCGAAAATTAACAAAAAGTGAACCGAAAATAAACAAAAAATAAATCATAAATTATCAAAAAGTCGATCGAAAGTTTACAAAAAGTGAACCGAAAATTATCAAAAAGTGAACCGAAAATTAACAAAAAGTGAACCGAAATTTAACAAAAAATAAACAAAAAGTTATCAAAAAGTCATTCGAAGATTATCAAAAAGTGAACCGAAAATTATCAAAAATTTAAAAATAACGTTTTCCCCAGAAAAAAAATAAGTTTTATAAAAGTTAAAATAGAGCTACGCCTGTCGAGTGATATTTTTTTATATTTTAATATGATATAATATATTTATATATATAAATATATAATAATAGTTATCCCCTTGAAATTCAATCTATCCCTCAAAATAAGCTCAAATAAAACAAATATTTTATAAAATGCAAATATTATTATTTAAAAAAGTTATTTTTCTTTATAACCAACATATATTATATATTATATTAAATAAATCATATAAATATAAAAATAATATTAATTTGTATATCAGATATCGAGATAACACAACAAATTTCTGTTTTTTTAAATAATCAGTATTTTGATGAATAATTAATCAATTTCATTTTATACCAATAAATGGAATATTAAAAAGTTTATTAATATTAAAATGAAAATAATATTAAAGTATTCTTGATAAGATACAAAGATAATGAACATACTAAATTATACAAAAATACGTTATTTAAGTTCTCGCACTTCTTACTATCACGAATTTTTGATGAATTTTTGATAATTTTTGAAATATCAAATAGCAAAAGTGCAAACACTGGAACAAATTTATTACAATCTTGGTTTTTTTTTTTTCGTACGAAATTTCCATTTTTTTCTGGAAAATTTTTGGAAATTTTACTTACAATATTTCATTATAAATGGATATTAAAGAATATCTGGAAAAGAAATTACAAATACAAAATGAAATTTTGGAAATTTCATCTGATAAACAGACAGTTGAAGACTTAAATCTAGATAAGATTAATCAATATTATTATGATCTTAATATTAATGAAAATGAAAATGAATTTCGATCATTTTTTAATTTATTAAACAATATTTCTAGTAATATTCATCGATCTCCAGACTTTTTAAACAAAATCGATAAAATTCTTTTACTAATCAAAAATGATTTCAAAAAATATTATGAAGACAGTGAATTATTCCTCATTTTAAACAAATCATTAAACAAAAGAATACTTTTTTTCTTGATTGAAAACCAAATATTGAAAATAAATTATTACATTTCAGATTATATGATCAATGACTTTGAATATACTTATCTTATATATTTTTTCAAAGAACTAAAACCTTTTTTAGATGCTGAAAAAATACAGGCGATTGAAAAAGAATATGATGTTTATTCAGAAAATTTCAATCAAAATCGAAAAAATGGTGAGAATGAACAAAAAATTTGTAAAATGATTAGAAATGATTCAATTAAAGATTTTGTTTCATATATTAGCATGACAAATTTTCCATTGAAATCTATAATCAAGAAATCAATATATGAAACAAACCCTTTGTTGATTAAAAATGATGTGAGTTTAATTGAATATGCAGCTTTCTTTGGAGCGATTAATATTTTCAATTATTTACGAATGAATAATGTTGAATTAACTCCATCTTTATGGATATATGCAATACATGGAAACAATCCTGAAATTATTCATCTTCTTGAAGAATATCATGTTGAACCCGAAGATAAAACATATGAAAAATGCATTGAAGAAGCAATTAAATGTTTTGATGAAGATATTGCAAATTATTTAATTCAACAAAAAGATATTCCATTAAACATTATCTATTCCTTTGGACTTGCAAATTACAACTATAATTATTTTCCAAGTAATTTTGATTGCAATGAAATATTCTTTAATTTATGCAAAAATGGTCATTTCTTTCTTGTTGAAAAAATGTTGCAAACAAATCAAATTGTTGATATTAATTTCAAAATGAAAGATCAAATTGTTGATTATGATGGATTTTGTTCACCTTTGATTGTTTCAATATCTAATAATCATGCAAATATTGTTGATTTATTACTGAAATGTGGTGGAATTGATATAAATGACGAATTCATTGAATATAAAAAAGGATTTTATCAATTAGTTGGGAATGGATTATACAATGCAGTATTACATGATAATAGTAAAATTGTGAAATTGTTGCTTAATGATAAAAATATTGATGTAAATAAGAAATCATATCAAAAATTTTTTTTGGCAGATTCATTTATTCAAATGAATGAGAATATTCCATTATTTATGGCTATTGAGAACAAAAATATAGAAATAATAAAATTATTATTATCGCATCCCAAAATTGATATAAATATGTACTCTTTAATATATGATGCAAACAAAAAAAAAATAGTTGTGAATGAGAATTCACAACTATTTCATAGACAAACAGCACTATATCTTACAATAAAGAGCGAATGCTTAGAAATAGTTAAATTACTATTAAATCATCCAAATGTTGATGTTAATATTATGTCTTTTAATACAAATTCAGATGATAAATATGAGGAAACACCTTTGTATTGTTCCATTAGAGAAAACAAGGATGAAATAACAAAATTGTTTTTAATGCATCCAAAAATAAATGTGAATATAAAGTCTCATATATTTATCAAAGAATATGAAATTATTGAGCCAGCTTTGAATCTTGCAATTAAAAATGAAAATACACCAATTGTTAAACTATTATTGGATTCTCAAAATATTGATGTAAATATAAAATCAATTAAAGTAATCAATACTCACAAATCAATTGAGAGCCCTTTAAGTTTAGCAATAAAGAAAGGAAACAAAGAAGTTGTCATGAAATTATTAAAATTCCAAAACATTAATGTAAATTTCAAATCTCACTCTATATTTAATAATGTTGAAACCAGTGAAACAAGTCTTCATATTGCTGTTAAAAATGAAAACATTGAAATTGTTAAGTTATTGCT
The DNA here is from genome assembly GCA_039105265.1 of Tritrichomonas musculus. Classification (NCBI taxonomy): domain Eukaryota; phylum Parabasalia; order Tritrichomonadida; family Tritrichomonadidae; genus Tritrichomonas; species Tritrichomonas musculus. The sequence goes on along the minus strand of JAPFFF010000038.1, from coordinate 935,964 downwards.
CCAATTTCCTTTGATTGATGTTAATAAAAAATCGATCAAATTTGAGCAGAAAGATGGATTTTGTGCCGATGATAATAAAACAAAAAACACAGCTTTGCAAATTTCTATTTTAAATGGAAATTATGAAATGACTTCAATATTATTATCTCATCAAAATATTGATGTTAATGAGCAAGGTGTCAACATATCCAATTCAAATGTTAGGGAATGGAATGCTTTAATTATGGCAATTGAGCAAAATAATATAAAAATAGTCAAACTTTTATTATCACATCCAAAAATAGAAGTAAATACTATATATAGTAATAAGAATATAAATTTTAAAAGAGTAGATAGATCACCTCTATTTTTGGCAATTGAAAAAAGATATGATAAGATAGCTGAACTTTTAATAGAAAGGAATGATATAGATGTTAATTTTATATCATTGTATAAAAATGAAACAAGTTCAAAAATCAAAAGAATAACAACTTTGCATAAAGCTTTTGAAAAAAGAAATGGTAAAATCATTCAAATTTTGCTAAATAAAGAAAATATCAATGTCAACATGAAATCAATCATTTATAAAAGTGATTTTGAAAATAGTTTTTTCAAAGAAGAAAAAACGACATTGGAATATGCAATTGGTTATGGAAATATAAATATTATTAGATCATTGCTAGCTAAAGAAAACTTAGATTTTAATCACAAATCAGAATCTTCTTATTTTTTGAATGGAGAATTAGAGAAAAAATGCAAATCTCCTCTAGAAATTTCAATCGAAAAGAAAGATCCTGAAATTTTTCAAATTTTAATCAATTATTACTCTGAAAAATATGATTTAACAACAGAAAATTTAAATCATTTATATAATATGAATGAAGATGAAAAAATCAAATCAATTATTTCAAATTTTCTACATAAACATTAATTTTTTTTTTTTTTTTACAAAATCCATACTTATATTTGATTGAAAAAACTATATGCTTTTATAACATTTTAATCTATAATGCTTTTATAATTCAACTAAAATTTCTTACTTTTTTTCTGCTCCTCTTTTTCCATAGAAGGGCATTTTTGAATAAACGAAAAAAGCACTATTTTTAAACTGCTTCTCAGCGGTTGTACAACTAATTGAGAGATATTCAAAAGTTTACATTTATCTACTTTCAAAATTCAATTAGGTTGTACAACCGTTTTTTCATATTTAAATAAAAAAGAATAAAAAAAAGGAATTTATGATTAGATTTGATTTATATAATAAAAGAAATGGAAATGTATGACAGTTTGTAAGCTAGTATTGCTGAATTGCTATATAGTTTGGTAATGAGCCTATATTTATTTGAAATTTGATTATCATTAATCATGGGAACGTTCTGAGTTACTCCAAAGTGCCATGTAATTTGCATCTATTTGTTGCGTTGGAACATTTTTACTAATGATACACGAGATTCTGATTAGCTTTCTCTAAGGAATACTAAATAAAAATGATTTGAATTCAATTATAATTTTTTCTTTTGAAAATTTGAATGATGTAAAATTTTCTTTCTATGAATTTATATTTATCTACATTCAAAAATTGTATAGAAGTTTATTCATTTCTGAAGATAATTTAAAAAAGCAATTAAATGCACAATTTAACAATATTTTAAATAACTTATTTAATCATTATAACTAATCAAACATTATATTGTTAATTATGAAAGTATATAAAATAAATATTCATTATGAATTTAGATATTAACGAAATTTCAAATACGAAATTTGAATTCCTCTCAAATACTTGTATACAACCGTTGAGAACCAGTTTATGTTTATGTAGCAAATTTGAAATTATATTAAATATTATTAATATGTAATAAAAAGTTATATTTAAAAAAAATATGAAGATATATATATCTTATATTCAATGCTCAATTGAAATGCTAAGAAAAAGTTAACATAAAAATTTTTAAAAAATTTAACAAAATTTGTTTAAAAAAATGAAACATAAACATTTTTTTATAATTTAAAATGCAACAAATAATGAAACAATGATTTCTTTTTTATATCGCATTGTTTAAATGCTGAAAAAATGCTTTTAAGGCCACCGTTGGCAACTTTTTCCTGTCGCCGGCAACTTTTTCAGGAGGTACATTTATCCGAAATGTGAAGTGAAAAAAGTGGAAAATTTTAAAACCCAATTAATATTTTGATGGAGGTACATGAATATATCAAGCAAACTAAAAACCTTCAAGATCTTTTACTTACTTTTATTGCAAGCCAAAATAGAATAAATGAACTAATAGATGAATACCAAGCTCTAATTGACTTTCTACAAAAGCATAATTATGGCCAAAACAAAAAAGAATTGCAGCAATTATTATCTTTATTATGCCATATATCAAATAATCATTGCAGAACTCCAGATTTTTTTGAAAAAATTGAACAAATAATATTATATCTCCGTGATAGTATCAAACAAAACCTATCAGATTCTATTATTTTCAATTTATTTAAAAAGAATAAACGAATCCTTCTTTTTCTATTTGAAAAAGAAATTATCCCAATTAAAGATTTTATCCCAACGATCCAAAAAAGTCCCAAAGATTATCGCATGTATTTTTACAATATAATAAATCCATATCTCGATAAAGACACTGCAAACACAATAAAGAGTGAACTTTTAGAAATTGATTCTAATATCCTACAAAATTTCGAACACAAACAAAAAGAAGGCGAAAATAACAGTTATATTGCCAATTTGATTCGTTCAGACTCCATTGAAGAATTCATTACCTATGTAAATCAAACCAATTTATCTCTAACAACGAAGATTATTTCGCCCTCAATTTTTGAGACGAACCCGTTATTACGTGAGAAGAAAGTTTCTTTGATTGAGTATGCATGTTTATATGGTTCGATTCAAATATTTCAATTTTTAGTTCTAAACCAAGTTCCATTGACAACTTCCCTGTGGTACTGCGTAATTCATTCGAACAACGCCGAACTGATTCATCTCCTTGAAGAGCATCATGTTCGTACCTCAGATGGCACGTATGAAAAGTGTCTCGAAGAATCCATCAAATGCCATCACAATGATATTTCCAACTACATTATAAACAGCTTATTGAAAAGGGAAATTGAGGGCGATTTTTCGGTTTATAAAACAATTAAAAATGTTCTTAGTTATTCATTCAAATATTGCAATTATGCGTTGGTGCCAGATAATCTTGATATTGGATTGGTTATTCATTACTCTTTTCATTATGATAATTTAGAATTTGTTGACTTTATATTAAGACACCAAATCATTATATGGACAAACATAACAATTCAAAAAAAAAATTTTTTTTTATTTCGTTTCAAAAAAAAATCTCTTTTTTTCATGAAGTTTATATAACATATTTTTTAATAATGTTTATTATATAATTAATTTTTTTTAATGATGTTTATATTTTTATATTTTAAGACAACATTGTTGAATTTTGCTGAAATAAAAGATGATGAAATTGTTAATGATTCATTGAATGATGCAGGCCCTGAAACACTGCAAATAGTACCAGAAGAAATCATTAAAGTTAAGCTAGACATACCTAAAAAAGTGAAAACAATTGGTAAGAATACTTTCTTTGGATGTAAATCATTAGAAAAAGTGACATTTCCATCATCAATAGAGTCGATTGATGACTTTTCTTTCAATGATTGTTCTTCATTGAAAGAAGTTGTTTTTGAAGCTCCTTCTTCATTGAAATCAATAGGTATTCATGCCTTTGGAGGATGTTTTTCATTGGTTGAAATTTCAATTCCTCCATCTGTAACTGAAATTATTGACAATGTATTTGAAAACTGCACATCATTGGTTAAAATAGACATCCCTAAATCTGTCAATTATATTGGTACAAATGCTTTCAGCAATTGCAAATCGTTGAAGCAAATATTGATACCTTCTTCAGTGACTTATATTGGATATCCATCGTTCAGTAAATGTTCATCGTTAGTTAAAGTTGATTTTGAAGGTCCTTCTTCTTTGACATTCATTGGTGATTATGCGTTCTCTGGATGCTTGTCTCTCCCGAATATTCTGATTCCATCATCAGTGAATTACATTGGAACTGGCACTTTTAATGATTGCAAATCTTTATATGAAATATCGGTTCCATCTTCACTTGTGTTTCGTAGAATTGGAATTACTGATAATGTAAAAGTAATCAAAACTTAACAGTCAATTAATAATTAAAAATTTTACTAAAAAATGCATTTTTATTCATTTATAGATTATTCTATGATTTATCTTAAAACTTTTACAGATGTTATATGAAATGGATGAAAATAATCGGTTTTTATTTAACATGTCATCTTATTCTTTGAGAATGTCAAAAAAAAATGCGGTTACTAAACGTACTGGATTTGTACCTTAAAAAAAATACATGAATATATTATATTTTATATTTAAAAAACATAATAAAATTAAAAAAATCACATTTTCCTATCTGATCACAAAAATGTCATTAGATATCTTGTTACTAACATACATAAAAAAGTAATTTTAACAAAACAGCATAATAATATATATGACATTCTAACTATAAGTTCATAAATAAAGCTTTTTGGAACAAAATAAATTTTGAGATATTGAAAATAAACTACACAGTTAATGAAATAGTTGTGGGAATAAAAAAGTATGCACTTTAAGAATAACAAAAATTCAATTTTTTTTATATAAGCCAAAAAAAGAGTTAAAAAAGAGATAATATTTTCAATTAACAAGTTTTTAAAAAAAATCATTTTCTTATTGTTTCTAACCATTTCTTTCAAACTCTAAAAAATGAATTTTCACCAACGATATTTTAAGAATGAATGAACCTTTAACATAAACCATTGATTCTAGAACAGTTTTGAAATCAACTTCAGATTCTTTTGGTGCTGTTTTTCTGTTATCATTGAAGTATTTTAAGCTATAAAAACCATCTTTGAAGGCATAAAAATCAACCATGTCAATTTCAGGGAAATAATCCTTCAATATCAAAAATTGGATGTAATTGGCAAATCATTCATTAAGCCAGATTGAATTCCACCATTTTATTGCAACAGGATCACCAAACCATTAATGAATAATTTCATGCATCACAACTTTTGAATAGTATAAAAATCCGTCTTCATCTTGACATGATTCTTAATAATCACTCAGTGTGATAAAGCCATAATTTTCCATTCCAATTGGGCATCCTTCATAGGATATGAGTTGAAGATGTGGTTATTCATAAGGAACGCTAAATCTATTTTCCATCAGTTCAACTGAAAAAGTTGCAACTTGAAGCAATTCAGAATATATTTGTTCAAGATATTTTAATCCATAAAATTTCACTGGAAGACCGTTAAATGTTGATCCATCAATAAATGAAAAAGTGCCAACAACAATACACAATAGATAGGTGCACATTGGTGGAGTTTGAGGAAATTTTATTTCTTTTTCAGCTTCATTTTCATTTGTAACTTTTTCAATAAGCATATTAGAAATTTTTTTAATTTTTACGATTATTTTCAATTGAAAAAGTTTTCAAAAAAGTGAAGGCTAAAAAACACATTTTTGCATTTTTTTTCCCCAATTTTCCTTTCAATTTTTGGGGGCTAAAAAAAGTTCCCCATTAATATGATATGTTAAATCTTTACTAATAATTATAATAATAGAAACCTAAATAGTAAAAGCGATTATATTGAATCAGACTCAGATTGCATACGTTCTTCTTTTTCTTCTTTTTTTACATTAGAATAATTAATTTGAACTTTTTTATCATTAATTCCGAAATTTGAAGTTGAAATTGATGAATTTATTGAAATATCGTTAACTATTGCACATCCTGCAAATGCATTGTTTTCAATCACTTTAACAGAAGGTGGAATGATAATTATATATAAATCATTCTTTTGTGGTGTTTTTAATCTATTTCTAGGAGACTTTGCACTTTTATTATTGGTTGCTGAGGTGAAAAACAGATCAAAATTAAAGTGTTTAATTACTTCAACGGTTGGACTAATTTTTAAGGTATTTATTGGGCAGTTTTTGAATGCGTCTCTTTCAATTTTTGTTGAATAAGGATCAATGGTGAGCTCTTTAAGATTAGAACAGTCTGAAAATGCTTTTTCTTTGATCATTTTGATTGATGAAGGAATTGTTATTTCTTTCAGAGAAGAACAACATGAGAATGTTCCTTCTTCAATTGAAGTTACTGAAGAAGGAATTAAAACTTTTTCAAGTGATGAACACTTTAAGAAGCAATTATTTCCAATAAAATTAACTGAAGTTGGTATTGTTACTATTTTAAGAGAAGAAAAAGAGCCAAAAGCATTTTCTTTAATCTTTATGACTGAATTAGGAATTGTTACTTCTTTAATAAATGGAAGAGGATATTTATATGATTCCTCTTTTTTCTCTGATAGTTGTTCATTTTCCGATTCAGACTTTTCATCTGAATACAAATTATATGGTTCTGATTTGTATTCATTTGAATCATATGGACCTGATTTGCATTCACCCGAATCATATTGATCTGATTTGCATTCATCTGAATCATATTCTAATTTCGATGATTTGATGTCATCATTTTCTGAATAAATATAGTCTTTGAAATAAAAAGGATCAATTGAATTTACAGTCTGACTAACAATCAAATGCTTCAATTTTTTGCAATTCAAAAAAGAATTATGCTCTATTTTGGTTTTGTGAAGATCAATAGTTAACACTTTAAGAGATGAGCACGAAGAAAAGCATTCATTACCAATTAATTCAACAGATGATGGAATAAATATTTCTTCCAAAGAAGAACATTTCTTAAAAGCTTGATTTCCAATTTTTAATACAGAAGAAGGTATCATTATTTTAATAAAAGAAGTGCCATAAAACGCATTATCTTCTATTAATTTCACTGTATTAGGAATTGTAATCTCATTTATTGCTCGTAATGCATAAAAATTGTTGCCATATAAATTTTTGGATCTAATTGTTTTTATTACACTACGTGGTGATTTGGACTTTGAACTTTTCTCTTCCTTATCATAATAAAGCTTATTTAAATCATCTACATAAAATTCTTTAATTTCTTGGATAGAAGGATAAATTAATAAATGTCTTAATAAAGGACAATCAATAAATGAGTTAATATCGATTTTTGTTGAATATAAATCAATTGCAATTTCAGCAAGTGAATTGCAAGAATAAAATGCGTTATCACCGATATGTGTAATTGAATTAGGAATGTTGATTTTCGTTAATGACGTGCATCTAGAAAATGCTCTTTCTTTTATTTCTTTTATTGATGAAGGAATTGCAACTTCTTTAAGTGATGAACATCCTGAAAATGTTCTTTCTTCAATTGAAGTCACTGATGATGGTATTACTATTTCTTGAAGCGATGTGCATCCTTTGAATGCCTCGGATTCAATGCAAAGTATAGAATCTGGCAAATATATTTTTGTAATTGAATTGAAATTGCAAAATGCTTTACTTTCAATTTTTTTAGGTGATTTTTTAATTGTTATTTCTTCAATTGTATATGGAACACAAAAAGGATTAGATTCTTCATGTTTTTCAGGATTTGAATCTTGTGAATCAGATCTTTCCTGTTTAAGATAAATATCTAATTTTTCAGAATCAGATGAATATTTTTCATAATTATTAATTATGCGTGAAGAATCTTTTTGTAATTGCATAATTGTATCACTTGATGAATTAATGATCAAATGTTTTAATAATGGACATTTTGAAAATGTGTTACTTTCAATTTTGGTTGAATATGGATCAATGGTGAGTTCTTTAAGATTAGAACAATCTGAAAATGATTCATGCTGAATATTAATTACTGTTGGAGGAATATCAATTTTAGTTAATGATGAACATTCTGAAAATGCTTTTTCTTTGATCACTGTGATTGATGAAGGAATCGTTATTTCTTTAAGAGAAGAACAACTAGAGAATGTTCCTTCTTCGATTGAAGTTACTGAAGAAGGAATCACAACCTTTATAAGTGATGAACATTTTGAAAATGCGTATTTTTCAATTAATGAAACAGAAGTTGGAATTATTATTTCCTTCAACAAATTACAACTTGAAAAACAGGACTCTCCAATTGATGAAATTGAAGGTGGAATTTCTATTTTTTTTATTGATGAACAGCCAGAAAAAGATCTTTCACCGATTGATGTCACTGAAATAGGAATTATCACTTGTGCCAATGATGTGCAATTCATAAATATACAACTATTTAATGACGTTATTGTGTCATTAATTTCAGCGATATTTATATTTTGAAACCTTTCAAATGTCAGTTTATTGTTATTAATTTCAGTCACTAAAACATCAATTTTAATCCTTTCAAGATTGGACAATTTAACACTTGAAATAATATTATAAATAGCTTGAAAGCCATTTAATGGATATTTTATTTGAAATACAATATCATCAAATTGTTTCAATAAATTAATTAAGTCAGGTGAATCAAGAGACCGATGCTTATATAATGTTTCAATTGCATTGGAAAGTAGTATAATATTATGATCATTTTTTTTAATATCATTTAATTTTTGTTTTGAATTTGAACTTGGTATTTAAAAAAAATATTTTGAATCTTCATCAAAATCATCAAAATTGGTAAAGAAAATAAGTATCTCATTAAGCTTTTGAAAATAGGTTTCAGTCTTTCTTTTACTAACCACTGATTGTTGAAATTTTAATGGAAGACTATTGAATTTTTGAATTGTTATATTATCATCTAATTTTGGAATATCAATCTTTTTCTTTAATGGAATTGACTCTCCACTTTTTGACACTTCATTTAACTTTTCTTCCAATATTGACAATCTTTGTTTTAATTCTTCATTGCCTTCTTTAAGAGAATTTATTTCTTTGTTTTTCTTGGCAAATTCTTCATTTATTTTACGTTTTAAATATGATATCTTCTTCTGAAAAACTTGGTCTTTTTGTTGTAGCTGTTTCCAAATTTCTGCAATTTCATCGGCTCCACTTTTTGAATCGGCTTCATTTTGAGGGAAAATTTCATTAATATCATCAATGTAACACAAAAGTTCATCAACATCAATGTCATCAAGGTAATACTTATTATTATCTTCTTCTGTATCGTCTTTATCGTCGACGGTTTGTTCGTTATAAATGTCAAATTCAGAATTTTCAATATTAAAGGCAAGTTTGTTATATATTTCTTCAAATGTAGGTCGATCTCTTGGATTTCTCGCCCAACACTGCATAATTAATCCTTTCAATGCTGGTTTTATTGGAACCGTAAATTCTGGTCGATAATCTTCATTAACAACTTTTGATTTTAGTGTAAAATCGGACATTCTTTTGAGTTGGTATAAAGGATATGGTAATGATTCGGTAAGAACTTCAAACATTAGAATTCCAAATGCATAAACATCTGATTTTCCATTATATCGATCTCCTGAAATAACTTCCGGGGCCATATAAATTGATGTACCGCATGTTTTTGATTGACTCATTGAATGACCAACTTCATAAACTTTTGAAAGTCCAAAATCTGTAATTAAAGGATGAAAATTTTCATCGATTAAAATATTTTCGGGTTTTAAGTCTCGGTGAATTATATGTTCTTTGTGTAGATACATCATACCTCTGGCAATGCCAACAAGTATAATTTGCCGTTCAGTATTTGTGTAATCTTTATCAGCAATTGAATTTCTGACATCTTGTAGTATTTTACTAAGCGACCCTTTTTTAGCATAATCCATAATTATAACGACATTTTTGTTATGATCTAAATCTTCCAAAGAATATCCTCTAAATTGAATAATTGTTGGATGTTGAACCCTAATCATAATACCAATTTCTCGATTAACCATTTGATGATCTATAGGGGCGTCTTCTTCACTGATTAATACTTTGGCTGCATACTCTTTTGATGTTACTTTGTCTTTAACCAAGTAAACAATACCAAACCCTCCTTTTTTGATAAGTTTAACTTTTAAATAATTGCTTATATCGATTTTAAACTTATTCTGATATTTTGCTTGTTTTTCTTTTAACATTTGATAATAAAGGCCAAAATTATTTGCCCATAATCCAAAAATAAACCTATCAATTCTTGAAATAGCTTTTTATCTTCATCTTTATTTGTGAAAATGCAATTATTTGGATTTAATATGCTGAATATTAACTTATTAACTTATCAATTTATCATCTTTTTAGCACATGAAAGTATAATCTCGCAGAATAATGTATTATAATATTTTATATTTTATAGAAATAAAACATAATAATAATCTGAAATATAATTATTTTAAGAATATAATTTAAATATCCATCCAGATAGAATGATTTTAAATTTGAATTCATTTTAAAATTTTGGATTTTCCATTAGAAAAAAATGCATATATATTTACCAAACGGTTCCTTGATAGAACTTCTTGACAAAGAAAAGAATTCATTAGCTGATATGAATTGGACGCCTACCAAGAAATACATATCTTTAATTGGAATTGCAGCTACCATGCGATGTCTTCATGAAAACAACATTATTCATCGTGATTTGAAGCCACAAAACATCCTAATTGACGCAGATTACTATCCACGAGTTTGTGACGTTGCCTACCAGATTCATTGACAAAATGGACCAATTTGTCAATGACAAAAGAAATAGGCACCCCCTTATACATGGCCCCTGAATTAATAAAGGGGGACTCACATTATGACTCAAGTGTTGATGTTTTTGCTTTTGCAATTTTGGCCTATGAAATTGTAACAGGAAAAAATCCTTATTATGAGCTTGGAAAAGTGACATCATTCAAATTAGCTAACAAGGTTATGCGAGGCTATCGTCCCAAGATTGATAAAAACATTACCAAAAAGATGAAGAATCTTCTTTCAAGATGCTGTGATGAAAACATTAATGAACGACCAACTTTTGATGAAATTTACAAACTTTTGACGACTGACTTTTCCTACTTTGATGAAGATGTTGATGAAGACGAGATTAACCAATACATTGAAGACATTGAGGACGAATGCAAACTCTCAAAATGCAAAATTAATAAAAATGATCAACAAAAAGAAGAAACGAACAATTATGATTTATCTAAACATAATCTTATCCCGGCCCTTAATTTCTTACTTGGTCATGAAAACGAACAAAACTTTGTTCAATCAGCTTATATGCTTCAAGTTGCATCAGACGAAGGAAACAGTCTTGCATCGTACATTCTTTGTCTTCTTCATGAGTCAGGAAAAGCTGTTCCAAAGAACATTGAAAAAGCAAAAATTATTACAAGCAGTCAGCCAAGCAAGGTAATTCATATGGATATCACAAGTTAGCTTTAGTTTAATACAACTGATTTGATACAAAATCGGTGAAATATTCCCAAAAGGCAGTGAATCTCGGAAATACATCAGCAATGAACTATTACAACGATATTAAAAAGAAAATTACGATCTTTTACCTATTTTTCGTTTATATTTTTATTAAAAGCACGTTAATTTTTCAAAGGTTTATATCAAAATCCCGCCAAATATCTAAACTCAATCTCAGTTTAATTGCTGAAAATTTTTTTTTGATTTTTTTTTAATATTTGTCTATTATGGTCGGTCTTTAAATTCAAAAATCATCATTTCTTTATGGTAATATCGTGTTTTCTAGCGAATGAAATATATCATAATTAATAGATAAAATTTTTTAAAGTATCATTCAATAAAGTATATTAATTTTAATCATATTTGTTATAAATTCACTAGCTTCAACCTTTCTATCTGAAGCACAATCTCTCATGTAAAAGATTAAAATATTTATATTTCAAATCAATTTGGAAAAACCCACTGCTCTTTGTGTTTTCTGTTAAGAAATTGATAATTTCAGTTTCCAAAGTGGATTTTTCTGTTACAAATGTGAATTAGATATAAAAATATTTTTAGAGCCGTTTGAGAAATTATAAAAATAATTTTAAAGTTATTTTTCAATATGTTTTCCCAGTTCATATTTTTATTAAATAATATAAATAAAGTAATAAGAATTAATTTTTTTATTTTTACTATGATTTTCAATTTTAAATCTTTACGAAATTTCAACATTTTTTAAACTTAATTTCATAAAACCCATTTTTATAAAATTTAAGCAAAAAATTTATTACATTTAAGCCTAATATTTTATTACATTGCAACAAATATTTTATAGAATTTCAACAAATATTTTATGACATTTCAACAAATATTTTATGACATTTCAACAAATATTTTATGACATTTCAACAAATATTTTATGAAATATCTACATATTATTTTATGGCATTTCAACAAATATTTTATCCAATTTCAACAAATGTTTTATGAAATTTCAACAAATATTTTATTACGTTTCAATAAGTATTTATAAAATTTCAATAAATATTATATGCAATTTCTATTAATATTTTATGACATTTCAACAAATATTTTATTGGATTTCAATAAAATTTTATGGCATTTCAACAAAAATTTTATGGCATTTCAACAAATATTTTATTGGATTTCAACAAATATTTTATTACATTTCAACAAATATTTTATCAAATTCTAACAAATATTTTATTCAATTTCAACAAATTTTTTATGGAATTTTAACAAATGTTTTATAAGATTTCAACAAATATTTTATGAAATTTCAACAAATATTTTATGGCATTTCAACAAATATTTTATTGGATTTCAACAAATATTTTATAGCATTTCAACAAATATTTTATTACGTTTCAACAAATATTTTATAACATTTCAACAAATTTTTTATAGCATTTCAACAAATATTTTATGAAATTTCAACAAATATTTTATGGAATTTAAACAAATATTTTTTAAAATTTCAACAAATATTTTATATGATTTCAAGAAATATTTTATTACGTTTCAACAAATATTTTTATTGGATTTCAACAAATTTTTTATTCAATTTCAACAAATATTAGATAAAATTTTTAAAAATATTTTATGATGTTTCAAAAAATATTCAATTACATTTCAACAAATATTTTATAGAATTTCAACAAATATTTTATGCAATTTCAACAAATATTTTATCATATTTCAACAAATATTTAATATGATTTCAACAAATATTTAATATGATTTCAACAAATATTTAATGTAATTTCAACAAATATTTAATATAATTTCAACAAATATATTTAATTATATTTCATCAGATCATTTATAAAGTTTTTTTCGCAAAATTTTATCTGGTTTCATTAATATTTCATCGAATTTCAACAAACATTTTATAAAATTTGAGAAAATCTTTTATAGAATTCCAATTTTTATTTTACAACATTTATTCAAGCATTTTTATAATATTTTTTCATAAAAATTTTACAAAATTTAGATAAATTTCTTATCCTATTTATTTTTACCTTTTTGATGTAATTTCAACAAATATTTTATCTAATTTCAACAAATATTTTATTGCATTTCAACAAATATTTTATTGGATTTCAACAATTTTTTTATTCAATTTCAACAAATATTTTATATGATTTCAAGAAATATTTTATAACATTTCAACAAATATTTTATTTCATTTCAACAAATATTTTATGAAATTTCAACAAATATTTTATACTGTTTCAACAAATATTTTATCCAATTTCAACAAATATTTTATTCAATTTCAACAAACATTTTATCCAATTTCAACAAATTATTTATTTAGTTTTAACATACAATTTATAAAATTTCAACAAATATTTTATCCAATTTCAACAAACATTTTATGAAATTTTAGCAAATATTTTATGAAATTTCTGCAAATATTTAATGAAATTTCAGCAAATTTTTTTATGTAATTTCAGCAAATTTTTTTATGTAATTTCAACAAATATTTTATTACATTTCATCAAGCATTTTATGGAATTTCAACAAATATTTTATAGCATTTCAACAAATATTTAATGAAATTTTTTAATACTTTTTATTACATTCAAATGAAAATTATATATCATTTCAAAGAATATTTGATGTAATTTCATCAAATAATTAATGAAGTTATAAGTCAAAATATTATGGAATTTCATTCAAAATTTTATGAAATTCAAATGAAAATTTTTTTTATAAAATTTTAGCAGTTTTCTCATTACATTTCATTTAATATTTATATAGTTCAACAAAATTGTTTTATCTAGTTTCAAATATTATTTCATAGGATTACAACAAATATTTAATAAAATTCCAATAAAATTATTTAATCCAACAAATCTAGTTTAAATACTTTTTTTTTTAATAACCAAATTTCATAATCAAATTAATAACATTAATTTATTGTATTGAATATAATTCCAAAAAACTTATTTAATGAAATTTTTATAATAATTTTATTTAATTTCAAGCAAAAATTTTATATAATTCCATCAATTTATTATTTTATAAAATTTCACCTGAAATTAAAAAACCACCACCACCAAACAAAACAGAAATTGTAAATGAACTCACGAAACAAATGAATGATAAGAAAAAAGAAATGGAAACGCAAATCGATAAACAAATGACTGATAAGAAAAAAGAAATGGAGACACAAATCGATAAACAAATGACTGATAAGAAAAAAGAAATGGAAACACAAATCGATAAACAAATGGAGGACAAGAAAAAAGAAATGGAAACACAAATCGATAAACAAATGACTGATAAGAAAAAAGAAATGGAAACACAAATCGATAAACAAATGGAAGACAAGAAAAAAGAAATGGAAACACAAATCGATAAACAAATGGAGGACAAGAAAAAAGAAATGGAAACGGAATTGGATAAAAAAATGGCCCAAAAACAAAAAGAAATGGAAGCCGAAATGGAAAGAAAATTGGCAGAAAAGCAAAAAGAAATGGAAGCCCAAATGCAAGCATTCATCGAAATGCAAATGAAGAAAATGTTTCAAAATGGTGCTCCTGATGCATCATCCAGTAAAGAAAAAGAATAACTTCAGTTCTTTTTCAATCTTAAAACAATTAATAAATAATTAACTGATCATTTTTATTTTTTATTTTTTTTTTTTTTTTTTTTTCCCCTTCCTTTTTTATCTGCATTTACTAAGTCGTTGGCTAAAATGAAAGAATTAAGTTTTGCTCAAAATGATAAGTATAAATGTAATTGTGAAATTGTTGATTATGATGAATACTGTGTAACAAAGAAAATTATCTTTAAATTTTATAAGTTAGATGTAACTTTTTACCAAACTCATAAATTTTGACGTAAATCAATTATTTATGTTTAGTATATAATTTTATTCATGTGTTAAAGATAAAAAATTGTTTTTTGTCAATCCTTGCTGATATTAATCAATAAACTATGCTTTTAATAATAATTTAATCAGATTGATCAAATTAGAAACAAAAAAGAACAGAAAAAAGTATATATAGATGAACATCTTTATCATAACTATGGTTCGGTGTAATTATTCGATAAATGCAAACAGTAAATATTACACCTTTTATATAGAAAAACAAAGTTTCAACAAAAATTTTTTGTTATTCAAAAAGTTCAAAATTTTCTTTTTCTTAACTTTTATTTTCTGAAGTACTGTAAAGACCAATTTTGACCTTAACTGCTGCAGGCAAATCAGATTTTCCTTTTTTTTAATTTCCTGTGTGAGAAAGTTATGGATGTTTTTTTTTTTTTTTTTTTTTTTTTTTTTTTTTATCATTTAGAAACCTTTATTTAATGCTTTTTGACCATAAATTTTAGATGAAATAACAACTCATAATCTTTTATAAAATTTTTTTTATATTGTTTCTTATTCTTACACTGTTTTTTATATATGGCCAAATTACTTATCAAATTAGAAACTGTTTTTTTTTTTTTTTTTTTTTTTTACATATGGCCAAATTTCCAAGTTTTCTTGACATGTGAAATAAAAAAACTTGTAAATTCCAAGTTGGAATTTTCTTCCGCATCCGATTAATATTCAAGTTGATGTGGAAAAAATAGTAGAATTATGTAACATGATTATATATAAATTACAAAAGTTTTTATAAAAAAAAAATTAAATTGCAGCTGCTTGAGTTGCCTGATGATGAACCACCACTTTTGTTGATGCCTTCAATGAAGAGAACTTTCCGCGCAAGGCGCTGCTCTCGAGTAACTTCAAATACTTCTGACTGTCCACCACGTCCTATCGTCCTCACAACTTTAAGTCCATCGATCATTTCTGGTTCAAAAAGTTCAAATTTTGGTGGAGTTCTTCCCTTCTCTTGTTCTACTTGATTTTTTACTTTTTGTTTCAATTTTTTGTTTTCTTCTTTCAATTTTTTGTTTTCTTCTTTCAATTTGGTGTTTTCTTCTTTCAATTTTTTGTTTTCTTCTTTTGATTGCTGAAGTTTGGCTAAAAGTTCTTTCATTTCTGCATTTGATGCTGAATCTTCTTCGTTACTTGATTCTGACTCCTCTGTGTCAGATTCAATGTATCTGATTCGGTGCTCATATCCCTTTAAGCCAACGCCAGACAGTTTTGCATTACGTTTTACAAAAACTTTCCTATTATGTGGTGAGCACATAAATGCATACATAGAAAAGATGACCTCGTCTGCATTTGGAAAAGTGACTGTTGAGATATTTTTGCTTGAAGAAAAGCATAGGCTACTTATATTGACTGATTTGCCAAGGAATTCAGTTGACTTGGTATTCTCGAGTCTTGATAATGAACTCTTTTCTGCAGCTTTAAGCGATGGAGGAAGAACAAATTCTTCTGGGCAAAAAGAGGAACTTTTTGCCAGCTCTTTGAGTACTTCGAGTGATGAGTTCGGGTCAAATGTGACTGTTTTCAAAAGTTTGCAATGTTCAATAGCATGATTATTGATGACTTTGATATGAGAAGGGATTCTGATGCTTTCAATGTCACGTCGTACGAAGATGATGACATCGAAGAATCCACTTCCAATCTTGCTTTCTTTGACAATGTAATCGCCATCGATCAACTTGAAGTACTTGCTCTCGAATGAAATTTCTATTTTCTGAAGATTTTTAACGAACCAAAAAGCAGAATCGCTAATCTTTTCAACACTCGCTGGCAGCGAAAGATGAGTGATCGAGCTGCAACGGAATGCATCATCTTCGATGCATTTGAGTTCTGAGTTTGGAGCAAATTTGATAGATTGAAGATTGTTGTGGTTATCAAATGCGTTTTCCTTTATGACACTGGCTTGGCGTGGAATGATTAATTCTATGGCGTCTATTGCATAGTAGAGAACGTTAAATTCGCCAGTTTCGTTTTTTCCAATAAGATATTATTTTTCATATAAAATGAAATGGCGATTTTTTGGGGAAATTTTAATTTCTTTCAAAATGTCGATAGAGCTGCACCATTTTTCTGAAGGTTCTTGACATTGGCTCCAATTTCAAGTGTATTGATACTTGCTTTTCCAAAACAGCATTCTTCAAATGCTTCAACTTCTGAGTCTTCTGGAAATGATAATGATTCAATTTTACAGGATTCAAATGCTCATAACCCAATTGTACTTATATTTTGATTCTAAGATTGCCTTTTATTTTAAATTACATAATTAAAAAAATTAAAATTTTACATCACATTTCGCATACGTTAATTTTCGCTTTTCTTTCAATTTATAACTATAATAAAAAAATATCTAGGTATAACTTTTTTGAGTTTTGCAAAAAATGCAAAATGAAGGTATAACTTTTTTGAGTTTTGATCAATGAATGATTTTCAAAATATCCCTATATGAAATGCATATATTATTTTACATATGAATTAATAATGTAAATATAAGCAATTAATACATAAATACAAATAATAAAAATCTTCTAGTTGAAATAGTAAAATATAAGAAAAATAACCAAAATTGATTTTTTTTTAGTATTAAAATTAACTCGACTTGTTATTCTCCGATTCTCGAGATGGATAATTGTTTGACTTTTTGATATCGATACATAAATATGCACAGATTCTCGAGATCGATTTCAGAGATCGAGAATTTTTTTTCTCAGCTTTTGATATCAGAATTTTCAATTAAACTTTTTGATAAAAATATGATCGTAATTTAATCTCAAATATTTCCTAAAAAAGAATGTACATCAATACATTATATTATATATTTTTAAATATTATAAAATCACAAATACCAATTATAAAAAAAAAAAGATAAATCTGTTTGAGATCTCGAGATCTCGGTAATTGATATCAAGTTTACAATTATTTTCAAATCACATTTCATATCTGATATCTCGATAATCAATAATCTCGATATCAGATTTTTACACTGATAATCGAGTATCAGATGCAAAAAAGTGACGTTTTGGATATCGATTCTCAAAATAACAAGTCTAAAATTTACTCAATTTTTTTTAAGGTTCATTCAAAAACTTGAGATAATCCAACTTTATCTTTAAACCAAATTAAAAATTGTAAACGGTTGTGTAGAAGGTTTTTTCTAATCTATGATCAATAGAAAAATTTAAAAAAAATCAGAAATGTGATTGTTTTTTTAAGTAAATAATAATATACATAAAGAATATTATTAGAATATAAAATACTATCAATTTATCTTTAAATAGTATTGAGAAAAATGTATTTTATTGTTTATTTCATTAAAAACAGTTTAGAGAACTGGGTTTTTTCCCAAATTATATTTTTGTTCAACAACAATTAAATTAAAGTATTAGGATTATTTTATTATTTGGAAACTTACTTTTAAGATATATGGTTTTCATGCTTTTTAATATGATTATGCAGAAAAGACGTTTAATCATATAAAATGGCGATTTTATTTGAATTTTAAAATGCGTTGATCATTGAAATTGCTTCTTTCAAAAATTTAATAATTATGACCGAAATAAAAATATAAAGTATTCAAAATTGAATTATTTTGAATTATAAATCAATTATTCTAATAAATCAAAATCTATACGTTTAGATTCCATTTCATTAAATGGAAAAAAGAATTAAATACAGTCTTGATCAGTTTAATGAAATTATGAACTTTTTAATTAATTATGTGGATGGAAATGATCAAGAAAAAGGAATTGATTATCTTGATCAATATATAGCAAATATTGATTCCAAAATAATCCAAGGGTTACTTTCTATTACAGCCAAAATATCTAATCATCATTGTCATTCATCTCAATTCTACCAAAGAATCGAACAGATCTTATTATACCTTAAAGCCGGAATTACTTCTAATTTTACGAATTTTACACTCTTTAGTATATTCAAGCGAAACAAGCGTGTTCTTTTAATTTTACTTCAAAATGATATGATCATATTTGATACTTTGATCTTTGAACATTTCAAAAGCAAACCAAATTTTTATCAAAGTTATACAAATTATTTTTCTCCAGAGATCGAAAACGAAACAAAGTCAGAAGAATTTGAACAAAAACGAAAGGAAGGCGAAAATGATAATTACATATGCTCATTAATTCGAAATGATTCAATTGATGAATTTGTTGTTTTTGTCACTGCTACAAATGAAGATCTTTCATCAAAAGTCCCAGAATCAATTTTTGAAACAAATGTCTTTTTACTCAAAAATGATCCAACATTAATCGAGTATGCAGTATTTTTTGGATCAACACAAATATTAAATTTTTTATTATTACGGAATGTCAAATATAATTCGAAATTATGGTATTATGCAATTCATTCAAATAACCCAGACATTATCCATATCCTTGAAAGTTTAGATATTGGACTTATTAATGGAAAATATAAAGATCATATTTTAGAAGCAATTAAATGTTTTCACAATGATATTGCGAATTATTGGATAAATAATTTTATTTCAGAAAAAGAATATAAAGAATGCGAACCAAAAATTTTGAAATATCACAACTTCCAATATATCGTTAATGAAATGATCAACATTGAATCTTTTAAATACTTATGCCGATACGGTTACTTTACTTTTGTTAATATACTTTTAGAATCGAATGAGAACGACTCAAGATTAGAAAAAATTTTTAATTATTCTTTATCATGAAATTCTATTTACAGGTCGCGACATTCAAGTTGCAATTTTTTCCCGACCAAGTTGCAAGTCCCTCTCAATTTGTTTCACTTTTTCTGAAACATTCAATTTTTTTAACGTAACTTTTGACACCTTTTCGCCGACCTAATTGCAATCAATTTCCCGTTCAAATATCTTATGAGATTATTAATATTTTTTAAAAATATTTTATAATTATTATGATTATTAGATTTCGTTTTTAAAAATCAGGAAAAAATAGTTGTGGCTTTTATTTCAACGAAATTCACAGAATATCAGTATACAATTTATCAAATTTAGATAAAAATGATGAAAAAACCTTTTTTTATATTCCAACTCGTTATTCATTGTTTTTATTTTTTTAAAAAAATAAATGAAGATGTACTTTCCTACCAATTCAACAAAAAAAAATTGCAACTTGGTCGGCGGGATAAAAAATTGCATCTTGGTTGGCGAGACCGTTTTTTTGAAATTGAGAGAAAAATTGCATTTTGGTCGGCGATGAATTCAAAAAGTTAAGAATTTTATTTCGATTTTTTGGTATATTAAACATTATCCAAAATAGAAGGAAAAAATCAATATGTCGACGCCTAAAGCTTTATTAAGAGCTTTGCAAAATCAAGTACACCAAAGCCAATTATCTGTTGATTTTCAAGCATTTAAAGGAATTTATAATATTGATGATAAAAATCATAAAGCGAGATATTGCTATGTAATTTCTTTTTACAACTACTCCTTCATTCCCAAAATGTTCTACAATATTTCCGCTCTTCTCAGATCAAAAATAAAAATGAAATATTATTATTAAATATTTTTAAAGATTATTATACTGATAATAATGATTGCACTATTAAAATCGATGATTTTTAAATAATTGGCGATGTTGGAATAGAAACCGCAAAATTCCAAACAATCAATGCGATACGATTGAATTTAGTCCATTCAATTATAAATATTGAAAATCCATATTTGTTCAATATAGGGGTCTCAAAAAGTTTTTAGGGCGACCATCTTTGGAATGGTTTGAAAATGTAATATTTTAATAACATATAGTAGTGATCTTAGTAACATTATATTTCTTATCAAATTACATTTTCAATCTTTATTCATAGAGTTAAAGGTCAAAAAGTTCGTTTAAAATTAAAAATATAAACGTATAATCAAATGTCTGAAATAGAGCAGCGAGGAATCATTCATTATTATTATCTAAAAGGAAAAATGCCAGCTCAAATACACCAAAAACTTGTTAATGTATATCAATGCAATGCGCTGAAACCCAAAACTGTTGAATACTGGTATCATGAATTTAAATGCGGGCGTGTAACGATTGATGATAAGCCCAGATCAGGGAGACCGCCATTAGATGATTTGGATGCAATTATTCTTAAAACATTAACAGAATATCCTTTTAGTTCTGTTTCACAAATAAGTGATGTTTGTGGTTGTTCATATGGTACTGCTTATAACCGTTTAACTGAAGTTCTCGGTTACAAAAATTACACTTTACGTTGGGTGCCTTATTCTCTGACAAATGATCTGAAAAATAAAAGAGTAAATGGTGCACTGGAATTAAAATCAATACTTGTTTCTGAGTCACAAAAAGATTTCATTAATCTGATCACAGGAGACCAATCATGGTTCTTTTTGTCTTATGAACCAGCAAAAAAATGGTCAATATCTAAAGATGATGTGCCATTTAGGGTTTCAAAAAGTATATGTACTGAAAAAGTGATGATTACAGTAATGTTCTCAAAAAATCGAATTTTTCATATTGATATGATGAAGAAAGGTCAATCTTTTAATACAGAGTATTTTATTAATAATGTGCTTGAACCAACAATTGATGAATTTAGAAAAACATCAAAAAAGAAAAAGCTTAAACTCCATCTCGATAATTGTAGAGTTCACAACTCGAAAAAATCAAATGAGTGGTATAATAAAAATGGTGTTGTGAGGGTGCCACATCCTCCATACAGCCCAGACTTGGCACCCTCAGATTACTTTCTTTTCGGATATCTGAAAGAAAAGCTAGCTGGATTATCTTTCACCTCACCTGAAGAATTATTTGAAGCAATAACCGAAATCTTGCATGAAATACCAAGTGACATAATGAACAAGGTTTTTGAATCATGGATAAAGAGATGCGATGAAATAATAAATAATAATGGTGAATATATTAAGTAAAGATTATTATATTTTAATATTATAACTTTAATCTGTTTCTTTAATAGTCGCCCTAAAAACTTTTTGAGACCCCTATAATTTAAGTTGCACCGTTGATCGCTTAAAAAGTGATATTGAAAAATGAATGGGAAAAAACTTTTTAAATCAATTATTCTTTAAAATAAAAACAATTTAATTACATGATTTATTATCTATAAGTTTTTTGAAAACAAAATCATATTTAAACTAGGATCAAAAACGATAAGACACCTATGGTCAAAATTGAATGAAATTTCACCTTTGGGTGTCTTATCGTTTTTGATCCTAGTTTATTACATAATTATAATAATTTTTATACGAATTTATATTATTTCTGAATTGCAACTTGGTCGGATTAAGTTGCAACTTGGTCGCGAATTCAATGGATGTGGTTATATTTTTTTTACATAAATGTAACCATAATTGCAACTTGGTTGGCGAGCTTTTGCAACTTGGTCGGCCAGATTGCTAAAATTTCAAATAAGAATATCTCAACAAATCTTGAATAAAAAGCTTTATTTTTTTAAAAATATTTTTATGTATTTAAGATTCTAAATTAATATTTATTTATATAAAATTTTAAAAAAAATTGAATGAAAAAAATTGCAACTTGGTCGGCTAGCCTGCAACTTGGTCGGCAAAAGCATTCAATTTTTTAAAAAATAATAAACGGTCACATGCAATTTGGTCGGCGTGAAAAGGATAAAAACGTACATAAAAACTTTTTGATAATACAAAATGTTAAATGAACATATTTAACACCCTTTCAAAAAAATTCACAAGATTGAGAGGAATTGCAACTTGGTCGGGAAAAAAGTGCAACTTGAATGTCGCGACCTGTATATTAATTAATTGCATTTTTTTTTAATAGAATTTAACAAAATAGAATTATATAATGCAATTGAAAAATATAATATAGAAACCAGTTCATTTTTAATTCAACAACAAAAAGTAGATATTAAATTCATATTCATTTTAATTTAGAACAATTTATAAAATTATATGATATTTTTTTGATAGAATTTCAAATGATAAATGTTTATACTAGCATTTTTTTAATTATGATTTCATGAAATTACAAAATATATTTTTTTGTTAATTTGATTTACAAATTTGTTTTTATGAAATTCCAGCAATATGTCTTGCAACAGAATTTAAAAGAATTGGTATTATTGAACTTCTATTAAGTAACCCGGAAATTGATATAAATGCTATATACATTTCAATTTCTTTTTAATGAAGTTTCTAAATATGTTTTTAATTGCATTTATTATAAAGTTTTTCATGGCATTTAAAACATTTTTTAATTTAATTATGAAAAAAATTTAAATGAAATTCAATTAAAAAAGTTAATAAAATTCATCATTATAGTTTTTTTATATAAATGCGTTGTACATGGCATGCGAATATGGATACACCGAAATAGTTGATCTATTATTACAAAATCCGGATATTGAAGTTAATTCAAAATACTTTTTATTTCATTTTTTTATGAAATTCCTATACAAATTTTTTATAGCATTAATCATATAAATGTTTTTTATAAAATTCAAAAAATAATGATTTTGATAAAATTTTTATAATTATATATTATTTCATATAATTATATAAAAAAAATATTCACAAAATTTATCACTAATTTTATGGTATTTTATACTTTTTTGATAAAACCGCATTACATATTGCTGTGCAAAATGAAAATTATGATGTTGTTACTCTTTTATTAGAAAAATCAGGAATTGATATTAATGCTACATTTATTTCACCTTTTGTTTTTTTGTGACATTTCATAATATGTTTGTTGATAGCGTTTATCATAGAGTTTTTTTATCACATTTGAAATATTTTTTAATCTAATTTAAAATTTATTTAATATAATGAAATTTAAAAAAAAAAAATAATTCACAAAATAGATCACTAGTTTTATGGAATTTTATACTTTTTTGATAAAACAGCATTACATATTGCTGTGCAAAAAGAAAATATTGGTATTGTTATGCTTTTATTAGAAAAATCAGGAATTGATATTAATGCTACATTTATTTCACCTTTTTTTTTTTTTGTGAAATTTCAAAAAAAAAAATTTTCGACATTTCATATAGTACTATTAAATACAATTTCCGAATCTGTTTTTAGATAGCATTTATCATAGATTTTTTATTGCATTTAAAATAATATTTAAATCTAATTTATATTATGTTATTTTAATGAAATTTAAAAAAAAAAGTTAATCAAAATAATCATTATATATTTTGTTATAAAAATGCTCTGCACATTGCTTGCGAATATGAAAACTGTGAAATAATTAATTCTTTATTACAAAATCCACAAATTGATATTAATGCAAAATCTATTTTTAATTATTTTATATATCATATTTCTATATAAATTATTTTTATGGAATTAATCATATGAATGTTTTTGATGAAATTCAAAGCATATATGTTTTTGATAAAATTTTTTATTAATACATTTAATATAATTTCAAAAAATAATTTTCGAAATTTATCACTAATTATATGGAATTTTATAAATTTTTGATAAAACAGCATTACATATTGCTGTAGAAAAGGAAAATAACAAAATCGTTGATCTTTTATTAAATAAACCAAATATTCATATTAATGCTAAACTCGTTTCACTTTGTTTTTAATGAAATTTCATAATATGTTTTTTGATGGCATTTATCATAGAGTTTTTTTATTGCATTTAAAATAATATTTAAATCTAATTTATATTATATTTTTTTAATGAAATTAAAAAAAAAAAAATTCACGAAATTTATCGCTACTTTTATGGAATTTTATGTTTTTTGATAAAACTGCATTACATATTGCTGTGGAAAAAGAAAATATTGATATTGTTAAGCTTTTATTACAAAATTCAGAAATTGATATTAATGCTACTTTTATTTGGCCTTTTTCTTTTTATACTATTTTAATTTTTTATTTATTTATGATGTTCAACAAATAAATATTTTAATGGGATTTTTAAATACTTTTTTATATAATTTAAAAAAAATATAATTTCAATATAATTCATAAAACGTAAATTTCATGAAATTTATTAATTTTAAATTCATGGCATTTTTTTGAATGTGCTGATAAAACTGCATTGCATATCGCCGCTATGAATGAAAATCTTATGATTTGCAATCTTCTTTTGAAAATTTTCTCAATTGATATCAACTCCACACTATTTGATAGCATTTAATACTTGTCTTTTAAATTTAATTTTATATTTATATATTTAATGATATTTTTGCTTTAAAATCTTTTTTATGAAATAACAAAACAATATTTATGTTTGGTTTAATATTTAATGAAATTTTTTAATTTAATGTGATAAAGTTTGGCATTATTTTTCATGAAACCGCTTTATTCATTGCCGTAAAAAACCAAAATATCGATATTGTTAATGCTATTTTATTAAAACCAAATGTTGACTTCAGTATTCGATACATTAAAACTTATTTAATTATTTAATACAGTTTTTTACTATTGTTCCAATGACATTTGTTGATCAAATTTTACAAGATTTATTCATAATTTCATGAAATTCATTTATACTTTATATTGATATCTTTGAAGTAGCTTCAGAAATAGGAAATAATGAAATTATATATGCTTTGGAAAAGTTTGATCAGAGAATAAAGCCAGCTTAAATCAATAAAAAAATAATTTCTATCTTTGGTTTTTTTTTTTTTTTATTTTACTATACACATGAATTACATTAAAATGTTTATGTGTATAGTAAAATATTTTCATGAATTACATTAAATTTAACTTTAATTGCTTTTTTATAACGAAAGTGAATTAAAAAAAACAAGTTTTAAAATGTTTTATAGAAAGTTTTTTTTTTTATACAAAATAAGAATTTCGTCATATTTTCTTTATTCATTATTTAGATGATTTCATTATCAGTTCCAACTTATGAATAAAATGCATAGGTTTGTAATCTATATAAACCATGAATGAAATTCACTACATAAATATAAAAATACAGAGATAAAAAAAAAAAAAAAAAAAAAAAAAAGAGTAAAACTGCTTTATTTATTTAGATTGATATGTTTACAATATATTATCAGGCATATTTTCAATTTGTCTTTTTTTTGAATTAGCATCAATGATCTTCTTTCGCCCAATTAAACGAGAATTTGGACTGAAGTATTTAGCATTGTGTTTCAATAAAAGATCAATGATCTCTGTATTTTTAATAGATGCAGCTATATCTAATGATGTTTTATTTAAAGAAGTGAAAAATTACATCAAAAATAATATAATGAATTATATATTTATAAATAAAGCATATTAATGGAATTCCATTAAAATGTTTATGTAGTGAATTTCATTCATGAAAATACTTTGAAATATTATTTTATAAAAAAAGTGAAATGAGTGTAGCATTAACATCAATTTTGGGATTATTTAATAAAAATTGAATGATTTCAAGATTTCCTTTTTTTACAGCAATATGTAATGATGTTTTGTCAACTATTTATTAAAATGTTATTAATATAATATTATATATTAAATTTTATTAAATTTGATTTGTTAAATTATGTAAATAAAGTATTATATGAACTCCATTAAAATATTTTATGAATTCCATTAAAATGTTTATGTAGTGAATTTCATTCATGAAAATATTTTAAAATATCGTTTGAAAAAAAAAAAGTCAAATATATTTAGCATTAACATCAATTTTGGGATTATTTAATAAAAATTGAATAATTTCAAGATTTCCTCTTTCTACAGCAATATGTAATGATGTTTTGTCAACTATTTATTAAAATGTTATTAATATAATATTATATATTAAATTTTATTAAATTTGATTTGTTAAATTATGTAAATAAAGTATTATATGAACTCCATTAAAATATTTTATGAATTCCATTAAAATGTTTATGTAGTGAATTTCATTCATGAAAATATTTTAAAATATCGTTTGAAAAAAAAAAAGTCAAATATATTTAGCATTAACATCAATTTTGGGATTATTTAATAAAAGTTGAATAATTTCAAGATTTCCTTTTTCTACAGCAATATGTAATGATGTTTTGTCAATTATTTATTAAAATGTTATTAATATAATATTATATATTAAATTTTATTAAATTTGATTTGTTAAATTGCGTAAATAAAGTATTATATTGATTCCATTAAAAATGTTTTATGAATTACATTAAAATGTTCATGTAGTGAATGTCATTCATGAAAATATTTTGAAATATTATTTGAAAAAAAAAAAAAGTCAAATATATTTAGCATTAACATCAATTTTGGGATTATTTAATAAAAATTGAATAATTTCAAGATTTCCTCTTTCTACAGCAATATGTAATGATGTTTTGTCAACTATTTATTAAAATGTTATTAATATAATATTATATATTAAATTTTATTAAATTTGATTTGTTAAATTATGTAAATAAAGTATTATATGAACTCCATTAAAATATTTTATGAATTCCATTAAAATGTTTATGTAGTGAATTTCATTCATGAAAATATTTTAAAATATTATTTAAAAAAAAAGGAGAAATGAGCGTAGCACTAACATCAATTTTAGGATTATTTAATAAAAGTTGAATAATTTCAAGATTTCCTTTTTCTACAGCAATATGTAATGATGTTTTGTCAATTATTTATTAAAATGTTATTAATATAATATTATATATTAAATTTTATTAAATTTGATTTGTTAAATTGCGTAAATAAAGTATTATATGAACTCCATTAAAATAGTTTATGAATTACATTAAAATGTTTATGTAGTGAATGTCATTCATGAAAATATTTTGAAATATTATTTGAAAAAAAAAAAGTCAAATACATTTAGCATTAACATCAATTTTGGGATTATTTAATAAAAATTGAATAATTTCAAGATTTCCTCTTTCTACAGCAATATGTAATGATGTTTTGTCAATTATTTATTAAAATGTCATAAATATAAAGATGAAAATTGTATTAAAATATATTTTTATAACTTCATTAAAATATTAATATAATAAAAATATAATTTGAAAATATGTTATAATTAAATTAAAATACTTATATGATAAACGGTATTCATGAAAGTATTTTGAAATATTATTTAAAAATAAGTGAAATGCGTTTAGCATTAATATCAATTTTTGGATCATTTAATAAAATTTGAATAATTTCAAGATTTTCTTTCTTTACAGCAATATGTAATGCTGTTTTGTCAATTATTTATTAAAATGTTATAAATATAAAGATGGAAATTGTATAAAACAATTTATTTAGAACATTATTAATGAAATTATCTTTGAAATATCATTTAAAAAAAAAAATAAATGAGTGATGCATTTATAATATCAATTTTGGGATGATTTAATAGAAGTTGAACAATTTCAACATTTCCGTTTTCTACAGCAATGTGTAATGCAGTTTTATTAAATATTTATTATAAATGTTATAAATATATTTTTAATAAATCTTATTGGAATTCATTGTTTTTGAATTTCATTAAAAAATAAGATTTTAATTGTATTAAAAAAATATAATTGAAAATAAAATTAAAATAATAATATATGATAATATCATGAAATAATTATTTTGAAATTGTATTCAAAATCAATATGAAATGAATTTAGCATTTACATCAATGTTTGGATTGGACAATAAAAGTCGAATAATTTCAATGTTTTCTTTCTTTACTGCAATATGTAAGGCTGTTTGATGAAATTCGAAAAAACGCCATAAATATCTTGTTGAATTCTATTAAAATATTTTTTTTATTAAACATAATGAAAAAAATAAAATTTCCATGAATTACATTAAAAAAAATCATTTTTTGAAATTATATTTAAAAGAATTTATGAAATGCTATTAAATAAAATCTAAAATTACTTTAGAGTTTACATTAACATTTGGATTGAGCAATAAAAGTCGAACAATATCAATGTATTCTTTCTCTACTGCAATATGTAATGAACCTTTAAAAATATCTTTTTTATGATATAAAAAAAAAGAGAAGATGAAACTTGATAAAATTAAGCATATCAAAATTATATATAAATATGATATTGTAAATGATATTAAAAAAATGAAATATGAAATTTTATTGAAAGATATAAAATTAAAAATGATAACATTATTGGCATCAATATCTTTTTGTTCAATTAAAAGTTTAACGATTTCAATATTACAATTCTCTATGGCAAAAAATAATGGAGTTTTATATAATACTTATATTTAAAATCAAATTAAATATTTATATTTATAATGTAATGAAATTATTATAATATAAATTTTATCATAAACATGTGTCATTTGGAATGTAATTTAAATATATAATTATAATATCATAAATTAACATGAATAAAAACAACTGCAAAATTAATATCTGCTTTCTTTTCTATTAAAAGTTTTGCAATTTCCAAATTACCTTTTTTTGATGCACAATGCAATGCAAAATTGTTAAATTCTATTAAAAAAAAATGCAATTAATTAATATAAATAGAATTTCATGATAAAGAATAATTAAAAATTTTTTCTAATCTTGAGTCGTTCTCATTCGATTCTAAAAGTATATTAACAAAAGTAAAGTAATCGTATCGGCATAAGTATTTAAAAGATTCAATGTTGATCATTTCATTAACGATATATTGGAAGTTGTGATATTTCAAAATTTTTGGTTCGCATTCTTTATATTCTTTTTCTGAAATAAAATTATTTATCCAATAATTCGCAATATCATTGTGAAAACATTTAATTGCTTCTAAAATATGATCTTTATATTTTCCATTAATAAGTCCAATATCTAAACTTTCAAGGATATGGATAATGTCTGGGTTATTTGAATGAATTGCATAATACCATAATTTCGAATTATATTTGACATTCCGTAATAATAAAAAATTTAATATTTGTGTTGATCCAAAAAATACTGCATACTCGATTAATGTTGGATCATTTTTGAGTAAAAAGACATTTGTTTCAAAAATTGATTCTGGGACTTTTGATGAAAGATCTTCATTTGTAGCAGTAACAAAAACAACAAATTCATCAATTGAATCATTTCGAATTAATGAGCATATGTAATTATCATTTTCGCCTTCCTTTCGTTTTTGTTCAAATTCTTCTGACTTTGTTTCGTTTTCGATCTCAGGAGAAAAATAATTTGTATAACTTCGATAAAAATTTGGGCCGTGTTTGAAATAATCACAGATCAAAGTATCAAATATGATCATATCATTTTGAAGTAAAATTAAAAGAACACGCTTGTTTCGCTTGAATATATTAAAGAGTGTAAAATTCGTAAAATTAGAAGTAATTCCGGTTTTAAGGTATAATAAGATCTGTTCGATTCTTTGGTAGAATTGAGATGAATGACAATGATGATTAGATATTTTTGATATAATATGAAGAAGTTCTTTGAGATTTTGGGAATCATTATTTGTAACATATTGATCAAGGAAATCGAGTTCATATTCTTGGTCATTTTTATTCACATAATCGATTATAAATTCTTGGATTTCTTTCAAATGATCAATAAATTCAGGGATATCTTGTTCCATTTTTTAAAATATATAAATTGTGAAGACTTTATTCAAAAAGTTAATAAGCGAAAATTTTATGTAAAAAAATAAATTTTTTTTGAAGTAAAAAAATGAATAAAATTGTCCGTTTAAATAAGATTCTATTAAAAGGTTGTTTTATATGAAAGAACGTTTTTACACAAATAAACGTTTTTTTTAAGTAATTTGAATATTTAAAATTTTGAGATATTTAATATCTATCTCTAAACATAATAACTAATTTAAAAATATTATTTTTTATTTAGATATTTCAATTTTGTATATAACTAAAAAATCATAAATGCACAATTAAATTCATTTCGAAATGAATTGATCTCAAATTTGATGAGTTTGCGAATACAGACTTGTCAATTTGAGTGATGCTCAATGTAATTGATAACTGTTCGACACCAGATGATACAAATGCCCTATTTCCTATTGAATGAAGCTTTGAATCATTGTAAAAAAAAAAACAAGAAGAATATCTTTCTCAAATATTATCGCCTTTTGGTTTTATATAAATATAATTATATAATTACGAGTTTATACGACCTACTTTTTGAGCTTCGCTCAAAAAGTAGGTCCGAATAAACTCGAATTCCTTTCAATTAACACTTTTTGAATAACTTTTTTCTCATAAAAGTTATTGACATTTTTTTGCTAGTCATTTTTATTCAAAAAGTGGTTTCATTGAAAGAAAAAGTCAAGTTAATTATTCTAAGTCTAAAAGTATGTGATTAAAAAATCACTGAAATGTCGATAAGGTGCGAGAACTAGCATGGGTCCTCAAAATTAAATAAAATAATATTAATGTCATTCATGAATTCAGCACAGCAAAAAAAATATTATGGGACAAAATTCTGTTAATTTTAAATGTCTCATGGAACGAATAATAATCGTTCATTTAAAAATTTGGAATTACCCCGTTATTTTCAATAGTTGCAATAAAAAATCAGCAGCTCATTGGTAAAAATTTGTGCCAGTTCCATAATGAATTTGATGAGTTCGCCAAGAGGTATCCGCCATAAAAATTTTGATATTTCGAAATGGTAAGGAAAAAATGCTTTTGGCGTATTTTTACGCCAAAAAATACGCCCAATTCAAAATTTGAGAACTTTTCTCTCAATTCTTCAGAATTTTTTTTTGGCGTATTCATACGCCAAAAAATACGCCAATTAAATATAACAATGAAATACATTTTTTTAAAGAGGAAAAACGAGAAAGAATACATATATGGCATTCATGTGACAGTTTCTTCACATGCATGAGTGCTTTTCTGGAATTTTTTCAAATATCTTATATAAGGAAAACTCATTCCCATATATCACTAAAATTCATTATAATACAAATATTTTGACCAATATACACTATAATTTTCATTGTTTAAAAATGAAAATAGATACTTTTTTATCACATTTTAATATTATAATATTTGGCTTATAAATGTGCTTTGAAAATTCAATAAAATGCATTTAATTACATTAAATATGCATAATTATCTTTATAAAGCCGGAAATTCTTTAAATTATTGTATTTAATATTTAGTATTGTTATTTAAATAACTGATAAACTCAAATGTTACCATAATTAAGTACTTAAATCTATTTATTGAAACAAATAGTAGCAAAATCATGCCAAGATTATTAAATATTCAAAAAAATATCATGTAAAAAATATTAACTTCTTTTTAAAAAACGATTAATATCAATATATTTATATCGGTAGAATATCTATTTTAATCAAATACATCATATTTCTATGCTAAATAAAAATTTTGAGATTCTTTTTTAGAACATGAAATTTTTTATATAACATTTCATACTACTCTGGACAAAAAATACGCCAAAGATTAAATTTTTTTGGCGTATTTTTGCTTGGCGTAAATGTGTAAGTTATACTATAATCGATTGTGGAAAGTAAAGCTTATATATAAAACCAAATAAAAAAAAAAAAAATATTAAAATTACTTCCAAGGTTCCCAAAACGAGCAACCTAAATTCAATTCATTAGTTGCACACTTAATTAATTTATCCACCTGTTTGTTAACAGAAATTGGCTCCACATTTCCAATTTTAGCATCAGAAGAATAAATGAATGTAGTATCAGTTCCGTTAACTTTATCGCTAATTCTTTCAATCAATTTTTTGTTTGATTTTTTCCTTTTCTTAATCAGTGTCAGGCTTGTAACGAGGGAGAACGGCCTGGCTTCAGCTTCAACAATTGGAGAGTCCAAGAACACTTTAAGAATATTCTTAATTATGTATCTATTCTCTCTGATTATAGACAAAGTCTCCTCGCACTTGTATCTGAACGACCCGTTGAATCCGCAAGGTCCTAGGGCCTTTATCATGTAGGGGGTCAATCTGAATGGAACTTTTTCAGTGTAACTTTGAGTAATTTGATCCTTTTCAAAAAGGTCACAAAAATCAATGTGCATTAATGATCCGTCCCTTTTGTTTATCATTATGTTACTCAAATGTCTGTCGCCAAGTCCGATGATGTATCCAACGATCGACGTGACTGCGCACGTCGACGAGTAGTTTTCAAAGAACTTGAGCCACATCTCGCTGTTTATCGTTAGGTGCCAAAATGATTCACGCAGATCGTTGATGTGCTCATTATCGATCAAGTTTCTAAATGTTTCTATTTTCTGGAGGCTTGTTAATTTATCGAAGAATTCTTGAGTCTTCCCGAAGTTCTCTCTAAAGTATTCATGTTCGTAACGAGAGTAATTGACCTTGTTTTTCTTCTTCTCGACTTTCTCGCGATAGCAGTTGATCATCGAGCTGAGGCCTTCTGTTTCATGAACAAATTGGATCGCGCCGAAATATGATGTTAATGGAATGACGGCATACGTTTTGATCTTTGTGCTTATGAATTGATTCATGAACTTGTGGAATATCATGACTCGCTGATCGCTTCGAAGATCTTCGGACTTTTTTAAAAGAAAAGGATACGAATGCCCGTCGGAGCCAACAATGATAATCTTCTTCGGACGCTGAAGAGTTGAAAACTCGGTGAAATCATTCATAAAAGTTTGAATGAAAATGTTGGAATACAGATTCATTTGGTAGGTGCTGAAAACAGGCAAGGACAAATCTTTCATCTTTTCCATGTCAGGACACAACTTGAACAGCTTTGATGGTGAAATGTCGCTTTTAAAATCTTTGCTCTTGAACTTAGTAACTTCGTTAATGAATGATCTCAATTTCCCATAAATTTGGATTTTATGATCTTTTTCTGAATCGGTTTCAACGTTAAAGAATTCAAAAAGTTCGTCAATCAGTTTTTCCAATTGGCCGAAATTGTCTTTGAAATTATCGATCATTGTTTTTTCTTTGTAATTCGGGTTATAAACATTGTCTTGATCTGCATCTGGATCTTGGTCTCGCACTCCGTAATAGTTCTTTAATGGCTCGACAAAATGATCGAAAAAGAAATTGATTTCTTTATTTCTAAAACGTTCATTTTCATAATCTTCATGCTCATCCTTTAAATAATTGATGGTGTTATTTAGAAAGTCGAGCAAAGAAGAGATGAAGTCCGAATTAACTTTTTCTAAGTTATTAATCAAATCAAATGCTTCAGAAAAAATATGTTGAACTTGAGCATTGTTGATCAATTTTTGCCGAACTTCTATCATGGGCGAGCTGATGATGACATTTTGGCTCGTCCTGTTATCAGACACCAATGAATATGCGTAGTCGTAGATTACGCCTTGAGGGAACTTTTCCATGATGTTGGTCAATAAATTCACCATGTATTTTTTGAACCTTTTTTCTTCTAAGTCAGGAATATATGAAATAATCTGACTCATGACGTTAACATAGAAATCAAGAGGAATCTGATTCAATTCTTCACTGATGTCTTCGATGGAGTTTGAATGAAGTCCCCTATCAGTTTGGTTGTAGTGAGCAAAAAGTAATGAAATTATCAGCAAAATATTGGAAATTCGAACCTTTTCGCTCTTTTTAGCACTGTCAATGAAACAAATTATTGCTTCGTTTAAGAAGCTGGAATTTTTGTCTAATTTGAAAAGTTCTAAGTTTGCCTTTCCCATTAAATTAATAGCTTCTACGTTATTGTTCATGTATTTGCATAAATAAGTGACATTCTTCCATTTCAATGAAATGTTTTTATTACTTTTATGCTTTGATTCACGTGAATAATAAACAGCTTTCTGAAAAGCAACAAGTTTGTCAAGATTTTCAACATAACAACTCTCATTGTTATCATTTTGTAGTTCGAAATCTTTCTCATCCAATTCTAGGCCGTTAGCAATTTTATAGTACAACATTTCATATTCAATTTCAACTGGTGTTTCTTTGTCAATAGAAGCGAAGAAATCATTATATTGCTTCATCATTTTCCATCTTTTAGCTTGTCGACATAATGTGAGAATTTCATATTTCTCTCTAAGTGAATCCTTGAGTCCTTCTTTGGTCGCAATTCGAAGAAATAGAATAGGAGGCAAAAAGCTAAAGATTTGGCTTGAATTCATGAATCTTAAATGAAAGTTATCCTTTTGTGGATTTTTGTATAATTCCGTTAATTCGGTTAATTCTTGCCCATAAATAATATAAGGAATGACAGATGTATATCCTTGTGAAAAATGAGGTCCTCCTTCAATTGCTAATGAGACGAATCCTTTATCAATTTCCAGCTGAATTTCCTTTTCTTTCTCTTCATTCCTCTCGGTTGGAAATGCTGACCAATAATTCCTGATAAGAGATTCAACTTTGTAAATTTGAGGAATTATATTTGGAGACCAATTATTTAATTTGTCCATTTGTTCTTGCTTTTGTTTCTCCGTCATTGCCCCAGAGAAAATGGGAATAAATGGCAAATTATCGATGTTTTGATTACCAAAGATGTTCGAGAATTCTTGATATTCATCGAGCAATCCAGAATTCATAAAAGCGTGCTCAACATCATTCAGGCCAGTTTTGTAGTCTTTGTATTTATTTTTCTCAAATTTAAGAAGAGAATATCGTAACGATATCGCATTATTATTATCAAAAAGCGAAGTAATCATCTCAGGAAAGTCCGAAGGATCCTCGATTGGAAGCCAATGACGATCGAGAAATTCAATTAGATTTATCAAAATAACTTTGCAATGATGAGACGTTTTCTTGTACTGTAAAATAGACAAGAACACTTTTGATATTTCTTTCTTGATCGCTTTATAGAGATCGAGATTGATTGATGAAATAATAGAATGAAATGAAATGTTGAATATGGAAATGGCCAAAATTTCGTTCTTTTTGGCAATTCGACAAACTTTTTGTATGATGCTGTTACTTGAATTTTGAATACAGAATAAAATAAGTTCGTTTAGCCATTGATCAATATACAATGAACTGATTTCATTCAAAACATTGATGCTTTTTATGAATTCAATTAATTTGGTTTGCTCTTCAGTGAGAAAAGATTCAGCCATTGTGTCTCCAAAGGAAATTTTAGATTGCTTTTGATTTGTGGGAGAATCTTTAATTGAACTAAAAGATGGTTTTAATGATGATTTTGGTTCGTTTGAAGCTTTTCGTGGAGGAGTTCCTGTCTTTATGGATCCACAACTTGGATTAGACGCCATTGCTTCAAAAAGTGGCTTCTTTGATGGAGCTGCTGGTAGTTGATTTGGTGGCTCAGCAAGTGCAAAGCTTATCTTTTTGGTTCCACTTTTAGCAGGATCTTGGTTAGATAATTGGCTGCTTTGGCTGCCAAACGATACGTTTTTCAAGTTGCTTTCATTTTTAGACGAGATGACTTGCGATTGTTGATTAAATCCAAAACTTATCTTTTGAGGTCGATGCTGACTTGGCGAACTCATTTCACTTGATTGGCTGCTTGATTCACTACTTGTTTGGCTGACAAACGATACGTTTTTCAAGCTGCTATCATTTTTTGACGAATCAGCTTGTGGCTGTTGATTAAAACCAAAACTTATCTTTTGAGGTCGATGCTGACTTGGCGAACTCACTTCGCTTGATTGGCTACTTGATTCACTACTTGCTTGACTTTGAATTCCAAAAGATACATTTTTTGATGCATCAATTTGTGGCTGTTGATTAAAACCAAAACTTATCTTTTGAGGTCGATGCTGACTTGGCGAACTCATTCCGCTTGACTGGCTACTTGATTCACTACTTGCTTGATTTTGACTTCCAAAAGATACATTTTTTGATGCGCCAGTTTGCGGTTGTTGATTAAATCCAAAACTTATCTTTTGTGATCGGTTTGATTGCTTGTTTGGCATACTTGCATTACTTGATTTGCCGCTTTGATCGCTGAATGATGCATTTGTTGACGGAGAGCCAAAACGGGGATGCTTTTGGACTAAATTATCTTCTCTTGTAGATGAATTAAAAGATTGCTGATTAGCAGGTTTATTTATTTGTTTTCTTGGTGGAGTTCCTGTCTTTATGCATCCTCCGCCTTGATTATATTCCAGTGATTGCTGTTCCATAATAGCAAATCCTATCTTTTTGTGCTGTTTATTTGATGCGTCTGAGTTGCTTGGCTGATTACTTGGAGAGCCAAAATGAGGATGTTTTGTAGTTAAATTATCATCATTTGCAGATGATTTAATGAAATTTGCATTAGATTTATTGCATTGATTATCAAATTTCATTAATAATTGTTCATTGTTTTCAAGAGCTTTTTTAATTGAAGGAATGCAATCAGTTCTCAAATTAGCAAGCAAGCACAATAAATCAACAGTATCGTTCAAATAGGAAGGATCTGTCTCATTGTCATTATTAATTTTATTTAAATATTTTAGGCATAACTTGATTATATCGTTTGCATAATTCATCAATTCATTACTATTACTATTAAAAATCTTTTTCAGAGTATGAATTGCTTTAAAATATTCAAAATTAAAAGCTATGTTAATAATAATATCGATTACATTTATATCAGTTGATTTCATATTTTTAAAAGCATAATATTTGACATAAATAAAATATAAAGAGTCGACAATTGTATCATAATTATTACAGCTTTGAATTAATGGAATAATTCTGCATAAATAACTTTCTAATAAATTGCCAAACTGATTAATTAATTGTTTTAGCAAATCAATAGATTCATATTCCCAAAGATCTATAAATATATCAACGAATTTATCTACGTAAGGTGCTAATATTTTATTATTAACACCGAGCATTAATTCGAAAATATTCACGAAAAACTTCTTATCTGTTTTATCTGCTTTTTTAAACAATTTCATGAAATAATTAAAGCAAGAAGAAAAATGATTTTTGAAAAACTTTTTCTCATCGAAGAAAGTTTTTCTAGCATTAGTTTTATATTGCAATGGCATTGATCCAAGCAAATCGGCCAATGTTTCAAGAGAGTTCAAATGAAAATAAGATAATGATTGATTATCGAGAATTTGAAAAAGCGCGTTGCTACAAATTAAGTAATACATGGTGTTGTATTGCTCGTCTGAATTATCCATCATGATTTCCTGTAAATTGATGTCGAATTGTTCCTTTTCGTTTGCATCGCTGTATATTGGCAGCGGCTTTTCGTATGGCAATTGTGCTCCAATGAATCCAAGAATTCTAAAGATGTGTTGATGATTATTCGAAGAAATAAAACGTGATCCCGTATTTAAAACTTTTGTGTATAATTCTTTGATATTTCTTTGGATTTTCTCATTTTGAAGTATTTCTTCTAAGCCAATTGTATACAGAACTTTTTCTAATAAGCTTAAAATGTGCTCCGTTTCGGCTCGGTCAACTCCGTTTGGAAGCTTGTAAAAGCAGAACTTTATGATGTCTTCAAAATATGGCTTGATTGTGTTTGGATCGTTTTTAAGGATGACTTCGAATGATTTTATGAATGAACAAAATATTTTAGAATAAAACTTCAATTTATGCAATGCAGATTGTGTTGTGTCTAATGTTAGATTTGTCAAATTTTTATAACATTTGAGATCATTTGAAACTAAATTCATAAAGTCCATTGAATAATTGTAAAACGGCTCAAAATATTTCAAATAGAATTGCGGAAATGAGTCAAATATGTATGGAAGCATTTCAGATATTTTCAAAAGTTTAAACGGTAAAAAATTGCTATAATCATTATTCAAATATGCATCGGAATCATTTTTAGAAAACGATGTGAAGAAATCTAAATAGTAAGGAAGAATGACATCGCTGAAATCTAATTGATTCGACTGAAACGTTGAAAGTTTACTTACGAACTTTATCGTTTCAATTTGAATGTTGTGAAAAGAAAAACAAAGAAGAAGATTCCTCAAAATATTGGCAAAAATTGGATCATTGAATTTTTCTTTGAGTTCAGAAAAATCATTCAAATTTTCTTTTGATAAATGGTCATTAAAGCATCGAATAATTGAGATTTTGACTTTTTCAGAAGGATCGGAAGATAAACTATTTATCAGATGATTCAAATGATTTCCAGAAAACAGTTTGTTTGGCGAAATTTTGACCGCAATCAATGGAATGACAGAACGAATATTTTCATTTGTATCATAGGCCAAATCGAAAATTCTATTTTCGATTTTATCATCAATAAAATCCAAAATTTGTTCTTTTGGTAAACCATTTAAAAAGTTCAGTGTTTTTATTATATTCAAATTTGAATGATCAAGTGAATTTAGCAGAGAACTCTTAAATGTTTTCGAGTCGTTTTGAATCATTAATTTAATGACTTCGAAGCAATCGTAATGAATTTCTTGCTGGTTCAAACAAGTGATCAATTCATGGTCAATTTTCAATGATTTATTAAATTGGCACCAGTTATTTAGCATCTTAAAAACAATTC
The DNA here is from genome assembly GCA_039105265.1 of Tritrichomonas musculus. Lineage (NCBI taxonomy): Eukaryota > Parabasalia > Tritrichomonadida > Tritrichomonadidae > Tritrichomonas > Tritrichomonas musculus. The sequence goes on along the minus strand of JAPFFF010000038.1, from coordinate 896,474 downwards.
TAATTATCAACTTTTTCAAAGGAAACTTTTTCAGACAATTCAGAATAATTTGAATTATTTTTTCATTATAATCTAAATTCAGTAATTTTTTATTGATTAACAAATTAACGTTTTGAAGTTGACTACAAATAACATTGTCATTGCAATCATATTGAATTGTCAAAATTTTTTGGATGATTTCGTTATTTACTTGATTTGTAATAATTGATTGTAAAAGAAAGTCTCTGTTTTTTAAGATTTCAATTTCAATATCAGAGCTTTTGATTTTTATTAAGCATTGGCGAATTAAATCGATGTTATCTAATAAAAATGATTTTTGGCATTTTTCTAAAATAACCGCCAAGGTTGCCAACTTTTTAATTCCGGATTCCCATTTCAAAATTCCAGAAATTTCTTTTGACTGATTTGGTATAATTTTAACTTTTTCAAAGAATTTCCTTAATAGTTCAATTGCATAATTGGCGAAATATCTTTTGTTTTCGAGAAAAGTATCCGTATTTTGATTCAAATAGTTGACTATATCATAATTTAAATCTAAAATAAAGTCATACTTTTTAATGGTTTTAAACAAATGATAAAAAATATTTTTGGAAAAATTAAAAGCAAAATTGGGAGCGTATTGGATTAAAAAGTCGATATAAATTAATGTATTTTGAACAGGTTGAGGACCGTTTTCTAAAATTAAAAAATTTTGGTGAAAATGATGAATAAATTTTTCCCATTTAACGCTTATTTGATTTTTAATCTGTTTTACAACATATTTAATAAAAAAGCGTATTTTTGGGATTGATTTCGGAAATTTTTGTTCGTTAATTAAAGAAAAGTATTGTTGACATAAATTTTGATTTATTATTGAGTATTTTGATAAGGTTTTAGCACCAATCAATATTCGCATACAGTTTTCATCATTATTTTCATCATTATTTTTTTCTGATTCTTCAATAATTTGATTAATTGAATTAATTAAATTTGATTCCTCGGCTTGAATAAAAGTTTCATTGGATTCACATAATTTCTTAAATGTATCTTGTCTGAATTTTTTGTATTGTGCATTAATTTCGTTAAAATCATTTGGAATTGGAATTAACGAAATCATTCTTTTTAAATAACTTTTTTCTCATAAAAAGTTATTGACATTTGTTTTGTTATTTGTTTTTATTCAAAAAGTGGTTTTATTGAAATAATTTCATTGAAATAATTTTTTAATAATTAATATAGTTGGTGGACATAATTATGTTTTTAGGACATAATCATGTTTGCTCAACTTTTTGAATGGTACACAAAAATAAAACACATTTTTCTCAATACATTTTAAAGATAATTTGATAATATTATATACTTTATTAATGCATTTTATGTACATCATTATTTAATTAAATGAGCTATTATATTTTTGATTTATATGAAATTTTGCCATTAATGTAAAAAAAAGTCAAAATGCTTATTTTATTCTCAATAATTGAAACTTGGGATTTAATAATAATACCATTAATTCATAATCAGTAATGATATAATTTTGTCAGATAATTGATATCTAAAAACTTTCATATAAGAAAATTTTGATGCACAAAATAAAGTTAAAAATCATATCACTTTTTTGTTTTTTTCCAATAAAAAATAAAAACTTTTAAATTTTTATTTAAATATTTGATATAATGCATATAGTATAATGATATTGAAAGAATAAAATTGGCGGTTCTACTCAAGATCTATTACCTTAATGAAAAAGAGTAACTTCTGAAATAACTTAAAAAGACTTTCAATTTTAGACATTGAGAAATTATTTTCATTATTTTAATAGTTCTTCTATACTTACCTAATATTTATTGATTAATTGCTATTTTTAATGCTATTATAATAGAAAAAATAAAAAAGTGAAATTTGTATATTTCTTAGAAAAACCTGAAATCTTGATGGGCAAAAATGATTTTTAGAGGATTAATAATATATTTCATTGTATGTATTATCAAACAATGTAATTCTGAAATCATATCAATTATGCATGAGTGATTTATGAATGATTTTGAATGAAAAAAAGAAAAATGAAATTTTTCCAAGATTGATTCTTTTTCAACCATATTATTTTATTTAATATATTATATGCATCATATAGATGATTAATACTGCATCTAATTTGAAATAAAATAAACTCATTTTTCAAAATTAGTAATTATGTATGAATGATTTTTGTCATATTTTGAAAACACTTTTTCTCTTTTTATAATTATTATTTCATTAAATTTTTTTCTAAAATATAATATATACATTATATTCTAAAATAATAACTATGTTAGAGCAAATTAAAACAACCTTTTTTTTATGGTAAAAGCATGAAATGTGATATGAAATGAGTTTTTTGAGTAGTGAAATGAAAATGAAACCATTTTTTCTAATTATCTATTTTATTTCAATAAATAATAATGATACATTTTAATTATAGATGAAAAGTAAATTATAATTTTTTTCAAATAATAAAAAAATATTCAGAAATTAAAAATTCGATATCATATTTATGATCAAATTTCGTTTGATAAAAGTGAATGAAAATCGGGGAATAGAATGTATCCAATATGATATTAATTGTTCTACAATTGTTTTTTTAAAAGTCCAATTTGAATATATAGAAATGATGTGAAAACATAATTATGTCTCCAAAACAGAATTATGTCCACCAACTATATATATATATCAGGGTTGTGTAGCGGTTATTTTCTGTTAATCATATTTTTGGATTAATTGAATTCTTAATCGTGCAGGTGAATTTTTGAGAAGATTTTAGTAAATGAGTCGTTAGAGTAAATAATTTTTTACATAACATATCTCCAAACCTAAAAAAAAATTCAACAAAAAAAATAAAAATATAACATATATTAAAAAGTATATATTTTTAAAAAGTGAAAAATTTTATTTAGAGTTTTTCAAAAATAAATTCAATAATATGAAGAATAAAATTAAAATCAATTCATTGTGATATCAAGAGTTTTTGGAACATCAACTCTTTCTCTATGTTCAAAATCGTCCCAATCTGGATTTATTGAATATATTTGTTGAACATTTGGACTTCTGAGGACATATTTAGAGTTATTGGTTCCTTTAAATACGAAGCCACCTCCTAATTCAATAATTAATTCTTGACTATATCTTGATGTTTTCCTTCTCTTGTCCCAAAATGTATACCAATACCATCTTATTCGATGATCTATAAAAGTGAGAAGAGTCTGGCCTTCTACAGTTGGATAAACCTGCATTTTTTCAAAATTATAACTTGCACTTGCAGGATAGTAATCAATTCCAACATTTTCAACAGATTCCCAATTCAAGCGATATTCATACAATTGACTTAAAGAGATTTTAATTGGAATTATAATTTTTCCATTTTTATCTAAATTGAAATGTCTATTCTTTCCGAAGGCAAACATAGTGATTTCTTTTTGATTTGGCTCTCGAACTTTATCAATGTAATCTTGAACCATTATTGGATCATATGAATCTTTGCGACTTAATGCAGGAATCTGGAAATTATGAGGGACAGGAGAGAATCCTTGTGCAAACTTAACTATTTTGTCATATTCTTCTTGTGTCTTCACATCTGTCTCCCAATATTTACTATTGACAAAGAAACAGGGAAGTTCAATGTCAATATTTTGGCATCTTGGAAGAGTTTTAATGAATTTGATGACTTCTTCTCTATACTTTTTAGCTGCCTCGATATTATCTTCTATATCTCTACTATTATAATCACATTTTGTGAAAATAATCCCTGCTTGATTCCAGCATTTACTGTCAATGAAGAAATCATTCAATGTAATTATCATGTTTGCAATTGTTGGTGTAAATCTTTGATCACCAATATTGATAGTCAAAAAGAAAGCATTAATTCCATGCTTATTATTGTGTTCATTCACATATTTAACCAAATCAATCTTAATCTGTTGATCATTTCCATATGTAGAATCCAATCCTGGAGTATCGATATAATATCTCATGACACCATTGATTTTATTACCTTTTGCAGTAGTTTCATTTGTGTGAGATTTAGGATCTGAACTTGCTTTAAATGCATCTTTCATCTGAAGGAAAGCATTTCCACTTTCCGATTTACCGGCACCTGTTAGACCAAGCACAAGAATGGTAACTGGTTGATAGGCTTGTAAAGCAGACTTCACCAAGAACAGAGGTATTAGAATCATTAAAATAAAGTGAAATCATTTCATAAAAGCGCAAAGGAGAAGAGTTTTTGACTGTCGCGATTTTCTCTTTTTCAATTAAAATTTTTAGTTTGATCGTTATTACAATTAACCGAAATTTTATTTTTATCGTTATTAAAATAGTTAAAAATTTTAGTTTGAGCGTTACTTAATGAAACAGTTTCATTAAATATGAATTTTTGCTCTTTAATATTGCTTTTTGTTAACTAAATATTTATTTTATCAAAATTCCATTGCCCAAATGTAATTACAAATCAAATAGTCAATAAAATGATAAACACCAGAATATGAGATAAATATTCATTTTTGAATTTGCCAAAAAAAAAAAAGAAAAAGAAAAAAAAAAAAAAATATATTTGTAAATATATATTGAGAATAACCATTAAAAAAATTTTTTTCAGCATAAACAATCTTCATTAATTCGTTTTTACTAAACATGAGTTTTAACTGTATATTCATTATATGCATAATTACATTTCAAAAAAAAACTAATAAAATAGAAAATTTTCTTTGTTAACATATTATTGGTATACTTTTATATTTACTGATGATTAAAAAATCATGCAAATGAAAAAAAAATTGTTGGGCAATGAAATTATCTGATATTAAAGTTGATGTAATATGAATTACAAAATTGAAAAATAAATTAATAAATTGGCTTGTAAATGATTATTTATGAAAATTTGATTTTAATGAACTGTCTTATTTTTTGGAAAATTTTAAAATTTTTGAAATTAAAATAATGATTTTGAATTGATTCCTATTCAAAAAGTTTTTTTCCTCTTGATTTTTCATTAAGGACTTCACTTTTAAAAATGTTGCTAATTCTACTTCTCTTTTCTGGCTCTTTTTGTGAAGAAGCTTATAAAAACCTCCAGGCTCCATCATTGAGCATCAAAGATTTACAAGATCCAAAGAAAGTTCAAGAATATATAAATAAAATCAGAAAACCTAATCAAACTAAAATCACAATATTATCAAATGGACAAAGCAGAAACTTCACATTGGATGAAAATGGAAAAGTAATTATTCCAATTAAAATCACATTAACACAATTATATGAATATCGTCTGAATTGGAAAAATGTTGAAATAGAAAACAAATATCTGCCTGTAAGTGTAAATTATGATTTTGAAAAAATGTTAATTTATCCAATTGTGAAAGATCAATGCCTTACAACTTTTATTGATCACCGTAAAACGCATTATTGGTATTCAAGTTGGGATATCAGAAGGAAAACATCAAGATATAGTCAAGAATTAATTCTTGAGTTAGGAGATAATTTCGTATTCAAAACAACCAATAGCTCCAGATATGTCCTCAGAAGTCCAAATGTTCAGCCTATTTATTCAATAGATCCAAAATGTGGTGAATATAAATATAGTGAAAGAGTTACAGTCCCTGAATATCTTGCAATTGGAATCATTTGATTTAAGTTTAAACATTCTTTTGATTTTATATTATTATAATGTTTATATCTTTTTCTAATTGTTGTTTTGAGTAATAGAAAGGCAGCTCGAGAGTATTTTTCCACGCGTGTAATAATGGGGAAAATTAAAGGAAATAAATTTAATTTGTTTATATATATAAATATTCTTTGATGTTTATGAAAACTAATAATATATGAAATATGTATATATCTAATTTATTGATTGAAAAAAAATCAATTTGTTTCCTTATCAAAAATTGTGAAAAATTTTAAAAAATTCAGTATGAAACTGCTCCCTTAACAATTTTCTGATATATATTGAAAAAAAACAATTATTCATTCGTGCTTCTTCTTATAAATTCATAGAATCTTTTTGATTAATTAATATTATAGTGTTAATATTTTTTTCTAATTGTTCTTTTGTATTATAGAATGGTAGCAAGAGAGTATTGAACCACCCCTGTTACACTAGATAGCTTTGTGAATCAAAATTTGAACAAATCGCAATTTAAATATTCTAAACCTTTGATTGAAATTAATGACCATCATTTAATCAATCTTGATTTACCTTAATTTTAATAAAAATATGAGATATAAAATGTTTCTTTTCAATTTTATGAAAGTTGATTTGTTTAAGTTGTGAAAAGAAATCTAATTTGAAAATAATAAAAGGCCACTTTTTAATCTCAAAAGATATTTAATTTTTAATAAAAAATTATATTAGTCTTAGAATCAATCCCAATATTCAATTCACTTAATGATGATGGAATTGATATTTGAGTTAAAGAAAAACATTCATTAAAAACATCTTTCCCAATTGATGTTACTGAAGAAGGGATAATAATTTGTTTCAATAATTCACATTTTTGAAACGTTTCATTTCCAATTTTTTCCAATGAAGATGGCAACTCAAAAGTTACATTTTTTAAAGATGAACATTCTTTAAAGGCACAACACTCAATTAATTTAACAGAAGAAGGGATTGTTATCTCTTCTAATGATTCACAATGCTGAAAAGCACAATTTTCAATTGATTCAACAGAGGAAGGAATTTTTACTTCAGTCAATGATTTACAATAGCCAAAGCATAAACTTGGAATTTTATTGATAAACGATGAAATTTCAATTCTCTTTAAAGATGTACAATATTGAAAAGCTTCATCACATATTTGTGTCACTGAAGATGGAATTTTCACATCAATCAAAGATGTACAAGCTAAAAAAGCATATTCACCAATCATTGTAACAGAAGGTGGAATTTCAATTTGTTTTAATGATTCACATTGATAAAACATATAATCTTGAATTATTTTCATTTTTGGTGGAATATTTATTTGTATGAGTGCTTTACAATGATGAAAGGCACCATAACAAATTTTTTTCACTGATGGAGGAATTTCAATTTTACTAAGTGAAGAACATCCCCAAAATGCATAGCTTCCTATAAATTTGACAGAAGATGGAATTGCAATTTCTTTCAAATTTATACATTCACAAAAGGCGTTTCTTTCTATTTTTATCACAGTTGAAGGAATCGTAATTGTTTCAAGTGATCTGCACTCATTAAAAGTAATTTCTTTAATTGATACAATTGATGATAAAATGATAACTCTTTTTAAATTACGACAATTACTAAATGCGCCAATTCCAATTGAATTCACTGATGCGGGAATTGTTATTTCAGTGAGTGAAAAACAATTTTTAAATGCAAACCGATCAATTTCCGTTAAATTTTCAGGAAGATTAATTTTAGTTAATTTTTCACAATAACTGAAACAAAATGGACCAATTTTTATTGTTTCTTGTGATAATAAAAAATCCAAAATGTCTTGATTATTTTTCTTTGCTGCGAATTTTAAAGCAGGAATATAAAAACAATTATTTTAGAATGTCATTAAAGCATTTAATTTTGAAATGGAATTCAAAAAACAAATGATTAGTTATTCTATTATTAAAAATATTCTAAATTTAAATATTTCGATCTTTTGTTGTTCTATTTAATTCCACTTTTTGAGAATTCAAAAGTAAACCAACAAGATTATAATAATCATAATAACATGCATAATAAAAGAGTGACTGATAATCAATTCCACTTGGAATGAATTCATAATTATAATATCGGAAGCAGTAAGAAACAGATTCAAAAAAATAACTTTTAATTTCTTCATCTTTTTTAACATTAAAATTGTTTTGAATGTAATTGGTTATGTCATTATGATGACATTTAATTGATTCTTTATAGAAAACATCATATGAATCGTATGCTGGCTTAATTTGATCTTCTTCAAGTAAGTGAATTAAGTCAGCGTTTTTGCCATGAATTGCATATTGCCAAAAGTAAGAATTTGGTTTAATTGAATTCAATCTCAAATATTGAAATATTTGAATCGATCCAAAGAAAATCGCATATTCAATTAAAGTTGGATCATTAGCGAGTAAAAATTTATTTGTTTCAAAAATTGACTTTTGAATTTTTGAGTTAAGTGGCAAATTTATTCTATTGACAAAAGTGATGAATTCATCAATGAAATCATTTCTTATTAAAAAACAAACATATGAATCATTTTCACCAATTTTTCTTTTTTCTTCAAAATTTTCAATCCCATCAATTGAAAAAGTATGGTCTTCTGGAAAAAACGGTTTCAATTCTGGGTAAAAATACTCAGAATATTTCATGTAGTTGTATCTGCTTGATAATAAAATTGAAGAAATCTGTTCATCAATTTTTATCATATTTTCGTTAATGAGAAATAGAACAATTTTTTTGTTACCCTTAAAAATATCAAAAATTTCGAAATTTGAATAACTTTGTTTGATTTGATTTTTATAAAATAATAAAATCTTTTCGATTTTTTCAAATAAACGATGCTGGCGATTGTGGTTGTTTGCTATTTTTGAGAATAAATGGAGGAATAATTTGAGTTCATAGCGGTTTCCTAGAATTTTATTTTTTTCAAAATAATTGATGATATTTTGGAAGTTTTCTTCCGAATCATCAATACACTCCAAGTATTCTAATAGTTTATAATGAATATTTTTTAATTTTTCTAAATATATGTGTGTTTCCATTTATTCTTGCTCTGAAAATTCAAAATAATTTTTTCATATAACATTTCCAAAAATTCTCTCAATTTTTCAGAAGAAAAAAAAATAAAATTTCTCAAAATCAAAAGCCTAAACAAATCAGGCTATTTGAATACCTTTGAAACGCCTTAAAAATAAGAAAAACAATCAAATTTGATCCATATAGAAACACAAGATCAAAAAATTTACCTCTAAAAAAGTATTGTCTAAAAATATGAAATCGCCATAAAATATTTAAAAAGTTGGAAAATCTATTTTTTCAAAGAAATAAGCCCAAATTTACTAGGTCAAAAACTTTTATTCATAGAATGCAATAACAACATCGATGTTGACTTTGTTATAAAGATGATTGAATATAAACCACGAAAAGTAAAATGAAACTGAAGATCACAGGATTTTTATCAACAACGGCATCGTATAGTTTTCAATGATCAAATGTTTATCAAATGAAAAATTCAAAGAGTTGCCAATTCAAATTTGTAATTATAAGTTTGGCAAACTCATTCAATAAATGCGGCCATATTATATCATTTCCAGGAGCGCACATATCATCAATTAGGTAGTAAGTATTGTTCACCCAAAACTATCATACTATAGAAGAGTCAAATTTTTGGCACTCTTTTTATCAGACCTTAGTGAATGTCAATCCTGAACCCCTGCCTTCATTTGTTCGATTAAATGTATGTGTTTAATTGATTTGAAGTGAGGTAAACCTCTATCTTTATTTAAACAAATATTTAATAAAATTCATACAAAACATATAATGATATAAATAATTCATATTTTTTAATAAAATTCATTCATTTGTAAAAAATACATCTTTTTAAATTGGAAGTTATGTAATTCATATTATTCTTTTTTAATTCTAATATTTTCCCGAATCGAACCATGACAATGTGAACTTCAGTCACATGTTCTCCCAATTAAACTATAGTTCCTTCATTTATTTAATAATATTTCCATTTTATATACTTTTGATATGTCGATAGGCTTATTCAAACTAATAAAATTAGATATGGTTTTGCTGGATAAATTAATAAGGTCATTATGTAAATAAATGAACAATACATGATGATTATTTTAGTAAATTGAATACCAAAAAGGCAAGCTCAATATCTCATCAAAAATATTTAAAAATAATCTTTTCTCTTTGTAATTTTATGCAATATACTGATAAATTTAATTCAAAATATTCTATTGTAAAAATTTGGGACAAATTCTTCCCATTTGTTTTTGTTTTTGTAATGTTTAGCATTATTTTTCTATATATATAAAATAATTTGATAAATACTATATATACAATTAATATATTATATAAAATGAATATATATGTCTTTTAATTATGATAATATTCTTAATTTTGTGAGATAATTATGTTTTATTCTTTTATTCAAATTAACCCTTAAAAAAGTTTATATATAATTCTGTAATATCTAAATCAATCAACAATTAATAAGAGAATAAATTTTAAAATTTTAGATATAATTTATAATTTAATTTAAATTGTTAAATATAATTCACCTAATTTATTTTTATCCTTAAGAAAATAAATAATTCATATTGAAAGAATTCAAAATTGTATGATACCGTTTACCAATTCTAAATGCTAGTTCCTGTACCAATTCTAATTTGCATTTCGATATGCGGCTCGACTACACTGATTTTAATCAACAAAAAGATCATGTCTGTCTATGGTTTTGGCTTCCCCACTTTTCTAACATGCTATCATTTCTTTTTAACATGGATTCTTCTTACCATTATGGGTTACATGCGACTGTTTGAGTTTGCCCATCAAGTTTCATACTTAGCACGTTGGTCAATGGGATTTTTTGGAGTTGTATCAATAGTGGCCATGAATTATAATCTTAAAATGAATTCCATCGGCTTTTACCAACTCTCGAAGCTCTGCACGATTCCATGCATGGTTTTATACAAATACTTCTTCCAAAAGCAATCAACACCGCTCAACACTCTCTGCTCTTTAGGCATTCTTCTTGTCGGTCTCTGCCTCTTTACAGTAAACGATGTCCAATTCAACCTGCTTGGCTCCATTATTGCTCTTGTTGCTGTCATCACAACGACAATCTACCAGACACAAACAAACGTCCTACAGAAGACCTACAATTGTTCCGGCATTCAACTCAACCATGCTGTTTCATTCAACCGCTTCATTGTGGCTTTGTGTGCTGCAATTTTCATCGAAACAAGTGGTGAGAAAAGCATTCTAAACCACAAATTCCAAAGAGTTGAGGTCACATTGATCTTGTTCACCGGTTTTTTGGCGGTTATGGGGAATTGTGTCGGTTTTTCACTAATTGGTCGTGCTGGACCTGTCACTTTTCAAGTGGTCGGACACGTGAAGACAATGTCAATCTTCATCTTTGGCTTGATAATGTTTCCGCCTGTCTCGGAGCCCCGTGACAAGAAAATTAAGAAGATAATTGGCCTGATAATCTCAATGACGGGAGTCATTTTGTACACAATATTCGAGATCAAAAACAAGAAGAAGGAGACACATTTGCCCCACTTGAGTGACAGAAATGAGTCTACAAAAAACAATGAAAACTTGCTGGTTAAGGAGACATTCGCCCAGGTGTCTGATGAAGAGAATCAATGATTTTTATATGTAAAGCAATAATAAGCCTTTTTAAATTTTTATTGTGAATTCACTTTCATTTCCTTTGAAACAAAGATATAGTGAAATCAAAAGATAAACTATAATATTAGAGATTTTGGAATAAATAAATAAAAAAAAAAAAAAAACGTTGTTAAATGTGTCAATTTAACTTTTTCAAAGAGATTTAAAAAAAAAAAAAAAAAAAAAAAAAAAAAAAACTAGACGATGCTGTCACGTTAAGAATTTTTCATAGAAGACATCTGTTTATCTGTGAGAAAAAAAAGAAAAGAAAAATTATTAATTTAGAGTTCATTATAATTTATATATAAATATAAAATAGGAAGTTTCCACATATATTGATAATGATTAATAAAACCTATTCATCAATAAATTCTTCTTCCTTTTCTTCTTCATCATAATCATTAAAATTTTGAGCCATTTTGTAATATTTCATTGCTTCTTCAATATTGGCTTCAATACCATCACCTTTTTCCAGAATCACTGCTATTTTCCTCATCGCTGGGACACTTCCAGAATCACCTGCCATTTCTATGTAAGTGATTCCTTCTTCTTTATTCTCAGGGACGCCATCACCACTAAAAACACCAAAGAGCCATATGCGTACATTGCCACTTTATCTCCGCAATCAGCAGACAATTTGTAGTACTTGACTGCTTCTTCTTTATTTACAGGGACACCTTCGCCTTCTTCAAGCATTGTTGCCAAGTTAAACATAGCAGTTGGGCAACCTTTATCAGCAGATATTTTGTAGTACTTTGCAGCTTCTTTTTTATTTGCAGGAACACCTTCACCGTTCTCCAATATCATTGCATAGTTTGTCATTGCTGTAGAATTCTCTTTTTTAATTGCCATTTTATATAATTTGATTGCTTCTTCAATATTTCCTTCATTTTCTAACATCATTGCACAGTTTGTCATTGAATCGTCATCACCTCGATCTATTCCAATCTGGTAAATCTTTCTTGCTTCTTCTTTATTTTGAGGGATTCCATCACCATTTTCAAGCATCATTGCATAATTATTTATCGCATCTAAGTTTCCTTTATCAATTGCCATGTTATAATATTTAACAGATTCTTCTTTATTCGGTGGAATTCCATCACCATCTTGCAACATGACAGCGTAATTATACATTACTGTGTCATCGCCTTTATCAATTGCCATTTTGTTAATTCGAATAGATTCTTCAATATTGATTGGAATTTCTTCTCCTTTTTTCAACATGAAAGCAAAAGTTGTCATTGCACTAACATTCCATTTATCAATTGCCATTTTGAAGTATTTAACTGATTCTTCAATATTTTCATCTTGTAAAAGACATGCTAAATTATACATTGCAGTAAAATCATTCTTATCAATTGCATTTTTGAAATTTTTAATTGCTTCTTCTTTGTTTTGTGTTATTCCATCTCCTTTGGCAAGCATCATTGCATAATCATTCATTGCAAATGAATTTTCTAATTCAATTGACATTTTATAATGCTAAATTGCTTTGTCTTTATCAATTGGAACTCCATCGCCCATTCCAATAATTTCGCCATATTTATAAATGGATTCAATTTGACATTTATCACTTGCTTTTTTCAGAAATTGTATCGATTCTTCTTTTTCTTCTACATTCTTTTCTCGCCTGTACAATTTGAATCCATATTTGTACATCGATTCAACGCGCCCTTTATAAGCTGATTCTTTCAAATATTTATCCGATTCTTCATCTTCATTAAGCATTTGTGAATAATGATAAAGTGCCTTAATGTGCCCTTTATCAGCAGCTTCCTTGATTAGTTTCAAATCTTCTTTAAGTGAGCCATATTTGTACAAATATCGCTTTTATGCTTCCTTTTTCAATTGCTCTTTCATAATAAAGAGTCGATTTTGCTTTGTCAGTAGGCGTTCCAGTTCCTTTGTAAAACATCTTGGCTAACTCATAAATGGTATCAACATTCCCTGCTTTTTCAGCATTTTCAAAATCATTCTTATCATGGAAAAGATTCTTCATATTTCTTTTCTTGCTTTAAATAACTGCCATAAATAAATAGAAATAATGAATCATTACTATCATATCTTTCTGTAATCATTTTTATTACCTTTTTGTGGTTCTTTGGAATGATTTTCCCTTTAATTAGCATGCTACAATAGTAAAGAAAAGCTTCATCATTTCCGTTTTCAAACGAAATTTTCAATTCTTTGATTCCAAGTTGAACATTTCGTGGGAAGTTATATTGGCCTTCAATTAAGAATTGGCCAAGTTTGAATTGATTTTTAGGATCATCAATCGTTTTTTGGACTGTTTCTTTGCATTTATCATTCAAACTTAGAAAGAGCTTATAAGGAATCATTGAATTTTTTGGTGTCAAATTTTCAATGATTATAACGGACGAATTTGTTTTTGAATCATCTTTTTGGCTTGATGAATGATTGGATGTTGATGATTCTTCATCAATGTATCCTGTCAATGAGATTACTCTATCTGAGTCGAAAGATATTTTATAATTGAAAAAGTCATTTTTGTTCACTTTTTCAGTTATGTAATTTTCTTTTGTTTTCAAATCATTCAAAATTTCATCGAATGTTGGTATATTGAATGTTTTCTGTGACCAACATTTTTCAATGAGATTTCTGTATGATTTTGGAATCTCAAATTTGAATTCAGGACGAATTCCTTGATGAACTTTGACAGGAATTTGGAAAAAGTTCAATTTATTAAACGGCTTCAAATTTGTGATGATTTCATAGACATAGATCGCAAAGGCATAAGCATCACAGGACTTGCTATATTCTGCCTTATCCCTTATTTCGGGTGACATATAAAGTGAGGTCCCTTTGACACCATTGGAAGATCTAGATGTAAGACTTTCGTCACTTTTTGGACTGAATCTGGAGAGGCCAAAATCAGAAATTTTTGGAAGCAAAAAATCATCCAATAAAATGTTCCCTGGCTTCAAATCTCGATGAATAATGTCGTGAGAATGAAGATATGACATGGCTGCAGCAATTCCGTAGATAATGATCAGTTTGAGTGTGTCGTTTTAATTGGAGTCTGATTCGGAGTTACGTTCTAGTAAAATGAGATCTTCAAGGGAGCCGTTTGAAGCAAATTCTGTTATAATGACAGGTTTTGGTTTTAAATGAAAATTTAAGGGACTGTATTCAATAAATTTGAGAATTGATGGATGATTTAATTTAGATATGATATTGACTTCTCTAGAAAGATTTAGAATTAATTCTGTGGAATCTTCTTCTAATGGATCTTTGGAGATTTTGTTTTATATTTTACTTTATATACTTTACCAAAAGAACCAGATCCAATTTTATCCTGCAGGATGAATTCATCTGATGTATTAAACTGTGAATTTTTCTTTTGAGAGTTTATAAGCTATTCAAAAATTTTATTTTGAGGAAAAGAAATGGATTTCATAATGAGGAATGAAATAAAAAAAATGGTTATACTGGGACTCGAACCCTAAACCTTTACTTCATCATAACAAAGATCGCCTCAAAAAGAGGATTGCCGACTGAGCTATGAAACTTTTGAATTCGTTCAAAAATATTTATATAATTATTTTATAACAAATAAAATATTTTGACAATTTTTTTGAATTATATAAACTTTTTCAATATATTTATAAAAAATTACTTTTTTTTTTCCTTTTTGCAAATATGGAAAGCTATATCGCTGATAAGAAAAAGCTTTACGCTGAAATTCTCGAATTTCTTGAAAATTCAGATGAGAATTTCGACTACACAACGATTGAAGAATGTTTTGAAAGATCATCTCCAAATCTCAAGCAGAAAGACAAAGACGGAGCTTTTGAAGACATGAAAGACTTTTTGCGAATTATAAAAAATATCAGTGACGAACACCACCGTGATACAACTTTCATCGCCAGAACTAAACAACTTCTTCTTCACTATAAAGACCAAATCAAACAGACCTTGTCAAATGAGGAAATCTTCTATATTTTTGAAGACAACAAATTACTCGTTCATTTTCTTTTGAGGAATGATGTCATAAGACTAACAGACAATATTTGTGAATCGATGATGACTAAATACGAAGCTAACGGTAACCGTTACTGTCACTTTTTCTATCCCGAGCTCGAAGAATTTTTAGGAGAAGAGAAAATGAAAACCGTTAAAAACGAACTTTTAAATAAGTCATCAAATATTTTTGACAACTATGATTTGAAACGCGAAGAAGGCGAGAATGACTCGCACATTTGCTCAATGATACGAAATGATTCAGTTGAAGAATTCGTTTCATATGTGACTCGGAGTAACTGTTCACTTTCAAGCCAAATTACGCCATCAATTTTTGAGACCAATTCATTCATACTCGAACGAAAAGATACGACTCTGATTGAATATTCAGCTTTCTTTGGATCGATTCATATTTTTCAATATTTGATGATGAGTGAAGTTGAATTGAGAGCATCGCTGTGGCTTTATGCGATTCATTCAAAAAATGCATCATTGATTCATATTCTTGAAACAAAGGAGGTTTGTCCACCAAAATTTGATAACAAAAATGAAGAAGAATTAAATGAAGCAAATAACGAATATTTGAGATGCCTTACTGAATCAATTAAATGCCATCACAATGATTTCGCTGACTACATTCAAAATAATTTTCTGTTTCAAGAAGAAAAAGATCCAAAACGAAACGAAACGATTACATGTAATTGCATAAAATACCATAATTACTATTATTTAGAGACAGAAGCCATCAAAGAGCATGGATTTTTCTATTTGCACCTCTATAAATATAACGAACTTTTCAACCTTTTATTGAAAGAGAAAGAAGAAGGAATCAAAATGAAAATTATTTAAATCACAAATATTTTGATGAAGAACTGATTTCAGCGACCACAATTCAATAAGATAACATCATAAAACATTTTAATTGTGTTCGATAAGTGTATATTTTATGATATTTCAAATATTGAATATTTTTATAACATTCATCGACATCAATTTTTTTCAATGTTTCATATTTTTTTTATAAGACAGCATTACAAAAAGCGGCCAGTCAAAATGACGTTGAAGTTATTTATTTTTTATTATTAAAAGAAAAAGAAATACCCAAACATCTTTTCAATGGAAATACCAATTTAACACAAATATCAATTCCATCATCTGTAACTTCAATTGGATATTCTGCTTTCGATGGATGTTCATCATTAACACAAATATCAATTCCATCATCTGTGACTTCAATTGGATTTTCTGCTTTCGATGGATGTTCATCATTAACACAAATATCAATTCCATCATCTGTGACTTCAATTAGATATTCTGCTTTCTATGGATGTTCATCATTAACACAAATATCAATTCCATCATCTGTGACTTCAATTGGAGATTCTGCTTTCGATGGATGTTCATCATTAACACAAATATCAATTCCATCATCTGTGACTTCAATTGGAGATTCTGCTTTCAGAGGATGTTCATCATTAACACAAATATCAATTCCATCATCTGTGACTTCAATTGGAGATTCTGCTTTCGATGGATGTTCATCATTAACACAAATATCAATTCCATCATCTGTGACTTCAATTGGATATTCTGCTTTCAGAGGATGTTCATCATTAACACAAATATCAATTCCATCATCTGTGACTTCAATTGGATATTCTGCTTTCGATGGATGTTCATCATTAACACAAATATCAATTCCATCATCTGTGACTTCAATTGGAGATTCTGCTTTTTGTGGATGTTCATCATTAACACAAATATCAATTCCATCATCTGTGACTTCAATTGGAGATTCTGCTTTTTGTGGATGTTCATCATTAACACAAATATCAATTCCATCATCTGTGACTTCAATTGGTTATTCTGCTTTCGATGGATGTTCATCATTAACACAAATATCAATTCCATCATCTGTGACTTCAATTGAACATTCTGCTTTCAGAGGATGTTCATCATTAACACAAATATCAATTCCATCATTTATTGATCTAAGAAATCTCTCGATACCATCAATAGCAAAAGTCACAGCATATTAATTAATAAATAAAAAATAATATTTTACATTTATTTTTCATTTTATATTTTATCATTTGAAAAGATTTAGGAGAGACATAATAAAGAATGTATGAAAATTATATTTAAAGAAAATTCCAACCTAGTCCCCAATTTTTTATGTCACATATCTATTCTCAGCTATTTGCAAAATGAACAAATAGCCTCCATTTTAGTTTACTTTAAATAATTTTGCATTGTTTTCATATCTATTTACAAGTTTAAAGTTTCTTTAGTCCTTTCAAAATGGGAAGTTTTTTAGCCCAATAAAATTGAAAGGAGATTTGGGAAAAAAATGTTAAAATGTGGATTTTAGCCACCACTTTTTTGGAAACTTTTTCAATTAAAAATAATCGTAGATTAATATAAAAAAGAGCATCAAAAACAGATCAAAATAAGTAGTATCTAGTTGTCATGATTCCTGGTCCAAGGCCCAGGACTCAAGACAACCCCCGTGAATGTCTCCACCCTGCCGAAACGCCCTCTAAAACACCCGTTAGCATGACTCCAACGACTACCTCATTCACGGCTCCCACACGACCAAACGGCCCTAAAAACACCCGTTAGCGTGACTCCAACGACTGTCTTTCACACGGCTCCTCCATGCCGAAACGACCCCAACCAACACGTCTTTCACACTGCCGAAACGCACCCGTTAGCGTGACTCCATCTTCAGTGGTACATCCTCAGTGGAGTGACGGCTTCGGAGGTCTATCATGAAGTAACTTTTATCAACCATGAAATGGAGACCTATTACGAACACTATAACGACTTCGGTGATAGCCATCATGTCTGTAGCGAGTCAATGCCAAGCGATGTCAAACGTCTGATATCATACGGTAAGCACACATTAAGAACGAGAGACTACTTCTTCAGCCCTAGTGAACGAATGCTCTATAAGTTTAACCCCGCATGGGAAGATTACTTTAGGGTCAAACCACGCAAGACAGGTCCTTCACTAGTATTCCGCGTACGAACTGACGACAAGAAGTCCACCGCTATCTACGTCTCTGATAAGTTTCTTGAACGAACCCAATCGATGAACGCTTTAGAGATCCCACCCATGAGGTCTTCGTAAACAGGTTCTATTTTTGAGTCCTCGATCACGATCTCGTTACCAACCTACCAACTTTTTAGTCGAAACCAAATGACCTCGAAGGGTAAAACCGGAATGAAAGAACTGATGGACATTGTCCTTGGGTTGAAGCAAGACGTGAAGCGCATGAACAGCCTCATCTCTCCACAAGGTGCTCAAAGTTTGGTCGAGAAGCACAATCATTCGAATCCGAATAGTCGATGGGCCCTCAAGAAGCTCGATTATTAATGGACCTGCCGTTCTGAATAACATGCCTGATGTCAACAACGATGGTGTCCCTGATGTAATCATCGTCGACAAGAACAACAACCCAGTCTACGCGAAAGGATACACAACAGTCCAATCTGACTGGCCAAACACTTTGGCATACCATTCAACATATCCCGACAAAGCATCTCGTGCTGAAAATAAGCGACGACATGACGGTAAAGCCATCACGAAACGTGGCTTCATCAATGACACATTAGGTGTCACCTACTTTGACTACGATCGTGCACAACATCCTGAGTAAATCCGTCAAGTAGGTACCGTCATCGGAACTAACCTTTCTCAGACTCCTCAATGGTACCAGAACGTATTGGAGAACCCCAAGAGTGGCTATCGAATGAAGAAGCCTCGTAAACAATCCGCTTACGAGATGTTCAACAAGTACGTCTTCACTGATGCCTTCAATGCTGCTATCGCTCAGATCGAAGATGTCCATCACACCACCATTCCTGGGCAACATAAGATGGTCCTCCATTCGAAGTTATGCGGTAGTTACTGGAAGTCTCAGATCAAAGCCGCATTGAATCTCCCAGACGATATTCCTGATGACCAGTTCGACAAGATCAAGCGTAAGAAGAACTCACAACCAAGCATCGAAAACCAAGTCTATTCATTAATGCTCGCCCACAAAGACAACAGAAACACACACGCATACGATACACTGTATTATCGTCTCATCAGGGATATATGCCAAGTCTTGAACCTTGAATTGACTCCCGCTCTACAACCACCTGCCAACTACTCTGACCCTAATAGTCTTGATGGTCACGCAGCTTCGTTTATGGGACCATCCTCTTGGGCAGCTCCACCATCATCAGTAGCATCTGCTTGGGCAGCTCCACATTCATCTCCTGAAGCAGTTCCAGTAGACGATGGAGAAGCTTTCTTGGAGTAAGCTGATGAACCACCCACTAGACGATACCTATTTTTATGGCACAGAAACCATGAGTACATCTCTGTCAGACATCGTTAAAGACAAGGTCCATGAGGTGCTATCCACTAAGAAGAACGACATGAGTGGAGCCTTCATAGACAAGGTTCATCCAGAGATCAACGTTAGATACAACTCCGTTAACATCATTGTCGGTAAGCAAGGTCAGGGGAAGACAGTCATCGCGTTGGAAGAGATCATCAAGATTGCACTAATGGATACTCATCATCTACTCGTCTACGTAACCAAAGATGGGAATGAAAGTGATCGATCCTTCCTCGCCTTGAAATCACTGATAGAACCTCGTTTACCGATCATCAGCTGGAAGCAACCATAGAGAAGCTCATTAAAGCCAAGAACGAGTACTATGCCATCACGAACAACCATCTCGAAGACAAACTAGACGACCCCCAACTCAACATCACCCCAAAAGAGATCCATGACCTCTTCGATACCCTCCACATCGATGACTTCCATCGGAAGTACCTCAATACACTCGTCCTCTTTGATGACATCAGTAACAGCAAGCTCTTCACGAATGAGACATCGTACTTCTCTCAGTTACTCCGTCGTTGTAGACACACCAACATGACCTTCTTTCTATTGATTCAGGGATGGAAGGGTCTAAAGCCGCACATCAAGAACGAGATCACCACGTTGATGATATTCCCCTGTTTCAACAAACAAAAACTGAGGTACATCTATAGTCAGTCAGTAGTATACGGTAGGCTTTGGCATGCCCCAGCCTACCACTACTCCAAGGGCTCCCGCCCCTGGACCCCATTCAAAAAGCCAGCTATTCAAAAAGTTCCATTCAGAAAAAGTTCCTCATTCAAAAAGCCAGCTATTCAAAAAGTTCCATTCAGAAAAAGTTCCTCATTCAAAAAGCCAGCTATTCAAAAAGTTCTCTATTCAAAAAGTAGTATATAAAATGGCGTGATTTTTTAACGTCCCGTGTAAAAAATCCCTCCATTTGTCATTAATGACTACAAAAAAATATTTTCCATGATTGAAATGTACCCGAGACTAAATCCAGCTGAAGAGCAAACACCAATAGCAATTGAATATGCCTATTTTCTGGAAGATGGAGAACAAGACCCTAGCAAACCAAACAGATACTATTTTAATTTCCCACAAGAATGGTGTACATCAAATAGAGGCGAATCAATTGTAGGAGTGAGAAGTATTTGGATGATTGCAAAAAGAAGAAAATTAGAATTTGACTTTAGCATTAGAAAATATCTGAGGAAAGATTTTGATGAATTAAAAGCAAAGGCTGAAAATAAAGACTTATCAAATGACCAAATATATGACAAATTACCAGAAAAATCAAAAATAGAATTGACAATACATGTTATATCTTGGCTTTCTACAGAGAATGATTTTAGAAAATTATTTGATGACATAAATAAACAGTTAAATAAAAAGTTTGAGGAATTTAATGGAGCATTCTTAAATAAATATAAAATAACTATTGAAGACATAAAAGAAATTACTAAAGCATATGCAGACATAATGAAAGCATATATTAATCCATATATGGGACGCTTTTATTTTGTGAAGGATGTGATTGCATTTCTATTCAATGCCCCAGAAAAATATAAAGAATACAAAGGGAAAATTAATGATTGGATAAAACAACATAAAGAAAAAATTGTTCCATTATTTCATCAAGATGATGTTAATAGAAGTTTGAATGATTTCCAAATGGATGGATATTATGATTATGATAAGAAAACATTTATTGAAACCATTTATTCACCTCAAAATTTAGAAAGAAATATAGCATATCCACCTTCATATGTACCACCAGATATAGATGAATTTGTAGAGAATCCACAAACACCTCAAGACCCTGAACCAACTCCAAAACCAATACCTGGTGAAAATGAATTTATTAATTTAGGTCTATGCTATGTTGATTTCAAGATTAAATTTATTGATAATGATAGACTAGATTCTAATTATAAGAACACAGATTTTACAGATTTATTAAATTTAGGGGATAAATCATACCAAAACAAACTCAATGATTTTAATGACGAATGGTTTAGAAGAATAGATTTTAAAAATATATGGGATAGGCATTCATGTAAAGTTTATTCATCAATAGCAGAACAGTCAAATAAATATTATTTAGGCAATAGTCAAATGTACTTTAATCCCATTAAATATTTTAAATTAAACTCAACAGACCAAAGATTTTGGGTAGAATTTTATTCAGGTCGCCATAATACAATCCCTGTCATATTACCAAATGGTGAGTCATTTGTGATTGAAATACAGTTTTTACCATACCACAAAATGCTTTACATTTAAATGAATTTAAATGAGTAGAAAACAATATAAAACTATTGAGGAGCTACACCATTTTTTTCCGTGGAAGACACCATCTAAATTTGTCCCTCTTGCAAAACGCTATGGATTCACAGAAGAGGCAGCATTAAATTATTTAAAGAAAGTGGTGCATGATGTTAAAGTACCAAAGGCAAAATTCATGAACATCTATTCGAAGCATTTAGGTGGATACCAAATGGACACTTTCATAAATGACAAAACCAAGGATGGATTAAATTATTTGATGCTAATTAATATTAACACGAGAAAAGCATATAGCTATCCAATGAAGGGGAAGGGTGCAAAAGAAGTAGCAAAGGCTCTTAACAAATTTTTTGAAGAAGAACCAGATGTCTATTCTATAACATCAGACCAAGATGCAGCTTATTTGTCCAATGATGTATTACAGCTAATGAAATCAAATGATATAATATACAATACAACAGAAGATAATAACCATAATGTTCTAGGTATTATAAATAGATTCATGAGAACAATAAGAGATATGGTAGGTGAGAATAGATATATTGGAGAACAAGAGATGAATGGTTTAATAGATTCATACAATAATTCTCCCCACAGGTCACTAGACTATAAAATACCAAATGAAATGACAGAAAAAGATGAAAAAGAATATGTAAAAACCAAATCACAAAATAATCCCTATGACTTCAAACCAAATGATAGAGTTAGAATTATTCAAGCTAAGGAACCATTTTCTAAGCGCAGAAATAGGGTCAGCAAGGAAGCATACATAGTTGATTCCAAGGCTGGCAACCAATTTATAGTTAAGTCTAAAGATGAATCAATTGATAAGCTGCCAGGATACAGACTAATAAAAACTCAAAATAAAAATATCGCCCAAACACTGAAGGGAGGCAAGAGAGGAATTGTAGAGAAGATTATATCATATGATGCAGCTAAGAACAAATACAAAATAAAATATAGTGAAGGCACAGAAGATGTAATTCCAGCTAAAAATTTACGAGAGGGAGCACCAACTAAATTATCCAATCTTGAGATGGATTACTGGAGCAAACAAAAAAATATTCCAAATGGAATACGCAAATGGATTTAACCACAAATAAATGTCTAAACAAATAATGAAAGAAGTGGAATCACTAATCCAAAAGACAATGAAGAAAAACCAAAAAGAAATAGAAGCCGCGTTAATGAAACCATTACATCCATCCTATCCATTTAGCACCAATGGAATAATTTTTCTTATTGGGCGCCCAGGAAGTGGTAAGAGTTATTGGATATGGAAACACATTATGATAACAGAGAGATTATTTAAGCATCCATACTATCAGAAAATTATTTTTTGTTCCACATCTGGAAAAGCAGATAAGACAGCTGAGGCGATGAGTAAAAATGTAAAGACACCAATAGTATATCTTAATGAAGCAGAATTAATGGATTACCTAAAGAAGCATCTAAAAAGAAAGATAAAATATTATGCGATGGTAAAACATGTACTATCAAGAATGAAAGAAGCCAATGAAGAAATGCAGAGGCTAATAAATAAGCACTCTCTTCAAGAAATAGATGATAGAATAGTATATATAGCCAATAAGCTAGTAAAATACCAAACCTCATCATATCCATACAACACCCTGATAATATTAGATGACTGTGCAGGAAGTGATTTATTAACACATAACAACACTGAATTCATCAGATTGTTAACCAAAACAAGACACTATAATATTACTTGTATCATGGCTATTCAAACAATTAGATTTGTCCATATAAATGCCAAAAGATTGGCCACAGATATTATATGCTATAGTGGTTATTCAGAAGAAGATTTTACATCTTTGCTTCAACAAACAAATAACAATCTAAATATAAAAAATACAGTTAAAGAATATTTGCAACATAGAGAACCACATGATAAATTTATTTGCAATATAACAGCCAATAAATATTACTTTGAATGATTTAATTGGTTTTAAATGATTTTAGAGGATAATCCAAGTGAAACAACAGAGAAATATGTTCCTCCTATGACACAATCAGAAGGGATATCAGGTAAATTTATAAAGAGAATTCATCAAGCTTATGATAGATTAACAGGAGGGAGACCAATAAATAGATCCAGAGAATGGAAAGAAAAGGTTGATAAATTTAAAAATTGGGCATGGGATAATAAAGGAGA
Organism: Tritrichomonas musculus; assembly: GCA_039105265.1. Taxonomy (NCBI): domain Eukaryota; phylum Parabasalia; order Tritrichomonadida; family Tritrichomonadidae; genus Tritrichomonas; species Tritrichomonas musculus. Next base: position 872,287 of record JAPFFF010000038.1, on the reverse strand, counting down.
AATATTAAGGACAGGTGGTGAAATCATGGATGTTGTAGCAGATACAACTGGCAATAAATATTTCAAGGGTGGTGCTAAAATAATGAAAGCAACAGGTAATGGAATACAGAATATTGAAAATAATGAAGCACAAAAATTAATAGACCAAATGGTAGATGAAAGAAATAAAAGATTATTTGGAAATAAATATGTAGCTTATTCTGATTTCCCTAGAATTCATTATTCAAGAAAACCAGTAGCATATAAAATATATCAAGGCAGAAATAAATATGTTGATGAAGCAGAAGCAAAATTAGCAAGATTAAAAAAGCAAAGAGAGTATAACCAAATTAATTCTTTAAAAAAAGCTAAAAGAAAAAGGAAAGGAAAGAAGTGAAAACTCAAACAAATTCATGTAATAGCAAGCAAATATAAACATTTTTTTAAAGCTCATAAATGAGCAAAAGAGTGCCTCAAAGCAAAAGATTACAAGTGATACAAAAATGGTTAAATGGTAGAGATGATGAAGAATATGAAGTTTTTCCTACTAAAACAGAAGGAAAATATATAGTTAGACCTCGCAAGGAACCATTAAATAAACCACCAGCTGAACCCCTAAGTGAACCAACAGCCACTGAGCCACAAGAAGAAGAACCAACAGAGGAGTCTACAGATGAACCTCCTGCAAAACCAATTCCTAAAAAAATCACTAGAACAAAATCACAAGCACAATCTCCACAAATTTATTCGCGTATAGTGATGTCCAAAAATCCCATTTATGTAGGGCTTTGCACGAAGAAAAGCCAACCCATATTAGCCCAAGTGGGTTTTAATTGAAAAAGTTCATTTCTTTAAATTTTTAATAATTATTCTTTAATAAATCCATTAAGATTTAGTTAAAAAAGCATTTTCTTACCTTTTTAAATAATATACGTTTTTTGAGTATAAATTCAATAGTTTATTCATATATTTATCATTGCTATTTCACCAAAAAAAAAAAAAAAAAAAAAAAAACTTTTTTATGAAAATGAAGATTTTTACTAAAATTATGGTAAATAATTGTTAAAATTAATTATTACTGAAACAAATATTTGAAAATAATTTACTTTTTTTATAATAATAGTAATAAATAGTATATGTTCATTTTATATATATATAAATAATTTTTAATTAATAAAAAATATGCGCTTTTTTTGAACTCTTTATCGTTGGGCTGGGCCAACCAAACCTAAATTAAACAAAAGTTGATCGTCAAAGGTCATCATTTTACCTTGGACCAGGAGTTATATTGGGCTAAAATTGTCTTTCAATTTTGAATATAAAAAACCCAGGTCAAATTATTGGCAAATTAGGTGAATTAAGTTTTTTACTTTATTTTTTACATCATTTTTTATTGGCTATGACCACGAGTGCACTTGCAAAAGTTGTATATTTTACAGAAGAGGAAAAGTATAGAAAGATCCACCGGTATATTAAGTTCAAAAGTAAAGGTCACTATTACATCAAATGTGATGAAACATTACACAATGAAAATGGAGTCCTTTGTATATGTGGAATGAAGCCTGTAAGATCCGACCATTTTAAAGACTGGATAAAGAGCAATGTCCACGTTTGCACACCAGGAATCCCTTGCAATCAAATGACGATTGACGGAAGTTATAACCTTTTCAGTATCCCCGAAGGCGATATTACAATCACTGAATCATTACTCTATAATGAAATGGCCATACTAACTGGAAAGCTCAACCTTTCATTAAATGTTCTAACCTCAGATGCTTTTTATAAGCTTGCATGTAAATTCATTGCTTACGGACTAGGACAATACCAGCTCAAAGGTTCTTATGAACAGTCCAGAACACTATTTAAGCAATTAAGTAGAAACAAATTGAAGCAGATTATGATTGATCTAGCTTTTAAGAGACATCAGGAAGTACTGAGTATCTTTTCTGATCAACCTTATTCATGCTTGGCCCTTGATGCTGGAACTACATTTGGCAAGCAATATTTACACTTTGTCTTAGAAAATCCACTGGCAAAACTGCCTGCATATTGTTGCCGATCTAGTGTTCTCAAAGGATCAAAAGCTGTTCATTATGTACCAGTTATTGTTCGTGGCCTTTATTTTTTAAATGTACCAAAAGTTAGTATCGGATCAATTGTAATTGATGGTAATAGTGCACAGAAAAAAGCACTAAATCCAAAGTGGAAAAGATCAGTTTATCATAATTCATCAATTTCTGATGCTAAAAAACTTATATGTGTTCCCTGCTTGTGTCATCGTTGTCATAACGCTTATAAGTATGTAACTGAACACAATGGTGAAATTATCTCAGTTGTCAGTTCATTATACTCAATTGCTACTCAATATAACCAAAGCAAGCCATCAATCTTACCTGAATGTCCTGTACATTGCGAAACAAGGTGGGCATATGATTATTATATAACCTCATTTATTCTTAAACATGATAAAGAAGTACATGATACGCTTCCAACATCAGATATACCGATTGTTAAATTTCGAAATTTGCATGAAATTTTGTGCATATTCAAAGCAATTATACGTATATTTGAAAGCTCAAAAACAATATTTTCAAGTGCTTTTATTTATCTGGAGAGAGCAATTAATGCATTATATCAGCTTCATTATGTTAATAAGAATCCATATGCTTACTATTTTGCTACTTCTCTTGAACAATATACCTTAAAATCTGAAGATGGTGGTTTGTGGAGTTTAGCATATACATTTACACCGGATGGTAGAGCTGATTTTCGAAAGAGGAACATTCAAGGGTTTGCAATAAAGGATAAAAACTGGCTTCAATACTTTAATTTAACGGATGATGTCGAAGTCGATGATGATGAGCAAATTATTTTTTCAGAGGATGAAGAAATAATTATATCAGTTAAAGACACTGATAACGATTCTGAGACTGCTGCCGATGACAATCTCTGTGAAGAAGAAGACGACTCTGATTTACCAGATAATGATGAATATTACATTCATCTTAATGTGAATTTTACCGATCATCTGCAATCAGCAAAGACTAAATTAAAAGAATTGTTAATTATAAGAGGATTCAACGATAAAACTGCAGATGAATTAATAACCAATTATAACCTTTACATCGAAACAGCCGGAGAAATATTCAGTTTTCTAAAGACATCAAAGAATGACTATTCATGGGTCCAAATACGAAATTCAATGCAAGGATGGAAAGATATCGGAGATATTGCAATCAGAATATTATGCACATGCTGCTCAGAAGCAAGCTGCGAAAGAACTATTAAACGACAGAGATATGTATTAGACTCAAAAAGGCTCCGAACCACCGATCAGCTGCTAGATGCACGAATGATTCTTAACTCGCTTTGATGTCTTTGAGATTTATTATAATTATTGTTGTTAAAATCAATTGTTGATTTGTTTCTCTACTTTTAACCTAACATTTGTGGTTTCTTTTTAATTATTTTTATTATCGATCAATGTTAGATTATTTATAAACATATTTTTCCCATTTTTATTACTTTATTATTTTATTGTTTCTCTATTTGTTTTTTCTCTGCTTTGTTGTTCATCTTTGTTACAAAAATCATATAATGAATTAAAATCTTTTTTCAAAAAAACTCGTTTTGCTTATTGTTTATGATTATATTATCTTATTAAAATAGAAAAAATGTTACAAAAGATAACATACTGCAGAATAAACAGAATTGAATACAAAAAAAATCAATAATAATTAAAACGGGATATAACAATAAGCAGCTCCAAAATACAGTAAAAAGTTCAGAAGAGCATTTATAAGCTATATATTTCTAATTCAAGAACTGGTTGTTCATATATTTTATATTGAAAGAAGAAATATTTGAATATTATTCCTTTATCCTTTTATTTTTTTTACTAATTTATAAATTTATACCAATTACTAAGAATATGATTATCAAATATATTAAAATTAAAATGATTCAGATTATCCTATAAAAAAAATATAAAATATCATATGTTAAAAGCCGTTATTGCATTTTTAACCACCATCATTATGATAATCACATTGTGATGATTCTTTTGAGACCCAATTTGATGTGTTTATTTAAAAAGGATATCATAATATGAGCCCTCTTTTATTCTCTATTAGATTTAAAAGAAATTCGACCCTCAATTTTTTGAATGAGTTCTTTGAAATTCTTTTCCAGATTTGTTTGTTTTTTATAATCAAAAAATGAAAAAAGAATAACAAAATATTAAATTGTAGAAATAAATGAAGATAAATATACTTATTTACTTCTTTAATGATGAAAATAATTTAACTTTATGATTTATATTAAATTCATAAAAATATTTTTCACAAAATTTAAATTGAATGCCAAATATATTATGTAATAATGCTCTTTACTTCAAAATATTGCTAAGTGTACATTTTTTATAAAAAGCATTTCGACAATTCTCAAATAAAAATGAAATAATTTGAATAATTCTTAATGATTAATTATTATTTTCCTATTTTGTACTAGTTTGGTGAAATTTTTATTCAAAAAAAATATAAATATAGCGAAATTCCAAATAAATGTGAACAAAAAAATATATTATTTGAAATTTTCATAATATATTGAATTTTATCATTATATTCACTTTTTAAATAAAAACCCTTTTAATTTATGAGAAATTGTACAAAACAAATTCAGAGAGATTTCAAAATATAATCATTCAATTTTAAAATATATTTTTTAAATTTATTTTAAATGCATATGCCAAATATCTTTATATTATATGATATTTAAAATATTAAAAAAATAGTGAAAACTCTATAGCATAAATACCTATTTTTTTTTTTTTTTTTTGAAAATGAAAATTGCATTATCAACAAATACAGTTTCAAAATATTCATTGTTGATATAAAATATTGCATTTAATAATGATATTTTTATCAAATAAATACAAAATAATCATTTAATATAAAATATCTCATTTAAAATTACAAATAAATGTAAATATTTACCATTATTAAATAAAAACATAAATATTCTCTTGTATGAGAGTTGAATTTATATAAATATATCGAACGAGTATCATTTATAATGGAAAAATAGCAATTGAGATAAATTAGCAAATAAAAGGAGCACGGGTAACCGTTTTTCTTACGTTAAAAAGGCTTAAAAATGCTTTAATATCTTATTATAAAAACAAGAAAAAGCAAACTTCTTGAAATATATTAGTTCTTTATATTAGAAAAAATAACATATAATGATATATTACGTAATTATCTAAAGTGTGTTGAAACAATTGAATAAGGATTTTTTTTTTTTTTTTTTTTTTTTTTTTTGATCATCCAAAGGACATGTAGATTAATAATTTGGATATTTTATTTTAGTATTAAATGATAAAATGATATTATGCCTTTAAAATAAAACTTATAGTAGACTTAAAAATTTCCATATCTTTTTTTTTAATTTCTGTAATCCTGAGGAATAATCCTTTTTGCTATGTATTTATTTACATTGATATTTTATTTTGTACGACAATTAGTGTTAATAATTCTATTAGATTATAATTATTGTTTTTTTGATAGTCAATTTTTATTAAGAAATATAATATTTTTAATAAATATTCATTTAATAGAACATATTCAATATATTATTCGCATTTTGGACTTGAAACAGTAATAATTGCATGAATTTAGATCTTTTTAGAAAAATCTTTTTTTTTCTGAAAAATTATAACAGATAATTATTAAATGTAATTATATCAAGCAAATATAATTATTTATCAGTTGGATAAATCAATTAATTGGGATATTTTTGTGATTTAATGATTTTTGGAGGTTCTATGATTTTAAAATATTAAATTATCATAGTAAAACATATTATTATCTTTAATATAAGGAAAATTCATTTCTAAAATGACTAAATACATAAGTAAATTCAGAATGATAAATGAATAAAATAAAAAAAATTGAGTATAATAAATAAAATATCGTTCAATTTGACCACTTTTTGAATTATTTTTATACTTTGATATTTTTCTTTCATTTGTCGATAAATCGATTTATTTCTGTGTATTTACACCACTTCTATCAAACATGAAAAAACGTTTAGAATTAAAATTCGTATGTTAGTTCTGAAAAGTTAAACTTTTTGATAACATGGATTTTTAAAACATGAATAATATTTTCCCCCTACGATAGATTTTTTTTGGTCTTTATAAAACTTGCTTAAAAATCAATATAGTATATAATATTTCAATATGAAGTCGAAATGACTTTTTTAATAACCGCCAAAGTCGTACTCCTTTAGTAAATATATATATTTATATATTTATAAATACAGCTGTTTCGGAAATAGATTAGAATTTTTTGGAAATAAAATAGCATGATTTGAATGGTTTATAAAACCGCTAAAATATTTTTGGAAATAAAATATTTTTTTTTGGAAATAAAATAGTGAACGATTATTTTGCATTCAATTTCCAATATTTTTGTTGATGAAAAACATTTAAATCAGAAGCCAATATTAATTACATCTAAACAATCTTTTGCCAATTTAATATATTTTGACAGATGTTATTAAAAAGATACTTTATAATTGATATTTCACCGATTGCATAATATCTTTTTTAAATTATATCCTGGATAAAACAAAACGAAAATTTCTTTTCATATTCGATATAATAATAAATAATAATCATAAATAAAGTGATTTTTTCATTAATGAAAGAGTTTTTTCAAAATATACATTATCATCAATTTTCATATTAAAAATCATAAAAAATGCATAATTGTCGATAAATTGAAGATTTTATTGAGTAATTTTGGATGAAAACAATATTTTAGTAATATCATATTAAAAACACAATAACATACTCTATGTTTCATATTGAACTGTTAAAAACAAAACTCATGTATATATTAGCATAATAATGTGTAAAACGCCATAAAATTTCTTTAATCTATCTTTTAATTCTGTTTTTAAGTATGATAAAATTGAATATAAAATGATCGTTCCTATTTTATTTCCAAAAAAAAATATTTAATTTCCAAAAAAATAAAACGGTTACTATTTTATTTCCAAAAAATTCTAATCTATTTCCGAAACAGCTGTATATAAATATTAAATATTTGATATATTATTTTTTTAAAAATAACAATCTGATGTATTACAAATCAAAAATTATTTTTAAGTAGTATATATATGTGTATATTTTAAATTATAGAAAAAAATATCCATTTTTCTTATCTTTTTTTTAAAAAAAGTTAAAATAAAACGTGCCATTTTTTGAATGTATACTCAAAAAGTGAAATGGGCTAAAATCCCAACGTATTGGGTTTTTTTTAGCCCAAATGACATGACTATTCGCGTAGTGAAGTTGGCTTTGCCAACGATCCAACAATAAACATAGAAATATTAAACCAATTAAAATTATTAGGGGAAGAATTCAAAAATGAAAGGGCTAAGAAAGAACAAAAAAAGATGATTAAAGAAGTGGTACAAAAACAAATGAATAAACAGCCTAGACAATTATACCAGTACACTCAGCCACAATATATTCAGGAGCCCAACGACATAGAAGAACCAGAAGAGCCTGCTCCTGTTTCTCCTCAAATTCAGCCTCCACCTGTTCTTAGAAGAAGGAATAATATTTTCTCTGATATGTGTTGAAATTTTATTTTTTTATAAATGCTGAACAAAGAAATTGAGCTTAGAACAAGTGCTGAAGCATGTACACAAATTGCACAATATTTTGATATAGTTGATAATTGTATTGCATTGAGTGATACCAATAAACAATACACAATTAGTCCACAAACATCTTATTCTCCATCACCTCCAATACCTCAAGGTTCATATACTAGTGTAATCATATCACCTAACACAAATAATACTGCAGATATATATAATGGATTTATTAAAGCAGATATGGAAGTTAAAATTAGAGAAGCTACAGGACAAGAAGTTAAGCATTTAATAAAAGATGGTTATCAATTCAATAAAGTTTGGTTTGGATTTAAAGACGCAAGAGATGCAGTTGAAAAATATGAAATAGTTGCTAATGGTATCACTATCTATACCCAGAATTTTGGTTGTGAAGAATCATTTTTAACAGCTTGTTGTGCTAATGAAACAACAAAGAGAGCAGATGTTTATTCCAAAGCCAGACATAAAGATGTATGGAATAGAAAATCAGGAAATAGAACTGGATTTATTGTTGATTGGAGAGCAAAAGATGGATTAGAATGGTATGACCAAACATATAAAATTCATTTGAAGATAGATTTAAGAAGATTTCTGCCTCTATCTAATATTAAATACCTCCCAGCATTTGCAGGTAAGATAGAACTAAGATTATTCTTTTCATGTGCTGGAATGGTATGTTGCCCAACTGGTCCTGGAAAAGACTTTGAATATAATGTTGGGATAAATTCAAAATATAACTTATCAGCAATCACAAATGAATTTTCAGCAATGGGTGAATTAGTTACAATGTATACTGGAGATACAGCAGAAGAAACTGATAATACATATATTGTTGATGAAGATGGCAATACAGTAACTGTCAAGTTTACCAAACCTACAGCAGAAGATAGAACATTCATAGTCAGTGAATATAAAGTCACTGATTGCCTCTCTATTATTCCTTGCTTTGGTATTGAAGACAATATTTATTCCAGTCTTGTTCAAAGATATTCTGATCCAACACATCCATTAACATTTCCTACTCAAACATTATCTGTTTACACCACAACTAATATATTAACTAATCCAAATGATAAAACCACATGCACAATCACTCCAAGATTTGTTGATTCAATATTTTGTCTATTTCCAGAGAAACATACACATCATACAGTATTTAGAAATCCAAACTTTAAATCTTTCCAATTAAATTGTGGAGGTTATGGAAACATCCCTGCAAGACCATTTGGTACAACAGATGAATTTCCTGAATTTTTAGAATATTGTCAGAATGCTATGAACATGAATGGCGAACAAAGTGGATTCAATAAAGAAGTGGTAGCCTCATTAACAGATTGTCCTAGAAGTCATACAACTAATCAGCCATTATATTCCCGCACAATTGGATTATTTTCAAATGATAAAACCAGTTTCTTCATTGGTCTTCCTACAGAAACAGATAATACTTATCAACAGGGACTTACATCTTTGTCTCCAATTAATTTTGAAATAAATGTATCACAAGATGTTGGAGACCATACATATGCAAATATTGTTCAAACCCCACCATTAATTTGTCTTTTATTTGATTCATCAATATCTATTCTTGTTCAGCCAAATGGTATGCCACCACTTGTCCGCTTAGGGAATTATGATTTGACTACTCCTGCATAAATTTTGTCAAGTTATTATTTTTTTCATTATTTTATCTTTACAGAAATGCAAGAGCAATTTAAGGTCTATGATTATATCAACAACTTTATCTCCCTCGCTGATAAACCAGAGGAATTCAAAGAATGTAATTTTGCTATCCTCTGTGATAAATATCCTATCCAACTTTCACGAAATAATTACTTAGCAAAGGTCATTTATATTTCACTCAAGAGTGATAAAACAACATGGAGAATATATCCTGATAAAATCAAGGAATATGAAATAGAACATGTAATACTCAGCACAAATTCAAGAAGAAGATTGAATTACAAGATGAATGAATTCTTTGTTAATGGCAATAATGAAACCCAACAATATAAAGAAAAAGATTTCTACAATTATTCCATTGAGTTGGCTTCCAGCAAAACAAAAGAATTAATTAGTCAGCTGAGAGAGAAATATGAATTAACATCCCCAAGCCTATTCATTGGAGAGCATCAGGAGTTAGTTCTAGAGTAAAGGGAATTAAAATTTTTTTTGGAAAGGAAATGAATAAATACAGAAATCCTAACAGTACAATTATTGGAGCAGAAGGAGAAATGTTTAACGAAGGAACCAAGACAGAACATACAGTTGGATTTAATCATTTTGGTATCTTTTCTAATGACAATACATATGCTGTTACATTTAATCCATATTACAATAGACCTCCAATGAAATATATGGAAAATAAACCTGTGAGACCACCAAAAAGTAATCAACATAGAACAAAACCATTGCATGAACCACCAGTTAGCATTACAGATGGAGGATATTATTTAAAAAAAGATAAGGCTCCCAAAGCACCAACCCTTCCACCATATTTAAATAAGCCAGAAAATTTAGGGGAGATACAGGGAAGAGCTGATAAAAGAAATACTGGAAGAATTGAATATGGCCCGCAACATAAAGTTAAAATAGAGAATATTATCTATTAAATAAAAGATTTTTTTGGAAAGGAAATGATTAAGAAACGAGCAAATAATCAAGGAATAAATGCTAATTTATCATTAGAACCCCAAGCTGCTGCACAGTCAACAAGCAATATCAATAACAATATCATCATTAACAAAAGAGATGATGGAAAAGAAGAAATAGTTATTACAAGAAATGTTGAACTAGATGAAAATCCAGAGGATGAGGCAAAAGATGTTAAATATGTCATCCTTGAAACATATGCTAATATATTGTTGAATCAAGATAAGGCTTTGCTATCTAATCTGGTTTCCAAGAATTGTATCATTGTACCAGCTACAGCTTTGTCTAATATTATCAAAGCAATCATAAAAGCAGAATCAGTTGAGGTAGGCCTTGATGAAGATATAGGATGTTGTGCAGGTAAAGCAAATCCAATTAGAAAGATAGAAAATATTAAAATAGTGAATGATAATGGAGAGGTATGCACAGATTTCAAACAAGTATACAATAGAGAATATAATGAATTAATTAACAAATATCATCTATGTTTGAAATACTGTATTAATATGTAGCTTCATTTTATTTTTTAATTTTTTTCTTCAATGGAAATGACTAATAAATTAGATCTTACACAATTCAACAAAACAGACATTGTAAAGAAACTATCCAAATCTAAATCAGAAGAGAACTTGTTAAATATTTCAGAACTAGAGGTTAATGAAATTGAAGCACAAAAAGCAGCATTAAAATTAATTGAGGCAACAGTACCTGAAAAACAAAAGAGAGGTAGAAAAAGCAAATACAATAGTGCGGAAGAAAGATTGGAGGCCAGGAGAAAACAACAAAAAGAATACAGGTTAAGAAAGAAGGCAGAGCTGGAAGAGTTAAAGAAGTTAGCACAATTGGTCAAAGCATAAAAAAATATCATCTGAGAGATTTATTTTTTTGCTTACTCATTTCTGAATTCATCAATGACTTGGTTATAATATTTTTGGATGACATCAAGCGACCCTTCAAAATATTCATCTCCATATTCATTTCTCTTTAATTCATTTCTATCTACTGCCTCATTTAACAATTGGAGTAATTTGGCTTCAGCTTTAAATTGGTTGTTCACAGGATTGCATATTATTTCTATTGCTCCACCATCATATCTTTTATAACTTCTCAATCTATCCACCATATTTTTAGTTCTTCCTTGTTTATAAATTTCTGTTCCTTCATGTTTGTTTAATTGGACAATATATAAAAATCCTGCAACTTCTTTGGATACATAATAGCTAACTCTTCTTCCACAATGACCTACCTGGTATCCCAATTGTTCCAATTCTCTTTTCAATTGTGCTTGTGAATATTTTATACCAGTTATTTCAAAATATTTTTCCTGAATTACTTTTAAATTCCCTCTATCCATTATCTTTCCATATAAATCCATAAATGTTTCCAGTGAAGTGATTTCATATTTTTGCTTCATTCTTTTTATTTCTTCCATTATTGTATTATTTGATTGTTCTAAATTATTTACTCTTTGTTTTAAGAATTTATTTTCTTGGTATACTTCTGTGTACTGTATATCTAACTCATCACAATTTTCTTCCATCATCTTGTTCTCAGCTTGGATATTTATTAATTGTTCTCTGAGCTTTTTATTTTCTTCTCTGAGTAAATTAATTTCTTGTAGTGCTTCTTGTAATGTCATTTGATGACTCATTTGTTGTAGAGATAAAAAAATAAAAAAATTATGAAACGCTAAAATAATTCAAAAATTGAAAAAATTCAAAATTTGATTTTTCTCTCAAATACTGGTAGATTAATCTGTTGATACGAAGATGATTTTCTAAAACAATTAGCACCATCTAAAAGATTAAAAATGATTTCCTCTCCCTGGTACATTCTTTCATATAACTCTTCAACTGTGATTCCCATTCGTTTTGCTTTGTTGAGAATACATTGTTTAGGCACGCCCTTTAATCTAATATGTAATCCTTCATTCCCTTTTTCATCAACTAATATATCCAGATAGCTCTTCTTTCCTAGTGCAATTAATTTTTTAGAATAGACATTACCAACAGCTCCTTCAAATACATCCCAATCGCAATGGAACTGTGTCATCTTTTTACCAATTAATTCTCTTCCATATTTTTTCTTAAACACCTCTGCAATCCTTGGTACATCACTTTCTTTAACATGGATGGAATCAGTATCTGTATAATAAATATTTATTCCATTCTGCTCTGCTGAACTTATTACCCTATTCATCAAATGCTTACTCCATGACAAAACACTTGCACCAAAATGTGGTAGATTGAAATGATTATTTATGGGCTTTACTTTTTTAACATATACATTATCAATTGACTTATTCTCTATTATCTCCGTGATGTAATTATAATTCTTCCAAATATATTTGATGGCTTTATTTTTTGGAATGCATTTTGTTTCTGTTGTGGTTGCTTTTAATATAGATTTACCATAGATGGAATTCAAGAGTAATTTAATAGTTTGTTGCAATGGATTATTAGCATCTTGATATTTCCTCCTGAGATTAAATAATTTCTCAATGAAGATATTAATCTTGTTATTAAATCCTTCATCAAAATAATACCCTCTAATGAACTCATAATCAAAATCATAAAACTCCATCAAATCCATGAAAGCCCTCTTGTCAATATAATAATGGTCTATTGGATTGTTGGTAAATATTTTTGAGCCCTGTTCATTTCTACTAAATACTTGTCCAAATTTATATGGACTAGATGATTTGCATTTTATTTTCTTAATATTTATTTCTGCAAAGAACTGGTCATACTTTAATAAATCTTCAGTTGATATATTGGCTGCAGAGCAGACTCTTGCTGAAGAGCAAGCTGATGGGATTACTTTTGGGATTCCTTTTGGCACACCAGACATAATACTCATTGCTGATGGATATAAAGATACAGCATCAAAATCTTGTAATCTCTCTTCAACATATTGTTTCTCATTGTTAGCTGTCATTGTTCTTCCACCACTAACACAACGTTGGATAAAATTCTGTGGCTTGCCACTTAACTGGTAGCAATCATCAAAGCATCCAAATCTGTATGCATAATAATAACCAATGGAAGATATGGAAATGAAATTATGTACGTCCAACATATCTGTCTTTGTCTGTTTAAATACTTCTATGAGGTCTCTATTAAATTTCTCTACACCCTTCATCAATACTATACAATCTAGTTTACAGTAATAAATAGCATACTTCATTATATCAATATTTAAATCATTGTATGCTCCACAAGATTGTGCATTATCAATTAGTTGTTTCCAGTCTTGTTTTATTTGTTGTAGTGTTTTCTTATCTTTATTCTCCAAGTAATATTGTAATTGGAATTCAAGTGCTGATACATTTTTCCTCTTTATGTTTCTTTCAGTGTACAGTTTATATGCCATCACTTCTTTGTGGACCGGTAGCTGAAACATCTTTGCAAATGATGCTAATGCGGCAGGAATAATGGAATAACTATTGCGGAATGTTAATCTCTTCTCTATTATTGTCATCTTTCTGGTCTTCTTTGTTTTCTTATCAGTACCCTCAATCTCTTTATATTTTGTCATTACTATCTGTAAAATGGTTCCACTCCTTTCTGTAATCTGTACATCCCATCCAGGAGTATTTATAAAGAAGCATGCATCATATTTTAAATTATGGAAGTATGTAAGTGAATTATTATCTAGTGATTTCAACAATCTATCTGCAATATTGTCTCCCTCACAAGCAGAGCTTGGGCCAGCAGAGCTGTCAAAAATAAGTTTATGAATTAGTTTCCCTGTTCTAAATACAGTAATGTTCAGATATGGTTTATGTGGTGATAATGTTGTATCTGTTTCAAAATCAGAATAGTATATTTTAGACCATTCTCTTTCTTTTTTCAGTTCTGTGGAATCTATCTTTTGACAACAAAGAGATGGGTCATATGATAAATCCATATAATCTGTTAAATGGCTATTGTATTCATTTGTTGCCAGTATATTCATTTCACACGCTTTTATTTCTCTAAACATATTATCTTTAAATTGTGTTCGTAGAATGGTAATCAATTTTGTATTTCCTACTGGTTTGTTAATCATGTAATGGTTCTTGAATAATAACAAGTCAACGGTTCTATTAAAATCTTTAGCCCATGATTTTTTCCTTGTATCTATTTTTATTTGCTGTTGATGCCTCGTATCAAAATTTTCATCTATCCGTCTTACAATGAAATGACACTTAAAATGTTTAGCTATATCACATATTAAATTATTTGGTACCATTCTTGTTTTAACCATAAATCTTAGCTGATTGATTTCTTCATTTGTGAACACTCCTGATTGGATACATGCATAAACCAAACAATTATCTTGGTAGTTATTTTTTTCCACTGATTTGAATATTTGGTATTTAGTTAAGTCTATATCAGATAAGTTAATATATGGAAAGAATCCACCATCTGGACTTTCTCTGTATTCCTCATCTATTTCTATTTCTTCTTCATATAATTTCCCTTTGTTGTCTTGCTTATCTATTGTGAATGTTGTTTGTTTCCCTTTCCTTTTGTTTTTGATGAATAGTAATTGATATTTTGCTGGAATGAATACATTACCAACCCAAGGATTATTATCTGAGCAGTCATCATTTAAATCTATTGTACCAGAAATATGTCCTATTGTTGTGTCAATATTTCGTGCTGATGAGATGGTAAACCATTTATAATCTTCACCATCTAGTGATTCACTTTTTACCACTACATTCTTTTTATTCTTCTTTTGTAATTGCCTTAGCATCTCAGTGAATGCTAATCTTTTATCTTCATTATCTCCAATGTCTATTTCAAATGATATTTCTTTATTTGCCTTTTGCATAAATTCCTTCATCTGTTTTTTAAATTTGGGTTTCTCTTTAATATTTTTGATTCTTTCTTTGTATTCTTTTCTGGCTTCAGTTTTTGCAGTGGAGTAGAGGTCAACTGAGATGTCAAAGAGGTAAGTCATTTACAATGAAATTAAAAAAGCTAAAAAATTATCACGCTATAAAAATTATAGCTGAACAGAAAAAATAATTTGCTTGGTATGAAATGTCTGTTGAATACATCTATTTGATTCGTGAGAGAGAATTTGCTTACACTAATCAACCTGTATATAAAATTGGTAGAACAAATAAAATTGCAACAAGAATGGGACAATATCCTAAAGATAGTGAAGTGTATTTGGTTGAAGCAGTTAGTGATTCAGTAAAAGTTGAAAAAGAATTAATAACTATATTTGAAGAGAATTATGAGAGGGCAACAACTCGTGATGGAAAAACATGGATTGGTAATGAATATTTTGTTGGTAATGTTAATGAAATGATTTACATTATCAGAACTTATATTTCTTATCACACTCCAAAAGCATGGGTAAAATCTTAGGAATTTTCTATAAAATTAGCGTCCCAAAAAAATGGGACAGAAATGGGATCGTTGGGACAGAAATGGGATTGTTGAAAAACACCCTAAACTTGACATGTTTTTGATTCATTAGATGTCTATTTTGATATATATTTCATATAATATCTTTATTTTTATGATCCCATTTATGATCCCATTTTTGAAAAAAGATATATAGAAAAAATTGAATGCAAAATAATTGTAAATTATTTTTTTTGAGAATATTATTTTGAGAAGTTTGAGGAAACCAAAAATGGGATCACAAAAATGGGACGCATTCAAAAATTGAAAATGTATTCAAAATAAAATCTTTGTTCGTTATTATTTCTAAAATCTTTGTTCGTTATTATTTCTAAAATCTTTGTTCGTTATTATTTCTAAAATCTTTGTTCGTTATTATTTCTAAAATCTTTGTTCGTTATTATTTCTAAAATTTTTGTTCGTTATTATTTGAATCATTCAATGCAATAAAATTTTTTGTATTTGGGTTAACCTATTATATTTTTGGGCTTCCCAAATGTTTTTTGGGCTTCCCTATCACAGTATTAGGGACGCTCTATATATGTTTGGGCAACCCAATCACAACTTTGGACCTCCCAATGCTATCCTAGAGCCTCCCAAATATTGCTTGGGCAGCTCAAATATCTTTAAAATTTTTTCACTTTTTGAATTCATTATCAAAAGTTTAATTGAGAACCCATTGAAAATAAAAATTATAATTGAGAACCCATTGAAAATAAAAATTATAATTGAGAACCCATTGAAAATAAAAATTATAATTGAGAACCCATTGAAAATAAAAATTATAATTGAGAACCCATTGAAAATAAAAATTATAATTGAGAATTCTTTCAATTTCCTCTATCCCATAAATTTTTGGGACGATCCCACTTTTTATGAAAATCTCTAGAGATTATTTTTTTCTTTCTATTTTATATTCATCAATATATTTTGAAAATATTTGATTCTTGAAATTTTGGACATAAAAATGGGTAAAAAAATCTGATTCCAGGTGTCCTTTCATCATCAAGCAAATTAAAAAAATGATTTTGGTGAAGTGAAATTTAGAGGAATTATTTTTCTGTGAGCCGTCAGGTATATTTTTTTTTGGTGAAATGAGAATAATTTTTCTGTGAGACGTTATGTATATTTTTTTCTTGGTGAAATGAGAATTATTTTTCTGTGAGACGTCATGCATATTTTTTTTGTGTATTGTCAGGTATATTTTTATATTTTTGCTTCATCTAATTTTTCATCTCATTATTTATTTAGTTAATACATCATATATGTTTGCTTCAGTGGCTGGCTTTATCTTTAATGTAATGAACAATGGGGATTTCAAGATTACTGGTTGGAACATAAAATCAACTAGTCTCATTTCCAAATACTTTAATGAATCAGTATTGACTTTAACTTTGATTGGTTTAGATTCATCATAATTGACAATTAATGCTTCCATATTCATTATCATTGTATCTATATTTGCAATAATAGATGGAGTATATTCTTGGCCTTCAATGGTTGAATGTGCTGCAACTCCCTGAAGTGATACCAAATATAATTTATTTGCCAAATCTAGAATTGGAATATCTGGAACATTTTTTTCTTCATTAGCATCAACTTCAAATTCTTTACAGTTGAATAGTCCAGTAATTAATTTTGCTCTATGACTTCCTTCCTTAAATGTTATATCTTTATTGGGTGTTAATGATATAGTTCTATTATCTTTATTCTTGAATTCAATTGTGTCCTGACATGCATTTAAAAATTTAACCAAAGAACCAAATGAATAAGTATATGACTCCACAAAATCAATTCTTATATCTCCATTATTGGTTGTTTCAAATATTAAATAATCTTCAGCTGTTGTTAACAAAATGTTGGCTTTGGTATTAATGGATGAAACATAATACTTCACGTAAGGACATTTCCATGGTATATCTATATTCATCCTTACAGTATTATAATTTTCTGGTTTGCTTTGAATAGAATACAACATTATTTAATTTCAGATTAAAATGTCTTTAGCACTTTATTCTGTCAAGAGCAAAGAAGCATCAAAACTGAAATCCAATGAGATAGAAATTAATATTGATGAAGATAAAATAATTAACTTTGAAAATACTATTGA
The DNA here is from genome assembly GCA_039105265.1 of Tritrichomonas musculus. NCBI lineage: Eukaryota > Parabasalia > Tritrichomonadida > Tritrichomonadidae > Tritrichomonas > Tritrichomonas musculus. The sequence continues at coordinate 854,458 of JAPFFF010000038.1, read as the reverse complement.
ACCTGATGAAATGGTACAATTCAATTGTGTCTACAATAAAGCTGAAATAGATGAAAAAATAGTTGGAGATTATTTAGAAAAGAATGGTGGACTGGAAGGATTTGGTGCATTAAATATTATGGCAGGGAAAGGTATTCATACATTTAATGTTGATGGAACATTACATGAAAACAATTATGCTACCAATCTAAATAAGTTATATGAAAGATTAAAAGCAAGTGCAACAAATTTACAGACTTACCTAAATGTATTAAAAGATGAAATAGCAGAAAATATTGGTACAGCTGAATTAATTCCAGGGGCAGAACTATCTATTATTGTAGATGCTACACAAACAAAAGATGTAGATGTAAGTTCATATTCTAAATTAATTGCTGCATTAGGAAATAATAATACTAGTATCTTAAGTGTTGTTGATAATATCTATGACACAATTAATGATTTGGATAGCTTTACTGTATCTGAATTTTTGAATGCAATATTACAAGAGAACCAAACTATGACTTCAATTAAAGAAAACAAAGCAGATGAAATATATGAAGCAACACAAGAAAACATTACCAAATATACAGAATTAGTATCAGCTATCAAGAATTTAAGTGAATGCTTGAAAAATATTTTAATTGTTGAGAAGAATTTGGATATGAAATATATTAAAGAAATTAAAACAGAAAAACCTGAAGAAGAGATACCATTAGCTGTTACTGATGAGGAGACCAAAAAAACTGAATATATTTACACTTATGAAACAGCAAATAAGCATGCAGATACACTAACAGAAATAATAAACCTGATAAATTCATCTAATGAAAATATTGAAAAATGGTTAAAGAAAATAGAGGAAACAAAAACAACTGGAATAGATTTTACCAATTTGAATGATTTGAAAGTGATACAAAAAAATACAAACACATCTTCTTATGAAATTAAACCACAATCTATCACAAGCCTGAATGGTATGATAACAAATATGAGTACCAATAATGAAAATATTTCTAACTGGATTTCTAATAATACAATAGACTTTAATAAAACAGGCCAGGTTAAGGCAATGGAGAAAATTACAAATGAAACCACTAATGAAACTACATTTGATATTAAACCTAAAAATGTTGCCAATTTTACTGAATTTGTTGAAGCAACAAATAGTACTAATGAAAATGTTAATTCATTCTTACAACAATTAGATAGTGGAACAATTACATATCCAGATTTATTGGATGCATTTGGGTCTAATGTTTCAATGTGTCTAATAAATGAAAGAACTAATGAACCAGAAATTTGTAAAGTACAGATAGAAATTACTCCAATAGCAACTCCTTCTCCTCCTGATACAACACCTGCCCCAGAAGATACAACACCATCTTTTGTAGTTGACCCTGATGGAAACAATTATAAATTCCCAACAAAAGAACAAATTGATGAGATAAAAGAAAAACCAACATTAAAAGTTAACACAACAGGTATTACAATTCCTATTTATGTAGGGTTGAAATATACAGTAAAAGGCTTAAAATGGTTCAAAAATATAGTATACAATATATTATCAACATATTCATCAATGACAAAAAAAGTTCGCAAAAATATATCACAAGGACTATACAAAGCAACAGAAATATTTTTTAAATTAGTATTTAATCTCTTTTATTTTATATGGAATATTCCATTGAAAAGTTTTGCCTTTAAAGCTTTAAAGGGGGCAACAAATATTATCATAGAAATTATGAATCCAAATAATTTTGTTGATGAAAATATTGTAGATTACCAAGACCCAGACATTAAAGAAGTCATTGATGAATTAATTGAAATAACACCAATTCTAAGTCCAACCAAAATAAGTGAACTGGCAAAAGAAGGATATCAAAAAATAAAAATTAAATATACATCATTTAAATCTTTTTGGAATAATATAGGTCCAATGTTAATGGATTTTATGTCTAAGAGTTGGGAAATATATGAAAATATTATTAATGCAGGAAGTAAATGGATTGATGAAACATTTTATCCAAAATTTGGTGCTAATGGAACTGATATCTTACAAGCTATTTTTGGTTTAATTATTATGGGTATTACTCTAGGTATTGCTTTTGTCATAACATTTATTTGTATCATTTTTATAGGCCTAATATTTACTCCAATAATTAATCTCATGGAATATCTTGTAGATAAATTTACAAGAAATACACAAGGAATCCAATTGTTAGAAGACAATAATTATGATTTAGTTGACCCTGATGGAAATAAAATTGTGATAACACTAGATGATAACATGCTTGATATGTTCAGACAAAAATACAATGATATGGTGCTACAATATAAAAGTACTCATGGTGAAACAAATATATCAAGTGATTCATGTTTTACTATAGAAAATGGCCACCCCAATTATTATGTTAAGAGCAAAGATTTATCTACCAGTACAATGAAATTGCATGATAAGTATTATAATGTCCTACTAATTAAAATATCAGATGAAATAAAGAGTGCCATAACAAAAATAACTGATACAACAAAAATGTTTAGAATAATATTGAGAACAAATATTTTGTATGACACAGATGGAAATCTAATTAAAGAATTCTTCATAAATGTTAAAGATGGAAAGCAATATAATCCTGTGATATCAAGAAACCCAGACACTAACTTTTATTCTGTAATGAGCATTGGAGATGAAGATTTAGATGAGCCATCAATGAAAACTAGTTTTTATATTGCATTTGATAAGACATCAGCTGTTAATCCTTATGAACTTTATCATAAGGGAGAAATAAGTATACAATATTTATTATCACAAGATTCTTTGGTAGCTGTAAAGCCAACAATAAAGTGTGATATTATTGAAGCTGAGAATGCACTAAAATTATACAAAAATGATAACCTATACCTTTATTTACCAAATATTATTACTGAAGAAAGTTTAGAAATAGAGGCACCAGATACAAATAAAGTAGAAAAGGAATTCTACAAAATCATCTATAAAATACCCACTGATTATGTTATCCCTAATGGCCTAGAATTTAGCTTTAAAGAATTCTGTTTTGGTAATGAGTGGACATTAAAATGGAATGGTTCTGAATGGACAGATAATAATTGTCAAGGATTGCTTAGAGGTAAGGTATCATCTAAATTAAGAAAGGTCAATTCCAAACAAAACTCTGATGGTGCTATTGGTTGCTTCATCTTAATTAAAGACACAGAAACACATCACTCTGTAATCCCTGAAAGTAGTAATGGTTTATTATATGGCTTAATTGAAAATAGCACTATTGATACAACAATTTGGTATACAAATAGAGAAGAAAGTGATGACGGCGCTTTATATGATGTTGAATGGCTATTTGACAAAAAGTTAAATGGAGCAAGTTGTGAAGGATATGATATGTTAAATACTTATTTCACATTTGGTAATTTATCAAGCGGGAAATTTAATTACTTAAATCTTAAAAAAATAGCATTAACAATAACATTGAGGGGTTCAAGTATATCAAACACATTCACATTTGAAAGCACTGGAGTTAGAAGGACAACTAAAAATGATAGGGCCTACATTGACTTAAAACCAATGATAGATTGCATAGAACAGCTTGCTTATAAATGGGAAGACACTAGAATTAAATCAAGAGATATAGAATTATATTTAAGAAAAGATTTAGTTGACCCCATAGAAGAAATAAGTTGGAACCCTGAAACAAATCCATTTCAATATATCATTAGAAACCAATTTTATGAAATCAAACCAAGGCCAGATGCAGCTTCAACATTATATACTGATTTTAATATTACCTCATCAAAAATAATTACAGCTGATAACATTACAACAATGAGAAGTGATTTAAATGTTGTTTCAAATAATTATGATGTAATGAATTATGATGTATCAAAAATAAGAAAGGAAGTAAATACACTAAATACACAAATGGCTATACAAATATTGAAAACACAATATTTAGAACAAGCTGTAAATGCCATTCAAGTTGCCGGTGCAATAAAGCTTGCATTCTCTACCCCAATGGCTGTCTTGGGAGCAATTGGTTTGGCTGTATCTACTGTTGGGATTGAATTTGGTGTACATACCATTTATAATGGTAATGATGTTTCTGATTTAACATATGAACAATTACAAAATACATACCCAGATGCTGATACATCTAATATACAAAATGTTGATGCAGGACAAATTAATCAAGTTGTTGGTAGTATTGGTGCTGAGCCAGATTTATTAAATAGCTATTGGAATCAGTATAGAGATTTAGTTATGGATTTAGATATGTGGGATGGAAATGAAGAAATGTGCGATCAAATATTTAATCAATTAAATGAATTAGTACAAACAATAGATAGAGAATTCCCTGGAGCTGAATTGCCACCATGGGTTTCAGTAATTGTTCATGCACCAGATGTTCAAACATTAGCAGCTAAAACAAATAAAGTTTCTGACCAACAAATATTAGGCTCATTAATTAAATGGTGTGAAAAAAAGGATTATAAAAGATTAGATGACCCAACAAAATTTAAAGACAATTGGTTTAACCCAGATAAAGCAGTACTATCTTTATCTGCTACAATTGATATTTGTAATAGGATGAGAGATTCCATGAAGTTTCCAATTATGATATTAGCAAAAAATATGGAAGCAATAAATAATATTAATATGGATGAATATTACAAGAAGAGTGAAGTGGATGAGATGCTACAACAGAAGGATGCCATAATTGAATCACTAGCAAATAGAATTGCTGCATTAGAGAAGAAGTGTGCAAATATAGAGTAGATTAGGGAATAATTTTTTTAGAGAATTAAATGACTTCAGAGCAAGTGAAAGATACTACAACAAAATTCATTGGTGATATACAATTTAAAGTTGGAGATGCTACTAGGAAAGCAAGTCAATTGTTAACCCTAAGTGATTTAGATGGATATGTACAGACAGGCCATTTATTTAATGAAGTAGATGGCATACCAGAATTTAATATCAAAAATAATAATATACAATACGAGTCATTTGAGTCATCAACAACCCAATATCATATTCTTAAATTTGTTAACATACCAGAAGACTTTATGAATAAAGTGAAAGAAATAACAGCCCAAACAAATATTTTCAAAATTGTCTTGAGGAAGAATATAGTATATGACACGAATGGAAATTTAGTGAAGGAATTTTATATTTATGCCAAGGATGGAAAGGTTTATTGTCCCATGATAACAAAGAGTGCTAATGGATGCTCTATAAATAACAGCACAAATATGGGATACATCAACATAGCATTTGATAGTAGTCTGGAATTTAATCCATATACTTTATGGTTGAATGGTGAGCTGAGTATTATGAATGAATATTTAACAGATAGCCTCCAAACAGAGAAAGCAATAAAGTGCTCCATCATCAAAGCAGACAATGCATTGAAACTACATAAAAGTGATGTATTGTACCTATATAAACCAACTCTAACTAGTGAAGTCCAAATAGATGATAAAAAGTATTGGCTACTACAATGGAACATAGATGATAATTACAATATACCTAACGGCTTGGAATTTAAATTTAGTGAATATTGTTTTGGTAATAAATGGGTTTTAAGCTGGGATGGAACAAAATGGGTAGGTGATAATATACAAGGCCATATCAATGGTAGATTAGTTAATGGATTAAATAAGGAGAATGAACATGGAGAAGATGGTACCTACATACAAGTCAAGAGGAGTGAGAGGAACATGAAACTGATTAAAAAACCAGATGACTACTCTGTTGATAACCTACTACATTACATGATTCATGGAGGTAAGTGTAAAGTAGATTCTAAAGTAAAACTAAAGAGTGGTGAGATAGAAGACTTTTCAAAATATGGATTAGGATATCAAACAAGTAATGGAGGAACTAAGGATGGATATGATATTGAAGCCATAAGATGCTATAAAACAAATGGTACAGGGAGTGAATTAGATATTTCTAAAGTGGAAGAATTCTATCTTGATATCACTTTAGATGGAACAATCATAGCAAACAGATTTTCTATGAGACCAACTGGAAAAATATTTGACCCCAAGAGTGATAAGAAATGGTATTTCATTCATGGCTTATTAGATTCTTGTGAAAAGGTAGAGTACTGTTATGTTTCATCAACCCCTAATGAATCCAGAAATATTAAAATCTATTTGTATGATGAATATGTTGACCCAATAGATGAGGTCAATTGGGACCCTACAACAAATCCCTTCGAATATATTATAAAACAGCAATTTTATGAAGTGTATCCTAATCCTAATGCTGCAACAACACTATATACTGATTACAACATCACTAGTTCTAAAATTATTACTGCAGATAACATTACAACAATGAGAAGTGATTTAAATATGGTAACTAACAATGTAGATGTGATTAGCTATGATGTCCAAGAAATGAACACAACAATGGAAAGCCTCAAGGGACGAGTATCAAGAGCAGAAACAGTTACCCAACATTTGGAAGAAGATGTGGATAATTTAAGAATTGTTTCATGGACTGCATTAGCATTTGGTGTTGCAGGAACAGTTGGTAGTGTTGCATCAATTGGAATGCAATTAGCTCCCGAAGGTGTTAAATTCTTATCAAAAACTATTTCTGATACTGCATCTGGTCAAATCAAACAAAAATCAGGAGGGTTCTTACAAAGAATTGGTACAAGAATTCAAAAATGGTGGAGAAGTAGAGGTTATCAAAAGATAGGCGAAATGGAATTATTTGATATACCTTCAGTTGCCACTCGGTCAATTCAATCAACAACAACTGATATAACTCCTATTTTAACTTGGTGCAATCAAGAAATGCAACCTTTACCTGATGAAACTTTTGATGATGAATTTGATGACCCTGAGAAAGCTGTTTTATCAATTAGAGCAACAGAAGAAATGTGTAACCAATTTAGAGATAGCTTAAAGAAACCATTTAAATTACTTGCAGAAAAATTAAATGAATTAGAGGGGAATAATTATATTTCACAGAATGATTTGGTTAGGGATGATACAATAGATGTTGTTGGTAAATATGTCAATGGTGAGGTCCATTTAGAAGCAGAAGATGTTATCACAGATGGAACAATCAAAGCAAGGTTTTTGGTCCAAAAAATTAGTGAATACAATGATGTTGATTATGAAGAGAATATAGTTACTATAAATATTACTGGTGGGGCAATAAATTATCAAGGAACAAATGATTTCCCTAGCTGCACCATGAATGATTCACAGAGTGAACTTGGCAAAGCCAATAAGGTATTTATTATATCAAATCCAAATAAACTTAGGGTTGGTGGAATACAGATTAAAGAAAATACATGTTTGAGACATATGGAATTTACACTAAATGATTTAGCATATACTTGTGATATAGATGCATTACATAAGAAGATAGATGGGGTACAAGAGCAGATAGAGAAGAATGATGCCGCACTAGCTACTACATTAAATGAATTCCCAACTGTTGATGAAGTAAATGAAGCATTAGATGAATTGAAAAATAATATGGTAAACATGGATAACCTGTATACGAAAGAGGAAGCGGATGCAAAATATGCATTAAAGAGTGAAAATAATGAACTGAAGACAAAAATTGAAAATTTAGAGAGAGAGAACACAAATTTAAAGGCTACTATAGAAGCAATGAAATCAAGATTAACAGCATTAGAAAATGGTTCATATGTCACCAAAGATGATTTATCAGAATATAGAAAATTAAATGACATCTCATATCATAATCATCAAGAACTTTCTATAACAAATAAAGAAGTGTTATTGGATGATGGTGATGAACAAAGGAGATTTACAACATCTCATATACCATATCATGAGGGAACTCATTTAATTGGAAAATATACTGATACAGATAGTGTTGAGCATTCATTTGATATAATATTTGAGACCCAAGATGAAATCTCAGAGACTCAATATTGGAATTGTATTTTATTCCTCAAACAATCTGAAATCAGTGAAGAATTATATATTGATTGGGATGTAATGACTGGAGCAATTTTCATTTATGATGATTATTATGGTTATTATATTGGTTGTGAAATATCTTCTGCAACATTTGATGAGGACATTTCATTATCTACAAGCAATGAGCTGACCAACTACTATACCAAAGATGAGCTGACTAGATTTGGATTAAATGATGGCTATCAAATAAGACCTTCTGTATTTGAATTATCAATGGAAAACTTAAATAATATTAGATTTAAGTATGCTGGATCAAATGTAGCTGCTGTGTGGAATAGGCTTCATATATTTGTATTCAAAGATATTGTTGGTAAGAATCATTTCATAAAATTTGATTTTATTCACAAGCTAATTACTTTGGATAACAGTGTTAGTTCAACATATGAAATCCCAATTGACAATTCTTGTACTAATGCAATAAATATTACCTTGCGGACAAATGGTTTTGTTACAACACAGGAATTAGTTAGCAAATATGAAATATTCACCACTCAGCAAGTTAGCCATCAGCTAGCCAATCAAAAATATTAAAAAATAATTGCTCTTCAGCTGGATTTAGTCTCGGGTACATTTCAATCATGGAAAATATTTTTTTGTAGTCATTAATGACAAATGGAGGGATTTTTTACACGGGACGTTAAAAAATCACGCCATTTTATATACTACTTTTTGAATAGAGAACTTTTTGAATAGCTGGCTTTTTGAATGAGGAACTTTTTCTGAATGGAACTTTTTGAATAGCTGGCTTTTTGAATGAGGAACTTTTTCTGAATGGAACTTTTTGAATAGCTGGCTTTTTGAATGGGGTCCAGGGGCGGGAGCCCTTGGAGTAGTGGTAGGCTGGGGCATGCCAAAGCCTACCGTATACTACTCAGTCCGCCTCGAATCTCTGTTTCGACGACTTCTACGAAAAATATGAGCAGATCATGTCGTTGAAGACCAACTATCCCGACTCCCATCCATATATGGTCATTCAGGTCGTTGACGGTGGCGAGTCGTTCATTCAGGTATGAGTTGATTGAAGTAGTCTTGTATCGACTGCAACGCCAACTTGATGTTTTTGATGTCGTCACTCATCTCGGATATCTCGTTCTCGATAGCCATGAATCTCTGTTCCGTCTCCGAGTCGGATTTCGTCGCTTTCGGGGCTTTCTTGAGTGATAGCACACCTTTGATTCTCGTGACGCGATATCCGTTGATGTGGTACATCTTGTTGAGCTTGTGGGTGGTTAGCTTGTCCATCTCTTCTTGATGGGATTTGTACCATGAGTCGAAGTCGTTAGAGGTGTCGAACTCTTTGAGGTAGTGCGTGATGGGCTCAATTACTTTGACGTCCATGTTTGAGTCAACACAAAAATAGGTAAACCTTATCGATCGATTCCGAAACAGATCAATCATTAACAAACTCATTCAATCACCTCCGAAATGGGTGTGCCCGAAATCACGCGGACCCGAAATCATCGCTTACCTTGGATGGATAAGACGGTTGCCGAGGCTTCGTTCATGAGCTATCCAGTCATCAATCGCTGAACGCCCATTCGTTTTGATGTAGTTGTCGACCTTGTCTGATATCAAGACTGCTTTATCACCAGCTATTCCAGTGACTTTGCTTGCGACACCAAGAGCGTTACCAACCTTTCCACCGATTGCGTTACCGATGGTTCCCAATATGGGGGCTACCGTGTTCTTGACGACCTTACCGACTTTCTTGGCGATGGGAACTACTTTCTTGATCCCATCTACGATCTTCTTCCCGAGTTTTTTGAACCAGGTTCAGAATGCCATGTTTGTGGTGATACAAAAAAGTGATTTCAACGAGGTTAGAACCACATCGACAGTTCCGATTTTTTAGTGACAACCCAAATGACCTACCAGAACGCTCAATTCAAGAACTCCGGCAATGACGAGGGAGATGTCCTCGACTTCTTCAACGATACTCTCCGTAACCTCGTCCAAAAGAACGGAGGTGACAACACATTCTCTTTCGTTACCGAAGAGTTCCTCAACAAAGATGCTCCAATGCCAGTCGGTACCAAAACTCGCTTGAAGCTCACTCACTCAGGTCACACCATCAGTTAAATCGAGAAGGGATTCATCAACGCCACAGTCGAATTCAAGGTCAAGTTCCAGAACAACATCGCTGCTGACGCCATCTCTAAGGTCGATACAGAAGGGTTGAACCTCATCTTCGTCGGCTTCAAGAACTCCGTTGAATTCATCGAAGACTGTAGAGTAGTATATACTAGTCGGTTTCCGGTGGGGCTGGCACCCACACCGTCAACACGAACTAGTTAAAAAAGAAAAGAAAAATAAAAAAAAAGAAAAGAAAAAAAAAATATTTTTGTTCTCACTACTGCCCACGATCAATAAAACGGCACAGGGGCCCCATCCCTAATTCCCACCCACCCACCTCAAAGCCAACCATTTATTAAACGGCACAGGTACCCCACCCCACAACCGCCCATCTATGAAACAGCACAGGTACCAGCCCCGAGAATCTCGTACCTATTTCTTTCTATATGTAAATGTCATTTGTGCCACTCAAAGGCTTTACTAACGACTATGAGATACTGAATAGGTACCCCTTTACTATAAGACGTAAGAGTAATCATTTTATATGCAAAGATGCAAAACATATAAAGGGGTATATACGAGTATGTCTAAATGGCAACAACTACTTGAAACATGTACTTATAGCAAGACAGTTCATACCTAATGATGACCCACAACATAAAATAGAGGTAGACCATATCAATAGGAATAGGGCTAACTACCATCTAAGCAACTTAAGATGGATAACCCCAACAGATAGTAACTATAACAGGGATATGCCCAAAATTATAAATGCGAGGGCAGATTAGATATTTGGTACTCTAAGAACTCAAAGGCAAAATGTTCTATTTGGTCGATAAATTCCAAATCACCATCTTTCATAATTACATTAAGAATTTCAGGTTCGAAATACTCAGCAGCTAACTCTTTTATCTTATTAATTAAAATACCACATACACCCTCATTAGTCTCACATCTATAATCATAGAGGTAAGACACTATTTTATAGAGGATATTCATACGCTCTTTTATGGTCATGTAATAAGCCATTTATACAGAAATAAAAAATAAAAAATAGTAGAAGGTAGTTTATTAAATGAGATATAAGATACGTACTAACCAAAAGAAGTAGTTTATAAAGGTAGAGAAAATGCACACCCAGAGAGCCCAATTTGGAGGAGGGCAACAACATTCATTATTACATTCTTCTTCTTCATTATTAACCAATGGGGTATCATTTTCGATTGTTGACATGTAAACAAATGAAATGAACAATAGAAAAATATTTAGTCATTTCACTTTTTTCTTTGATGAATCTCGATAAGAAGATCCGATTGACCACTGAAATGCTCAACACTAAAATCATGGATGAAAAGCAAAAGCTTGAAGCAAAGATAGACCATACTGAAACTTACTTGTTTCTCCAAATTGATCAACTTAACCAACGACTTGATGAGGTTCTTAATAGGGCCAACCTACTATCCTTAAAACTCGATTCTGTCATTGATGACCTTGCAAAGATGAAGGTCAACGTTGATGATATCAACAGCAGCCTTGATAACCTTCATTAATAAACAACATCTTCTTCTTCTTTCTTTTATTTGATTTTTAAATGACAAGTGATGTAGGTACACAAACTAAACCTAACAATAAAATACAACTATTACAAGGTACTCTTAAATTTCGACCTAAACTAGTTGATAGAGATGTTGCAAGATTAACAAGAGGTTTGGGTCAAACTATATGGAAGTTCTCTAATAATCAAATAAATCTACAAAAATTATATGAGACATATTTAAATACTAGTATAGCTTTTAAAGACGTACTTGAATTTGCTAATAGACTCAAGAGAGAGAGACCAAGAGCAAAATTTACAGGTTGTGTGTTTGCGATTAAGAAAAATCAAGATGATAAAGATGAACATGGGCATTACATAACAGTATTAAAGCCATATCAATATACTCTCCAAGAATCAGATCAAGGTTTATTAACAGAGATAAAATTACATTATGATATTATCAACATAAGGATATCTCGAATGAAGACTGAGGAGGAAAAACAAGCAGCTAGAGAACTGAGAGAGCAGATGAAAGAAAGAACATTGAAAAGTGATAAGAAAGAATATAAAACTAGAGGTATTCAAACAGATGATATACCAGAATTGGCTCCATTACCCAGACCTCCAACTTTAAATCGAAATGATTATCATCTTAACCTTAGGAAAATCGGTAGGAACCGACCCACAAATGTTGAGCCACCAACAAGGGATCAAAATCAAAACAGAATTCAACTTTTACTTCAAAGTAGTACAAATTTAGACGAGGATGATAGACCTAAGAAAAAATCAAAACAACCTAAGACAAAATCAAAACGACCTCGTTCACCTTCACCTCCACCTCCTCCTCCTTCTCATTCACCTTCACCTCCACCACCTCCTCCTCCTTCATCACCACCTCCACAGTTTCCATCATCACATACCTCTCGCGGTACTAGTCCTCCTCCAAGACAACCCCGTATGACACCACTGAAGGCAGGAGAGTATACAGTAGACCAAGGACATAATAGGATTCATGATTGGAGGAGTTTAGTCAATGATGAAAATATAGACGAAGATGTTATTGATGACTACTTGAAACTTCTATATAACAAAGGAAAGAGATTGAATAAACAACCTGGTCAAAATGAGGCAGAGTTTGATAAAAAGAAAATATTGGTTTTACCTACTGCATTTTATACCCTCCTTTCTATAGCATATGAGACTAATGATAATGAAAAATTACTAGAACTGATGAAAAGTCCTATCTCAGGTAAACAGTCATTTTCACATTTCGATAAAGTATTTGTCCCCATTTGCTCAGATGGAGAACATTGGGTTTTATGTATTGTTCGATATCCAAAGAAAATAATCGAATGCTATGACTCTGAGAATAAGTCAATGGCGCCAGAGGTAAAGACACTTAATAAGTATATCAATATCTCAGCAACAGGTAAATTAAAAGCAAAATATTATGATGTACCTAGTCAAAAGAATAACAAGGATTGTGGAGTGTTTCTAATGGAATCTTGTCGTACCTTTTTGCATGAAGGAAATGGTAAGTTTAAACAACGCAATATACCAGATATTAGAAAGAGAATACTTCGAGAACTTCAAAACAATGAATTAGAAACAGGTGTTGTATATAAATAAAGACTTTTTATTCAACTCGAAATGGAATTACCACCAAGTGTTAACACTTTATATCCTAATCGAGATAATATAGTTAATGATGGTAATACACCTCTTCCAATCGAAACAGCCTACTTCCTTGAGGATGCTCAACATGATAAAGCTAAGTTTAATAGGTATTGGTTTAATTTCCCACCAGAATGGTCAACTGCAAACAAAGGGGAATCTATTGTTGGCGTTCGTTCAGCACATATCATTAAGAGAAGACGCAAAATGGAAGTAGAGATTGAAATATATAAGATACATAAGAAAACATATGAGTTTGTTTGTGGTGGAACATGGAATGATGGAACACTAAAAACAGACTATGTAAATGGTACGAATCATAAATATGGATTCTTCAAAGTCATTGATTGGGTGTCAATCGATGGAGATTTACGTGGATTTTTTGATGCAGTTAATCATGCATTCAAGTCATACATTAAAACTTCTTCATTAGACAAATTTGTTCAAAATGATGACAATATACAGGATAGAGATATACAAACAGATGGATACTATGATAAAAATGGATTTCATGAAATCATTTATACAGAAAGGAATAAAGCAGGGAATCAAAAATACTACTTTACCAATAGTAAGAATGAACAAGATTGGGAGTATACCGCACCATATATGAACTTTTTCAAACTTAAATCCTGGAATGATGATTTTGCAGATGTGTTTAATATAGGTAATGGCATATTTCAAAAAAAACCAGAAAAATATCAAACATGGAGTAAGGAAATAATATTCGATAATGTATGGGACAGACAATCATGCAAAATATATTCATCGATAGGTGAACAAGCATTACATAATTATATAGGAAATAGCGATGTTGAATATAGTCCTATTAAGTACTTCAAGTTAAACTCAATGGACCAAAGGTTTTGGATAGACTTCTATAGTGATGTTCATTATTATTGTCCAACCAAACTACCTCCAAATGATTCATTTGTTATCGAAATGCAATTCCTTCAATACAATAAGATGTTTATTTAAAAATAAATGAGTAAAGAAGAACCAAGCCCATATGAAAAATTATACAACAAAGCTAAATGGAAGACCTTGGACAAATACATTAGCATGGCAAAACAAGAGAATCTAAATGAAGAAGAAGCAAAGAAATACTTTGATGAAAGAGTTGTACATGATAAGAGAGTACCTAAAGCACAATTTATACCTATTGTATCCAAACATCCTCATGGTTATCGAATGGATACCTTCATTAATAATAAAGAGGCAGGTGGGTTGAATTATCTAATGTTCATCAATATCAACACCAGAAAAGCATATGCATATCCTATGAATTGTAAAGGAGCAAGAGAAGTATTAACAGCACTTCATAAATTTGTTAATGATGTACCTCATGTATATTCGATAACAAATGATGAGGATGCAGCATATTTATCATCAACAGTCTTAGACTTCATGAGAGAGAAGAACATAAAATACCGAACAACAACTGAGAATAACCATAATGTACTTGGCATTATTAATAGATTTATGAGAACCATAAGAGATGCTATTGGTGAAAATAGGTTTATTCAACCAAAGGAGATGCATGATTTGGTGAACATATATAATAACTCTCCTCATAGGTCTTTAGATAATAAAGCACCTAATGATATTACTCCAGAGGATGAAATAAAGTACATACAAAAGAATGCACGCATTAATCCATATCATTTTAATCCAGGTGAGAAGGTCAGGTTAGTACTCGAAAAAGAACCATTTGGTAAAAGAAGAAGTAATTTGTCCAATGAGTCTTATATAGTTGACTCGCAAAAAGGTAACCAGTTTGTAGTCAGGTCCAAAGATGGTTCAACTAGTTCATTCCCTGGATATAGGTTGTTAAGGACAAGAGACAAAAGGATTAAAGTAGCTGAAAGACTAAATGAAGGTAAAGAAGGTATTATTGAACGAATATATAACTTTAATGAAGATACTGGTAAGTATGATTTAAAATGGGAAGGAGTCGAAGGTGATGATGCCTTTGCTAGTCAAACTATTAGAGATGTAAGGAGAGGTAATCCATTAGTACTTGGTACAGCAGAAAGACAATATTGGTTGGAACAAAAGAAAAATTATGAACGACAAATTAAAGCAGGGCAAAAGGTTGAGGGCAAACCAATACCAGATAAAATTATGAAATACATTTAAAAATTTGTAAATGGATGAACCCCCAAATGCAGAACTAATAAATAAAGTAGAAACATTGATTAAAGAAACCTTACGGAAGAACATGAAAGAGATAGATGGTGCTTTGATTAAACCATTATCACCTGATTATCCTTTTAGTACAAATGGTATATACTTTTTAATTGGTAAACCAGGCGCTGGTAAAAGTTTTTGGATATGGAGACATATTATGATAACAGAGAGGTTGTTTAAACATCCATACTACCAAAAGATAATATTTTGCTCAAGCTCTGGTAAAATGGATAAAACAGCTGAAACACTTAATAAACAGATACAATCAAGAATCGATTATGTAAAGGAAAGAGAATTAATGAGTTATCTTAAAAGACATCTTCGAAGAAAGATAAAGTATTATGCCATTGTCAAATATGTATTATCTCGAATGAAAGAGACCAATGACGAAATGAGGAGGCTCATTGAGAAGCATCATTTAAATGAGCTCAATGATAAAATTATATATATAGCCAATAAGTTAGTCAAATATGAAACATCATCATATCCATATAACAAATTATTGATACTAGATGATTGTGCAGGTAGTAATTTATTAAAGAATGGTAATAGTGAATTTATCAAGTTGTTAACCAAGACAAGACACTATAATTTAACATGTATCATGGCTATCCAAACTATTCGATTTGTTCATATGAATGCTAAAAGGTTAGCAACAGATATCATATGTTATACAGGATATAGTGAGGAAGATTTTACTAGCTTGTTGCAACAAACAAATAACTCATTAAATACGAAGCAGACAGTAGCTGAATACTTACAACATAAAGAACCACATGAAAAATTCGTAATGAATATTTCTGCTAATAAGTACTATTTCGAATAATTTTTTATTTTTTAAAAATGGGAATTGATCCAAATTATTCTATATGGAGAGAGATGATAAAAGGAGGAATCGGCTTAGGTGGTAAAGTCTTAATGGGAGCTGCAGATAATTTTACAGGCGGTCTTGCAAGTAAATTATTAAATACAACAACAAGTGGATTAACTAAACATTCTGGTCTTATTGGTAAAGTTGCGAGAGGTCTTGGTGAAAATTTCTTGAGTGAAAATGCAAGAGGTAAATTAGCAAATATAGCCGACACAGCAATAAAGTATGTACCTGAAGGAAATGTGAAAACTGCCTTAATTTTCGACTTCTTAAGAAGCTAAAATTTTATTTCAAAAAAGTAGAGGTATTCATGTTAAGTGACTTAACGTCTTTTTGAATTTTTCTAATCTCATTATTTCCATCCATATTAAGTTATATGCATTCAAATCAATAATTTTTAATTGGTTGCTCGATATAATCATTTTAAGAATGTCTTACACTATCCCTTTCGGCCGTATGCCGTAATTGAAGATTTTTTTATCTAAAGTATTCAAAAAGTTGCACTTTTGCCGTGTGCCGTAGAAATTTTGTAAAATAAACTATTCAATGAACGACCAAATAGCCGTATTTTACAAAACCGCCGAAGGGCTAGTCTTACACTGTTTATTTTATAAAAATTTTAATCTGATATATCTTTAATATTTCATTCAATCTTTATGATTTTTGAAAATTCCAAATATATTTATATTAATACACATAAGATTAATTAAATTATTAGATTTTTCAAATTAAATTAGATTTACCGTATATAAAATAACTTCATAGCGCTTAGAATAACTACTGAACACTTCTGACTTTTTGAAAAGCAGTTCAGAATTGGTTGAATAGTATTATTCAAAAAGCCAATAGTGTTATTATATTAGACTATACTATTTGGTCATATATATATTATAGTAGAGGCATTCGGATGAAACTTTTTGAGATAATTTCTAGCGGTTTTCATTATTTGCAAAGCCAAACATAAAGAAAAAGATTACTCAAACCAATCAAATAAAGCAATTTTCAATCGCGCATTTACATCAAATGACTTCAGTGGGCAATTATATTGCATCGTTCTCAAAATCATTTTCAAACTGCTTCAAAATTCAAATCGAGCGAAGAAAAATATTCAACGAAAAGCAAATAAAACTGGAACAAGATTCATCAAAAAGCGAATAGGCATTAGCTGAGCGTAAGATAAGCTCTTCAATTGGAGATTACCTCTCTTTTAGTAGTGAATGATCTTTGAACATAACTAAATCCCAAAACAATGTGAAGAATTTTGTCGAATTAAGGCTTTTCTAGTTCAAACTTGTTACTTTTTCTCTTTTTTTTTTCTTATAATCTTTTTTTAATACTAAATTTTTAAATTATTACCTATTTTATTTCTTTTTTGTTTATTTTATTATTTTGATATCTTTTTTTCACTTTTGTTTTTTGTGAAAAGAGAATCAAGATTCAAAATGTTTATCCATTTTGAAATTTTGAGATATATTGAAAATCTTTTCTAAGACTCTTGAAAAAGTTGTTAAAAATTCAATGGTCTTTAGAAAAAGAATTTGTAATTTTCATAAAATTTGAATATATCTCTCAATAGCGTTCAGTAGTTATTCTGAGTGTTATGAAGAATTTTGAGATACGGTATTAACAGAAATAAAAAGAAATTAAAATTTTTTTGATATATAAACTTATCATATCTTTTTTTTCAGCCTAGAATTTTATATAATACTTTTCCATATAATATTTTATTATATGTATTAATGTATATGTTGGTGCTTAAGATATTTATACGCTTAATTTTGAGAAAAAATGGTTTTGATTTTAATGGCTTATTTTAATGGTGTAAAATGTCATAAAAAGGGTTTAAAAATATGTATTTCAAGAAATAAGAAAGTATTCAAGTATATATTTCACTAAACATATTTATTGTATTTTGAATATTATTGTATTTTATTTTTTATTGTAAAAATAAAATGATTAATCAAGATATTTTAATTGATTAATTTAAAATATATTAATTCAATATTTATTTTATTTCATTCAATATATAAACTAATCATGTATTCAAAAAAATGAAGGCCATTTCAATAATAAATCTTTATTCAAATTAAAATTATGAATTTATCTTAATATTCAATAAAATAAACCATATTATATATATATTAATATAATATAAACATTACATAAAAAATAAATATGATAATATAAATAAAATATATTAAAATATTATATAAATAAATCAGCAGCAATAAAAAATTAAATTATTTCAATTTTAAAATAATCCTTTGAAATATTACTCCATTTTCATTGAAATATTTTCTTTCAAAAGAAACAAATTTTGTTAATGATATTCAAAATTGAGAATTTATTTCTCTAACAAAAGTTCTCCATAGCCATTTAGTCATAGAAATATAATTTATATTAATATCTCGAAATCAAACGTATAAAACATTATATACTTTCTATTATAGCATAAATATAAAATATGTAAAATAATATTTAATTATCTATCAAATTTCTAGGCTAGATCTCTTCATGAATACCTCTAAAAAAGTTGAAAATTTTATAAATTGATAGCAGTACGATACAAATTTTTCAATTAAAAACGTTAAAATAATTGGGATAGAAACCAATTTGATGACTTATAACTTTATAAAGGGTGAGATTGTGTATAAATATATAAGAGGTAAAGACGAAATTTCTTTTAATTATGCTAACGGCAATCGTGCTTTTGTTGATATAAGAGAAGGAGTTTTATATGGGTATGATAAAGATAATAGGATGATAGAGACAAGAGAACTCAAAGATAAGGATGAGTTAGAGTTTTTGGAGAATTCCATAAAAGTCTATAAGGATTTAGAAAGAAAAGAAGTAGGTTGTTCAATATTTTAGTTTATTATTAATTCAAAAAATAAAATAAAATGAAACAGAATTTATGTACAATTCCCTCATCTGTAACTTCAATTGGAGATTCTGCTTTCAGAGAATGTTCATCACTTACACAAATCACAATTCCTTCATCTGTAACTTTAACTTTTTTGAAAATAATAAAAATTTATTTAATTACATGTTAATAGTAATTTTAAATCGATACAGTTGTTTTGCTTTTGTAAACAAAAATGTCAACCTCTTAAAAGCGAGATAAAAAAATTGTTTTAAAAGAAAATATATATCATATTTTATCTCTCTTTTAGATTGGTCTTTATTCGCATTAGAGAAGGAACTGTACGTATTCAAAATGAAAACTTTTGGAGATATTTGGCGAATGCGTTGTTATTGACGCAATTTGCATTTTCTCATGTGGAAAGAAATTTCAAAATTGTTTTCTCAATTATGAAAATATTTGATCATTCACTAAAGAATTTTTCTTTGCATCCAATTTCAAGTGTTTGAATTGACTGCAAGGCTATCGGCCAATTCAATTTCAATTAATTTGGTAAGAAGGTTTTATGATTTTATAATAACATAATATAAAACTTTATTTTGAGCGTTTGCACTTTTTAAATAAAAGATTAAAATTCCTGGGAAAAATGTATAAATTCACGATGCTAAAAATGTGCATGCGGTCATCCTTTATTTGGTAAAAATATAAAATTAATTATAAATAAATAAATATCAAATATATGAGAATAATTCCTTGGTCGCGTTAAGCATAATTTTAATTATATTCATGAAAAAATGTGAAAAATTTTGTAACAAAACAAAACATAGAATTCTTTCTTTTTAATTATCTTTTTGAATTGGATTTGAATTATTAAATGAAAGATTTCCAACCTAGTGAATCTGCAAGTTCTTAACTATTTCATGAATCCAGCTTTAAACCTAAAGAAATCCAAAAATAATCAATCCAAATTCATATTATAATTATCTCTAAAATTTGAATTAATATCATGATTAATTATTTTTACCTATATTAAACTATTTTTCAGTCTATTATAAAAAGGATCCTTTCATTGGAACCTTGCTTTTAATAATAATAAAAAAAAAAAACGAATAACCAACAAAAAAGTTTACAATTTATAATTATTTAGCATGCACTATATTAAATATCAATAAACAACTCATTGCAACATATATTTTATTATTTGCTTTCCGAAATAATAAATACAACTGATAAAAATTTTGGAAAAAAAGAGAATTTTCATATCACACTTCAAAAAAAAAAAAAAAAAAAAATACGATCATGTTTTGAATTTGTTGCATCTACTCTACTTTTTCCAAGAGTAATTGAGTTGGCCCATAGCCTGACTGATTTGAGAGTAGAGTTGACCATAAAATGGCGGTTATTCAGAAAATTCACTGGTTGTCTGAATTTCAGTTCAATTTTTTGAGGAGAAAGTTCTTTTTCGTTTTAAAATGATCAATTTTGTCAATTAGAAACTCATATTGCATCATCATAATAATCACATGAAAATGATTTGATGACATAAATTTCGTAAAATTTTTTGGTAAATCTTTATTTTTGAACTTTTTGGATTTTTTACTCTCAATTTTTTTGAATGCTTATTTGTCATAATATCTTTATAATTTTACTATTTAAGAAGTAAGTATTCGAGGTTTTTATACCAATAAACACCATTTCACAGCATTACAGGCATTATATGCTCAATAATGAAGAAGAAAAATAAACTTCGAATTGCAATTTCCAATTTTTATTAAAATCGTTGTCTAAATTTCCCTTATTTCCTGCTTTTAAGAGCATAATGCTGGTATTACCGATCCAATAAAAAAAATTGAGAGCAAAAGATGAAAAAGAAACCAATATTTAGCTTCAAATTTTGAAGAGATATATATTATCACAATTCTCACAAAAAGAACACAAATATGTCAAATGCGCTTTCACTCTTGGCTAATAAACCTGATAATTGTATTTTATCACAAAATTGGTGCAAAACGATATATTTTTTTGCTCATTAAACACAAATAATTGCTTTTCTTATTCAATGCATATACTCATAGTTTATGCTAGATGAAATACTGCATATTTTAATGCATCTAAATTTTCTCACCCAAAGAAATGCTAATTATTATTTCATGATTTTTTTTTCTCAACAGAAAAATCTTAATAAATTCTATTTATGTATATTAAAATATTTATAGTTTCTTCTTTTAGTATTTTATTTACTTATTTTCATGCTTTTTAGCTTTTTTAAAAAAATCCAAATTGAGAGGAAAAAATCTAAAAAGTTCAACTATTTGTGAACAAATATACAAAGAAAAAAATTGAGGGGAAAAAATCTAAAAAGTTCAAAAAAAAAATATTTACCAATTTTTTTTTAATTAATGTGACTAAAATATTTACAATCATTATTATTTTAAATGAATTTCTTGATTTTAGATATTATATTATAAATATCAATTCATATACAAATAAAAAATGCTATTGTTTAAGCAAGAAATCAAACCATTTAAGCTAACATTTGAAATTCCTGAGAAGAATGTCTCTCTAGAATCAGATCCAGAATTCAAATATGAAGATCGTTACAAATTTTAATTAAAATAATGATATAAAAATATTTTTGCAGAAAATTTATCAAGATATAATTTGAATGCATTTAATCTTCATCAAAAACATTTTATCAAATACAAAAATGTATACATATTACAGTATAATTATATATCAATTTTTTAAAAATAAATATCTTTAATAGTTTTAATTAATCAAGAAAAAAGTGTTTTTTCAATATTAAATTTTCCTGAACTTTTTTCGCATGAATAAATGCAATTCAAATTTTGAATTGCATTTTTCAAAACATTGAATAATTAAGAACATAAAAGGTCGAAAACAAATAAAATTTATGCAAAAGTTTGAAAAAGGCAGAAGTAGATCGATATCTCTGCCAATTGTTTTACATTACAATCAAAAAATAGCAAACTACTCAAAACAAAAGCAATATCAATTGGCCTGTCAATCATTTGAACAAATGCTTCAAAATCACGTCAATCCAGATGTTGTAACATACAATACAATGATAAATGTATATGTTAAAAGCCAAAGACTAGCTGATGCATTTGCATTATTTGATCAAATGAAACTATCCAATATCAATCCCACAATTGTCACATATACATCATTAATAGATGGCTGTGGCAAATATGGAAATTTAGAACGTGCGTTACAAGTTTATTCTCATGTTAAAAAGATCGGGATCACTCTAAATATGCACTTTTTCAATGCCATTTTAAATGCCACTTTTTTACAAGGAAACATTCAATCAGTTGAGATGATTCTTAGCGACATCAAGCAGAGTGATCTTCAGCCAAACATTGTCACATACAATACAATGCTTGCCGGCTATATCCGTTTTGAATTGCTCTCAAAAATTGAGAGCACAATTGAAAAAATGATTTCATCAGAAATTGAATTCAATGGAATCACACAAACAACGATACTTCAGGCGGTTACTCTCGTTCATGACGAAACCTCACTTTTTCAATTCATAAATGTCCTCAAAATTTCAAAGATAATTCCAACACAAATTCAAGTGACTCAATTGATAAGTGAACTGATCTCTAACCGTTTTTTAATTCTCTCAAAAGAGTTATGTGACCATTTAATTTCTATCGGCTGTCAAATGACAATTGAGAGTCTGTCGCTGATAATTGAATTGGCGGGCTTTTTTTCAAACATTGATGTAATTCAATGGTGCACTGAAAAAGCTGCTCAATTCAAATTGAATATGTCCTTTCAAATTTACTTATCACAGCTTTGTTTGTTTGCTCGCTTCAAGAATTACGACAAGTCTATTCAGGCATACGAACAGATCACTTTTAGTCATGAATTGATTCCTTCTCACATCAAGCTTTCTCTGATCAACTGTTTCCTGTGCCACGACGATGTTCAGAGGAGTTTGAATCTGGCAACAAAATGGATTTCAGAGGAGAACGATACGAATTCAGATTTGAATAAAAACACAAGTTCGAATTCGAGTCAAAATTCTTCTTTTTCACCTGATGATGCCGATCAAGTTTTGTCACTTTTCTTTGAAAGATCTCTGTTTAATGAGGTGATGTCAATCTCTCAAACAATTCGTGATCTGTGTGACTTCACTTTGCCAATGAAGTCCAGCAACTTCACTTTGTTGGCATCTATTAAAATGAACAGTTTTTCGTCTTTGATCTCGTCTATTTCTGAGTTTTCTCCTTCGTGCGATGTTCTCACTGAGATCATCAACAGTATTTCGCAGAACGACCTGTCACTTATTCCATGGAACACCTTGATTGACAACTTCTGTTCTTCTGTTGAAGCATCGAAGAATTCGAGTAGCGGTTGTGAACATTTGAGTGATTCATTTTTGAATTCATTTTCAATGAATAAAAAAAATTCTTCTTTAGGTAATATTGATGGCGGTTTGGGCGGTTGTGTCACTTTTTATATTGATATTCCATCACCATCGATTCTTTGTCAGTTGATGCGCGCATTGTGCCGCAGGAAGATGGAATGTTTCGCTTGGAACGCGTTCAAACGAATCACATCAATTGGCGCCAAAATGAATGAAGAATTGCTTGAACTTGCAATTCAATCAATTCAAGTCATTCAGCCAACAGATGAGAATGATGTTATGTACATAATTAACAGTGCTCGTGATGCTGGTCTTGATCTGCCAGAAGACCTCTACACAATGGGCGTTGATACTGCAATAAAAAACGGCGATTATTCAATTGCAATTTCAATGAAAAATGAGATGGATTCATTGAATTTCAAATTGAAAGAACCTACAAATACATTGTTCCAACAGAATTATGAGTACATAAAACAAGTCCTCCCTCCTCCACCTCCTCCTGTAGCAAAGAAGGCCAGAAGAAGATCAAGAACAATGCCAACTCCAAACGTGTCTTCTAGCTCACATTTCATGCTGCCTAATAAACCAAATGAACACAACATTTTCAGTGATTGCGATGGAATTGAAAACCCATCAGCATTGAATAATGAAGATGATGGAATGGATGAAATTACAAAACGTAGCGTAATAATGGTTTTGGGCGATATTTGATTTTTATATATATATATGATAGTTAAATAAATAGTTATTATGATTTTAAAAATTTATTTCATGTTAAATTTTATAATGATTCATCAAGCATTAAAAATGTTATTATTACCCAGATTTACCTTTAAATTGATATTTTGTAAAGTATTGAAAAAATAAATAGGTTAATGAAATTTAAATAATTTTTGTTAACCAAGTTTACTTTTTAAGATGAAAAACGTTAAAAAGTAATATCAATCTTAGTAATTAGTGATGATGATGGAATTAAAAAAAAAAAAAAAAATGAAATCGATCTATTGACATTAATAATAATAATAATGAACAGGCAATATAAATGTTTATTGAGTTTATTTAAATAATAATTCATCAATTTCTTTTTCTGTTTTTAAAATAGAATTTCTATCTTCATCTGTAATACAGTCAGAATTTTGATATTTTTTAAGTATTTTGATGTAATATTGAAACATTTCTTGTATTTCTTTATTTTGATTTAGATCCTTTATTTGCCTGAAATAAAGATCTAAATCTTGAAAATTTCTCTTCACATATGATGATTCAAGGTCTGGAAAATTAAGACAATCAAAAAAATTAACTTTTGATATCCCAAATTGAAAACATTGTTTTGCAGTAGTTTCATCTGGCAATGTAGAAAAAGCACATTTTATTTTATCTTTAAGGCTTCCATTTAGAATAATAAGTCTTTCTTGATCCTTTTCAGCTATTTTTATATTTGTTTCCTCACTGATTTCTACATCTGAATGCTTAGCAAAATATTTGATATAATAATATTTCAAAAAGGGTAAAATTTGAATTATCAATTTATTTAGACTTCAATTTTTTTCAAAGTATTTTAATTCAATTTTATTTCATGGATTGATAATTTTATTTGAAATAAACTTATCAATTTTTTTTTTCTTTTTCAAAAAATTAAAATATATTTTTTTTTATATTGAACATCAATTTAATCTTTATATTTAGGGATTATATTTATTTCCTTATATTTTATATTATATAATAATATTTCAAGTCATCCTGCATTTTTCATACTTAACTATGCTCTCAATTTTCTTTAATTTTTTTGTATATCAATGATTATATATATAAACTTCGATTTTTTGGTTGTTTCGTCAATACTAACATTATTATTATTATAACCCATAAATCTACATATTTATGTGAATTTATCTAAATTTGTTAATCATATGTCGACTAGTAATTTATGATTATTTACAAATTATTTGATATTTATTTGTATAAAAAAAATTAAACATATTGATAAGATAAATTAAATAAATTAATATATATATATATCAATTATGTCAAAAAGTAATATAAAATACTCGAAAATTTTAAGATAAATATATAATAATAATATTTCATTTTCATTCAATTCTTTTCTAAGAAATAATATTTATTTATCATAATATCTCTCATAAAACTCAATAAAATAATAATATTTTGACATTTTAAGTAATATTATATCATTATAATAATATATATAATCAAAATTTTATCAATATTTTCTCAACAATAATTATTTTATTCATCATTTTAGATTTTTTAACTTAATAATTTTTGTATACTTGACTGTTTAAAAAAATGTTTATAAATTTAGTCGTATCTTGAAATGAAAAATATTTTAATTTAAAATATTTAAATGTTTAACATTAAATTATTTTATAATTAATTATAACATAATTAAAATAAATATTTTTCTACAAATTTTTTTTAAGTAATGATCCCATATCAAACTGACCCAGAATCAATTCAAAGAACAAAAAAGCGTATATTATTAATTCTTGATAAATACAAAGCATCAAGAAGAGATTCAGCAAATAAAAAGAAAAAGAAAAGTAAAAATAAAATTAATGATTTTGTAATTGTACAGCCAAAAATGACAAGGGAGCAAAACCCCGAGATGGCTATTTCATCACGTCGTATTAAAAAAGATAATAATAATTTTCATCAATCTAGTCCTCCAGAAAAAGATATTTTATCTGCACCAACGCAACAAGTTTTAATAAAAAAAACCCATTTACATAAAAAAATTGAATTGCATGCTAACGATATGTTAATATTCCAAGGACAAAGACAATCAGCCCAAAATATAATTTTTAAACCAAAAAATCCAAAAGAAAAACGACAAGAAACAATTCGAGCCCCAAGAGAAAAGTATCAAAATGGATTAGATCAGTATGACCTTATGAAAAAAAATGATATTCAAATAATCCAAGAACAAAATATGCAATCATTAGCAACATATCGAAAATTTCATCAGAAAAGTAAAAGAAACGAGAATATCTTATCAAATATTCTACAAATAGAGGAAATGCAAGAAATTACAAATTCACCAAAAACCGTCAAAAAAGGCCAAATCTTTTTTAATTCAATTGCATTACCAGATTTTAGTGATGGCGATGATACTGAACTAATTGAAGAAAAATTGCCAATATTTTCCAATTTACCATTTGAAAAACCATTTATTTCACGTTCTTCTTTTAATTTTACGAAATCAACATCAAAAAACAATATAACGATAGATGTAAACCATCCAATTTACACTTCATCGTCATGTGGTGTTTTTATTTCGAAAGATGATTCGAATCCACCTTTTTATTATGCGATTAAATCGTCTTCTTTTGTTTCTCGATTGAAACGTGAATTTGACATTTATGAGCTAATAAATCGCCATCCGTCAATTATCACATGTTATGACATGTGGATTGATGAAGAAAAAGCTTTTTTACAGCTTGAACTCTCGCCAAAAGGGAGCATTAGAAAGAATTTATTTTCTTTTAATAACGATCAAATTTGGCAAATTTTTTCTCATATAATTTTTGCTTTGAAAAAGCTTCATTCAATCGGTTACATCCATCTTGACGTTTCTCCATCAAATATATTGCAGTGTCGTTCTCCTGACGATTCGTTCGATGTTTATAAGCTTTCCGATTTCGGAATGTCTATTCCTATCGGTTCTTTCGAAGAAGATTGTGAGGGTGCAGGACCTTATTTGTCACCTGAAGCACTTTTGTTTCCCGACACAGAATTTGAGGTTGGTCCACAGGCAGACATTTTCTCATTCGGCGTAGTGATGATGGAGTTAGTGTCTAAAAAATTGGCACCAAGAAATTCTGTCAATTATAGAGCTTTGAGAAATGGAAGCTTCGACTTCTCTGCTTTGCAAATTCCTGAAGAGTTTTCGTTTATCAAAAATATGATGGACCCTGACCCAACAAAACGTCCTTCTACTGAACAACTATTGTCAATGACGCCTGCTAAAAAAGAAATCGATAAATTAGTACTTTGCGAAGAAAATATTATAAATCAACAGCAAATAATTACAAATCAGATTCATAACCAACAACAACAAGAGAACCAAAATTTACAACAAACACCAATGAGGCAAGGTTCATCACAATTATTAATGAAACAAAGCTTATCACAGCCATCAATGAAACAGAGTTCGTCACAATCATCAATGAAACAAGGTTTATCACAATCATCAATGAAACAAGGTTTATCACAATCATCAATGAAACAAAACTCATCACAATCATCAATGAAACAAGGTT
This sequence comes from Tritrichomonas musculus, assembly GCA_039105265.1. Classification (NCBI taxonomy): domain Eukaryota; phylum Parabasalia; order Tritrichomonadida; family Tritrichomonadidae; genus Tritrichomonas; species Tritrichomonas musculus. The sequence goes on along the minus strand of JAPFFF010000038.1, from coordinate 826,597 downwards.
TATCACAATCATCAATGAAACAAGGTTTATCACAATCATCAATGAAACAAAACTCATCACAATCATCAATGAAACAAGGTTCATCACAATCATCAATGAAACAAGGTTTATCACAATCATCAATGAAACAAAACTCATCACAATCATCAATGAAACAAGGTTTATCACAATCATCAATGAAACAAAACTCATCACAATCATCAATGAAACAAGGTTCATCACAATTATTAATGAAACAAAGCTTATCACAGCCATCAATGAAACAGAGTTCGTCACAATCATCAATGAAACAAAACTCATCACAATCATCAATGAAACAAGGTTTATCACAATCATCAATGAAACAGAGTTCGTCACAATCATCAATGAAACAAAGTTCATCACAATCATCAATGAATCCTAACTCATCACAGTCATTTATTAAGTTACCACCAATACCAATAAAGCAATACATATTACAGTCACCCACAAGAAATGTTACGTTGCAATCATCGACGAAACAAAAACTACCCCGAATATCGATGAAGCAATACCTGCTGCAGTCTCCAACAAGAAATAATAGTTTACAGCCAGCAACCAAACCAAATTGCAATCAACTACAAAGAAAACTTAGCTTTAATGACTCTTCCGACGAGTACTTGCCAGGTAAAAATAAGAATGTATCGAATACTTTTTCCAACTCGTATGAATAATAAGAAAGACAAAAAAATAATGTAGGAATCGTTTTCTCCAATTTGGCGTTTTTTTTATCAAAATTAACCAAAATATTCTCATCAGCTTGCGAAAAAACAAAATTTTATTTACAGCAATCACCAACAAAACAAGATCAGAAACAAATAAGATCAAGGCTTTTATTCCTATGAAAGATTTTTTTCAAACTAACAATAAAACGAGAGAGCCAAACTATTTTAAATTCAATCTGTTTTGAATTTAAAATTTTAAGATGATGAGTTTGAAGAATCGTATTTATTTTCAAACATAGTAATTCAAGAAAAAGTATTTTACTGATTCATCTTTAGATAAATTTAAACACTGAGAAACATCGATATGTTACTGAATCTTCCTCATTAACAAAACAAAACCCATGATATATATAATGAATATGAAAAGTTTTTAAATATAATAAAATTGTTTTTTACTCTAACAATTTAAATTGATTTTTTTGCATATATTATGAAAGTATGAATTGATAAACATACTTCAACTTGGTTAACAATTTTCTCATTAACAAAACTAAATAACGATTTTTCACTTTTTGAATAGCATAAGTTTTTGTCAAATGGAAGCCAAATACTATGTTCAGGAGAAGAAAAAATTACAGAGCATTATTATCTTCTATTTTGAAGATGATTGTAAAGGCCAGGAAAATTTGGTAGAATTATGCAATATTATTGAAACTCAAGATTTTTTGAAGAATCATGAAGAATATGAAATATTTCTTCGTTTATTAAATAAAATATCCAAGAATCATCAACGAAACCCAGACTTCTTCAACAAAATTGAACAAATAATCGATTATCTCAAACCTAGTATCATTGAAATCTTTTCCAATACAGAAATTTTTAATATATTTAAAAAGAACAAGTTAATTCTTTTATTACTTTTTTCAAAGAAAATCATGACTATTGATAGTAATATATTTCATTATTTCAGCCAATCGATCGAAAATATACATTATTTTTATCCAGAAATTAAACCTTTTCTCAAGCAAGACGCGATAGACTTTATAGAAAAGAAATTTTCGCAAATTGACGAGAATATTTTTGTTAATTTTGATAAAAAACGTCAAATTGGAGAAAATGATTCTTATATTTGCGAATTGATTCGAAACGATTCTGTTAAAGAATTCATTTCTTATGTTAATCGTACAAATTTGCCTCTTTCGAGTTCAATTCAATCATCATTTTTCGAAACTAATCCATTTTTAATCAAGAAAGACAGCATTTCATTAATTGAATATGCTGCATTTTTTGGAGCAATTCAAATTTTCCAATACTTGCACATAAATAAAGCAAAATTGAAACCAGATTTGTGGCTTTATGCAATACATGGCAAAAATGGTGAAATAATTCACCTTCTAGAAGAAAATAAAATTAAACCAAGTCAATTTAACGTATGCTTTGCTGAAGCAATCAAATGCCATCATAATGAAATAGCGAGCTATATCCAATCGACTTATTTCAATGAAAATGAAAAAGCAAATTGTGAGGATATTTATCGTTATTTCAATTTTGAATTCATCCAAGATGAATTGAATGGATCATTTGATTTTAGTTACTTATGCAAATATAATTATATTACACTTGTCAAACTTCTCTTAAATACAAAAGGTGAGCAAATTTTGAATAACAATTTACAAATTCAAATTTTTTAAAAAATGACATTTTTATTGTTTTTATTTTTATGCATCATTACTACATTTGGCTGCTCAAAAAGGAAATTACAAAATTGTTAATTATTTATTAGAACAACCAAAGATTAAAATTATACCAAACCAATTCACAATGTGCTCAAAACTGACTGAAATAAAGCTTCCCGATTCATTGGAAAAGATTGAAAAACTGGCATTTTATCGATGCTTCTCACTTGAGAAAATATCAATTCCTTCGTCTTTGATATTTATTGAAAATTCTGCCTTTGAAGAATGCGTCTCATTGAAGACACTTACAATTCCTTCCACTGTTGCTGGTATCGGTGATTTCTGCTTTTTTGAGTGTCGTTCATTGCAACATATAAACATTCCATCATCGATCAAAGTGATTGGGAATTGGACATTTAGAAACTGCATCTCTTTGGCAGATATTTCGATCCCTTCATCAGTCAAAACAATTGGCAACTACTCTTTTGCTGGTTGCATCTCATTGAAGCAAATTTCAATTCCTGATTCAGTTGTAAAAATTGGTTGTTTTGCTTTCAACGGATGCACTAATTTGACTGAAATAAGCATCCCTTCAAATGTAACCGTTATTGAACCATACACTTTTGCTGGCTGTTCATCAATGATTAAAATTGAACTTCCAAATTCAATTGAATTAATAAAAGATTATGCATTCAATGAATGCACTTCATTAGTTGAAATTTCGCTTCCTTCATCAGTTAAATTAATTGGAGAATCATCGTTTTCTGGATGTTCATCACTTAAGAATCTATCAATTCCACAATCAGTTGAAGAAATTGAAGATCACGCTTTCTTTAATTGCTCATCATTGAATCCAATCGAAATTCCATCGTCTGTCACAAAAGTTGGAAATTTCATTTTTGACAAATTTTCAAATGAATACCAAAATGAAGAAGAAGAAAAAGCATCGAATGATAGATATGCCAAATATTCAATCAATGAAGAAATGTACCAAATGGAGCGGCAAGTTGGTATGAGTCATTTCGGACGATCATACGTTGTCAGCAATAAAATGACAGGGAAAGTTTATGTTGAAAAGTATGTGAATTTTGAAAATGGGGATTTGAATCATGACTTCATGAGTACTTATATTGAGAATGATATAAGATTGCATATAAATGCAAATCATCCAACATTCATCAAATTTTATGGATATTGGTATAAAAAAGCAATAGTTGAAAAAGTAGGAATGATTTCTGAATCATCAAAAGTTATTTATTCACTTGATGATCTTCTTAAAGACATCATAAGAGGGTTGTGTCCAGAAGGATTAGAAAACACACAATTACAAATAATTCTAATTGGAATTGCACGTGGAATGAAATATTTAAGTGATTGTGGTATGAATTCTAATATCATAAATCCAACCAAAATTTTACTTGATTCTAATTTTCATCCATACATAAATTGCTGTGATTTAACCAGATATTTCGGATCAAATGGATTTGATAATTTGAATATTCATTTAACTTATTATGATTTAACTTATACTCCACCTGAATTCTTTAAAGATTCATATTCTGGTGATGAAAAATCAAGTGTTTTTTCATTTGCAATGTTGATGTATTTTATATTAACATATAATGATGATTATATAGAAGCACGTAGGCTGAATAATTTTGTATTCCTTAATAGAGTTGTGAATGAAAATTTGAGACCTAGAATTACGAATGACTTCATTAATGAGCCATATCGTAATTTAATTTGCCAATGCTGGTCTCAAAATCCAGATGATCGACCAACATTCAAGGAAATATTCAGAAAGCTTGCTTATGATGATGATTACTACCTTGATGACGTTGACGTTCAAGACATAAAGAGTTATGTTAATGAAATTACCAAAAAATAATTTAAAATGATCAAAGTAAAAAGAATTCTCTTTGGAAGGTTTGAATAAACATTCTTCTTTTTTTTTATAACAATGTCTTTTTAATGAATATATGGGTAAAAGAAACTTCCTACCTCTTTTTACCAGTCCCCACTTAATTTTTTGATTTAAACATTCTTTTTTTATCATTTTTATCTATGATAATTTATGTATTCTATAAACAAAAAAAAATGATTTTTAACAAATATATCACTTTGTGTATATTGCATTAAAAAAGGAAGAAAAATTAATTAGGATATTTTTCAAAAGTTTTAACTTGAGGAATATCATATAATAGAATAATATGGCACTTGTTTTGGAGTTTTTTATCTAGAAGAAATGGAAATTGAATATGTTGGCATGTTTTCTCAACATTAAATGTTAATATATCTCAAAAATTAAATAACTTTAAGAGTAATTCGTCTTCAATATCTCAATATATATACATTATGTCTTGAACAATTTTACATTTTTAATTATGATCATTATTGATTATGTATCTATATATATAAAACCGTATTTTTTTGACGAGTCGTTTTGACAAACAAATGATCATATCTCAAATCCAAACCCTTCATAGAAGAGTGATGAAATATTTTTTATATTGCTATTTTTGACCTGATTTGACAATGGCTCTTTTTTCATAATGCTATCAGATGAGATATCTTTTAAATAATAATCATACAAATAATTTTTTGTTTTATACTCCTCATATACTTTAGTATATATTAAGGGCTGGTCCAAATGATTTTTATGAATTATGTTACATATCTTTTTTGATAATTCTCCTGATTTATCTGCTTTTTCATCAAGAAATTTCTTAATATTTTCAATTATACATTCATATTTTAAAAGTAAAGCTATACACAATAGGTTTTTAGATGGCGAAAACCGAAGATTAATTGAATTTATTAACAATTCAATTGCTTTTTCGATGCTATCTTTAATTGGATTTTCATAGAGGTAAAGATGAGCCAAATTATACATACAAACTTTATCATTTGTTTGTTTGATTGCTTCTCTAAAGTAATCTATTGATAATCCTAACTTTTTTTGAACTTCTCCATAAAATCCATGCCTGTAAAGAACTCCAAGGTTATTCTTGGCATATTGATTATTGAATGAAGATGCTTCTTTATAGTGATGAATTGAACTAGAAATATTCTGATCTATATACTTTCCTTCATGGAACAAAAATCCAAGTTCAAAATTGGCCTCTTTAGAGCCATTTTTCGAAGCCAACTGCAAAAATTCTATCCCTTTTTTAATATTTTTTTGAATACATATGCCTTTCAAATTAAATAAACCAAGAAAAAATTGAGCCTTTGCAACATTTTGATTTGAAGCTAATTGGAAGTAATAAATTGCTTTTTTCATATCTCTTGGAACATCTGTGCCTTCATAATAAATATATCCTAGATTGTATTGTGCATTTCCATTATATTGATTAGCTGCAAGTGAAAGGTAATGAATAGCTTTTGTTATATTTTTTTCGACAATTTCACCAAGATAGAAAATCAATCCAAGATAAGATTGTGCTAATGCTTCATTCTGATTTGCCGAAAGAGTTAAATAATGAATAGCTTTATTAATATTTCTTTCAATATATTGGCCAGTTGAATAAATAATACCCAATAAATATGATGATTGGGAATCATTGAGTTCTGAAGCTATTGATAAATAACGGATCGCCAAATTCACATCACGTGTAATTTCGTTTCCTTCAGAATATAATATACCCAAATTAATTAGAGAACAAACATCTCCATGATTAGCAGCAAGTTTAAAATATTTAAGTGCTTTCATTATATCCTTTTTACCAAATTTATCTGTGAGATAAATATAACCAAGATTATTTTGTGCCTTTGAATCATTTTGATCGGCAGCAAGTGTAAAATAATGTATAGATTTATCAATATTTCTACTAATAACTTCATTTGTAAAATAAACTAATCCAAGATTGTATTGGGCATTAACGTTATTTTGATTTGCTGAAAGTGTGTAATAATGGATTGCTTTTCCAATATCTCGCGATACATATTCTCCAGAGATATAAATATTACCAAGATAATTTTGGGAATCTGAATCATTTTGATTGGCAGCAAGCTCAAAATAATGAATGGCTTTATCAATATCTGGCATTATGCATTTACCTGTATAATAAATAAGAGCAAGCTCATACTGAGATTTGGTATCATTCTGATTTGCTGCCGACGATAAATAATAAATAGCCTTTTTAATATCAATTTGAACATATTGTCCAGTTGAATAAAAATGGCCCAAACTATATAGAGCATCAATATAATTAGCTTCTGCAGCTTTTGTTAAATAATAAAGATATTTTTCAATATCTTGGAATATATCTCTGTAAAGATTACCAAGATTATATTGCGCTTCCCTATGATTTTGATTTGCAGCAAGCGAGTAGTAATGGATAGCTTTACCAAATTCTATTGAAGATTTATTTTCTGTAGAATATATATATCCAAGAAAGTATTGGGCAGTAACTTCATTTTGATCAGCAGATAATGAAAAGTAATAAATAGCTTTTTCAATATCCTTTTCAATGTAATCACCAAAGAAATAATGTTTCCCAAGAACAGTTTGTGCAACAACATGTTTATTTTCTGAGGCAAGTGATAAATATTTAATTGCTTTTTTTATATCAATTGGAACATACTTATTATCTTGAAAAATTATCCCAAGATGAAATTGTGAATCTGTATGATTTTGATTAGCTGCAAGTGTGAAATAATAAATTGCTTTATTGATATCAAACTTCTTTTTATTTTGATAAAAAATTAAAGCAAGATTATATTGAGCATCAACGTTATTTTGTTCTGAGGAGAGCGAAAAATACTTGATGGCTTTATCAATATCGAATGATGAGCATTTAACATTAGAATATATTAATCCTAATTTATACTGTGATACTGCATTTTTTTGTTCTGCAGCAAGAGAATAATAATATATTGATTTGTTAATATCTTTTAATGAATATTGATCACCTTCATAAATTGTTCCAAGATAAAATTGTGCCTTTAAATGGTTCTGTTTTGCTGCAGAGTCCAAATAACTAATAGCTTTATTAATATCTTGCTGAACATCAACACCATTCAAATATATCTTTCCTAGTTCATACTGAGCATCAACATAGTTTTGATTTGCTGCTAGAGTATAATAATGAATGACTTTTTCAATGTCTTTTGAAACATATTGTCCTGAACTATAAATGAATCCTAGATTATATTGTGAAAATGCATCACCAAGTCCAGCCGCATTTTTAAAATAGTGAATTGCTTTATAAACATCTTCTGAAGATAACATATCATTATAATAAAGAGTTCCAAGATTGTTTAATGCTCCAACATGTTTTTGTTTAGCAGCAAGTGAATAAAAATGAATAGCTTTGTTAATATTTTTAGCCACATATTTACCTTCTTCATACAATACTCCAAGATTATTTTGTGCATTTGCGTTATTCAAATCAGATGAAAGTGAATAATACTTAATTGCTTTCTTTATATCTCTTGGAACAATGATTCCATTTTTATAAATAGAACCAAGACCAAACAAGGCTTCTGAATGATTTTGTTTTGCAGCTAATGTGAAATAATGGATGGCTTTGTTAATATCTTGTGGAACCAATATGCCTTCTGTATAAAGAGCCCCTAACAGATATTGTGATTGAGCATGATTTTGATCAGCTGCTAATGTTAAATAATGAATGGCTTTGTTAATATCTTGTGGAACTAATTTACCTTCAATAATGATAGCTCCCAGAGTATATTGTGAAATAACAAAGTTTTTATCAGCAGCAAGCTGTAAATAATGAATTCCTTCATTAATATTAATATGGTTGTATTCATCATCAAGATAAATATAAGCAAGATTATGCTGCGCTTTCACATGCTTTTTATTTGCTGCAAAAGAAAAATATTGAATTGCTCTGTCAATATCAATTGCCACATTTTCGCCATTCATATAAATATTACCAAGTTTGAAATGAATCTGAGGATTACTTTCAATTAAAGAATTTTTAATTAAGGAATGATAACTAGTATAAAACTCGAAAAATAATTCATCAATTGTTGGACGTTCTTCTTTTTTTTCACTGGCGCATTTTTTTAATATTTCTTCAAATTTCGGTTTTCTTTCATTTGCTGGTAATCCTTTATTCAATATTTCAAAAATCATTTTCCCAAACGAGTAAATATCACATTCAACGCGAACTTGGCCTGATTCATTTTCAGGTAATTTATAGGATGATAAATCTTTTGTATGATTATCGTCTCCTGAAATTTTGGATTCTTTTAACATTCTATCAAAATCAATTAAAACAGCATTTTTATCTTGATCTATGATGACGTTATCTGTTTTAAAATCACGATAAACCAAATTGTTTTCGTGAAGGTGCTGAATGGTTAATATGAGTTCGAATGCAATTGTTACTATATCAGTTGCATTATTTTTATTATTTAAAAAATCTGCGAGTGTCACTCCTTGTATGTATTCAATTATTAAATAATCAATGCTTGATATTTTTACTGTTCCATAATATGTTGGTAAAAGAGGATAATTTAAATTGCTATAATTTTTTTGTTCACGTTCAAATAATTTCGGAATATCTTCATCTAATGCATTGGGCTTTTTAATTGCATATAATTCTTCTTTTTCTATGTGATAAGCCAAAAAAATAAATGACAGAGTTGAAGAACCAATATTTCCTAGTTCAATATAATCATCTTCTGTCCAGGTTTCTTTAGTGGTTTGAGTATTTACATTTTGATAAAAATTTGTAAATTTGTCTAAACGGTTTTTACTCAATTTCTCGTAACTTTCAATTATCATATAAGCTGCTATACAATGTTTTATAACTTTCCAAATTTGATTCATTGGAGCTCTCAATATTTGGCGGAATTGAAAATTCTTGTTAAAAGAATAAATTTGATTATTTATTGTTTGATTTTGTTGCTTGATTTTTAATTTATCGCTTTGAACAAAGTTTATATCTGAATTGTTTAAAAAATAAAAATTTAAATTTGGATTAAAAGAGATTAATGTATCAAGCAAATGTATTTTTGTTTGCTCAATAATGATTATTGTTTGCTTAAAGCAAATAATAAAAAGCAAAGTGTTTGTATTTTCACTGAATTGATTGACAATTGCCACATTAGATTCTTTGAAATTAGAAAATATTTTTTCATCAGTTCCTATATTTATTTCTTGTGAAATGTGGACAAATGTAAAGCTCTTAACGATTCGATCCAGTTTTTGGTTTCCAATTTTGAAATTGTTTTCATTTAAATAGTCGACAAAACGCATGAAATTGTTGATCATAGTGAAGCCTGGAATAGAATAAAAATTAAAATTGAAAATTTTTATTTCTCAAAAACTGAAAATTTCCAAAAATTTTCAATAATTTTCCATATTTTTCCGAAGCATATAGGAGCACAAAAAATGAGACCTAAGACTTGAATCTAGATTGCCACCCTCCTTTTAAATTTAAATGAAAACAATCTCTCTTATTATATACATTCAAGTTTTGGATGACAGCTCTGTTTATTATTTTATTGAAATTTCATCATTTTCTGAGTATTTATTATTAAAGATTAGGAAACTTTAATTGTAAATCATGTTTTGGATGATTTCTTATCATTTATTTATATCTTTTTTTTTAAACAATTTTGAGAAATATGAGATAAAATTTTCAGGATGGAAATTGAAATTGAAGGTGGATTTCGAGTTAAAATTAATCAGAAAGACAATGCTTGTTCGGTTATTGAATCTCCCAAAACAACAGGTACCATTTTTGTTCCTTTTTTTTTTGAACATGAAAATCAAAGTTAGAAACTGTAATATTGATTGCTTAACATTTGCAAAAGACTCCGAAGTTGAAACATTTGAAGGATGTTGCTTTAGTGAATGCACATATCAAGAGACTCGAAATTCCATTGAGTGTCAAGAACCTCTTTGATTTGAGAGAAATTGAAGTATCACCAAAGAACAGCCATTTTATTTCGTTCAATAAAGACTTCCTTCTTGGGAAGAGCATGAAATCGAGTGACAAATTTGACGTTCTCAACTTTGCACGTTCTGACATCGAAGAAGCAGTGATCCCACCCCAAGTCACACGCATAAAGACAAGGTCATTTGATCACCATAAGAAGCTGAAAACAGTCAGATTTTCAACCAACTCAGAACTCAAGTGCATTGAAGATTATACATTCAGTTTCAGAAGTGTTGAGAGTCTGTCGCTGCCAGCGAGTGTCAAACAGAAAATACTTTTAACATTCACTTTTTGAGGTAATAAACATATGCATTTTATGTATTATTCTTTTTCTTATTATTCATTTTAATATTGAAACTCTCAATGTAGTTTATGCTGTTATTTTATTAAAAATCATTTTCAATTCAAAAAAATTACCATTTTTCCCCAGTTTTTTCCATTCAATTTTCTGGGGAAAAATTACACTTCCAATATATATATATATATAAAGATAAAATAAAAAAGAAATTGTTTATTTATTTAGCAATCTCTCGAAACTCTATTTTTCCGATGCCAAAAGATTGGCTATATCATAAAATTTGTTGAAAAACTTCATTGAATAAAAATAAAACTTTATCTCTTGCACTTATTCGAATACCATCGTTGTGTATTAAATGATCAATAATTTCAATATTTTGTTTTTCAATGGCAATACGAATTGGTGTCTTATGAATAACAATAATAATAAAAAACTTCATTAAAATATTCATTTTAGAATGATATTAAAATATTGTTTTAGTATGGAATTAAAATATTCATTTTTGAATGAGATTAAAAAATTTATTTTTCAATTTTATTAAAAAATTCGTTTTTGAATGTTATTAAAAAATTCCTTTTTGAATGTAATTAAAATATTCATTTGTGAATGAGATTAAAATATTCGTTTTGAATTTTATTAAAATATTCGTTTTAGAATGTAATTAAAATATTCGTTTTAGAATGTAATTAAAATATTCATTTTAGAATTTTATTAATTGTTTTGAATAAAATGTATAAAATGTTGACATCAATCTCTTGTCGAGTGAAAAGAAGTTTAACAATTTCGATGTTTCCTTTTTCAATGGCAATATGAAGTGCCGTCATATGAATAATAATATTAATAGGAAACTTCACTAAAATACTCGCTTTTGAATTTTATTAAAATATTCGTTTTTTGAATGAGATTAAAATATTAGTTTTTGAATTTCATTAGAATATTCGTTTTTGAATGAAATTTCATTAGAATTTTCGTTTTTTTTTCCTTTATTTTTATGTGTATACCCGTTACTGACCTTATTTTCCCATGTCAGATTTGAATTGAATTTAAACCGATCAAGGTCGATCAAATTTAAGCAAAAAAAGGCTAATTTTTCGACCTCACTGGTGAAAGTAAACTGTCACATCATTATAACGAGCTTTCAGATCATTTTTCTTATGCAAAGGATTTATGGAAAAGATAATAGATAAATCATCATTAAGACACCAAAAAGAATATATTATAATAAGACAAAATCATTATATTGAATTTTGATCGACATTGATTGGTTTAAATTCAATTCAAATCTGAAATGGGAAAATAAGGTCAGTAACGGGTATACACATTTTTATTGTTTTTTAAAATTTAAATATATAAATGGCAATTATCAATTGTTTATAATTGAATTGATAAATAGCCTGCCAAAATTTTTATCAAATTCATGATTGATAGCAACTTTAAAGCAAAATACCAAAACTACGTCAATCAAAAAAAGGAGCTTTATGATTTACTTTTGGAATACATCGAGAATCAAGAGGACGAGGATTTAAATTTGCAAAATTTTATCAAATATATTGAAGATTCAGAATTATTAAAAGATCGCGAAGAAACGAAATTACTACTTCGATTAATATTGAAAATCTCGAAATATCATTACCGCTCACCTAATTTTATCGAGAAAATCGAGAATCTTCTTTTACATTATCAAAAAGAAATCAAACAGACATTTTCAAATTCAGAAATATTTGAAATTTTTCAAAACAACAAAAGAATCCTTCTATTTTTATTAGAACAAAAAATCATAAACACGGATGATGAAATCATTAATAAAATCCTTGAAAAAAAAGATAAAAATGACACTAAATATTGTCACTTTTTCTATCCAGAAATTGAATCATTTTTGAAAGAAAAAGATTCGTCAAAAGTTGCATCAATCAAGCAGGAACTTTTGGATATTGATCCAAATATTTTTATCAGTTTTGAAGAGAAAAGAAAACTAGGCGAGAACGATTCATATATCTGCAGTTTAATACGAAATGATTTGGTTGTGGATTTCATATCACATGTCACTTTATCAAACATGAAATTAAGCAATACGCTAATAAAAGCATCGATATTTGAAACGAACTCATATTTGATCGAACATCAGACCACTTTAATTGAATATGCAGCATTCTATGGGTCCATTCAAATATTTCAATACTTAAAAATAAACGGTGTTCCATTAATTCCAGTTTTGTGGTTTTACGTTATCCACAGCAACAATGCAGAAATGTTTCATCTTCTTGAAGAAAATCACGTTTCAACGATTTTTCATGGATCTTATTCAAAGTGTTTGCAGGCAGCAATTCAATTTCATAACACAAATGTTGTTGATTATGTTTCAGATAACATTGTTAAAAAGAATGAGATATCACAAGAAGAGCACAATTCTTATGATGAAAATAGAATTAATTATTGCTTCCATTATATCAACTTTGCTTATTTTCCAAATGAAATTGACAATAATTTAGTTTTTTTCTACTTGTGCCAATATGACTATTATAATCTTGCTGTTATATTTCTTGAAAACAAAAAGATAGACTTGAATGAAACTGTCAATGCAATTACTTTTTTTTATATATTCTTAGTATGTTTTTTATATCAATATTTTTTTCATGTAATTTCAAAAAAAAAAAAATTTTTTAATGGAATTCAAACATAAATTTTGTTTTTATTCAATTTCAATTTTTATATTTTTTTTATAAATAATGCTCCACTTTTATATACACCACTAGAAATGGCTTATTTAAAAGATAATAAGAGCATTGTTGATCTTTTATTGAAACAAGAAAAAGTCAATAAATCAGAAAATGAAAAATTTGTAATAAAATTGTCAATTTCTTCTTCAAAGCAGAACATTGACAAATATGAATACGAGGATTTCATGTATTTAAGAGAAGTAATATTTGAACAACCATCGTCAGTTACTATATTTGAAAAAGGATGCTTTAAAAATTGTGTTTGCCTTAAAGAAATAAGAATTCCTTCTTCAGTGAAAAAAATAAAAACTAATGCTTTTCTAGATTGCAAATCATTGGAAAAGGTGACTTTTGAAGAACCTTCTTCTTTGGAAGTAATAAGCAATGAAGCTTTTAGCTGCTGTGATTCATTAAGGCAAATAACTATTCCTTCTTCTGTCAAATCAATTAAAAACCGTGCATTTTATTTTTGTCGAGCATTGGCCAAAATAAAAATTATGTCTTCCAACACAAAATTTGATCTCGATTCATTTTATTTCTGCTCAAGTCCAGAAATATTGATTATTGACTAATATTAACAATTTTTTTCTTAAATAAATTAATTCTATCAAGTACATTTTGATATTTTAAAGAATGTTTTATTTTTATAAAAATGTTGTGAAAAGATTCATTTCTTATAGGAAATTGAATCAATTATCTTTACTGGAATCATGAATATTTTAACTGATGAATAATTGAAGGCAGAAAAGTCAATAGATCTCAATTGAGATTTTTCTAATACTGCGATAATTTGTAAACCATTACAATGATTTAATTGGTGTTTTTAGTTGGAATTATAAAAGATTTAATTGGTGTTCTTGTAAACGAAAAAGTCCCAATTGTTAATAATTCTGATTTTTCACCAAAATCAATATATTTTATATTTCTCATGTAGGAATGGCTATAGCTGCTTATATAATAAATCTTGATTATTTATATTCATGTTATTTGAATAATTCATTGTAAAACTTTTCAGTTTTATTTTTTTAAATATTCCACAATGGAAAGAGATACATATGTATATGAATCTTTTATAAAAAATAAACCAAATATATCGTTTAAAAAAATATTTCTTTTATGAAATAAACATTATAATGATGAAATAAAACAATTTTTATGATTAAAATTGTTTTGAAAAAAAATATTTTTAATTTATCTTTTTAAATTAAAAGTATTTTTGGATTTTAATAATAAAATTAATGTTTAATTATTTTTAATATATAAAAATATCAATATATAAATTTAACGATTCCAAAATAAATTATTGTAAATTGATATTCAAATAAATTAAGTTCAAAAATAAAAAATTATTGTTAATTAAATATATAAATCTTATAATATTTTTTATTCAAGAATATTAAACAACAAAAAACTATATATTCGTTAGACAAAAAAAAATATGTTATTTTTCAAAAAAAATAATTTATCTTATTCAATTCATGAAAAAATCTTATGAAATTATGACAATTTCAATTAATTTTTGTTTAAATTTTATTTTTTCAAATAAAATATTTTTAAAATGCCTTCAATTGAAAGATTTTCCACCAATTATTCCACTTAACTTTTTCAATTCAATCTATGATCATTATTTGATATAAACCATTCATTTTCGTCATTTAATTTGAATTAATGTCGACAGTTAATTTGAATTAAATCCAATACACTATATTTATATAAAATGGGAAGAGTTGGGAGGCCAAAAAAGCATAGATCAGTCTGTTTCATTGAATTCAAAGATGATAATGGAGAGAAGGAAGCCTATGTTAGAGTTGCTAAGAAATTCGATCGTCTTACAAAAGATAATTATAAAAATTTTTTTTTGCAAAAAAGGATTGAGAATCCATACCAAGATTTATTTAATACAGATGACGAAGATAATGAAAAAGGTAATGATAGTGCATTCAAAGAAGAACTTATTAATGAAGAATTATCATTAGGCCAAGTTAACCAAAATAAAAAGTTAAATGAAGAAGACATGATAAATTCATTTGAAATTTTTGCACCATCAATTAAATATGACGATGATGAAAATTCATTATTTTATCATGATGTAAATTCATGTAAAACAAAAGATGCAAATATAGTCGATTTTGAAGAAACAATGTCAGATTTCATTATGACCAATGATGAAATATCATCAAGTTCTATATTTTTTTAAAATAATTCTTTTTTGATACTTTAGGCTGACTAGTTTTTATTTAAAAAAATTAAATGCAAATTGATGATTGTTTTATAACTATATATTTTAATAATATGCTAATTTTATTTGAAATGTAGTTTCTCTCTTCATTGAAATAAACAATAATAAATAATGATTTGCATAACAATAAAGCACATTCTTCGGTGGAATAATTGATGGAATAAAAAATAATAAAAAAATTTTTTTCATTATTCCACATTTAAATGAACTCATGTAATAAGTATTGATCTAAAATCATTCATTATTGTATTTATGTTGTTTAAATTTTTAAGTTTAAAATGAATTTGTAAAAATTATCAAAATAATTGTTTGTATATTCAATTTTTTTTTTATTCAACTTTTTTACATTACAAACATGTTGCAATTCATGAAATATTTATTTTCCAGACTTTGGTAACTTTCATTTAAAAGAAACAGCATTCAAACATAAGCCAGAAAAAATGTTTGATACAAATGCGCATATTTAATAAAAATAAAAATTATCAATATAAGTGAAAAACTAAAAAAATATTTTACATAAAAAATCTATCATCATAACAAAGTGCAATATTTATAAAAGTGAATGAATGATAGATATTTAAATGATATAACATGAAAAAATTAAGTTTATCATTTGTATGCAGTATATTCGTTTCTCTTTTTTTTCTTTTTCCAATTCACTGAAATATATATCATCTTTTTATTTTTCAAAATAAAAAAAAAAAAAAAAAAGCCAATGACGCTTCCAATTATTTTTTTCCATGATTCATAAGATAAATAGGTTGATACACAATTTTCAAATGCATATAAAGATAATTTCAATAAAAAAAATTTAAAAGTTGATCTTTCATGATGAAATGAAGATATTCCTGAATCTCAATTATCAAATCGCCTAAAATAAATATCTGTAAATCTGAATGCTTCCAAAAAACATTCTGGCAATATAATGTAAAAAATGAAAACTAAAAAAAAAAAAAAAAAAAAAAAAAAAAAAAATGCATTTTTAAAATGAAACAGCAATTGATAATTTGAATACCTTTTTAAAAAGTTTTTTTTTATCTCTCACAGAAAAAGTGTCAATTTATCTTGTGTCATGTAATTTTCAAATAAAAAATGTTAATTAGTATTTTTTAATTCATATTATCCTTTTTATTTTGTATCAATATCTTTTTGCTTCATAATAATACATTAGTTAACTCACGAATTAAAGATATCCTAAAGAAAAAATAGCAAAATAATCTTTTTTAGTAAATTAAACTAAACCCAGATTCATTATTTCTAATCAAGTTTGTTCCAAGAGGGAAAACATATCCCTCAAAAATTTTTGTAGAAGAAGGAAGTGATACCTGCACTAATGATGTACAGCCGTCGAAAGCATTACCTTCTATAAAATTTTTAATAAAAAAAAAAAAAAAAAAAAAAAAAAAAATGGGGCAGATTTTTCTAAATAATAATAAAATGACTACAATGAAGATAGAAGTTGATGATGAAAGCTTAAAAATCTATAATGAAATGAAGGATAAACACAAATATAGTTATTCAATCTTTAAATTTTCAAATGATTTTAAAAAACTCATTGTTGATAAGACTGCTTCCCCAGAGAAAACATCTGATGATTTTTTAAATGATCTCCCACCAAATGATGTTAGAATCGCACTTTTAGGCCGAGGACACACAAATCAAAAACTCTACTTTATTTATTGGGCACCAGATGCTGCGCCTATAAGAGTAAAAATGTTTCTTGCACATGTCTTATATGACATAAAACAAGTCTTTTCTACCTCTATATCAGATTGTGGTTTGCAAGCAGAAATAGCTAATTATCAGAAATAAACTATTTTTTATGCTCGTCAAAATAACAAAGAGTATGCTTTTTTCTTTTTAGAAAATTTTCGTATTTAGACTGTTTTTGGAAGGAAATCTTTTGTAAAATGTTAATCAATATAACTTTTATATTGGAGAAATTTGTTCTAATTGTCCAATAAGAGGATTTTCAGTATAGTTCTTTTCTTTCCTTGGTTTTTATTGATTCAATACGCTATTTATTATTAAATGAAATAATGAATTCCGAAGAATACTTGAACGCAATGAAGGATATCCAAGAAAATATACTGAATTTTCTTGAAGAAAAGGACAATTCAGAAGAAAATTTTATAATTCTTGAAAGTAAATTTAAAGATTCAAAAATAAAAGATCATTTGTATGAACTTTTATCTCTACTATATTTAATTTCCAAAATCGGAAATAACCGCCACCGTTTTCCCAACTTTTTTAGTAAAATCGAAAGAATTTTTCTAATTTTCAAGGAAGATATCAAAAAATATTTTCCAAATTCAGTAATATTCAATATTTTTGATGAATAGAATTCAAAATCATATCTTTGAATAGAATTCAAAATCATATCTTTCAATACTATCCAAAATCATATCTTTCAATGCTATTCAAAATCATATATTTGAATGGAATTCAAAATCATATCTTTCAATGAAATTTTAATATAATGTATATTTATAAAACAGTATTATATTTGGCAGTTGAAAAAGAAAATAATGAAATTGTGAAACTTTTATTAACGAATGACAAACTTGATATCAATCTTCTTAATATTTTTTTTTTAGTTTTTTATAAAATTTAAAATCAAATTTTTGAATGAAATTTTAAATCATATCTTTCAATGAAATTCAAAATCATATCTTTCAATAAAATTACCAGTTTGTGGAACCTACTTTTTGAGCGAAGCTCAAAAAGTAGGTTCCACAAACTGGAATTCTTTTCAATTTCACTTTTTGAATGCGCCTCTTCATTTGCTGTAGATTAGAAGCTACTTTTTCAATTAAAATATTAAAAAACGGATATGACAAAAAAAATTCTGAGAAATTAATTTTTTATTTATTTTCAAATTTAATTGTCGAAACTTCAGGAGATACACTTTGAAACCATTTAAAAGCAACTGTTGAGTAAATTGGATTTGATCATAGCAATTATTCTTGGCATTTGTTACGTCGAGGCGGTGCTCATCAGATATCAATATCAAGATTTTGCGATCCAAAGAGGAAAAAACATTGTTGATGGAAAAGAGAAGCTTATATAAGACACTTTGATGTAGATTCCCAAATCACTAGCATTAGAAAAGCAAATATAATATGAAAATAAATAAAAAATTAATTTCTCAGAATTTTTTTGTCATATTCGTTTTTTTTATTTTAATTGAAAAAGTAGCTTCCATAATCTACAGCAAATGGAGTGGCAGCCTTCAAAAAGTGAACAATTGAAAAGAATTCAAAATCATATCATTCAATATAATTCAAAATTACATCTTTGAAAGATGGGTCCCGACTCAATATGCTGGGACTTTTTGGGACTTAATAGGTTTTTTATTTAATCATATTATGATATGTTTAATTATATAAGATTTTCTTTAATTACACCGATACGATTATTATATATTTATTTATATTTAAAGATAATCATATTTTAATCTTAAAATATTAAATTGAAAGGAATATCATTCAAAATTTTGAGAGAAATTTATCATTCTATTTGAAACTTCTGAAAACTCATTCAAAACTGATCTTTGAATAGAATTCAAAATCATATCTTTCAATATAATTCAAAATCATATCTTTGAATGAAATTTTAATATAATATATATTTGTAAGTCAGTGTTATATTTGGCAGTTGAAAAAGGATATATAGAGATTGTTAAGCTTTTGTTAGCTAATGAAAAGATTAATATTAATATATTATATAAATCAGAAAATCATGAATTATATCAAAACAAGAGAGAAATAATTGAATTATCTCCATTACTATTCGCAATTGACCATAACCAAATTCAGATTATTCAATTATTTCTTTCAAATGAATTTATCAAAATAAAAGAAAATTTTGATATAAATAGCAGATCAATGAAAGCAATATTAGGCAATGAAATCGAGATTTTTGAGCAAACAGCATTATACATGTCTATTGAGAAACAAAACATTAATGCAATTAAGTTATTGTTGGCTAGGCCTGATATCAATATTAATGAAAAATCATTCCATTTCACAGGTAACAATCAAATGGAAGAGAAGGCAGCTTTGCATCTTGCAGTTGAAATAGGAAATCTTGAAATAATAAAACTTTTGCTTGAAAAGAAAGAGATTGACATTAATATTGAAGATAGTCATGGGAAAAAACCAATCGATTATTCTGAAAATTACAAAATTAATCAATTACTTTCAAAATGATTTTCTATTCATTTTAAAATAGCAATTAATAAAATGTCAACCTCTTGTAAATGATATTTTTTTTATATAAATATTTCAATTTGAGAAGTAAAAAAAAAATTTATTTCAGAATGAGCAAAGTTTTAAAGCCATTTCATTTTTTAATAATTTGTATTTTTCACTTGGGATTTGTTCTTCCAAAATAGATGAAAGCAATTGCAATTATTGAAGCAAAAATGAATAAAAGCAACCATTCAAAACGAAATTTAAAAAGAGATTTTTGTGAGCTACACATGACCAATTTCTTTTTTAAAGAATCAATCATCAATTTCTGATCTTTATTTTGAATCATCAAATCGCGAATTTCGTTTGACAGATTCAAATTTTTTATTGTCAAATCGTCATCGAAACATGGCTTATTATCAACAGTATCTTTCTTTTTATTGACAATATCATCAACTTTACTAATGACAAGTTTCTTTAATTGCTCCAGGCATTCTTCTTGTTGTTCTGGGACGAAACCTTGGGAAGAACCGTTGACTTCAAGGATGAAGTGATTTCCTTCTTTGTCAACAATGGCGTCAATGGCGAAACAATCCATTCCAGGAATGGCTTTTCTAACTTCATCGACCCACATTTTATAAGTCTGGTTCATTTCGACATTTTCTCGAATGTTTGGTGATCCGAAATTGACCTTCCAATTGAATGATGACCTTTTATGAGCACGATAATAATCGGGTGCAATAAAAACAATTCGTAGTTCATATTCAGAATCAATTAATGGTTCGGCTGCACAATAGTGGTTGTCTATAGCAACTATACTTCGGATATCTGGAAAATCATGATTGTCACGAATTCGTATTTTCCCATAACCTGCATGCGGGTATGAATACTTGATTACAAATGGTACATCTGGGGACGTTATCATCTCACTTGAGTCGGAATAATATGTTTGAGGAATTAATGGAAAATTTTTTTCACCGATTTTTTCTTGAATTCCTTTTAATATTCCAAATATAATGGGCCTCTCGAGTTCAAATAAAAGAGACTCAAAAGAATTAATCATCGGAATATTACCATGTATGAAACCATATAAAACATTTCTAAAATCTGGTGTTTCCCCACATTTTCTTCCAACATAGCGAACACATGAGCGTACAACAATTAAAGATGGTTTAATAACTCGATTTTTTTTCTGAAATTCATATTTAATTTCTCTTGGAGGTGAAATACATACAATTGGATAGTCAGAATATGATGATATTCCTATATCTTCAAAATTTGCTTGTTCAATTTGAAATTTATCTTTGCAGTCTTGGCATAATTGGTACCAATCTTCATTAAAAGGGCCTATAACAAGAACAACAGGGAGTTTTTTATTTTCGTTCATCTTGTAAATGATATTTTTTATATAAATATTTTTTCAAATCATTATTTGGGCAGAATTTTTTTTCAATTAAATTTGGTCAATTATTTACAATATCACCCAGAACGGTTAACATCAATATTGATGTTTTTTTCATTTTATAATTGGTCATTTATACAAATAATCGACTTTGTATCAATTTTTTTTTTTTCGAAACATACAAAAATACAGCTGTAAATGACCAATTCTATTTATATAATTTTTTTAAAAAAAAAGAATTATTTAGAATCATTCCAAAATATTGATAAAGATAGGCTTGTTATTCTGGTATCAATTATCAGGTTTGGCACTTTTTTTAACTCAGATAATCGATAATAAAATGCCATCGATTGGAAATTTTAATTGATGAAATCCATTATCAAGTATGAAATGTGATACAAAAAAAATATTCTTTAGAAATCGAATCTTGATTAATCGAAATTAATACCTGAAAAAACCATTGAAAATAGTATTTAATGGCGTAAAATATATATATTCTAACTTATTAGGTTAAAGAATCAGCTTTTATTAAATTTTATAACAGATATGTGAAGTAATCAGTTAAAAAAGATTACAAAATTTTGATACGTTAAAAAATTTTCAATATTGATAATTGATCTTTTATTTTTATTCATTATTGATATCAGAGATAAAATTTGTGATTTGATATTGATATCAGAAAAATGGATCAATTATCGATATCGAAAATCGAGACTTAACAATCCTAGATAAAGACAACCTCTTGATAACTTTAAAAATTAATAAATAGAATTTTTAATTCAATTTAAATTTTAATGATTCATTGTTAGAGACAATTAATAACTAGAGAATTCTATTTAATAGTTCCTTAAAAAGCACAGAATTATTTCTTTGATAATAAATGTATTATTTCTATATTATTCTTTTCTTTCGCTAAATCCAAAGCTGTCCATTTTTCCAAAGTTCTCTGATGATTACGATATATGTAAAATGTACATATATAATTAATATTAATTTTACGTTGTTTTAATAAAAGTTTCACTAATTCAGTATTTTCATTTTCAACTGCCAAAAATAATGGAGTTTTTTCTTCCAATATTTTCTTTTTTTCATTTAACATTTTTATTCCTGAATTAATGCTTATATGTCTATTTGATAATAAAAGTTGGTTTAGTGTCATATTTCTGTTGTTAATAGCAAAGAATAACGATGATCTTTTAATTATTTTAAATGAAAAAGTATAGCAAATGCATCCTCCTTCTTCTTTTATTTTTGAAATAGATTTCTTTTTGATATCAATTTTTGAATTTGAAAGTAACAATTTAACAATTTCAAATGTTCCTTTTTCAATGGCCAAATGAAACATTGTTTTTTCATAATTTTCTTCATAGTGAGTATTTGCAGTTGAACAATAGTCAACATAAATTTTTTTAATTAATACATTATCATTAACATTGACTAATTTATTTTTTAATAGTAATTGAACAACTTCAATGTTTCCATTTTCAATGGCTTCATGTAATAATGCTTTCTCTTCTGTTATTAAGATGTATTCATAGAAATCGTCCATTGATGTTTGAATTTCCTTATATATTTTAGTTGATTTGATTTTTAAGTCAATTTTTGATTGAGAAACTAACAATTGAATTATATCAATATTACCTTTTTGAATTGAGACATTCAAAATTGTTGATTTTTCTTCATCATAAAAATAAGTTGTATATTTTCTTTTTTCTTTTAATATTTCAAAATATCTTTTATCTTCTTTTTCATATTCTTTTTCTTCTTCAGAATATAAGTCATCTAACTCTCCATTTTTAATTGATATGGATAAAACAATATTAGTATTTTTATGATCAATAGGCTTGTAGATTGTATATAATTTATTTATATTCAAAGTTTTAGTGTTTTTTAGAAGAAATTCAACAATTAAGTAATAGTCATATTTACATAAATAATAAGGAATATTATATTCAAATCCTGGCATTAATAAACTGATTATATCATCTGTTAAAAAAGCAAAATTATAGTATTTCAAACTTTTTCTATATAGGAAAAAATCGTATATTTTTTCTTTTTCACAAAAATTATTTCTGAAATAATCTATTAATTCATTATGATGGCATTTGATTGCTTCAATAATAAGATATTGATATGAATTATTTAAAGTGCTGATTTTTTGATATTCAATAAAATGAATTATTTCTCCATTTTTGCCATGAATTGCATAAGGCCAAATTGATGTTGTCAACTCAACTTTTTGCTGAAATAAATATCTAAAGATTTGAATTGATCCAAAAAACGCAGAATATTCAATTAATGATGGATTTTTATTTAACAAAAATAAATTTGTTTCATATATTGATTGTTGAATTGTTGAAGATAATGATATGTTTGTTTTATTGGTATAAGTAATGAAATCAATAACTAAATCATTTCGAATAAGTTCACAAATGAAATGATCATTTTCACCTTTTTCTCTTTTTTGTTTAAATTCACCAATTGAATGTTCTTGTATTGTATTTTCTTGATTTGAATCTGCTTTAATGAATGGTTCAAATTCGATATAAAAATACTCTAGATATTGTTTGTTAACATATTTTTTATTGTTTTTTAAAATTGAATATATTACATTATCTGGTTTTAGGATTTTGAAATTAAATAGAATTAAAAGAAGTCGTTTGTTTGTGCTAAAAATATTGAAAATTTCTGAATTTGTAAAAAAAATTTGAATTGATTTTTGAAAGATTTTCAATATGAATTCAATTTTGCTGAAGAAATATTGTGAACGATGATAATGGTTTGAAATTGCGACAATAAGATATAAAAATGATTTTATTTCATATTTATTTTCAGAAATTTTGTTGTCTTTAAAATAAGAATTAAACAAGTTTAAATTTTCATCAAGATTATTTTGTTTTTCTAGAAAGTCCAGAAATTTTTCTTCAATATCTTTCATTTTCCGAAAATAAAATATAGGAAATTGTTCAATATCTTGTTGATTCATTATTAAAATGACAAAATCCTATTTATTTATGAAGTTCTCAATTTAATTCAAAGTAAAAATGGAAAATCTGCCCATTTATTAAATATTTGAGACCATTTTTCTAGAAAAATGGTTTAACGTATACAAATTTAACTTTTCCATAACTAAAAGGTGTCCCGGAATAAGATTTATTAAATCATATGTATTGTTGAAATATAATAGCTATAAAATAAAAATTAATATTTAATTCAGATAAGAATTAAGTTTAGCATAATTTGTTCAATTGATATAAATTCCAATAATATTTTCAAATTATTTATAATACTATATTACTAATATTAATAATTTATTTTTAAATGTAATAAGCTAGTATAAATTAAAATATTCAATAATATATAAAATTGATTTTGTATATTTTACAAATTATATTTTCAATTAAAAATCGGTTATTAAAAACCGCAAATACACGGATTAAATAAAAATTGGTATATTTTTTAATTGTTGTTTTAGAGTAATAAAAATAAAAAATAATTCTGAAGGTACTTTCAGAAATTTTACTTTCAAAAAGTTAAATTGTTTGTAAATTGTTATTTGTGGTTAAATTGTGCCTCGACTTTTTGAGAGATCAAATTGAAAGATTATTATTATTAGTTCGTGGTTATTTATTTTTTTTTTTAAATAAAATAAATAATTTTTTTACATTAAAAAGAAGGATCTTTTATTAAATTATGTAAGATAAAAAAGATGCATTTTTTTTAACAATTTTCCTGAATAAACTATTTCTATTCATAATACTGTGATCAATAATATAGAAAACATTTTTTAAAACAAGTTTTATGCTTCAAATGCCAAATAACATGAACATAGTTTTATACTTGTTTTTGACTGAGTGATGTGGCTGAAGTAAAAGAATTTTAACTTCTAAAAAAACTTTTATTACTTGGATCTTGTTTGTAAACATTGATTGGCATATGGACATTACATAAATCCATCCAAGAATATTCAAAATATAGATCATGTTTTACAAATGAAAACTGATATTATATAAATTTTTATATAAATTAATAATTATTTTTAAAAATGAAAAATAGCCATTTCAGATATAAAATAAAGATATAATTTATTAGTTTTTTATTATAACTACCAAGAAATAATAATAACACAAGGCTACTGGCTGCACAATCTCAATAATAATTATAAATATTTTAGTAGAAAACTTTATTATTAATATAATTTTTATTATAGGAAATTATCAATCTTTGAATTTGTTTTTCCTAGAAAATATATGATGACTCATTCTTTCCTATTTTAATATGTGAATCATAAAAATTGAAAAGATTTCAAGACATAAAAAAAAAAAAAAAATTGATTCAAAAACAAGACAGCAATAAAAATTGAAAAGAAACAAAAAATAAATAAGACAAATGATTTATTTAACCAATAATGTTTATATATATTTATAGATAATTAGTTTTTTATTAATCAATTATAATAAATAATATATTTAAAAAAAAAAATAATAATCGATTTAAAGATTTTAAGTCTTGCTTCAAGATATATTGTCATATTTGGGAAATCTTTATTGAATATATTAATATTTTTTCATAATTTTTAAAAATATTTTTTTTTTTTTTTAAATTGGAAAAATTTTTAAAAACATAATTTGGGTGGAGCTCAAAAAAATGGTTTTCATTTTTAAACCAAGTTTAAAAGTCCTCTATAAATCACAAATGTGATGTGAAAAACTGTAAAAAAAGCAATAAACTAAAAAAAACTTGAAACTTTTTCAATTAATTATAAGACTTTCAACTATGACACTTTTTTCTTATTATGCTTTTTATTATCAATCTTCTTTTAACCCTTCAAAATTGTCCGAATTTACCTGGATGTACGAAATGCAATGATGCACAAACATCTTGTTATTCCTGCAATACAAGCTTGCACTATAATTATAGACCAGATGGTCATGGAAAATGCACTTGTAATCATGATGAACTATATTATGACTACGGAGGCAGTTGTCAAAAAGTTTCATCAGAAAATTGCGGAACAGGATGCTCATATTGTTTTGTTGGTGCCACATATAGATGTGCTGAATGTAATACATCCAACTTTTTTGTAATGGGCCACGGTAGCTGCTATTGCGATTCAGATGAACATTTTGTATTGGGAACCGGTGAAGATGCAGATAAATGCGTTTGTAATGAAGGATACATATTATATAATAATTTTAGATGCACAGAAATAGAATACAGATGCAGTTCTGGATGCAAATCATGTTATGCTTATGATAGAACATGCATAGAGTGCAAAGATAAGTTCGAAAAAATACCTAGTAAGAGTAATCATTCTTGTTATTGTCAAGAAGGATACGTTCTTGATGAATACCAATATTCTTCTGACAACCGATGCCTTGATGCTTTTCCAACAACATGTCCAGAAGGATGCACATGCGATGCCAAAAACAAATGCATTGGCTGCAAAAACAATTATATAACTGTTTATTATGATGATAACGTTACAATCAAATCATGTAATCAAACTTTTGACTGTCCACAAGAAATATCAGGTACTTGCTCAAAATGTGATAAAGATGGAAATTGCATTACTTGTCAACAAGGATACATTTACTCTCATAAAAAGTCAAAATGTATTCTCAGAGATGAATCAATTGAATGTAATGAAAATGGTTGCTTGCAATGTAGTCAATCAAATAGTAGAATTTGTGAAGCATGTCCAGCCGGATATTATGCTGAATTTGTACGTGAATCTGAAGAACTTTACTGCACATTAAAAACAGTTGATCCTATCAAAATTTTATATATGGAATTAACAGATTCTAATGTCATAAGTAAATTAGAAGATGGCAAAGTAAATATCAATCTTAAAAATATTCAAGACCAAAAGAAAAGGCCGTATTATTATTCAGTTGATACAGATGACAGCAAAATAATTATTAATAATGACGATAATCTCGATTTTCAATTTCGCCTTCCTTATTCCAATAATGGAAGTCTTATAATAGCTAATGCAGATGGTTCAAATAAAAATCCTCCTTATAATATAAAATTGGAGGGGAAATATGATCTTAATTGCCAAACATCGCAATTATCTTTGGAAGGAAAAGGGGAAGCTACTTTAATCACTGAACAAGATAAGCTGGAAATTAAAAAAATAACAATTGTTGATAATAAAATTATTATCAATCATGATGTTGATGTTAACATCAAAGAGGTAAATATTCATCATAATGTGAACTCCAACAATTTAGAATTTATTCCCAAAGATTCTAGAAGTAATTTGAAAGTTTCCGTTAATACTTTAAAAGTATATCAGAATTCCAAAGTTCAGGTGAGTGAAATCAACGTAGATACGCTTATAGCATCTTCAAAAAGTACAGTAATTGCAAAGAGCATAACTGTTCAAAATCTAGAAATTAATGAATTAAGGACAGCAATAGATGGTTATTCTTCAAAAGTGCTAGAAGGAAACATTTCTGGAATTCCAAAATCAATTAAATTAAATGTTAATCACAATATTCCCTCGTTATCTAATGGACATATTTATATTCCATATTCATTGGATGTTGCTTATGGAACCAATGAAGAATTCATTGAAAATTGTGAAAAATGGGCAGAAGTCTACAATAGCAATCCCACAGATGAAATATACAATTATGCTTCTTGTTATATAAATGAAATATACAATTCCGCTAATTTAGAAATTGGCCATAATTACAAAGATGATGGTAATGGTGGAGGAAGTAGCACTGGTATTATAATTGGAGTTGTGGTTGCTTGCGTAGTTGTAGTTGCTTTGGTAGTTTTTCTCCTTGTCTATTTCCTTGTAATTAGGAAAAGGAAGCAAAATAAAGATAATTCATCTACCCAACAGGATGCTGAGCAACCACAAAATGAAGAATAATTTTTTTTTAAGAAACTTTGAAAAAAATTGATTATCTAAAGAAAATTTATTTTTCAAATAATGAACTAATATATTGGTCATTTTGTTTCAAATGATTTTCAAAAATAGGTTTTCATCATATTTAAACTAATGAGAATTACATCTTTAAATATAGATATCATTTTTTTTTCTATTGTATAAGTATAATATAATAGAGAAACTTTTTAAAAAAGTTTCATAAACTCTTTTGTTTTCTTTAATGTATGTGACAATCTTATCACGATCTTCTTCTGATAATGTTTATTAAATTCAATATCAACTTCTGAGGTATTAGAATTGTATTCAGCAAGTCTTCCAGGATGATAAACATCATTTTTGTTTATAATAAATTCAAGGCACTCTATTGGTCGTGGATTTCTCATGATAATTGAATAAAAAATAGTTTTTGGGAAAGAAAATATTTTATTGAAATTATTTTTTTTATAAGATCTATTGGTATGACTTTTAATATATATTCAAAATTTCATTATTTTTGGTTGAAGAATAAGCGAATTTGATGAAATGTTTTTGTCATGATTCTAAAAGAAAAAGATCATAAACCACACAATTTTTTTGAAAGCAATTCAAAATATTATTTTTCATTTTGATAAGATTATTTTATTTTTGAATGGTATTTTTTAAAAAAATAATTTGTCCCTACTTATCGTTCTACTTTCTGAAGACTCATAGAAAATTTGAGTTAAAAACTCTCAATTTTTTTGTGAATAAGGTATAGTGAAACCAAAAAAGATTGATGGAAAAAAAATTCAATAAGTGTTTAATACACTTTTTTGCTATCAAAAATTTGATCGTTTTCCTTTAATAAGTTTTGGTTTAAACCAAAACAAAAAGAGAGATAATTTTTCAAAATTTGGCCTTCATTTGACCCATATGAAGCATCCAAATCCTGAAAAATCATATGTCTTTTTGCTCCTTGGGAAGAACAATGTGGATAGCCATAGTTCATTTATGTTTTGCATATGCATTATAACAAATAATTAATGCCATATTTCATAATGGTTGGTAAGTATGAAAGAGTTTTAAGAGTTCGTTAATGCTATCAACCTAATAAAAAAATGAAGAAAAAAAAATTATTTAAATTCTGTGGATAAGAAAATTTCCTCTCAAATCTATCAATTTTTTTAATAATAATTATCTAACTATTGGCTCTATAATGCAATTATATACTTTATATTTTTAATATATTATAGACTTAACATAAAATATATTTATCATTGACCTGTATCTTTTTTTTGTAATAAAATAAAAGTATGCAAAATTTGAGGCGATTATTTTTTATAACTTTTTGTTTTATATAAAAAATAAACTATTCAAATCTTCAATCAATCCTTTTTTGTGGCACTATAATAATAAAAAAACTTAGTTTAAACGATTTCAATATATTCACAAAATTGAATGGTCTGGTTTTTGGAATGTAGTTTATTTCAAATATTTTTTTTTTTTTAAAAAAAGATAAACTTTAAAAATGTTTTATTTCCCAGTATAAAACATTCATTTGAAAGTAATAATGTATCACTCCTCTTTGCTCCATTTGATTTTTAACGTCTTTTTATCAAAAAGTTCATTTTTTAAAGAAAAAAACATTCTCTAAAAATTTTTCTATTTCATTAATTTAAATTTTTTATATAAAAATATTAGTTACAATATCAGTTATTTATAAATATATAAAATAAACTCAATATGTCTAGCTACATGCTGAGAACCTAAAGACTTTTGGTTCACCCTATATATACTATATAATGATATAAGTTTGGTTATTCTTCAAAAATTGGGGAAAAAAATTATTATTCGTGAAATGAACCTTGCTGTCACATGTGTGTACTCAAACTTGTCTGATTCGATCAGAATGACTCCATCGTCCCTCTTACCTGCATAGTTGGAAAAAGAGCTGTGAACATCATTGAAATAGAATATCGACATCAATTAGGTGAGAATCCATTAATCTAGAACTTGGTGCATTTTAGAATGGAATGTAGCGAACCCCGCCAGCACCGTCTGACTCTTGGATCCAGCCATTTGGATTCATGGTAAACTGCGCCGAGTTGATTCGCTTGGCTGTAGACAAGCATTCTAACCTAGAAAGGACTACCGATTCCTTTGAATTCTACCGTGTGCATACCATAGGCCAAATTAGGCGACTCATACATGTGATGGTACTTCTGCATGTTATCTCTACATGTGTTTATCTTTTTAAACGAAGTTTCCATCGAGGTAAAGATCAAAAATGGCATGGGTACTTCTGTATATTCCGTAAAAGGCGGACCCGAACCATCCAGTGCTTGTATAGCATCTCAGGCCGCAGTTGTTCGATTCTAACGATGTTATATCATTCGAATTGCGGCTGTAATCACCATTTTGCCGATAGTAATTAATTGAATGACAGCTTGAAGAAGCATCACGTGGTGGACATCATGTGATATCGACACAATGATCGAAACTTGTCATTCCAAATGAAACTTAGATATGTGCGCATATCTAAGCAATGCTTTTTATTTTGATCACATACCTGTTAGAAAATGAGCCAGTTAAAAATGTCAAAACACAAAAGCTTGAGGCGATGAATCATTGAGAATTTTTCTTGCCTGCTTGTTAATAGAATTAAAGTGAATGAAGAGGAAGAAAATAACGGTCTCCCGATATTTAATAAAACGTCACTTTTTCAATTCAAAGATTATTGTAAATTGGATGAAGAATGCAGAAAAATTCTTGATGATGTTGAAGATGATCCAGAAAAACAATACAAAGTTGGTGTTTCACTTATTGAAGGTCATGAACATTTCCCACAAAATACATAAATCGGTCTCAAATATTTGAAAAAGTCGATTAAAAGCGGTTATTTGAAATCAACCGTTTATTATGGTAAAATGTTAATTAAAGGTCAAATTATTCCACAAAATTTACTGAAAGCCAGTAAATTAATTCGACAAAAAATAAATAACGAACAAAGAGGAATATCATCATACTTGCTTGGCAGCATTGAAAAAGTGAAACAAAATTATGAAGATGCAAAAAATTATTTCATTGAATCAATTGAGCACGGTAATGATGAATCAATGTATGAATATGGTAAAATGCTTTATAAAGGTCTTGGAGTACCAATTGATAAAGAAAAAGCAATTGAATATTATAAACAATCCATTGAAAAAGGTAATTTAAAATCAATGTTTCTATATGGAAAAATGATGAAAGAAGGCGAATATGTTGAAAAAAATGTTGAAGAAGGAATCAGGTTGATACGCATGTCAGCAGCAAGTTATTACTACTCCCTTATGCTTGAAAGAGGCGATGAAATAGCAATTAATATAGAGGAAATGCTTCGATATCTGAAGTCAGCAGCAACAATAGGCAATATTGAATCGATCTTTTTAAGAAAGCTATTGATAAAGGTGATCAAGATGCAATGATTAAATATGGTATTTTATTATACCAAAGTAATAAAGATCAAGTAAATATAGAAGAAGTAATTGAATACTTTAAAAAAGCGTCTGATCTTGGTGATACTGATGCAATGGTTAATTATGCCATTATGTTATTGAAAAGAGAAGAAAAGCCATCAGAATCAACTAAAGAAGAAGCCATTAAATATTTCAAACTTTCAATTCAAAATGGTAATTCAAGTGCTATGTATAATTTCGCATATTATTTATTATTAGGTAAAAAACTAGATAAAAATATTGAAGAAGCTATTAATTACTATAAAAAGTCATACTATAAAAAAAGCCGATAAAGGTGACATTCAGGCAATGATTGATTATGTTTCAAATCTTTCGAAATGTGAAGAAGGTACATTTGACAAAGAAGAAGTCATTAAATATTTTAAATTGGCTGTTGATCTTAATACATTGAAAAGTATTTTTTCCACCAAAAATATTATTTAGGTAAAATTCGCTGTTGGTGGAAAAGCAAGGCAAATCAGAGCCAAATTTTGATCATAGTGAAGCTAAAAGATATTTGGATTTGAACGAAAACAAATCATTATAATAAATTTAATATATTATTAAACTTTTTATCCTTAATAGTTATAACTATTTGGCAAATAAGAAGTCATAATTCTTGTTTCAAGAAAAGCATTATTAGTGGAAGAGAAATAAAAAAGAGAAAAACAGCCCTTATCTAAATTTTTTTAAATAACGTTTCTCTCAAAAAGGCAGATTTTCAATATCGTTTCACTCAGGAAATTGTTGTTTGCCTTTAAAATTAGCTGATGGTTATAAAGATGGAACAGGTGTTGAAAAAAAATATACAAAAATGATTGAATGAAATAAAAAAGCTGGCGAACTTGGAAATTCATGTGCACTTCTCATTTTAGGTGATTGCTATCAGAATCGAACAGGCGTTGAACATAATTATACAAAAGCATTTGAAAACTCAAAATAGTCCTAAAATGTATGGGTATTTATTCACCAAAAGTATTTTTCCACCAAAAAATACTGAAAATTTGTGATAGATCCTTTAGTGATTGCCAAAATTTAATAAAACTTGAATATTTCTCAATTAATTCTTTGAAAATAGCACATTTTGCATTTTACTGTAGTAAGATACTTTTTTTTATAACTTAGTAAAGATTTGTATGAAAAAAAAATAGATATTTTGAATATTTATTTCAACATTCGAAAAGTAGACATAGCTATATAGAATTGATGTTTCGGTGTCAGACAAACTTCCAGCTCATTACACATTCAAGTAATTTGACATGAAAAAGAGCTAGAACAACTCATCGAATACATAATTCCTATTAATAATACAATCAAAAGTAAATTAAGAAAAAAATATCTTTATTATTATTTTTTTTTTAAAATAAATGGATGAAATTAAATATATGATAAAAAGATAATATATGTAAGGGAGATTGGTCTAAAGGTAGGGCACGCGCTCTGGGAGTGTGAAGGTTTAGGTTCGAATCCTAGGTCTCCCATTTTTTTGATAGTTTTTTCAAAAATTATCTTTCTTAATGAAAGTCTTTATTTAAATAAAACAGTTAACCATTTTCAAAGAGGTAGAGATTTTGATTATATTGAAATAACAGATGTAGAACTTACTAAAAAAACGTTTAAGCCACTAAAGTGACACTTTCTCAATTTTCTGAACCCTATACATATATATATATATATAGGTAGGGAAAAAGGTCGAGTTGCAGATCGAAAAAAAAATATGGATCAAGAGAAAAAGTTCGAAGTTAAAACGAAAAAAATAAAACTTTTTTAGAATGAAAAAAATTTTCTGAAAATGGCTCTTTTCCTGTGAGAATTTCAAATGCCATAATTCCAAAAGCGTAAACATAGATTGATGGATCATAAATGTTATCATCATTTAAAAATTCGTGAGCCAAATAAAGTGGCGTATCTGCTTTTCCTGACATGATTAGCTTGACTGAATTAAAAAGAATTTTATCTATTTTCTATTAATTTCAACCTGTAATTAAAAAAAAAAAAAAAATTATAAAGGAACATTAAATTTAATATGAATTTTATTTTCCTATATCTCTATAAAAAAAATATCAGTACTAAAGAAAAATAATATTAATAAATCTTCCTTTTTCATTCTAGTTTGTACACAAGAACTTTGTTAATACTAACATTTTTTATCTTTTGTGAGTTGTCTATATATTCGAATTAAATCTTAATGTCCTTTATCAGCTGCAAGTATAAAATATTTTATTGCTTCTTGTATGTTCATTTCGATTCCATCACCATCACGAAGCACAATTCCATAGCTGTATATTGATTCGATGTTTCCTTGGTCAGCTAATTCTTTTAATATTTTAATTGCTTCTTTTTTGTTCATTTCAATTCCATCGCCATTATAAAGCATAAAGTAATAATTGTGCATTGATCCCATGTGTCCTTTATCGGCTGCACGTTTTAGATAGTTTCCTGCTTCTCTTTTATTCATTACGATTCCATCACCATTAAAAAGCATATCTGCATAAAGGAACATCGAATTTAATTCTCCATTGTCAGCTGCAAGTTTAAAATATTTTGCAGCTTCTTTTTTATTTATTTGAATTCCTTCGCCATATCTAAGCATAACTGCATAATTATATGCTGAATCTAATTCTCCTTTGTCAGCTGCAAGTTTAAAATATTTCGCTGCTTCTTTTTTATTTGTTTCAATTCCTTCACCATTCTTAAGCATAACTGCATAGTTGAACATTGAATCAACATCTCCCTGATCAGCTGCACATTTATAATATTTTGCTATTTCTTTTTTGTTCGTTTCATTTCCATCGCCATTTTTAAGAATAGAAACATAAGAATGAATTGATGAAATGTGTCCATGATCAGCACCATTTTTAAAATATTTGATTGCTTCTTCTTTGTTTGTTTCAATTTCTTCGCCATGAAAAAGCATAACAGCATAATCTTGCATTGAATCCAAGTCACCTTTATCGGCAGAAATTCTGAAGTATTTGGCAGCTTCTGGTTTGTTTATTTCAATTCCTCTGCCATACAAACATGCAAGTGCATAATTACGGGCTGCACTTGCGTGGCCTTGATCGGCAGCATATTTATAATATTTCATTGCTTCTTTTCTATTAGCCTCGATTCCATTTCCATGTAAAAGCATATCTTCAATTGCACATTCTCCTTGTAAAAGTCCTTGATCAGCAGCAATTTGAAAGTATTCACTTGCTTCTTTCATGTTCATTTCAATTCCATCACCAGTATATAGCATTAAAGCATAATAAAAACTAGATTCAGCATTTCCATGATCGGCTGCTTGTTTTAAATATTCAATTCCTTTTGTCAAGTTAGCTTCAATTCCATCACCTTTCAATAGAATAACTCCCATACTAAACATTGATTTAATGTGTCCTTTGTCAGCTGCTAATTTAAAGTATTTAACTGCATTTTGTTTGTCAACTTTAATTCCATCACCTTTATAAAGCATAAATGCATAATCATACATTGAATCCACTTGGCCTTTGTCTGCTCCAAGTTTATAATATTCTGAAGCTTTTCTTTTGTCTTTTTCTATTCCAACTCCAAGATCATAAATTTCACCACAAATGTATAACATGTAATGACTCAATGGAGAAAATTGTAAAATTCTTTTTATAGAGAGAATTACTAGGGCTACACTTAAATATCAATTTTACATATTACTTTTTGACAAAAATGAATTGATAATGAGCACATTAATATTTTATTTATTATATTTTATATATAAAAACATCACAATGGGCGCATTTTTTTAAAATAATTTTGATTTTAATATCATATGAAACTAACCACAACTTCTTAAAAAAAAATAAACATGAAATACAAAAACAATATCCTTTATTAAAAATCAATACATTTTATGAATCAATTGATTGAACCAATTTCGCATAAATAATCAAGAATATCAATGTTTGCCTTTTCCAACTCGTTTCCTTTGAATTCATGGCCTGCTCCATCAATTACTGCTAATTTAGCATCTTTATAGACATTTAATGCACGTTCTGAATATGATATTGGGACGAGATCATCAGCATTACCATGAATAAGAAGAACTTTTTTATCATATTTGCCTATTTCTTTATATGGATCATAATTCCAGATATCTTGTGCATAAGGAATTCCTGCATCAATATATAAAAAGTAAAAATTTTGAGGAACTTCATATATTGTGTGGAACTTTTTGTGAAGTAAATCGGTCAATGAAAATGCTGGAGATAATAAAACGACACCTGATATTTCGCTTGGATGTTTCGCTGCTATAATAGAACTAACAAGAGCTCCTTGGCTATGACCTAAAAGAACAATATGGCTTGTATCAACAAAATCCCATTTTTGTGATTCATTTAAAACATCTTCCAAATCAGAGGCTTCAGTCATAACTGACATTTCTGTTGTTTTTCCGTTGCTTTTATCTCCACCACCGCCACGAAAATCAAAACTATATGTGGCAATTCCATGAGTTGCCAATTGTTCAATATAAGAATAATTCGAAATATATGAATCGCCAAGGCCATGTGAAAATATCGCAAGTGGGAAACGTTTTTGATCTTTTATAGGTATATATGCAATACCATATATTAATTTGTTAGATTTTTCAATTTTGATCTCTTGTTGTTTAAATTTATATGTCGGCAATTTCTTTATTTTAATCTCTTTATCGCTTGTTTCGCTCATTTTGTTGTTGAAATTTCAAATATTATAACAAAATGATAATGCATTCAAAATTGAAAAGAATTCAATTTTTAAATTTTTTATATCTTATGATATCTATTAAATATATTATGTATTAATCAATATTTGTTCATACATATACAATTCCAATAGACTAAATATGTTTATTATTTTTTAAAATATTTTTCTGGAAACTTCGCAAATCATCATAAGCACTCTGAATAGACACATCTGGAGGGACTTCTTTCATCATATGCAAAAATGATTTCATCATTATATTTGCATCAGTGTCATTAAGAACAGAGCATGGCTGTCTCAATCTCGAGCAGAGAATATTTTTTCCAATCTTCATTTTCGAAAAAGCAATTATGAAGATGCAATCTTCAGCAGGATGCGTTGAAGACGATTGAACCCACAAATCGTCAATCAAGTCATTATTGAAATAGTCAGATTTGAATTGGCCAATATTCGACATCTCTGGATATGCACAGAACTTGTGATTAAATGACAGTGAGACATCAAGAAGGCATTGATAAATAGCTAATGGTGTTACTTTGTTAATCTTTGATAGCAGATCTTGACGAAGAAGTTTGGCAAGCTGGCGTATCGTAACTTTTGGATCAACATTGAGTGCATTTGCAATAATAAATGAAGAATTTTGTGTATTGGAAAAATTTCTCTCATTTTTGGGTATAAATTGTCTTAAATTAATTGGAATATTTATTCCATAATTTGAATCAATTTGGCCATTTAAACTCATAATGGCAAGTAAATAGCTTGTCATGTAAGAATCTGTTAGATTCATCTTTGATTTGTAAAATTGGAAATCTGTGGCAGGACTTTCGTCTTCAATGTGTCTGCAAATTGATTGAATGCCTGGCTGTTTTTTTAATTCTTCATAATTCTTACTCCACTTTATTTTTGTAATATTGTCTAATGAATGGTTGGCTTTTATTATTTCATCTTTGCTTAAATTTTTGAGTTCATTTGAGAACATGTCGCATACAGTGAGTGGAATTTTGGATATTAATTTACATGGTTCGTCTAACAAAAGTTTATCAAAGGCCTCAACAATTAATCCACCATCACAAATCATATGATGCGCTGATATTGCAACTGTATTGTCATTGGCAGCAATCACTGATAAAGTTTTATTAATATCAAATCTAATTGAATTAACAAAATTGCATGCATCTCTCACGTTCTTTACACTTTTTGGAATCGGATATATTTCAATGGGATTTTCATGATATATCATTTTTGAATCTTCTACTTTGAGATGAAATCCAAGAATATGGTTTTGAAAATTTCGAATAATTTTTGGTATGAGATCTGGCTTACTAACTTCAACAGCAAATTGGCATCTTTCATCTAATCCCAAGAACATTTTTTCAAAACATGTAATTTCTTTGGATAATTGCCTAATCATTGTTTTAGGTATATGGTGGATGCGTGAAAATTTTTCTCTCACAAAATTAAATGCATATTCAATTTTTCTTAATCATTGAAAAAAAAAATAATCGGTAATAAAATGATAATCTGAAGAAATATCATTTAATTAAGTTATCCAAAGGAATATATGATTAATGAAAAAGATTAATATTTATTATTTATTATTATAAATTAAATGATTAATCGGGTACTTAAACACTTCACTTGAATGGTGGGTAATTACCCTACCCGAAAAAAATTGGTCGGGTCCATTTTTTTAGGTTACCATTAGAAGGTCTACTCATAATAGGTAGTCCAACGATAGAAATTTTTTTCATATGAATGAAAAAAAAAAACATTTAATTAAAAATAATCTATAAGTCATTTTATATATAAATTATATCTTATTTTAGAAAATTATCTATCAGGAGTCGAGAGTGCCCTTTTTAAATTTCTGAAGCTTTGTTTGAAATAATCAAAAACATTTTCCATATAAACAAAGAGAAAAATGATAGATTAAATAAACACATTTTAGATTAAAAATTAAGAAATTAATAAAATGTCGTTAAATAATGAAAAAAAAGTGAATCGTATTGTTTAAAATAAGATAATTCAATTTTTATTTAATTTGAATTCTTCGCTGTAAAAATATAAAGAAATTATAATTAGTGAATTTTAACATACAAAGAGTGTATTTTTAAAATTGTTGATAAACACATATTTCTATTGAGTAAGTTATTATATTTCATACATACTTCTTAACTATTATTTAATTATAAAAATCGAAAATTCTGAAAAATACTACAAATTGGTACTCGAATTTTCGATTTTTATAATTAAATAATAGAGGCATATCAACCAAAAAAAGCTCTCAAAAAGTGAAGGTAGAAAATAAGATAAGCCCAATTATAAAAGATTTATATAAAAAAGAAGAATGTATTTATGATCTTTGAAATTCAATTATTTAGTTTGTATAATAAAAATTAATAGTTTTTAGGTAAAAAAACGTCTAGTTTTCAAATAGCTGTGATATTAATCATATTTTATTTTATCCACTCTATAAAAATAAGTTTTTTTCAAGTTATAAATAAGACTTATTTATTCTTCTCAAATTGAAAGAACATTCAATTAATCTCTCTCAAATTGAAAAGCTATTCAATAAAGATTCTCTCAAATTGAAATGGTATTCAATCTTGAACTTATCAAAAATGAAAGAGTATTCATTTTTCAATATATCAAATTTGAATACATCTACTTTTTGAATTGAAAATATTGAGTCAAAAATGATGATTTGAATGAAAACTAAAAACTGTATAGAAGTTTTCGTTTGCTCAAGAGGAAAAGTTTTAATATGCATCATTTAAATCTTATATTATCATTTTCAAAAAAAATTTATCGAGTAGAATTTGGGTTGACATTCCTCTAGGAAAATTTGTTTAAACAGAGTTTGTAAATTTTAAAAAGGGAAATCTCGACTCCTGATAGACATTTTGGGAAAATAAATATACCAATATTTATAATTAATTTTTTGTATATAAATTATGATAATTTTATTACAATTATATAAAGAATTAATAGAGTGGATAAAATATATTCAATTATATAAAATATGAGAATTTTCTGAGAAATTTAATCGTTGAAATACCTATATCTCAATTAATTTTTTTGTGATTAAAGTAAATGCTTTTATCTCTTCTTTTTACAATTTGCTACTCTTCTCTTTCTTCCAACGAGAAGAACGCTTATGCTGACCAACGACCAGCCTCATTCAGCTTTTCCACAGGACCTAAAAGGCAATTTACCCTTTCTGGTCCTCAACTCAATACTGAAACTTCAAAAACTTCCCCTAATTCAGCCAAACGATTTTTAAAGTCAAAACAAGAAAGTCAATGGTATTATATCCATCCTATCGACGATGATCTTCACATTTTACAAAAATATGTTAATATTAGACCTGATGATGAAATTATCAAAAACACATTTGTTTTATATTTGACGCCAAATCAATTGGAAAATATATTACCGCATGCTTACATCAAATTATTAGAACCCATGGATAAATTAGAAATCATCCATCCAATTAAAGATATCGACAGTTTTTCTGTCACTGTTGCTCCAAACTACAATCTTCCAGCTGACAGCCCACTTTATACAATCACTAGACGAAATGGTGATGATACATATATCATCAAGGTCAATGGCAATGGCCTTAACGATAAAGAATTCAATGCTATGAAGCAAAAAGTTGCCCAAGTACTCTCAGGAATCTCAGGTGTCAAAAAAGTAACAACTTATTCAAAACCAGCGTTACAAAACCACATCAATATCGGTTATGTTCAGAAAAACTTGCAACAGTTTCGCAGGGACGACTATTCCAAGCTTATTATATTCGACAGGTATGTTCACAAACATGGCCTGACTGGAGAAAGTGAAGTGATAACGATAGAAGACTCACCGATAGATTTCAGACACCCGATGTTTCGTGACGACAAAGTTCAAATTGAGTTCAACAAAGACATGCCAAATCACAGGAAGTTTCTTTATTACAAGTGGGACGAAGACATGGATGCCTGGCTGAAGAACCTTAACCAAGAGGAGCACGGCACGCACACAGCAGGAACACTAGCAGGCAAGAGTATTGTTAGTGATCCAAGCCATTCAATCAGTCAACTTTTTGATGGTACAGCTCCAGATGCGAAGCTTATCTATGCCGGTCTCTACGACAACTTGACAGCACAAGAGCTTGAAGATGTTATGAATTCACATGGATCACGTGTATCGAGCAACAGCTGGGGTGACAGCGCTAAGTATGTTGACGAGTTGAACTACAAGTATGGTACTCTTGCCTTAAAGAATCCACACAGCATTTTCATCTTTGCTGCAGGAAACTATGCTATTTCTGGAACATTCAGTGTTATCGATCCAAGTGGTTCTAAGAATGTTCTTTGTGTTGGAGCCGCTTCTAATCCTCTCTTGAAGAACCAACAAGAATTCTCAATCCAGAGTGACACTGATGATTCGATTCTCATCTTTGGCAATTTTGCAACCGACTTGAAAGACTTCGAGTTCACTTCCGATTTCCTCGGAACACCGGACAACCAATCTGACTTTGTTGCAGTTAACTACAAGACCGAAGATGAAGGTGGCAATGACACAATTGCTTGCGAGCAAATGAATGGTCCTTATATTGCTCTTTTTTACGGAGAAAACTTTGAGGCAATTTCGAACTTCGTTAGTTTTTGTCAGGCTCCTTTATCGAAGGGACGTTTCATCACAGATGACGTTGCAGGTGTTGAGAAGCTCTTGAAGAGTGGATCAAAGATGAGGGTAAGAATGAATGGAAATCCAACTGAAGTCAACGAAATCAAGAAACTTTCAGTTTCTTCAGTTGGTCCAGGT
The DNA here is from genome assembly GCA_039105265.1 of Tritrichomonas musculus. Lineage (NCBI taxonomy): Eukaryota > Parabasalia > Tritrichomonadida > Tritrichomonadidae > Tritrichomonas > Tritrichomonas musculus. The sequence goes on along the minus strand of JAPFFF010000038.1, from coordinate 785,601 downwards.
AACAAAGGCATCATGAAGCCAGACGTTTCAGCTCCAGGTGAAAACATCATCAGTGCCAAGTCTTACCTTGCAAACAGCTCATTTATATGTAAAGATATCAACGATGGCTGTGGCCTTGTATTCAAGTATGGAACCTCAATGTCAACACCTATAGTTGCTGGCGGTGCAACACTGATTTCACAGTACTTCAAGTCTGGAAAATGGATTGAGAAGACTGAGTTAGATGGAGCAACACTTAGAGCACTTTTGATCAACTCAGCACGACATCCAAAGGGCGAGAAGACACCGGAAACATTCCTCGGACATGGTGTTGTTGATTTATCTTCTGTTCTTCCACTTGAGAACGATTTCGGTGTCCAAATTCCACGTCAACCAACCCTTCCTTCTGTCAATGAGAACGGGCATGTCACTGCAAAGATCGACGTGAAGTCTGCCAAGGTCGAACTTCAAATCACAATGTCTTATCTCGACGTGATGCTCGAAATGAGCTCTCCAATTCCTCTCACTCGTGATCTAGATCTCGTTGTTGTCTCGCCAGATGGTGAAATATTTAAGGGCGACCATTTAAATGACGGCGACACTCAGCACTTCTCTACAAATGAAAAAGTCATCATCCGCAAGAATGAGTTGAAGGTTGGAACTTACACAGTGCACGTGTTTGGAAACAAGTTCCTCGACTCGAAGCTGAAGGATGCTGAAACAATGAAGCAAAACTTCTCAGTTGTCGCAACAGGAGACATTGACAACAAGTACATCGAGTTTGTCGATTCTACTGAATCACCTTGTAAAGAAGCTGACGAGAGTCATCCTGGTTACTGCAAGTGCAAGTCGGATGAGATCGGTCCAGTCTGCCAGGCAAAAGTTATTCAAGGAAAGCTTAATGAGAAGATCGATGTTGAACTCGAGCCTCGCACACTTTATCGTGTCCAGTTCACAAGCGACAAACTACTCGATACTCTCACTTTCTACGCAGACTACTACGTAGCAACAAATGCACAGCTCTGGTTGAGCCAGACTTGCCACTTGACGCCACACCAGTACGAATCTGTCGAGAACTTCGTAATCTACGAAGAATTTGCAAAGACAGTAAACATCTCTGATCACGTCGGTAAAAAGACACCTGAGCTCTGCGTGATGATCTTCGCAAACAGCGACATAAAGCACCAGTACCACATCATGGTAAACACTTCTGACGTTCAAGCTCCGACTATAGAGCCAACTAAAGAACCAACAAGTGAACCAACTAAAGAACCAACTAAAGAGCCAACAAGTGAGCCAACTAAAGAACCAACTAAAGAACCAACAAGTGAGCCAACTAAAGAACCAACTAAAGAACCAACAAGTGAGCCAACTAAAGAACCAACTAAAGAGCCAACAAGTGAGCCAACTAAAGAACCAACTAAAGAACCAACAAGTGAGCCAACTAAAGAACCAACTAAAGAGCCAACAAGTGAGCCAACTAAAGAACCAACAAGTGAACCAACACAAAATCCACAGCCAAGTAATGATTCTGAAGACTCTAATGGAAAGAAGAAACGTTCAAAGATGCTGCTGATTCTATTCATTGTGGCTTGCGCTCTAGGAGTTGCTATTATAGTATCAATTATCGTAATAGTTGTCCTTTGTGTTAAGTCAAAGAGTGGATATGCCAAAATGTCAATGAAGTCGGAGAACCTTTCAAGCTCCGAACCACTTCGCTCTCCTTTATTATTCTAACAATAAAAAAACAATTTTTTTTTTTTTTTTTTTTTTTTTTTTTTTTTTTTTTGTAATTTCAAGGTGGATTTTTTTTAAAAAATTGTTTAAAAATACTGAAAAATGCTGTAATAAGGAAATACCCCATCATTGTTGATTCGCACGATCAAGAAAAGAATGAATCATTCTGGAACGAAGAAGAAGATGAAAAAGATGTTGAATTAATCTTTGATGTTTTTAAGAGACTTTATATGGAATTTGAACATAATTAAAGCATATGCATTCTTTTTTGGAGATGGTAAAACAAATCCAGCTATTTTATTAGAATATTGTAAATACAATTTGTATAAAGCTATTAATCAACTTCAAAATCATGAACTTGTTGGAGTTATCTAATGAAACATAATCATTCATAGAGATTTAAAGATGGCAAACATTCTTATTATCTTGAAAAAACAATTGGATTTATCAACTTTCACTTCAATGACACATGAAGTTGGAACAATAGCTTACATGGCACCAGAATTCTTCAATTACGAAAGCCAGTACAAAGAAAAAGTTAATCTTTATTCGTTTGGTGTTGAAATGTATTTCATTGTCACAAAAGGCCAAATGCCTAAATACAATCCAACAGAATGTTTTGAAACGGCTACATTACCAAAAACAAATTGTCTCGATCAATTATCAAAAGATGCTTGTCAAAAAAGACCTTCGACTTATATTTCTCTCAAAGGTCTTATTTGACCATTCAAAAATTGCATTATCAAAATCTCTTCCACCTAGATATCTGTTTCCTGTTAAATTTTTGATAGTAAATGATTTTGGTGAAATATCTAGTAGGGATAAATCTAAAGTTCCACCACCGAAATCGCAAACCAAGAAATTATTATAGTGACAATCAGAATTTGAATCTTGCATATATGAAATCGTAGTAAAAAAAATTGAACTACTTGAAAATCCAGCTGTTTCCATTGCATTCATTAATACTTTTCTTTGAATTGTATTAAATTTGGCAGGACATGTAACAACAACTTTCACAATCCCGTCTTTTTTTGCCGGTATTTTTATAATTTTAAATGATTATTTTTTTTTCAAAAAATTGATACAAATATTAATATTTTTTGAGAAATATAAGACCATATATTAATACAAATCGCTTGATGTATTGAAAAATTAATTATCTGAGCCACATATCCATGTACCAATTTCAGATCAATCTAAATAACTATGAATATTAATTGGAGAGGGAAGACCTAGACGTATAAAAAGAGCAAATGCGTCGAACTTTTAGACAGAAATAGGAGAAGAAGGTTTTGAGGCGAATCACATTGCATCGTGCAGCAAATGGTGATTGGTAAAAAGTTAAAAATGAATACAAAAACACAATAGCAATTCATTTTTATAAAAAAATAAAATCGTTTTCTAGTAATGATGTATTTGAATTAAATTGAATATACACAGGCCTTCGTAGCTCAGTCGGCTAGAGCATCGGACTTTTAATCCGAGTGTCGCGGGTTCGAGTCCCGTCGGAGGCATTTTTTTGTAATAGTTTTTGCAACACTTTTTCTCAGGAACTCCTTGATCTGTTACCTTCTTTAAATACTCATTAGTTTGAGTAAATCATTCTCTATCGTTAGAAAGTAAGCTAATGATATTTTGCCAAATATCAATCAAATAAGTGACTTTTATGAACTTAAATAATGATTACTAAACAAAAAACATTTTTTTTAAAATAACATTATATAGGCACATCTTTCCTTTTCGGCTATTTATTAGTTAAAAATGTTTTTGATTTATTATTTAAACTAAATAATAAAACAAATTGTGGTGACAGTTATAGTAATATTTACGGTTGCAATAGATGCAAAAAACCATATGCACTAAATAATAATCTTGGCAAGTGAGAAAATGTGTGATCAGATATGTAAAGGATTGTGTAGAGATACAAATGAATATAAAGAATGATCCAACTGTAAATATCCAAATTACTAGTGTTGTTTTGCCAACAATTTAATATATAAAGAATGCCAATCACCATATTCCTTAAAATGAAACTTATGAAGAATACATTGGAACTCATAATAAAAGATGAAATTAATGATAATCGAAGCACTTCTTAAAGAATTATGATTGTATTCTTCAAGAAAACCCAGCTTCAGCTGAGATGGATATAGATGAAACTGAAAATAAAGAAGCAAATAATAAATTATTGAAAATACATATGAAACTTTAAAATGTTTTTTTTTTTTTCATTAATGATGTCACCTCTGACAGAAACTTTTAAAAAATAATTAGGATGTCATCACTGAGATTACATTGATTTGATTTGCAATCATGGAACTTTATTTAATGCTAATAAAAAATTCAAAATGGAATAAATTCAAAGTTCGAAATCAAATAGATCGTATCAGAATGAAATCATTAGTTTTAGTGAAATTCCTTTTTTAAAAAAATGGTATGCTGAAAAATTCACAATCAAAAGTAGTTGAATTGATCATAGTCAGTGATAAAATAGTTTAGAAAAAATTGAATGATAAGTGTAGATTTCCATACTACTTTATTTCCCTGAACAATGATTGTAAAATAGGAATAGAGGAAATTGTTGATACTAATGGACATGAAAACTTCAAAGTAATGAGAAGTGCATATAATAAACATGGTAATGGGTTCATCCTCCTTTACTCAACTAGTTATAGTGATTTTTTATAATTATTTGCAAGAAATACCTCCACCACCATAACAACAAAAAAAAGGAAAAGATTTTTACCTTTTTTAAAAGAAAGCATTGCGTTATATATCGCGCTATATATGTAAAGTTTGTCCAATATTATGATAGTAAGATGAAATTAAATAAAAAAGGTCAATATATATTAACAAATACGCGATACCTTCCTTCATCATTTGGAAATATTTCTGCATATATGAGAAATAGAAAGAAATCATGGCAAACTACTGATCCATACAACTCTTACAATCTTCTTTAGTAAACATTTTTATTTAGTATTTTTTTTACTTTTTTTGTCCAATATTATAATAGGAAACAAAATACAAAATAAAAAAGATGGTAAAAAGTGACAAAGTTTTAAAAGAGCTCTATGAAAATTTGAATAGTGGTGATCATATTTTATTTAATTTTATCTCATCGCACTATCATAATTTTGGACACTTTATTAAAGAATAAAATCCTAAAATTTTATTTTTCGCGTATTTTCTTCAAGTATTTTTCAAAATATATAGCTAATAATAAAGTATATTCAATTTTGTCCAGCCAACCATTATTAAAACAATTCCTCTTTTCAAAATTATGGTTGGCTGGACAAAATTGAATATAATATATTATTAGCTTTATCATCTCATTTTTATTATGTTGGGGAAAACATCAATCATTGTTTATTCATTGACTGGAACAACAGCCAAAGTTGCCAATTTTATCAAAGAAGCCACAGGAGGTGATTTATTCAATATTACTTGTGAGTCAGATTATTCGGGTTTCACAGGTCTTATAAAAGGATGTTATCATGAATATTTTGATTCAATTCCTGACATAAAAGAATTTCCAAATATTGATCAGTATGACCTCATCTATATTGGATGTCCCGTTTGGCTCAAAAAACCAGCAACACCGATACGCAAAATTCTACAAAGTGTTGATTTTCAAAATAAAAAGGTCATTCCATTCATGACATCAGCCAGAAATTATGGTGCATGCTTTGAAGAATTTAAGAAAGAAGCAAAAAATGCAAATATTATTGCACAAGGAATGTTTCATGGTGCAGAAAAACTAGATGATGCAGAACTTAAAATGCAGGTTGACAATTGGCTAAGTAGTTTAAATCAGTAAAACTAACATTATTTTATAATACTTTTTAATATGTAAATTTTAATTGTAATTATTTGAGAATATAAAAAAAGCAACGGATCTTTTTTCTTTAATTACCTTCTCAGTGACAAAGACGAAAGAAAAAGATCCGTTGCATCATCATCAATGCCCCTCATTCTAAAAGAAACAAAAGAACCAGAACTCCTCCTTCGAACAATTCTTGATTGTGCTGTTGGTGGCATTCAACAATTCAATTCGCCGGCTGACATTGATTCGGGTTCATCTTTGTCAAAAAGTGAAAACAAGGCAACTGAAAGAGCGTTCAAAATCATCGAGAATTGGGTGAAAGAAGTGTCGGAGAATGAAAAGAAAAAGTCGTTGATGTTGGATCCAAATCCCGTTTTAAAAAGACTGTGGGAAAATCCAACAAACGTGATTGTTTCGTTTTTGGCTAAATCAGCTCCTTTGTACATTCAAACACGTCTTCTCGCTTTGGTTGTTGATCGATTGAAAGTTGAGCCTTCGAATATGTTTGAGAAATTGGCACCACTTCTCGTCTTGAGATCTCAACCTGTTTCTTTCTTTACAACAAGAGAAAATATGCATTAAAACGTCATATAAATCTAAACAATGTGATATTAGGTTTGTTTCTCCAACGATTATTATATTATATGTAGTAATTCATTATTTGATGTACATTCAATATAAGCAATTTTCAAATATAAGACTGTTTCTTGTTGAAGAAAAATCAACTGAACAATCATTATATCAAAGTCAAAACAACGCACGTAAGCATAAAAACCATTTTAATTTAATGAAAATTAATAAATCAGATTTAAACTTTCTTAAAAGAATAAATGGAATGAATTTTCTAAAATAATTTAACTTTTAAAAGGTTGAAAATACATTAGAAAACTGTCCGATAAATCCTGTTAATCAACATCCTTCCTTATTTGTTTCTCTAGTTTCATTAAAATATTTGGATAACAAGAAACTTTGCATTCAACCTGCAATTAATCACAGAATAAAAAAAGAAGAATTTATATTTTTTAGCCTAGATATTGAATCGCATAAATTTCTTGACAATAAAGGAATACAATCATTATTTCATGATTGGCTTTCTGTTGGTAGAATGAAACAAGTTATTTAATATTATTTTTGTTCTCTAGGTGCCGATATTTTATTTTTCGAAAGTTGCATGATATTTACTAATAATTTACTGTAACAAGCCAAGAATTGATAAATATACTCAATTCTGGTTTTGATATAATAATGATAGTAGAAACATCAACAATTGATAAAGAATATAATATGAAAAATTATTTTTCTTTTACTTTTAATATTGGTTTGATGTTAGTAAAGTCAACTGCTGCAACAATAAGATTTTTCCAAAGATGGATTCATGAATCTTATCATAACAAAATTTGGGATCAAATGGCCTTTAATAATATTCTTAAAAGAAATTGCCAGCTTATTGAAATTAGTCAATCAAATCAAAATTTGGTTTTTAACAATTTGTTAATAACAAAAGAGTACGAATTTTGCGGTTTTGACAAAATTGATTTTTGTAAATAATAAGAATAAACATTAAAGATCTTTAATCAGATAGTAAATTTTTATAGAAAAAATTTTGATTCTATTGTAAAGAAAAAAAGATGTTTATAAAATATTTTTTTAAACATAGAAAAAGTTCAAAATTGAATGATACAAATTTTTTTTCAATTCAATTTCTTGTTACCTATCATAAGAACTGTGTAACAATTGTTATAATGAGCTATCCATAAAGTAAATAAAAATATAATAATGTAAATTTTAAATAATTTTTGTTGTTATAATTATTCCTATTAAAATCAAATAATAATTTATTTTATATCCAAAAATAATCCTATTTTTATAAACAAAAAAATTGAATGCAAGCTAAACTTCAGAAAATAGTTTAATCAAAATTAATTATTTTTGAAGCGATATTAACTAAATGAGCAACGACAGCAGTTATCTTTACTGATTGCAGCAATATATTCTAACAATGTTTCAATATCTGAGCAATAAAAACGTTTTCTACCAACACTGAATGATTTACTTATTACTTATAGCAATATTTAAATAAATTTTATGTTCTTTAATGCTTTACCCGCTTCAGAAGAAAGAAATAATTACAGTGATGATTACTATATTTGATAATAAATAAATTTCTATTTTCAATGGCGAAAAGTTTAATCATATTACAAATCACTATTTTTATCAATGATTCATTCTTAGAAGTGAAGTCCAAGTTATTTATATGATTCAATCAATAGATTATTTCAAATAAATTTTATATTCCAGTTATGAATGCAAATGATTGTAGGAGTATTTAGTTGCAGCCAATTTAAAGTATTTTTCAGTAAAAACTTTTTGAATAAAAACTTTTTAATTTTTTAACTTTTTGTGAAAGTTATACCAAATTTCCATTCAGAGAGAAAATTCCAAACAGATGAATTATATCAGTTTCTTTCGTTAGAAAATCAAAAGAGTAAATCTTCCTGAAAGGAAATTATGTGATTTATCAAACTATAAACAAAAAAAGTAATTTTATATCATATCTTTTTATTTTAATTTCTGGAAAATTATAATGATTTGTAATGAACAAAGCCAAAATATATTGATTTGGAATAATAACATGGGTTAAATTGAAAGCAAAATAAAATTATTTAATTAAATTCGAAAATGATGATAAACTTTTTTAGGGTTGCATAGGGTCAAAAAATTGAAGAAGTGGGCTGCCCACTGGGCAATTGAGCTTCAAAAATTATGATGAAGTGATGTGATCAATTTGGCCTGTAAAGGCCACTTTTTATGGATGTCCTTAAAGTGTGAACTTTTTGGCATTGAATAAAAGCATAGAATATATATAAATACTTCCAAATTATGAAAATGATGATATTTGTTCCTAATTAGATTGCTAGTTGTGGAATGTAATTGCATTTGAATCTAATAATTCACCATTTTCATCATTTTTATTATGATTTGAACTAAAAAAAATCGGAATGAATACCTTAATAAGGCCTGCAAAAAGTTTGATTTTATTTTTGAAACAAAAATTTTGTTTATTTTTCTTTTTGATATAAAACCGTAAATAATCTCTCAAGATTGAAATATGGGAGGATTTTTAATTTTCATTGAATTTTTAGAGCACTTCTCTCAATTTTATTACTCTAAGAGTAATACTCTTTTTATAAAAAAAATTGAGCGTTTTGTTGGTTTAAAATAAAATAAGATGCCACTTTTTAAGTGCGATCTTTCAAAAACTAATTTTCTCAATTAATTTGTTTACAATTAATCTAAAAGATGAGGTAAAATATCCAGGTTATACTGTCCTGACGAGTTTGAATTGAAAAAATTATAAAAACATCCCAGTAATATTCAATTTTAGACAACAATGTCCACATTTGAGAGTGATCAGTAAAACGTCGTATGTATTTACTGTGATTTTAGACCTTCGGTCTAAAACCCCAGTAACTCAAGAATTTAAAGCCATAACTTTAAACCCGAACATATTATTAAATTTTACAACACCACTGATTCATCACCCCTTCATAAATGATTTTCATAAATTTCATCCCCAAATCTCAAAAGTCAAAAATTGAAAAACATAAATTTTATACGTAAATGATTAAATTTATTCTTTATTAACCGTCCGCAGATTCCAATTAACGAATAAATTTTATAACCGTCCGCAGATTCCAATTAACGAATAAATTTTATAACCGTCCGCAGATTCTACATATATTTTTAAAAAAATAACGTATTTTTTCATGAAATATTAATCTGCTAACCGCTGCGGATCATTGAAATATCATCTAACCGTCCGCAGATTCCAATTTTAATAAAATTTTATAATTCAATAGGCTCAGAAAATTAAACTCAAAAAATTTTATAAATAAACGTTCTCCAAAATTTTTTAATAACCGTCCGCAGATTCCAAATAATTTTTATAAATAAACGTTCTCCAAAATTTTTTAAATAACCGTCCGCAGATTCCAAATAATTTTTTAAAAATTATTTTATCATTTATTTTTATATCACATGTCTCAAAAAAAAATAAATCTAATTTTATTTTAATTTAATTTTTTATCTAATATAAAAATATGACTAAATCAATTGTTGATGACAAAATGAATAAATTATATAAACAAATTAATAAATATTATAAAACAATAAATCGTAAAATGTTAAAACAAATTGTAAAGCGTACTGATGAAATAACAGATTTATATTATGAATACGTAAATCCTGATATGAATGATAAAGAGAAGCGACAAAATGAAAATGCATTATTGACCAAAAGAATTTTAAATAATGAAAAGTGTAACGAAGTTTGTACATTTAACGGTGTTTTAACTTTCATTTGCGGAATTTATCATTTTCTTTATGCTTACGAAAACGAACCGAATAAAGTATTCCATCATTGTAATATTTGGGATTTCATGCATTGCACACTTCATGAATTCGATATGGAAAAGAAATTTATGTTTCTATTTAATGATGAAAATATACCCGAAACGGTTGAAAGATTTTTAAATATTGACGATTATGAAATAATGGAATTATTAAAATTAAATTTTAATTGAATAATTATTTTTATATCACATGCCTCAAAAATAAATCTAATTAATTTTTTATTTTTTAATTTTTTATCTAATATAAAAATATGTCATTAGACAATACACCAACAAATAAATTAATCGAGTTATCAAATTTATTATATAATGAAAATTTAACAATTAATGATTGGAAAAATGAATTTGATAATGAAAATGATTTACGTGAAAATTTAATTGAAATGTTAGTTTCAGATATTTTAAATAAAGGATATGATGGAGAAAATAATTATAATTCCATGTATTGGTTCGTGAAAGGTTTAAATATTCCATCACCGAAGCCACTTAAACGTTAGTAGTTATACATAGTGAAGGGGGGATAGATAACTAGTATAAGCAAATGAGGCTCTCTGGCTTTGAAAGCTTCCTGAAGAGACGATAATTTGAGGTACTTTGGAGATGTTTTATATTATAGCTCCCTCGCTTTGAAAAGCTCCCTCGCTATAATAAACCATATCTCCAAACAGCCCCCAAGCAACCCCCACCCAGCCACCCTACACGGAGAGCCTCATTTGCTTATACTAGTTATCTATCCCCCCTTCACTATGTATAACTACTTAATACCAACCTATCTAGCATACTCCTACAGCAATCATCTCAAGCAACCCATCTCACACACATCCACTCATGCAATCATCTCCCATATCTCATCACATACATCTACTCATGCAACCACTTCATGTACACCCGATATCTACTCAAAAATAAATCTTTAATTGAATCATAAATGTATAGTAGGTTTAAATCACTACATCCAACCATTGATAATATCACAGATGAGCAAGTACCAATTCCTATCGAATCGGCATTCTTTCTAGAAGATGGTCAACAAGATAAAGACAAATTCAATAGATACTATTTTAATTTCCCTCCTGAATGGTGTACAGCTAATAGAGGGGAATCTATTATTGGTGTTAGGAATATGTGGCTGATATCTAAAAGGAGGAAGCTTGAATTTACTATAACAATTGCCAAATATAAAAAGCAATCATTTAATGAAGTTGAGGGAGCTAACACAAATACAAAAATTATTAACATGCTATCCATGCAAGGATATAAAGACAATCTTGAAATAAGGGATTTTGTTGTTGTTGATTGGATATCTACTGAAGGGGATTTTAGAGGATTTTTTGATGCTATTGATAAATCTATTAAATGGAATATATCTAATGTATGGAAGAACACTAAAATTAATTTTGTTCAAAATGATTACGTCGTAGATAGAGACATACAATCAGATGGTTATTTTGATAAAAATGGCTTCCATGAGAAAATATTTTCACCTAGGAATGAAAATGAAGATGATGAGTTTGGTATAGCTCTAAAATTAAAGAAAACCAATCAGGATTTTGATGAAGTATTTAATATTGGAGATGGTCCACACCAGAATAAAAAGCATGTGTATCTAAATCAGTTTGATGATGTTCTTACTTTTGATAATGTTTGGGATAGGCATTCATGCAAAGTATATTCATCCATAGCTGAACAATCATTACATAATTATATTGGTAACTCTAATGTTGATTTTGTTCCAATAAAGTATTATAAATTAAATTCTTCAGACCAAAGATTTTGGATTGAGTTTTATTCATGTAGGGAATATAATACCCCTATCAAAATTCCGGATAACGAATCATTTTGTATAGAGATGCAATTCCTACCATTTGATAAGATGTTATATACATAAGCTAGTTTAATCTAAAATCAAATGAGTTATAATACGCTTGATGAATTATTTAAAAAATATCCATGGAAGAGCAAATCTAAATTTGTTCCGTTAGCCAAACGATATGGTTTCACGGCGAAAGATGCTAACGATTTTCTAGACAAAAATATTGTCCATGATGTTAAGGTACCCAAAGCTAAATATATGCCAATTGTATCGAAACATTTACACGGATACCAGATGGATACATTTATTAATGAAAAGCATAAGGGAGGTCTCAATTATTTAATGTTCATCAATATTAATACGAGGAAGGCATATGCATATCCGTTACAAGGCAAGGGTTCAAAATCCGTTATCAACGCGCTACAATGTTTCATAAAAGATGTACACAATATTTATTCAATAACCAGCGACCAAGATGCTGCATATCTATCAAACGAGGTACTTGGTTTTATGAAATCGAACAATATAATATACACCACTACTGAAGACAACAATCATAATGTACTAGGTATCATTAATCGATTCATGCGAACGATTCGTGATGCTATTGGTGAGAATAGATATATTGATGAAACTGAAATGAATGATTTGATTGATGCGTATAACAATACTCCTCATAGGGGATTAGATAATAGAGCTCCTAATGATATAACTAAAGATGATGAATTAACATACATCAATACTAAATCAAGCATCAACCCATATGATTTCAAAACAAATGATAGGGTTAGAATTGTATTAGCTAATGAACCATTCTCAAAGATAAGAAATCGGGTGAGCAAGGAGGCATATATTATTGACTCGAAATCAGGTAACCAATTCATAATTAAGTCAAAGGATGATTCGATAGATAAGCTCCCGGGTTACCGCTTAATAAAAACTAATAATAATATACCGTTAGCGAATTCATTGAAGAATGGCAAGCGTGGTATTGTAAATAAAATTTTTAGTTATGATGTTAAGAAAAATAAATATAGGGTCGAGTATGAAGGTGGTAAACGCGATACAATCCCAGCGAAAAATCTTAGGGAGGGTCATCCAATCAAGTTGTCAAATCTTGAACTCGAATATTGGTCTACCAAAAATAATGTTCCCGAATCAATCACAAAATGGAGCTAATTTTATTCCATATAAATGAAAACCAGTACTAAATCAGTCATTAAAAATGTTGAGAGAGAAATACAAAAAGCTATGCGCAAAAATCAAAAAGATATAGAGATGGCTTTGATAAAACCGCTATCACCGGACTATCCATTTAGCACCAACGGAATATATTTCCTAATCGGTAAGCCTGGTGCTGGTAAATCATATTGGATATGGTCTCATATAATGATTACTGAAAAATTATTTAAGAAACCATATTATAATAAGATAATATTTTGTTCCACGAGTGGGAAGATGGATAAAACAGCTGAAGCTTTACATAAAAGTATTAAAACTCCAATACAATATGTGAAGGAGGATGAGTTGATGCCAATCTTACGTAAGCATCTCAAAAGGAAGGTTAAATATTATGCACTGGTCAAACATGTGTTATCCAAAATGAAAGATACTAATGAGGAGATGGAACGCCTGATTGAAAAACATTCATTACAAGATATCGATGATAGAATTGTATATATTGCCAACAAATTAGTTCAATATAATACATCATCATATCCATACAATACATTAATTATTCTAGATGATTGTGCAGGAAGTGATTTATTGAAGAATGGGAATAGTGAATTCATTAGATTATTGACCAAAACTAGGCATTATAATATCACTTGTATAATGGCGTTTCAAACGATTCGATTTGTTCATATTAATGCTAAACGTATGGCTACAGATATAATCTGCTACAGTGGATATAGTGAGGAGGATATCACATCATTACTGCAACAAACTAATAATAATTTAAACACTAAGGATGCGGTCCACCAGTATCTACAACACAGGGAACCCCATGATAAATTGATTCTTAATATAACAGCTGACAAGTATTACTTTGAGTCATAAACCAGATATATATATTTTTAATACAAGTAAATGGGATTCTTGAAAAAAATAATTAAAAATGGTATTGGATTGGCGGGCAATCAGGTAATGAATATGGCTAATAGCGCAACCGGTGGACTGGCTGGGAAGATATTTAATTCAACTGTCAACAAGGTGAATAAAAATAGTGGTATCATTGGCAAGGTTGCTCGAGGATTAGGCAAGAAATTTTTAAATGATAAGACTCGTGAGAAAATATCCAATATTACAGATACGGCTATTAAATATATTCCTAAGGGGAATGTTAGGACTGCTCTAGAGAATATTAATAACGCTGCTCAAGGTAAGTCTAATCATAATATCAAGACTAAATATAATAAGCAATTGGATTCGACAGAACCGGCAAGTGTGCAGGCTAACGTTAAACCTAAACGTATCAGGACTAAATATGGAAAACGTTTGGGTAAGTAATAGGTGAAAGTTGGTGAAACTATGCTTTTTATTTTTACCATAAATGGCTAAAAATCTTCGAGGAAGTAAAAGATTGCAAGTTATTCAAAACTGGTTAAATGGGAGAGATGATGATGAATGGGAGGTGTTTCCGTGTAGAACTGAGGGAAAATATATCGTGAAACCTCGCAAGGAACCTCATACAAATCGTCACGTTGAACCAATTGTGAAAGATGATGATGACGAGCCAGCTGATAGCCCCCTTGAAAACGATGCTGATGACCCCGTTGATGAATGTGAACATGATGAGCCAACCCCTGACCCGAAACCATTCGTTAGACCTAAAACTAAACGTTCACCTCCAAGAACTCCCCCTAATAATTATGAATATGATCCAACTATTAATTTAGAGATATTGAATCAATTGAAACTTCTCGGTGAGGAATTCAAAATTAGACGTGAGAAAAAGGAACAGAAACGAATGATTAAGGAGGTTGTCCAAAAACAAATATCGCGACCGAGGATGCAATATAATTACGAATTCACTGAACCTGAATATAAACAATATCCAAATACTCAACCGATAGAACCACCCATGGAATCATCCAATGAGCCCATCGAGCAACCTCAACAAATCTATCCTGTGAGAAGAAATCGAATATTTGCAGATGTCATATAATTAAGTGATTATTTTTTATTTCATTAAATGACTTCAAATAAACTCATTTCCCAACTAACTAAGAAAGAAATACTTCAACTACCTGGGTTCGCTGGATTGAATAAAATATTGTTACCAAATTTGAAAAATATATTGCGTGCTCATCTCGTGAAAACAAATATATTCAAACGTGGTGTTCGCGTCAATGATTATTTAGATTATTGCAAGAAACACAAATTGGATTCTATTCAAATAGATACATCGATTAAACAACCTACTAAATCTAATCGCAAATTGAGTAAAGCTGATATTAACGCACAGATTAAACAACCTACTAAATCTAATCGCAAATTGAGTAAAGCTGATATTGACGCAAAGATTAAAGGATACAAACAAGATATGGATGAGTATACAAAATTATTGGAGAAGGCGAAATTGAATCCAGCAGCTGAACCAGGTGTTGATGAATGTATACACTATATAAATAATTACGAGGATAATATACTAAAATTGCTTAGCGATAAATATAATAAACCTGAATTGAAAACTGTTATTAATGAAATCAAAGCATTGCAAGAAGAAATGGATGATTATTTATATGTTGATAATAAATTGAGACAGTTATTGTATGAACTGAAAGATTATGAATATGATTTGAATAATAATGCTGATGCGTTAACCGAGGATGAATTAAATGAGACCAGGAACGCTGTTAAACAACATACTGCTGAGATAGCTAAACTCAAGAAGAATTTCGTTGAATTGAGTGATGATGAGTTTGAAGCTAAATATTATAATAAGCTCGAGAAACTACGTGAACGTAGACAGCAGATGGAAAATGAGATTAACAAATTAGTCGAGGAGGATAAAAATAAACGTAAGCGAGCTAGAAAACCCAAACCCAAGTTATCAGATGAGCAAAAGGCAGCCAATCGTGAGATGAGGTCAAAGCGACGACGTGAGAAGAAACTATTAAATGTACCTACTGCAGATTTATCACGTGAGGAACAATTTGATAAAGAAATATTACTTAGTGAGAAGAGGATTATTGAGTTGGAAAAGACATATGCTCCATATAAAGATGATGAGCGATACGCTACAGAATTGCAAAATGAAATAAATAGGTTACGTAATAATATTGATTACGTTAATAAAAAGAAGAAAGCTTATATTGCTGAGAAAAGTGAAACCAAGAAATCGAGAAGACGAAAGAAGTAATTTTTTTATTATATAAAAAGTAATGTTGAACAATGAAGTGATTATGCAAACATCTGCGGATGCATGCACCCAGATAGCCTCATATTTTGATACCGTCGATAATTGCATTGCGATGAGTGATACTAATAAACAATATTCGATCAACCCACAGACGAGTTATGGACCATCGCCCCCAATCAAAAGTGGCTCGTATACATCTGTAATCATATCACCAAATACTCACAACACGGCTGATTTATACAACGGATTCATTAAGGCAACGATGGAGATTAAAGTTAATATCGATGATAAGATAGATACAGCAAATGTTGGCGATTATAGTTTCAATAATATATGGTATGGATTTAAAGATGCACGTGATGCTATTGAGAAGTATGAAATTGTAGCAAATGGTATCACCATATATACACAAAATTATGGCTGTGAAGAATCATTTCTTACAGCTTGTTGTTCCAACGAAACCACGAAGAGGGCAGATATTTATTCGAAAACTAGGCATAAAGATGTATGGAGACAGAATGAAGGGTGCCGCTGCGGTTTCGTAGTTTACTGGACTAAAGATAGGACCGAAGCTACTGGTACGATTAATTTGAAGATAGATTTGAGAAGATTCTTGCCGATATCTAACATTAAATATCTCCCAGCGTTTGCAGGCAAAATAGAACTGCGATTATATTTCTCATGCGCGGGACTAGTATATTGTCCATGTGGACCTGATGAAAATTTGATCAATAATCCTGGTAAGTATTCAAAATATACATTTCATCCCGTCACGACAGAATTCAAGCAAATAGGTAATCCAATAAGATGTTGGGCGACATCTACAACCGCTAATGGATTATATACATTAAATAATGCTGATAGAACAAGTAATGTTATATGGTATGAGGTCAAGGATTGCCTCAGTATTATCCCATGTTTTGGAATTAGTGAGAGTGTTTATAACTCATTGGTTCAACGATATAGTGATCCATCTCACCCGTTAACATTTCCTACACAAACATTATCTGTATACACGACAACTAATAAACTCGAGCAACCTAATGATAAGACCACCTGTACTATCACTCCAAGATTTGTTGATAGTATATTTTGTTTATTCCCGTTGCGTAATACTGATAAAACTGTTTTCAAGAATCCATTATTCAAATCATTCTACATTAATGCGGGTGGATATGGCAACATACCTTCGCGACCATTTGGTACAACTGAAGAGTACCCCGAATTCTTGGAATATTGCCAGAATGCAATGAACATGAATGGTGAGCAGAGTGGTTTCAATAAAGAGGTCGTCAGATCGCTAACCAATTCATATTCATTTAACTCAACGACTGGTTATTATAGTGACGACAGGTCATCGTTTTTCATTGGTCTCCCAACAGAAACTGATAATACATATCAACAGGGACTCACTTCGCTATCACCTATCAATTTTGAAATGAATATTACTCAAAGTGCGACTGAAGGTTCATTTGCGAAGAGTGTAGATGCCAACCCACTTTTCTGCTTATTATATGATGCCTCGATTAGTATATTAGTTCAACCAAATGGTATGCCTCCATTGGTTCGTATTGGTAACTATGATTTAACTACACCATGAGTAAATTTTCAAACAATACAACACATTATTTTTGTTTATTTGCATAATAAATGAATAAGTATAAAAACCCGAATTCAACAACCATCGGTACAACTGGATGTATGTATAATGAATCCACCACTACCAACGAAGATGTTGAGTATAATCATTATGGTATATATTCAAATGATAACACTTATGCGGTCACATTCAATCCTCACATCAATCGACCACCTACGAAAAATATGCCACACTATCCAGTTAGACCACCTCCAACTGATGAGCATATGACGCTTACTCAAAATGAGCCTCCCGTGAGTATGACTGATGGGATGCATTATTTGAACAATGCGACAACGAAACCTCCTCCATTGCTACCACCATATTTGAATAGACCTCAAGACCTGGCAGCGATTCAAGGATTGGCTAATGAGAGAGATAAGGCAAATTTGATATATAATAAGCCGGCTAATATCAGGTTCAAAAATATACATTATTGAGAAATCACATGGTTTATAGGTAGTAGGAGGCGAACTCATAAACTGACGAGTTTTCAAATCAATTTATTTTTTTATCCACTTAGAAATGAACTCAACAGGTACTAACACATCAATGTTAGCCGTTGTTGAATCAATCAATGATGACTACGAATATATTCAGTATAATGAGAAGCTTCGTTTGATACATTCCATTAAGGATGATATGTACCAAGCTCAAAGCATTCTTGCTGCATGTAATTCCAAGAAACAGCTTCGCCATTGGTTTGATAACAAATCAACACAGGAATTGCTCGAAAATGGGTCTGGTAGAATTCTACCAGACCAGAAATTGTATGAAGATAGACCCAATTTACCTAATGATTTGAAGGGTATGTATGTTCACCGATTGCTGGTCAATCATATTGCAATGTGGGCATCACCATCATATGCATGGGATGTCATGCAATTATTGGATTCACTAGCTTCTCAGCAACGCGAGCAGATGGTTAACAAAATCAATGACCTTACCCCGAGAGCTGTTCCTAAAGACCACAAACATAGCTACAGGTATATGATATGGCTTGAAGAACTTCCTAAAAATAGGAACTTTGTAGTGCTTCATCTCGTTCGTCGCAACAAGCATTCATGGAGGCAAGTCAGTAAGATTTATCAAGATGAGAAGAAGCGATGGATATATGTTGATGACCTACCCATTGCGATGACTCCTAATGAAGATATCAAACGATTAGCACGAGCATTGTTCAAAGGTGATGATGTTAGAGTTGGCAGTACTGATATCATCATTAACAAATCATGTCTAGAAGAGTTTCACAAAGCTATTGAAGAATATTTTAAAAATATGCATCTTTAAATAATATTATATTTTTGCAATGCGATTCGTCTCAAGAATTCCTCGAAAGTGCGACTGGTAGAATTCTACCACCCGAAAAATTATATGAAAAACGTGATGAATTATCGTCACAGCAAAATTGCTGCGACCTAGATATTATTCAAGATAGACCTAATTTACCAAATGATTTGAAGGATATTATATACATTATTGAGAAATCATATGGTTTATAATATTTTATTTTTGGGGAAATGATCAAGAAAAGAAATGCTAATGCAGGTATCAATGCAAACGTTTCATTAGAACCATCAGCTGCATCGCAATCAACATCTAATATTAATAATAATATCATCATTAATAAGAGGGATGATGGCAAGGAGGATATCGTCATTACGAGAGATATCGATGAGGAGCAACCAGTATCATCCGCTGAGGGCATGGATGTGAGGACTGTTATATTAGAATCATATGCACAAATATTATTGAATCAAGATAAGGCGTTATTAAGTAATCTCATCTCCAAAAATTGTATCATTGTTCCCATGTCGGCTTTACAAAATATTATCAAGGCAGCAATCCATACTGAACAGGTAGATATATATCTGGATGAAGATATTAAATGTTGTGCAACTAAAGCTAATCCAATTCGTAAAATAGAAGCTATCAAAATTGTTAATGAGAATGGAGAAATTGTAACTGATTTCAAGCAGGTCTACAATAAGGAGTATAACGAACTCGTTAACGTATACCATTTATGTCTCAAATACTGCATCAATATGTAAAAATAAAAATGCAAAAACCAACCCCCATAACTGGATGCGTAATGCATTCTCTCGAGGAACCAACATACGTACCCGGGATTATATATCAATCCCCCAAGGAAAATATCTGCATCCAATTACAGGAGCTGGTTTGGGTTTGCATTGCCGACAATGCTTCGTATTATCCATAATCCACAAGTAATAGCTTACCACAAGGTGTTTAGTTCGCTAGGGCTCTATCACAAATATGGACCGAAAATAATACGAAAAATCGGTATGGCAGCGAATCGAACTCATGCCTGCCGCCGAAGCTGGGAGACATGCTTCATGATCCAACAACTATACCAGTTAGCGCTAACACATATATGTTTTCGATTTACTATTTAAACTGTTCCAACTATATTCCATCATACATATAGAACGCAGTTCCTGCTCGCTCTATATACCCAAAATTTTTCAAAAATATTTTTTATATCACATGTCCAAAATTATTTTATTTTTTATCCTAATATAAATGTCTGTTGATTCAATCGTAGACACTAACAATAACTTCTACTCACCAACCAAGCTCGTTTCATTTATCAATGATACATATAAGAACAACAAGTTTGTAAAGGCTGTCATCTATTTCGAGGGGGAGAAAGTATTTAAAAATAAGTTTGACAAATATTGTTGCAAACCTTTATTCATCACACTCGAATCTAATAATAAGAAAAATAATGTATTCATCAACTATAATAAAATCATTAAATTGTTTGGGGATTCGATTATAGTATCATTCAACTGCAAATTCGATAGCAAGGATAAGCTATACGTCCTTATCATAGAACTCACAATGCAAACATATATGGACACCCCATACTATCCATGTCACGTTCTCGAATGCGTCAACAAACATAATATCAAATGTATTCGCGACCAGTTCAAAATTGAATTCGATGATAGCGATATAAAGGATGATTGCTTCGTATAAATATGCGTCGATTATTTTTTATATAATATTTTTTCTCGATAAGCAAATGAGTGAATCGCAAGTAGATAGCCCAACTATTACTAATCAACTTCCATCCGTCACCGGGACAATTGTTAAATCGAAATCGAGTGATGTATTAAATAAGATTGATAACATTGATGATGAACCTGTTGAACCTGAATCTAAGAAGCCTCGTGGGCGAAGATGTAAGTATGCTAATGATGACGAGCGACGAGCTGCTAGACGCCAACAGCAACGTGAATATAGATTACGTAAAAAATATGAAATGGAGATACTAAGGAGATATGTCGAGGAACATCTTGATGAGCTTGAAGAGGAGGAAGAGGATACCCCGGATGCGGATAATATCGATTGTAGTGTTAATGAGACAATTAATGAGACAATTAATGAGACACCTGATGATGAACCCTTAGTAGATGACTGTAATAATTAAATAGTTACATTTTATCGAACCATATTTTATTTTTGTTTAAATGAGTGATAGTGATGACTTCAATTATGATCCAAATGATGACTCATATCCCAAGACCTCACCTCCCAAGAAGCATGGCTCATCCAGTTGCAACCTACCCCAGAATAAAACTGTACTGAGTCTAAATAAGGGAGAGATTGTTCAACTGCCTGGATTCAAGAGTTTATATAATTATTTATTGATCGAACTCAAGGATTTCGTTCGGGCGAGAGTTCATCAATATACCAAAAAGAAACGTGGTTACAAAGTTAAGGAATATGTCGAAAAATATCGAAGTAATCCACAACCATATATACCACCTCATCCCACTAAACGTAAGATGATAGCTCCACCCAAATCCAATATTAAGGCTATAGAATATACATCTAATGATTCATCCACGCCACCTGCAAATTATATGTCTAAGAAGCAACGTAAGGCAGCTATCATCGCGGCTGCACGTGCTCAAAGAAGACAACTCATCACTGATCAGGGATTGCAGGAAGCATATGAACGTATCAAAGATAAAGCTAGACGAGCTCGTAGGGCAGTTGAACGAAAGCAACGCAAGAAGGATAATAAAGCTAAGCGTGCTGCTATAAAACAAGCTAACTGGGAGAAGGAGCATAAGGAGAAGGAAATCAATAGGCTATTGAAGGAGGCTGAATCATATGATCCATACAAGCCACCTGCAAATTATATGTCTAAGAAGCAACGTAAGGCTGCACTGATAGCAGCTGCTCAAAGTTCTAAAGCTGCAGCTAGAAAGCAACGTAGAAAGGAGAATAAAGCTAAGCGTGCTGCTATAAAACAAGCTAACTGGGAGAAGCATGTTGCTGAAAAGGAGGAAGCTATCGCTAGGGAAGCCTTGATTCGTGAATCGAATGCACGTTCAAAAATATTTAAAGATATAAAGAATAATGGTAAGCTTGCACAATCTGCTAAACAAATCGCAAGGACTAAGCGAAACCTCGAATTGATACATGGTAAACCTGTTAGAATTATCAGTATTGAGGATAACAAATAATATGCTCCGCAAAAATAATACTAATTCAAGTTATATATTTTCTTGAATCTATTTACATATACATTGACAGTTCTATTTTTAGTGTCCTTCATGCTAACAAATAGAACACCTGATTTATTCTCTTTGATATATAATTCTCTGTAACGTACTCCGTTGAAATAGTAAAACTTATTATCGAAATAATAATAGTTCTCAAATAAGTGGTCACCGTATTTATTCACGACAATTGCATCTTCATCTATATCGTCAAAATACTCGTATACAATACCTCTCGTTGAACTCCTATTTTTATTATTATCTTGAGTCGAAACCCATCGTAAACATTTTACATGATAATATGTCCTATCCTGCTCTATATGGTCGACGATAGTTTTGTTTACAGGGTCATCGTTATATATGAATTGTAGTGCAACAAGTCTATGTTTTTGTTGACAGCTACCATTGAGAGATACTTGGATGTATCCGCTAGTTTTATTTTTGAATTCAGTAACAATCCTACCAGTTGCTATCTTACGAATTGGATAAGGGTAGCAGTTCAATATCTCATACTCGTTTTCATAATTCTTGAGGGGGAACCATTTAGCATCTTCATCCTTTTCAACGGTGGGACATACATCATCACCGCGTCCATCTGTATTGCAACCAACATCGACAAGATCAGGGGTAGCCTTCAATCTAGCATTCTCCTCCTCAAGTAATTTGATGCGTTCCAATAATTGGTCAATATTGATATTATCGTGAGACATTTTGATAGCGCGATAAAAAAATGAGTTGATTTTGAAACCGGGCCATTTTTAATGATATATAAATGAAAAATAAATTATTGAGTAAGCTCACCAAAAGAGATATCTTATCGTTACCCGGATTCGCTAATAAAACTGCATCGTTGAGAGAGTTGAAGGGTGAGTTATCGAATCGATTGATAAGTATGCATATTAATAGGAGAGGTGTTTGCGTTGATGATTATATTAGAGCATTTGATAAGGATGATAATAAATTATTCGCGACCATTCGTAAAAGCAAATCGAGTCATATCAATCGAGTTCAGCAACGTAATCAGTATAAAAATAGTATTCGCGACAACGCATTAGAGGAGAGGCTTATATTAAACATCCCCATCAACTTATATCAATCCAAGACTGATGAGAGAATTCAATATGAGAAACGAATCAAGGATGTTGTCAATAAACGCAATTTCCAAAAATATATGACCGAATATATGTTATACGTGAATAGGAGGATATCATTTGATGTGTTGATAGGAGATGATGAAGACAAACGTTTAGCATTTTGTGAGGCGTTGAGAAAATGTTATAGTTTGAAAGGTGATGAGAGACCTGTTGTCAAAGCTCACTCACTCGATGGTACCTATAAATATTTCACCCTGAGTGATAAATGGATGATTGATAACACGATTGGTCATATCGCAGGCACCGTTGATTTGATCGAAGATGCTAGTGATGTAAATCCCAACTACAACAGCACATTTATACCCGTTCGATACGAAGCATTATTTGTAACTAAAAGTAAGTTCAAAAAGACCACCACATTTTCGATTCAAAAATTGGACCCTGATACGAATACAGTTTATAATGAAGAGATTGAGATTGATGAAGATTTTAGAAACATGTATGATGGCGGATTTTTCCCATATATCAATTTGAGCAATATCGATTTGACAGATTACCATATATTTAGTTCCATAGACAAAAATAATTATAAGGACAACTGCTTCGTATATGCATGTATTCAATCAGGTGTGTTTGAGATAGATGAAATAAATCATTTGAGGAATTATATTAGGACTAAGCGAGTTCCTTGTAATCGTATTATCAGTGTTGCCAAGGAATTCAAATGCCACTTCATTATACGACGTATCGATGAATCCAAAGATACTCGCCACCAATATAATGTTAGAATTGATACGCGAAAGAAACCATGGGCTAAGGATTACGTGAGAACTGTCGACCTACTCCTATATAAGAATCACTACATGATTAATAAAAATATCATGGCGACAACATATTATTTGGAACATAGAGATGAGCTCGATGAAAAATTTGCTCATATTCCAATTGATAGGAGAGTTCTAATCAAGGGTGTTAATAAAGATACCCCTCTATATAAAAATGAAGGTACCACTCCAATGATTATACTACGTAAGATGTTTGATTTAAACTTATTTAGAGAGATTAAGAATTGTGAATTAAATATATTAGCAACGACCGAATTCAATAATAATCTCAATGACTATGTCGATTTAAATTATGATGAGGAGCTATGTTGCAAACCTATCAAAACAGATACTAATTACGGTAAGCAATGGAGTAGGATTTATTATAGCGATTACGAAACCAACTCAACGGTGTCTCCTCATGTTCCATATCTAAATTGTACAGCTTGGAGAGATGGTGCATATATTCACAGTATATCTTTCACAGGAGATAATATTAATGAACAGCTATTAGATTATTTACAGGACCAATCATTAACATACTTTCACAATCTAAAATATGATGCATGCTTCTTCATGAACACATATGGTTGGCGGCCCAAGATACTTGAGCGAGCAGGTACTATATTACAAATCATCATGAACAAATATATCGATAACAAGATTGTGAAAACGTTAACGTTCCGCAACAGCTATTCTCTAATTAATAAGCCCTTGAGGAAATTCGCGAGCATGTTCAACTTAGATGTCCACAAGGAAATCATGGCTTATAAGTTATATACGGAACATAATATTAAACGTTGTATCGTGCCAGCGTTAGAATTCCAAATACAATATTATGATGAGAAAAAAGATGAGAAATCTTTGCATGAGATTGCACGAGATTTTAAACAGTTGATTGAAAATGCGAAGATAGCTGATGCGTATGACTCATTAAATATAGATATTATGAAATATGCGAAATTTTATTGCAAGAAGGATTGCATAGTTTTGATGAAGGGCTTGGAGAAATTTAATGAAGACCTCATGAAAATATTTCATGAAACCAAGATTAATATGTTAAACATTCATAACTATATATCTATCTCAGCTATTGGATACGATTTCGCTAAGAGATATGGATGCTTTAATGGATGCTATGAGTTGAGTGGTAAGCCCCAGAATTTTATCCTGAGATGTGTTAGCGGAGGTAGGACAATGACTGCGAATAATGATAAGCAATACATAGAGGGGCGCATCCAAGACTTCGATGCCGTGTCTTTATATCCATCTGCGATGAGAATTATGAATGGGGTACCCAAGGGCAAGCCTAAGATCATCCCTGCAGATGTTTCGAAGGAAGAGCTGTTGAGATATGACACGTTTTTTGCAGAAATCAATATTACAAAAATTAAATGTAAGAGTGATATTGATTACAAATTTGGGCATGTATTCCATCGGGATGATAATGGTAGCAAGATATTTGATAACAATCCAGTCACCCATTTCTATATCGACAAGATAGCATTCATGGATTTAATGGAGTTTTATGATTTCGATTATGAGTTCATTCGCGGATACTATTTCAATGAAGGTTTCAATACAACTATAAATAAGTTCATCGATAAATTATTTAGACTTAGATTGAGATACCAACGAGCATGTAATCCGTTGGAGCAAACTATTAAGCTGCTCCTCAATAGTATATATGGTAAGTCTATTTTGAAAGCTATTCCAATCGAGACTAAATCCGTCCCCAAGGAGAAGATATATAACTATATCTGGAGGAATTATAATTATATAAGTGAGATTACAGAAACCGATAATATTAACAACGTTTATGTTAAGAAGATGAAGCCTATATATAATCACTTCAACCTACCACAATTTGGGGCATCAGTTCTCTCATGGAGTAAGCATATTATGAATAGAGTTATGAATACGGCTGAGCAACACGGCATCAATATATATTATCAAGATACTGATAGCATGCATATTATGGAAGATGATGTTGAACGCATCGCAAAAATATATAATTCAAAATATGGGAGACAATTGATTGGTAAGCAGATGTGTCAGTTTCATATTGATTTCGACAGATTTGATGGTGCTGTTGGCGAAGTCCATTCACGTAAACTGATAGCGCTTGGTAAGAAATCATATCTAGATATACTGGTCGATGAGAATGGCAACGAAGGATATCATATTAGAATGAAAGGTGTTCCTAAACAATGTATTCTCAATTATTGTAAGCATCATAATATTAGTGTTGAAGAATTATATGAGCTCATGTATAATGGTGAGGAGATTACATTTAACCTACTCGATGGTGCCAATTGTTTTCGCAAAAATAAATTGTATCAGCAAATCAATCTCCCTCAATTTAATAGGACGATGAAGTTTTAATATTTTTGATTGGCTAGCTGATGACTAACTTGTTGAGTACCTACCTCCTTATAATGAATGTATTCCATTCTTGGTATTATCTTCAGCTAAGATACCATTTGATGAAAAGAATGACCCACCAATCAATATGAAATTAGCTGTTGGATTGACCATTAAATTGCTACTATTTAATGGAAATTCAATATTGTTTAACCAGATCTTATTTGGTTCGTATTGGTATTCATACGTAGGTGTATTTTTAACATTGAATGATATATTAATTTTAATTTCTTTTTCACTGGCAACATTATTTTTGTTTTCATGATATGTCAAATAGAGGGTTGCCTCATATGCATCAAATGGTTGTTCGAATTGGTAACGAATGCTAGTACTATTTGGTACGCTGAATGTATACTTAATTCGCGTTAATCTATTCGCTAATGCAGCTAATCTTGATTCAAAAGATTCTATGGTTGCTTTCAAATTTGTGTTCTCAGTTACCAAATTTTCTATCCTTGTCTTCAGTTCATCATAATCACTTTTTAATGCATAATTTGACAAATCAACTGGTTCTGGGATATCTTTCTTTAATGCATACTCCTTCAAGACATCATTGACCTCATCAACCGTGGGGTACTCGTTTATGATTGTAGCTAGTGAAGCATCATTAGATTTGGTCTGTTCGTGGATAGCATCAATTTTATTATGAAGAGCATTTATGTCACAGGTATAGGCTAAATCATTTGGTGTAAATGACATCCTCCTAACACAAGTATTCTCCTTGATAGTAATAGTATTGACTTTAACATTTTGGGGATTAGGTATGATTATAATCTTATCATTGAGAGTGCATGTTGGGAAGTAATCGCAACCTTCATATTGACTAACACTACCATTGTCTATAGTAATTGTAACAATATATTCCTCATAGTCTATATCATTGAATTCGCTAATAAACATTAACATCAGCCTAACTTTGATAGTTCCATTTGTAATCACATCTTCGGCTTCAAGATGAACATCCTTATTGACTAGCTTACCAACAATATCAATAGTGTCATCTCTAACTAAATTATTTTTGGAAATATAGATATCATCAAGTAGGGTTGTATTAAATTCAACCTCATTTATTTTTTCAGCTAATAGTCTAAATGCTGGTTTCAATGACTCCCTGAAGTGGTTGCATAAATCGATAGCATCTCTATAGGTTGTAATGGTTGTTGAGGGGTTGTTAACATCATCAGTATATTCGACAGCAACTTTGTCTGCATCGCACCAATTTATGATTGGAGTTAAATCAGTTGTAGTTGACCTTGCTATTTTTAATGGAGGTAGGTTGCTTCCATCACCTAGATGATATAAAGCTTGCTCACCTTGGGATATACCTTCAATGGTTGAATCTATACCAGCTTTAGTGATTGTGAACCCTGTTCGAAACAACGTCAATCCAACATTGGCTATGCTACCAGCCGTACCGATGACTCCAAATGCCAGGGCTACATTTGATACGATTCGAACCTGGTCGATATCATCTTGCAAGTGTTGAGTAATTCTTTTAGTCTCACCCATTTCTGCATTTAATGTATCCACTCTACTGGTCAAATCTTTAACATCATAACTAACTACATCAAAGTTGTTAGTGAGTACATTCAAATCACTCCTCATGGTAGTAATATTATCAGCCGTAATGACCTTAGATGATGTTATATTGTAATCAGTATATAAGGTTGTCGCGGCATCTGGTCTCGGGAGTACTTCATAATATTGTTGGTCGATTATATATTTGAATGCGTTAGTTGACGGGTCCCAATTCACCTCATCAATGGGGTCCGTGAAATCTTTCTTCAAATATAGTTCAATATTTTTGGTATCTGTATTAATTTTAGTAGTAGAATATTCATAGCTAATCTTCTCAATCGTATCTAGGATTGGGATGACATCAACATATACCTTGCCATTCTTTTGAGCATGGAACCCATCTGGTTTGAATGATAACCTAGTGCCAGTAATCGAATCCCCCAAATATATATCCAAATATATCTTATCAATCAGGTCGGTTCGAATTCCCTCGATGTTATCCATTGATAAATATAAAATGATAGTACCATAATACCCTGGATGTAACGAGTTCGATAGACCATCTGTTAAATGGTTCTCGTAAGCATATGTCATATTCCATTCACTACCATCTCTAATAGTACCATCATTCATTTGAATTTTGAATACATGTTTATAGTTTTTCAATAGCGAATGCATCAAACCATTCCCTTCATTTGTAATTATCGACTCGTGCAAATCTGTTTGCTTAATAGTTATCCAGCAACCGTAGCAATCGTTAGTTTTCTTACTGGGTCGAAGATTCCATTTGGTGATAACTTTAGAATTGAGTCTACCTTGGATATTATTACCTGTCCAATAGCCTTTATTGGAATGGGTCTCATCAGCACACCATTTCAATGACCAATGGTTACCAAAACAATGTTCTGTAAACTTGAATTCGAGTTGGTCTGGTATAGTATAATCATCAGGCACCTCAAATATAATTTTGTAGTAATCCTCATCCTGTATAATGTAATCCTGAATAATGGATGGCTTATAGAAGTAGTGGACATCACTTTTATGAAGCTTCAACGCATTATCAGCAATTATGGTTTTACATTTAATAGGCTTATCCGTTTTCAATAGAGTTGGTGTGTATTCATTCATAATTGATAACTCTCCATTGAGGAATAGCTTATATGGATGAAATGGTAACTTTTTATCAAATGCTATATAAAACTTACCATCGAGGTCATTTTGGTCAGCAGGTCCAATGGATCTTGTTGCGATTAAAGAACTATCATTGATAATACAGAAATTTTGATACGAATCAAATTTGATTACTGGACACAGTATCTTATTATTTTTGGATACAATATAGAACTCTTTAATATATCTGCCTTTGCTATCATATATAACATTCTTTCGTAACACAATTTTGAAAATTGGTCTATTGTAGCTGAGGAAGGCTTGTTTTTGTTCATCAGGAACATTAATAACTAATAGGTTACATTCGATATTATTAATGGTATTTGTTAATGAAGATACATCCTTGTTTGTAATTATGAATTCATCGATACCTGCCTCACTGGCAAAATTTGAATCGCCTGCGGGTATCTCATCCAATCTATCCATGACATAATTATGAGCCTCACATAAATTATTCACCAAATCAATCGTATCAACAAATACTGATGCTACATCCAATAATGGGTTATCATCCGTTAGTATATCAATCTCATCACTAAGGGGTGTTGGTTTAGCTTTCTTCTTGAGGCGAGCTGCTATAGCTGCATGCTCTCTCTTCATCTCTTCAAATTTCAATTTATGCTCCATGGGACTAAGCTTCTTATAGGTCTTCTCCTCATTGAATATTATTTTGATTCCATATATAATCAGTAATAATGTCAATTGAAACGTGCCTGCACATATTAGAAAATTATCAGGTTCTTGGAGCCATTTAATGAAACTACCAAAGTTATCAAATACTTTATGTACTGTAGATGAATCAATTGTTGGTAGTGCATCAACAACCCTATCCTTAAATGTGATTAGGTAGCGAACCAGTTTACCAGATGTATCTATTGTATAATGCCAGATGTATCCTGAATTAAAATATAATGATTCCATCAATGATGTGGCTGTATTGTATGTTACCTTACTCATAGATGATACCCCTGAGAGTGTGTATGATAATAGCTTACCAGTTATAGAGAATGTACTTTTCAATAGAAGTAGCATAAAACTTGATGTCTTGACCACTACATTGATAACTTTATCCATGTTATCGTGACTGATAGGTGACTTGTTTTCAATCAGTGTATCCACATCTTCGATATCATACTCCTTATTATCATCTGGGTTCACGATGACATCATATTTGGTTGGCTCGACTGGGAGGTCATCACCTGATGGAGCTTTTTGACACTTCACTTTGCGTATCTCATATCTATCATTTATTTTTAGGACAACGAGGTACTCCATATTCTCAAGTGTATTCAAGAGATTTGTTATATCACTATTGGAAGCAGTTGATATATCATTTTGAAGACCATTCAATATTTGTAATAGGTTTGCATTATTGGTATTGAGACTGGTGAATAGATTGGCATATGTTTTGATATTATTTGTTGCATTGAGATTATTTGATAATGAGGAGCCAAATAGATTCAGTTGACCATTAGGATATATATCTGTATTCTCAAATCCGGATTTCTTCACAAACCCATTCATGTTAGATAATAATGATTGAATCGAAGTATTGGATGAGTTGTATGTTTTGATGACATCATTTATACTTGACGGATTGTGTGGTTGAATTATGTTGTTGTTATCGATATAATTCATTTGACTCAATGATATATCTGTGTTCGCCAAATCACTCAAATCGACCCCATCTATATTTAGGTCATGTATATATTTGGTTAGATTATTAAAATTGGTTCTCAATAATTCCATCAGTTTATTATAAGTGGTACAATATTGTGTATTTGTAGCACCATCAGCGAAGACAGGTAAGCTTTGCCCACCAGTAATAGTTAAATCTTTAAATGAATCAATTTTAAAGTCCTTTCCTAATGCCATTTGGTCAACTTCAGCTTTGCTATATATATTATTGAATGCGACTGGTTCACCATCCTCTCGTGTGAAACTGAATTGTTCGTTACCTTCATCATCTTCAGCTACTTCTATCGACAAACCTTTATCCTTTAACTTGGTTGCTTCATTACAACGAAAAGCATATGGTACAATAGACATTTTAACAGATAGTAAAATGTTGTGTTCAGTTAATAGTAATGCAACAGATTATAGTCTGGTGAAGCTAAATGTAGACATACCTTGGAAATGTGATTATGTGAAGTATTATGTTTCATCAATCAATACAAAGGGGAATATATTGATAGTAACTAAGGATGACTATTTGATGTTTTCATATGAGGACGGAAATAATGAACGTTCGCTGATGATAGAATTTAAAGACACATATTATTACTCAATGCTTGGATTGGTTAAATACTTGAATAGTTGTCAAAACATAATTGTGTTCAAAAATATTGATGGTAGGACAATGAGTTTATCGAGTCAGCATAAAGTATCGTTCATTAGAGGTTCTCATAGAGCTAAACTGATAACAGGATTATATAGTGTAAAGAATGAAGTTGTTATACCTGCCAACAATGAGACAGTTGTACCTGATTTGCCAATATTGGATTATGCCAATAGATTATATCTCGTATCACTACAAGGTCAAGCTGTACATAGTATTATAGGAGAACATGAATATACACCATCCGTGATTGCAACAGTTGATACTGTTATAGAACCACAGGCACCTATTATAATTGATTACGATTCATCTAAACCAATCAAAATTAAAACATTTACCGATTCACTAAAACACATCGAAATGAGGCTAGTAGATTTCATGTACCAACCTGTCATATTAAAGTCTCCATTATTTGTCAACATTAAAATTAAACCTGCAGGGACAACTAATATTGACACGCCAACGAATCATTAAGCTTGGATTCAATTAAAGATTTATTTTTGAGTAGATATCGGGTGTACATGAAGTGGTTGCATGAGTAGATGTATGTGATGAGATATGGGAGATGATTGCATGAGTGGATGTGTGTGAGATGGGTTGCTTGAGATGATTGCTGTAGGAGTATGCTAGATAGGTTGGTATTAAGTAGTTATACATAGTGAAGGGGGGATAGATAACTAGTATAAGCAAATGAGGCTCTCCGTGTAGGGTGGCTGGGTGGGGGTTGCTTGGGGGCTGTTTGGAGATATGGTTTATTATAGCGAGGGAGCTTTTCAAAGCGAGGGAGCTATAATATAAAACATCTCCAAAGTACCTCAAATTATCGTCTCTTCAGGAAGCTTTCAAAGCCAGAGAGCCTCATTTGCTTATACTAGTTATCTATCCCCCCTTCACTATGTATAACTACTACGTTACATAGATTCAGATGATTATTTATTCAAAAATTTAAATAAATACAAAATTCGTGATTCACTTGATGATTTCAACCGTCAACGTTTACATGAAAAATTCAACCGTGATTTACATAAAAAAGATTCTTCATTTCTTGATGAATTAATGAAGCATTCAAAAGATATTCGTGAATTTTGGAGAAGTGATTTATTATATAATTCACCACCAGCTGATGCATTAAATGATGAGGAATTTTTCCCTGAAGAAAAACCAAAAGATATTAATTTACGTAATATTAAATCATTTAAAGAATGGCAAAAATTAGATGACGAACAACAAACATTAGTGGATGATATGATGAAATCATTATATAAAACACCTACTAATTGGGAAATTAATTTTGAACTTTTAAACAATAAAGGCAAAAAATTAATGTTTCCACTACTTAAAAATTTCTTTCAAGAATACATAGACCCATTACCAATGGATAAATACAAAATAGAATTTAAAGTTAAAGGTCAATGGCATTCTAAACCATTAACACCTGAAGTTTATAATAAATTAATGGAAAATTTCACTGAAGAACATTTTATATTCGACCTTGACGAAATACCGGCAGAATTTACGGGATTCAATAGTGGAGATAATGCAGATTTACCTGATTGGTCATTATTTTCATCATTAAGATTTTCAAAATATTTGCATAAAGATAGGGTCCGTAAAGACGTTGGTGGTTCATTCTTTAACTATATAGCTAATGATAAAGTACCTAAAAAAGTTATTGAGTATTTAAAACGTCTACAAATATTTGATTCATTAGTGGATGAAAAAGTAACTGTTCTTGAAGAAGCAAAAGAATTCACTCGGAGTTATTATGATAATTTAACTGAGGATTTAGAATATGAAACCATTGAAATTCCAGCAAAAATTACCAAAACAGCTAAACAACGTGAAGAATTGGATGATTGCTGCTTCGTTTATGCTCTCAAACAAACTGGCTTTTATTCAGATGATATTTTAAATCAAATACGATTAAGAATTAATAATAGGTATTTATCACAAGGTTCAATTGAAAAAATATGTCAAGAGTTTAAGATACATATTAAGTTATCATATATTGACGACAGCAGCGATAGAAAAAATAAAAAGACAACGGTTCAACAATGCAAAAACAAAGTCCGTAAATCATATTTGGGAGTCAAAGATGCTGAACCTCAACGAACCCATACATTTAACGTTTATGAAGACCATTATTTCATAGAAGAGAAAACACCATTTAGTACTTATTATATTAAACATTTAATTGAATGTACCGAGGATAAATTCGATAAAGAACATAATAGTGACCATTGGAGGAAAACCAGATATTATATTTCATCATCAAATTTAGTCCGTGAATTAATGAAGCAAGGATATTTTAATCCAATCACTTATGGACAATATCGAATATTAAAAACGGTTTTCTATCATGAATTCGATAAAGATTTAACAAATATTAATTTAGAATATGACCCAGAATATTGCACAAAATTAATAGCTCCAAAAATTGTTAAAGAAAGTGAAAACAAAACAGACCCTACTTATTGGTATGCTGACTTTGAAGCTGACGTTTCAGGTAATATTCATAAACCATTTATGTGTGTTCTTCAATCGCAAAATGGAAAAATTAATGAATACTTTAAAGGTAAAACATGTAATAAACAATTTCTTGATTTCTTACCTGATCATGCGGTCGTTTATTTCCACAATTTAGCATATGATTTTCGAATGTTTGCATCATTAGTTAATATCAAAAATACTATAATTAAAGGAACAAAATTAATGCAGGCAAAGGTTGAATATAACGATAAAAAGATTTTCTTTAAAGATTCATTGCCAATGTTGAATTGTAAACTTTCACAATTACCTTCTATGTTTAATTTGGGCATTAATGTTCAAAAAGAAATTTTCCCATACAAATATTACACACTTGAAAGATTAAATACCAACAAAGGAGTAATTAATGATGCAGGCTTAAATGAAGATCAAAAATGGACAACAGATGATTATGAATTATTTAAATCAAACATTGATAAAATACCTAAATGTAGAATTGATGAAAACCATTTCGACATGTGGTCATATGCAGAATTTTATTGTAAACAAGATGTAAACATCCTTAGACTTGGATTTAATGAATTCAGAAATGGATTTATTAAAGATTTCAGTATCGACCCTTTTAATTTCATTTCCATTTCTTCACTCGCTAATGAAGTATTTAATCAACGTGTTTATTATCCTAATGGTAACCTTTATAAATTAGGTGGTCATGTTCGTAAGTTTTGCTCAAAAGCTGTTTATGGAGGACGTTGCATGACTGCATACAATAAAAAATGGCATATATTAAAGCTACTTTGTGATTTCGACGCTGTTTCATTATATCCTTCAGCAATGGCACGTTTATATACCGTTGAAGGTAGACCTGAAGTTATCAAATCTGAACAATTAAACCTTGAATTCCTTTCAAAACAAGGTGCTTACATTGTTGAAATCAAAATTACTAAAGTTAATAAACATTATCCATTCCCTCTCATTGTTCGTAAAGTAAACGGATTAAATCTTAATGACGATAACTTAAAAGAAGGTGAAACATTAAATATAATTGTCGATAATATATCATTAGAAGACCTAATCGAATTTCAAAAAATAGAGTTTGAATTCATCCGTGGTTATTATTGGGCAGGCAAACGTGATTATACAATCCAAAAAGAAATTAAGAAAATATTTAATAAAAGACTTGAATATAAGAAGCAACATAACCCATTACAACAATTATATAAATTAATTATGAATTCATGCTATGGTAAAACTATTGAGAAACCAGTTGATAAAGATATTAAATATATGAATGAAGAAGATTTTGAGAAATATTGGATCAAAAACTATAATAAAATTATTGAGGACACATTAATTGAAGGTAGAAAAACACCATTACATGCTGTAAAAGTTATTAAACAAATTGAAAACCATTTTAACTTTTCACTTCTTGGTATACAAGTTTTATCAATGTCAAAGCGAATTATGAATGAAGTAATGTGTTTAGCTTATGATTTAGGATGCCACATTTATTACCAAGACACTGATTCAATGCACATTGAAGTTGATGATTTACCACGACTTGTTAATGGTTTTAAAGAAAAATATTATCGTGAATTAATCGGAACTAATTTAGGACAATTTCACAGTGACTTTCCAACAATTAATGGTCATGATGAAATGCCAAAATCTATTGAGTCATATTTTCTAATGAAGAAAATGTATATAGATAAATTACAAGATTCAACGGGAGAAATTGATTATATGATCCGAGGAAAAGGTTTAACACAAAACTCAATTAAATACGCCTACAAAGAATTTGGTAATGACCCCATGAAATTATATGAATCCTTATTTAATGGAAACACACAAACGTTTGATTTAACGAAAGGACAACCATGTTTCTCAATGAACAAAAATATGACAGTATCAACTTTAAAGAAATTTGAACGTAAAATTAAAACAACTTATGAAGAAGGAAAAATTGAAGATTATTTTAAATAGGTGCCAATAAATATCTTGGTAATAATTGAGGTTCACCACTTACACCATTAAGTTTTCCTTCAACTTCATATAATCCATTCTTTTTACCAATAACTTTAAACTCTCCTGGTCTTATGACTGATCTTCTTTTCATTTTGTTATCAGTCATATTATAAACTTTAACATTTACGCCATCATTAATATTAAATTCAACGTTATTTTTAATTTCCCAATTAGCTTGTAATATTCTCCTCACAATGTAATTTTCAAGTTCTGGGTCATCATTTACCATCTTTGGTGTTACACTAAAGCCTGCCCATTTACTTAACCCTCTATGTGGTGCATTATTGTATTGATTTACGATTTCATTCATTACTTCAGGAGTTATTACACCAATATTCATATTATACGCCATATCTCTAATGGTTCTAATTACTCTATCAACAATTCCTAAACTTGAATGTAAAGGTTCTGTTTTCTTTGCTTTCTTCTGTTCATATTTCATAAAATCAGGATAAGCGCCTTTAGGTTGTCTTTCAACAGGTGAAAAGCTTATATTTTGAGTTTCATAAAACATTTTTGACTTATCAGATTTAAACGCACCTTCACCATCACCGATTAAATGTTCTACCTTCATTCCTTTATCAATTAATTTTTGTAATGCTCGTAAATATGACA
The DNA here is from genome assembly GCA_039105265.1 of Tritrichomonas musculus. Taxonomy (NCBI): domain Eukaryota; phylum Parabasalia; order Tritrichomonadida; family Tritrichomonadidae; genus Tritrichomonas; species Tritrichomonas musculus. Next base: position 748,796 of record JAPFFF010000038.1, on the reverse strand, counting down.
TTGTCGCTTTTAATTCATCTTTACTAAATTCTGTTTTTGAAAGCATCACATTTAAAATTTGTGCATATAAATATTTAGTGTTCACATTAATTGCAATTAAATATTTTAACGGTTGTTTTTTCTTAATATATATTTCCATTAAATCAATCATCCATGTGTTTCTTTCTGCAACTCTATGCAATTGAAAACGTTTTATATTTTCTTTTAACGGAAATGATGAAGGTATTTTCCCCTTTTCTTCTTTCAGTTCTGGATTAAGTAATTTTAAAGCTCTATTTTTTTCTTTACCTTTAAATCCAAATAATCCCGTTAATTCTACATTTGGTATTTCTATTGTTGCCCCTGGTTGTTGAAAATATTTATCCTGATATTCTTTATACCATGATTCTAAAGATTTTTTACCTCTCTTCTTCCATCCTGCTGTCAACTTTTCAAAATCCTCAAATGTTAAAAGTTCATTATCTCCATTATGTAAAATTACGTATTCATCCAACCTTTCCTTAAATGATTTCTCCTTGGGTTTTTCTTTCTTTGGGTGTGCTTCATCCCATGCTTTCTTATACTCCAAATATATTTTCTGTTTATCTTCTTCGAGTAATGGTCGAAATGATTTTAAATTATATGCCGCACTTTCACCTGTTTCATTTTGGTTTTTATATACTTTACTCATTAAATCCTCTCTTGCTATTCTCACTGCTTCTTCATAATCTGCCATTCGTTTACGTTCCATTTCTACTTCACGTCTATGTTCTTCATCCTTTACTATATCACGAATGGTTAAATAATGAATTATATAGAAATTGTTTATATGTTGAGCTGGAATTTTCACTTTCAAATATTTTTCACAATAATGATTTATATGATATTTCACTTGTTCCTCAAATCTATTCGGTTCATACTTTTCTATCTTACTTGTCACATATGAAATTATTCCATCTGTGTTATTAAATAATGTTTCGGTCATGTTTTAAAATGAATTAAATTAAAGATATTTGATGATTTCATGAATGTAAAAATAATTATTTAGTTTATTTTTAATTTTTTAATTTTTTATCACATAATAAAAATATGTCTCAAGCCTTACCACCCCTTAAACAACGTCATGAACGTAAAACATTTGCTACTCCAACGTTGAAACTCATAAATTCACGTCTTCAATATTATAGAAAAGTATTAAGTCAACCTGAACCAACAACGGAGAAAGGAAAACTTAGTCGTGCAAGAATTCAAAATAAATATGATCAGTGTATGAAAGTTAGAGCATTATTAAACAGAGCCGTTAAGAACCTTTATCTTTAACATAGAACCCATCACTACCGAAATATTCAATTGCTGGATTATTTGAATTATCAAATTTAGGTAATATTTTTGCAACATTACCAACAACAGGTAACTTTTCCAATATTGATTTTGTTTTATTCCATCCAAATTTAAATCCATCAGCGAAATCTTTAGCTGCTTCTTTAACTTTACCCGCTAATTTTTTAAACCAACTACCAAAAGCCATGAACGAAGTTCTCGAATTGAAAATTCTTTTTAATATTAAATTAAAAATTATGATTTAATATTTTTATTTAAAACTAAATATGACATTAAAGCAAGCAAGAATATTAAGTAGTGAGACCGATAACACTATTAAGCAAGAACAAAACACAAATGTTAACATTAACATTAAACCATCAACTAAGTCACGACCTCAAACAGTTCCGTTATATCCAAATGTTCCACCATTAAATCCAAACGTAAATTTTACTCAAGCGAACCAACCTATGGATACGTCAACGGTTGGTCAAACTTTATATATTCCGACGACGGAGGATTTGAACTATCAATCTCAACCTCCAACAAACAGCAATTTCCCATTAACTCGAGACAGAGGTATTGCAGATTTAGGAAATGAAATTGAGGATTTAGAAAAGAAAAACCAATTTCTACAAATGTTAGTTGAAATGTATGAATCAAACCCGTTAAAAATAAATGCTTACGTTGTTTGTGAAAGTAAGTTATTAATGAACATGATAAAGTTATTAACTGATTGTGAGAAAGTTGATTTAGTACTTAATGAAGATATTGGATGTAGCGGATGTACGGCTAAAACAAACAAAATCATTTATGTTTCAAAAATATTGGTTACTAAAGATGGCAAAACTAGTGAGCTTAAATATGATTACAATAACATTTATAGTGAATTTGTTAAATATGGAATTAGAGTAGTAGTATATACGAGTCGGTTTCCGCTGGGGCTGGCACCCCAAGCGTCAACACGAACTCGTCATAAAAGAAAAAGAAAAGAAAAGAAAAAGAAAAGAAAAGAAAAAGAAAAGAAAAGAAAAAAGAAAAAAAGAAAAAAATATTCTTGTTCTCACTACTGCTCCCCATCAATGAAACGGCACAGGTACCCCACCCCACAACCGCCCATCTATGAAACGGCACAGGTACCTGCCCCGAGAATCTCGTACCTACTACAACAAAAATTAAAATAAAAGAAGTTAGATTTTACTAAGTAGTTCTTCTATATGAGGTAGTTCAGCATTAGTTTGAACACCTACATCCCAAAGGTCTTCAGTTTGAACACCTATCTCTTTATATTCATAGGGAATAAAATGACACTCTGTCACTATAAACATTTCTTCTTCTTCTTCTTGATGTTCCTTATAGTTTTTATACAAGCCCACTCGCTTTTTTTTCTTTGGGAACTTGGTAATGTTTCTTTCTTTGTCATCAAGAGGATAATGACGAGGTTCATTATTATCAATTCTATCAACAATGATTTTCCCCCACTTGTTCATACGAAAATAAAAATGAAATGAATCATTTAAAAAGTGAGTAAATGTCATTTGTGCCACTCAAAGGCTTTACTAACGACTATGAGATACTGAATAGGTACCCCTTTACTATAAGACGTAAGAGTAATCATTTTATATGCAAAGATGCAAAACATATAAAGGGGTATATACGAGTATGTCTAAATGGCAACTACTACTTGAAACATGTACTTATAGCAAGACAGTTCATACCTAATGATGACCCACAACATAAAATAGAGGTAGACCATATCAATAGGAATAGGGCTGACTACCATCTAAGCAACTTAAGATGGATAACCCCAACTGATAGTAACTATAACAGGGATATGCCCAAAATTATAAATGCGAGGGCAGATTAGATATTTGGTACTCTAAGAACTCAAAGGCAAAATGTTCTATTTGGTCGATAAATTCCAAATCACCATCTTTCATCATTACACCAAGAAATTCAGGTTCGAAATACTCAGCAGCTAACTCTTTTATCTTATTAATTAAAATATTACATACTCCCTCATTAGTCTCACATCTATAATCATAGAGGTAAGATACTATTTTATAGAGGATATATATACGCTCTTTTATGGTCATGAAATAAGCCATTTATACAGAAATAAAAAAAATGAAATAAACAACATCTTCTTCTTCTTTCTTTTATTTGATTTTTAAATGACAAGTGATGTAGGTACACAAACTAAACCTAACAATAAAATACAACTATTACAAGGTACTATTAAATTTCGACCTAAACTAGTTGATAGAGATGTTGCAAGATTAACAAGAGGTTTGGGTCAAACTATATGGAAGTTCTCTAATAATCAAATAAATCTACAAAAATTATATGAGACATATTTAAATACTAGTATAGCTTTTAAAGACGTACTTGAATTTGCTAATAGACTCAAGAGAGAGAAACCAAGAGCAAAATTTACAGGTTGTGTGTTTGCGATTAAGAAAAATCAAGATGATAAAGATGAACATGGGCATTACATAACAGTATTAAAGCCATATCAATATACTCTCCAAGAATCAGATCAAGGTATATTAACAGAGATAAAATTACATTATGATATTATCAACATAAGGATATCTCGAATGAAGACTGAGGAGGAAAAACAAGCAGCTAGAGAACTGAGAGAGCAGATGAAAGAAAGAACATTGAAAAGTGATAAGAAAGAATATAAAACTAGAGGTATTCAAACAGATGATATACCAGAATTGGCTCCATTACCCAGACCTCCAACTTTAAATCGAAATGATTATCATCTTAACCTTAGGAAAATCGGTAGGAACCGACCCACAAATGTTGAGCCACCAACAAGGGATCAAAATCAAAACAGAATTCAACTTTTACTTCAAAGTAGTACAAATTTAGACGAGGATGATAGACCTAAGAAAAAATCAAAACAACATAAGAAAAAATCAAAACGACCTCGTTCACCTTCACCTCCACCTCCTCCTCCTTCTCGTTCACCTTCACCTCCACCACCTCCACCACCTCCTCCTCCTTCATCACCACCTCCACAGTTTCCATCATCACATACCTCTCGAGGTACTAGTCCTCCTCCAAGAGAACCCCGTATGACACCACAGAAGACAGGAGAGTTTACAGTAGACCAAAGACGTCATAAAATTCATGATTGGAGGAGTTTAGTCAATGATGAAAATATAGAAGAAGATGTTATTGATGACTACTTGAAACTTCTATATAACAAAGGAAAGAGATTGAATAAACAACCTGGTCAAAATGAAGCAGAGTTTGATAAAAAGAAAATATTGGTTGTACCTACTGCATTTTATACCCTCCTTTCTATGGCATATGAGACTAATGATATGGAAAAAATACATGAACTGATGAAAAGTCCTATCTCAGGTAAACAGTCATTTACACATTTCGATAAAGTATTTGTCCCCATTTGCTCAGATGGAGAACATTGGGTTTTATGTATTGTTCGATATCCAAAGAAAATAATCGAATGCTATGACTCTGAGAATAAGTCAATGGCACCAGAGGTAAAGACACTTAATAAGTGGATCAATATTTCAGGAACAGGTAAGTTAAAAGCAAAATATTATGATGTACCTAGTCAAAGGAATAACAAGGATTGTGGAGTGTTTCTAATGGAATCTTGTCGTACCTTTTTGCATGAAGGAAATGGTAAGTTTAAACAACGCAATATACCAGATATTAGAAAGAGAATACTTCGAGAACTTCAAAACAATGAATTAGAAACAGGTGTTGTATATTAATAAAGACTTTTTATTCAACTCGAAATGGAATTACCACCAAGTGTTAACACTTTATATCCTAATCGAGATAATATAGTTAATGATGGTAATACACCTCTTCCAATCGAAACAGCCTACTTCCTTGAGGATGCTCAACATGATAAAGCTAAGTTTAATAGGTATTGGTTTAATTTCCCACCAGAATGGTCAACTGCAAACAAAGGGGAATCTATTGTTGGTGTTCGTTCAGCGCATATCATTAAGAGAAGACGCAAATTAGAATTTAATGTGACTATATTTAAAGTTCAAAAATCCTACTTTGTTTTACATGGAGGAAATATAAACGACCCTATTTTAACTCAAGAACTAGTTGATAAATTCTACCAGGACGAGCTCAAAGTAGAATATGAAAAAGAGCCTACTTGGAAATGGATAGCAAATTTTGATGTTATTGATTGGGTGTCAGAGGAAGGGGACTTAAGAGGGTTCTTTGATGCTGTCAACGCCGCGATGAAATCTTGGATAGCTATGCATGGACAATATGGAAATGCATTTTCCCAAAATGATTCATTAATTGCATATCGAGATATACAAACAGATGGATATTATGATAAAGATGGTTTTCATGAAATTATATATACTAAAAATAATGATAATATAGAGGAAGATTCAAGCCAATTTATCAATTTTTTCCAAATTGGTGATTGGAATGAGGACTTTGCAGATGTGTTTAATATAGGCACAGGAGCTTATCAAAATAACCCTAAGAAGTATTCAACTTTAAGTAAGAGGTTGGTATTTGATAATGTATGGGACAGACATCCATGTAAAATATATTCATCTATTGGTGAACAAGCATTGCATAACTATATTGGAGATAGTGATGTTGAATATAGTCCTATTAAGTACTTCAAGTTAAACTCAATGGACCAAAGGTTTTGGATAGACTTCTATAGTGATGCACATTATAATTGTCCAACCAAACTACCTCCTAAAGATTCATTTGTTATCGAAATGCAATTCCTTCAATACGATAAGATGTTTATTTAAAAATAAATGAGTAAAGAAGAACCAAGCCCATATGAAAAATTATACAACAAAGCTAAATGGAAGACCTTGGACAAATACCTTAGCATGGCAAAACAAGAGAATCTAAATGAAGAAGAAGCAAAGAAATACTTTGATGAAAGAGTAGTACATGATAAGAGAGTACCTAAAGCACAATTTATACCTATTGTATCCAAACATCCTCATGGTTATCAAATGGATACCTTCATTAATAATAAAGAGGCAGGTGGGTTGAATTATCTAATGTTCATTAATATCAACACCAGAAAAGCATATGCATATCCTATGAATGGTAAAGGAGCAAGAGAAGTATTAACAGCACTTCATAAATTTGTTAATGATGTACCTCATGTATATTCGATAACAAGTGATGAGGATGCAGCATATTTATCATCAACAGTCTTAGACTTCATGAGAGAGAAGAACATAAAATACCGAACAACAACTGAGAATAACCATAATGTACTTGGCATTATTAATAGGTTTATGAGAACTATAAGAGATGCTATTGGTGAAAATAGGTTTATTCAACCAAAGGAGATGCATGATTTGGTCAACATATATAACAACTCTCCTCATAGGTCTTTAGATAATAAAGCACCTAATGATATTACTCCAGAGGATGAAATAAAGTACATACAAAAGAATGCACGCATTAATCCATACCATTTTAATCCAGGTGAGAAGGTCAGGTTAGTACTCGAAAAAGAACCATTTGGTAAAAGAAGAAGTAATTTGTCCAATGAGTCTTATATAGTTGACTCACAAAAAGGTAACCAGTTTGTGGTCAAGTCCAAAGATGGTTCAACTAGTTCATTCCCTGGATATAGGTTGTTAAGGACAAGAGACAAAAGGATTAAAGTAGCTGAAAGACTAAATGAAGGTAAAGAAGGTATTATTGAAAAAATATATAACTTTGATGAAGATACTGGTAAGTATGATTTAAAATGGGAAGGAGTCGAAGGTGATGATGCCTTTGCTAGACAAACTATTAGAGATGTAAGGAGAGGTAATCCATTAGTACTTGGTACAGCAGAAAGACAATATTGGTTGGAACAAAAGAAAAATTATGAACGACAAATTAAAGCAGGTCAAAAGGTTGAGGGCAAACCAATACCAGATAAAATTATGAAATACATTTAAAAATTTGTAAATGGATGAACCCCCAAGTGCAGAACTAATAAATAAAGTAGAAACATTGATTAAAGAGACCTTACGGAAGAACATGAAAGAGATAGATGGTGCTTTGATTAAACCATTATCACCTGATTATCCTTTTAGTACAAATGGTATATACTTTTTAATTGGTAAACCAGGTGCTGGTAAAAGTTTTTGGATATGGAGACATATTATGATAACAGAGAGGTTGTTTAAACATCCATACTACCAAAAGATAATATTTTGCTCAAGCTCTGGTAAAATGGATAAAACAGCTGAAACACTTAATAAACAGATACGATCAAGAATCGATTATGTAAAGGAAAGAGAATTAATGAGTTATCTTAAAAGACATCTTCGAAGAAAGATAAAGTATTATGCCATTGTCAAATATGTATTATCTCGAATGAAAGAGACCAATGACGAAATGAGGAGGCTCATTGAGAAGCATCATTTAAATGAGCTCAATGATAAAATAATATATATAGCCAATAAGTTAGTCAAGTATGAAACATCATCATATCCATATAACACATTATTGATACTAGATGATTGTGCAGGTAGTGATTTATTAAAGAATGGTAATAGTGAATTTATCAAGTTGTTAACCAAGACAAGACACTATAATTTAACATGTATCATGGCTATCCAAACTATTCGATTTGTTCATATGAATGCTAAAAGGTTAGCAACAGATATCATATGTTATACAGGATATAGTGAGGAAGATTTTACTAGCTTGTTGCAACAAACAAATAACTCATTAAATACTAAGCAGACAGTAGCTGAATACTTACAACATAAAGAACCACATGAAAAATTCGTAATGAATATTTCTGCTAATAAGTACTATTTCGAATAATTTTTTATTTTTTAAAAATGGGAATTGAACGTCATTCAGTAGAAGATTATTGGAAGCCAAATTATTCCAAAAAGCAACAATTTTCTCCATGGCAAGAGATAATAAAAGGAGGAGTAGGACTAGGCGGTAAGTTATTAATGGGAGCAGCAGATAGTTTTTCGGGAGGTCTTGCAAGTAAACTATTAGATGCTTCAGCAGGTGGATTAACCAAGCATGCTGGTGTTATTGGTTCAGTTGCGAGAGGTCTTGGTGAAAGCTTCTTGAGCGATAGTACAAGAAATAAAATAGCAAATATAGCTGACACAGCATTAAAATATGTCCCAGAAGGAAAAGTGAAAACTGCCTTATCATCAATTAATAAATCTGCAAAAGGTGATTCAGTTGGAGCACCTCTTGAAAAGCCAGCATTTTCGTCTAGATCATTACAAGAGAGTGAATTTACTACCAACAATCGGGCGAGAACCTACATCTAATGAAAACTCAAAAAAACTAAATTTTTGGACTTTTTTGTTTATTTTAAATGTCAAAACATCTAACAGGTTCTAAGAGACTTGCAGTTATTCATAAATGGTTGAATGGAAGGGATGACCCAGATTGGGAAGTTTTACCTACAAAAACCAAAGACAAGTATATTGTAAAACAGCGAAAAACTCCAATAACTCGAGAATATCAAGAAAACTCAGAAAGTGAAAATAACGAAGATACTCAAGAAAACTCAGACAGTGAAGAACATGAGGAACTTGAAGAAAAGCCAAGAAAGCCAATAAGTTCGAAAGCTGCACGAAAACCTCCAAAACCTCGAAAAACTCAACAAAGCCAAGTTTATGACCCTACTGTGAATGAGGAAATACTAAAACAGCTAAAATCACTAGGTGAAGAAATGAAGATAAGTCGAGAGAAGAAAGAACAGAGACGTATGATAAAGGAGGTTGTTGATAAAAGGATGAGTAAACCAAGACAACAGTATGTTCCTGAAGAACCGCCACAACAATATGAAGAAGAACAACAACCTCAATATATACCTATGAGACCTATTGGTAGGAGAAATCGCATCTTTGAAGATATGATGTAAATTTTTTTCCATCTAAAATGCTCAACAAGGAATCCTATATGAAAACCTCAGCAGAGGTTTGTACCCAGATTGCATCTTACTTTGATGTTGTCGATAATTGCATAGCACTTAGTGATACAAATAAGGCATACTCATTAAATCCACAAACTTCGTATTCACCATCACCACCAATTAAGAGTGGTTCCTATACAACATGTATTATCTCTCCTAATACTCATAATACTGCTGATATATATAATGGATTTATTCGAGCAGATATGAAAGTGATGATAAAAATAGACAAGCCAATTCTAAGTGATTTAGAAAATGTCAGTGGTTATAATTTTGGTAAGGTATGGTTTGGTTTTAAGGATGCTCGAGATGCTGTTGAGAAGTATGAAATTGTAGCTAATGGTATGACGCTTTATACCCAGAACTTTGGATGTGAAGAATCCTTTTTAACTGCATGTTGTGCAAATGAAGTTACTAAAAGAGCTGATATATATAGTAAAGCAAGACATAAGGATATTTGGAATGATACTCATGGAAGGAGATGTGGTTTTGTTGCAAATCTTAACAAAGATGTGACTTCTGTCACTGAAACAATTAGATTAAAGATTGATTTGCGACGATTCCTACCTTTATCTAATATCAAGTACTTGCCAGCATTTGCAGGTAAAATCGAATTACGTCTATACTTTTCAACAGCTGGTATGGTATATTGTCCAGTTGGTTTTGAAAAGAGCTTGGTTGCTAATCCACATATAATGAAAGACTTCAATGTTGATGAAATTACCAATGAATTTCGACCTATTGGAGAACCAATATGGATGTGGACAAGTACCGAAAAAATAGCAATGGATAAGATTAATGACCCCAAGAATCTTCCACCTGTTGGTGAAAATCATGGAGGAGCATATGAAGTCGCAGGAGCTAACAATACTAAGGCAAGAGTTGACCGAACTATTTACAGTGATTGGAGAACTTGGAGTGTTGTTGATTATTCCATTGAAGAATGTGCGAGTATTATACCTTGTTTTGGTATTCATGAATCTGTATATACAGCACTTGTTCAAAGATATGCTAACCCACAACATCCACTTACATTCCCAACACAGATAATGTCATTTTACACTTGTACAAGACCTCTTAATAATGAACAAGATAAAGCAACTATTACTATTACACCTAATTTTGTAGATAGTATGTTTTGCTTATTCCCACTCAAGCATACGCATAAGACATACTTCAAGAATCCTATGTTTGAAGCATTTCATATGAATTGTGGTAATTACAATAATATTCCTGCTAAAGCATTTGGTACGAATGGTAAGTATCCAGAGTTCCTCGAATATTGCCAGAATGCAATGAACATGAATGGAGAGCAAAATGGATTTAATAAAGAGGTTATTGCAAGTTTAGCGAATGAGTATCAATATAATGAAAACACAACAGGCTATTATCCAAATGATAGGTCCTCATTCTTCATAGGTCTTCCTACTGAAACAGATGGAACATATCAACAAGGTCTTTCAAGTCTTGCACCTATTAACTTCGAATTGATATGTAGTCAAAAGGCAGATAATCCATTTAGACAGGAAGTAGATACACCTCCATTATTATGCTTATTAACAGATATATCAATTAGTATCTTAATTAGACCTAATGGTATGCCACCATCAGTACGTATTGGTCCTTATGATTTAACAACCCCTGAGTAAAAAGAAGTATATTTTATTTTTTTGTAAATGTCGAATGATTATAGAAGCCCACATGCTGAGATTGTTGGAAGAGAAGGTATGATGTATAATGAAGCTACCATGAAAAATAAGGACTTAGAGTTTCAACATTTTGGTGTGTTCAGTAATACTAATACTTATTCTGTAACCTTCAACCCATATATTAATCGACCACCTACCCAGATTATTGAACATGAGGACCCTGTTAGATTTCCAGATACTCGAGAACATATAACCAAACCTGTTCGTGAACCTCCTGTTAGTATTACAGATGGTGGTTTTTATCGACATATAGGTGAAAAAGATAGACCAGTACCTCTCTTACCAAAATATCTTAAGAAGCCTGAGAAACCACCAATGCAAGGTAGAGCAAGAGAATATAATAAACAAGATATTCGATATGGACCTACCCAACATATCTTTACCCAAAATAACATATATTAATTTTTTATTGAATTTTTTATCCAGATGAAAATGACAACAAGAAACGTCTATGACTATGTCAATGAACTTCGCGCAAAATGTGCTCCAAATACTAAACAATGTAATTTCTCGATACTTTGTGACAAGTACCCAATGAAAACAGGAGAATGGAGTTATTTAGGCAAAGTACTCTATGTCTCAATCAAGGTAAAAGACAAGTGCCACAGATTTTATCCAGATAAGCTCAAAGAACTTGATCTTGACTCAATATTTATTAAGCCTAACTCAAGGAGAAAAATAACTGAAGATTTCGAAGAGTTCTACATAAATGGAAACACTACCACTCAAGAGTATCAAGGAATCAAATACTACAACTACTCCATTGCAGCTGCTCCTACAAGTCATAAACCAAAAATCGATGCTCTCAAGCAGAAATATCAAATTGAGTCATTTGACATGTTTATTGGAGAACAGCTAGACTTAGTACTTTAAGCCTATTTTTTCCCAACCTAAATGATTAAGAAGAGGGGTACAACCAATGGAGTTCAAGCAAATGTATCTTTAGAACCATCAGCAGCTGCATCATCTACATCAAACATCAACAACAACATTATTATTAATAAGAGAGATGATGGCAAGGAAGACATTGTTATTACAAGAGACATTGGAGTGCAAACTGAACCTGTTGAAGTTGAACCAGATGTACGTAATGTTATACTTGAAGCATATGCACAAATACTACTTAATCAAGACAAAGCACTACTAGCTAACATTATATCAAAGAAATGCATCATAGTACCTATTGAATCTCTTAGCAACATCATCAAAGCAATACTACATGTTAGTGAGGTTGAAGTACAACTTAATGAAGATGTTGGATGTTGTGCAGCTAAGAGCAATCCAATAAGAAAAATAGATGCTATTAAGATTATTAAAGATAATGGAGAGGTAGTCATTGACTTGAAACAAGTATATAATAAAGAATATAATGAGCTTGTTAATAATTATCATGTATGCTTAAAATATTGCATAGTATAAAAAAAGACATATATAAAAAAAACTTAAAATTAGAAGTAATTATTTTTTACTCTTACTCCTTGTCTTTTGGAGATGAAGCTTCTTGTTCATCTTCATCATCTTCTTCTTGTGTCTCTTGCGAGTCAGGCACTATAGGCACGTGAAAGCCAATAGATTTTGGTGTTGGAGATTGAGGAATCTTTTTATGAAAAACCTCGCAGGTAGTGAGATTCATTTGAGTAAGTGCTTCAGCAATCTTGTTCATGTTTGCTTGTATCAAAGGGTCATAGATGGTGCAGACATTAGATGATGTCGAGTTTATTATTTTTTGGTTGAACAGAAATATCACCTCTTTAATAGCATTGGCTATTTCAACATGAGCATTTTTGATAGCTAGCTTTTGCTGTTTTTGGAATTCTTTGAAGTCATTTCCAGAACGCGACATTTTAAAAAATGAAGTGATTTTGTTTGCGAATATTCAATTTTCAAAAATAATTCAATTTTTTTTCTCGAATGAAATCATGAGCCAAAATTTAGATTTGGGTGAGTTCAAGGAAACAGCTATCATCAAGAAGTTGAAGAAGTCCAAGAGTAACAACAACCTCAAAAATATTGATACTGCAAAAACTGAAACAACAGAAAAACGTGGTAGAAAGCAAAAGTATGCAACAGTTGAAGAACGAAATGAAGCACGTAAACAACAGCAAAAGGCATATCGTGAAAGAAAGAAAAGAGAAATACAAAGTATGAAGGAAAAAATAATGTCGTATGAAAGCAAAAAGGTAGCTTATGAAGAATGAGGTAGCTTATGAGGAAAAAGGTAGCTTATGAGGAAAAAGGTAGCTTATGAGGAAAAAGGTAGCTTATGAGGAAAAAGGTAGCTTATGAGGAAAAAAGGTAGCTTATGAGGAAAAAGGTAGCTTATGAGGAAAAAGGTAGCTTATGAGGAAAAAGGTAGCTTATGAGGAAAAAGGTAGCTTATGAGGAAAAAGGTAGCTTATGAGGAAAAAGGTAGCTTATGAGGAAAAAGGTAGCTTATGAGGAAAAACATGTAGTTAAAAAAAAAACTTTTTTTTTAGTTATTCATTTTTCTTGTAGTACATTGTGATGAACTTCTTGTTTCTTTTCACTTTCTTATGTGTAAAGTGTCTCTTTGTTCCATCGAGATGCCCGAAACCAAGTCGAGTAATAGATAGTTCATGACCAAAGAACATGTTGTACAAGTTAACAATGTCTCTTGCAGGATAACAATCTTTCTCGAGGTTGTCAAACCATTCATCATACCTCTTTTTTTGTTTTGCTCGAAGTCGATGTGCATCATTTTCAAGAGCATGAGCATAATTTTCACACATCGTTCTTAAATTTGATGTATCATCTTCAACTTTTAGTTGAGATATTTTTTTCGACATGTTTATATTAATTTTGTAGTCGAATGAATCATGATCTTTAGGAGGTGTTTGTTTTTGTAAAATATCTTCTATTTTATCTTCTTCTTCATTCATCATTAATAAAATAATAGTGATATTAATAAATATATTTTTTTAAAATTTCAATATATTTTATTTTTTTTAATTCAATTTTTGAATTTTTATAGTTAATGTAACTTTTTCAAAGAAAAATATCCACCTTCGAGTTTTTCTACGAAATTTAAAATTTAGTGATATCAACTAGAAAATAGATCATTTTTATACTTGTATGTCATACAACTACAGCTCAGACAGCGATGTTAGTCTATTTGACTCGATCGAGCAATCGGGTCAACAAGCTCCACCATCAGATCCGCCATCAGCTCCACCCACAGAAGTTTGGCTCAAGAACATGACCCCAGAACAACTCGAATCCATGCGACTGTTCATCATGAAGCAGCAAGAAGAAGCAGCAGCTAGATTGAAGAAGAAGCAGCAAGAAGAAGAAGCAGCTAGATTGAAGAAGAAGCAAGAAGAAGAAGAAGCAGCTCGATTGAAGAAGCAACAAGAAGAAGAAGCAGCTAGATTGAAGAAGCAGCAAGAAGAAGAAGCAGCTAGATTGAAGAAGCAGCAAGAAGAAGAAGCAAGAAGGAAGAAGAAGCAAGAAGAAGAAGCATTAGCAAGATTGAAGCAAGAAGACGATGCAAGAAGGAAGAATCCATATGTTCCATATGTTCCAATTTCCAATAAAGTCTTTCCACCACCTCGCTCATATAATATAATACAAGTTCCTCCACCTCCTCCACCTCCTTCTAATCAACAAATACCACCACCTCCAAGAGTTCTCGCTAGACCATCTGCATTTGTCGAGAATCAAAAACTCGGTTCCAATCCAAAAGAAGAAACAAAGATAGAAGGAGAAGAAGAAGTTGATCATGAACAAGAACCATCACCAGCTCGCAAAGAACCATATAAGCCACCGAAAAGTGTTCATGATATGAAATCCAATAGTGATTATAAGGAGGATAATGTTCGTCCATTCGACTTTCGAGAAGAAATGGAACAATTAATAGAAGAAAATGAAAACTTGAAAGAACGATTAACGAAGTTGGAGGAGAAAATGACTGGTGTAGAATATAACATTCAAGACATAAATCACAATGCTGAAGAACTCAGGAAAGACATTGATGATAACGACGAATACGCACTCGAGCTGATGAAATTGGAACTTGCTCCAAAAAAGGTGGCGAAGTACATTAACAAAATTCACGATCTAAAGAAGGACGTGGCGGATCTGAAAAATGCTCAACAAGCTGGTCCTCCAACAGATGATGCATTTGCTGAAAAGTTGGCAAGATCGAGATTGATGATGGTAGAAGTTGATTATCTTCGAAACATGATGGACGCTATTGAATCATATGACAAGAAAAAAGCACCAGAGATGATAAACGTGTTCAAGTCCTATGGATGGAAGTTGTCCAATTGCATTTATCATCTTCGACCATACTTATCACCAGAAGAGAAAGAGAAGTTGGACAAAGCATGCAGCTTCGAGAGAAAAGGAAAGAAGCAATCACCGAAGCAAGTGCTGAATGCCATTAAGCAATTTGGTGAATCAATGGAGAAGAACGAAATTGAACGGAACTCTGACTCGAAGTCGAAAGGACATGAGTTCCAATATCATTTTCCATATCTCGAAGATAATGTCGTTGATGATGATGATTACCCCCAATAAGATAGGTCATAACTAAAAAATAATTTTTTTTACTTTTTCTTTGTTTTTATTTTTATCGTTTCACTTTTATTTTATGTTAAACATGAACAAGGACATTGAAGATAATTTTTTAGATGCTATTGGAGATGTCTATGCTGATACAAAATCACAGTTTCGTCGTGAATATAATCGACGTGCTAAACAATACCAAAAGAAAGACAAATTTAAAGAAGAAATGAGGAAGCTCATGATTCCTGCAGGACAAGGTATTGGTTTTGCTACAGACATCAATCAAGATGAAGATAAGAGGTACGCATTTACGGAAGCACTACGACAGATACATAAAAAGAAAAATGTTGGAAGACCTATTGTTAAAGCAATTGCACTTGATGGAACTCACAAGTACTTCACACTCAGTGATAAGCACAACATCGAAAGTACATTAGGTCATATAACAGGAGAACTTGATTTAAGTGAAGACCAATCAGACACTAATCCATATATCTCAAACATGTTCATTCCAGTTCGATATGAGGTACAATTTATTGACATGAACAAAACAAATGATGGTGTTCATTTTAGAACCAAGATGCAAGATATGGATACTCATGAAATCTATGATGATGAAGTCGAAATTGATGAAGACTATCGAAATACACCAGAAGGTAGTTTTTTCCCATACATCAATCTATCACCGATAGACTTATCTACATACCAAATCTTTCATGAGGTAAGGAAAGAGAACTACAGAGATAATTGTTTTGTATATGCTTGTATACAATCAGGTGTGTTCACTGATGATGAAATAGATGACTTACGATTTTTTGTTCAAACAAGAGCCATACCCAATAACAAGATAGAAGAAGTAGCTAAAAAGTTCAAGTGCAATTTTAGTATCATTAGAATTGTTGAACAACCTGATAAATACAAGTATGAAACAAGAATCAACACCAGAAAGAAAAAATGGTCTGTTGATTTTAAAAGAGAAGTTAACCTGATATTGTTCAAAGACCATTATATGCTCAACAGGAAAATACCTTGTACATTATTCTACCTTCAACACTATGAAGAACTTGATAGAACATTTGCATATATGCCTTTTGACAAAAGATGTATGATAGCAAGATTGGAGAAAAATGGAAAGACTGTCAAAGACTATAAACATGATGGAATCAAACCAATAACCTTTTTCCAAAAGATGTTTGAGTTACATCTATTTGAAGAAATCAAAGCATGCGAAATGGATATTATCAACACAACTGAATATGAACATGTTAATGACTATGTAAGTCTCGAATATAATGCAGAACAAAGTACAAGACTCATTGAGAATAATAAAAAGAAACAAAATACATGGTCAAGGATTTATTATAGCGACTTCGAAACAAACTCTACAGTCAGTCCACATATACCATATCTCAATTGTACTATCTTTCGAGATGGAGCCAACATACATAAAATATCTATTCAAGGTGAAGATTGTGGACAGAAGCTCTTGAATTATTTATGGAGTGGCTCATTAACATATTTTCATAACCTCAAGTATGATGCATGTTTTTTCATTAACACACCTGGATGGGATACACAGATAACAGAACGAAGTGGAACTGTGTTGCAAATCATCATGACATTATTCGAAGAAGGTACAAGGAAAGTCAAAAAGAGATTAACATTCAGGAACTCATACAGTATAATACCACAAGCATTAAGTAAATTTGCTACAATGTTCAACCTCAATGTTCACAAGGAAGTCATGGCATATAAGCTATATACACAAGAGAACATTCAAAGAAGAATTGTTGATGCTACTGAGTTCCAACAGCAATACATCGATGAAAATGCAGATAAGTTATCGAAAGCACAACTTGATGCAAACTGCAAGCAGATTATCGAAAATGCAAAAATCGCAAATTGCTATAATGATGGCAAAATCGACATCATTAAATATGCCATCTTCTATTGTTTCAAGGACTGTATTGTTTTGATGAAGGGAATGGAAAAATTTAATGAAGACCTGAAAGCAGTCTTTAAAGAAACAAAGACAGATATGTATGGTGTTCATGATTTTATATCTATAAGTGCTATTGGATACTGCTTTGCCAAGAAATATGGTTGCTTTGATGGATGTTATGAACTATCAGGTAAGTGTCAAGACTTCATACAACGATGTGTCTCTGGTGGAAGAACAATGACAGCAGGTAATGAAAAGCAATACATCGAAGGAAAGATACAAGACTTTGATGCAGTTAGCTTATATCCATCTGCAATGTATGTTATGGATGGTATACCATTAGGAAGACCTAAAGTAATACCACAAGGTACAACACATGAACAACTTATGCAATATGATACATTCTTTATCGAAGTCAACATCAAGAAACTCGAATGTAAATCAAAAGAGCCATATAAATTTGGACAAGTATTTACAAGGAATGAAGCAGGTAGTAAAATATTCGGCAATTTCCTTGTTGACCATTATTATATCGATAAAGTAGGTCTCATGGACTTGTTCGAATTTTATGATGTTGAATATGAGTTAATACGTGGCTATTACTTTGATGAAGGATTTAACAAGAAAATCAATGAGTTCATTGAGAAGCTCTTTAATCTCAGGGCAAGTTATAAAAAGCAAAAGAACCCTCTTGAACAAACAATAAAGCTCCTCCTCAACTCCATATATGGCAAGTCAATATTGAAAGCAACAAAGACTGAAACCAAGACAGTACCAAAAAGCCAACTATACAAGTACCTCTGGAGGAACTACAACTTTATCAAGGAGGTTGTTGAAGATGCTAATATTGATAAGTGCTATGTCAAGAAGTTGAAACCAATTAATGACCATTTCAACCTACCTCAATTTGGTGCAAGCGTTCTCTCTTGGAGTAAGCACTTAATGAACAGGGTTATGGCTACAGCTGAGCAAGCAGGTATACCTATCTTTTATCAAGATACTGATAGTATGCATGTACTTGAAAAAGATGTACCAAGGATAGCTGACTTATTCCAGTTCAAGTATCATCAACCTCTTATTGGAAAAAATATGTGTCAGTTTCATAATGACTTTGATGAGTTCGAAGGTAGTCAAGGGGAAATACACTCAAGAAAACTCATTGCACTTGGTAAAAAGAGCTACCTCGATATCTTGGTTGATGAACAAGGAAATGAAGGATATCATATTAGACTCAAAGGAATTCCAAAACAAGTTATTCTCAACAAGTGCAAAAGGATGGATATCTCAGTTGAAGAGCTTTTTGAAAGAATGCATGAAGGAGAAAGTATGACATTTGATTTGTTGGATGGTTCGAATGCATTCAGGAAGTCAAAGACATTTCAACAAACCAACTTACCTAAATTTGCACGTACTCTTAGGTTTACTTAGTTATAACATCATTGATATCAGTCGAGTTGGATGGTTTAATTTTGATAGTTATGAACAAAGGACTTTTTAACAATATCGGCTGGTATTGAAAATCTACTAAACTTAATTCTAAAAACTTTAATGAATCTGTAAATGTTTTTATTTTTAAAGGCTTACCCTCAGTCTCGAAATCATAGATAAGTGGTTTCTTATCTACAGTGAAGGTATTTATTGTACCTATAACTGAAGGTGTATATTGCTGTTCACCTATATTCGAGTATATGGCATTACCTTGTAGTGATACTAGATACAACTTAGTATGATTTAATATTGGTATATCTTTTATTATATAGGTTGTATTAGCAGGTAACTCTAAAGGCAATGGAGTATTATAAAGACCAGTTACTAATGCAGCTCGATGAGTTAAAGACGTAATGGTAGTCTTCATTGTGGTTTTTATTTGGAATGTTCTTGTTTCTTGTTTATACTCCCATTGAAACCAAGACATTAAATTTAATACCGATTGTAATTCTTTGATTGTATAAGAAAATTTAGGAGTTCGAAAATAGGCTTTAATAGGTACTGAATCACTTGACATCTCAATATAATCTTCATCATTGGTTAACAGAATATTACTCAAGGTGCTTAATGAAGATACATAATACTTGACATATTTACACTTCCAAGGTATATCTAAATTAACTGATACCTTATTATATTCATCTGCATTTGTGCTTTGTACTGATACTAGCATTTTATTATATCCTAAAATGTCAATTAAAGTTTATTCTTTGTTATCAGGAGAAACAGAGAAGCTAAAAGACAAAGACATAGAGATAAGTGTTAATGATGAAAACAACATCGATATCATAAGAGGTGGAGACCCTAAAGATTATCCAAAATTCAGTTGCTTATATAATAAGGAAGAGATAGACATAAAATTGGTTAGTGACTATCTGGATAAAAATGGGCTCGAGTCTTTTGGTGCTCTTAACATTATGGGAGGTAAAGGTATATATACATGGAATACTGATGGTACACTAACGACAAAAATACAATATTGTGCTAGTCTCAATAAACTATATGAAAGATTAAGAGACAGTGCTAAAAATTTAGAAGTCTTTTTAACCAAAATGAGGGAAGATGTAGATTCTGGTATTGCACCCGGAGCTACCTTAAAATATTTCACTGGAGAGATAAGTGATAAAGATATAATAGAAGAAGAATATGATGTTAGTACATATAAGAAGTTAATAGAAGCATTAACAGCGAATCAAAAAGGTATGTTAGATGTTATGAATTTAATGATTCAAAATATAGATGAAGTTAATAATGCAATTGTTCCAAGTATCGATTGGAATACATTAAAGGACTTAAAAATAATTGTCGAACATGTAGATGAAACTACCAAAGCAATTACCTATGGAACAGATACAATAAAACCTAAAAACATGGAAACTATAATAAAAGAGTTAAGTACAAGTAATGATAATATATCAAAGTGGATAAAAAATAATACTGTTGATTTTACTGAGATTGAGCCCATTAAATATGTAGATTTAAAAGTTAATGAAACTACTAATGAAACTATCTTTGATGTCAATGAGACAAAGATAAATAACATGAAAGACTTTGCTGAGAAAACAAATACAACAGCTGCTAATATTACTAAATGGATAGATGCATTAAATGATCAAACCATAAGTTATGAGACTCTCTTGAACTTAACAGGTGGTAATACTTCCATGTGCCTAATTAATAAAACAACTGGTGAACCAGAAATACATGAGGTTAAAATAGAAATTGATGAAACACCACCACCTACTCCAACACCTGAGCCAACTCCAGACCCTACACCTACACCTACGCCTACTCCAACTGAACCACCAAAAGAGTTAGTTAACAAAGAAGATATGGTTTATGTAATTCCTCCTATTGATGAATTAAAGAAACTCGAAGAATATACGATTCCAAAAATAATAGAACCAGAAGTACTCAAATTAACAGTATCCAAGTTTTGGTTATATAGTAAAGAGACAATAGGATGGATAAAAGACTTATTGTATAATATCATTTCAACTACCCTATCTCTTGCTAAACAGCCTATTAAATTAACTTATAAAACAATTGCTTTTGCGACAAAAGAATTTATGAAGATTATATATAACTTATTTTATTTTATCTGGTATGGTATTGATAGTATTGTGGATATTGCATATGAAGCTGTTAAAGATAATGAAAAAGTGGGGGTAATCTTTTATATTGGAGGAGAAGATGCAGATGCTGACTTTAAGGATGTAGATTTGCATCAGGTCATTGATGAGATAAAAGAATTGACACCAAGACTTAATAACAAAATTGATGAATTAAAGAATGAAGGAATTCGAATGATTAAAATAGCATATAGCTCATTTACATTATTTTGGAGCAACTTATGGCACTTCATAGTTGATTTTATCATGAACTACCCGAATTTAGTTAATAATATTATACAGATAGGCGGAAATTGGATAGATGCTCAATTTTGGCAATATATAGGAGGTTATTCTGATTTAATTCTGTATGTTTATGTAATACTTGTATATGCAATCGCTGGGGGTTTAGGCGTTGGGGCATTTTGTTTATGTGTAATTCTAATAGCTGCCCTTTTCGAACCAATAGGAAGAGGTGCCCAATGGATTTTAAATAAGATTACACGACATCCTCCTGCTCCTCATGCTCGTACACTTGAAGTTGATGATAATGACGTTGTTAATACTGATGATGAAAATAGCTTTGATATTGTTGACCCTGATGGAAATAAAATTGTAATTGAGATTGATGATGATATATTAGAAGTATTTCGAAATCAATATAACTCATTGGTCTCCAAATATCAAACAATCTATGATGTTGTTCCCTCTACTCCATCAACTGACTCCAAGTATTTTACCTTGAAGGAATCAGACCAGTTATATTTATATAGACCATCTAAGACGTATGAAGAATCCAATTATTATTGTATGAGATGGGATATAGATAAAGATTATGACATACCACAAAATTTAGTATTTAGATTCAAAGACTATCTATTTGGTCATAACTGGGAATTAACATGGGATGGTAAAAATTGGACAGGAAATAATTGTCAAAACATGTGTACAGAAAAGATATCATACATGAACACAAATAACGGTGCGCCTGCTTTAACAATCAAACATAACGAAAGAATTGGGAGATGGATAAAAGGAACAATAAAGGAAGATTTAACAGATGATGATAATTATGCTCATATCTTGAAAGATTATCTTACCAATTGGAGGGTTGTTAAGAAAGATGGAACCATACTAAGTGAAGGAATAACTGCAACTTTTGATTCAAGTGGTTCAGGTACTTTAACTCAAGATGGATATAAATATGAACAAGCTAGAATGTATGTTGATGCGCCAAGTGGATTAAATGCAGATGATGGATTATATGTTTATGCTGACCTAAATATTAATGGAAATATAACTGAATTAAAATGGGATTGTCATCCTACTCATTGTATTAATTCAGGTGTTATGCATACCTATGGGTCAAATCCTTGTCTCGAATCATTTAATTATCATCGAGAAAAAAGGCATTCCATTAAAATCATTGAAGGATTTAATCATAAGAACATTCGAATATATATAGAGAAAGAATTATTTGATTTTGATGTGAAAGTTAATCCATTCGATATAATTATTCAACAACAATTTTATGAAGTAGAGCCAGACCCAAGAAAATGCACTACCATATCGACAGATTATAATATTTATTCATCAAAGATTATATGGGCTGATAATATCATGACTATGCGTCGAGATTTAAATGTTGTTGGTGGAATCACAGATATATTAGCCTATGATTATGCTTTATTGAAACAGACAGTTGATAATCTAGTTGAACAAATGAGAATTCAAGCCATGTATAATGAATATACTGATAGTATTAAACAAGGTGTAGCAGTTGCGAATAGTATATTAAATATTTTAGCATCAACAGTTTGTATTGCAAGTGCCCTTTCAACATTAAATATGTCCAATAACTCTGTAACTATTAATACATATCAAACAAGACCTTTCCCAGCAGGTCCAGGAGGAAATGGTGGAGGAGGTGGTGGTGGTGGTGGTGGTTATCCAGGTGATGGAGGTAGTGGCTTTCAAGGTAAGTTTTTGGTGAATGTTGATTTGAAGGCTGATAAGATGACTATGGAAAGATTTTTACCAATAACAACAACTGTTCAAAATCCTGTTGCTGGAGCTATTTCAACATTCTCAGCTACACAGGTTGTCCTTTCGACAACACATGCACTGACTCAGTTAGGAAATGCTATTGCTACACTTGGTTCGAATGTCTTACACTTCTTTAGGAATAGACCAGATACAAATGGAACTGAAACATTAAATATTAATTCATCCTCGATTACAATAACTGATAATGATACTGATAATGCAACAAATACTATCACAACCACTGAGCAATCATTAGAGAGAACTCATAGAGAAGTACAGCCACAGGTTGTTACAGATGAAACAGATGAGATTCGAACAGATATAACTGTACCACAGACTACAATGACAAATACAGCTTCAACTACGATTGCACTTAGGAATCAAGTTCCTGTTATCAATATATCTGGAATCCAGTATACCTTAGAAGATATTGCAGATATGACAAGAGCAGAACGAAATGCATTAGTTGCTAGTCATCCTGATATATTACGTATCCAATATCATGGAAGAGAGTGGTTTAATGTGTATGATTTGTTTTATAATGACCAACTCATTATCCATAATAATGTATTTCAACGAAGGACTCTAATAAGACCAGCTGATATTGAAATGACAGATAGAATACATAGAGCTACTGATAATAATTGGTCAATAGAATGGGAAGGAACAACATACACAGCGAGAGATATTGAACAATTATCTATGCAAGACAGATTAAATTTACCATTTGTACAAAATGGAGATATTGGATTAGAACCTTACTTGAATGACCAAACAATGGAAGCATGGATAAATATTATTGATCATAGAGGAGAGACCATTGACCCAATTGTTGCTACTATTGATTATTCAGCACCAACTACAGCAAATATTAGTGGAGGTCAAGTACGATTTGTTGGAATAAATTCACAGATAGAAGTCAATGCAAATGGAGTTAGATATCAGCATTATGACCTTGTTGCCACAACAGATACTTGGACAGTACCAGGAACAACACCAGCAATAACAGCAAGAATGATAGAACAAATGAGTGATGAACAAAGAGGAGAACTAATGGATAATATTTATTCTCATGGTAATCTTTTAGCTTTTAATGACACATTAGATGAAACAACTGGTGAAGAAATAACACAAGTACTATATAATGGAAATGTAGTTGCTACAATAGATAGAAGAAGACTACATGTAATTAATATTGTGAATGGAGTGATAGAAATGTACCAACAAGATGGTGTTATAAGTGCAACTACCCAGGTTATTATGGGAGCAGTAGGTTATGTTGCTAGAAGGTTCTTACATGGTCAATGGCAGTTTGTTAGACATCATCCTGGTGATGCAGCAGCTATAGCAGGAGTAGCAGCAGAAGCATATGTAGCAAATAGAATAGGATTATTTAATATTCCAAGTTGGTTCCGTCGTAATGATAACCCAGAGACATTAGCAGAGGAAGATGTATTAGAAAAGATTCTTGCATGGGCATATCATGAAGAAACAGATGATGAACCTGAACTTGAAATAACAATGAAGGATGCTGATAAGATGATGGTTTCATTTGATACATGTATTAATATTGCAAAGACATATCGCGATACTTTAAAGGGTACAATAGCATTCATGTGCGAGAAAATCAAAGAGCTTGAAAATAAGTCAAGTACAAAACATCCATTAGAAGATATAGATATGACTGCTTATATTACTAAAGTAGAAGTGAAGGAAATGATAGACCAGAAGGATGCATATATTGATACTCTTGAGGCAAGACTTGCAGCACTTGAAGCTAAATGTGCTAACATCGAATGAGAAGTTTTATTTAACTAAAATGAGTGATACTACTACAAGATTTAAAGGAGATATACAGTTTAAGATAGGGGATGCTACTCGAAAAGGTAGCCAGTTATTAACCTTGGGTGACTTAGATAACTATGTACAGACAGGTCATTTATTTAATGAGGTCGAAGGTTTACCAGAAGTTGATATTAAAAATAAAAATATACAGTATGTATCATTTGAGTCTTCAACAACAACTTACAATATCCTTAAGTTTGTTAATTTGCCTGAAGACTTCATGAATAAGCTCAATGATATAAAAACCCAGACTAATATATTTAAGATAGTATTGAGGAAGAATATAGTATATGATACAAGTGGTAATTTAGTTAAGGAGTTCTACATATATGTTAAGGATGGTCAAGTATATTCTCCTTTGATAACTAAAAGTAGTAATGGATGTAGTATAAATAATAGTACCATTATGGGATATATGAATATAGCTTTTGATAGTAAACTAGACTTCAACCCATATACCTTGTGGCTGAATGGGGAGTTGAGCATAATGAATGAATATATAACAGATTCTTTACAGACAGAGAAGGCAATAAAGTGTTCTATAATAAAAGCTGATAATGCATTAAGTTTACGTAAGAGTGATGTACTATACTTATATAAGCCTACATCAACTAGTCAGGTTGTGATCGATAACAAGAAGTATTGGTTACTTCAATGGAACATAGATACAGGATATACTATACCTAATGACTTAGAGTTTAGGTTTAATGAGTATTGTTTTGGTAATAAGTGGTTTTTATCATGGGATGGTACAAAATGGGTAGGTGATAACATACAAGGTCATATCAATGGTAGATTAGTTAATGGATTAAATAAGGAGAATGAGTATGGTGAAGATGGTACCTACATACAAGTCAAGAGGAGTGAGAGGAACATGAAACTGATTAATAAGCCTAATGACTACTCTCCTGATAACCTACTACATTACATGATTCATGGAGGTAAGTGCAAAATAGACTGTTTTGTAAAATTAAAGACAGGGGAGATAGAACCTTTTTCGAAATATGGTCTAGGATATCAAACAAGTCAAGGAGGTACAAAAGATGGATATGATATTGAAGCAATAAGGTGCTATAAGATGAATAATGCGACTAATAAATTAGAAACTAGTGCTATTGATGAACTCTACCTTGATATTACCCTTGAAGGTTCTAAAAATGCAAATAGGTTCTCAGTTCGACCTACTGGAAAAGAAGGCAATGGAGGAGACAAGGTATGGTTGTTCTTACATGGAGTACTTGATTCATGTGAACAGCTTGAATATACATATGCAGCTTTGACTACTAATGACTCAAGGGATATTAAGATATATTTAGCTGATGAATATGTTGACCCAATAGATGAGGTTCATTGGGATTCAACTACTAACCCATTCGAGTATATCATTAAGCAGCAATTTTATGAAGTATCCCCAAATCCTAATGGGGCAACAACCTTATATACTGATTATAATATTACCTCCTCTAAGATAATTACTGCTGATAATATTACTACTATGAGGAGTGATTTAAACTTAGTTACCAACAATGTAGATGTTATTAGCTATGATGTTAACGAAATGAACACTGTTATGGAAAGCTTAAAAGGTAGAGTATCAAGGACTGAACAAGTTACTCAACATCTGGAGGATGATGTAGATAATTTACGTATAGTCTCATGGACTGCATTAGCTTTTGGAGTTGCAGGTACTGCAGGGTCAATAGGTTCTATTGGTATGCAGCTATTTCCAGATGGTATAAGCTTTCCTACCATAAAAGGTGGAGGATTCCTTAAAAGGTTATTCTCTCATAAGTCAACCAAAGGTATGAGTGATTTGGTTAGAAATAGCATTAACTTCATGTCAGGTACTACAGCAAGAAGCATAACCAAAGATATAACACCTATAATTACCTGGTGTGAGGAAGAGTATAAGCAACTAGATGAACTACCTTTTACTGATGAGAATGATAACCCTGATACTGGAACCTTGACATTAAGTGGTGCTATGGATATCAGCAATATGTTTAGGGATTCACTCAAGCCTTGTTTCAAGTTGTTAGCTGAGAAGGTCAATGAGCTAGAGGCTGAGTTTGATAATTACCCTACTGTGGATGAAGCTAATGAAGGTCTAGATGTACTTATACGTAGGATAGAGACATTAGAGGGTGAAAATATCGCATTAAAAGATACTATAGCAGCAATGGAAGCTAGGTTAACTGCATTAGAAGAGAAAAATGACCCAGATAGTGAATGGAAAGCATATTATACAGGATTTACTGATGTCACTGATGAATATAATAGGTATTTTCTATTCTCTTATTTTACAAGTGAGAAACACATAATTATTGATAATTTAGATAATGATCCAACAGGTGATAATGAACCTGTTCCAGATGGGGAGTACTTATTGATATTCAAGGACAAGACTCAAAAGCTACATTTTATTAGATTTATATCAACTGAATGGTCTGACCCTCAACAAATAAAATCATATTTGGATGAAATATACTTTAAAGACACTAACCCACCTTCTGGTGCTTATGATATATATAATATTGAGTTAGATTGTGATGAATGTTCTATGATTTGTTTCGATGCTATATATATGAAGAAATAGGTACGAGATTCTCGGGGCTGGTACCTGTGCCGTTTCATAGATGGGCGGTTGTGGGGTGGGGTACCTGTGCCGTTTCATTGATGGGGAGCAGTAGTGAGAACAAGAATATTTTTTTCTTTTTTTCTTTTTTCTTTTCTTTTCTTTTTCTTTTCTTTTCTTTTTCTTTTCTTTTCTTTTTCTTTTATGACGAGTTCGTGTTGACGGTGTGGGTGCCAGCCCCAGCGGAAACCGACTCGTATATACTACTATCAATTGGACAGTAATGAGTAATAGTTGTGTTGGAATTGATTTTAGCATAGGCATTGCCGTCCATATCATATGCATTCATAATACAAACTTTTGATTGAGTAATTTTCAATGCTGTTATTTCATTGTATTTGATGGTCGCTTCATCACTTTTTACATTAATATCAAAATCTAACCATCTTTCCTTCGAACTATCAAGTTGATTGCCAATGCTCAATATTCTTGTATTTCGAGAATGATTTGGTTTCATGACCATGAGAGGTGCATCACTACATGTCTGATTTGCTCCACCCAATGCCAGAATGTTGTTTGGGTCTTTGATATAAACCTCTCCACTACTATCAGTGAAATACTCTTTTGATATATCTGCTTTCAATGCATATTTACCTTCTGCTGTTGTTTTTGTTTCATATTGGGTCATATCTGGCAAGTCCTGGGTTTTAGCAAACTCACTTAAGTTCGCAAGCTTCGCGTACGGTTCCAAAGCTGTTGCCAATGCAGATTCATTAACAAAATCTGTGGGTATCTCAGGGATATCCGTTTTCAAAGCAAAAGTATTCGACACATATCTTGACGAAAAAGCGTTTTTGTCTGTTGGTTCGATATTTTTGGTTATTGAACATGATAAAATTTCCGGTGTTTCACCAGTTCCTGGATTTATTAATTCATGGCAATCATACAGAAACCAAAGACCAGAATTACTTCCTTCCATACGTATTATCTGAGAGGGTTGATCGTCATTGTATGAATAATCTACATGAACATAATGAGCCGTATAAAAATTGTTTGATGAAACAATATCCAGCCCATATTGCTCAATCATTTCATGAAATGTGTCGTAATCCAAATCAGGAATTGTATTATTTTCAATTTTGAATTGAATAGTTGTTTGCCCCTCAATAATTTCTGGAATTTCACTTTTTACTTGCTCAATAGCATGGGTCATATCCGTTTTCAAAGCATAATTATTTTTTATGAGATTCATATTTGGGATACAATATTCATCATAAACTTCAGGTCTGTATGAATAACATACTGATTCTAGATCGACAACATAGTTATCATTATATCTGAATGTTCCACCATAATAGAAAAAGTATATAGAAAAAGTATTTTCGCCTTTTTTGTAATAATAATATTCCGAGTCTTCACTATCATACAAATATTCTCCTGAAATATCATCATTATTACAAGAACCTTTAACAATTAATGATGATTTCTTTAATATTTTACATAAATCTCCATCCTAATTTACAATCTTTGTTCTTTTATCCTCATCATTTGTTGTTCCATTTACGAAGTAGGTAGTGATTGATAATTCTTGAGTTATATTTTCGGTTGATAATATGTCTTCTTTTGTTACATATGGTTCCAAAGCTGTTGTCAATGCAGTACTCAGTGCAGATTCATTAACCAAATCATTTGGTATTGTTGGGATTGCTTCAGCTAATTCTGTTTTTAATGCATAAGCATTTAATGCATTTGTTAATTGATTGTTATTTTTAAAGTTTGCGTTTAAATATGCGTACGACGGATAATTGTCTTGAACATATCGAAAAGTTGCATAATTATTTAATGTTTCACTTAATTTATTCGTGAATGATTCATTTAAATGATTTTTATGATTTTCAATCAATTTTTTAGTTGCTGATGCTGTTAATAATTGGTTATTAGTTAATGTTTCACCTAATAATAATTCATTATCGTTTTTAGCTGCTGGGGTGTATTTGAGTTTAACAAATGATGGTTGAATTGTTCCATAAATTAAAAGATATGGAAATTCATAAACTAATTCGCAATTAATAGCTGAAATATCAGCAACATCTGAGTTCAAACATTCAATACTTCCATTTTCCTTATACTCATATTCGTAAATTCGGTACATCTCGCCAATATCATCAACCATAAATGAAACATCAATTTTATAATTAGTTTCAATATGTTCACAGTAATATTTAAAACATAATCTTTCATCAGGAATTATAATTTCCGTTTCAATATAAGGTTTTTCTTCAACTACTTCATGAGGTGCTAATACTAATCCATCATCAATTATTTCATCAACATATGCAACTTCTTTAACAGTTGATCCAGCATTTTTACTAAACGCTAATTTTAATGCACCAAATATACCTTCAGC
This sequence comes from Tritrichomonas musculus, assembly GCA_039105265.1. NCBI lineage: Eukaryota > Parabasalia > Tritrichomonadida > Tritrichomonadidae > Tritrichomonas > Tritrichomonas musculus. Next base: position 718,902 of record JAPFFF010000038.1, on the reverse strand, counting down.
ACCAACTTTCATTAATCCGCCAAAGTTAAAACAAAAGTTACTAATTTGTACGACATCCATAACTACATCAAACCAATTAGTTTTATTTTTCATATCATTAATTTCTTTCTCTAACTTTGCACAATAATTTTGAAGTGCTGATATTTGATTAACTGCTATATCAACTGTGTTACCTAATGAATTTAAAACGAATACGTGGGATTCAATATTTTCACCTATGACAATTCCTGATGTTTGAATGTTAAAGTTTGTATAAAGTGTTGTGCATGCTTCAGGTCGTGGTGAAACAGTATAATATCCAGTATTAGCTAAGAATTCAAATGTATTCATTCCTTTTTCATAACTTACATCAGCAATAGTATAAATTAATTCATCATCTTTTGGCATATATAATATTAAACCATATGGAGGATTTCCGACTTGCAAAGGTGAAGTATAATGATATTCAAGTAATTCAAAATAATTGTCGGATTGTAGTTTGTAGTTATTTAATCCCGATGATTTATATTCGAAGTCAACAATGAAGTCATAAGTTTTATTATTAATGTTTAAAGTTGCTGAATACGTACAATTAGCAAAATCTTTGACGGGGTAAATGTAAACCCTCCATGCATCATTATCTTCTTTATATGTTTGAATTTTACAGTTATCTTTAGGTGCTAACATTCCTTTATTAACTAATAACTCAAATGGGTTTCCTTGATTATCATAACCAGCGAAAGTGTGTAATACTTTTTTATTGGCTTCATTTTTAGCAATACATATAAAGGCTACTTCATGAGAACCAGGATTTTTACGTGTTAATTTCAGGGGTATATTGAAACTATAATTAGTACCTACCCATTCATTACCTTGTTTAGTCATTTTGTAATCAGTACCGAATGCTTCATCGTGAAACTCAAACGTTTGACCTTCAATTAATGCTTCAAATTCAGGAGTACCAGGAATATATCCCCAATCAGCATAATATAAAGGATTTGTTTTATCATCTATTACACCGTAAGCTTTCATTTCATAGAAGTCTGGTAATGGTGAACGATATAATTTAAAACAATTGTCTGCATCTATTGTATTACATTTAAGATTTATTAATTTATTTGAATCATTAGCTTTGTCACAACTAACATTTGTTTTTTGATTTGCGATATAATTGATTTTCATAAATCCAGATGTATATAAATTTAATGGTGTATCACCTTTTTTATTTGACATATATATTTTTGCTCCAACGTCATCTTCTTGATAAACTAACTCATAATTTCCATTTGAAATGTTAACAATAGGATTTTTAAACATGTTTTCTTTAGAAGTTTTAGTTATAATTGCTTTTGGTAATTTCATATATGCAGGTAATTCTATTTCGAATACATCACCGATATATTCACCAAATTCAGTTTTGATTGATAATGTGTTTAAATCTGGTTGATCTAAATTTTCCGTTAATTTATCTGAAGTAATGATGAAATCATATATACCATCTTCAAATGAAAAGTCACCATCATCACCATCTTGTTTATCTTCTAATGTTTTAATTCTTGATTCATGATTGTTTAATTCATCCGTAAATTTCATGGTTTGTTGATTGTATGAAGAAACTGATGCGTCAATGTCAGCAAGTCTTAATGTTAAACTTTGAGGATTTGTTGAAGTCATTATTATGTCTCCATCGACTGTTGCATCATTGTGAACATGAATGTTTTTAAATTCTGAGTCTTTATCGGGCATACCACCTCCACCACCGATGAATGCTCCATCTTTTGCATTTTGTTTAGTAATTATTGCAGTCATTTATTGATTTATTATTTGTAAAAATAAAATATTTTAGTATACGAAGTTTAGAGATTTTGCGTTGCAAAATCAATATTCAAATTTAAGGAATAATGTGAAGTTATCAGGTATTATTTCATTACCTTTTGCATCAGTAAACCACACTTTAAATCTATCATGGTTTAATGTATATTTATATTTTCTGTTGTCGTCTGGAGGCGTTAAATTAGCATACCAAACGAGAGAATCACAGTATTCATCACGAGGGACAAATGACGCGTGCAGTTCGGTTTCGCCATCTAAATATCCATCACATGTAGCACGGCAATATTGAAATGAAATATATCTATCATTGCGAGAATTAACGAACTCAGGAGGAAATTTATTTTCATAGTCACGAGTGATAAAGTAAGTTTTGGTTGTTTTATGCATTTATGATTTGATAAAAATAAAAAATATATAAATTTAAAACATGTAGCTTTTGGCTGCAGAATTCTTTTAGAATTCGTCTGGGTCTATTTCGAGAAAATTTCATAATTTTCGATTAAATAGTTTTTAATTATTGGTATTAATGAATATGCTTTTTGGGACATGAATGAATCAAGCTTGAAATCATTTTTCTTGATATCTTCTGTTAATCCTTCATTTATTAAATCAACATATTCATTAACTTTAACTTCAAATGTTTCCTCGCATATGGCAATTAATTTTTGGCAACATTCTTGATTTATTTCTTTATCATTAGTTATTTCATCATATAAATCGAAAACGATGTCGAAAATATGATCGTAAATAGCATTTTTGCTAATGACATCATTTATGACTACATTAAGCCATAAATCAATAATTGTATCATTAATCTTCATTTATATTAGGATAAAAATTTATAAATTTAAAACAAGTCTGGGTCTATTTCTTCATCATTAATGTTACATTTTTCGGATAATTCATTTACAATTTGAACTTTAGCCTCAGACCTATTTTTAATGAATTCATTAAGTTTATTTTGGTTTTCACATTCTTTTACTACACATTCATGATAAAATGTCGTTTTATAATTTATTCTATCAGCTTTAATATAAGCTTTCATTAATCGTATTTGTGATCCTGACGTTAAGGCACCGAGGGTGCTTTGCACCCCGGGCAGAGCCCAGGCACGTTTAGGAATAGTTAACCATTCACACTCAGGGAATAACTCTCTAAATTCTTTATATGTCATGACATTTTGGGTATTATTTTTATAAACTAATGAAAGAAATAATATCTTTACGTTCATTTTGTATTTATAGAATTTATCAGTTATGAAGTCATCAAAATATACTTGAACAGCTTTAAGTTCTGATTCAGGAAGTTTTTCAAATAACTTATTAATGTTGATGTATTCACTCATTTATATAGAAATAAAAAATTTGAAAAATTAATTTTAAACTAATTTAAAAATTTTTGAAAAAGTTTGAAATGAAAAATAATTAAATTAATTTAAAAGTTAATTTATTCATAACCGAATGGAACACCTTTAGGGAAATATTCAACACCATTAACAGACCAAGTAAAGTATGTATCGCTACATATCCATGCCTCGGGGCTCGGCGGGTGTTGTTCTTTATGTTCTAAATCAGGAATGAAATATGTATCATCATCACCTCTGTATAATGGTTGACCTCGGAAAGTGACAGTTACTGAATTATTACCAGTATCGATTCCATCAAATACATAACCAGCGTTTGAACGTTCAAGCTGGAAGTTAATACCAAAACTTGTTCCATCACTTCTGCAGTTTGTATAACGTTTACCAGTTACTGGATCATTTAATGGTTGAGTAAATGAATCTTCAAATTCTTGAGTAGCTTCAAGTGAACCATCTAATTCATTAGCGATTAATTGATGTTGGTAAAATCTGGCTGAACATGTACTTCTGAATTCAGTGTCTGGATAAGTTCTCTTATTAACGACCAATTGAACATTTTGATACATGATATTTTCAAAACATGTAATATCTCCTGGAGTACGTGGAAACATCATCGTAATATTAGTAGCATTTTTGAGAGGGATTGATTTTGAAATTTCTAAACCATTAACTTTGGCGCTACCTTCAAATATTTCACGTGTTAATTCTTGAGATGGAACTAATAAAGGAGTGCGTAATTCATTAACGAGTCCTTGATACACTCCAGGTTTGAGACCAAAACCTGCAAGATTTGAACGTCCTAATTGAATGGTACCACCTAAAACTTGTAAAACAATTTTGCCAACTTTCATATCAATACCGTTAGCATCTGCACCAACAGTAACTTTTAATGATCCATCAGCAGGTTCTGAATTTGCACCAGCTTTATATTCGATGACTATATTTGATGGATTACCTACTTGTGTGAATTTACGAGTAATTGGAACGACAGCTGGCATTTCTTCATCAATTGGTTTATCTTCAAGGAATTGTAAAGTTTCTTTAACAACGTTTGGATTAACTTGACACCAAACCATTGCACGTAATGAGGTTTTAACTTCTTCTTCAATTTCACCACAAATTGCGTTGGGGTAAAGTTGCCATGCTTGAAGTGCGAGTTGGTCAATAAATGGTATCGTTAACTCTATGGTGAATGTGTGTGGTTGACCATCTGCTATATCCTTTAAATCAATGTAACATCCACATATAGATGGTGAATATTGACTTACATTTTCCCATGTTGAATGAGAGAATTTAGAAGTTGCCTTTGCATCTCGTGGTTTAATTGAATTGTAAGCGAATGATTCACGCTGTAATTCATCTTGTCTGTATGTATCTAAAAGTTTTCCATTAACCCAAAATCTACAGTCTTCATAAAATTCAACAGCATTTTTGAAACCAACAAATATTTTCATTAATCCGTTAGTATCTGCTGAAACATCAATTTTATCAGAAAGTTTTAATTGAAAATCTAAAAGAACTGTTGTAAATGATTTTTCAATTTGTGAAATTGTATGTCCTGAATGAGTAAGTTTTATACGTGTTTTGGTACCAACTGGAAGTGGTGCATCTTTATCTTTGAATTCTTCCATAATCCATGAAAATGAATTATCACCACCATTTCGTTGAATTAAATTTCTAAGTTTGTTTTGAAAGAATGAGAGAACATCTCCTTCATCATTACCTAAATTTTTCGTCTGAGCGTTTAAGTATGTCATTTTATATATTGAAAAAAATTTTAAATAATAAGTTAATAAAGAAAAGAATTTTAAAGTTTTGAAAAAATAAATGAATTAAGAAATGAAAAATAAATTTTTTACATTAATGAAAATATGGCATTTGGAAGTTGGTTTAAAAATATTGTGAACGGAGCTAAAAACATAATTGGCAAAATAGTTCCAAAAGTAAAGAAAGCAGTTGAAACAGTTGGTAGATTTGCACCATTGATAGGACAAGCTGGTGATTTAATAGGTGGAAGTGCTGGTGAGGTAATAAATACAATCGGAAATGGTGTGAGTAAATTAAATGACAGAATTAATTATAAAGGTGGAAACGTTAACGCGTTAGGTGCGAACGGTGCAGGAGCTCGAAGAATTGTAGGCGCAAATGGTGCAGGTATTAGAAGGTTTGATATTCCATTACTGAAGGAATAAAAATAAATCATGAGTAAAGTCGTTTCCTCATTTCATCAGTTAATTCAGGTGGTTTATCGTTTAATGTTGGGGAAAGTTTCACAATGCGAATGAGTAAATTAGCGAGTTCAATAATTGCTAAACAACCAAGAAAAATTTCTGATAAACTCATTTATTATTAATTAAAAATTTTTATTTTTGTTTTTAATTAAAGATCTTTGATCAGAATTATTTCATAATTCATGGATTTAAAAGTTATTGAACCAATTAAAAACTATTTAAAAGAATTTAAAACAGTCGATGAATTTAATTTATGGTATTCAAAGAATAAGGAAGAAGTGGATAAGTTAACGACTCATAAATTAAACAAAATGTATAAAATCGATGGGTATAGAATTACAAAAATAAAGGGTGTGTTGATGTTAAAGAAATGGGTTGAAAAAGAGGAAAAAGAGATAGTTAGTAAGGCTTCGCCCAGGACGGATGCCATTGAAGAATTAAGGAATGAAATAAATGAAATCAGAAATACAGTAAATAAAATTATATCATTTCTTCAGGAATCGTCAAGTTCTATTGATGTATTACCACCATCGACAACTTGAATGATCATATATGGATGACTTTCACAATCTTCAGTTTTTCGTTTCAATATTTTTGAATACATTTCATAAAATTCGTCAAATGATAAATTAGATGCTGATTGTGAATAAATATAACGTAATTGTTGTTTATTGAAACATGGAAATATAAATAATGTTGATATTTCATTTTTAACATGAGGTTTTAATCCTTTCCAGCCTTGAATTAAAAGGAGGAATGAAAAATTTATATGTCTACATCTACGTATTAATTGGCTAAAATAAGATTCTTCTGAAGAAAAGAGTTTACTATTTGAGATATCATCGAATAAAACGATTGTATGCAATACTTCTCGGTTGAAATCAGAAACGGCAAGCATTTTAAACATATCCTCTTTTTGTTGATCATCTATTTTATCCTGCAAGTTTTCCCGTTTGATAAGATTATATAAATTCTTTGCTGAGATTAAATCCTTCATAAATTCAACAGCTTCTTGTTCACTAATTATAATATATGGAATCATAAGAAGTGGCTTTAATGATTAAAATGTCTTATCTGATTCTTGACCGTCTTTTGTAACGTAGATAAATAAGTGATGAGTGTTTAATACACCTAATTTGATGATTTCCTTTAATGCTATCACAGTCTTTCCTGATGATTGCTTACCAACTATGACGTTAACACTATTTAACCTAATATTAACCTCAGGGTGTATTTCAGAAATTAGGCTTTCATTTTTATTCATAGTATAGGTTTTCAACGTATTCATAACGTGCGTTTTAACCATATTCTCTAATGATGTGTTCATTTTCTATGTATTAATGTAAAAGTTTATTTTAATTATTGATAAAAATATATTTTTATGTTTATTAATCATTAACTGAAATTAGATATTAACACATTTCTTAAAATTTATTATTCAGGTTCTTCTACGATTGCTGATGTTTGTAATGCTTGTACTTGTGATTGAACATTAGCATCAAACCATTTATTAAAATCACTTGGATTTGGAGGTAATGCATTTATTCCTTGGAGTATTATTGCAATTGTTGCTTTAGCAACTAATGGAATATGTTCAGGGTTAACTGGTAGTCCGGATTTATTACACATTTCACATGCAGTAGGTACAAAATCAGCAATTTTTACAGGATTAATTAAATAATCGTGAACTATGAACTCAATAGCTTCTTTAACTGCTTTCTTTCCTCTTAAATTCTTCCATTGATCCTCATTAACATTCATAACACTTTCACCATAAACATAAACCATTGCAGGAAGTAAAGCAAATTGATTCCATATAACCGTTGCCATTTGTGTAAGTGTGAATGGTAATTTTACACCGTTGAGGTATTTGATACCTTGATAAATTGGAGAGATACACTTACCAACAAATGCCTGATAAGTTGAACGTTTCTTTGGTTTGATTAAGTGCTTTTCATCGATACCAGCAGCTTTTAATTTTGTTTCAAAGTCTTGCCAACTTTCACCCGCATAATTAGTGACTGTACGCCCTGTTTCATCAAATTCAGGATGATATATATTATTAATAAATCCTCTTAAGTTTATACCTTGTTTATGAGCTTCTTTACGTTGGTCCACAGATGGGTAAGTTTTATAATAAGCATTGCGATATGGGAATAATGACGGAACGGTTGTAAATCCATTAACTATTACAGGCTTTTTACCTTCTTTTGTTTGTACGACGACTTCAGGAATTCCGTCACCATCTAAATCTTTGCCAGTGGCTTCATATAAATCATTATATCCATGTCGATTAATCCATTCATTCGCACTTACAACACTTTGAGCGTCTCGAATTTGTTTAACATCTTGATTTAATTTAGCCACAACATTAATTAAGTCATCCATACCAACATTACCGTATTTATTTTGTTTAGCCTTTTTCGTTGGTTTAATTGCCTCCATTCTTTCACGATAAAACGCCATATCAGTTAATGCTTTCGTTAAGTCTTTCTTATTAATGTTATTTTCTGCCAAGCTAGCGTATGATTGATCCCGCATTTGGTTTAATTGAGAAACATTATTTATTAATTGCGGAATTTTCGATTTATTCATTTTATTAATTGGTAAAAAATTTAAATTATCGTTTTTGTTTTGAAAATTATTTAATCTAGAAATAAAATTTGAAATTGATTTATCATTTATTCTCAAACCTTCATGTTGTATATAATTATTTTCATTTAAAAATTTCATTAAATTTGAAACTGAACCTTGCCATGAAGGCGACTCATGAAGAGTAACGTTAAGTTTTTCATTAATTAATTCAATATATTTATTAAGTTTATCAAGTTTCAAACCTCTAAAATTATTTCTATTTAATTTTGACATATTCTTTATATTAAAATAAATTTAATCATTTACGTATAAAAGTTATGTTTTCAATATTTGACTTTTGAGATTTATTTTTTTTGAGACATGTGATATAAAAATAAATGATAAAATAATTTTATAATTTGTGGTGAACGTTTATTTATAAAAATTTTTTTCGATTTATGTGAGTATTCAATTAATGCATTTTTGCAAAAAACGGATTTTTAAAAATTTTATAATTTGTGAGAGTATTCAATTAATGCATTTTTGCAAATAACGGATTTTAAAAAATTTTATGAAAAAATTTCTAAAATAATAACCGTAAAATCATATTCAATTAATGCATTTTTTCATTCAATTAATGCATTTTTGCATTTTTGCTACTAACGATTTTTATGAATTGAATGACTTCTCAATTAATGCTACTAACGAATTTTATGATTTGAATGATTTCTCAATTAATGCATTTTTGCATTTTTGCTACTAACGATTTTTATGAATTGAATGACTTCTCAATTAATGCATTTTTGCATTTACGTATAAAATTTATGTTTTCAATATTTGACTTTTGAGATTTGAGGATGAAATTTATGAAAGAAATTTATGAAGGGGTGATGAATCAGTGGTGTTGTAAAATTAAATAATATGTTCGGGTTTAAAGTTATGGCTTTAAATTCTTGAGTTACTGGGGTTTTAGACCGAAGGTCTAAAATCACAGTAAATACATACGACGTAAAACTAAGAAACATTACAATTTTTTTTTATTAAAATATTTTTTTTTATTTTCTAGATTCATAATATCATTGAAAAAATTTGGGCTCAATCATTAAAATTATTAATAGGAATATCGGACTTTTTTCATATAATCCCAAAAATAATTTATTTAATAAAAAAAGCATATCGTACTGAGTTTTTATTTCTGAATTTCTCAATTAAATTCCGATTGTTTTTCAAAAAATTTCCTTTGATTGTTCAAATAAAAAACGAAAGAAAAAGCAATGAAATAAAAAAAAAAGAAAAAGCAATGAATTAATAAAAAAAAATATTTATGGATGAATTATTTTATTATTTTGGTAAAAGTAATACTTTCATCCATATGTAATCGGTATTTTTTACTGTAAGATATTCAATATTATTATCAATGAAACTGGTGGATGTAAATTGTATGCAACGGTTAATCACCATTCAAAATATAATTATTTTTTTTTTTTTTTTAAAAAAAGCATACAATAAATTGAATATATATCTCAAAATTTCAATTTTTATAAATCATTTAGTTTTATTAATTATAGTTATATTTTACACAAATTTTTTTTATATTTCAATAAATTATTTTTTGTACATCCTATCTTTAATGAAATTTCATTAAAAATCACTCATTATCCTAAATTTTTCAAAATAATATAATATAATTTTTTTTTCTTGATTTTACATTTTAAAATATTACAAAGAAAAAATGTTATTTAAAAAATGGTCATTATTTGCTAAACTAATTGTTTATAACTAAATTAATTGTTATTTAAATAATTTAAAAATAAATCATTTTCGTTGACATCTATATTTCCCAAAAAGCATTCATAACTGTTGTAATTATCTATATTAGTATTATTAATATCTGCATGATAAATTTCGAATTTAATATCATCATATTCACTTTTTTCTTCTTTTTTATTTAACTTTGGAACATTTTTATAATTGCATTTCCCTTTGCTTTTATCAATTTGTGAGTTAAAATTCTGAAGTAAATGAGGTCGTTGTAGAACTTTACGAATAGTATAATTATACCGATTTTTTATCGCATTTGCTGTCCGTGAAGGAAAATATTTTTGAATTTTTGTCCATTTTGGTCCCAACTCTCTAAATTTTTGAGCTAAAAGTGTATCTTCTTCAATTGTCCATTCAGTATGAATAAAACCAGGAGCTAAATAATTCATATATCTATCTCTACACTGCCTAGATGTTTTGTTAGGCATTAAAAATGCAATAAATTTCCAATTTTTTGCCCCGAAACATTTAACAATATTTTTTAATAGAGTATCTTCTTCATCTGAAAATTTCTTTGGTGATTTTTTAACACTTGGCATTATATTTTTTGATTCATCTTTAATTTGAAAAAAAATATTTTTTTCATTTTTAAATGAATTTTCATTTATAGAAATATTATTGTTTGCCATAAATTCTAACATTTCATTTAAATTTGTTGGATTTGTATTAGATTTTTGAGGCTTAATATTATTTTCTTCCAAAATATTATTCAATACTGATAAGATTTTATTCATTTGATCTGTTTGTTGATTTGATTCATCAATATATTTCTCATTCAAGTTTAAGGTTTGTTCAAGGCTTCCATCATTATCATTATTATTTGTTATTTGAATCTCTTGTTCCTCTTGAGTAAACCCATCTTGATTTAATATTAATACATCATCCAAATATTGGCTGTTATCGCAGTTAAAATCAAAATTTGGTGGAATTGAAAACTCATCTATTTTTTCTTTTTCAGTTTTATTAAACATAGTAGGAGCTTTCTTATATGAATTGTAATTGATTTGAGGTAATGGAATGGACATTCTCTTTTTTGCTTGCGAACTACTCACACTTTTCATTTAAATGTGGTTATGACTTTTTCTATATTAATCTATTTTGAAATATTTGTTTTTTTGCTTTTCAAAATTTGATTGAATTAATCCTTCATTGAAAAATATTATTAATAATTTTTTTCACAAATATCATAAAAATCTTATAATAAAAAACAAATAAATAATTTTCATTAATTAATAAAGAAAGAAATTTGAAATAAATCAGAATTTAAACTTTTTTGATCAGAATATTAAAGATATAAAAAAAGGATAACCTACTCAATTTTTTTTAAAAAACATTCAGAAAAAAAAGCAGTTGCTTTGAATTTTTAAATACAATATTTAAATACATGAGATAAAATATGGATATTCTGAAAAAGGCGATCACCAACAGAAATTTATATAGATCTTCATGTGAAAATGATTAGGTATTTATTGAAAGACTTAAGTCTTTAATGTCCTCTCTCAATTGTGGACATTTCTTTTCAAAATAGAAATAGTTTCAAAACTTTTTCAATTAAATTCGTTCATACTGTAAAAAACCTAGGTTTCAAACCTATGAAATATAATATATTTTAATAAATCTGTTTTATGTATAAAAATATATATAAAATTTACAAAGGTCAAACATTACAAAGCTTATTTATATAATTTGCTTTGATAAATACTGTAAGAAATAATAAAATAAATACATTTATAAGTGAGTTATATGAGTACAGCTTTTTCACAACTTTTTTTGAAAAAAATTGAATTAAAATGAAAAAACGATCAAATTTTGGAAATATCAAATCAAAAAATTACATTTCAACGTAATTATTATTATATTGATTTATAAAATTATTAAAATTAACAATCTAACCTTATGATTATGAAAAATATTTGAAAATATGGTTCATAATAAGCATTTTCAAAATCAAAGCTTAACTTAGAAATGTTAATTCCATATATAAACGGTATTTAACAAGCATCTTAAATGCTATTGGAGCAATTTTTCCAAAATATTAGATAAATTATTTTTTTTAACCAAAATAGTTTTCATTCCAATTTTTTTTGCCATATTCAAATTTTCTCTCATATCATCTATCATTGTACATTCATCTGGAGTTGCACCAACTCTTTTGCATGCCTGTTCAAGAGATCCTTCCATTTGCTTTCCCCAAAATCGTTCATCATGATAAGTTTCCAAAATGTCAAAACTTTTAATGAAATCTATTTCGTCTATACCAACACCAAATAATTGTCTGAGTCCAATATCAACGTGTTTTCTATGATTATTAGTTAGAATGTATAAATCATATTTTTTAGAACATCTTTTCATGACCTCGAATAATTTGTCATCACGGTGAATTGAGCTATAATCTATTCTTTTGAATAGTTCATCACAAAATTCATTAAATTTGGTCATATTATTTTGACAAAATGCCAGTATAAAATTATATATGCCATACTTACCTTCTGAACGAGCTTTTTGGCCTATAAAATCAAGTAATCTTTTATTTGCTCCTCTTTCATATGCTATTTCATATATTGAATGAACTAGTGGTTTAATTAAGTCATCCCCATTTGTCATTGTTTGATCAAAATCAATAAATAATACAGGTTTATGTGGAATTGTTCTGCTTAAGTCACTATGCATATGAAAATAAAGATTTTAATAATTTTGAATGCATATTTGACCTTTAGCTTTCAAATTTCACAAAATTTATTCTGCACCCTTTTTTTTTGAAATGAAGCATTTGAGTTATACAAATAACATAATATTGCTTTTTAACAAATAAAAAAAATAAAAATTAGTAAAATTATGCTTTAATTAAAATTTTATTGAAAATATGGAAAACCACGGATTTGATAGTAATTCAATTATATCATTTTTATGCCCTTCAGTAACCTCAAGCGCTGTTTTATCATCATTTTTATCTTCCTAGTCGAAAATCTTTAAATGCACTAGATATTTTACCCAGTCATAATTTCCTTGTGCGCAAGCAATATGTAATGCTCTATTCCCCATTAGTATCTTTAGCTTTTAAGCTCAACTTTTTCAATGTTGCAAGATATTGGACAACCTTTAAATTCTCTCCTTTACAAGCACAAAGGAAAACATTATACTTCTTATAATTTAGAGCATTGACGTTTATTTGACTGAGAGAACCATCACTCATGAATGTTGCGATTGGCCAACAAAAAAAGATTGTGATTAAGAACAAAGTTATAAGACGATAATTTCCTCATATCTTCTCAGTATGAAATTATTTCCATATTTGCAAATTAACGAATCTTAATATGTAATGAAATATTAATGCAATGCTACTAAAATAATTTGCGTTTTTTTTTTTTATTAAAAGAATATCAAGTCTAAAAATATTTTGAGAAATGGAGAGAATTTTATTAATTTACAAAAAGTTATCTTGTTCACTTTTTGAAAAATTTAATTTTTTTACCAAAATAAAATTATCTTTATTGATTTTAAATTTCATACTTAAATATTATTAGAATTATAATATATTACTTATCTTTTATTATAATAAAAGGTAATTTCCTATGAAATATAAAAAATCTTTTTTAATAATTTGATCTTTTGTACATACAAGCTTTTTTATATGTCATTACTTGAAAAAATAACTTTTATATAATTATATAACAATTAAATAGCCATAATTTCTAGTAAATATCTTTTCTTTACCTTAAAAAAGTTAAAAATATCGGTCATTATTGTCCATGATAAAAACCGTTTTTATCGATAATGATATTTATTATCGGATAGTATCGGTTATCTTACTCTACTCTCGATAATATCGATAATATTGGCAACGTATTTAACCGTTATCGGACACTATCGATAAACATCCCTGTTTTAATAATAGATATTGATTTTTTTTAATGCAATATAAATGTTCTAATTTTTATTTTTTTGAATGAAAATAAAAACCTGGCGTTTTTGAAAAAACGAGTTTTTTAATTTTACCTGGCAGAAGGTCAAATGTGGCGTTTTTGATTCTTTTAAAAAATATTGATCAAAAACGCCTTTAGAAAAAGTGAAAAATTGAGTAGTTGGGAAAAAATTGAATAGGCGTTTTTGATTTTTCCATGCATAATTTGATTGAAATATTTAAATATTTTATTAAGGGTAAGCTTAAATTTCTCTCAATTTTTTGAATAGAAGAAAAAATTCAAAAGTTAATATTTTTGATATTTTTTTATAAAAATAGAATAAGAATAAAAAAATATCAGAAGAATTTTTTTTATTAAAAACAAACTCTTATAGAAAATTTTTTGATTTTAATATCTCGTGAAATAAAGAAGAAAAATACAAATTCTCAGGCCAAAACTAATATTTTTTGTCGATAACTTTATTGGGATATATGGGATAAAACAATTATGATTGCATAATTATAGAAGAAGAACATTTTTTTGTTTTTGAATATTCAATGTACACAAATTTTGAATTATTATATTTTTATTATTTCAATTTTTAAAGGGGTAGAATAGATATAACACTGTTATGGTGAAGTGACCATCACAGTATTCAAAAATAATAACTTTTTGATAAATGTAATAAGAACTTTTTGATAAATGTAATAAGAACTTTTTGATAAATGTAATAAGAACTTTTTGATAAATGTAATAAGAACTTTTTGATAAATGTAATAAGAACTTTTTATGAAATTAAATTTTAGATTGATAATTATACCGAAATGAAACTATTATTGAATATAGCGACATAATTACAATAATATTCTTGAAGTTACTGGTATTTTTCTCTAATTTAAGCTTGATATTCAAAATTGGTAATAATTAATATGGAAATCTTCAAAAAGATATATTATCCACAAAACTAATTTCTCAAAAAGATAATAAAATATACAGCAAGCGCCCCTATGACCATATTAAAACCAGATTAAATAATAATATGTAATGTATTGCCAAAAAAACAGTATAAAATACGTTACTTTTATTAAAGATAATAATATTGACACTAATGGCTACTCCCTGAATTCCAAATCTAGCAGAAAATTTATAATTAAAATTATTTCGAAAAACAAACTTTCATTTAATCAACCTATGTCTCATTTTTTTAAAAAAAATAAGCTCATAAAAGAAAAATTAGATTTTTAAACAGTTGGCGTATCCTTTTAAAATGTATTGATTTAATATTAAATTATATTACTGAGAAAAAGTCGAATAAATTTCTGTAAAAACAGTTAGTTCAAATAAATTTGTACAAATAAGATGAAAAAAATGATTAATTGAGATTTTAAAATACTACATTGAAATAATTCTGAAACCATGTTGCTATAAATTAAAAAATAAAAAAAAAAAACTATTCATATTTATTAAAACTTTAGGATTTTACTAGCATTTTTTTTAATATCTTATAATATTGTAAGATATCCTACAATAATTAAATATTTGAATTTTTTCTTAATTTTTTCAAAATTTGTTAAAGCTCTCACAATTTTAGTTAAATATTAATTATTCCAATATTTTTATTTTTAATCTATTAAAATATCAAATGTTCATAAAAATAATATTCAATAAGTAATTTATTCATTTAAATTGTGTTTGGTCTTTTCTATGTGGTATAGTATAAATTTTAAAGTTTGCTTTTGAAAAGAGAGTAGATATGCTAATTGTGTTATGCTGTAAACAACTCCGAGCACCTTTAACGACCTTCAAAGACCTTCCATAAACTTCCCCAGAATGACCTTTGAGAATATATGTAAACAAACCAAACTTTTTAATTTTTTATCCTATATTTTAATAATAATAAAGTTACTGAAATTATCAATATTAAACATATTATTGATGATTTATATGAATATATAAATACCAATGACGTTGAATAGGTAAATGATATTCTTAAACAGTTACCTGTTAATAAACAACAAATGAATACTCAATTAAAGATATCTAGAATTGAGTATTGAAGGGTTGAAGTTAAGATTGGAATCAAATTTTTAATGTCTGATTAAGCGTAAAAAGAATTATTTTTGCGATTGATTGATCATGATAAATGTAAAAGACATGTTATTTTATGAAAAAGAAATGAATAAACATGATGCACAACCAGATAGCCAACAAATTTTTTTTGCAAATTGAAATACTGTATAATTGTTTTACAGATAAAGTAACTGATGTTGATCCAGAAGCAGACTATAAATCATGTTTTAGAGATAATCCTGTTTAATTTACCGAATTTGCTCCAAATATCCTTTAGAAAAGAAAAAATCTAATGTTGGAGGAAAATATAGGAATACATAATATGAAGATTGGTATAAGAAAGCCCATGTAACTAGAATTCACGTTATAAAAATGAATATGTTAACTTTATATTTGGTAGTATTAATGATTTTATTTAAGGGCATATTTGAACATATCAACGAAAAAAACATTTAAAAAAAGTTGTATAATGAATAAAATCAATTCAGATGATTCTCCAGAATATTAAATAGACCAAGATAAAGATAGATATCATATTAAAGGTTTAAAAAATGACATCCATTTTTAACAAATATGCCACATTTATTGTGAACTATCATTTTGAATGTGGTCCAAGGATGGGAGCCCTTGGAATAGCTGGAGCCAAACGAGTTGTAAATGAGATTGGTTCGAAGCTGCGAAGGCGGAGAAATGTAGAGACTACTGCCTATACTATACTACTCGAGGTAATAAACAAATTTGTCAGGAATCCAAGTATTTTTGAACTGATTCATTTGTGGATGAAGAAATATTAACGTAATTGTCACGCATAAAAGTCTCTGAACTGGAATTCAACCACTGCTTAATAAATATCATTACTACACTTAAATGATAGAAAAAATGGCAACATGATGTAGTAAATTTGTGTTAAAATTCAATTAAATATCATGAAACAACAAGAATGGTAATATCTTGGTTCAAATCAGACAATGTAATGATCAATTTATTGGAAAGTGTGCTAAAAAAATTCTAAATGAGTAAAAATCATTTATTTTGAAGAAAAATATTCCAAAAAAGGTATAGTTTCAATCAAAAAATCAGTTGTTGAAGTTACAATTGATTTATGTAGAAATACTTATACAAGTATGCTCAAAATGTAAATCTCAAACTTTGATGAACTAAATTAAAAAAAAAATTTCATATAATTAAACGGTTTCTCTGTTTTATGTATATCATCAATTTAGTTTATTCTTAAAAAAAAAGAAATAATAAATGTATTATTTAATTTAAAAATAAATTTAACATAATTTACATAGCTTGGTGATGTATTATATTATATTTTATACAAGTTACGTTTATAATTTTAGAAGGTTTATTATTTAAAAACCGTTTAACATTTTTTAATTTTATTTATGAATAATATCTCTAGGAGATATTATCCATCTGCACCAGAACTAGCATATCTAAATAGACAAGCAAATGCCTATTTTTCTAGGCCAGAACGGTCGCAAAGTAGGCATGATGTTCTTGAAGAATCATATACTTATTTAAAGATTTTTTCTCATCATTGGACTCTTAGAAATGTTCGTTTATGGTTCAATAACCATTATGTTAAACCAAACAATCTGGTGCACT
Organism: Tritrichomonas musculus; assembly: GCA_039105265.1. Lineage (NCBI taxonomy): Eukaryota > Parabasalia > Tritrichomonadida > Tritrichomonadidae > Tritrichomonas > Tritrichomonas musculus. The sequence goes on along the minus strand of JAPFFF010000038.1, from coordinate 701,515 downwards.
ATACAATCAACAATACGTCACAAGCGAATTTTGCAAACAATGAAAATAGCAATGAGTTGCAAACGGGCTCAACAAACAATGCAAATAATAGTGCGTTACAAACGAATTTAACCAACAATGTTAATAACGGTGTGTTTCAAATGAGCTCAACAAGTAATGTAAATAACAATGTGCTCCAAACGAATTTAACAAACAGTGTTAACAACAATATGTTACCAACAAACTCAACAAACAGTGCAAATAATAGTGCGTTACAAACGAATTTAACCAACAATGTTAATAACGGTGCGTTTCAAATGAGCTCAACAAGTAATGTAAATAACAATGTGCTCCAAACGAATTTAACAAACAGTGTTAACAACAATATGTTACCAACAAACTCAACAAACAGTGCAAATAATAGTGCGTTACAAACGAATTTAACCAACAATGTTAATAACGGTGCGTTTCAAATGAGCTCAACAAGTAATGTAAATAACAATGTGCTCCAAACGAATTTAACAAACAGTGTTAACAACAATATGTTACCAACAAACTCAACAAACAGTGCAAATAATAGTGCGTTACAAACGAATTTAACAAACAGTGTTAGTAACAATATGTTCCAAGCGAGGTCAACAAGAAATGTAAATAACAATGTGCTCCAAACGAATTTAACAAACAGTGTTAGTAACAATATGTTACCAACAAACTCAACAAACAGTGCAAATAATAGTGCGTTACAAACGAATTTAACCAACAATGTTAATAACGGTGCATTTCAAATGAGCTCAACAAGTAATGTAAATAACAATGTGCTCCAAACGAATTTAACAAACAGTGTTAACAACAATATGTTACCAACAAACTCAACAAACAGTGCAAATAATAGTGCGTTACAAACGAATTTAACCAACAATGTTAATAACGGTGCGTTTCAAATGAGCTCAACAAGTAATGTAAATAACAATGTGCTCCAAACGAATTTAACAAACAGTGTTAACAACAATATGTTACCAACAAACTCAACAAACAGTGCAAATAATAGTGCGTTACAAACGAATTTAACAAACAGTGTTAGTAACAATATGTTCCAAGCGAGGTCAACAAGAAATGTAAATAACAATGTGCTCCAAACGAATTTAACAAACAGTGTTAGTAACAATATGTTACCAACAAACTCAACAAACAGTGCAAATAATAGTGCGTTACAAACGAATTTAACCAACAATGTTAATAACGGTGCATTTCAAATGAGCTCAACAAGTAATGTAAATAACAATGTGCTCCAAACGAATTTAACAAACAGTGTTAACAACAATATGTTACCAACAAACTCAACAAACAGTGCAAATAATAGTGCGTTACAAACGAATTTAACCAACAATGTTAATAACGGTGCATTTCAAATGAGCTCAACAAGTAATGTAAATAACAATGTGCTCCAAACGAATTTAACAAACAGTGTTAACAACAATATGTTACCAACAAACTCAACAAACAGTGCAAATAATAGTGCGTTACAAACGAATTTAACAAACAGTGTTAGTAACAATATGTTCCAAGCGAGGTCAACAAGAAATGTAAATAACGGTGTGTTTCAAATGAGCTCAACAAGTAATGTAAATAACAATGTGCTCCAAACGAATTTAACAAACAGTGTTAACAACAATATGTTACCAACAAACTCAACAAACAGTGCAAATAATAGTGCGTTACAAACAAATTTAACTAACAATGCAAATAACGGCTTTAATTTCACCAACAAATCATCTTTTTTCCGTCCAGATAATCTTTTTTCTATTTCATCAAGTGATGGCAAAGCGTTTGTAAATTCTATAAAGAAAGAAGCTTTTGCTGAAGGATTTCAACTGACATCACTAAGAAAAAAAGATGGAGAATATAATGTTTTAAGATGCTCAAGATATAACGATCCAGAAACAAGATGCAGTTATCGTTTGAATATACAACAATATAATGTTGGAAAGCCAGATCATTTTTTTAAAATTCTAAATACATCAACTATTTCACATAATCATCCTATGAATCCTCTTTCTTTTGCACATAAAAATGTTGATGATGATACAAAGCAAGTTATGAACACAATGAGCAAATGCAATATATCATCAACAAAGATTTCAGATTTCTTATACGAAAGTAAATCAATAAGAATTACCTCGTCACAGGTACGATACGTGATAAATCAAGATAAACAAAAAGATAACAAAATTGAAACAGAAGAACTTATAGATAAAATTGTCAAAGAAGATGGTTTATATTTTGTATTGGATGATCCATGCGGTGATGTGAACTACAGAAGAGCAATATTTACGGTTACTCATGATGAATTGGATAATTTACAAAAATTTGGTGATTTTATAAGCATTGATCCCACTTATCCAAATTTAACATCAAATTGGACTACAATACCTTTAACTGTGGTTGGACATGCTCGTGAACTTAGATCTGGTGGTGTTATATTTTGTTCCAACGTAACAAGCGATGTGTATACTTGGGTAATAAAAATACTAGCTAATAATTTGCCATGTTATAACATTCTCCGAACAATAAGTTCAGATGATGATCAAAATCTTGAAGCTGCATGGAATAATATTGAGCAAGATCCTTCATGCTTTCACTTATCGCGTATCATATGTATATGGCATAAAATTAAGAATTTGAAAGATGAAATGAAAAACGTTGATATGAGCAAAGAAGATCAAGATAAAGTAATAAAATTATTCCACGAGATGGCTTTTACAAGAAATGAGGACAAGTGCTTAGAATTATTACAAACAATCAAACAAAATTATACAAAAATTAGTAGCTTTATAAATGCATTTCAAGAAAAATACTTGAGAACATCAACAAAATCATTTTCAAAGTTTACATGGTCGCTTGGATATATATCGAACAATTTTTCTGAAAGCCACAATTCAAGTATAAAAAACTTACTTGGCAATCGTTCTTTAACTCTTGTTGAAATGCGCGATGTGATCACAAAAGCAGAAATGAGACGAAGAACTGAAAAAGAATATATAAAGAATAGAAAAATAAGAAAAGCTATCGATCAAAAAACAATTGAATTAATGCGGAAATTTAAAATAGATAGAAGCATTTCGGAGTCAATTGTTGGGTCAATGCAAAAAGGCGACAGCCTCAATTTAGTCCAACAAGGCAATTCATGGATCGTCGAAGAGCAAAAAACATCTGATTTTTATGAAGTTACAAACAATGATAATCAATGGCATTGCACATGTGGTAAGCTAACATCAACCGGTTTACCTTGTTCACATATATTGAAAGTAATGAGAGAGATTCAAATTGAGTTTGCTCCTGAGAGTTGTTTAATTGCTCCAAGATGGATTCTTTCTGAACAAATGTTTGAAAATGTAATGATCAAAAAACTTGATGAAATCTCGATAATTCAACTAAGAAATGACCAGCCAAAAAGTGTTAAAAAGAGATACACAAATATAACAGCAAAAATTCATTCGATTGCTGACATTGGAAGCAAAACAGATGAAAATTATGAAAAAACAATTGGAACATTAGACAAACTCGAAAACGATTTATTAGGAATAAAAGAAACTAAAGATGCCAGGTATCGTAAATGTGGAAGACCAAGGACATCACGGTTAAAAAGAACAAATAAAAATGGAAATAAAGTGCAAAAATGCCAAATTTGTAAAAATAACCATAATACATCAAAATGCCCACACATTAAGTCCGTAAGAGATTGTATTAATTTCGAAATCAATACAACTGCATCGAAAAGACATTGTACAATTTGTCGTTCTGCGGGTCATTTCGCAAAAACTTGCCCAGCCTTGAAATTGTGGAAAGAAGTTCAAGAACAAAATAAAAATATAGAATATGAAGAAGAAGAAGAAGTAATAGAATACGAATATGAAGAGGAGGAGGAAGAAGAAATATATGAATAAATTTAATATATTAGCAGCTATATTGATTTAATAAACATTTGATTTGTAAATAATTTATTTTTTATATGCCAATGAGCGGCGTTTTTAGGCGTGATTGTGCTACTCTTTTATGCGTGATTGTGCTGCGATTTTATGCGTGATTGTGCTGCTCTTTTATGGCCGATTGTGCTGCTCTTTTATGCGTGATTGTGCTGCTCTTTTATGGCCGATTGTGCTGCGATTTTATGCGTGATTGTGCTGCTCTTTTATGGCCGATTGTGCTGCTCTTTTATGCGTGATTGTGCTGCGCTTTTATGGCCGATTGTGCTGCGCTTTTATGGCCGATTGTGCTGCGCTTTTATGCGTGATTGTGCTGCGCTTTTATGGCCGATTGTGCTGCGCTTTTATGCGTGATTGTGTTGCGCTTTTATGGCCGATTGTGCTGCGCTTTTATGCGTGATTGTGTTGCGCTTTTATGGCCGATTGTGCTACGCTTTTATGCGTGATTGTGCTGCTCTTTTATGGCCGATTGTGCTGCTCTTTTATGCGTGATTGTGCTGCTCTTTTATGGCCGATTGTGCTGCTCTTTTATGGCCGATTGTGCTGCTCTTTTATGGCCGATTGTGCTGCGATTTTATGCGTGATTGTGCTGCGCTTTTATGGCCGATTGTGCTGCGATTTTATGCGTGATTGTGCTGCGCTTTTATGGCCGATTGTGCTGCTCTTTTATGGCCGATTGTGCTGCTCTTTTATGGCCGATTGTGCTGCTCTTTTATGGCCGATTGTGCTGCGCTTTTATGCGTGATTGTGCTGCTCTTTTATGGCCGATTGTGCTGCTCTTTTATGCGTGATTGTGCTGCTCTTTTATGGCCGATTGTGCTGCTCTTTTATGGCCGATTGTGCTGCTCTTTTATGGCCGATTGTGCTGCTCTTTTATGGCCGATTGTGCTGCTATTTTATGCGTGATTGTGCTGCGATTTTATGCGTGATTGTGCTGCGATTTTATGCGTGATTGTGCTGCGCTTTTATGCGTGATTGTGCTGCTCTTTTATGGCCGATTGTGCTGCGCTTTTATGCGTGATTGTGCTGCTCTTTTTTTAGCTACAAAAAGTTGTTTTATTGAGCTTTTCCTAAATCATTTTTTTATCTAGATAGATAATCGCTATCGAGTATTTAGGAAATCGTTTTAGAGTCTAAGATAATCGCTATCGAGTATTTAGGAAATCGTTTTAGAGTCTAAGATAATCGCTATCGAGTATTTAGGAAATCGTTTTAGAGTCTAAGATAATCGCTATCGAGTATTTAGGAAATCGTTTTAGAGTCTAAGATAATCGCTATCGAGTATTTAGGAAATCGTTTTAGAGTCTAAGATAATCGCTATCGAGTATTTAGGAAATCGTTTTAGAGTCTAAGATAATCGCTATCGAGTATTTAGGAAATCGTTTTAGAGTCTAAGATAATCGCTATCGAGTATTTAGGAAATCGTTTTAAAGTTTAAGATAATCGCTATCGAGTATTTAGGAAATCGTTTTAGAGTCTAAGATAATCGCTATCGAGTATTTAGGAAATCGTTTTAAAGTTTAAGATAATCGCTATCGAGTATTTAGGAAATCGTTTTAGAGTCTAAGATAATCGCTATCGAGTATTTAGGAAATCGTTTTAAAGTCTAAGATAATCGCTATCGAGTATTTAGGAAATCGTTTTAAAGTTTAAGATAATCGCTATCGAGTATTTAGGAAATCGTTTTAGAGTCTAAGATAATCGCTATCGAGTATTTAGGAAATCGTTTTAAAGTCTAAGATAATCGTTATCGAGTATTTAGGAAATCGTTTTAAAGTCTAAGATAATCGTTATCGAGTATTTAGGAAATCGTTTTAGAGTCTAAGATAATCGCTATCGAGTATTTAGGAAATCGTTTTAGAGTCTTTTTGTTTTAAGATATAAAAGGCGCCAAAATTCAATATCATTTATCAAAAAGTTCTTATTACATTTATTAAAAAGTTCTTATTACATTTATCAAAAAGTTCTTATTACATTTATCAAAAAGTTATTATTTTTGAATACTGTTATGGTCACTTCACCATAACAGTGTGCTATTTATCATTTCTCATTTTTAAATAATCAATTTAAATATAAAGGAATAAAAAAATCCGGTTCATCGACTTGTTCAATATATGATAATGTCAGGATATCACATAGAATATGATTATTCCTCAATCCGTATAATTGCCTTATATTTGAATTGTTGTATCGAAATTACTATAATAGATTATTTTATATTATTTGATAAGGTATATGGCATAAACTTATAAAATGCATAAGAATTCAATAATAACATTTTTGGTGAATAATTGCTAAAATTGGATGAAAATTTGGTTTATTTTAAATCAGATGAAGCAAACAATGATGATTGAATTAGACATTTATCTTATAAATCAATATTTAAGTTACTTAATGAATTTTTAGAACTTTTTACAAAAACACTAACAAAATTCGTCGATACATGTATTAAATATTGATATAAAATCTATATTTTTCAAAAAAAAATATATCAATTATATGCATTATAAATTTTATTTTTGCATTATAACGATTAAAAAGGAATAAGTATTTTTTATTTTGAGAAAAAGTTAAAAAAAGAAAAGATAAAGATAGAAAAGTATTCAATTTTAAAATCTGACACAATTTATTAAATAATGAGTTTTTTTTAGATTTTTTAATTTATTTAAGCATAAAATAAAAATTCGTCTCGGCCATTTTTTTATTTTAAATAAATTCACATATTTCACTCTAGGTGATTGATATCTCAACTTCCACGCAAGATTAAAATATTTTGTCAGGCCAAAACTAATATTTTTCGATGTTAATTATTATAAATATGACACAATGTTGTATCTTTCAAATTCATCGAAATGCTGATTATTGATTCATTAAGATTACATATTATTCAAAAACACATATGCAAATAATGAGTATTATTATTCATAGTATTGTATTGTGACAATAAAAAAAAAAATAAGTATTTTATATTTTGAGAAAAAGTTACAGTAAGGTTTCAAAATTGGAAAACGTTTCAAAATAGGAATATCGACTTTTTGAGATAAAATTTTCATTAATAAAAATGAAAGAAATAAAGAAATAGAGAGAAAATCTTGTTTAAACCTACCATTTTAAGATATAATATTTCCATGATTAAGTTTATCACACAGCTGTTTGCGACATTATATTCATCAAATAGTTCTTTCCTATCTCTATATGAAAAAATGATCATCATTCAAAAAGTGGATTTTCCATTTTTGCAACGCTATAAAGGAAAATCCAAATTTGAATTAAATTCGTTATTTTGACTTTTATTTTAAATTCATTTTAATCGTTTTCTATGAAAAAGTAGATTTTCCTCTTTTGAGACGTTTTTGAATTTTACAACCTTACTGTAAAGAAAAGAAAAGATAAAGATAGAAAAGTATTCAATTTTAAAATCTGACACAATTTATTAAATAATGAGTTTTTTTTAGATTTTTTAATTTATTTAAGCATAAAATAAAAATTCGTCTCGGCCATTTTTTTATTTTAAATAAATTCACATATTTCACTCTAGGTGATTGATATCTCAACTTTCACGCAAGATTAAAATATTTTGTCAGGCCAAAACTAATATTTTTCGATGTTAATTATTATAAATATGACACAATGTTGTATCTTTCTAATTCATCGAAATGGTGATTATTGATTCACCAAGATTCCATTTATCAAAAAAATATAAATACTTGCAATAAATTTTTTATTAATATAAACCAAGCAAACACTCCGAAATGCTTATAAAGCCTTTTATGCTCCAAAAATTGATTTAAAAATTTTTTTACATCTTCATAATAAATTGAATATAAATTATTTTTAATCTTTCAAAATTGAATAACGAATAAAATAAATAAAATTATCAAATTTTGACTGAAGTTTGTTCAAAGCTTACCCTTAACTTGTTCTATGAAAATTTTCCAACTTTATCTATTGTTTATCACAAATTTTAAAAAAAAAATTTTTCAGACTTCATTTTTTATTTATGTCTTTATTCTCAATCATGAGTGAGCAAAAGAGATCATATATTGATCCTCAGAGTATTAATATTGATGGAGAAATCAATGGAATCTTTTTTACAGGAACAATTGAAGCAAGTTTTGAAAATACAGATTCACAAATCGACAAATTTAATGTTATATTCGGAAATGAACTTAATGAACAAATTGGCTTTCATAATATAAAAGTTTTAATTGATGGTAATACTTATTTAATTAAAACACAACAACTAAAAGAAGCAAAATCAACATTTGAAAAGGGAGAAACACAAGGAGAACAAGTAATATTTGGCCAAGGAGATGAAAGCTACTCAACATTTTATATATCCAATGTTCTTCAAAATCAAGTTGTAAGTTTTTCAATAGATTTTGAGTTACCAATTAATTTTATAGAAGGCAACAACATTGATTTATCTTTCCCACTCATATATGCAGGTTCAGGAGGAAGACAAGCATTGAAATGCAAAAACTTTAAATTTTCAGTGAAAAGTTCGTTTTTTGAATTGAAAGAAAAATCAATCAGTTCTTCACCAGAAGGCCAATTTGATGCATCAACATCAACATATATAATTGATCATTTGAAATCATCAGTGGGGAATATTCGAATGATAATTGATCCAAATTTCACAGAAAACTTTTTCAATGATGACCTCAACTTTTTCAGTGCTGACAACCAAGTATCAACTGAAAATAATATTGGAATTTTTAGTGGAAAATATGGATCAATCAAATTTGTTCCATCAAAAGATAGGGAAAAAATAGAAGATCATTCAGGTGAAGAATTTATCTTTGTCGTTGACAGTTCAGGATCAATGTCTGGAGATCCAATCAAATTAGCTGCACAATGTCTCATTATTTTCATAAAATCTCTTCCAAAAGATTGTTATTTCAATGTCATTCAATTTGGAACAAATTTTGTACCCCTTTTTGGCCGGCCAGTTAAATACACAAATGAAAATGCAGATAAAGCATTGAATCTCGCCAAAAAGTTATGTAGTGATTTACACAATACAAATTTGTACCAACCGTTAAAATATATATTTTCACATCCTCTCACAGAAAATGATAAATTAAGAAGAGTTTTCGTATTAACAGATGGAGAAGTTAATGATAAAAGCGAAGTCATTTCACTTGTAGATAATAATTCAAAAACAACAATGTGCAGTGCTATTGGAATAGGTAATTGTGTTGATCGAAACTTAGTTGAAAAAATTGGAGAAAAAGGAAATGGATTTGTTGATTTTGTATCATCATGCAATGATGATATGAAATCTACAGTTATTAATCAATTATCAAAAAGTTTGAATGGATTCTGTAATGTTGAAATTTCAATTGAAAACAACGAATCATTTGAAATTGTTCCACCTTTATCAAGTATCAAATTCCAACCAGGATTTCCATCTACATTGTATTTCAAAACAAATAATAAAATTGATGAAAATACGCATGTTTTAATTGATGTTGAAGGAAACGAGTCTGTTCTTACAATGAAATCTTTACCTGAAAATTCTAAAACGCAAAAAAGCTTAGAATTCATGTTCAACAATGAAAACATAAAATATTTAAGAAAGCAACAATTGACAGAAGAAATTAAATCAAAAATAATTCAAATCTCAGTCGAACATGGAATTTTAAGTCCATATGTTGGTTTGATTGGCGTTAGGCAATTTGAATCACCTGAAAAAGAAGAAGAAATGATCAACAAAATACAAAATTTAAGAAACCAATTAATTGATGATAAAAAATATTTCACAGGATTAAGTGGATTCAGGCCAATGTGTGTTAAAACAGTGGCAGGAAAGAATATTCCATTATCATTTGATTCGAATGATTATGTTGGTGATCTCAAATTGTCAATTTATGAAAAAGAAGGAGTTCCAGTAGATCATATCCATTTAGTTTATAAGGGAAGACAACTTGAAGATGATAAAAAACTCAGCGATTATTCAATGCAAGATAATTCAACAGTTCACATCGTTTTAAGACTCAGAAGTGATAGTGGCTGTGGCAGTGGCTTAATTGAATATAAACTGGATGAAATTAGAAAACAACCAATAATTAGAGATAATATTTCTAAGGTGTTTGATAAAGAAAAAGCAGAAGATTTGGTTTCAATTATCTCTAAACAAAAAATTGAAGGATACTGGATGAAAATTCCAAATGAAATTGAAAAAGATAAATATGATAAAATGAAAGCTATCATTGAAAAAGCATCCGATCTTTACAAACAAATGAAAATCAAAGAAGATGAAAATAAAATCATAGGAACAATTTGTTGCCTGATTTTCATGAAGAAATTCATGTTAAATGACCGTAAAACATGGACATTGGTATACAATAAGGGAATGGAATGGCTGTTTTCTGTAGAACCAAAAGTTAATTGGAATAATGTCTTGAAATATCTTCTTTAAAATATATTTTATAATTTATTTTTTATTATTTTTAACTTGTTTATATCAAAATCTTCTATTCAAAAAACTTTTTTTTCATGACCATTTATAATTTATTTTTAAAAAATCTTAATTATCTCGCTTTCATTAATGGCTATTCTTGAAGATAATGATAAGATTAATAATAAAGATGAATTAAGAAAAGAATACCAAGATAATCATCAAATTTATGTTGAGGTAGAAATATGCAATTGTTGATTCTTTTTTAGAAATTTTCTGTTTTTACCAAAAAATTGAGGAGGTAATTGATTCATTTAATTAATAAAATGACAAACATTTTCAATATTCAATATTTGTGAAATGACAAACATTTTCAATATTCAATATTTGTGAAATGACAAACATTTTCAGTATTCAATATTTGTGAAATGACAAACATTTTCAGTATTCAATATTTGTGAAATGACAAGTATTTTATCAATTCAAAGCTGATAAATTATTCCTAATGTTCATTTCATTTTTCTAAATGTCTGGAGTTGGAAAAGATAGTGATTATGGAGGGGGACAAGCTTTACGTTTTGTCGATCGGGCTCTTCAATTTATTGGTGTTGATAGAGATTCAGATTTTATGAAAAAATGCCATGAAATTGAACATCTTAGACGAGCTGAGATAGCTGAAAGAGAAGGTGACCACGAAAGAGCAGAAGCCGAAAGGAAAAGAGCTGCTGCAAATCATACTGATAAATACAGTGATTCTGACTAAACTTAAACTAATATTTATTTATTTATATTTCTTTTTATATTGTATTGGATAGAAAAATAAAATCAATCCCACAGGACGAATTCGAAGAAAGACAACAAATATTCAACGTCAATGAACAATGAATCTACCAATAAGAAATGAATAGTTTCCGGTGATACTTTATCGATAAAGTTATAAAAACCTTTTAATGCATTCTTGATAAAAATCAAATTCTCATTGAATTCAGATGGTGGCAAACCTTGAATGTAGTTCAAATAAAAGCTGTCATGTAATGCATGATAATAAACGCCACGTGAATTCAAATACATCATGTTTTCATTGATAGCTGTAATAAGATAGTCGATCATAAAGAAGTGCGTGATAAAAAAGTTTCTTCAGATCTGTTTCCATTTTTTGAAGAAGAGCTTGAAAAATCAGTATTTCAAAAAAAATTTTTTTATTAATAAATCACTTAAATTAGAAAAATACGTCGAAAGCGTCATTAATTTGTTCTTGGTTCAATTCGTTATCATCTTCGCCTTCAGCTTCTCCTTCATCGCCATTTGAGCCATCACCACCAATGGCGGCGTCATTGTCAGGTTCAGCCTCGTCGGCATCATCATCATCATCAAGGCGAGGTGGTGCAGCACCGTCGCAAACCTCTTCAACTGCAAATTCAGGCTCTTCGCACAAGTCTTCAATTGCATCATCCGCGACAGCGCACTCCTCTTTGCATTGATCGCAAGTGCTCATTACGCTCATCTTGTCCATCATTGCATTCATTGTTGCGCCATTGCTTCCTCCAGTGAAACCGCCGTCGAATTGGTTTACAGCGACATCTTGAGGAGCGGCCATCTTCTTTGCCATTCTTGCGAATCGGACAGGAGCAGCGGCACCAGAAGCAAAAGCAGCAGCACCAAAGAAAGGAGCAGCAGCAGGTGGAGGTGGAACAGGACCCAATCTGTTCATTTTCAGATTCATTACATGTGCATTTGGCATTGGTGCAGGTGCAGCTCCTCCAGATGCGCCCATTATGTAGCATTTATTACGGATTGAGCTTGTTGTGCATGTCGTGTAAGCGATGATTTCGTTCTTCTTGCAGAAGATTCCGAGACTTGACAATATTTCAACAAGTTCGTCTTCGTTCTCAATCGACTTCTCATCCGGCATGTGAGCAAGAACGTCAGGCGAGATCATCTCGGCAAGTTTGTAGGCACGCTGCATTGAAACAGGAAGTTTTCCTTCTGAATCTTCCAGGTTCTTGGCGAGCTCAATCGAGTGCTTCGTGGTGAAGGCAGAATTGAGATGATGATAGATGCTCCTGATGCTTTGTGGAAGATTGATTGTCAGCTCGTCGTGATGCGTGACGATAGCCAAGAACTTCGAGAGACTTTCTTCTTTCTTGTCTTGCTTGTAAAGATGGACCATGTCCTCAACCAATGGATCGCCAAACAGCGATGCATAAGACTCCAAACGAAGGTAAACATCGCATGCAACAGCTGGACGATTCTTCTGGAGAACAGGAAGAAGTTTACGACAGAATTGTGAGCCAGGAATCATTTCATTCTCTTCTTTAAAGATGTCAAACGGCTTCTCAATTGTGGTGATTATCGTTTGATATGAATTCTCCAACTTTTTGAATGGTTCTGGATATGGCGAATCTTTGTTCAAATGCGTGTTCGCTTTCAGGATTGCAAACGAATGCTTCTGGATCTTGCTGAGTGCTTCGCAGTACGAATCAAAGCATCCTTTGAACTCTGGATTCTTCATTGTGAACGATGTTGCATATGTCAAGAATGCCTCGTTGTCGTCGCTTGGCTGAATTTCTTTGAGTCCTTTTTCAATGAATGGTGAAATGATCTGGTGAATTTCAGGACCAACGTTTATTTCATTCAAAACCGTAACCGTCAATTCGTATATATGTGACTTTTTAGACTTGAGGCCAGAAAGGATGATCTTTTCAATGCAGTTGTAATATAGCTCTCCGATTTCTTTTGGTAGGTTAAGGCGAATTCCAAGGTTAATTATGAAGTGATTTGGGCGTGCATCATCGACCATCAAGTCACTCAAAGCAGGCAACGATTTCATCTTTCTTAAGGATGCAATCTCACTGATCAATAAGCAGAAGAAGGCGGTTATTTCATCTGGTGACTTTTTGTGGGCTGATTCAATTATTTCAATGATGTCTTTAAGAGGGATCTTTTCATGCGCCGTGTGGCACATGATTGCATAATAGACGGCGTTTGCACAAGCAGCACGTTTGGCATAGATACTTCTATTTGTGATCTTCTTTAAATAGTCAAGTGAGGCTTGTGGAGCTGGAAATCCAACAAATCGTGGATGTATGACACAGCTTGCAAGAGCAACGTGGAAATCATCGAGGATTTGTTTTCCGTTATTTGAAACTTCATTAATGAGTGAGTTGATGATTTCTTTGCAATGAAGCAAGCCAGCCTCGCCCAACAGATACGAATAGAAAGACTGTGCATTGATTGAAAACAAAGGTGCATTCATGCAGAGCAAAATTTGCTCTATGTTGCCATTTCTGAAGATGTATTGGAAAAGTTCGTGGTCACGGTTTGTCACTTTTTGTGCAACTGTTCTTTCATTCATGCCACAAAGTTTCTCAAGGTTGCTTAATTTGCCAATGTTAGGTGATGCAACTTGTGTTACAATGCAGATAAAACGATAGACGTCAGCAAAAGTTGCAATTCTATTTTGATACAATTTTGTTAAGTTCGGCTTGTTTGAAACGAAGTCGTTTATTAACAAATCAATCAACTCAGTCAGCATTGTGTACGACGCTTGTGATGAGCCGTAACCATTGATCTGTGAAAAAGTGGAAAGACGATCAACGCTATCGAATTCATTGGCGAATTCATCGGCCTTTGACTTATTGAGTGCATCGATGATGTCGACGAAGCATTGATGAACATTTTTACGATAATAATGAGTTCGTGCTGATTCACTTAGATCACGGCTTCGATGTGTTGTTGTGTCTACTTTAAAGACATCATCAAATGGCTTGTCATCGAGCAACTTAGAGTTATTAAAGCTACGTTCAATTGTTCGAATTAATTCTTGATGCAAGCTGTTTGTGTTCTGATAAACGTTCAACTTGAATTGCTTCACTGATTCTTGATATTCCTTTGTATTGAAGATGTTGTCAGAATTTCGATGGTTCCTAAATTGAATTGATATGTCAAATCCATTGAATTTTGGAGGAGGTTTATTTTTCTGTTGAAGATAATCTTCTTCATTCAAAAACTGGGCAATGTGAGCATTCTTGATTATCTCATACGATTCACTGTTGTAGATGGAATTCTCATTATGACTCAACTCATTCAAAAAGTGGAAATATGGCTTTGAATAGAGAACGTTAAGCCTTATTTGTGACTGACTATTGTATCGATCCCTCATCGTGTCTAAGGTCGGTGGATCAAGATAGAAGACGAAACGAAATGCATCGTAATTTCCATTCGACAGGTCTTTAATCAAATTCTGAATTCGAATGCAAGTCTTGGTCAAATTCGACTTGAACATCTTCGGCGAATAGTCCTTGAATTCGTCCTGAATGAAGCGACAAAGTTCGAGGAAAACAAGATAAGATATCTTGTATTGTGGCTCTCTTAAAGAGACTGAATATAAACTTGGATTATTATATGACATGTCAAGTGGATATTCAGTCTTAAGAGGGTTGCAGACATCGAGAATTCGAGGATTCATGATCTCGAATTTCTTTTTGAGATTGTTCAAGATTCGCTTCTCACTTGTGAAGAAATCTTCAGCTATTCCTTCAGTATAATAAACCTTGAAGTTCTTGACGGGATTCTGTTTAATGCAGTTCAAAAGAAGACTTGTTGCTTTGGCCATTTGTTCATCAATTCGAATTGTCTTAAACAACGAATCAGCTTCATTATCAACAGCTTCTTCATCGACGTTGTAATTCATTTCCAAATGCGAATGCGAAATCACCTCAGAAAGGATTGATTGATAAGATTGCGCGTTGAAAGGTTGAATGTATTTGTTGATGAATGATTCAACGAAGTCTTTCTCAATCTCACTTCCAACGATAACCGCAAAAGGCGTCAGAAAAGTGGACGATGCAATTTGAGTGCGAATGTTAACGTATTTCGCATTCTTCATCAAAGAAACTAACTCGCAAAAACGATAATAGACGTTGATGGCATGCTTTTTCAGTTCAACGTCTTTTGTGACGATACTTTCCGATAGAATCTTTCTAACAAATTGGTAATAGCAGGCATAACCGTCTTTAAATAAGGACTTGTCGTTGTTTTCCCAGAATTTCAACGTGTGAAGAAAGATTTCAACAAGATTCATCTTGCAGCTTTCTTTAGGATTTCCTGCAGATCGTCCTTCACGGAAGCCGTACTTGTCAACTGTGTTCCTCTTCGATTCGGGAAGAACAAGCTTGATGTCTTGAACACTGCGAAGATTGCAGATGAAGTTGACAAGAGTTGTCGGATTGTTGGATGTAATGATGTGTGAAAATTTCGTGGTGTCGGTCGGATGCCTGATCACGCCGAGCACAATATTATTCCTCATATCTGGCTCAAGAAGTTCCAAGACTGGATGTGAATGCATATTGAACCGTTGTATTGAAAAAGTGGTATCAATGTCGGGATTTCTTGGAATCGGAAGTGGAATTTCGTTGCCATTTAATGTGTTCAATAAATAGCAGCAGATCTCTGGATAGGCAGTAACATCAACATTTAACGTCTTTGACTTATCAAAAAGTTTTGATATAACCGTTTTGACGAACGTTAAGCATTCGTCAAATTTCGGTAGATACGAATTGATGAATGAATTCGAAAATCTGTAATTTAAATAGGTACAGCAGATGTCAAAGTTGTCAGAACGTTTTCTTTCAATTATTTCGCGAACTGTCATGTCAATGGATGCATTGAAAAGTTTATCGTAGATTCCATCGTTAAGTGCGCGAATGTAATGCATTATCTGGCAATTATTGAAGAAAACTCGAGTAATTTGGTCAATGAAGTTGTCTTTGTTCCCTTCAACTGCTGCTTTGAATACTTTGTAATAATAGTTGGGAAAAATAACTTTGCAATCTTCTAATATATACGATTGTATCAATATTCCATTGTTGCCGTTGTTTTGTAAAATCGGTCTTTGGGCGCATGAAAGAAAGTATTTGGAATGGTAGAAATCATCAAATATGCTCTTGAGAAGATTAATTATTTCGGAATCATTTTTATAGTCATAAACAGAGTTTTGAAGACCTCGATTGATTAAACGTAAGAATGGATCAATGATCATATCGTGAATAAATGGTAATTTGTAATCAAGATTGTTGTTATTTTCAACATACGTAAAACTTTCTCTTGTTGCGTTGATCAACTCTTTGAATACTTCCCTTCGGCCTAATGGAAAAGTTGAAAATTCCTCTTGAATGTAAGTGTAAACGCCATTCACGCAATCTCTCTCTTTTAAGTTTTTATAACTAAAATTACTTTTAGAATCTTGCGACATTGTTGATATTATATGCATGATGAATTCTTGAAGACTTGATCCAAAGTGAAATTCTGTTCGTGGAATTCGGCTGTCAATTATTATGCGCAATATGTTAAGAGGGAGGCATTTAACAACAGATGAGAGAAGTAAATCGCCACCATGGGTGAAAATGCCTTTCATCAATTTAACAGCAATGTCTGTGAATTTTGAATCTGCATCACACAAAGATTCCATTCTATTTAAAATATTATTTGAAACGCATACTGGAGCTGTGTCAATAAGTGTGAGGATTTGTTCCTCTGTCATATCCTTCAAAACTGGCTTTGATTCATCTGTTTGAAAAAAGTCAAAAATTAAATCTGAAAATGCATCTCGAGCAGAAGCTAGCTCAATTAAGGCTTTCCAGTCCTTTTTTTGAACAATTTCATGTAAATAATCAGAATTTTTTGCTTTTATAAATATTTCTTGGCTCATTTGTTTGATTTTGAGATAAAAAAAAAGTGAAGCATTTCAAATAGCATCTATTGAAATAACTCCCTTTCAATTCGCCAACATCCTTTGAAAATTCAAATAAGAAATATTTATTTGGATTTTATGCTATCATTTTTTTTTTTTTTTTTTTTTTTGGATTCATTGCTAAAATTAAAACCTTTTTTCTGATTTATTGAAAAATTGGTAATCTAAATTGTATTATTTTTTTCAATTTTAATTATATAAGAAAAAAATTGCAAATGAATATGAAATTAAACAAATATTTATGCAATCTATATTTAAAAATTCAATAAATTTCATGAAGTTTTAAAGTTAAATCATATGTAAAATAAAATATGGATTCAATAAAAAAAAAAATATGTAATAGAATTGATATTTATACATATAAATATACTATTATCAAAATTAGATTTCAAAAATAATTATACTTTATAATTATATTACAAGAGAAAAAAAAAAAAAAAAAAAAAAAAGATATCTTTTATAAATTTAAGAAATAGCATTTCATTTTAAAAATAAAATGAAGGAATTGATGTGAATTTTAAGGGCCAGAGTTAAGTTAAATTCTGTTAATTATTGTGTTTGGAGGAAAAGCATTCAATCCAATTTCAGTTAAAGAAGAAGGAATTGTAATTTCAGTCAATGATGAGCATCCATTGAAGGCAAAATACCCAATTCTAATTACGGAAGGAGGAATTGTGATTTGTGTTAGTTTTGAGCATTCATTGAAAGCACATTCTCTAATCTCTGTTACAGATGAAGGAATTTCTATTTGTGCTAGTTGTGAGCATTCATTAAAAACATAATTTTCAATTAAAGAAAGAGAAGAAAGAATTTTGATTTCTGTCAGTGATGAACATTCACTGAACGCAAATGCTCCGATTGAAGTTACAGAGGAAGGAATTGTGATTTCTGTCAATGATGAGCATCCTCTAAAAGCATAGTCACCAATTGAAGTTGCAGAAGAAGGAATCGTGATTTGTGCCAAATTATAGCAGTCATCGAAAGCATAATTCCGAATTGAAGTTACAGAAGAAGGAATCGTGATTTGTGTCAATTTAAAGCAACCAGCAAAAGCATTCCATCCAATTTCAGTTACAGAAGAAGGAATTGAGACATTTGTTAATGATGAACATTCTCTGAAAGCGGAATTACCAATTTCAGTTACAGGAGAAGGAATTGTGATTTGGATCGATTTAAAGCAACCAGAAAAAGCGTTCAATCTAATTTCAGTTGCAGGAGAAGGAATTGTGATTTCGGTCAATGATGAACATCCTCTGAAAGTATCTTCTCCAATTGAAGCTAAAGAAGATGAAAGAATTGTTATGTGTGTTAGTCGTTCGCATTTTTTAAAAGCATGATCACCAATTGAAGTTACTGAAGAAGGAATTGTGATTTGTCTCAATGAACATTCTCTGAAAGCAGAATTTCCAATTGAAGTTACAGAAGAAGGAATGGAAATATAATTCAAGAATTTGCATTTTCTGAAAGCAAAATCGCCAATTGAAGTCACAGAAGAAAGAAATGTGATTCGTGATAGTTTTTTGCATTCATTAAAAACAGAATCACCAATTGAAGTTACTAAAAGAGGAATTGTGATTTCAGTCAAAGATGAACATTCTCTGAAAGCACCTTTTCCAATTGAAGTTACAGAAGAAGGAATTGTGATTTTGACCAGATTTGTGCATTCGTTAAAGGCAAAATCACCAATTGAAGTTACAAAAGGAGGAATTGTGATTTCGATCAATGAAGAACATCTTCTGAAAGAACCTTCTCCAATTGAAGTTGTAGAAGAAGGAATTGTGATTTTGACCAGATTTGTGCATTCTCTAAAAGTATAGTCGCTTATTGTCGTTATGGAGGAAGGAATTTCGATTTGTTTCAAAGATGAGCATTCATTGAAAGCACCTTCTCCAATTGAAGTTGTAGAAGAATGAATTGTGATTTGCATTAATGATGAGCATCCTTTAAAAGCGTATTTCCCAATTCCAGTTACAAGAGGAGGAATTGTAATACATTTTAATAATGAACATTTATAGAAAGCATATGAACCAATTTCAGTTACAGAAGAAGGAATTGCGATTTTTGTCAATGATGAACAACTTCCGAAAGTTCCTTCTCCAATTTCAGTTAGAGAAGAAAGAATTGTGATTTGTTCCAATGATGAACATCCTCTGAATGCATATTGTCCAATTTTTGTTACAGAAGAAGGAACTGTTATTTCTGTTAATGAAAAACATCCATCAAAAGCATGACATCCAATTTCAGTTATAGAAGGAAGAATTTCTATATGTGTTAATGATGAACATGCATTGAAAGCACCATCTCCAATTGAAGTTACAGAAGAAGGGATTGTGATATTTGCCAATAAAAAGCATCCGGCGAAAGCATACCATCCAATGTCTGTTAAAGAAGATAGAATTTCTATTTGTGTCAATGATGAGCATGCATTGAAAGCACCTTCTCCAATTGAAGTTACGGAAGAAGGAATTGTGATTTGTGCTAGTTTTGAACATTCCTTAAAAGCATAATTACAAATTGAAGTTACAGAAGAAGGAATTTCAATTTTTGTCAATGATGAACATTCTCTGAAAGCGGAATTCCCAATTGAAGTTACAGAAGAAGGAATTGTGATTTGTGTTAATGATGAGCATCCTCTGAAAGTGCTTTCTCCAAATTTAGTTACAGAAGAAGGAATTAAGATATGTGCTAATGACGAACATCCTTCAAAAACATTTTTCCCAATTTCTGTTACAGAAGAAGGAATTTTGATATGCGCTAGTTTTATACATTCTTTAAAAGCATAATCTTCAATTAAATTTACAGATGATGAAATTGTTATTTGCGTAAATGATGAACATCCTCTAAAAGTGCCTTCTCCAATTGAAGTCATAGAAGAAGGAATTGAGATATGTGTTAGTTTTTTACATTCTTTAAAAGCATATTTTCCAATTGAAGTTACAGATGAAGGAATTTCAATTTGTGTCAGTGATGAACATTCACTGAATGCATATGCTCCGATTTCAGTTACAGAAATAGGAATTATGATTCGTTCCAATGTTGAACATCCTTCAAAAGAAGAACCTTCAATTGAATTTACAGATGACGGAATTGTGATTTGCTTAAATGATGAACATCCTCTAAAAGTGCCTTCTTCAATTGAAGTTACAGAAGAAGGAATTGTGATTTGTATTAATGATGAACATCCATAGAAAGCATAAATTCCAATTAAAGTTACAGAAGAAGGAATTGTGATTTCTGTCAATGATGAACATCCATAGAAAGCACAAATTCCAATTGAAGTTACAGAAGAAGGAATTGTAATTTGCGTCAATGATGAACATCCATAGAAAGCACAAATTCCAATTGAAGTTACAGAAGAAGGAATTGTAATTTGCGTCAATGATGAACATCTTATGAAAGATTTAGACATAATTGAATTTAAAGATGTTGGAATTGGTATCTTATCAAGTTCCAGTAAACAAAAATATGGATATGAATCAATGATTTGAATGGATGTTTCAATGAGTTGATCATTCACATTTGTGGACAAATCAATAAATTCAGTATCAAATATAAAAACACAGATATTGATGTTTTGAATTGAGTTTTCTTTGGTCAAATTAATTAGATCATGAATTTGATCAAATAATTTGGAAGGAAAAAGTGTTTCAATAGTGATACTGTCAAATGAGCTGGATGAATCAATGAAATATCTTGGTCCAAAAGATTTATTCATAAAAAGTTCTTCTGTGTCTCTGAATGAAAAATGAAGTTCGTTCTTGTTGTATTTAACAATTCGTTTTATAATGGAATATTGAATTTCAACAGGAAGCCTTAAAAATGATTCGTTTTCACTCAAATTATTTAGAAACTTTTCAAATAGTTTGCTTTTTTGGAATCCATCGTTGGATGATAAATTGATGTAATGTTTGGCTTCTTTGATATTTCTCGTGCACCCAAGTCCTATGAAAAGCATTTGACCGTATTTGTACCTAGAATATAAATCACCTCTTTTTGCATTTCGATTAATGTATTTCATAGCTTCTCTGAAGTTCTTTTCTTTAATGCAGATTTTTGAATATAATTTGTGAATCCGAATGTCATTCGATTTAAGATGTTTAGAAAGATAATTCATCGCTTTCTTGAAATCTCGTTTAATGACATTTCCTTTAAAAAGCATGTTGCATAGATAAAATGTTGATTCAATATTTTTATTTGCTGATCTTTCAAGGTATTTCACTCCAAGATCAACATTCTTTGGAAAATCGTTTTTTCCTTCAATCAAGTATGTTCCAATAAAGAATTGATTATTTGCATCATTTTCTGATTGAATAACTAAATATTGTTTTTCCGTATTTAACTTTTTTAATTCTTCTAATGGATAAAGCGGTTTGCCTTTGAAAAATCTACTGATTTTAGCAGACAATGATTGATCTTGTTGTTCCTCAATGTATCGTTGAACATTGATTTTTTTGAATGTAATAGAATCTTTATTACGAATATAATCATTAATATTGATTATTTTCTTTTCATCATAAACATCTGGATAACTTTTGACGTAATTAACATAATCCCAAAAATCGTTTTCATCAGCAGCAATTGAAGGAATGATGAAAGCACGATTTTTCTCCAATTCTTCAACAATTTCTACAAATGTTGGCCTTTCATTGGGATTAAATGACCAGCATCTTTCAATTAAATTTTTATATGCATCGTCAACTGGCACATCAAATTCTGGAAGTTGTTTGTTGGTCAATTTTTTGTGAATATCAAATACATTCATTTTTTCAAATGGAATTTTAGTCGTCAAAAGTTCGTACATAATCATTCCAAATGCATAAACATCTCCTGATTCGGTTTGTACTGATGTATTAAATGATTCAAGAGGGATGTAATTTGGTGTTCCTTTGATTCCAATAGTTGATTGTGGTGTAACTGAATCTGGATTTTCATGAAGTTGTTTGGAAAGACCAAAATCGGCAATTTTTGGAAAAAGATATTCATCCATCAGTATATTTTCCGGTTTAAGGTCTCTATGAATAATGTGGTGCGCATGTAAGTATTTCATGCCTGATGCAATTCCATATATAATAATTAACTTTTTCGTGTCCGTCCAGTTTTCAATTGATGCTTGTTGTTTGCGCTCTAGTTCAATTAAATCTGATAATGAGCCATTTATGGCATATTCTGTGACAATTACTGGATATGGATCATTATCATAATCTGTCGGACTGTATCCTATGAATTTTAATAGGGATGGGTGGTAGGTGCTTGCGTTGTTGTTAACTTCTCGTGAAAGAAAAATCATTTCTTGGGATTCTGGTAGAATAGGTTTAATCGAAATTTTTAAAGCATATATATTTGGAGTTCCTTGTTCTTGGACTTTATAAACTATACCAAATCCACCTTCTCCAATCTTTTGAATTTTATTATATTTGTTTACATCAATAACGTGCTCTTTTTCTTGCATTAAAATATTATGTTTATTATTTATTCAATTTTTTGAGAGTCAGTTGTTTTTTCTTTTTATAAATTAAATTTTTCAAATATAAATATATTATATTTATATATTAATTAAATAAATTATTATATATTTTTCAATTAGATATTAAATATTTATTTAAGTTATAATTTATGATTTTCAACAGGACAATTTAATATATTTAAATATGTTGTTTTTTCCTTCAGAAAAATTACATACAAAACAATATTTAGAATATAGGTTGAAATGGTGATTTAATTTTAGATATTTTTTTTAATATGATATAAATAATTTTATACAATTATTTAACCAAAAATATATATAATTTTTAAAAAAAGCAATGGTAAAAATACAAAACTTTTTTATTCATTCTAATAATTGAAAAAGTACAGTATCTTCAGAAAAAAAAATTGAATTTGAAATTGTGTATCTTCAGAAAAAAAATTGAATTTCAAATTCACTTTTTTTAATCTCTTGAAGTATAATATATTTATTTGTATCAATATCATGGTTTCTTGTATTAAAATTTTAATGTTTATTTTAATTCTAATGCCTCAAAAAGTCAAACTTGAAAAATAATTGTAATGGCAATCCTTTCAAGGTAAAAGTTAATCAAAATGTTTTCTTTTCTGGATATTATATTTTAATTAAATTAGTATTTGTTCAATATGAATTTGTGCTGGCTATTTCGAAAGCAAGATTGGAAATGATCTCACAGTTTATAAAGCAAGTGATGTTTTCTTCCAATTTAAAGTTTTGAAGACTCATACCAAGAGAAACAAATTTCTTGCCTGTAGATATTGCATTAAGTATGCTTTTTTAAAAAAATAATGTAAAAAAATTTTTTTTCTAATATCTTGATATTTTTACTCAATTTAAAATATATGTCAGATATTTAAAATAATAAAGGTAAATTATTAATACTATAATTTATTGTGAGATTTAAAATTTGGTTCTTTGTTTTTTATTTAAAATTATTGAAGATTTTAGAATTTGAAAATGAATTTTTGAGCAAAAAAGTAGAATATTTAAAAATTCGCTCGTTAAATTTTTATATATTTTATGAATATGTTTTGGCTTAATCTGAATTATTCAACTGAGAATGGAATATATTGGCTATGCGCTCATTTTTGAGAAACGTTTTTTTTTTTTTTTTTTTTTTTTTTTTTTTGAGATGAACCATCTCTTATGTTAGCTAAATTAATTGGCAATTGACTTATTTGTTCACCACCCAATATGTTGTGAATCTTGCCGTTGATGGTATTGAGAGATTTTTTAGATAAATAAATGATGGAATTGATATTTTTGTTAAAAATTGAACATCCTCTGAAAGCACAATTTCTAGCTGAAGTTACAGATGACGGAATTGATATTTGTGTTAATGATGAACATTCAGAAAAAGCACAATTTTCAATAGAAGTTACAGATGATGGAATTGAAATTTGCGTTAATGCTGAAAATCCATAGAAAGCAGAAACTCTAGTTGAAGTTATAGATGATGGAATTGAATATTTTAGAAGTGCCTTTTAAATAGCCAAAATTTTTAGAATTTTTTTTAAAACTGAATATTTTACTAACAAAAAGTCATCAATTTAAATATCAAAAAGGAAAATGAAAAAGAAAATATACTCTATGTTCTATTTTTATTAAAAACAGGTATGTTTTCAGGCAATGAAATGATATTTGTTTTCGTTGCATGATTTGATTGCTTGGTTAACTGCTTGAATGATATATTGGTCATTGAATTTTCTTTCTAATATTTGTGCATGATGTAAATATTCAAGAGCTTTCTTCTTGTTGTCACTGTCGTTTCCCCATGATTCACGGAAGAAAAAACTGATATTTGTTGTGCTTTGCCATAATGAAAGTTCTTCATTAGCTTTCTTTTGGTCTTTACGATCTTCAGAATTCAATCGTTCGTGAAATTCTTTCGTGACAAAATTCATTAAATCTTTTCTCCAATTTTCAAAACCTTCTTCTTCAATGCAATATTTCTTTTTACCAATAACATATAATTCGGCGACTGAGAGTGTTTGGTTTTCTTTATCCATTTCTTCAAAAAGGATTTTATTAAAGTGAAATTATTTGATGATCCTCTTTTATTTGATTTTTCATAAAATATAAAAAATAAACATCATTTAATTTTGAATTAATTATTCATCTATATTGAAAGCAATTGAACATAATAATCATTCAATAAATGTATATATACAATTTTTCAAAAATTAATTCAATTTTTGACCACTTCTTCTCTCAATTTTATAGAAATCGTAAAATAAAAACATAAACTAAAACTAGCTTATTAAGTATCTTTTTTAACCATAATATCATGGATGTTTATCAGAATGTAAAACTACGGTTATTGTAAAAAAAATTATTTTTATTCAATTTTTTGAAAATTTATAACCATGCTTATCTCAATACAATATTAACCAAGATTAAAATTTTAGATAAAATCAGTTGAAATATTATTCATTTTATATCATTAAATAATTATTTGTGAATTAATTAAATTTTTTATTAATAATAAGTTCTTTTTATTGTACAATAATTGTGCGTTCGGCTTTACTGATATTATCTGCAACAAATATGATCGTTATCGATACAATCGATAACCATCCTTGCATAATATGTTAAAAAAAAAATAATTTGAAATAATTTGATATTTGAAAATTATTTTCAAAGTTTGTTTTCAAATATTTCAGGCTCTTACACCTATAAAGATGTTAAAATGATGAAGGGGCTGTAGCATAATGGTATTGCATGAGACTCCAGATCTCAAGGTTGGGGGTTCGACTCCCTTCGGCCTCATGTTTTTGATATTTTTATAAAATGGGAATTCATGATGAAATTTCTTCATGAAATAATTTTGAGTAATAAGGATAAGCATTCTTATATGGTAATGGTGTTTGAGAACTTTCTTGATTATACGAATATCTTTTATCTTTATTTTCTTCTTTGGAAACTTTTTTTTCACTTTCATAAAAAGATGAAATGTTTTTTGGCAATTGAAATTGAATGCAGTTGGCATGATGTTTGATCAATGAAATGTTTTTTGGCAATTGAAATTGAATGCAGTTGACATGATGTTTGATCAATGAAATGTTTTTTGGCAATTGAAATTGAATGCAGTTGGCATGATGTTTGATCAATGAAATGTTTTTTGGCAATTGAAATTGAATGCAGTTGACATGACGTTTGATCAATGAAATGTTTTTTGGCAATTGAAATTGAATGCAGTTGACATGACGTTTGATCAATGAAATGTTTTTTGACAATTGAAATTGAATGCAGTTGGCATGATGTTTGATCAATGAAATGTTTTTTGGCAATTGAAATTGAATGCAGTTGACATGACGTTTGATCAATGAAATGTTTTTTGGCAATTGAAATTGAATGCAGTTGACATGATGTTTGATCAATGAAATGTTTTTTGGCAATTGAAATTGAATGCAGTTGGCATGATGTTTGATCAATGAAATGTTTTTTGGCAATTGAAATTGAATGCAGTTGACATGATGTTTGATCAATGAAATGTTTTTTGGCAATTGAAATTGAATGCAGTTGGCATGACGTTTGATCAATGAAATGTTTTTTGGCAATTGAAATTGAATGCAGTTGACATGATGTTTGATCAATGAAATGTTTTTTGGCAATTGAAATTGAATGCAGTTGGCATGATGTTTGATCAATGAAATGTTTTTTGGCAATTGAAATTGAATGCAGTTGACATGATGTTTGATCAATGAAATGTTTTTTGGCAATTGAAATTGAATGCAGTTGGCATGATGTTTGATCAATGAAATGTTTTTTGGCAATTGAAATTGAATGCAGTTGACATGACGTTTGATCAATGAAATGTTTTTTGGCAATTGAAATTGAATGCAGTTGACATGATGTTTGATCAATGAAATGTTTTTTGGCAATTGAAATTGAATGCAGTTGACATGATGTTTGATCAATGAAATGTTTTTTGGCAATTGAAATTGAATGCAGTTGAAATGACGTTTGATCAATGAAATGTTTTTTGGCAATTGAAATTGAATGCAGTTGACATGATGTTTGATCAATGAAATGTTTTTTGGCAATTGAAATTGAATGCAGTTGACATGATGTTTGATCAATGAAATGTTTTTTGGCAATTGAAATTGAATGCAGTTGGCATGATGTTTGATCAATGAAATGTTTTTTGGCAATTGAAATTGAATGCAGTTGACATGACGTTTGATCAATGAAATGTTTTTTGACAATTGAAATTGAATGCAGTTGGCATGATGTTTGATCAATGAAATGTTTTTTGGCAATTGAAATTGAATGCAGTTGACATGATGTTTGATCAATGAAATGTTTTTTGGCAATTGAAATTGAATGCAGTTGACATGATGTTTGATCAATGAAATGTTTTTTGGCAATTGAAATTGAATGCAGTTGGCATGATGTTTGATCAATGAAATGTTTTTTGACAATTGAAATTGAATGCAGTTGGCATGATGTTTGATCAATGAAATGTTTTTTGACAATTGAAATTGAATGCAGTTGGCATGATGTTTGATCAATGAAATGTTTTTTGGCAATTGAAATTGAATGCAGTTGACATGACGTTTGATCAATGAAATGTTTTTTGGCAATTGAAATTGAATGCAGTTGACATGATGTTTGATCAATGAAATGTTTTTTGGCAATTGAAATTGAATGCAGTTGACATGATGTTTGATCAATGAAATGTTTTTTGGCAATTGAAATTGAATGCAGTTGACATGACGTTTGATCAATGAAATGTTTTTTGGCAATTGAAATTGAATGCAGTTGACATGACGTTTGATCAATGAAATGTTTTTTGGCAATTGAAATTGAATGCAGTTGGCATGATGTTTGATCAATGAAATGTTTTTTGGCAATTGAAATTGAATGCAGTTGACATGATGTTTGATCAATGAAATGTTTTTTGACAATTGAAATTGAATGCAGTTGAAATGACGTTTGATCAATGAAATGTTTTTTGGCAATTGAAATTGAATGCAGTTGACATGACGTTTGATCAATGAAATGTTTTTTGGCAATTGAAATTGAATGCAGTTGACATGATGTTTGATCAATGAAATGTTTTTTGGCAATTGAAATTGAATGCAGTTGGCATGATGTTTGATCAATGAAATGTTTTTTGGCAATTGAAATTGAATGCAGTTGACATGACGTTTGATCAATGAAATGTTTTTTGGCAATTGAAATTGAATGCAGTTGGCATGATGTTTGATCAATGAAATGTTTTTTGGCAATTGAAATTGAATGCAGTTGACATGACGTTTGATCAATGAAATGTTTTTTGGCAATTGAAATTGAATGCAGTTGACATGATGTTTGATCAATGAAATGTTTTTTGACAATTGAAATTGAATGCAGTTGGCATGATGTTTGATCAATGAAATGTTTTTTGGCAATTGAAATTGAATGCAGTTGACATGATGTTTGATCAATGAAATGTTTTTTGGCAATTGAAATTGAATGCAGTTGGCATGATGTTTGATCAATGAAATGTTTTTTGGCAATTGAAATTGAATGCAGTTGGCATGATGTTTGATCAATGAAATGTTTTTTGGCAATTGAAATTGAATGCAGTTGGCATGATGTTTGATCAATGAAATGTTTTTTGGCAATTGAAATTGAATGCAGTTGACATGACGTTTGATCAATGAAATGTTTTTTGGCAATTGAAATTGAATGCAGTTGGCATGATGTTTGATCAATGAAATGTTTTTTGGCAATTGAAATTGAATGCAGTTGACATGACGTTTGATCAATGAAATGTTTTTTGGCAATTGAAATTGAATGCAGTTGACATGATGTTTGATCAATGAAATGTTTTTTGGCAATTGAAATTGAATGCAGTTGGCATGATGTTTGATCAATGAAATGTTTTTTGGCAATTGAAATTGAATGCAGTTGACATGACGTTTGATCAATGAAATGTTTTTTGGCAATTGAAATTGAATGCAGTTGACATGACGTTTGATCAATGAAATGTTTTTTGACAATTGAAATTGAATGCAGTTGGCATGATGTTTGATCAATGAAATGTTTTTTGGCAATTGAAATTGAATGCAGTTGACATGATGTTTGATCAATGAAATGTTTTTTGGCAATTGAAATTGAATGCAGTTGACATGACGTTTGATCAATGAAATGTTTTTTGGCAATTGAAATTGAATGCAGTTGGCATGATGTTTGATCAATGAAATGTTTTTTGGCAATTGAAATTGAATGCAGTTGGCATGATGTTTGATCAATGAAATGTTTTTTGACAATTGAAATTGAATGCAGTTGACATGACGTTTGATCAATGAAATGTTTTTTGGCAATTGAAATTGAATGCAGTTGGCATGATGTTTGATCAATGAAATGTTTTTTGGCAATTGAAATTGAATGCAGTTGACATGACGTTTGATCAATGAAATGTTTTTTGGCAATTGAAATTGAATGCAGTTGACATGATGTTTGATCAATGAAATGTTTTTTGGCAATTGAAATTGAATGCAGTTGGCATGATGTTTGATCAATGAAATGTTTTTTGACAATTGAAATTGAATGCAGTTGACATGACGTTTGATCAATGAAATGTTTTTTGGCAATTGAAATTGAATGCAGTTGACATGACGTTTGATCAATGAAATGTTTTTTGGCAATTGAAATTGAATGCAGTTGGCATGATGTTTGATCAATGAAATGTTTTTTGGCAATTGAAATTGAATGCAGTTGACATGATGTTTGATCAATGAAATGTTTTTTGGCAATTGAAATTGAATGCAGTTGACATGATGTTTGATCAATGAAATGTTTTTTGGCAATTGAAATTGAATGCAGTTGAAATGACGTTTGATCAATGAAATGTTTTTTGGCAATTGAAATTGAATGCAGTTGACATGATGTTTGATCAATGAAATGTTTTTTGGCAATTGAAATTGAATGCAGTTGACATGATGTTTGATCAATGAAATGTTTTTTGGCAATTGAAATTGAATGCAGTTGGCATGATGTTTGATCAATGAAATGTTTTTTGGCAATTGAAATTGAATGCAGTTGACATGATGTTTGATCAATGAAATGTTTTTTGACAATTGAAATTGAATGCAGTTGGCATGATGTTTGATCAATGAAATGTTTTTTGGCAATTGAAATTGAATGCAGTTGGCATGATGTTTGATCAATGAAATGTTTTTTGGCAATTGAAATTGAATGCAGTTGGCATGATGTTTGATCAATGAAATGTTTTTTGACAATTGAAATTGAATGCAGTTGGCATGATGTTTGATCAATGAAATGTTTTTTGGCAATTGAAATTGAATGCAGTTGACATGACGTTTGATCAATGAAATGTTTTTTGGCAATTGAAATTGAATGCAGTTGACATGACGTTTGATCAATGAAATGTTTTTTGACAATTGAAATTGAATGCAGTTGACATGATGTTTGATCAATGAAATGTTTTTTGGCAATTGAAATTGAATGCAGTTGACATGATGTTTGATCAATGAAATGTTTTTTGGCAATTGAAATTGAATGCAGTTGACATGACGTTTGATCAATGAAATGTTTTTTGGCAATTGAAATTGAATGCAGTTGACATGATGTTTGATCAATGAAATGTTTTTTGGCAATTGAAATTGAATGCAGTTGACATGACGTTTGATCAATGAAATGTTTTTTGGCAATTGAAATTGAATGCAGTTGACATGATGTTTGATCAATGAAATGTTTTTTGGCAATTGAAATTGAATGCAGTTGACATGACGTTTGATCAATGAAATGTTTTTTGGCAATTGAAATTGAATGCAGTTGGCATGATGTTTGATCAATGAAATGTTTTTTGGCAATTGAAATTGAATGCAGTTGACATGACGTTTGATCAATGAAATGTTTTTTGGCAATTGAAATTGAATGCAGTTGGCATGATGTTTGATCAATGAAATGTTTTTTGGCAATTGAAATTGAATGCAGTTGACATGATGTTTGATCAATGAAATGTTTTTTGGCAATTGAAATTGAATGCAGTTGGCATGATGTTTGATCAATGAAATGTTTTTTGACAATTGAAATTGAATGCAGTTGACATGACGTTTGATCAATGAAATGTTTTTTGGCAATTGAAATTGAATGCAGTTGACATGACGTTTGATCAATGAAATGTTTTTTGGCAATTGAAATTGAATGCAGTTGGCATGATGTTTGATCAATGAAATGTTTTTTGGCAATTGAAATTGAATGCAGTTGACATGATGTTTGATCAATGAAATGTTTTTTGGCAATTGAAATTGAATGCAGTTGACATGATGTTTGATCAATGAAATGTTTTTTGGCAATTGAAATTGAATGCAGTTGAAATGACGTTTGATCAATGAAATGTTTTTTGGCAATTGAAATTGAATGCAGTTGACATGATGTTTGATCAATGAAATGTTTTTTGGCAATTGAAATTGAATGCAGTTGACATGATGTTTGATCAATGAAATGTTTTTTGGCAATTGAAATTGAATGCAGTTGGCATGATGTTTGATCAATGAAATGTTTTTTGGCAATTGAAATTGAATGCAGTTGACATGATGTTTGATCAATGAAATGTTTTTTGACAATTGAAATTGAATGCAGTTGGCATGATGTTTGATCAATGAAATGTTTTTTGGCAATTGAAATTGAATGCAGTTGACATGACGTTTGATCAATGAAATGTTTTTTGGCAATTGAAATTGAATGCAGTTGACATGATGTTTGATCAATGAAATGTTTTTTGGCAATTGAAATTGAATGCAGTTGGCATGATGTTTGATCAATGAAATGTTTTTTGGCAATTGAAATTGAATGCAGTTGACATGACGTTTGATCAATGAAATGTTTTTTGGCAATTGAAATTGAATGCAGTTGGCATGATGTTTGATCAATGAAATGTTTTTTGGCAATTGAAATTGAATGCAGTTGACATGACGTTTGATCAATGAAATGTTTTTTGGCAATTGAAATTGAATGCAGTTGACATGATGTTTGATCAATGAAATGTTTTTTGGCAATTGAAATTGAATGCAGTTGGCATGATGTTTGATCAATGAAATGTTTTTTGGCAATTGAAATTGAATGCAGTTGACATGACGTTTGATCAATGAAATGTTTTTTGGCAATTGAAATTGAATGCAGTTGACATGACGTTTGATCAATGAAATGTTTTTTGACAATTGAAATTGAATGCAGTTGGCATGATGTTTGATCAATGAAATGTTTTTTGGCAATTGAAATTGAATGCAGTTGACATGATGTTTGATCAATGAAATGTTTTTTGGCAATTGAAATTGAATGCAGTTGACATGACGTTTGATCAATGAAATGTTTTTTGGCAATTGAAATTGAATGCAGTTGGCATGATGTTTGATCAATGAAATGTTTTTTGGCAATTGAAATTGAATGCAGTTGGCATGATGTTTGATCAATGAAATGTTTTTTGACAATTGAAATTGAATGCAGTTGACATGACGTTTGATCAATGAAATGTTTTTTGGCAATTGAAATTGAATGCAGTTGGCATGATGTTTGATCAATGAAATGTTTTTTGGCAATTGAAATTGAATGCAGTTGACATGACGTTTGATCAATGAAATGTTTTTTGGCAATTGAAATTGAATGCAGTTGACATGATGTTTGATCAATGAAATGTTTTTTGGCAATTGAAATTGAATGCAGTTGGCATGATGTTTGATCAATGAAATGTTTTTTGACAATTGAAATTGAATGCAGTTGACATGACGTTTGATCAATGAAATGTTTTTTGGCAATTGAAATTGAATGCAGTTGACATGACGTTTGATCAATGAAATGTTTTTTGGCAATTGAAATTGAATGCAGTTGGCATGATGTTTGATCAATGAAATGTTTTTTGGCAATTGAAATTGAATGCAGTTGACATGATGTTTGATCAATGAAATGTTTTTTGGCAATTGAAATTGAATGCAGTTGACATGATGTTTGATCAATGAAATGTTTTTTGGCAATTGAAATTGAATGCAGTTGAAATGACGTTTGATCAATGAAATGTTTTTTGGCAATTGAAATTGAATGCAGTTGACATGATGTTTGATCAATGAAATGTTTTTTGGCAATTGAAATTGAATGCAGTTGACATGATGTTTGATCAATGAAATGTTTTTTGGCAATTGAAATTGAATGCAGTTGGCATGATGTTTGATCAATGAAATGTTTTTTGGCAATTGAAATTGAATGCAGTTGACATGATGTTTGATCAATGAAATGTTTTTTGACAATTGAAATTGAATGCAGTTGGCATGATGTTTGATCAATGAAATGTTTTTTGGCAATTGAAATTGAATGCAGTTGGCATGATGTTTGATCAATGAAATGTTTTTTGGCAATTGAAATTGAATGCAGTTGGCATGATGTTTGATCAATGAAATGTTTTTTGACAATTGAAATTGAATGCAGTTGGCATGATGTTTGATCAATGAAATGTTTTTTGGCAATTGAAATTGAATGCAGTTGACATGACGTTTGATCAATGAAATGTTTTTTGGCAATTGAAATTGAATGCAGTTGACATGACGTTTGATCAATGAAATGTTTTTTGACAATTGAAATTGAATGCAGTTGACATGATGTTTGATCAATGAAATGTTTTTTGGCAATTGAAATTGAATGCAGTTGACATGATGTTTGATCAATGAAATGTTTTTTGGCAATTGAAATTGAATGCAGTTGACATGACGTTTGATCAATGAAATGTTTTTTGGCAATTGAAATTGAATGCAGTTGACATGATGTTTGATCAATGAAATGTTTTTTGGCAATTGAAATTGAATGCAGTTGACATGACGTTTGATCAATGAAATGTTTTTTGGCAATTGAAATTGAATGCAGTTGACATGATGTTTGATCAATGAAATGTTTTTTGGCAATTGAAATTGAATGCAGTTGACATGACGTTTGATCAATGAAATGTTTTTTGGCAATTGAAATTGAATGCAGTTGGCATGATGTTTGATCAATGAAATGTTTTTTGGCAATTGAAATTGAATGCAGTTGACATGACGTTTGATCAATGAAATGTTTTTTGGCAATTGAAATTGAATGCAGTTGGCATGATGTTTGATCAATGAAATGTTTTTTGGCAATTGAAATTGAATGCAGTTGACATGATGTTTGATCAATGAAATGTTTTTTGGCAATTGAAATTGAATGCAGTTGGCATGATGTTTGATCAATGAAATGTTTTTTGACAATTGAAATTGAATGCAGTTGACATGACGTTTGATCAATGAAATGTTTTTTGGCAATTGAAATTGAATGCAGTTGACATGACGTTTGATCAATGAAATGTTTTTTGGCAATTGAAATTGAATGCAGTTGGCATGATGTTTGATCAATGAAATGTTTTTTGGCAATTGAAATTGAATGCAGTTGACATGATGTTTGATCAATGAAATGTTTTTTGGCAATTGAAATTGAATGCAGTTGACATGATGTTTGATCAATGAAATGTTTTTTGGCAATTGAAATTGAATGCAGTTGAAATGACGTTTGATCAATGAAATGTTTTTTGGCAATTGAAATTGAATGCAGTTGACATGATGTTTGATCAATGAAATGTTTTTTGGCAATTGAAATTGAATGCAGTTGACATGATGTTTGATCAATGAAATGTTTTTTGGCAATTGAAATTGAATGCAGTTGGCATGATGTTTGATCAATGAAATGTTTTTTGGCAATTGAAATTGAATGCAGTTGACATGATGTTTGATCAATGAAATGTTTTTTGACAATTGAAATTGAATGCAGTTGGCATGATGTTTGATCAATGAAATGTTTTTTGGCAATTGAAATTGAATGCAGTTGGCATGATGTTTGATCAATGAAATGTTTTTTGGCAATTGAAATTGAATGCAGTTGGCATGATGTTTGATCAATGAAATGTTTTTTGACAATTGAAATTGAATGCAGTTGGCATGATGTTTGATCAATGAAATGTTTTTTGGCAATTGAAATTGAATGCAGTTGACATGACGTTTGATCAATGAAATGTTTTTTGGCAATTGAAATTGAATGCAGTTGACATGACGTTTGATCAATGAAATGTTTTTTGACAATTGAAATTGAATGCAGTTGACATGATGTTTGATCAATGAAATGTTTTTTGGCAATTGAAATTGAATGCAGTTGACATGATGTTTGATCAATGAAATGTTTTTTGGCAATTGAAATTGAATGCAGTTGACATGACGTTTGATCAATGAAATGTTTTTTGGCAATTGAAATTGAATGCAGTTGACATGATGTTTGATCAATGAAATGTTTTTTGGCAATTGAAATTGAATGCAGTTGACATGACGTTTGATCAATGAAATGTTTTTTGGCAATTGAAATTGAATGCAGTTGACATGATGTTTGATCAATGAAATGTTTTTTGGCAATTGAAATTGAATGCAGTTGGCATGATGTTTGATCAATGAAATGTTTTTTGGCAATTGAAATTGAATGCAGTTGACATGATGTTTGATCAATGAAATGTTTTTTGGCAATTGAAATTGAATGCAGTTGGCATGATGTTTGATCAATGAAATGTTTTTTGGCAATTGAAATTGAATGCAGTTGACATGATGTTTGATCAATGAAATGTTTTTTGGCAATTGAAATTGAATGCAGTTGGCATGATGTTTGATCAATGAAATGTTTTTTGGCAATTGAAATTGAATGCAGTTGACATGATGTTTGATCAATGAAATGTTTTTTGGAAATTGAAATTGAATGCCAGGGCAGATATTCGGGCATCTATCATCGGGCAATGCTCAAATAAAATGATAAAGAAATGAATAAATGACTAAATAAAATAAAATATGAAGATATTAATTTTTATTGATTCAATATTAATATTCGAAATTCAATGATTTATAAAAGATTTCTTTTATTTGAAGGAATCATCAAAATTGCATTTTTAGTTTCATGTAGCCAATCTTGATCAATTGAAACTAGTTTCGAATTTTCATCGATTTCAATTATTTGAAGTTGGCTGCAACAAGAAAAAGCGCATTTTTTGATGTTAATAACTTCTCTTGGAATTGTGATACTCTCAATTGATGATTTAGCGAATGCAAATTCTTCAATAATTTGAAGCATTGATTCTTTTGAAATTTCAATACGTCGAAGTTGTTTGCAAAAAGCAAAAGCACGCATTCCAATGACTGTAACATTTTTTGGGATTGTGAAATTCTTAATTGGTGTTTTTTCAAATGCAGAATCTTCGATTGTTTCAAGTTTTGATTCTTTTGATAATAAAACAATTTGAAGATTGTAGCAATCATGAAAAGCATGATTTCCTATATATGTGACTTCATCTGGGATTGTGATTTTCTTAATTGGTGTTCCAGCAAATGCTTCTTCTCCAATCATTTGAAGTTTTGAGTCTTTTGTTAATTCAACGCGTCGAAGTTTATCGCATCTATAAAAAGCATGTTTGCTTATAATTCTAACGTCATTTGGGATCGTAATATTCTTAATAGATGTTTCATAAAATGTAGATTCTTCAATCGTCTCAAGTTTTGATTCTTTTGTTAATTCAACAAGTCGAAGACTATTACAATTATAGAAAGCATGTTTACCGATATTTTTGACGCCATTTGGAAGTGTAATTATCCCTATCGATGATACATTGAATGCTCTTTCTCCAATTGTTTGAAGTTTTGATTCTTTTGAAATTTCAATATGCCGAAGCTTACCACAAAAAGAAAAAGCTTGCTTTCCAATTTTTTTGACTTCATTTGGAACTGTAATATTCTCAATCGCTGAAAATAAGAATGCTCCTTCTTCAATTGTTTGAAGTTTTGATTCTTTTGAGATCTCAATATGTCGAAGCTTTTCACAACTAGAAAAAGCATACTTTCCAATAACTCTGACGTCATTTGGAATTGTAATATTCTTAATTGGTGCTTCATAAAATGCAGATTCTTCAATTATTTGAAGTTTTGATTCTTTTGAAATTTCAATATGTTGAAGTTGTTTGCAATAAGAAAAAGCACTTTTTCTAATAACTATGACGCTGTTTGGAATTGTAATATTCACAATTGTTGATTTAGCAAATGCAAACGAATCAATGCACTTGATAAAATTAGGAATTGTGATTTTTTTGATATTTTGGATGCAGGAAACAAGGTTTTCATAATTATTTAATTCATTTGATTCATTTGATGGTTTCCCAATAATAATTCCTTCTCTAAAAAAGCGATATCGTGTATTCGTTGGACTCACTTCAACTTGTCGTAATTCTGATGCACCATTGCACCATCCTCCATTCAGATCTGTTGCTGATGATGGAATTGTGATGCTTTCAATTAATGTTCTTTCAAAGGCAGATTTTTGGATGGTTTGAAGTTTCGATTCTTTTGAAATTTCAACATTTTGAAGTTGTTTGCATTTATAAAATGCACTTTTTCCAATATTTGTGACGTCATTTGGAATCGTGATTTTCTTAATTGATGTTTTTGCAAATGCTTCTTCTCCAATTGTTTGAAGTTTTGATTCTTTTGGAAATCCAATGTATTGAAGATTTCGACATTTATAAAAAGCATGCTTTCCGATATTTTGGACATCTTTTGGAATTGCGATACACTCTAGTGATGATTGTGCAAATGCCTCTTCTTCAATCATTTGAAGTTTTGATTCCTCTGAAAATTCTAAATAATAAAGTAGCTTACAATCATAAAATGCACGTTTTTCAATAACTTTGACTTCGTTTGGAATTGTGATGCTTTCAATTAATGTTCCTTCGAATATAGATTCTTCAATCTTTTGAAGTTTTGATTCTTTTGAAATTTCAATACGTCGAAGTTGTTTGCAACTACAAAAAGCGTATTTGCCAATATTTGTGACTGATGATGGGATTCTGATATATTCAATCCCTGAATAATTGAATGCGGATTCTCCAATCGTTTGAAGTTTTGATTCTTTTGAAATTTCAATACGTCGAAGTTGCCTGCAAAAAGAAAAAGAATTTTTCCCAATAATTCTGACTTCACCTGGAATTGTGATATCTGCAATTGATGATTGATAAAATACAAATGAATCAATGCGCTTTATATAATTAGGAATCTTGATCGTGCTGATATTTTGATAGCAAAAAACAAGATTTTCATAGTTATCTGATTTATTTAATTCACTTGGTTCATTTGATGGTTTTCCAATGATCATTCTTTCTTCAATAAAACGATATCGTGGATTTGACTGATTTAATCTAACCTGAATTAATTGTGGTGTAACAAAATACCACCCTTCTTTCAAATCAGTGGTTGATACTGGAATTGTAATGCTATTAATTGCTGAACTGCCAAATGCAGATTCTTCAATCGTTTGAAGTTTTGATTCCTCTGAAATTTCAACATATTGAAGTTGCACGCAATAAGAAAAAGCACATTTTCCAATAATTTTGACTTCATTTGGAATTGTGATGCGTTCAATCGATGTTCCTTCGAATGCTGATTCTTCAATCTTTTGAAGTTTTGATTCTTTTGATATTTCAATATATCGAAGTTGCTTGCAATTAAAAAAAGCTCTTTTTCCAATAAATTCAATGCTATTTGGAATTGATACATGCACAATAAATGATTGAGCAAATGCAAATGAATCAATACGCTTGATAAAAGTTGGAATTGTGACCTTGTTGATATTTCGAACACAGAAAGAAAGATTTTCATAATTATTTGATTCATTGGTTGCTTTTCCAATGATCATTGATTCATCAATAAAACGATATCGAGGGTTGGATGGACTCATTCTAACTTGATTTAATTTTGGTGTGCCGCTACACCAACCTTCTTTCAGATCTGTGACTGATGATGGAATTGTGATGCTCTGAAAAGTTTCGCGATTGTTCGAATCTTCTAAATTTTGAACTGATTTGATACTTGTCACATCGTATTTTTTTGATTCGCTGTTTACACAAGATGGAATAAAGATTTTTACATTTCTCGAATTGCAGCCGATGACGATCGCAGTTTCGTCTTCATTGATTGAAAATATGATGCCATTTTGCTTCAATTGATGATTCTGATTCTCTTCTTGTTGATTTTCACTCATGTCTTAGAGAAAAAAAAGTGTTATTGAATCTATTAAAATAAATATTTAAAAATTGAATGGTTTATTATTCTATTCCCCAAAATTTGAATTAAATAAACCGAAATTGAATGAATCCGTAAAAAAAGAATTCAATTGTATTAAAGATAAAATTACAAGAAAAAAAGAATCAGAATTGATTATTTTTTTTTATGCTGGAAAAAAGACACTTTTTGAAATTTTTTACAACATTGAATTTTTTAGTCAAAAGCAAATTTTCCACCATTATCAAAGTTGCACTTCTTCAAAGTGTGAATTTGGAACAAGTTCAAGGGCTTCAACGGCAAAAATATTGAAAAGGCTTATTAGATAAGCTTAATTCAACAATAAATGGCATATCTGTTATTGGAAATTTTGCTGATGAACCTGAAATACTATACCAAAAAGATATCAAGATTGAAGAATCTAATAACAAGCAATATGTGAATTTATTACAATATCCAATCGAGCTTAATGAGGCTGAAACCAAAGAAGTAAGGAACCAAATCATTGTAAAACTTAATAGCGAAAAAGAAAGTAACAAATGGAAGTTTCTTAAATTGTAAAATATGCAATTCATGATTAATATTCTTGTTACTAGATGGAAAAAGTGTTGGAATTGCCAGTTTAGCATTGAAATTGATTTAATTGGCTGCTTACAAAAGTCTGGTAAAGCGATTTTAATTAAAGAAGAAATTGCAGTGAAATTGGTTAAAATAGGAGCAGACAAAAGTAATAAAAAAAAGCAAAGAATTCTGAAGGAAGTATGCTTTTGATATATAATTATATGTTCAAATATTAAAGAGAAAGTGTTCATTTTATGTTCAATTGATTCTTCATCAATCAAATATCTTATAATGATAAAATTTAAAATAGTTGATCAAATATGATTTTCATTATGAGTATATATATATATACTTGTAAATAATAGCATTGCCAATGATAATGATCTTTAAAAAAAAAGGTATTGCATTATTTTAAGTAAATTATTTCATTCTAAAAAAATAATAGAAAAAATCATGGATGAAATGGTTTTCTTATTATTAAAGTCATATTTTTCGTTAAGAATAAAATGCTTTCTTGATATTCAAAGAAGAAAAGTTTATCCGTTCAATTAATTATATTGTAATAATATGATATTATATGATTACTTTATAGGTAATGGGCCATTTCCCAAGAAATGATACTTTTTGTTTTATAAATTTTATTTTCTTACAAAAAAATATATATATTTCCATTTAAAAAATTCAAAAATTTTGGAGATATTTATCACAATTTTATGTAATTCAAAATTCAATGATATTGCAATTTTTGTGAAAATAAAAAATCAATATAAAATCTTTCCTCACAATTTTGTGAACTCCAACAAAAAATTATTTTATTTCACTTTAAAATATAATGATAGATCAAGGATTTCCAGTCCACTACCAAAATAGAATTTTCATGGTTAATCCAGCGCTTCTTTATAATTCATCAAGAAAATTCCGTGATTTGGTAGACCACTCAGTTGATATTAATTCAATTCGTCTAAATATCAATTGTGACATATTCTCAGTAAGAAATATTGAAAATTTCCTGAAAATATGTCAAAATCTACCAACAGATGTTCAAAATTCAGAGCTTGAAGAAATCTGCTTAATAGCTAAAATGTTCCAAGCAGATAAAATCTATGATACTGGCCTTAATTTCATTCAAACAAACATGAATCCTAGTTTTGTGATTCCGGATAACCAATTTAATGAATCTGGTTCTGATCATTATCTAGAACTGGAATTAGACTCAAAAAAGGTTCCATGTCATCATGTAAATCTGGATGAACTCGAATTTGAAGAGAGTTCTGAGTCAATTCTTTCTCGAAATGAAAAAGAGAAAGAAAATATTAATAATGAAATTAAGAAAAATAACGATGATTTGAAAAGCAGTAATGGAATTCATGTTCATACTGTTTGTTATCAAATCACAAGTGACAATCATTTCATGAAATGTCCTCGTTATTACCTAGTTAAAGATGGAAAAACAGTTTGTATGGCAAAATTCAAAGATGATGAACTTTATATCGGTGAAGGGGACGATTTCCGCATCAGTGAGAATAGAGTTGAGAATGTTGCGCGAGTGTATCGTAACCGAGCCGGATGTAATGTCATTCAAACTAATGATCAAGATATTAAAATTAAATTTATTCCAAATGGTGATCGCTATTCAATAAGTCTCTCCTTTTTTCATGAGGGGAGAAAAATGAATTGGACACCAAGAAAACCAAATTCTTTGGCAAATTATAAAGGTGCTTACAAGCATATTCCAATTGCATCTAAGAGAAATCTCATTCTTCAAAATTCATCCAATCAATGTACCTTTATTGTTAGAAAAATGTCAAAGAAAATATTTGAAGTTGAATGTAATCCAAAGGTGAGACCAATAATCGTTTTTGCTATTGCTCTTTCCGATATTATTGGTCCATTATCCATACAATATTAGTAAAGATTAGTTAGTTTGTATTAATTGAATTAATTTTATTTTTTTCATTTTATTTATTGAATATTTTGTTTTCTATTGAATGATTTATATAAATAATATCATTTGATTGTTGAGGATTCATATAAATTACATATTTATTAGAGTAGTGGAATATTTTTTTTATAACGGATTTCTCTCAATTTAAAAAGGCAATATTTCACTAATCTAATCATTTTCTCTCTCCGATATTAATAAGGTATACTATATATTTCATGAATATATCATATATTTACTTGAATTGAAAATTATCATTATTCAAATTCATGTGAATTGATGATATTTTGAATGGAAAATTGGTTGATGATATTGAGGACATTTTCTGATCATCTTTTTCTCTGCATTTTAATAAAAAATATATATGAATTTTGTCTGATATTGATAGCTCAATTTTTTAATAAATGGAATTAAAGTTTTTACTTTTTCAATGTAAACGTACATATTATTTTTTGAAATTGAAAAGATTTGGAGTCAAATTGAGTAGTATTTGATTTTGAAATTGAAAAGATTTCGAGAGTAATTGAATTGTTTTTATTTTCGAAATTGAAAAGATTATAAAAATAAAATGGCTTTTTGAATATTTTTTATTTTATAAAATATCAAACTTTTTGTGAAAGAGTTTTTTTTTAATATTTTTTATATGCTTTTGCAATTATGCTCTTCCTATTTTTATTAAACAAAAGTAATATTTTGGAAATTCAAATATTGAATTGAATTTTAAAAAGTTGATAAATTTATTAGAAAATCAAAAAAAATTTCTGATTTATCGTCTTAACTTAAAAAAATAAATTTATCTTATTTTTATACTATTTAAAATTCTAGTATACTTGAAATATAGATTAACAAATTTACATTTATTACTTTAAAATATATTTAAACTGTTATAAATCAGAGGTTTTATTTGCCATAACTCTTATTTATTTTAATAAATTAAAAAGATCCAATTGTTTTTTAAAAAAACATATTTTGAAAAGTAAGGATACTAAAAAATGTGTGTAGAAACTGAAGCTTTTTTTATATTGGCCAAAATATATATTTCATGATATATTTTATATTATTTTATCAAATATATATTAATGAATTTTAAATTTATTTATATATTTTTACTGGATATTTGAAAAGATATATTAATTTTTAAAAAATACGAATATTCTGAAAATAAAAAACACGTTATATTTTTCAAAGAAAAATTTTATTTGATAAAATAACGATTTTATGTTATTAACTGGATAAAATTATATGTTGTTTTATTTTTATATTTTAATATATTAAATAATAATATAATAATAATAATATTTTAAATTATCCATTTATTTACCAAAATATAAATAATTATAAAATACTTTTTTTTGAATTCAAAATTCATATTTGAATGTTTTTGAAGATTATTTTTTGAAATAAAGATGTGATATATTT
This sequence comes from Tritrichomonas musculus, assembly GCA_039105265.1. Lineage (NCBI taxonomy): Eukaryota > Parabasalia > Tritrichomonadida > Tritrichomonadidae > Tritrichomonas > Tritrichomonas musculus. Next base: position 658,883 of record JAPFFF010000038.1, on the reverse strand, counting down.
TATTGAAAAAAATATCAACTTGAAATTGTTTTTTCTCAGGTAATATGAATTTTTTATTATATATTAATCTTTATATAATGTTTATATTTATTTTTATATATTTTTATGCTATGGGAATATTTATATACTTCATTAATCTTTTAATAATTAAAAAAAAAAAATTGAAAGAGTTATATGATTATTTTTTGAATGTTAAAAATCATATGATAAATTGAAAAAAAAAGTGATATAATTTCTGAAAGTGATATGATGCATATTATAACCAAAAAAGGATTTGTGCTTTATATTCTATTGCTAATATTTAATTAAAAACACAAAGGTAATTAAAGGTTTATTGAAAAGATTAATAGATTTTATAATCAGATATTTCAAAATGTTATATGATTTTATTTTCAATACGACTTCACCTTTCTCAACTATTGAAAAATTGCTTTTTTATAAATATTCTTATTTTTAAAATAAAAATGCAATTATCAGTATAAAGCATTTATAATAATATAAAATATATTATAACAATAATAAAAGCTATATTAAATGTATTAAATATATAAATATATGAGATAAAATGATTTATAATTTTCAATTGCCTAAAATTATCTCCTATTGAAATTATTTCTTAAAATTATTTCCTATATATCCAAATATATCTATAATTAAATCGAAAAATAATTTTAAATATAAATATATGACAATATATAATATGCAAATAAATTTCGAATAAAGAATATATCTTTTCAATCATCTTTCTAGCTTTGTTTTTATAAAAGTGATATAATGATATGATATGTTATATGATTAGTTAATCTATTAAATATCAAGACGAATCTAATAATATTTATATTTTAAATATACTAGAGATGAAAATAAATCGATATATTAATTTTTAATCTTCACTTATTTGGGTATTTGGAAAAATATTTATATATTCATATTTCAAAAAATTAAAAACATATATATCTTTAAATAAAAGCAAAAATCCCTAGCATAAAAAAGCTAAAACATCTGAATAAACACAAAAAATATTTAAATAAGATATAATATGATAATATTCAAAAATGAGCCAAATATCACCAATATTCATTATTAAACTTGAACTCCCAAAACGTTAAATAATTTATGTTTTTATATTGATACATGTTTAATAAAAAAGAAAATAGCAATAAAAATGTAATATTGCCTTTATTTAATAAAATATAACAAAAGTTTTATTATAAAAAAATACGTTATTTTTGAGTTTCTACACACATACTAAAAATAAATGCTCTTTGAATTTTCAATACAATAGAAATTAAATTGAATTAATTTTATTGAAAAGCTAAATGATTGTGTCATGTATTTTATATATATTGTAATAAATGCAAAAAATCAAAAATATTATTTTATAATTATATATAATAATATTTATTTGCTTTATTTATATCACATAAATCCTAATATTTCCAGTTATTATTAAAATAAAAGCATATTTAATTAAAAAATTCTAAACCGCAAACATTTACGAGATAAAAACTTCCGAACATTTAAATATAAAAATAATAAAGGATTCATTTTATCATAAAAGAGTAATTAAGATCTTGAAACAAATGTAAAATTTATTCTGTACTAAAGAAAAGCTCAGAAAAAAAAAATCATTATGAAATTTTGAATTAAAAATAAATCATTTTCAAAGGATATTCATCTCAGAAAAAAAAAAAAGATTACAAGATTTTGAATTTTTGATATAATTTTTTAATGACAACAGCAGCAGCTTACATATTAAAAGCATATTCCAGCATTTTATCCAATCAATATTGCAAGATTCATGAAGTTGGATATCAATGTAAAGAAGGAAGCCCAATTCCATCCTTTGATGAAGATCTATTAATAGAATTATGTTCAAATGTTCAATTAATATTTGAAAAAGAAGACAATGTACTTGTTATCAAAGGTGACTTAATAATTGTTGGTGATATTCACGGAAGTTTTCATGATCTATTGCGAATCTTAAAATATACTCATGAAAATGATTCAAAAGTTTTATTTCTTGGTGATTATGTTGATCGTGGCAATTTTTCATTAGAATGTATAACAATATTATATGCATTAAAGGTTATGTATCCAGATCAATACTATCTTATTCGTGGGAATCATGAATTTGATACTATGTGCTCACAATATGGATTTAAAAGTGAAATTATTGATTATCATAATCCAAAAAAAATGAAAATTATGGCTGTAAAAGAAAATTCTAATTTGGATCTCATAAGTCACAATCCTAATGATGAAAAAAGATTTTATCTTGATGAAGAAAAAGGTGAACAATGTGATCATTACTTTTTCAACCACAAAGATGCTGATTGTTACAAATATTCAGAAAAATTATATTATTCCTTTATCAAATCATTTAACTATTTACCTATAGGAGCCATTGTCAATGAAACTAACTTTTGTATTCATGGCGGCTTAAGTCCAAGATTAAAACGCGTAAGCGATATTCAAACTGATATTACTAGACCAATCAGTAATTTTGAAGAAAACCAACTTTTGACAGACATTATTTGGAGTGATCCAGCGAGCTATTATCCATTTTTATTTGGCGAAAGTCCAAGAGGAAGAGGTTATATGTTTAATTCAAACGCTACTGATAATTTCTTGCTTAGCAACATTCTAAAAAGAATAATAAGAGGCCACCAATGCGTTAAATCAGGTTTCTTTTTCCATTTTAATAATGAATGTATAACTGTCTTTTCTTCATCTTCTTACAGTAAAGAAATGGGAAATGATTCTGGTATATTGAAACTTTTTCAGAAGGACGATAAAACTGAATTCATTTCTTTTCCCCCACTAAAAAGGCTCAAAAAAATAGACACTGTATATTACAAAGTTCAGAAATTCAATGAGAAATTAGTTTTTAATAATTTCTTCTCAATTATTCATCCGAAATTGTCCTTTGCAACAAATCTTAGAATTCATTGTTCACATCGTCGATCATATTTAGATAATCAGCAACTCCCAATGTTAACATTTATAACTAATTCAAGGAAGTGTGATTCTATGATTACAAAACAATTCATGAACCATTCATCGTCATTTAATAATCTTATAAATGAGATCAAAAGCAATCATATAAATTCATCAATTCCTGCTGCCAAAAGTATGCATATGGTTAAAGAAGATACAGAAAATGTAGACTAATATTAATTCATTTGTAGTTAATAATTACATCCAAATTAATTTTATTGAGATTGAGGTTTCTATATTAATTTTTAATAAATTAAGTGATTTTTATGTATATAAAGAGTTTGAAATTCATATGATTTTTTTTTTCTTCTTTTTTTTTATTATTAACATTCTAAATAGAAAAAGTTAGCAAACAGTTAAATGAGCTTATATATATAAATTATTTTCATTCTTTCATTTTTTGGACGATTTGCCCATATATTAGGTCAACTTTAAAAATTTTGATATTATTCAAAAAGTTTAAACATTTTGAAATAAAATTTTCATCATCTTTAAATCAATTAAGACTGAAAAAGTTTAAACATTTTGAAATAAAATTTTCATCATCTTTAAATTTCCAAAAAAAGGTCATGGAAATTTTCAGTCTTCTAATTTTCCAATAACTCCTCAAAGATCACCAAGTGGTGGTCATCGACTATCCGATCCGCCAACTTTCAATAGTAATCACAATTTTCCTACTTCGGGAACAGGAGGTCATCGATTATCTGATCACTCAAATTTAATAGGGAATCCACATAAAATAGCTTCTTCGGTAGGAGGCCACCGATTATCTGATCACCCAAATTTTATTGGAAATCCACATAAAATAACTTCTTCGACAGGAGGTCGTCGATTATCAGATTCTCCCAGCCAACCAATGTATCCTAATGATCAGCACAATATTCCAAATCCTTCATTATTGACAAACAGCGGCCCTAAACGTGGAAATCTTCAAGTGCAAAATTCAATGCATAATTGGTCGTTGATTGAAAATAACAAAGCATAAGGAAGAACCATTGTTCCTCTACAAGAAGATGAAAATGGTAAATTCCATCTAGTTCCAAATGAAGGACCTAAAAGAGGTATTTCAATTGGCCCAAGTGCCTTTCATTCCAATCCATTACATCCACCCCAAAATGGTCCCAAACGAGGAGTTGGCTACATGAACGTCCTCGGCCAACTCAATCCAAACGATAGACGAGCTGTTGAATTAGTTAACGCCTTTCGCAAAGAGAATAATCTCCCCCCTCTTCAATACTCAAAAATGCTTTCTGACATCGCAATGCCGCACACGTTGGACATGCTGAATCAAAAAGTGCCACTTGGACACGACGGTTTTAAAGAAAGATCTCAAAAAGTTCCTTCATCTATAACAACCGGCGAGAACGTAGCTTATGAATACGGCGACAGTGACCCAATGAGGTCCCTTTTCGAAGGATGGAAAAATTCTCCTGGACACAGGAAAAATATGCATGGTAACTTCAATTATATTGGAGTTGCCTTTGCAAATAGAGGTGATTTATGGTATGGAACTCAATTTTTCGCACTAATGTAAATAAATAAAAACGGATATAGACTATTTTGTTCTTGTAATTTATGAAATTGTGCAAAATATTATAAACAATTATGGTTGGAAAATATTTGAATTTAAGTCTTTTAAATTTTTGTAAAGAAAAATAATTGAAAAGATAATTAGGGTTTGTGGCCTAATGGATATGGCGTGTCCCTCCGGAGGACAAGATTGCGGGTTCGAGTCCCGCCAGACTCAATTTTTTTATAAAGATTAAATATTTCCAATAATTGGACTAATAAAAGTATAAAGCCACTAAGCTGTCACCCGCTGAACGAATTATAAAAACTTAACCATTCAAATTAGATATAGAACTTTTATATTGCCCTACTTATTTTTCAAAAAGAAAAAAATTATAATTTTTATTGAAATTTTGAATAGTCAATTCAATTTAGTTATCATTTTTTTTTATTTAAATATTATCAATATGAACATTGATTTATTATTTTTTCATCAATTTAAGCATGAAATTATATTAATCTATTTTTAAAAAAAAGGATGTTTGTTTAAAATGGAAATTGTGTCTTGTTTTTATATTTGAAAGAAATATTAAGACAAAAAAATAAATGGTTATTAAGCATTCACTTGAATATATCTGATAGGCTTATGCATATAATTTTCAAACAGGCAAAAGCTTATAAACTGGGAATATTTACTGGTTAATGTATTTTTATTTTGAGACAAAATTTTGAACTTTCCAAATACATTTCAATTAAAGTTTTTTTAAAATTACTTTTTGACAGTTTTTTGGGTAAAAATAAGGTCAAATTAAAAAAATAATATGTTGTCTAAATTTAGATAATTTGAAAAAAATATATTGAATAAAATGGAAAACTAAATTTTAAGCATACTTCATATATATATTAATAATTATGTGTAAATAGCATGAAAATGACCAGAAAATTATATTTATGCCACAAATTATTATTTGGAAATTCTTCACAAAAACATATAATTTATTTGAAATGATAAATTGAAAAAATTCAATAAAACAAGTCAATTCCAAATTATATTTTTAAAATGATCGATACTGAAGAACTCATCGATACTTTGATCGATGACAATGAAGAAAAGCTAGCCGATTTATTATCCAATCTCCCTGACTGCAAATTTCAAATAACAAGTGATAGATATAAATATCCATCCTTTTTAGAATCTAGTGAAGGAGCTCCAATTATATCGATTTCAGCGTATTTTAGTTCAGAAAAATGTTATCAATATTTGGCGGACACTTCAGAAGAAATTCCAGCATTTCATTATCATCTTTTTACATATGCATGCGCTGGAGGCAATATGAAAATCATTAGAGACGTTTTTTCCAGATTTTTAGATTCTTTAGATTTTGGTTCTGGTTCCTATAGTAGTGCTTATATATATCCAGGTTATCATGCAATACATAATGGTCACTTTGATGTTGTGAAATGGATCTTTTTGAAAGGCTATAAATTTTCAATAAATGAAATTTGTGAGGCTTGTTATATGGACTATGACGATATTCTTATGTTCTTTATGGATAATATTAATGAAATTAAAGAAAGCGAATTTTACTATTATAGAATGTTGGCAAGTGCTTGCCATGGAGGAAATGAAAAAATTCTGAGAATTTTGATGAACAAATATCCATTCAAAAAGTTTACTAAGGCCAAATATCAAAATTTAATTAATTCTTCGTGTCAAAATGGTAGTTTATCTTGTGTTAAATACTTATTTAGCCTTTTAAAAAGATTTTTTCCAAGATGTTACGATACATTTATTCAACCGACCTTACTTTTTGCATCACAATTTGAATATCTAGATATTATCAGATATCTTATAAATATGGGAGGAAAAATAGATGTCATTCGAGCAGTTGAATCACCCCTATTAATTGCGCTAACATCAGATTCCTATGACACATCTCAATATTATCTAGATCAATTACCTCAAATTCAAGACGAGCAATATGATTTATTTTACGATTTAATATTTAAGAAGAACTACTCGATATCGATCATAGAACTGCTACTTGACTACAGCGGGAAGACACTTTTTGAAATGAAAGAAAAACTGTCAAATTTCGCCATTCGATACAATGTCCATGAATTTTTCAATGAGCTCACAAAAAGTTCGATTTCACTAGATTTTATCAGAGTCGAACTTTTTGATAGCTGCCCAGAAAATTTTGAATTGTTTATGAAATTGTATGAATTGGGTGCCCCTTTCAAATTTGACATATCGAATCGAGTTTATCTGAAAGCTTTGAGAGACGGTAACATGACCTTTCTAAGCTTTGCCTTTGAGAAAGGAGCGGTTTTGACAGATGAGATAGTTAAAGTTTCTGAATGTTTGAATTTTTACTCACAATTCTATCGTCGTGAATATTTGGTCAATCTTCTATTCAAATACAACATCGACATCTCAAAGTACGACGGTTTCTTGCTGAGACTTATGGGCAGCTGCGGCAACAAGACCTTCACCTACGAGCAGCTTGCTCTCAAGGCGGTTGACAATGGAGCGGTTATAACGGAAGAGATATTCAAAGAAATAATCAGGATGAAGTGGTCACATCTCTTTCAAAAAGTGATCGACAAGGTCTATTATCAGGTCGAAGTGAGTGACATACAGCTTCGTCAGTGCCCCACAAATAAGTACTCATACATCAATATATTGAGAAAGATATTCGATAGGCAGCCAGGAATCGTGTCTGAACTGAAAATAAAAATAAACCTTTCAAATATTCAGAGTAATATTGCTGACTTCATAAAAAATTACGGAATTGATAATAATAGTAGTAATAATAATAGTAGCACTTTCGCTAGCAGACTCTTCAATGACCCTGAAATTAATTTGGAAAATGATTTCGAATTGAATGATAGTAGCTTTGATGATGATGACTATCCTTTTTTTGGTTTTATGTAAATAAAATATTGACATTTTAAAAAAAAAAAAAAAAATATTTATTATTATTATTATTATTTTTCTTGCTGAAAAAGATTTCAATTATTAAACATTATAGTTCAAAAAGCAAAAAAAGTAAAAGAAAAGAAAATCCACTTTTTAAATAGTTATTCGGTCTGATTTCGTTTATTTCGCCTATGAAAAAGTTGATTTTCCATATGAGAAGTAAAAAAAAAAAATGAATTCAGGTAGACTCAAAAAAGGACAAATTTTTCTAGGCTATTTATGATCTCAATTTTGTGTAAACTCATACAAATATTTCAGTTCCTGATTCAAAAAAAAAAAAAAAAAAAGGAAATTTTGATCTTTTTGGAATCTACCGATCATCAACAAATTTAACTTTCAATTTATGGTTAGCTTAAATATTCAAAAAGAGAATTTTCCATTTTTTTGTAAAAGCTACTTTAAAACTGATAATCCAGTATCAAAAGCAAAAAAAGTGATGCTTTTCATATCGATTTTCAAAATAACAAGCCTACATGCTTTCTAATCACAATTGGAAAAATATATAAAAAAAATTTTCATTTTTTCCAGATATGATTCTTTTTTTCAATTAATGATGTTTTTATTGTTACAAAACCTAGAATTATATTTCACCTGTATTTGACCTTTAATATGTCAAAAAAAATTAATGAAAATTTTTTAATTTTTGGATTATTTAAAAAAAAAATCATCTCTTTTCAGTAAATATTATAAATCTTATAAAAATAAGGCACTCTTATAAAAATTTGGTTTACATAAAAGAATCATATTTCATCTTCAATATAACGTATTTTATCACTTGAACATTCATTTATACTTGCATCTATTGTTTCTTCCTTAATTTTGCCTAAATCGTATTTAATTGTGTCTTCAGTCACCTGTTTTGCATTATTTTCATTGCAAGTTTTTAATTTGCTTTCGTATTTCACCATTCCGTGATCACTGGTAAAGAAATCATCAATATAATCAACATATTCTGCAAATATGTTTTCATCTACACCATTTTCCAAAAAACTTCGATCATTTCTTAATAATTCTAAAATATCATTGATAGTTGGACGATTCTCCGCTTCATAAGAAGAGCATCTATCAACAAGGTCTTTATAGCACTCAAGAACATCTGTATCAAAAACTGGACGAACTTTTTCAATACAAACTTTTTTCACCAAATCAAAGTAACTCTGAATGTTTTTGAATGGGCTTTCCGTTGTTATAATTTCATAGACAATTAGGCCAAATGCATAGATGTCTCCAGATTTCGAGTAGCAGTTGCCATTTAATATTTCTGGTGAGCAATAATAAGGAGTCCCTTTCAGCACATACAACGGATTTCGCATATTTTTTGATTCTTCTGAAATTTCTTTAGAAAGGCCAAAATCAGCAAGTTTTGGATGAAGTTCGTCATCGAGAAGAACATTTTCTGGCTTCAAATCACGATGAATGATGTTTAACGAGTGAATGTAGGACAAGCTTGAGGCAATTCCGTAGATGATTATTAGTTTTGTTGTTTCATTCCAAAGCGGTAATCCAAGACCGACATTCGCCTTTTCAATTGCCTCTTTCAATGATCCATTTGAGGCAAGTTCGGTTATAATGACAGAATAATTTTCATGATCAAAATCTTCTTGGCTGTATCCGATGAAATTAAGGATGCATGGGTGATTTAGTTTAGAAATGATGTTAACTTCGCGAACAAGATCAACAAGCTTGTTTATTAGAATTACATCGTCACTTTCCTTTGAAACTTTGGCTGCGTAAATTCTATTATCTTTAGAATACTGAACCTTATAAACATCGCCAAAATTACCTTCTCCAATATGATCTAACTGCCTGAAATTTCTTATATCAATAACGTTAACTGACAATTCAATTTTCAGTCTATTGATAAACTCTTTGTAAATTGAAGATAAATCAACTTTCGTTAATTTGTTAAAAGTAGATTCTGTATCGTGGAATTCAATGCTCTCTAAATAACTAGCAAAGATGTCTTGATCAACGCCTGCTAAAAATTCTTCACGTTGTATTTCTTCCGCAATTTCGTCGAATGACGGTCTTTTAGATGGATCTTGTGACCAGCATTTTTCAATTAGTTGTCGGAAACATGGTGAAATAAAGTTGTTGAATAAAGGCCTTTCTCCTTTCATTACTTTGTCCATGACTTGATAATAATTATCCCCGTTGAATGGTCTCTCTCCGCTCAACATTTCGTAAAGAATCATCGAGAAAGAATAAACATCGCTTGCTTCGCTGTATTTTTCGCTTTCAAAGATCTCTGGTGCACAATATCTCGCCGTTCTTTGGTGGTCTGCAATTTGGTCGCCTATCGTTTCAGGAAGGACAGAGTAACAAAAGTTGGAAAGATGAGGTAGCAAGTAATCATCGAGAAGAATGTTTCTTGGTTTCAAGTCACGATGAACAATGCCTTTCGAATGGAGATACGACATGAAAGATGCAATTCCATAAATAACCAGCATTTTGTGTGTCTTATCCCATTCTTTCACTTTCAATTCATGACTCAACTGGTCTAGAAGTGTCTGCAACGAGCCATTTGGCATGTATTCTGTTATGATGACAGATTTGTTTTCACCTTCAAAGTTTTCACCGCTGTAACCGATGAATTTCAATAGGCCTGGATGATCCAATTGAGACATTTTAACAGCTTCATTGTAAATGTTCACATCACAATTTCCGTTCTTTGATTCTTTTGCTGAATAAACTTTTCCTGTCTCTTTTGATTGGATTTGGTAGGCCTGCCCGAAGTGTCCCTCTCCAATCTTCTTTTGTTTTGAATATTCACGCAAATTTATTACTTTTATATTAAAAGTATCATAAGGGCATCTTTGCGCTGGAGCCATTTTTATAGGTTTTTGGTCGTAGTTGTCAATGTATTTTATATAGCTGTAATAAGATTCTTTATCGACATCGTCACTGGTTATTTCTTCGTTATTGCGTAAAAAATCAATGATATGTTCAAAAGACCATCTATTATCGTGATCTTGTTCCCAGCAATGATCAATGAATTGTCTGAAAACTTCTGGAATGTCGCTGCTTAATGAGGGACGTTTGCCTTGCACGAAAAGACGCTTTGCTTGAAATGGACTTCTTTGGTATAAACTCTCCAAAACATTTTTTTTCGATAAAAGTTGAAAAACAATAAATGAATAAAACAAAACAGAGTTTTTTTCAATATAATATGGGTCAATTAATTCAGGAGGAAGGCCAAATGGAATATCTCCCATTTTTTTAAATAATGATAATCCATAAAAACTGATTTTTGGAAAGAATGAAGCATCAAGTTGAATATCATTTATTTGAAGAAGTACTTGCAAATTGAGTGAAGTCAAAAATGATAATCCTACTGCAATTCCATATAATATTATTAAAATTTGAGTTTTGCTTAATGTATTTTTTTGTAAAATGATATCTAGAGTGTCTGTGGAATAACATTTTGAAATTAAAATAAGATTTTCTCCTTTTGTCACTATTTCGAAATACTTGGATATTGAAGGATGATCAATTTGCCTTAATAGTTCAAAATAACCTTTTTCATTAAAACCACTTGGAAAACTAGATGAAATATTTTCAGCAAAATATAATTGATCTGGTTCACTATCTTTTGCAATAAAATAGACTTTTGATTCATGTTTATTTTCAAAATGACCTTTTTCTATATATTTATGGCAATTATCAATAAATTTTTTTTTATTGTTGCTCGAAGATGTCTGTGGATGTAATGAATCAGGATTTTCCATTTTATTTATAAACTTGAAATTAAAAGCCAGACCACTTTTTTTTCGTTCAAATTATATGGCAGAACAAATTTACTTTCAAATTTTAATTTCATAATTTTTTTTTTCTCAATTTTTTCAAAACCAAATATAATCAGAAAAATATGTTAATAAAAATATATATATATATATATCATAATTTAAAAATTATTTATTATTTAAAATGAATTTATATATTTCTAATATAATAATGTTTATTGCAGGGATGTTTATCGATAGTGTCCGATAACGGTTAAATACGTTGCCAATATTATCGATATTATCGGGAGTAGAGTAGAATAACCGATACTATCCGATAATAAATATCATTATCGATAAAAACGGTTTTTATCATGGCCAATAATGACCGATATTTTTAACTTTTTTAAGGTAAAGAGAAGATATTTACTAGAAATTATGGCTATTTAATTGTTATATAATTATATAAAAGTTATTTTTTCAAGTAATGACATATAAAAAAGCCTGTATGTACAAAATATCAAATTATTAAAAAAGATTTTTTATATTTCATAGGAAATTAACTTTTATTATAATAAAAGATAAGTAATATATTATAATTCTAATAATATTTAAGTATGAAATTTAAAATCAATAAAGATAATTTTATTTTGGTAAAAAAATTAAATTTTTCAAAAAGTGAACAAGATAACTTTTTGTAAATTAATAAAATTCTCTCCATTTCTCTAAATATTTTTAGACTTGATATTCTTTTAATAAAAAAAAAAAAAACGCAAATTATTTTAGTAGCATTGCATTAATATTTCATTACATATTAAGATTCGTTAATTTGCAAATATGGAAATAATTTCATACAGAGAAGATATGAGGAAATTATCGTCTTATAACTTTGTTCTTAATCACAATCTTTTTTTGTTGGCCAATTGGTTCTTTTTTAAAAATTTTGAAAATAATCTTTTTATGTATTAATCAAAAACCTGATTTTTTAGCTTCTCATTATTATATTGGAAATATAATGCACCATGACCTTATTTCGCTTATTTCAGCATGCGCTATTGAAAGGGTGTTAAATTTGTTCATTTAACATTTTGTATTATCAAAAAGTTTTTATGTACGTTTTTATCCTTTTCACGCCGACCAAGTTTCATGCGACCGTTTATTATTTTTGAAAAAATTGAATGCTTTTGCCGACCAAGTTGCAGGCTAGCCGACCAAGTTGCAATTTTTTTCATTCAATTTTTTAAAATTTTATATAAATAAATATTAATATTAGTTGATATATATAAAGAAAGTCCTAGTTCATACAGGAGTAAAATATGTTTCAGTGCAGCGTGGTGCAAGCAATATATATTCACAGCAATTGGAATCGCATCTACAATAATTACCGAAGAAAAGGTTGATGTTGGTGCATGTAGTTCACATTACCAAGAACATGGTTTTGCAAATATTCGGAGACACTCTAAAAGGGATAACAGTCATATGCGATTCCTTAAATCAATGAAATATATTCTACTCGAACATGAATTAGAGGAATATTTGGGAATTGATGATATAGTTCCAGAATCAAGGAGTGACAGTGGAAGAAATATTGTTAAAGAAGATGATGTGGAACTACGACCAATGATTTGGTATCTTAAGCTCGCAAAACGTTTATGGAGGAATGTAACTAACTTTCCTAGATTTAAACTCTTATCTAAAATCAAAGACAACCGACATCCTATGACGAAGGATGAGCTATTCAATTTTATCGAAACATTTACTGAAAAACCGCACTTGCAAATATCAACAAAATCAACGGGCATGATAAAGACAGCAGGGCTGAATGGTGTAGCATTTTGGAATGCCCAAAAGCAGATGGATGATTTAGTGGATGATGAAGAATAAATATAATAGTTGGTTTTGACATTTGACTTTTTCAATAAAAACTTTTTCTTTAACATACAAAATCTAAAATAAAAAATATTGTTTTTTGAAAAATACTAGAACGTAGGAAACTTTTCAAAAATGGAGTTATGACTCAAAAATAATAATATAAGCTTATTAGTGATAGTTATTAACAAATACAGGTTTTAAGCCAAATCGTGGCGTTGGGTCTTTCAAAAAGTTAGCATTTTCAAAAATGGCATAGCGGAAGGAATACAATGATCATACACAATTTTAGTTAAAATATAATATACAACACATATAGTTAATTATATATCAACTAATAAATATTGTGTAACTTTGCATACTGTGGAAATAGTTATGAAATTAATTCATGAAAACCGTTATTTAATTTATGCATTAGTATGTTACAGAAAAAGTGACAATTTTATGCATAAAAAAGTGCGCAACATATTCCAAAATAAATCATATGGTGAGTTGTATATTTATATAAATTTGCAAGATTATAACTATGTCATGTGTAGAAAAAGTGATGAAAGTTTTCACTAGTCGAAAAATGAGGGGAATGAGCCTTTTTTTTTTGCTATCGATTTTGCTGATAGCAAATCATATTCATATGGTGGACGGATTTTGAACTTTATATGTAGAAAGTTGTTGTACAGATTACGTAGAATTCGTTAATGCACAAAAAATCGGTGCTTAGGATGTACATCCCGAGATACGTCGATTTACACTATTACCAGAAAATTTGGTGATTTCTTTGATAAATCGCATTGCACAGCACCACCAGCAAAGATGCAATATATGAAAATTTAATAAATAGTAGATTATTATATGTATATTATTATATTAAAATTTAAAAAAACTCCAACGCCACAATTTTTTAAAAAAGTCGTTTTAAGTTAAGGTACAAATTGAATTGAAAATTGTCCAAATTCCTTTCAATTTTGGAAAATTATTTTGGTTATAATTCAGCTTCTAGGCAAAATTAAAAAATGAAATATACTAAAATAATCTTGTAATATATTGCTGTTTATTATATATTAATTTCATAGAAATCTGAGAGTTTCCTACGTTCTGAATATTTAAAAAATATTAATATCCCATCAAGAAAAATTTGTAAAATTATAAAACTTAAATTTGAAAAGAAAATATTGAGAGAAAAAAAATATTTGAATACATATTCAAATTAGATTTAGATTGAATAAAACATTTTTATCTCAATAATATAAATAAATTATGGAGATATTTTGGATAGAAAAACTATTATATATTATATTAAATATTATATGCACTTATGAAAAATTCAAACAAATTATACTATGAGTTTTTGTGTTAAAAATAAGTTGACCCTACTCTTTCAAAAGTTAATATTTTTGATATTTTTTTATAAAAATAGAATAAGAATAAAAAAATATCAGAAGTATTTTTTTTTAAAAAAAAAACAAACTCTTATAGATATTTTTTTGATTTTATATCTCGTGAAATAAAGAAGAAAAAATCAAATTCTAAGGACAAAACTAATATTTTTTGTCGATATATATGGGATAAAACAATTATGTTTGTATAATTATAGAAGAAGAACATTTTTTTGTTTTTGAATATTCAATGTACACAAATTTTGAATTATTATGTTTTTATTATTTCAATTTTTAAATAATCAATTTAAATATTAAGGAATAAAAAAATCCGGTTCATCGACTTGTTCTATATATGATAATGTCAGGATATAACATAGAATATGATTGTTCCTCAATCCTTATAATTGTTTTATATTTGTATTGTTGTATCGAAAATATTATAATAGATTTTATTATAATTATTTGATAAAGAATATTTATATATAATAAACTAGGAGTCAAAAGTCGGACGGCTTTTGAATACTTTTGAATGCAAAAATTTTCATAAAAAATAATCACCTATTCAAAATTCACACTTTTGCATTGAATTTTCCGTCCAATTTTAGATTTACTTCAAAAAGTGAAAATTAAAAATTTTAAAACAAATTTTTATTCAAAAAGTGATAAAAAAGAAATTTTTGGAATTTAAAGGTAAAATTAAGTTATTTTCGTAAATAAACCCAACGATTCCTTAGAGAAGTTGATGTTCTTTGATCAAAGTATATTTCCATTTGCTTCCATTTGGTTCCAAGTTTTCCCACGAGATCAATTAATAGAATATCTTCTTCGATAGTAAAAGGGCGTTTTGCATGAAACTCAACCGGGCAATCATCGATACTTGGGTCATAAGATTCGACTAATTGATCATAATCAAGGATTTCTGTATTTGGTTGAATATGATATTCAAGATTGGAAAATTTGTGAATTCCTTTTCGAAGGTCATCAGATATTGATTGTCCATTCTTAGTTATCAAAAGTTTTAATCTATCTTCGAAGCTCTCGACAAGTCTGTTAATACTTTCTTGTGGAAAATTATCCCAAATTTGAATAACTTTTTCAATAAAACTGCTTTTTGATAAATTTTGATATTTTTTCAGTATTCTTTTAATGGCTCCCCAAAGATGTTCTATCGGATTTAAATCAGGTGAATTGGAGGGCCAAAATTTTAAAAAATTACATTTTTTTTTGAGAAACAATTTGGTCAGAGCACTTTTATGTGCAGGAGCTCCGTCCTGCATATAGATATAATTTCCTTCTCCACGTTTCAAATTTAATTCTGTAAAAATTTCACATCTATTTAAAATATTTCTATATTCTAAATCGTTAATAGATGTGCTACAAACTAAAAGTTTACTTTTATAATTTTTTCCAATTGCACCAAAAAACATAACTCCTGTATTAAATTTATGCTTTTTTGTATAAACATCATCTCCATTGTCACATTTTCTGTACCAACGCCAATAACCATCAGAGCACAAACAAAAGCGACTTTCATCAGAAAAAATAATACGGTTTGATTCAATTTTTTCTGATGATAAAATTGAATTAGAAAATAATATTCTTGATGCTATATTTTCTTCAGACAAAAATTGTTTAACCTTTGGTGGCTTGAAATCGAATTCTAGAATATCTTTACGATATCTATTTATTGTTGATGGAGATATTTGTATATTATTTTGCAAAAAAAATTGAGATATTGATTCACCAGATATCACTCTGTTTTGTATTGTCAAATTTGTTATCTGATTTAAAATATCTGGATTGGCCTTTGAGGGTCGACCTTTTTTCAATTGATTTGGAATTTGGCCTGTTTCGTCAAATTTTTTTAATACATATCTAATCCTGACTTGGCCAACATGGATTGCTTTTCGAATTTTTGACATTGAATAATGTTCATCATGAAATAACCGTACTATTGCTTGTTCGACACTTTCGTCTTGATACATTTTATTAAAATAAAGCTAAAATTCTAATAATTTTTAAAAATTTTTGATCATTCAATTTTATAAAGTTTTTTTAAATTTTTGAGAGTTTATATGAATTTAAATAAAAATTGAAAACATATAATTTTTGTCAAATAAATTGAGAGAAAAATAGACCGTCTGACTTTTGATTTCAAGTTTATATAGACTCGATTTGAAAAAAAGTGCATTTTTTTTAAATTGCCTTTTTTTCATCATTCCGCTTAAAAAAACTTTTCAAAATATGAAAATTATGATATATATATAATTAAGAACCAAATTAATCTATTAAAATATTAATATCTTTTAAATATAAAATACTTTTCTATCATTTTCACTTATTAAATAATTATTTTCTGCCAATAGACAAGTTGTTATCTTTTGACAACTAGCTTTTCGTTTTTTAATATGTAAAATGTAAGTATAAAAAAATAAAATTTTCATATATATTAAATATTTAATTATATATTACATATTTTTTTTTTTCAAAGACAATTCAAAAATTAAATGAGTATAGATAAAATTTTTGAATTCTTAATCATAATTGAATTTGTATTTTTTTAAAAAAATCATAGTTTATAAACGGCTTTGCAAGTTTCTTGTATGGCATAAACTTAAAAAATGCTAAAGAATTCAATAATAACGTTTTTGGTGAAAAATTGCTAAAATTTGATGAAAAATTGGATTATTTCATATCTGATGAAGCAAACAATGATGATTGAAGTAGATATTTAGCTTATAAATCAATATTTAAGTTACTTATTGAAAGAGATTTTAAAAAAATAATTTTTTTATTACCTTTGAAAAAAATTCAATTAATAACTGAGCGTTTAAGGGGGACGTTTCTGAACTTAATTGGTCTCATCTATATATATAGAAAAAAAGTTAAAATTCTTTTATTCTGATTTCTTTAAATGATTTATTTTTAAATAATTTTATTTAATATTCAAGATTAAATTTAATTATCATTAGCTCTTAAGCTTTTCATTTTTCACAACATAATATCAGATTCAACTTTTTTTAAATACTATACAAATGAGCTAAATTATTAATGACAAAATTGTTTTTTAAGGTAAAAATAAAAAAAACTCAACAAAATATGCTTCTTGATTAAAAAATTAGTATTTTTTACTTTTAAATTTATGTAAATAATTCTTTCAAGCCCTTTTTTTTACCTTTATATGCATATGGGTCTTTATTTTGCTTTTGCTTATATCTTTGTTCATTTCTTTTTTTATTTTTTAAGTTCTTGAATTCTTTTGTGCAGCGATACTTTTTGCAATTTGGCTCAACCAAGTTTTTATATATTATTTTGACATATTCGTTCATGTTATCTGCACACAAGTTGTTTTGTACAAAATCAAATGGCCATGTACGATCATTCCAAGTCAATGCGGCTATTTGATATCTTAATTTGGTTGATGAAGCAAATTTCAATGATTTCTGAGCAAAGTGCGATTTAAAAGCGTTAAATGATTCAACTGCTTGAGAAGTTATTAGGTTGTTAACTTTTGCTCCATAGTTGCTTGTTCTTTTTAAAAATTTTTTCAATTTTTCAATACTTTTATCAGAAAAAGTATAATTTTTCAAAACTTTATTTTTTGAATGTTTACAATTTGTATGCACATTTTTATAGTGATTATAGCTATTTAACCATAAATCTAATTTAATATTTTGATTATCATTAGATTTTAAAATGGATATTAGCCATTTTTCTAAAGAAATTTCTATTTCTTTGAATTCTTCATTTTTTGAAACAAAATTTTTAACAAGTCGAGAAACAGCTTTGATTGAATGGCCATAATCAAGATATTCGATAATATTCCATCTATTTTCTTTGAATATTTTACGAGTTGTGCCATCATTATCGTGGACATATCCAATTATTCTTTTATCGTTTTTCCACTTTTGTGATAGTTTTTTAATTCCTTCGGCTTCTAAGGATTTAGACGATAAATCTGAATTTCCTTTAACGTATTGCTTTGTTTTTTCGATTATTGCTATGTCTATTATTTTTTTTGTTTTTATATCGACCATAGTAACGATGCAGCAGGAACCACCACGCACGTGGTTCCAGGCTCCATCGAAGCCAACTATAGTATTTGGTTGTAGTTCTTCTTGATTTTGTTTTAATTGTTTTAAAAGTTCATTGTTTATAATTATTTCTAATTCTTTCTGCGTTTTGTAGAAATTTTTCTTGTCGATAATATATCCTGTTAACAAAGCGAGAAAAGTAAAAGCTGAAATAAATGAAAAACCTGAAGCTAATGTAGAAAAAACCAGAGTTTTCATGTTAAAATCAATAAAATCTTTCTTTTCTGTTCCAATATCTTTTTTTTGTTGAGGAATAGGCGAGGTCCCTACATTTCTATGAATATTTTGATGATCTTTTATATTTTGAGCCCACTTAGCGTTTCGATTTTTCGGTCTCGGCATTAAAAAATGTACGTTTAGAACTTTTTCAATTAAAGCAAATTTATAAAATTATAAAAATTGAAATAACTCTATGAATTATGCAGCGATTTAAAACAATAGATATGCTTTAAAAAGGAAATAAAAAACTCTAAAAAAGTGCGTGATTATTTTGTTCAAAAATCTTTTTTTTTAAGAAGTAATAACAAAAAATATTGCAAAAATTCACAAAATATTTGAAAAATTGCATAATCAAAGGATAATTAAAAAAAATTATTCTCGCACAACTTTTTTTTGCTTCGTTTTACAAATATTTTGTTAAGTCTTTTAATTATATATCGATTATATAAAATATTATTTCGTTTTTAAATTTTGAATTGATTTCGATCATTCATATATAAATAATAGGTCAATTAATTAACTTTTGAAACGTCCCCCTTAACTAGGGATTTTCAACGCTAAACTCTCAGAATTTTTTGAAAGCATATCACAATTATTTGATTACAGGGAAAACATATGCGACCATTAAATTATTCTCAGAAAAATTCAGAAGAATCTTTAATGATGAAAAATGAAATCATAATTTAATTGAAAATTTAGATTTAGTTTTTATTCAATTTTTTTATTTATTTGTTTGTCAAAAATCATTTATATTGCTTTTATCTTGAAAGATAAAAGATAAAAATCGGTAACATTGGGATATTATATATTGGTCTTAAAAAGCATGTTGCTTTTTACTAAAATTTATTTTTCGAAAATATTGGAATAATTGACCTTTATGGTAAAATATTTTCATGAACAAATTGATTTTCTATTGTATTTAATTCAAATATTGAGAATCCATTCAATTTATTACTATCTCGAATTTTTTAAAAAGGAGCATAAATAAAGTCGATTAGATGATTTCGCTCTTATTTGATAAAAGGTACAATACGACTGATAATTTAAATCGCCTTCTTTGAAACATATATGTAAATATCTTTAATTCGAATTAAAGATTTTTTTTGATTGAAGCGAAAAATAGTCATTTTGAAAACGGGAGATAACTTTAATAGCTTGAATTTGATTATAGTTTTGGTTATGTTTGAAATAAAAAATGAAATTTATCAGAACGTTTTCTAAATTTTTAATTCAAACAATACTCAATTTTTGAATTATTCTCCAAAAAAAACTATATATCATATCAAGATCATTATGAATTGATGAAAAATGAATAAAATAAAAAATTAATATATTAATTATATTTATAAAACTGAAAATAAAAGATTTATTTTAATCTCTTTTAGAAATATTCATAGATAATTAATTCTGGTAATCAGAAAAAAATTTATTTTCATTGAAAAAAAATTGAATGAATAATTGAGAGTTGAAAATCCCTAAACTTAAAACCAAAAGGCAGACCACCATTTTTCCTTTCAAATTTCTCTGACATATTTTTTTCCTTTCATTTTTTAAAATTTTGAACTTTTTATCTCAAATTAATTTTTTCTGTTTTATTTTGGCTGTGTTTGATAATTTATTTTCTTACTTTTTTTATCTCAAATCTTTTTTTTTCAAAATAATTATATCCTATAATTTATAAGATAATTAAAGTGTTTATATTATTATTTAATTTTATTGATATATTTATAAATATAAAAATAGATAATATTTAATTTATTTATTATTTTAAATAATATATTTTATAAATTTGTTTCTGTAAGAATTTAATTGAATGCTAAAAAATGAATATCTTATATATAAAAAGCTTTTTGCATATATTAGCTATAAATAAATATTATATAATTAATTATATTAATTTTAAATCCTAAATCCTATTTTAATAATTGATATATACATGTATATATTCGTTTTTTATTTTAAAAAAATTGAATAAATGAGTTTTAATTTGAATTTGGAATAATTAAAACTTCTTGTTTGAAAATGTCGCTTAACTAAATGCATCTGCTGTAGAGTTTGATGATCTAATACAACAACACAGCCAACAATATTTGATTATATGATAAATTTTCTTTCCAAAATACCGCAACTACCGCAAGATGATTGAAAAAAAAAAAATATTATAATATATTGCCTAAAATGCAATAAATCTCAAAATACACAAAAGATACATCTCAAAAAACGCATTTTTCCAAAATTAGGAGAAAATAAATATTGGCGAAATTCTCTTTAAATATCACGATTTCTATTTCCAAATTGTTCATTTATTCCATAAAATTATCAATATTTTCTATTTTTAACCATTTTGCACCAAAATATTACATAATTTTGAAAATTTCTCTGATATTTTGGAACACTTTTTAGCAAATTCTTACTTGGATTAAATGATGGAAGACATTTCTTTTCATCTTTTTTATTTTTCATTCAATAAAAAAATCTTTTTATTCAATTTTTTTATTTTTTTTGCATTGAAAAATGCAAAATTGAGACGAATCAAAACTCAGACCATTAATTGAATGGAAAAGTGTTCTAAATTGAGAAGACGAAAAATAAAATAACCGCTCAAAAGGCCAATATAAGGTTGAAAGTGGTCCGACTTTTGACTCCCAGTTTACGTTTAACATCTCTTATATAAATTTTTTTTAATCTTTCAAAATTGAATAAAGAGAAAAATAAATAAAATTATCAAATTTTGACTTAAGTTTGTTCAAAGCTTACCGTTAAAATTCAATTTTGGTATTTTATTTTGTATTAACAAATAACAAATAGATTTATGATGTTTGTAATATTTATCAAAAAATTGAATATAATTTTAATGTCCAATGTTTTATTGGTTTTTCATTTGTTATATTGTATTATATATAAAATGAATATATTTAAAATTAATAATTAAATCAATTATATTAAAAGTAATTGTATATCTATTTAAATAAATAAGAAATTATAATTTTTTTAATTAATAATCGTCAAATTTTTTTAATTCAATTTTTTATTTCTACAAAAAAATTTGAGAGTAACTCAATTTTAATTTTCAATAATTGAATAACATAAACAATCACAATTTTAAATATTAGTAATTTTTCTCAATTTTTATATGTTATATAATTTTATATATAATTATATTATATTATAATATATTTTTTCACTATAAATATTAATTGCATTGAAAAAAATTGTGTTTGAAACGCTATAAATGTGTTTTAAACAATTGATTCGAAAGAAATTGACCAAAACCAAAAATAAAAAATAAAGATAATACAAATGAAAAAAACAAATTGCAGTTGCAACTGTGGAAATATTTTTATTAAAGGGCAGCTTGTTCCTCTTTGTTTTCATTATAATATCGATAAAGATGGCTTTCAACTATGTAAAACCCATTACTTAATGCAATCCAAATCAATTGAAATACAAAATACCAAAAGTACAAAGAAAAACTTACATAGAAAAATTGGTATAGATTTGAAGTGCACTTTATGTGAAACTGCATTTCGTGTTATAACTTGTGATTCAAAATTATATTTAGAAAAGTCAAGTCATGTTCATTTATCAAATGAGAAGCTTCATCAGTACTCAAATAATTACCATTTTTATAAATCGATTAAGAACAACAGTATCTTAGTTATTCCATTTACCAGTTTCATGAATTCATCAAGTGTTAACAATAATAAACAAGATAGTCAAATATATTTACCAAATGATCCTCTAGATAAGCAAGTAAACAATAAGTTGGATGAAGGTGATACAGATTTTGAATTGATGTTTTCAAATAAATATGATCCTTTTGTTGGTTCATATGAATATCATATGAACATACCATTTGACGAAGAATATTTATAAATTAATTTTATTATAAATTTATAAATATATATAAATATAATTATACTTTAATTTTTTATTTTTTTATTTTTAAAATTGAATATTTGCTTTCAAAAAAAAAAAAATTCTGAAAATTCAAAAATTGAAAGTAAAATAAAAAATGATTCAATTTTATTCAATTTTTTATTGTTTATTTAAATAAAAAAAAAAATAAAATGGCAATATATTGTTTTGATTATTATATAAAAATATAAAAATTGAAAATTTCTGATTAATTTATTATTGTAAATAAAATAAACATTATTTATTTGAGATATTAAAAAAAAAAAAAAAAGGAAATATATTTTAGATATTGTGAATTTTGTAAAAATGTATTGAATGTTTATGATATTGAATAGAACAAGAAAATAGAGGCCTTATTAAGGTATTCATTCAATTTTGTAGTATTCAAAAAGTGACAACGAAAATACATATTTTGCGAAATATATCATTATAAATTTTAATTTTTTTTATTAAATATTCATAAAATTAATAATATCATTATATAATATATTTAAATTATTGTATATCTTGCTAAAAGTAGAGATAATTTCATAAATAATCACTCAGCTAATCTTTTCAACCTGAGTTAAAATTTGAAAAATTGGCCATATTTTTTGATTTTAAAAAGATTTATTTTAAAAAATCAAAAATTCCGACGCTGGGGACTTTATTTTGGATAGATTTTTTCTTTGAATACTTTACATATTTTTACTTTTCAGAAATCTTTATTTTCTCACAATTTTACAATTGTTTATATCTTACAATCTCACAATTATTTCTTAAAAAAATGCTCAATATTCTGAAGCATATAATAATTTCATAGAATTGATCTCAATTTTCTGATGATTCAAATATTTCATAAAAAATAAATTCAATTTAATAAATTAACTAAAAAATATATCTTATATTTTAAATTGGATTTTCCTCATATTTGCTATAATATTTATACAAAACATCATTTTTTTTCTAAACTTATCAAATTGTAAAATTTTCATTCAAAAAGAAAAATTAGTTTATTTTTATATCATACGTCAATTTTACCATTATATTTAGTAAATAAATTTTTTATCATCATATATTTTATTATATTATAATATGATAAAATATACTGCTTTTGTTCAACCTTAATATGGTCTGAAAATAGGAAAAAAAAAAAAAAGATTATCAAAAAAGAACAAAATTGTTTTAGAAATGTCATTTACTAAAAAAATTAGTGAAACATTTGGTGGAATAATAAAACTTTCAATTGCTGTTCTTTCAAATGCACGTTCACCAATTTTTATTAATTCCGATTTGTGAGACACATTTACATTTTTAAGATGTTTGCAATACATAAATGCAGGAAATTGCTCCATATGCATTTATCGGAAAGATAAATATCAAAGAGTATATATATCAAAGAGTATATATATCAAAGAGTATATTATTTTATTAAAAAAGATATTTTATAAATCAATTCCAAATCCTTCATAAAATAGGTTGTTAATATCTTTTAATTTTTCATTGTTTGTATTATTGTTATTCATTCCTTTTAGAGAATCTGAACAAATGCTCTTTTTGTCAAAATAGACAAAGTAAATTTCTTGGAATTTTTGATAAATTTTATCAAAATTAGATTTTGCTTTCAATTCAAATTTTTGGATTAGATTAAACACCCGGCCTGGAAATTCATCTCTTTTATTTTGATATTTATCAAATTCTTTCTTGATGACTTCGAATGAAATATTATCATATTTTTTAATAACGATCAAACTAATCAAAATAATTGATGGATAAAATTTTCCGTCTAAATTCAATGATTTAATTAATAAATTCAAGGATTCATCAAAATTATTATAATTTTCAAAGAAATAAAGTGAAGCCAAATTATACATTGATAAAACGTCACTTTTTTCAACTGCTTCTTTGAAATATTCAATTGCTGTACTCAAATTTTTGTTAACACCATCACCAATTTTATAAATCACGCCAAGATTATTTTTTGCATATTGATTATTTAGAGACGAAGCTTCTTTATAAAAAGAAATTGCTTTTTTAACGTCTTTTTTGACATGTCTTCCAAGATGATACAGACAGCCAAGGATCAAGAAGGAATCGGTGCATCTCTTGTAAACAGGAAACTCTGAACAATCAATATTTTTATTTAAAAAGTTAGGCTTTGGAGATTCTTGAATTGATAGCATCAAATAATAAAGTGAACGTTTTATATCAACCGGCTTCTTGTGCAGATAAATCATGCCGAGGTGATATTGAGCATTTTTATAATTCTGGTTCGCTGCCAGTGTAAAATAATGAATGGCTTTATCAACATCTTTCATATGTTCATAATAAATGATGCCAAGATAATTCTGTGCTTCTGGATAGCGTTTTTCAGCTGCTCGTGAAAAATAATGAAAAGCAAGCTTAATGTTCTTGTTAACGTATTTCCCTTCAAGATAGGTAATTCCAAGTAAACTCGCAGATCTTGCATCACCGAGTTCTGATGCTTCTTCTAAATATTTCATTGCTTTACGTATGTCCTTTTTGATTCCTTCTCCTTTGTAGTAAATGAGGCCCAAATTTAAAAGAGCTTCTGCATCACCTTCTGCTGCTGCCAATCCGAAATAATGAATGGATCTAGGGACGTCAATAGGACCATAATTCTTAGAAACATAAAAACTACCAAGAAATTTAAGAGAGTCTATGTCTTTCTGGGCAGCTGCAAGATTGAGATAATACAAACCTTTATTTGTGTCATTAGTAAAGTTGATATAAATGAAACCAAGCATTCCGTATGATTTAACATCGTTTTGTTCGGCTGCAACACTGTAATAATTAATTGCTGCATAAATGTTTCCTTGTTGATATAATGAAAATTCACCCATTCTTTTCAATGCTTCTATGTTTTTATTTTCTGCAGAAAGTTGCATATAATGATAACTTTTTGAGAAGTCAAAATAACCGCTTTTTGGATCTGAATAAATTAATCCTAGCTTATATTGTGCTTCTGAATTTCCTAAATCTGCTGCTATCGTTATGTAATGAATTGCTTTCTTAATGTTGCGTTCAATGTCAATGTTTTCATATAAATTGCAGCCTAATTCAAATATCAGTGTTGGATCTGGATTTGAATGATCAACGTAATATGTCATATAATTAACATACTTATTCAAATTTTGAGGAAGAATGTTACCTTCAACATAATTTTTTATAAAATAAAAAAGTGACACTGGATGGGAATATTCTGACAAACATATCCAATATTGAGAGAATGAATTTGAATGGATATCTGGCTTCGAATGAATCGTGTCTGATTCTGAAAGCATCCTCAATTCTTCTTCATTTCCTTTAAATAAATTACGTGTGTGGATTACACTAAAGTAATTGTCATAGAAATCATTGATTATTTCTGATATGTTCGGTCTCAATTTGGGGTTTTGAATGATGCATTTTTTACACATTTTCGCCAATTGATCAAATTTGGATGGAAAATTGATTTCAACTTTATCACCTATTTTTTTTTCTTGAATTATGTAGATAATCATCATACCAATTGAATAAACATCACATTTATTAGTTATAATATCAGAATTCAATTCTGGGGCAACATAAAAACTAGAAAAACTTTTTGTAAATTCAGCACTTTCATTTCCATCAACATTCTTATTTTCTACATCATTTGTATCTTTACTGTCGTAATTTTTGTCTTGATTCTTTGGAATTTTGATCATTCGGTCAAAATCAATTAGTGCAATTGTTTTGTTTGAATCAAGAATGACGTTATTTGGTTTTAAATCACGATAAGCAAAGCCAAGATTTTGAAGATATTCAATCACAATCATTATTTGAAAAATGATTTTTAATTTTAATTCATCATTTAATTTAAGCTTTTTGATATGTTGCAAATTTTGGCCTTCAATGTAATCGATGACAATTGAATGTGGTTCGTTTGGTTTATTTTCAATTGTTCCATAAAATTTAGGAATGAAAGGATGATTTATCTCTTGGTAGTTTTTTATCTCTCTTTCTGATAATTTATCTTTTTCGAACTTTTCATTTGGCATATCAAACTTTTTTATTGCGAAAAATTTTTCATATGTCAAATTGTAATTCAAAAAAGCATGGGCTGATGATCCTCCCCCAAGGGATCTTATTTCAATGAAGTCATCAATGTTTATGTTATATTTTTGTTCTTGGTCAATTCCCTCAAATATGCTTTGAATTCGATGTTGTCTCAATTTCATTTCACCAATTTTTTGCAAATATGAAAAAATTGTCGGTTTGAAAAATTTATTTTCATTTGTATGAATTTGGTCTTGAAACGGTGTAATTTTGCTTAATAAATCATCTGATGATTCAGCTGGTTCTTTGTATTGTGTTTTAATGAATTCGCCGAAATATTCTTTCGATTTATGGAGGAAATAAAAACTTGAATTTTTATTTAGAGTAAAAAATGGCTGAAAAAGGTGTAATATTGGCGAATTGATGATCAATATTATTTTATCAAAGCAAACTAGAAATATTAATTCCAAAATGTTATCGTTTTGGTCAACTTTTCGAATAAGATCAATTATAATTAATTTGCTTTGTTTTAATTCTTGGATACATTGACGAGCATGATCTGCATTACGTATGCCTATGAACTTAAACTTGCTTTCAATCAATTGAAATTTCTTGTTTCTCATTTTCCAAAACAAAAATTTTATTTCACTTTTTAAAAAGTTTATTTTTTATCTCTTTAATGTAAAATAAACTATTCAATTTAAAATGGAAGTAAAAAAAACATCTTTCGAAGAGAAATAATTGTTAGCATTGATTATTAATATATGTTTGAAATATAATTTCAGTATTAATTTGGGCATTGGCATCAGCTGTATATAAAAATTATATTATTTAAAAAAATTGGTATATATCAAAAAAAATTTTAGCAATTATAATTGACTTGTTTGTTTATATCATAAAAACATATGATTATTTGTTTATTTTGGAACATGATTTACCTTATGTTAAAAATATGATATTATTATTTATAAATTCAAAGAAAGAAATGTTTTTGATCTTTAAAAAGCTTTTTTGATAAAATTTAAATCTGAAATACTTTTTTAGTTTGTTTGTTTGTTTAAATTTGATTGAAAGCGAATTTCAATTGAAAGATGAAATTTTATTGTTAGTTAGAACTTTTTGAATTATTATTTTTTTTAAAATAAAATAATGTTTATCACAGTAAAGATTTTTTACTACTGTTAATGTTATATTTTTATTTAAAATGATGAATGCATAAAAAAAAAATTTTGAATTTAGATTGAATGATTATTGTCATTTACATTGAAAATGATTTAATCACAATTTTCACATTCGATTCGAAATGATTAACAAAATTTAATGATGTAGAATTAGATGCAAGT
Organism: Tritrichomonas musculus; assembly: GCA_039105265.1. Lineage (NCBI taxonomy): Eukaryota > Parabasalia > Tritrichomonadida > Tritrichomonadidae > Tritrichomonas > Tritrichomonas musculus. The sequence goes on along the minus strand of JAPFFF010000038.1, from coordinate 630,830 downwards.
TTAAAACAAAAGAGCATTTTTGAAGAATGTAATGGATTGTTATTGTATTTTTTGAAATGAAATATAGAAAGCAAAAGCACTTTAATTCAAATTTTGAATATGAAATAAGTTGTAGCTTTTTGAGAGAAAAAAATTGAATTCTCTTTTTATAAAAAGATAAAATAATCAATTCAATTCAATCATTTTATAAAAAGATATCTTGATATGCATAGAGGGTACAATTGTCATCAAATTCAGGAGTCATTTCATGATTCTTTTTTAGAGCCTAATGGGATGCATTTTGGTAATTCTAATCTTGAGGCAACAAATCTCAGCAACTGCTATTATTTTCATTTTAACACTTATAAAATACGAAACCAAAATACAAATGCCATTGTTAACTCAAAAAACATCGACAGTTGTAAAATGATAGAACCGAAATCAAAATCATTGAAAGATTTTTCATTGAAAAACGTAAATCAGCCAAAATCCTTATCAAGAGTCCATTGGACTAAAGAAGAGGATGAAAAATTAAGAAAACTTGTTGAATTACATGGAACTAAAAAATGGAAATATATATCTGAATTATTGAAAACAAAAAATGGAAAGCAATGTAGAGATCATTATAAAAATGTTTTAGATCCTGAAATCAAAAATTCTTTGTGGACAGCAGAAGAAGAAAGAACTTTAATTCTAAAATATGAACAATTTGGACCTTGTTGGTCAAAAATTAAAATATTTTTGCCCGGAAGAACTTCAGAAATGATTAAAAATTATATAAATATGTTGATAAAACAAAAAGGAAGTGATATTTTTAATAATTATAAAGAAAGTTCTCAAAAGATGATCGATTTTAATTCAAAAAATTATGAATTTCAAGATAGTGTTTTTATACCACCTGATATTAACTATTTATTAAATAGGAAAACTCTTGCAACTATAAATGATGATGCTTGTGATTTAAAAACCAAAGAATTGGAAGGTAAAAATAACATATCGTATCAAGATATCAGTTATTTTTTAAACAGACCGTCCAGATTTTCATACACAATATAAGTTGCTTATTTGTTCATATTGATATTTTTTCTTTTGTTTTGTACTACTAAACTTTATTATGAATAGAAATTATTTTGATGTTAATTTGTCAAGCAATATTATTGTTCATTTTAATGAAATTACATCAAGTTTTTATTGTAAAAAGTAAAATAAGAATAGAAAAAAAAAAAAAGAAAAGAAAACAATATGAAACTTTCAAAAAATAAAATAATCTTTAAAATGCATCCATTAAGGGCGTACGTCCAATTGAATGATGAGAATTCAATGAGATTTCTCAAATATTTTAATCTTTTTTAGAGTAAAAAAAGTTGAATTTACTTATGTATTTAGTTATTTTGGAAATGAAATTTCATTATATTAAAGATAATAGTCTATTTTATTATTAAAATTTAATAATAAAATATCATAGAACCTCCAAACATCATTACAATACATAAATATCATAATTAATTGATTTTTTCTGCAGATAAATAATTATATTTGCTTGGTATGATTATATATAACAATTATTTGTTATTATTTTTCCGAAAACTTTGATTTTTAATAAACATAAATATTCATGAAATTATTATCTTTTCAACTCCAAAATAAAAATACTATATTTAATATGCTTTATTAAATAAATATATATTAAAAAAATTATATTTTGTAATAAAAATTCCGTATCAACAAAACATTAATTATAATATAATAGAATTATTAACACCAATCGTGGTACAAAATAAAATATCAATGTAAATAAACACTCAACAGAAAAGAATATTCCCCAGGATTTCAAAAATAAAAAATGGGATTTGGAAATTTATAAGTCTACTATAAATTTTATTTATAAGATATAATATCATTTTATCATTTAGCACTAAAATAAAATATCAAAACTATTAATTTACAAGTCCTTTGGATGATCAAAAAAAACATCATTAGGACTTTATTTCATCACACTTGAAATAATTATGTAATGTATCATTATGGATTATATTATCTAATATAAATAATCAATATATTTAAAAAATATTGTTTTTTCTTGTTTTTATAATAAGATATAAATGTTTTTTTAAGGTTTCTTAACGTACGAAAAACGGTTACACGTGCTCCTTTTTAAGATTTTAAAATTGAATGAGTCAAAACTCATTTTTGAATAGTTTACAGTACCACATTTGAATTGTTTATAAATTTCCCGCCAAAATTATGGTCAAATATAGGTTAAAACAGGCCCGACTTTTGAGATGCTGTTTATAAAATGATTGATGAAAACACAATTATTTAAAATAAATTATCAGAAAAATCTGACAAAACCATTGAATTTTTTTATTTTTTGAGAGGTGGAATTTTCAGAATATTGATATAAACAGTTTAAAGCAGAATCTCATACTCAAAAAGTTATATTTTGATAAGATTAATTCAAAATTTTGAATAGAAAATGTATTTTTTACTCAAATTTATTACTATTTTTACATCATTTTTCCCGACGTCTACATACCCCCTAGTGGGCGTCGAGCGCAGCTGAGCGAAGCGAAGCGGAGCCGAGACCCCGCGGCTGGGGGTAAGACGCGGTAAAAATGAAGTAACCTGTAAAATTTGAGTAAAAAATACTCTTTCTATTCAAAATTTTGAATGAGCTCTGCGAATTAGTTAAACTTTTTGTATTTTCATCAAAACTTTTTGAGAGGCGGATGCTGCTTTTAACGGTATAACATTATTTTCAGAATATGATATCTGAAACAATTTCATTTCTTATCGAATGTCAAATATTAAAGGAAAAAGAGAAAATGAATGCGTGACAAAAAAAGAAATAAAGGAGAAGAATAGAATGAGCGTAAAGAAAGAAAGATGAATCATAAAAATCAAAGAAATGGAAAAAAATGATAAAAGTATATCAAATCGAAAAGGAGAACGCAAAGATAAATGTAGTGATGAATTAATTGACAACAGACAACCTAGTTATTTAGATGCTGTAGGACTTGAAGAAATCGAAATAAAAAATACGGCACAACATGAGTGTTTATTAAATATATCAGAACCTAAAGAAAGTGAATCTTCAGCTGAAAAAAAGTAATGAATTCTTTTAAATTTAAAAAAAGAATTTCCACTATTTATATTAAAAAATTATCACCAATATTAGTAATTTAAATTGTTATATACCTAAAAATCGTGATTTTATCAATAAATAAATGTCATTTTAAATAGCTTATTTACGGTGTATATGTTATCCAATAAATATAATTCTTTTTTTTAAGGAATACAATATATATATATAGATAATAGATAAAACTTGTATTATTAAAACTAATTTAAAATGGCAAATGTGATTTTAAAAAAAGATAAAGATAAAAAATACTTAAAAAAAAAAAAAAATGGTCAAATGTTATCAAATAAAATACAGATAACTTTTTTCTACTTTGGACTTATTGACCTTTAAAATGAATAGTTTTGACCTTTATTTATTGAAAAAGTTTGTCACAGCCTTTTTGAATCTAACTGTAGTAAAAAATTTTGAATGATATTTTTGAAATAAATGACCATTTTTTTCTCAAAAAATGAGATAATTACAAAATATAAATATTGAAATATTTATTCTGTTATCAATTAATGAATTATAAAAAACATGTAGCATAATATTATTTATTTTATCTATAATCTAATAAATTAGAATTATTTTAATTTTCACCTCAAGTACTCTGATTTTGAATTTTCAATTTTCATGAAATGTCAATACAATTGATTAAAATGTGTTAATTCCTTCATAATTTTCTGTTTTTAAGGTGTTGATAAAAGATTCTCTTAAATCACTATCAAGTGCAATATTTTCGAGGACCGATGATAAATTTTGTAAGACATTATCATCTTTTTCTCCATTCCAAGGTTTAATTTTTATAAGATTTTTTGGATTTTTCATTGCTGATCCGGCAAAATCATCAATTAATAGAATCTTTTGAATTGGACATTTAATTAAACTTAAATCTTTGACAAAGTATCCGCAAATATTTGAGCAAGAATCTCTAAAAAAACGACTACTATTTTTAACATTTGGTAAAATTTGGTTAATAATTTGGTTTGCATAATCTTTTGTTGATGCTGTAAAAATATATATATCATACAATTTTTCTAATTTTTCCAGGAAATGTTGCAAGTGAGGCCTCATTTGAACATAATATTTCCTTTTTTTAAGTTTAATTATAAAATAATTGTCTGTTTCCATATTATTTGTAGGTAGAGAAGTTACATGAACCAAGGTGTCTTCGAGATCAACAACAATGGCAGGTTTTGTGTTAATTGTATATGGTAAATCGTTCATTTTTTTGGTATTGTTTAACCACATTTTATTAAAGCAAAATTTTGAGAGATGTTCAATAAAAAAAACTTTTTGAGTGTATAATAATCAAATATGTAAATATATATGTATATAGTTTTTTTAAATAAAATGAATCTTTTATAAATAATATATAAAACATCAAAAAACCGATCATAAAAGTTTTTGAAGAAAATGACAAAAAATTTTTTGAAAAATCTTTGAAATTGATAATTCAATGAGATGTTTTATACTATATTATTCAAAAAATAATATTTTCAATACTGTGAATAATACTTCGAAATTATATTTTTCTTTATTTTTAAAAGATCATCAAAATAAAATAAACAATAAATTGTGCATAATTAAGTATTTATCATTATTTATATTAATTTTTAAAAAAATTATTTAAAAATATTCATATAATATAAATTAAATCAGATTTTATTTAACCCTTCGGCGGTTTTGTAAACTACGGCGACATCACCTATTTTTAAATAGTTTATACCGAATTTTGGAATTACGGCGCATGGGGTTGTAATTACGGCATATAAAAAACGGTAACTTTTTTCAAATAATAAATGGTCATGTTAAAACTTTTTGAATAATTGCTTTGAATAATTGCTTTGAATACTTTATATTATATATCAAAAATTCATTTTAAGGACGACCTTTCACCGTTTATAATTTATTATATTACGATTAATTTTTGTATTCATTTTCATCGTAAATCATTGAAAATTAAAAAAATTAATAACTCAAGTTAGAAGGGGAAAAATAAACTTGTTTTTGTGTTAATACAAATCAAATAGAATAAATTATTGATATCCGGTTCGAAAAGTAAAATTAATACTTATTATTTATCAAATTTAATCATTTTTTTATTTTATCTACTAAAATTTCATCTTTTTCTTTAATATATTATGAGTTTGGAACCGGATTATTTTAAATATTCATGTTATTTAATAAATGGTGCATAGAAAACAAAATTGTTTTTCTTTGAAATTGAGTTATTACATTTTGAAATTCTTAGTAAAAATATAAACGTATTTTAGTTTAATTCACTTTTATTTTTTGAAATATCTCTTTTTCAAAGCTGAATAATTATTTAATTATTTTTTATATGCATTATATTCCAATTATTTATTTGTTAATATGAGTTTTACAATAAAATTAAGAAAGATTGATGAAAAATTAAATGTAACCACGACGATCATTTTTCATAGAAAGGTCGTCCTTAATAAACTAAACCAATTTATTACAGAAATTAATCTCACTTGCATATGGTTGTCCTTGCAGTTATATAAGTTGATTTTATTCAACATCAGCATAACATTATTTACTCAACAAGAAACTTGCGATGCCGTTTATAAACTATGATTTTTTAAAAAATACAAATTCAATTACGATTAAGAATTCAAAAATTTTATCTACTCATTTAATTTTTGAATTGTCATTGAAAAAAAAAAAAAATATGTAATATATAATTAAATATTTAATATATATGAAAAATTAATTTTTTTATACTTACATTTTACATATTAAAAAACGAAAAGCTAGTTGTCAAAAGATAACAACAGTAGATGTATTAGACTGTGCTTCGGATACTACGTATCCTCCGCCCAGTCTAACGCGTGAATCAGCCATTTCCGCCATCGCTGACCCCTTATGATAGTCCAAAACTATAGCTCCAACGATCACTTGTAAACGACCACCCTATCGATATTCATTTAACTTTTTTATCTTCATTCCAAATGAGTGAGTACTTCATGTACTATGACGATTTCGGGTTTAAACCAGAGAGTTATCATTTCATTACTCCAGATAGGTATCCAAATGATATTAAACGAATATGGTCTACATGTAATGGAACACATATGTTCCGTAAACGTGTCTACTTCTTCAGTCCAAGTCATAAGACCCATCGAATGGTCACTTGCGTAGGATCATATGCGCAGTAGGTCTATTATTTTTGGTTTGTACCGTTAAGAGTCGATCATTAACGAACAACATCACTAACGAACTTATCATAAATGTATATCACTAACGAAGTTATCATAAACGATCCAGCTATTCTAAACCAATTTTAATTTAACTTTTTTATTCCTTCTACTGCATTAAACTAGCACAAGATCATCTACGCATGTAACTTTTTTACTTTAAACGAAACATGAACAGCGAAGAAGAAGCCAGATTATTCGAACTCGACTTCCACACACGTAAAGAGATTACTATAAACGATATTAGTTCGTATTCGATAACGATTCCGTTAAAGCATGTACAGCGCAAGAACGTTAAACCAGAAACGATGTTGTATAATCTCACAAAAACGATTAACTGGAACAATATATCCGATATAGATTTCACAGAGAGATCTACTAACAACCATAAGCTTAATCCATTAAGTGATAGATTCTGCGACAACGTTATCTTCTATTACATGGTTCCAATATATCCGCATAACAAGAACAAGAACGATTATCTATCGAAGTACCTCGCAGAACACACATCTAAGATTAAACGAATATTACAGTCCCATGATATTAACGTTAACAAACGATATATTAAACCAACGTATAGTAGCAAAGAAGGTGAATACTATAAACAGTACATTAAAGTTGCATTACCAGCGATTCCAGTTAACGATGTATTCGCTTTAATTACTAGCGAAGAAGCTATTAAATCCTTTAACAATGAAGGTATCTACATTAACGATATCGACTTTACACAAGACTTCGCTGGTGTTATTAACAAAGAAGAGGTGATCCAGTATCTGATAGACAATAACGACTATGTTATGGAAGGTTCCAATAATGATGGAGACTACGTAATTATGGACAACGACAAACTAGTTGGTAAGAACTGTCTAACCTTCATCCATAACACAGAACACGGTAAAGTTAGATATAAGTTCTATAACAAGTTCGTCCAATCTATTGAGAGTCCATCCGTTAGAGGTAAGATCGGATCACATATAGCGGATTGGTTATACAATCCAGATGAACAGTTACGAAACAGCATTAACGATAGTTTGGATACAGGTTTGTTACGATTGGAGATAACGTTCTATATAAACAACAATGCTGTTAGTGAAGAGTATATCCACAACCATCTTAACTATCTCACCGAACTACTTCCACAAGAGTTAATCTATCACAATCCCATCAACAACCAATGGAAGTCTGTGTTAAACAAACTATCATATAACTTACTCGTCGTCGATTTAGATAACAAAATAGCACTGTTCTCATACTTCGTTAACGACATTACCGGCAAGGTAAATGGATTCTACATGTACAACATCACCGATAATTACGTAAACAATGTACTTAAACTGTTTAGTTTTAATCTTCCAATACTAATAGTTACATGTAAGCGTGATGGGGAAGAGTTAATAATAAGAGAACGCTGTTATGAGAAGGTTCTCGTACCGAATATCACTAAACGATTCGAATTAGATGAGCTTGTAACATACTTAACGAATGGTAATAAACGATTCGCTCCAATATACAAGTTAGATCTGGTTAACGCACCCAACTTAGAAGATAATTCGATAACGAAATTTAGAGTTATTAACACCAAGAACATATCGACACTTAAAACCGATAACGTACCAATTAAGTTTATCGACTCCACAGTCTATTTTATTCTCACCGAAATGAGAAACACTATAGAACAACAATATTTGAAAGAGTTAGAAGATGAGAAGATGTTTATGAAGAAACACGATGATACGATTAAGTCTGTTAAAGCTGATAACGATAAAGTAGATTCCGTAGTGAAAACCATTAACGATAGTTATGATAAGTTACAAGAAGAGATACAAGCGTCTAAACAGTTGCGTATGCATCTACGTAATTACTTAGTAACCGAGTTAATGAAACCGAAAACATATCACAAGAGATTGTTGGATATGGAAGATAACGTTAAGATGTACGTGTATGGGTTTAGAGATATATCTACCAAGTGTCGGACACGATATCTACTAGCAGTTAGTCCAGATAATAGATTAACAACATCGACTCCATTATTGTTATACCCAGCAGATCGAGAACTGAAAGACTTCATCTATAATCGCGGAGGTGTAGATCGATCTTCTTCACTATATGGCGAATGGTATATGATAGATGAGACCAATAAGATCTGTGGTAGAGATACTGGATTATGGTGTTTCATTATCGAAAAGCATGGAACAGCATACAAAAAGACAAAGAATCTACAACCAGTAATGGATGTCGTAGATGTATTCGATTACTATCGAAAAGAAGATGAAGGTGACGATAAAGTCTATGACAACTCTACTTTAGATGCAGAATATAGTCGATCGATGGCGAAAGAATATCATTATGACGAGTTCTTTAAACACAAGTACATTAACAGTAATAAACTCCAGAAGATCGATGAGATAGTTAAAGAAGGTGATGTAGTCGAAGTACTAGATTGTTATGGATGGAAATGTACGCACTTACTTAAATGTCGAATTAACGATAATATCGTCGAATGCAAGTCCAACAAGTGGATGGATGATATATTGAAAGATCGAGAGAGTGTGTTTAAAGTTGTTACCGGTATCGAAAAGAGACATCCAGTTGCTAAACGAAAACTAGTATCGTTCGTGTTATAAATGTAATGAAGTTCGAGACCAGACCTCGACGTAAAGACTAAGACATGATGAGACCAAAAAGATGATTTTTTTGGCAAAAACCAACTACAGTAGATGCGTCATGCATTCGATATAAGAGATGAACATACTAACCCGGGATCGTACATCCAATCCTTATAAAGAGAAACAATATGCATCTACTATAGTTGGGGAACGTTCATTACGAGGATTACATTTGTCGACAAATGCTTCTGTGTTATCTATACCACAAGTAATAGTTTACCACAAGGTGTTTAGTTCGCTAGGGTTCTATCACAAATATGATACAAATTTACACAGAAAATCGGTATGGTAGCGAATCGAACTTGCACCTGCAACCGAAGTCCGGAGATGCACTTCATGATCCAACAACTATACCAACACAGCTAGCTAATTATAGTATCGAAATTAACATTTATGCGTTATCTGTGTAAGTTTAATTCCATCGAAATGAGTAAGACCAAGAATCCATCATTTGCAAAGCAAACTCCATACAATGGACAACCAACTCTCGAAGAGTTATACACTACCGATGACTTATCAGTACTTAAACGAGCTATCACCGAGTTAACAACCAAACAAGATTATAAGACCCTCAACACCCTGTTTCGTCGTAATCCAAATGCTAGTAAGTTCGACAGTAGAACACTTAATGAAGATATACCACAATCGACAAAACGATTCACCAAACGTAATGGCAAACTCTGTAATGTATCACGAACAGTTCCACGACAGAGTACTACCAAACCAGAAGAGAGTGACTCATACACATACAAGTCCAGATACTACGATCCACACACCAAATCGTTTAAGTATATAGATAAACCTATCGAACCATATGCTAGTGCTTCACGAATTCGTGCTAGATACTAAATCGACACAGAACACAGATCGCGCACATACATACATTATATTTTTGGGATAATAGTCTACAACATCGAAACAGGATTCTCCAGTATTGGATTCGCATACGAAACTCGTTAAAAGTGGTTAAAGATGGTATTGGATAATATTTTCGTAAATGGATTCGTTAATATTAAGATCGTTAATGGTATTGGATAATGTTTTCGTAAATGGATTCGTTAATATTAAGATCGTTAATGGTATTGGATAATGTTTTCGTAAATGGATTCGTTAATATTAAGATCGTTAATGATATTTACTAGTTTCGATGTTGTAGACTATTATCCCAAAAATATAATGTATGTATGTGCGCGATCTGTGTTCTGTGTCGATTTAGTATCTAGCACGAATTCGTGAAGCACTAGCATATGGTTCGATAGGTTTATCTATATACTTAAACGATTTGGTGTGTGGATCGTAGTATCTGGACTTGTATGTGTATGAGTCACTCTCTTCTGGTTTGGTAGTACTCTGTCGTGGAACTGTTCGTGATACATTACAGAGTTTGCCATTACGTTTGGTGAATCGTTTTGTCGATTGTGGTATATCTTCATTAAGTGTTCTACTGTCGAACTTACTAGCATTTGGATTACGACGAAACAGGGTGTTGAGGGTCTTATAATCTTGTTTGGTTGTTAACTCGGTGATAGCTCGTTTAAGTACTGATAAGTCATCGGTAGTGTATAACTCTTCGAGAGTTGGTTGTCCATTGTATGGAGTTTGCTTTGCAAATGATGGATTCTTGGTCTTACTCATTTCGATGGAATTAAACTTACACAGATAACGCATAAATGTTAATTTCGATACTATAATTAGCTAGCTGTGTTGGTATAGTTGTTGGATCATGAAGTGCATCTCCGGACTTCGGTTGCAGGTGCAAGTTCGATTCGCTACCATACCGATTTTCTGTGTAAATTTGTATCATATTTGTGATAGAACCCTAGCGAACTAAACACCTTGTGGTAAACTATTACTTGTGGTATAGATAACACAGAAGCATTTGTCGACAAATGTAATCCTCGTAATGAACGTTCCCCAACTATAGTAGATGCATATTGTTTCTCTTTATAAGGATTGGATGTACGATCCCGGGTTAGTATGTTCATCTCTTATATCGAATGCATGACGCATCTACTGTAGTTGGTTTTTGCCAAAAAAATCATCTTTTTGGTCTCATCATGTCTTAGTCTTTACGTCGAGGTCTGGTCTCGAACTTCATTACATTTATAACACGAACGATACTAGTTTTCGTTTAGCAACTGGATGTCTCTTTTCGATACCGGTAACAACTTTAAACACACTCTCTCGATCTTTCAATATATCATCCATCCACTTGTTGGACTTGCATTCGACGATATTATCGTTAATTCGACATTTAAGTAAGTGCGTACATTTCCATCCATAACAATCTAGTACTTCGACTACATCACCTTCTTTAACTATCTCATCGATCTTCTGGAGTTTATTACTGTTAATGTACTTGTGTTTAAAGAACTCGTCATAATGATATTCTTTCGCCATCGATCGACTATATTCTGCATCTAAAGTAGAGTTGTCATAGACTTTATCGTCACCTTCATCTTCTTTTCGATAGTAATCGAATACATCTACGACATCCATTACTGGTTGTAGATTCTTTGTCTTTTTGTATGCTGTTCCATGCTTTTCGATAATGAAACACCATAATCCAGTATCTCTACCACAGATCTTATTGGTCTCATCTATCATATACCATTCGCCATATAGTGAAGAAGATCGATCTACACCTCCGCGATTATAGATGAAGTCTTTCAGTTCTCGATCTGCTGGGTATAACAATAATGGAGTCGATGTTGTTAATCTATTATCTGGACTAACTGCTAGTAGATATCGTGTCCGACACTTGGTAGATATATCTCTAAACCCATACACGTACATCTTAACGTTATCTTCCATATCCAACAATCTCTTGTGATATGTTTTCGGTTTCATTAACTCGGTTACTAAGTAATTACGTAGATGCATACGCAACTGTTTAGACGCTTGTATCTCTTCTTGTAACTTATCATAACTATCGTTAATGGTTTTCACTACGGAATCTACTTTATCGTTATCAGCTTTAACAGACTTAATCGTATCATCGTGTTTCTTCATAAACATCTTCTCATCTTCTAACTCTTTCAAATATTGTTGTTCTATAGTGTTTCTCATTTCGGTGAGAATAAAATAGACTGTGGAGTCGATAAACTTAATTGGTACGTTATCGGTTTTAAGTGTCGATATGTTCTTGGTGTTAATAACTCTAAATTTCGTTATCGAATTATCTTCTAAGTTGGGTGCGTTAACCAGATCTAACTTGTATATTGGAGCGAATCGTTTATTACCATTCGTTAAGTATGTTACAAGCTCATCTAATTCGAATCGTTTAGTGATATTCGGTACGAGAACCTTCTCATAACAGCGTTCTCTTATTATTAACTCTTCCCCATCACGCTTACATGTAACTATTAGTATTGGAAGATTAAAACTAAACAGTTTAAGTACATTGTTTACGTAATTATCGGTGATGTTGTACATGTAGAATCCATTTACCTTGCCGGTAATGTCGTTAACGAAGTATGAGAACAGTGCTATTTTGTTATCTAAATCGACGACGAGTAAGTTATATGATAGTTTGTTTAACACAGACTTCCATTGGTTGTTGATGGGATTGTGATAGATTAACTCTTGTGGAAGTAGTTCGGTGAGATAGTTAAGATGGTTGTGGATATACTCTTCACTAACAGCATTGTTGTTTATATAGAACGTTATCTCCAATCGTAACAAACCTGTATCCAAACTATCGTTAATGCTGTTTCGTAACTGTTCATCTGGATTGTATAACCAATCCGCTATATGTGATCCGATCTTACCTCTAACGGATGGACTCTCAATAGATTGGACGAACTTGTTATAGAACTTATATCTAACTTTACCGTGTTCTGTGTTATGGATGAAGGTTAGACAGTTCTTACCAACTAGTTTGTCGTTGTCCATAATTACGTAGTCTCCATCATTATTGGAACCTTCCATAACATAGTCGTTATTGTCTATCAGATACTGGATCACCTCTTCTTTGTTAATAACACCAGCGAAGTCTTGTGTAAAGTCGATATCGTTAATGTAGATACCTTCATTGTTAAAGGATTTAATAGCTTCTTCGCTAGTAATTAAAGCGAATACATCGTTAACTGGAATCGCTGGTAATGCAACTTTAATGTACTGTTTATAGTATTCACCTTCTTTGCTACTATACGTTGGTTTAATATATCGTTTGTTAACGTTAATATCATGGGACTGTAATATTCGTTTAATCTTAGATGTGTGTTCTGCGAGGTACTTCGATAGATAATCGTTCTTGTTCTTGTTATGCGGATATATTGGAACCATGTAATAGAAGATAACGTTGTCGCAGAATCTATCACTTAATGGATTAAGCTTATGGTTGTTAGTAGATCTCTCTGTGAAATCTATATCGGATATATTGTTCCAGTTAATCGTTTTTGTGAGATTATACAACATCGTTTCTGGTTTAACGTTCTTGCGCTGTACATGCTTTAACGGAATCGTTATCGAATACGAACTAATATCGTTTATAGTAATCTCTTTACGTGTGTGGAAGTCGAGTTCGAATAATCTGGCTTCTTCTTCGCTGTTCATGTTTCGTTTAAAGTAAAAAAGTTACATGCGTAGATGATCTTGTGCTAGTTTAATGCAGTAGAAGGAATAAAAAAGTTAAATTAAAATTGGTTTAGAATAGCTGGATCGTTTATGATAACTTCGTTAGTGATATACATTTATGATAAGTTCGTTAGTGATGTTGTTCGTTAATGATCGACTCTTAACGGTACAAACCAAAAATAATAGACCTACTGCGCATATGATCCTACGCAAGTGACCATTCGATGGGTCTTATGATTGTATCAGTTTTACGATGTATATTCATTCTTCTAATACCAATTATTTTCTCACCAACATTTGAAGTTTTCCATTCGGGTGGATAATCAAAGTAAATTCTATTGAAGTGTTGAATACCGTTTTGAAAATATATGTCATCACCATTCTCGTCTTTACTTACAAGAGCATCAACGGTTGAATTATAAACCATTTCGATTGGTAATGGAATGTGTTCATCTTGTTGTACCTCACGTCGATAACTCATTTAAGTGAAACCAAAAATAAACATCACTTACTCTTCATCAGTTCGATCTTGGTCATATTCGATGTACGATCTATCAATCGATCATTAACACATAAAGAGTATCGTTTGTTCATATCATCTACTAAACAATACACATGTGAATTCCATCTAACTTGATAATTCAATGGTCCATAACCCGGTGTATATACCTTTCGTTGACTTGGACTGAAGAAGTAGACACGTTTACGGAACATATGTGTTCCATTACATGTAGACCATATTCGTTTAATATCATTTGGATACCTATCTGGAGTAATGAAATGATAACTCTCTGGTTTAAACCCGAAATCGTCATAGTACATGAAGTACTCACTCATTTGGAATGAAGATAAAAAAGTTAAATGAATATCGATAGGGTGGTCGTTTACAAGTGATCGTTGGAGCTATAGTTTTGGACTATCATAAGGGGTCAGCGATGGCGGAAATGGCTGATTCACGCGTTAGACTGGGCGGAGGATACGTAGTATCCGAAGCACAGTCTAATACATCTACTCAACTTGTCTATTGGCAGAAAATAATTATTTAATAAGTGAAAATGATAGAAAAGTATTTTATATTTAAAAGATATTATTATTTTAATAGATTAATTTGGTTCTTAATTATATATATATATCATACTTTTCATATTTTGAAAAGTTTTTTTAAAGCGGAATGATGAAAAAAAGGCAATTTAAAAAAATGCACTTTTTTCAAATCGAGTCTATATATATAATATATAATCAATTATCCAATTTCAATCTCATAACTTTTTCAGAAGACTGAAGAGTCTCCTCCATTTATTATCAAACGTGTAATAAAAAATTACTAATAAGTAATTATATTAATTGAATTTAAAAGATTTTGAAAAAATAATATAATTTAATTTTTTCTCAAAAACGACCAAATAAAATACGGCAATGGTATAGAGCTGTTTCGGCAAAATTACGGATTTGACAAGGTTAACATTGAAATGAGATAAGCTATCACCGTCAGGGTTTCTTCTTTTAATGTTTCTAAATCTGAAATCTGATCGACCGTTTCTAGCAAAGCAATCGGCAAGCGCCCATAGACTACCTTCTTTAGAACATAAAGTATAGTTCCGTAATGAGTAAGCGAGACTTTTTGCGTATCTGTTTTCGTTTTTATCTGAATCTAATAATGCATTAATTGTTCTTTCGAGGAGCAGAAATGCCGATTGAAACTTTGTTTTTGGTTTTTCGAATTTTCCTCCTAATGATTTTAGTATTGCTTATGCTTTTTTTAAATCTTGAAATTCATCGATTGGTATATGATCAACTATTTCTTTTATAATATCGGCACGGTTAAGAATAAAATGAACAATATTGTAGTCGTATATCCATCTGGTGTCGCAATAAACTGGGCATAAAACCCCAATATCTAAATAATTTTCTCTGCATAAATTTGAGATTTCATGTAACTGTTTAACTATATTATTGAGTTCTGGATTTCTTTCTGTGCAAGTTGTATATGCTCTGTGTACTCGATGACATAAACAAGGAACATAATTGATCTTTTTAATATTAGGAATTCGTTTATGGTATAATGAGAATCTCCAATTGGGACTAAAAGCTTTTTTCTGTTCTGTGTTTCCGTCACATACTACTGTTCCTATATCGATTTTAGTGAGATTGAGTGATTGAAAACCTTTCATAATACTAGAACATAATGAACTGCTTTCCCTCCTTCAATTCGAATTGTATCGAATGGATAGGAGGCAAGATCTGTAAATGATGATTCCAAAACGAAATGTAAATTTTGATAATTAGCTGTTTTTCCTTCATCTAGAGCTAAAGAAACGTATGGTAATTCTTCGAATTTCTGTAATATTTTTCTGTGTTTTTGAAATGCTACTTTGATAAATATTTGTCTGAGTTTATCTCTTCGTAATTGTTTGAATGCTCTTTTAGCTTTTTGATAAGGATTGTTAAGATCATAAAAAGATATTCCGTATGCTATAAATTTAGTCACTAACAGATAAAAATCATCTGAACTTAATACATCTAAAGCAAGGTTTTGTTTTTCTGTGAACATCGGCATATCTTCATAAAGTGAATCTTCTGTTAAGTTAAATAAATGACCTTTCGGGCTGCTACTTGAAAAAAACTGGTCAAATGATGTGCTTGTACATGGAATTCAAGGAGAGCAAACGTGTTCCAGGGTCTGGAGCCAATTCTTATAGTGATCTTCACGAACGGGTTTCAGTTAGCACCAACAGCGAACGCCATCAGCATTTAACAATCTTTCAACGCATAGAATAGAATAATGTGTTTTGCCAAACTTGAGATTTTCATATCAGTGAATTTTTCCTCTTTCTAGATCTGGAAATGAAACAATCCTTCTAACAGGCTGGGATCTTTGGTCAGCCATCTGAACAATGAACCATAAAAAATGAAATAAAATACTGATTATAATTTAACCTTGATTTGGCCTTTTTTTGTCACTGGTTAAATCTATTGAATTTATTGGGTTAAATTACCAGCTAACCCAATGACCTAAAAAGGCCAAAATTTCAGAAGAATATGGTTAAATGATTAACCTTTTGGTTTTTGGGTAATTTTCTCAAACAAATCTATTTAAAATTATTTACCGTATATAAATAAATAAATTCTCTTTTTTAATATAAATATATCGTTCCATTTTGAATTAATTAATAAAATAATTAGAAAAATATGATATTTACTATTAATAAAAATATAAAAAAAGTTAATTTTTTATTATTTCTGAATGTTTTGAAATATTTTTACCCAAATATACTTACCTAATTGGTAGGGTTAAAAAAACATGATAACCAAATGGAACCTATGATATCACCGACAATGCCAAGCAGTTATATCACCAAATTGTTTGTCTCTATATTGATCTTTGAATTCATCTAATGGTTTCAACTTACATTTGAGGTTTGCCTAGGTGTAGAGTTTTTATGGTATGATTTCGCTATGTGATTAAAAGTTGAACATGCTACGGAACTGAGATAGTAGTGCCGGTATGAGTGATTAATTGTTGTGCATTTTTAAACATTTAACCTTCTTTTTACTTACTTGTGTCATCTTGTGGTGTGTTGGTGATTTAACTCTTCTCCATTATTGTTTTGCAAAGTTCACTATCGTGAATAACTTTTGTTCTCAAAATTAGTATAGTATATGAAACTTTTATATATGTATCAACATTAACATTTACACTAATACCAATCTTAGCGTTTACAGTTTGATAGTTGAGGTAAGGACAGCACCTGCTTCAAATAATATATCTTCATTAACTTTTTTTTAATTGTCTGTTGCATATAATTATTATTTTATATATCTTTCAATAGTTGCTTTTAATGTTTTTCCTTCTATATTAAGTAATTTTGATCGTAATTCAACTATTCATAATGATTTCATCAAATATTCCTTTGCGTTTTTTTTTTGAAATGCATCTTCCCAAAACACATAAATTCATATTATTTTCAATAGATTTATTGACTATATTATAGAATTCCTCAGTTATGTAATAACCTAAACAAAGCATATTAGAACTAAATGGAGCTTCATAAGTAGATTGCGCAGGCTGTGGGGATGGGGAAACCCATCCCCCCTGCCTACCACCGTTGCGAGTAACAACTCGCCCTGGCTACTATACTAGGTGCCATATTTTGTTACCAAGAACGCGATCAAAATAAATCATATGCTAACCATAATTACGCAACTCTAACGCAGCTCTAATGATGGCTCTAACACAGCTCTAACAATGGCTCTAACACAGCTCTGGCTCGTCTATGGGAATTCCCATAGACCACCAATAGCTCTAGGAGGGGAATTCCCCCTCTGGCTCGACTACGGGAATTCCCGCAGTCGCGTGTGACCAACAAAGCTTACGCATGATAAAAATATATTAGGCCTTATTCGCAAGCTTTGCTTGAGTATCGCATAAGCGATTCATTAGCTCTATACATTTATCATTTACTGAATCTTTTTTGTCAATAATCAGAACTAAATTTGTATTACGTTTGCTGAATTTATATCCTTTTATATTATATTCTTTATTTAAGTCTTTCGGCTTTAATTGAATGCAATATGGATTATTCTTCAATAACCTTCTCAATGCTTTTATTTGATTCATCAATATCAGCTCATGAATAACTTTCTTTATTATATCAATATCATTTATTTCATATATATTAGTATTCATTTATACATTCAAAAAAATAACAAAAATATTTACATTAAATCATTGAATATTCTACTTTTTGGGTTTGGCCTTATTTGGTGACCAGCAGAGCTGTTCAAAGCATGCGAATGGGGTTCATCATCGTATAATTGTGCGTGATGATATTTATTCTGTCTTGACATTTGCTTCTTTACTTCTTTTTTAATCATCTTTTCTTGCTCGTTCTTATTTCTATTCGACTTTATTTCATCACCTAATTGCTTGATTTGGTCAAGAATATTATTATCTGCTGGAGCTTTTGTTCTTTTAGTTACGATATATTTCCCTTCACTAGCAGTTGGAAACACTTCGTACTCAGGGTCGTCGCGGCCATTAAGCCAGTTATGAATAACTTGTAATCTCTTCTTTCCTCTCAAATATTTGCTCATTTTAACTAAAAAAAGTTTCAATTAAAATTGATATTAGCTTAATTTAGCAGAATTTAATTAAATTTGGCTAATTTTAGCAACTTTTGTGTAGCTGATTTTATTTACTTTTTACCAACTTATACATTCTTTTTCTTTTACCTTTTTCATTTATTACTTTCATTCTTAGTTCATATTCAGCAGGTATTTCTTTATCATTTTTTAGTCCAAAGTATTGATAAAGCTGCTTCTTTCCGCTAAAATCAGTATTTAATCCTTCTTCATTAATTGTTATTTTTGGCTGTTCTTTTACATAATCAATTATTACTGTTCCAATCTTACTTAGACACTTCATCCAAGAATTTGCATCCATAGATTGCCATGCATTTGCTCTCAATTGATTCAGTCGCGTTTTATATCTATTTTTAGCTATTTTATATGAAAATTTATCTTCTGGTACCTTAATCATCCTGAGATAAAGATGCGTAACTGTTGTGCTATTTCTATTTCGTCCAATAAATTGTTCTACTGATGAACATGAATCAAGTTGCGTCTGAATGAATATTGACAATATGTTTTCTTTTAATGATTGGCCTGCTTGAATGTATGATGTAGCAATAATTATATCTACATCTTCAGGATTGACAAATTTGCCTTCATCAGATATCTCAACCTCTTTCTTATCTGAGTTATATAGTGCTTTAATTAATTCGTTGTTTATGCATTCCTTTATACTCTCACATTCTTTTTTATCCTCAATTTTTATTAATATTTTATCATAATTCTGCATCTCAGTTACAACTTGATTCGATATTATTTCTCGTTGCTCTTCCATATTATTCTTTAGTTTGTGTATATAGATTGTTCTGTTGTATTTATCTTCAACGTGTGGGTTTATTTTCACATAATCTTTGAATACTGATAAGCAATTTATGTCAGATGCTGTAGCTGTAATTAATCCAACTTTATCGAATTCTCTACACGTTTCTATTAATGAAATGTTTTCTAGCAATAAATGAGCCTCGTCTATTATTAATGAATAATGTTTGTTAAAGTCAATTGAATGATGATAAAAGTGTTCAATTATACCTCCTAAACATTTCGATGCAGTTGCATATGTAGTAATAACAGTCGGAATAAATTTAGTTATAGCTGATTTAAATTCTTTGAATGCACCATCTTTCACACATACTTTAATCATATCATCAACATCATTTGGATATTTATTGTTCAATGCGACATACAGTTTACTATAGAATTCCATTGCAATATTAATTGTAGGTACAACAACAATAAATTTATTATCTGGGACTGTATTGTAAATCCATTTTCTTATTGCTGTGCTTTTTCCTGTTCCGATTGGAGATTGGCATATAAATTTCTTAATTAATTTCTCTTCAATTGCTTGTGAATCATTAATTATTCTTATCTTATTTGCTGGAATGCTATCGAATAGTTTCCAATCAATATAGCTCATTTATATAAAACAAAAAATTGTACAAGAAATTAAACAAAGAATAAGGCCTAATATATTTTTATCATGCGTAAGCTTTGTTGGTCATGCGCGTCTATTAATGCTAGAGGGTGAATTCCCCTCCTAGAGCTATTGATGGTCTATGGGAATTCTCATAGACCGAAATATTATCAATAATGGGTCTGGTAGAATTCCCGTAGACGAGCCAGAGCTGTGTTAGAGCCATTGTTAGAGCTGCGTTAGAGTTGCGTAATTATGGTTAGCATATGATTTATTTTGGTCGCGTTCTTGGTAACAAAATATGGCACCTAGTATAGTAGCCGGGGCGAGTTGTTACTCGCAACGGTGGTAGGCAGGGGGCGGGGACTTTTCCCCGCCCACAGCCTGCGCAATCTACTTCATAGATGAACTTCTTTGTTCTTGTTTTTATTTTTTAATGATTTTGCATGAATCATGCATATCTTTGACTCTGTAATAATAACGATTATCATAATTAATTAGATTGCCATCTTCAGCCAGTATGATCAACTTAGTTATCACATTGCATAATGTAAACTCTCTCCGATATCTAAATTAATATCTGCCATAGTATATAATATTCCTGCAAATTCTATAAACTGAATATTCAGTAGTTATATTAAACAGTGTTATTGATACCACGTATCATCCACCCAATATAACCAGTGAAATCAGCTCTTTTCGACATCTAGTCAAAATCATGATCACCACCAAAAGGTAAACTAACTCACTTTCGTTTTAAACTATTTTTTTTATTTTTTAATCATATTAATCATAGCGAATCAATTGAATCAATCGACACTATCATATGGTCAACCAATAACATCAATAGTGTCGATTGAACTACTCGACTCATTACGTGAGTATCTCAATGACGTGAACTACAATCCAGAGTTCGATCTCAACAACATCATCAACCACAACCTAGACGATATTAACGAATTGGATGATCTCTTAAAGTATCCAACGCAGAGTTGAATTCAAAATTGGAGTTAATCACTAACATCATTTGACTAGTATTATCCAATAAATGGATGGAACCATGTGGAGCTTTTGATTCCGAAACTCGTTAAAAGTGGTTAAAGTTAAGCTCTGCAAAGAAGCTAGAACAGCTCTTAAACTGTATTTTTGTTGAAGAACTTTGATGACAAACTACGTAAATAACTGGCCAGAGGGTGGAGTTTAACCGTGGTTAGAGGTGTATGGAGCATTCCAGCTGAGCACCTCTAACCAATTTACTTATTCCAAGAGATTCAGCATTACATAATCTAGGAAATTGATCCATTTAATCATGTAGCAACTTTTATAATACCTCCCTTTCATGTATGTAATCGTATAATATGATGTTGATTGTTATTGACTAATGAAAAGGATGTAGAGAATACTTTACAACTACTTCTAAACATTTCTGCTGAGTATAACATGATCAAAGCAGGTACAAGAGATTATCTGGCCTGCTAAAAATTTGAGTCCTATTGTTTTAAAAGAAATGCTCTAATCATGTCAAAAATATATTCCAGCAGTTTATACGGCTTTGTATATCATATCTTCAATATCTTATAAAACAACTTTTTCTTAACCATAAAAAATAATTCTCAGAAAATTTGAATTAATTGATTGTTTATAAATATAAATATAAAAATAAGTCAAAATTTTGTCAGGATCTTGGTTTCTGTACATCTGATTAAATGTATAGGTTTCTTTGATATATAACAGCATTAATACTAAGTTTCCAAGACAAAAGAAATGGATTAGATATATAAATAATAAAGTTTTGATACATAATTAATTTATCAACTATCCTCCATATGGCTTACTAATATTACAAAGAACCATACCTGGGTTTTTTTCGGGAATATATCCATGGACATTATATTTTTTACATATTTCTAATACCAATGGGCGTAAAATAGCTTTATTGCCTTCAGAATGGTTACCTCTCCCAGTAATAAAGTGAAATACACCGATTCTATTTTCTCTAGCATGACTAATTTGATCTTCAACAAGTAATCTAGCATCATCCTTAACATATCCATGAAGATCAATACGCTTTGTCATCATTCCTTGAGATTGCGATTCTTCATCATCATCATCATATTCATATTCGTATTCGTATTCTTCTTCCTCTTCATCATCATCAAAATAATTATCATTATTTGTTGATAATACCGTAATATCATCTGCGTCGCTATCATCAACGAAAATAGGATTTTTTTGGTTATCATTCAACTGATTAGAATTACTTTGTGTTGCATTGTTGCTAAAAAAGGGTAGATGAAAATTTCTGAATAGAAAAGATGATGCTGACGATTTATTCCAGCTTGATTGAACTGTATTTTGAGGTATTTCTTTCCTTGGCAATAGATAATGCTCAGATCCATTTTTGGATTTAACACGGATTACTTCGTCATCCTTTAAATCCAATGACCTCGACATAGTTGCAGACTGATTTATGCTAGGTTTAACTGAACTTTGCGATTTTTGATTAGCTATGTAATTTGACTGTTGATTAATGTCAGGCAGTTTTGATTCATGAGGCTTGTTAGTTAAAAATATTGAAGAAACTGGCTTCCTTTTTTTAATTGATGATGTTTTAGGAATAACACTTTTCTTTTTGTTATCTTCAATTGATTCTGGATTTTCAAGTAAAATTTGAAAGGCCAACTCATAATCATTATTGGCACTATCGAGTGCTTTAGAAACAGAATCAAGGCTTTTCTCAGGAAAAGAAGCTTTTAAATCATCGATTAGTTGTTTTCTAATTGATTCTTTCGAATACTTTTCTTTTAGTAATTTAACAGCTTGTGGCATCGTCATCTTTTTTAGTAAATCACGACACTCTTCGATTGGTGCTTCCTTGATTTTTGAATGAAGTTGAGATGCTAAAATATCCATTTTGTTTTCATGACTAATCTCATGATGGTTTAGCAAAAAATTTTTGACCTAAAATTTTTGGCTGGAGGCTGGGAATCGAACCTAATACCTTGCATATATGTATCACTCAAAACACCAAATTAACTTTTCCGAGATATCACTTCTGCATAAAAAAAAAAAAAAAAAAAAAAAAAAAAAAAAAAATTAAAATTCCTAAAAACAACACGAGAACAATACCAAAAATATTAAATGAAGTATGAAAAATAATCTTCAATGTTAAGAAAAAATAAGAGTTTGCAAAATTTGAATAAGAGTTTGCAATTTGCAATGGAAAAAATGTTTTAAGAGAGAAAAGTTCAATTCATGTATTTTTCATGCATGTGCTTTAGATATTAGTATAGTCAAAGGATACATGACTTCAAAAAGAAAAAACGATTAAATAACTATCAAAAAGTTTAATTCATGTAAATAAAAAAGAAACTTTTTGGAAAAAGGAGTCATCATCTTTCTCAAAAAGTTTAAATTCTATATTAAAAAGAAACTTTTTATCATAAAAAGTGGATGGGGTAATCTTCACAATCTTCTCAAAATCATAATTTGAGAGAAAAAATAAATTTCTGATAAAAATTGAAGAGTTAAATTTATTTTTCTCAATTTAAAATTTGAATGAATTTTTATCAAATTTAATTGTTTTTTATTCAAAATACATTTTTTTTTATTGTTCAATTTCAACAACCCTGCTGAGTTAAGTACTTTACTTGAATGCTCCATTAGAAATTACTTTACTTGAATGCTCCAACTCATAGATTCTCATTTTATGATATCAATAAGTACTTAACGCTAAATCTACAAGATTATCTTTTTTTTTTTTTGAAAGTTAAAATATCTCGTTCGATTACAAGAAACTGGAACAAAATCACGTTACTAAGCAACTGGTAGAGTAGTTCACTATGCTTATCGTATTTTCAAATAAGAGTTCGAGATTCTGAGTTCTTATTTCCAAACAATTGCATCATAATTATAAGTAAACAAATTCTAGCAAAACTATATATGTTTTAATATCTTTCTAATGTCTTATAAATGCATTTTAAGGAAGTTTTTTCATATTTTTTTAAACTATTATCTTATAAAAGCTATGTTCTAGGAGAATAATATATTTTAAAGTAAGAGTGAGAATTAAAATGACTTATTTATTACTTTCAATTTTTGAATAGGCGATGACTCCTTTTTCATCTCGATGACTACTTTTTCACAGTACAATATTAATTTGTATAAAAGTTTTCGATCATACTCTTCAAAATCAGAAACTATACCATTTATCGATAAATTTTAATCAATCAACTCTTATTAATATAATTTGAAAACACAAGCAAACACAAACAATCAATTTTTACATCATTTTATTTAGTTGATTCATCTTAAAAAACTATACCTTTAAATAAACAAGAGTAAAGATTAGCCAATGCTAATTAAAAAGTGAATCACACAACTTTAATAAACTAAAATATAAACCATTAACATAATTTATATGTAAATAATAATAATGAAAGAAAGTGTTTAGATAATTTCCAAACAAAGAAGTCCGTAATTTTTCCATTTTTTCCCTGATATTAGTGTAATGATAATTCAGGAAGGAGTTTTGTTGATGGAGAAAATGATTTTGATGGGATAACAGTGTTTAATGTCTCTTCATTTGGTGCAAAGAACAAATCGTCATCTTTAAGATTAAACTTGTTGCAAACTTTTCTAAATGCAATATGGTTGTTTTCAATTCTCATCCTAAAAAGATCAGAAATTCTTGCTGATTCATCAGCTGTCCTTGGATCAGTTGTATCGCGGAGCTGCTCGAAAATAGAATCTGGGTCTCTATATTTTTCAGCCCAATTCTTTTCAAACCTCTCTTTAATTTTACTGATTGTGAACCTTTTGGTTTCATTATATTTAATTCTTTGAAATGATGTAGTATGGGTTAATTTTGGGATATCATTTTTAGGTGGAAGTGCAATAATGGTGCTACCATCCTTAATGCCATTAAATTTGAAGGATAAGGCCGGTAAGAGAACACGACCATTTGAAACAAATCGCATATTACGAATTCCAATGACATTTTCTATTTCATATATTGGATCAAGTGAGTTTATTGTCAGTAGCTGTCCGTTAACAAACACATTCACTTGCTCTGGGGTTTTAGCTTCGTTTGCTATTTCCAGATCTTGCAAATGTGTTTGTTGATTGTTAAACTCCATGAAAAATGAAATAAATTAATTGAAGAAAAAATCTATTATTATAACATTGAAAAGTTGAATAATAATCTTAAACGCAACAGAAATATTGAGATATGTGTTAACTTATTCAGATGATTTTTCAATATAATTTTTAACTTCATTTTAAAAACAAAAACTATTTAGTTAACTATAATTAGATTGAAAAAATTTATTATATATATCAAAACAAGTATCAATATATATAATGTATTATTTTATGATATAATTTTTAATATTTTAAGAAAAGATATTAAGTTATTTATAATTTTATCATTCCTTTTAAAATTGAGAATAGTTTAAAATTCAAAAGAGCAAAATCTTGGTCGAAGTTTTTTCTAATAAAAATTTGAATGTTTTTCATAATAATGATTTATAAATATTTTATTTAAATCAATTTTTATATATTTTTATCTCATAAGAAAAAACTTAAATGATGATATTAATGGCAAGAAATTTTAGATTTTTAGTTCTAATTTAAGAAAAAAATGCAAAATACCTGAACAATTTACTTTTAATTGTTAAAAATTAAATTCTAATACAAACAATAAAACAAATGATATTATCAAAAAGTTTGTCTTAACTTATTTTTATCAACTCAGATTTTCAGTTTTTTCAAAAACTATACTGCTAGCTTTTTAAAATATATTTAAGTTAAAAATATATATTATTTTATATTTCCGTTTTATCATTAGGGAAAAATTACATTTTAAATAATAATTATTCAAGATAATTATAATCATTTTTATATCGGCACTTTTTGAATGACTATTCAAAAAGTGACTTATTGATTTCATATAAAAAGGTTTTTCGGATGTGTATTGAAACGGCAAAAATATAAAATTTCTTTATTTTTTAAATATATATTGTATTTAATTTATTATTAAAAAATGAATTAGACATCATAATATCTTTGAAGAAGGTGATTTTTTTGGCCATTGCAGAGTAGCTAAACTAAAAAGTATGAGGGATCCTTCTGAAAAAGTGAACTTTAAAATACATTTATCTTTATTAATTTTATATATTTGTTAAAATTAATATTTAAATATTATAGATAATTTTATATATTGATAAAATTAAAAATATAAATTTACATTTCTTCAAAAAGTAACAAAATCATTACTCCAAACAAAATGGTTCTCCGCATCATTTTTTGAATGGTTCAACATGAGAAAATCATATATTTGCACATATTACATTAAAAACAAAAACTAATTTTTCGGATTTTCTAAAATTCGAACTCTTTATCTAAAAAAACCATCAATAATATTACAGTAAGCAAATCGAGTTTTGAAGAAAAAATTTGCAAAATATCTCTATAAATAGAATGAATTAATCAGCAAAATTAAAACATTTGATATTAGAATATCATATTATTGATATATAAAATATAAAATTCTTGTTTATTCATTTTGTTTGTCATTAATAATATTATATTTTGGCTTACTAAAGTATCTGCTATAAAATGAGTAGTCTCAAAAAGTTCGTCCTTCAGAAAAAGTTCATGATTATTTTTTGAGAGAGCATAGAATTGAGGTCGACTTTTTAAAAGCATAAATGGTCGTATAAGAATTTAGTAAACCATTCAAAAAGTAAAAAACGATAGCAGTTTTATTAGTAATATTTTGGAATCTTTTTCTTCATGAACCTGATTTTAAAGATTTTAAAATCTCTCGCTTTTAATAAGTAATGATTGGTATGAGTCATATATTACTGCTTTCTGACTGTAATTTGGTACATCTAATTATATTTCAATTTCCAATTATTATTTATTAATAATCCAGATTAAAAACTACATAATATATTACGGCATATATATTGGGACATTATCTCGGGGGAGTAGTCGCATATCTTGGCTACTAAATATAAAACATTAAAATAATAAGCAAATGCTGAACAATATAGTGTCGGCCATGAAATTCATTGTTTGATAATTGCAAATCGCATTTCTATTTGTTAAAACATTACCAATTTTAAATTTATTCTTCAATTTACATATTTATCTATTTATAAGAAAAAATCATGTGTTCATAATGATTATATAAATTAAGTTTAAATTTCATGATTGTTTTATGAAAATTCCTTGAATATAAAAAAGTTATGAAATTCAAAAAGTTGAAAAATTCTTTTCACAAAAAAAAAAAAAAAAATAAAAAATACAGGAATATAAAATTCCCGGAAAATAAAATCCGGAACATACAGTTACCAAAAATTAAGAAAGTTTGTTTTTCTAGAAAAAAAAAAAAAAAGAAAAGAAAAAGAAAAAAGAAAAAAGTTATGAAATTCAAAAAGTTGAAAAATTCTTTTCACAAAAAAAAATAAAAAATAAAAAATACAGGAATATAAAATTCCCGGAAAATAAAATCCGGAACATACAGTTACCAAAAATTAGGAAAGTTTGTTTTTCTAGAAAAAAAAAAAAAAAAAGAAAAGAAAAAGAAAAAAGAAAAAAGTTATGAAATTCAAAAAGTTGAAAAATTCTTTTCACAATGAAAGCAAATTAAAATTGAGAGAAAAATTACTTTTTGAATACTCTATTCTAAAAAAGCGCCATTATTTTTTTTCCCAAAAGCGTGCGTTTTCATTACTCCATTAAAGATCGAATCCTAGTTGTTCATATTCCACGTGGGCAAAAAGGGAAGTGGAGGAAGTCAATGCGTGTGGGGGAAGATCTCTTGAATAATCCATTTACAGGATTACTGTAAAACCTCAAATTTCAACAGAAGGATTCCTCATTCTGTTGAGTCAAAAATTACCGAAATACGGTGATACCTCAAATTTCAACAGAAAGATTCCTTATTCTGTTGAGTCAATAATTACCGAAATACGGTGATACCTCAAATTTCAACAGAAAGATTCCTTATTCTGTTGAGTCAATAATTACCGAAATACGGTGATACCTCAAATTTCAACAGAAAGATTCCTTATTCTGTTGAGTCAATAATTACCGAAATACGGTGATACCTCAAATTTCAACAGAAAGATTCCTTATTCTGTTGAGTCAATAATTACCGAAATACGGTGATACCTCAAATTTCAACAGAAAGATTCCTTATTCTGTTGAGTCAATAATTACCGAAATACGGCGATACCTCAAATTTCAACAGAAAGATTCCTCATTCTGTTGAGTCAATAATTACCGAAATACGGTGATACCTCAAATTTCAACAGAAAGATTCCTCATTCTGTTGAGTCAATAATTACCGAAATACGGCGATACCTCAAATTTCAACAGAAAGATTCCTCATTCTGTTGAGTCAATAATTACCGAAATACGGTGATACCTCAAATTTCAACAGAAAGATTCCTTATTCTGTTGAGTCAATAATTACCGAAATACGGCGATACCTCAAATTTCAACAGAAAGATTCCTCATTCTGTTGAGTCAATAATTACCGAAATACGGTGATACCTCAAATTTCAACAGAAAGATTCCTTATTCTGTTGAGTCAATAATTACCGAAATACGGTGATACCTCAAATTTCAACAGAAAGATTCCTTATTCTGTTGAGTCAATAATTACCGAAATACGGTGATACCTCAAATTTCAACAGAAAGATTCCTTATTCTGTTGAGTCAATAATTACCGAAATACGGTGATACCTCAAATTTCAACAGAAAGATTCCTCATTCTGTTGAGTCAATAATTACCGAAATACGGTGATACCTCAAATTTCAACAGAAAGATTCCTTATTCTGTTGAGTCAATAATTACCGAAATACGGCGATACCTCAAATTTCAACAGAAAGATTCCTTATTCTGTTGAGTCAATAATTACCGAAATACGGTGATACCTCAAATTTCAACAGAAAGATTCCTTATTCTGTTGAGTCAATAATTACCGAAATACGGCGATACCTCAAATTTCAACAGAAAGATTCCTTATTCTGTTGAGTCAATAATTACCGAAATACGGTGATACCTCAAATTTCAACAGAAAGATTCCTTATTCTGTTGAGTCAATAATTACCGAAATGCTGTATTTTCTTATATTGTAGCAATCATGCCACTAATTTAACTGATTAATAAATATATATTTAATTAATGATTTTCTTTCTTTTCTTTGAAATTCTTCTTTTTCTAACTTCATCTTGCTTTTTTCCCTACTTCAACATTTGTCTTTCTTTTCTAAATTCATCATCTTTCTCTTCTTTTAATTTCCTATTTATCATCTTTATCTTTTCTCTTTATCTTCGTTAACATTATTTTTATTAAGTCATTATCTTTTTATAATTCAGCATTTATCTTTCTTTTACTAAAGCCATCATCTTTCTTTTATTCAGTAAAATTATATTGTAAAGATAAATAATTATTAAGCAAAGCCAAACATAAAATAATTATTTAATAAGAAGAAGATGAAAAAATAAGAAGTTGAAGCTAAGAGATATAGAAATTGAAAAAGAGATATATAAATGCTAAAGAAAGATAAAGAGAAAAGATAAAGATGATAAAGAGAAAAGATAAAGATGATAAAGAGAAAAGATAAAGATGATAAATAGGAAATTAAAAGAAGAGAAAGATGATGAATTTAGAAAAGAAAGACAAATGTTGAAGTAGGGAAAAAAGCAAGATGAAGTTAGAAAAAGAAGAATTTCAAAGAAAAGAAAGAAAATCATTAATTAAATATATATTTATTAATCAGTTAAATTAGTGGCATGATTGCTACAATATAAGAAAATACAGCATTTCGGTAATTATTGACTCAACAGAATAAGGAATCTTTCTGTTGAAATTTGAGGTATCGCCGTATTTCGGTAATTATTGACTCAACAGAATAAGGAATCTTTCTGTTGAAATTTGAGGTATCGCCGTATTTCGGTAATTATTGACTCAACAGAATAAGGAATCTTTCTGTTGAAATTTGAGGTATCATCGTATTTCGGTAATTTTTGACTCAACAGAATAAGGAATCCTTCTGTTGAAATTTGAGGTTTTACAGTAATCCTGTAAATGGATTATTCAAGAGATCTTCCCCCACACGCATTGACTTCCTCCACTTCCCTTTTTGCCCACGTGGAATATGAACAACTAGGATTCGATCTTTAATGGAGTAATGAAAACGCACGCTTTTGGGAAAAAAAATAATGGCGCTTTTTTAGAATAGAGTATTCAAAAAGTAATTTTTCTCTCAATTTTTAATTGAATAAAAATTTTTAATTTTAATAAAAAAAATTTTGAAGTGAAAAATTGGAAGAACAAAAATCGAAAATACATCACTGGGAAAAATATTGAAGGAAAAACAAAATAGTGTAAAAGGTTATAAAATTCAAAAAGTTGAAAAATTTTTTATTA
The DNA here is from genome assembly GCA_039105265.1 of Tritrichomonas musculus. Classification (NCBI taxonomy): domain Eukaryota; phylum Parabasalia; order Tritrichomonadida; family Tritrichomonadidae; genus Tritrichomonas; species Tritrichomonas musculus. Next base: position 600,271 of record JAPFFF010000038.1, on the reverse strand, counting down.
ATAAAGAAAAATTTTTGAATTTATATTAAATATTACTAAAAAAAAATAATTGATATATCTATATAATGATAATTATTTAAATTCAATTGTTTATTTATTAAACATTCATGCTTTGATCAATTGGTTCAATCGAAAAATTTCGTTGATTGCATTGAATTATCGGCATCCTTCCAACAGCTTATTTTAAATTGGGGAAATGTATATATCAATTCATTTTCATCTCTTTGAAAAAAGAATTTTCTATAATTGAAATCAACAATTTTAATAGATAAGTTCTCTTCTTTTAATTTTGGATAGAAATACTCAATTTCCCAAAGAGTTTCATATTTTAATTTATGTGCTTTTTTAATGACATCTGAAGTTATATCTTGGAACCAAAAATCATTATCATCTTTTTTTATTTTACTTTTTTCTTTGATTTTGTTATTGTTATTGCTGTTATTGCTATTGTTATTTCTTTTACTAAAATCTATTGTTTCTTCTTTTTTTTCAATTATCAATTTTTGAAAATTATAATCAATTTCAAATTGAATGCCTGAATTTGGTTTTATTTGAAAGCACATTAATACAGATTTTATTAAATCCTCAATGTTTGAATGATCGTCGGGTTTTATTTTGTATTTTTCCATGATTTCTTTTTTAAGATCGATTATTTTGTTCTCAATTTTTTGATGTGGTGTTTCTTCGTCTTTCACAAGAATGGTTAAGATTATTTCTTTCATAACTTTTTTATCTATATCAATTTTTTCTATGTACTTGGCACAATTTTGAAAGATTTTGTGTTCGCAATCGACTTTGGTTCCATATAATGAAGAAAGAAATTCATCTTTTTTGCACTTACACTCAGTATTGCAAAAATAACTGAGGTCACAATAAGTATTTTGTAATTTTGAAATTATGTTCTCTCTCATTTTTTTGCATTTGGCGTGAAGAGATTTGCCATGGTTCAGGGAAATATTGTTTGCGTGACCAATTACTTTTTTGAGCAAATTTGATACTCTAGAACAAAAATTTTCATTATTCGAATTCACTTTGTTAGCTCCTGTATGAAAGCCCTCTGAATGATTGGAGCACGTTGAAACACCAAATTCTGAACGAGTCCAAAGTGCCCAATGGCTGTAATGCCATTTACTATCTTTTTTAGTTTGGTCTATTGATAGCATTTTTTGAAGCTTTTTGTATTTTTTGATAAAGTTTTCATCCATTTTATCTACGTATTTAGTTTTCTTTTCATTGTAATAAGCTTTTGACTGCTGGATAATGTCTAATCTTATATCATCATACTCTTCAAAAGAATAGCACTTTAATAGCCTTGCAACAAAGAAATATAGTGCTGAATTTGCCCCAAAATATTCATAAATATGGCGATGGCAAAAAAAGTGTTCTTTGCAATTTTTTTTTGCAAAACAGCATAACGAAGGATGCATGTCTGACAACAAAGTTTTGGATTTCCATATTTCATTTTTTATTTTAAATTCGGAACTAGCATCAACAAATATTTGATACAGAATTTCTGCTTCAGACGGGCAAATTGACATTCCCATTGGGTACGATTCATTCATATGAATTCCATTACATATAGAAAAGCAATAAGGCTTTAAAGATTTAAAGCAAGCATCCATCTCTAAGAAATAGCAATTATCGATAATGCTTCTTGCCCATGGAAAAAGAACAACGAATGAATGAATTGAATATTCTTCATTATTATTTATCTGAGAACTGATAAATACATTCTGATATTCTTTCCATTTTGGATCAATTTTGAAAGAATATCCTGAGTTCAATTTTTTCTGTAAATTAATCTTAACAACGCCAGGGAATGACATGATCATTTCTATGAAATCGTCTGTTTGTCCAATTCTTTTTTTCTTGTTTTTTATGGGATCACTTTGAAAGTTTATAAATATTGAGCGTAGGCTACTTGGACAATGGCGTTTCTCGTTTGCAAAATATATTGCAATGTTGTAGAATAAAGAATCTTTCCTGATTTGGCCATAATAATTGCATATTTGAAAATGGTCCCATTTGCTTTTTACAAATGTAATATGCTTATTTCCTTCGATATCTGTATAGTCAAATCTGCTCATTAGATTTTTAACATAAACCTGAATGTCTCTAAAATTTTCAGTAATTTTTATTTTGAACGCGAACTCATCTTCAGGAGGAGTATTTTCAAATTTGGATTTTCTGTAAACTTCAACTTTAGCATCTCTTGAATGAGAAATTGTTTTGACTGGTTCTTTTACATAAAAATAATAAAGTCCATTTTCATTTAGTGCGAGGGCAAAATCAATAAAAGAAAAAGCGTCAAATTTTTCATAATCGATCGGAACAATTTCAATGTTACTTCTAGCTTTATAATATGTGCAGAATGTATTTAACATATTTTCTGTTTTGGATTTGTAATAAAGTAAAACCGAACCTGGCGGGTACTTTAGAGTAGGATTTTCGAGTAATTCAGTTGAATCATTTATTATGTCTTGGAGATCTAATAATTCCATTTTTCAGCTTTTTGAATTTTATAACTTTTTTCTGTTATTTTTTTTTTTTTTTTTTTTTTTAGAAAAAAAACTTTCTTAATTTTTGGTAACTGTATGTTCCGGATTTTATTTTCCGGGAATTTTATATTCCTGTATTTTTTATTTTTATTTTTTTTTTTTTTGTGAAAAGAATTTTTCAACTTTTTGAATTTCATAACTTTTTTCTTTTTTTTTTTTTTTTTTTTTCTAGAAAAAAAAAAGGGACTATATCAAAATTTCCACTTTTTCTCTGGCCAGTATCAAAATTTTCAATTAAAAAAAAATAAGTATCATTTTTTAATAGAAAAAAAAATTCTAGTATCATATTTTAATAGAAAAACATTTCATGAGTATCATTTTTTTTTATCAATTTTTTTATCTTTTGCAACAAGTACACAGGAAAAATCTAAAAAAAATATATCTCGAATCAGCTACAGGAGAACGTTCAAATGATAGTATTTTTATGCAAAAGTAAACAACTCGCTCGACATATTAAAATTTAATTCACCAAGAATCATTCGAAAAAAAGTATTTAACGCTGGTTTATTGTAGAAAAACAAGTTTAACTTAATTTTTCTCAGCAACATGAGCTAAAAACCAGTTTTTCAAATCGATGTCTAATTACGAATAATCAATTTTTTTACGGGTCTACTTATGTACCAAGTTTTACTGCTTCAATTAATATTCTTTATCATTTTTTACATATATTCATGACTACAAATACTATGTAATTCGCTTTCTATTTTTGAAAATTCTCACGAATATTCAAAAAATTATTCAAAAAACAGAGACAAAAATATGTTATATCTACACTATATATAGTATAACTTTAAAATATAGTAGTATTGTTTCTTTATTTTCTTTTTTATGTCTAAAAACTTAATAATTTTGCAAAATTGTAAACGAATAATAAACGTTCTTCTTTTTCATTTATTTTTCTTTTCATCAAATTATAAATTTTTTGAGCTTTTTTCTAATGAAAAATTTAACATTTTAAAAATATTTAGAAATAAATTATTGTAATTTAATGAAAATGATTAAATATTATAATCTAATGAAAATTATCCAATTAATATGATTGAATGAACTTGATTGTTTATAATAATTCGATATTTATAAAAAATGCAATTGTTTGAATGTGATTATTTAGAAGATTTAATTTGATTAGAAGAATGTGATTGATTAAAAAATTTATTTGAATCAATTATATTCAATTATCCCTAGGTAATCACTTTCATTCTTTCATTCGCTTTAATTCAATCACTTTTACTCATTCAATCATTTTCATTCATTCAATCATTTTCATTCATTCAATCATTTCATTCATTCAATTACTTTCATTCATTCAATCATTTCATTCATTCAATTACTTTCATTCATTCAATCACTTTCATTCATTCAATCATTTCATTCATTCAATCACTTTTACTCATTCAATCACTTTCATTCATTCAATCATTTCATTCATTCAATCATTTCATTCATTCAATCACTTTCATTCATTCAATCATTTCATTCATTCAATCATTTCATTCATTCAATCACTTTTACTCATTCAATCACTTTCATTCATTCAATCACTTTCATTCATTCAATCATTTCATTCATTCAATCACTTTCATTCATTCAATCATTTCATTCATTCAATCACTTTCATTCATTCAATCACTTTCATTCATTCAATCATTTCATTCATTCAATCACTTTTACTCATTCAATCATTTCATTCATTCAATCATTTCATTCACTCAATCACTTTCATTCATTTAATTACTTTCATTCATTCAATCATTTCATTCATTCAATCATTTCATTCATTCAATTACTTTCATTCATTCAATCATTTCATTCATTCAATCATTTCATTCATTCAATCACTTTCATTCATTCAATCACTTTCATTCATTCAATTACTTTCATTCATTCAATCATTTCATTCATTCAATCATTTCATTCATTCAATCACTTTTACTCATTCAATCATTTCATTCATTCAATCATTTCATTCATTCAATCATTTCATTCATTCAATCATTTCATTCACTCAATCACTTTCATTCATTCAATCACTTTCATTCATTCAATCACTTTCATTCATTCAATCATTTCATTCATTCAATCACTTTCATTCATTCAATCACTTTTACTCATTCAATCATTTCATTCATTCAATCATTTCATTCATTCAATCATTTCATTCATTCAATCACTTTTACTCATTCAATCATTTCATTCATTCAATCACTTTCATTCATTCAATCATTTCATTCATTCAATCATTTCATTCATTCAATCACTTTTACTCATTCAATCATTTCATTCATTCAATCACTTTTACTCATTCAATCATTTCATTCATTCAATCATTTCATTCATTCAATCACTTTTACTCATTCAATCATTTCATTCATTCAATCATTTCATTCATTCAATTACTTTCATTCATTCAATCATTTCATTCATTCAATCACTTTCATTCATTCAATCATTTCATTCATTCAATCACTTTCATTCATTCAATCACTTTTACTCATTCAATCATTTCATTCATTCAATCATTTCATTCATTCAATCACTTTTACTCATTCAATCATTTCATTCATTCAATCATTTCATTCATTCAATCATTTCATTCATTCAATCATTTTCATTCATTCAATCACTTTCATTCATTCAATCACTTTTACTCATTCAATCACTTTCATTCATTCAATCATTTCATTCATTCAATCACTTTTACTCATTCAATCACTTTCATTCATTCAATCATTTCATTCATTCAATTACTTTCATTCATTCAATCATTTCATTCATTCAATCATTTTAATTCTTTCTTTCGTTTTAATTCAATAAATCGCTTTAAGATGGTTCTCCATAACCGACATTTTTAGAATGCATTAATCTCAACGAATACTAAATCTCATAGAACCAAACTCAATACATAAAGCATACAATTATATATATATATTTTTAAAGTTCACAGACATACAAAATCTAATATTAATTTTTTGATGAATACAGCGGTTTTGGAAATAGATTAGTATTTTTTGGAAATAAAATAGCATGATTTAAATGTGTTTATAAGACCGCTAAAAATTCCTTCGAAATAAAATAGATAATGATTATTTTCCATTCAATTTTCCATTTTTTTGTTGAGGAAAAATATAAAATCTTAGCAATCTTTTACCAATTTATAGTGTTTTAAAACACTATAAAATTTCTTTAATCTATCTCTTAAAACTGTTTTTAAGTATGATTAAATTGAATAGAAAATGTTCGTTCCTATTTTGTGTCCAAAAAATTCTAATCTATTTCCAAAACAGCTGTACTCATTTTAAAAATCAGCGAGCTTTATAAAGTAATAATAATATATTAAAATAAAAGGATTTATGGAATATACTCATGAAAAAGTTATTAAGGGCGTACATTCCAAAAATACCATTTTATCGTTGAGGTTACTAAACAGGATAGATATCGAGGTAGATCTAACCTTTTCACGTGTCGATTTAGTACCTAGCACAATTTCTTGAAGTACTAGTATATTATTCGATAAGTTTATCTATATATTTAAATGATTTCGTATTTGGATCGTAATATCTAGATTTATATGTATCACTCTTTTCTGGTTCGATATTCTTACGTGGTACTGTTCAAGATATATTACAGAGCTTACCATTGCGTTTCGTGAATCGTTTATTCTTTTAGGGTAAATATTCATTAAAGGATCTAGCATTGAATTTACTAGCATAAAGATTAAGACATAACTGAATATTAAAGGTTTTATGGTCGCATTTGGCAGTTAACTCCGTAATCGCTCTTTTCAGTAATGGTAAATCATCTATAGTATACAACTCTTCTAGACTTGGCTCTGTTGTATTCTTGTTCTTACTATTCGTAGAAGATATTTCTCTGAAACTCATTTCAGTAGTCATATTTTATTTATGAATATTGGATTAAAAATTCTTTTAAATTCGTGTTTGGGGTTATTTATAGAGATATCGTAAACAGGATTTCAGTGTAGTTTTATCGGTTACTAGAACTTTACTGAGGAACTATCTCATGTATATCATTAACTCACTAAAGTTCGATCTATCGTTTAAAAACTCGTTGGAAAGCTATATATATGGAAGGTCCATAAGTGTTCTCGGAGGTCTTAGAAGGTTTTAAAAGCGTGCAGAGTGAGGATACATCGCATCCCTTAATCTTACTACTCATGCTGAAAATGATAGAATTGAATTCCATTCGCCCGAGCACGTTATATATCTGCAACACTTGCTATAAGCAAAGGAAAAATTATTGATATTCTGGATCATATTTTTCATAATCACAATTAATAAACCCCTGTAGTTCTAGATGATGAAATAACCAAACCTTGAAATTTTTGTTTTGATCTCTTCATAAATTGGACGAAATTTTTTTTTCCGAAAGCAAAATCATTAAATATTTTAACATTAAATTATTTTCAAGTCTTTTGATGTTACATTTATCTTTACAATGGCGTTTTTTGCTGATTTTTTGGTTATATAAAATGATTTACATAATGAGCATATAAAAATTAGAAACAAATCATGTGCATTGTATTTGGTAATTTTTTTAACAAAGCTAAAAGTAACATCAAATTGATTTATAAACCAGTCACTCATATTAATTGAAATTTAAAAAAATATCAGAATAAAAAATAAACTATTGAATTTTCAAAGCTATAAAAAAATTCTGAGCTTTGAAACTTTTTGTATATACCCTCAGTTTTGATAAAGCAAAACGTAATGGATTGTAAGAAATATATACAGAAAATGAGAATGGTTCAAGCCAATATTCTCTCCTTTATAAAAGAAGATAAAAATACAGAAGAATACTTTCAAATTTTAACCAATTTATTTGATGATCAAAATTATAATAATGATAAGCAAAAACTAAGAATCATTCTGAATATGATTGCAAATATTGTTAATAATTATCATCGGGTATCCGATTTCTTCTGAAAAATAGAGAAAATTTTAATGTTTCTAAAGGATGATATCATTAATATCTATTCTAATTGAATGAATGAAAGTAATTGAATGAATGAAAGCAATTGAATGAATGAAATGATTGAATGAATGAAATGATTGAATGAGTAAAAGTAATTGAATGAATGAAAGTGATTGAATGAATGAAAGTGATTGAATGAATGAAAGTGATTGAATGAATGAAAGTGATTGAATGAATGAAATGATTGAATGAATGAAATGATTGAATGAATGAAAGTGATTGAATGAATGAAAGTGATTGAATGAATGAAAGTGATTGAATGAGTAAAAGTGATTGAATGAATGAAAGTGATTGAATGAATGAAAGTGATTGAATGAATGAAATGATTGAATGAATGAAAGTAATTGAATGAATGAAATGATTGAATGAATGAAAGTAATTGAATGAATGAAAGTGATTGAGTGAATGAAATGATTGAATGAATGAAATGATTGAATGAGTAAAAGTGATTGAATGAATGAAATGATTGAATGAATGAAAGTAATTGAATGAATGAAAGTGATTGAGTGAATGAAATGATTGAATGAATGAAAGTGATTGAATGAATGAAAGTAATTGAATGAATGAAAGCAATTGAATGAATGAAATGATTGAATGAATGAAATGATTGAATGAGTAAAAGTAATTGAATGAATGAAAGTGATTGAATGAATGAAAGTGATTGAATGAATGAAAGTAATTGAATGAATGAAAGTGATTGAATGAATGAAATGATTGAATGAATGAAATGATTGAATGAGTAAAAGTAATTGAATGAATGAAAGTGATTGAATGAATGAAAGTGATTGAATGAATGAAAGTGATTGAATGAATGAAAGTGATTGAATGAATGAAATGATTGAATGAATGAAATGATTGAATGAATGAAAGTGATTGAATGAATGAAAGTGATTGAATGAATGAAAGTGATTGAATGAGTAAAAGTGATTGAATGAATGAAAGTGATTGAATGAATGAAAGTGATTGAATGAATGAAATGATTGAATGAATGAAAGTAATTGAATGAATGAAATGATTGAATGAATGAAAGTAATTGAATGAATGAAAGTGATTGAGTGAATGAAATGATTGAATGAATGAAATGATTGAATGAGTAAAAGTGATTGAATGAATGAAATGATTGAATGAATGAAAGTAATTGAATGAATGAAAGTGATTGAGTGAATGAAATGATTGAATGAATGAAATGATTGAGTGAATGAAAGTGATTGAATGAATGAAAGTAATTGAATGAATGAAAGCAATTGAATGAATGAAATGATTGAATGAATGAAATGATTGAATGAGTAAAAGTAATTGAATGAATGAAAGTGATTGAATGAATGAAAGTGATTGAATGAATGAAAGTAATTGAATGAATGAAAGCAATTGAATGAATGAAATGATTGAATGAATGAAATGATTGAATGAGTAAAAGTAATTGAATGAATGAAAGTGATTGAATGAATGAAAGTGATTGAATGAATGAAAGTGATTGAATGAATGAAAGTGATTGAATGAATGAAATGATTGAATGAATGAAATGATTGAATGAATGAAAGTGATTGAATGAATGAAAGTGATTGAATGAATGAAAGTGATTGAATGAGTAAAAGTGATTGAATGAATGAAAGTGATTGAATGAATGAAAGTGATTGAATGAATGAAATGATTGAATGAATGAAAGTAATTGAATTGAATGAATGAAATGATTGAATGAATGAAAGTAATTGAATGAATGAAATGATTGAATGAATGAAAGTGATTGAATGAGTAAAAGTGATTGAATGAATGAAAGCAATTGAATGAATGAAATGATTGAATGAATGAAATGATTGAATGAGTAAAAGTAATTGAATGAATGAAAGCAATTGAATGAATGAAAGTGATTGAATGAATGAAAGTGATTGAATGAATGAAAGTAATTGAATGAATGAAAGCAATTGAATGAATGAAATGATTGAATGAATGAAATGATTGAATGAGTAAAAGTAATTGAATGAATGAAAGTGATTGAATGAATGAAAGTGATTGAATGAATGAAAGTGATTGAATGAATGAAAGTGATTGAATGAATGAAATGATTGAATGAATGAAATGATTGAATGAATGAAAGTGATTGAATGAATGAAAGTGATTGAATGAATGAAAGTGATTGAATGAGTAAAAGTGATTGAATGAATGAAAGTGATTGAATGAATGAAAGTGATTGAATGAATGAAATGATTGAATGAATGAAAGTAATTGAATGAATGAAATGATTGAATGAATGAAAGTAATTGAATGAATGAAATGATTGAATGAATGAAAGTGATTGAATGAGTAAAAGTGATTGAATGAATGAAAGTGATTGAATGAGTAAAAGTGATTGAATGAATGAAAGTGATTGAATGAATGAAAGTGATTGAATGAATGAAATGATTGAATGAATGAAAGTAATTGAATGAATGAAATGATTGAATGAATGAAAGTAATTGAATGAATGAAAGTGATTGAGTGAATGAAATGATTGAATGAATGAAAGTAATTGAATGAATGAAAGTGATTGAATGAATGAAATGATTGAATGAATGAAATGATTGAATGAGTAAAAGTAATTGAATGAATGAAAGTGATTGAATGAATGAAAGTGATTGAATGAATGAAAGTGATTGAATGAATGAAAGTGATTGAATGAATGAAAGTGATTGAATGAATGAAAGTGATTGAATGAATGAAAGTGATTGAATGAATGAAAGTGATTGAATGAATGAAAGTGATTGAATGAGTAAAAGTGATTGAATGAATGAAAGTGATTGAATGAATGAAAGTGATTGAATGAATGAAATGATTGAATGAATGAAAGTAATTGAATGAATGAAATGATTGAATGAATGAAAGTAATTGAATGAATGAAAGTGATTGAGTGAATGAAATGATTGAATGAATGAAATGATTGAATGAGTAAAAGTGATTGAATGAATGAAATGATTGAATGAATGAAAGTAATTGAATGAATGAAAGTGATTGAATGAATGAAATGATTGAATGAATGAAAGTGATTGAATGAATGAAAATGATTGAATGAATGAAAGTGATTGAATGAATGAAATGATTGAATGAATGAAAGTAATTGAATGAATGAAAGTGATTGAGTGAATGAAATGATTGAATGAATGAAAGTGATTGAATGAATGAAAGTGATTGAATGAATGAAATGATTGAATGAATGAAAGTGATTGAATGAATGAAAATGATTGAATGAGTAAAAGTGATTGAATGAATGAAATGATTGAATGAATGAAAGTAATTGAATGAATGAAAGTGATTGAGTGAATGAAATGATTGAATGAATGAAAGTGATTGAATGAATGAAAGTAATTGAATGAATGAAAGCAATTGAATGAATGAAATGATTGAATGAATGAAATGATTGAATGAGTAAAAGTAATTGAATGAATGAAAGTGATTGAATGAATGAAAGTGATTGAATGAATGAAAGTAATTGAATGAATGAAAGTGATTGAATGAATGAAATGATTGAATGAATGAAATGATTGAATGAGTAAAAGTAATTGAATGAATGAAAGTGATTGAATGAATGAAAGTGATTGAATGAATGAAATGATTGAATGAATGAAATGATTGAATGAGTAAAAGTAATTGAATGAATGAAAGTGATTGAATGAATGAAAGTGATTGAATGAATGAAAGTGATTGAATGAATGAAAGTGATTGAATGAATGAAATGATTGAATGAATGAAATGATTGAATGAATGAAAGTGATTGAATGAATGAAAGTGATTGAATGAGTAAAAGTGATTGAATGAATGAAAGTGATTGAATGAATGAAAGTGATTGAATGAATGAAAGTGATTGAATGAATGAAATGATTGAATGAATGAAATGATTGAATGAATGAAAGTGATTGAATGAATGAAAGTGATTGAATGAGTAAAAGTGATTGAATGAATACAAGTGATTGAATGAATGAAAGTGATTGAATGAATGAAATGATTGAATGAATGAAAGTAATTGAATGAATGAAATGATTGAATGAATGAAAGTAATTGAATGAATGAAAGTGATTGAGTGAATGAAATGATTGAATGAATGAAAGTAATTGAATGAATGAAAGTGATTGAATGAATGAAAGTGATTGAATGAATGAAATGATTGAATGAATGAAATGATTGAATGAATGAAAGTGATTGAATGAATGAAATGATTGAATGAATGAAAGTGATTGAATGAATGAAATGATTGAATGAATGAAAGTAATTGAATGAATGAAAGTGATTGAGTGAATGAAAGTGATTGAATGAATGAAATGATTGAATGAATGAAATGATTGAATGAATGAAAGTGATTGAATGAATGAAAATGATTGAATGAATGAAAGTGATTGAATGAATGAAATGATTGAATGAATGAAAGTAATTGAATGAATGAAAGTGATTGAGTGAATGAAATGATTGAATGAATGAAAGTGATTGAATGAATGAAAGTGATTGAATGAATGAAATGATTGAATGAATGAAAGTGATTGAATGAATGAAAATGATTGAATGAGTAAAAGTGATTGAATGAATGAAATGATTGAATGAATGAAAGTAATTGAATGAATGAAAGTGATTGAGTGAATGAAATGATTGAATGAATGAAAGTGATTGAATGAATGAAAGTAATTGAATGAATGAAAGCAATTGAATGAATGAAATGATTGAATGAATGAAATGATTGAATGAGTAAAAGTAATTGAATGAATGAAAGTGATTGAATGAATGAAAGTGATTGAATGAATGAAAGTAATTGAATGAATGAAAGTGATTGAATGAATGAAATGATTGAATGAATGAAATGATTGAATGAGTAAAAGTAATTGAATGAATGAAAGTGATTGAATGAATGAAAGTGATTGAATGAATGAAAGTGATTGAATGAATGAAAGTGATTGAATGAATGAAATGATTGAATGAATGAAATGATTGAATGAATGAAAGTGATTGAATGAATGAAAGTGATTGAATGAATGAAAGTGATTGAATGAGTAAAAGTGATTGAATGAATGAAAGTGATTGAATGAATGAAAGTGATTGAATGAATGAAATGATTGAATGAATGAAAGTAATTGAATGAATGAAATGATTGAATGAATGAAAGTAATTGAATGAATGAAAGTGATTGAGTGAATGAAATGATTGAATGAATGAAATGATTGAATGAGTAAAAGTGATTGAATGAATGAAATGATTGAATGAATGAAAGTAATTGAATGAATGAAAGTGATTGAGTGAATGAAATGATTGAATGAATGAAAGTGATTGAATGAATGAAAGTAATTGAATGAATGAAAGCAATTGAATGAATGAAATGATTGAATGAATGAAATGATTGAATGAGTAAAAGTAATTGAATGAATGAAAGTGATTGAATGAATGAAAGTGATTGAATGAATGAAAGTAATTGAATGAATGAAAGCAATTGAATGAATGAAATGATTGAATGAATGAAATGATTGAATGAGTAAAAGTAATTGAATGAATGAAAGTGATTGAATGAATGAAAGTGATTGAATGAATGAAAGTGATTGAATGAATGAAAGTGATTGAATGAATGAAATGATTGAATGAATGAAATGATTGAATGAATGAAAGTGATTGAATGAATGAAAGTGATTGAATGAATGAAAGTGATTGAATGAGTAAAAGTGATTGAATGAATGAAAGTGATTGAATGAATGAAAGTGATTGAATGAATGAAATGATTGAATGAATGAAAGTAATTGAATGAATGAAATGATTGAATGAATGAAAGTAATTGAATGAATGAAAGTGATTGAGTGAATGAAATGATTGAATGAATGAAATGATTGAATGAATGAAAGTAATTGAATGAATGAAAGTGATTGAATGAATGAAATGATTGAATGAATGAAAGTGATTGAATGAATGAAAATGATTGAATGAATGAAAGTGATTGAATGAATGAAAGTGATTGAATGAATGAAAGTGATTGAATGAATGAAAGTGATTGAATGAATGAAAGTGATTGAATGAATGAAATGATTGAATGAATGAAATGATTGAATGAATGAAAATGATTGAATGAATGAAAATGATTGAATGAGTAAAAGTGATTGAATTAAAGCGAATGAAAGAATGAAAGTGATTACCTAGGGATAATTGAATATAATTGATTCAAATAAATTTTTTAATCAATCACATTCTTCTAATCAAATTAAATCTTCTAAATAATCACATTCAAACAATTGCATTTTTTATAAATATCGAATTATTATAAACAATCAAGTTCATTCAATCATATTAATTGGATAATTTTCATTAGATTATAATATTTAATCATTTTCATTAAATTACAATAATTTATTTCTAAATATTTTTAAAATGTTAAATTTTTCATTAGAAAAAAGCTCAAAAAATTTATAATTTGATGAAAAGAAAAATAAATGAAAAAGAAGAACGTTTATTATTCGTTTACAATTTTGCAAAATTATTAAGTTTTTAGACATAAAAAAGAAAATAAAGAAACAATACTACTATATTTTAAAGTTATACTATATATAGTGTAGATATAACATATTTTTGTCTCTGTTTTTTGAATAATTTTTTGAATATTCGTGAGAATTTTCAAAAATAGAAAGCGAATTACATAGTATTTGTAGTCATGAATATATGTAAAAAATGATAAAGAATATTAATTGAAGCAGTAAAACTTGGTACATAAGTAGACCCGTAAAAAAATTGATTATTCGTAATTAGACATCGATTTGAAAAACTGGTTTTTAGCTCATGTTGCTGAGAAAAATTAAGTTAAACTTGTTTTTCTACAATAAACCAGCGTTAAATACTTTTTTTCGAATGATTCTTGGTGAATTAAATTTTAATATGTCGAGCGAGTTGTTTACTTTTGCATAAAAATACTATCATTTGAACGTTCTCCTGTAGCTGATTCGAGATATATTTTTTTTAGATTTTTCCTGTGTACTTGTTGCAAAAGATAAAAAAATTGATAAAAAAAAATGATACTCATGAAATGTTTTTCTATTAAAATATGATACTAGAATTTTTTTTTCTATTAAAAAATGATACTTATTTTTTTTTAATTGAAAATTTTGATACTGGCCAGAAAAAAAGTGGAAATTTTGATATAGTCCCAAAAAAAAAACTTTCCTAATTTTTGGTAACTGTATGTTCCGGATTTTATTTTCCGGGATTTTTATATTCCTGTATTTTTTATTTTTTTTTTTTTTTTTTTTGTGAAAAGAATTTTTCAACTTTTTGAATTTCATAACTTTTTTCTTTTTCTTTTCTTTTTTTTTTTTTTTTTTTTTTTTTCTAGAAAAACAAACTTTCTTAATTTTTGGTAACTGTATGTTCCGGATTTTATTTTCCGGGAATTTTATATTCCTGTATTTTTTATTTTTTTTTTTTTTTGTGAAAAGAATTTTTCAACTTTTTGAATTTCATAACTTTTTTCTTTTTCTTTTTTTTTTTCTAGAAAAAAAAAAAAAAACTTTCCTAATTTTTGGTAACTGTATGTTCCGGATTTTATTTTCCGGGAATTTTATATTCCTGTATTTTTTATTTTTTTTTTTTTTTTTTGTGAAAAGAATTTTTCAACTTTTTGAATTTCATAACTTTTTTCTTTTTTCTTTTTCTTTTCTTTTTTTTTTTTTTTCTAGAAAAACAAACTTTCTTAATTTTTGGTAACTGTATGTTCCGGATTTTATTTTCCGGGAATTTTATATTCCTGTATTTTTTATTTTTTTTTTTTTTTGTGAAAAGAATTTTTCAACTTTTTGAATTTCATAACTTTTTTCTTTTTCTTTTCTTTTTTTTTTTTTTTTTTTTTTTTTCTAGAAAAACAAACTTTCTTAATTTTTGGTAACTGTATGTTCCGGATTTTATTTTCCGGGAATTTTATATTCCTGTATTTTTTATTTTTTTTTTTTTTTGTGAAAAGAATTTTTCAACTTTTTGAATTTCATAACTTTTTTCTTTTTCTTTTTTTTTTCTAGAAAAAAAAAAAAAAAAACTTTCCTAATTTTTGGTAACTGTATGTTCCGGATTTTATTTTCCGGGAATTTTATATTCCTGTATTTTTTATTTTTTTTTTTTTGTGAAAAAAATTTTTCAACTTTTTGAATTTCATAACTTTTTTCTTTTTTCTTTTTCTTTTTTTTTTTTGGGTGTAATTTTTTAGCACAGTGCTGCAGCACAGAGAACTTTTTGTATGTATATATGGTCCAGATAAACTTTTTGAGAAATTAAAATTAATATTTTTTAAACAAAATAGCATGACCCCCTATTCATGCTTTTTTTATTCCTTTAAAATAATTTAAAAATATTTGTTTTCTTATTTAATATTGATTTTAACCATTAAATCCTAAATTTTATCAATTTAGGAAGCCCAACAAGCCATTTGATTCTCTAAATCAACCATTTTTGAGAAGAATTATTAATCAAATAATAATCTCATTTTTGAAAATTTTCGATTATTTCGCCTTTAACATATTCTCTAAATGGCATAAATTAAGAAATCAATAAAAAATACAATGAACTTTTAATCTTTTCTATGTAAAATAAAGCTCGAAAAAATGGACGATTATTTTCTTCTGAAAAAGTTGTATGTGCTATAAAGAATTCCTCTTTTTTTTTTTTTTTTTTCTAGAAAAACAAACTTTCCTAATTTTTGGTAACTGTATGTTCCGGATTTTATTTTCCGGGAATTTTATATTCCTGTATTTTTTATTTTTTTTTTTTTTTTTGTGAAAAGAATTTTTCAACTTTTTGAATTTCATAACTTTTTTCTTTTTTCTTTTTCTTTTCTTTTTTTTTTTTTTCTAGAAAAACAAACTTTCTTAATTTTTGGTAACTGTATGTTCCGGATTTTATTTTCCGGGAATTTTATATTCCTGTATTTTTTATTTTTTATTTTTTTTTGTGAAAAGAATTTTTCAACTTTTTGAATTTCATAACTTTTTTCTTTTTTCTTTTTCTTTTCTTTTTTTTTTTTTTTCTAGAAAAACAAACTTTCTTAATTTTTGGTAACTGTATGTTCCGGATTTTATTTTCCGGGAATTTTATATTCCTGTATTTTTTTTTTTTTTTTTTGTGAAAAGAATTTTTCAACTTTTTGAATTTCATAACTTTTTTATATTCAAGGAATTTTCATAAAACAATCATGAAATTTAAACTTAATTTATATAATCATTATGAACACATGATTTTTTCTTATAAATAGATAAATATGTAAATTGAAGAATAAATTTAAAATTGGTAATGTTTTAACAAATAGAAATGCGATTTGCAATTATCAAACAATGAATTTCATGGCCGACACTATATTGTTCAGCATTTGCTTATTATTTTAATGTTTTATATTTAGTAGCCAAGATATGCGACTACTCCCCCGAGATAATGTCCCAATATATATGCCGTAATATATTATGTAGTTTTTAATCTGGATTATTAATAAATAATAATTGGAAATTGAAATATAATTAGATGTACCAAATTACAGTCAGAAAGCAGTAATATATGACTCATACCAATCATTACTTATTAAAAGCGAGAGATTTTAAAATCTTTAAAATCAGGTTCATGAAGAAAAAGATTCCAAAATATTACTAATAAAACTGCTATCGTTTTTTACTTTTTGAATGGTTTACTAAATTCTTATACGACCATTTATGCTTTTAAAAAGTCGACCTCAATTCTATGCTCTCTCAAAAAATAATCATGAACTTTTTCTGAAGGACGAACTTTTTGAGACTACTCATTTTATAGCAGATACTTTAGTGAGCCTAATCATTTCAATAAAAATTAATAAAAGAACATTTTAATTCAACATTTATTATTTATTTAGTTTTATTTATATAATATTTTTCATTGGAGAGAGTATCACTCACAAAACATGATCTTCATAAAAAGAATCTTACACAATTTTTCACACTCTTTTCAGGATTATTACGGAACAGTTTTATACTGTATACAAAAACATTTATTTTATAATTGCACAGATTTATATTTTTTATAAACGTTTTTCATCTGAAAAAACGAACTTGGTTAACAGGATTACTTAGAATTTCATTAACCATTATATTTTAAGTAATTATAAATTCCAACATATTTTTTGAGATATCGCCTAAAAATACGTTCACTTTTTGAATGGAACTTTTTGAATGGTTTATAAAATACATCGACTTTTTGATAGAAATATTTTTCAATGAAAATTTCACTCAAAAAAAAAAATACGGTCACTTTATTAATGGTTTATAAAATACGGCCACTTTTTGAAAAGATATATATGAATATTAAATTTAATAAAAATGATTTATGAATCACGTAAAATAAAAGGACAACGAGGAAGAGTATGGTCATCAGATCCGCAATGACTGCAATGATATTTCTTCTTTTTCCCATTTGTTTTGAAATCAACATTATTTCTTGGATGCGTGAAGGGCCTTCCAGCTAGAGGAATTGAGGAAGGAGGCTGTAATTCATCAGATTCTGTTGCATTTTGGTGTTCATTTGTTTGTAACTCATTAATGCAATTATCTAATATTTGACGAATTGATGCTGATCTTGCTGCTGATGAAAAATATCTTTCAAAACGTGCTAAATAACTAGAATATGAATTATCTGCATTTGCTGGTTTTTGTCTTGGAATTATAAAAGTTTGATTATTTGGTGGAGTAACATTATAATCATCAGCACGTATCCATCTTTCTGAGAAATCTGCAAGTGTCAAAATTGGATAATCGTCATTGAGAATTCTTTTAAGCATTAAATGCCGACATGGCAAATCAAACATTGCATGTATTTTGCAACAATCAGGAGAATATTCTTTCATTAATGAACCTTTTTTATTTAAATCGATATATTCTGAGTATACTAAACTTAAAGCAAGCTTTCCAACTTTGAATGAATCTTGTTCTGATATTAATTCATCTGGTACACTCATTGGTTTCTCGTTTATTGATGATAAATACATTCTTTCAGCTCTAATGTAAATAGCTCTGATTACATTTGCAAGTGTTTCGATTTTATGTTCTAATAAATTTTTCAAAGAACCGAAAAAACCTTCAGCTCTATTGGAAGTTTCGTTATCACAATGTTTATACTTGATTATTACACTTGGAAGCCAATATTCTTTTGTATCAATGATATTCTGGATGGTTGTTTTACCATCAGATACTGTATCATCTTGTATAAATTCTATGCATGCATTTAGAAACTCTTCTTCCGTAATTTGTAAGTGACGCATTTTTTCATAAAGATTATAAAGTTCGACAGAAACTGATCTGATATTACGGCCAATATGAATTGAACAATTAATTATTAAACAATTCGGCCATGTTCTTTTGATTGAGTTCATTTGTATTTGGTTTCTATCTGCAACGAATAAACGAATATCTCCAACTTTTGCTTTAACTTTTTCAAAGAATTGATCGAATTCCGTAGCTTCTCTGGTCTTCATTAAACTGAATGCCAACAGTTGACTGCGGCCATTTTCATCTTCAACAATCATCACTAAAACTGGAAATCCATACTTATTTGTACAACTGGTGTCATCGACAATACAAATGTCTTTTGCGT
Organism: Tritrichomonas musculus; assembly: GCA_039105265.1. Lineage (NCBI taxonomy): Eukaryota > Parabasalia > Tritrichomonadida > Tritrichomonadidae > Tritrichomonas > Tritrichomonas musculus. The sequence goes on along the minus strand of JAPFFF010000038.1, from coordinate 581,138 downwards.
AGGATTTGTTGCATATTACATCATGGATACAGTGGCATCCGCAAAAAACATTTGTATCGTTTTCTTTTAAGACATTATTTATCCATGAATTTCCATTATTAAGCTCATGCAACAAATTTTCCATTTCGTGAGCTCTGATGTTCTCAAGTATTGGACGTCGTATATTATATAAAACATCTTTAGTGCATTTTAAATTTTCTCGTAATCTAATTGAATATGCTGATTGGCCTTCTGTTGTTAAGTGTTTAATTCTTTCTCTTTGTAACAGTGTTAAACAATTGCGCATATTCATTCTTGTTGGTTCATTTGGTTTATGACTATGCTCTTTGTCACATTCAACAAATCGCACAAATCCATCTTCATATGAAAATTTTGCTTTTGCTTGACAATTAAAAATTGTTTTTAGATGAGAGCATGCATATATTTGGGTTAAACGACTTGGGCCAGCTGAATATGAAATGAATGGACATTTGTATTTTGTAGATATTTCCCTTATTTTTTCTGTGAGAGCTTGGATTGTTGGAAAAAATCCATTTAATGAACGGAATTCATCAATTAACTCTGAAGGAGTACAGGATGCCATTTATGATTAATGAAACAGTTTATTATTATAATTCAATCGTTAATTGAATTGGAAATTTAATTATTGACTTGTATTGATTTATACAGTTTAGCAATATTAATAAAAAGTTCAATATCGTTTCAATTTGAAATATGACTTTTGAAACATTAAATAATTCTTCACCGGAGTTATGTTTAAAATTTGTTTTTTATTGATTCATTTCATAAATAAATTTATATTTGTTTTTGTTTTTGTTTATTTTGTCACGATTTCGAAATATGACTTTTGAAACATTAAATAATTCTTCACCGGAGTTATGTTTAAAATTTGTTTTTTATTGTTTTGTTTCATAAATAAATTTATATTTGTTTTTGTTTTTGTTTATTTTGTCACGATTTCGAAATATGACTTTTGAAACATTAAATAATTCTTCACCGGAGTTATGTTTAAAATTTGTTTTTTATTGTTTTGTTTCATAAATAAATTTATATTTGTTTTTGTTTTTGTTTATTTTGTCACGATTTCGAAATATGACTTTTGAAACATTAAATAATTCTTCACCGGAGTTATGTTTAAAATTTGTTTTTTATTGATTCATTTCATAAATAAATTTATATTTGTTTTTGTTTTTGTTTATTTTGTCACGATTTCGAAATATGGCTTTTGAAACATTAAATAATTCTTCACCGGAGTTATGTTTAAAATTTGTTTTTTATTGTTTTGTTTCATAAATAAATTTATATTTGTTTTTGTTTTTGTTTATTTTGTCACGATTTCGAAATATGACTTTTGAAACATTAAATAATTCTTCACCGGAGTTATGTTTAAAATTTGTTTTTTATTGTTTTGTTTCATAAATAAATTTATATTTGTTTTTGTTTTTGTTTATTTTGTCACGATTTCGAAATATGACTTTTGAAACATTAAATAATTCTTCACCGGAGTTATGTTTAAAATTTGTTTTTTATTGTTTTGTTTCATAAATAAATTTATATTTGTTTTTGTTTTTGTTTATTTTGTCACGATTTCGAAATATGACTTTTGAAACATTAAATAATTCTTCACCGGAGTTATGTTTAAAATTTGTTTTTTATTGTTTTGTTTCATAAATAAATTTATATTTGTTTTTGTTTTTGTTTATTTTGTCACGATTTCGAAATATGACTTTTGAAACATTAAATAATTCTTCACCGGAGTTATGTTTAAAATTTGTTTTTTATTGTTTTGTTTCATAAATAAATTTATATTTGTTTTTGTTTTTGTTTATTTTGTCACGATTTCGAAATATGACTTTTGAAACATTAAATAATTCTTCACCGGAGTTATGTTTAAAATTTGTTTTTTATTGTTTTGTTTCATAAATAAATTTATATTTGTTTTTGTTTTTGTTTATTTTGTCACGATTTCGAAATATGACTTTTGAAACATTAAATAATTCTTCACCGGAGTTATGTTTAAAATTTGTTTTTTATTGTTTTGTTTCATAAATAAATTTATATTTGTTTTTGTTTTTGTTTATTTTGTCACGATTTCGAAATATGACTTTTGAAACATTAAATAATTCTTCACCGGAGTTATGTTTAAAATTTGTTTTTTATTGATTCATTTCATAAATAAATTTATATTTGTTTTTGTTTTTGTTTATTTTGTCACGATTTCGAAATATGGCTTTTGAAACATTAAATAATTCTTCACCGGAGTTATGTTTAAAATTTGTTTTTTATTGTTTTGTTTCATAAATAAATTTATATTTGTTTTTGTTTTTGTTTATTTTGTCACGATTTCGAAATATGACTTTTGAAACATTAAATAATTCTTCACCGGAGTTATGTTTAAAATTTGTTTTTTATTGATTCATTTCATAAATAAATTTATATTTGTTTTTGTTTTTGTTTATTTTGTCACGATTTCGAAATATGGCTTTTGAAACATTAAATAATTCTTCACCGGAGTTATGTTTAAAATTTGTTTTTTATTGTTTTGTTTCATAAATAAATTTATATTTGTTTTTGTTTTTGTTTATTTTGTCACGATTTCGAAATATGACTTTTGAAACATTAAATAATTCTTCACCGGAGTTATGTTTAAAATTTGTTTTTTATTGTTTTGTTTCATAAATAAATTTATATTTGTTTTTGTTTTTGTTTATTTTGTCACGATTTCGAAATATGACTTTTGAAACATTAAATAATTCTTCACCGGAGTTATGTTTAAAATTTGTTTTTTATTGTTTTGTTTCATAAATAAATTTATATTTGTTTTTGTTTTTGTTTATTTTGTCACGATTTCGAAATATGACTTTTGAAACATTAAATAATTCTTCACCGGAGTTATGTTTAAAATTTGTTTTTTATTGTTTTGTTTCATAAATAAATTTATATTTGTTTTTGTTTTTGTTTATTTTGTCACGATTTCGAAATATGACTTTTGAAACATTAAATAATTCTTCACCGGAGTTATGTTTAAAATTTGTTTTTTATTGTTTTGTTTCATAAATAAATTTATATTTGTTTTTGTTTTTGTTTATTTTGTCACGATTTCGAAATATGGCTTTTGAAACATTAAATAATTCTTCACCGGAGTTATGTTTAAAATTTGTTTTTTATTGTTTTGTTTCATAAATAAATTTATATTTGTTTTTGTTTTTGTTTATTTTGTCACGATTTCGAAATATGACTTTTGAAACATTAAATAATTCTTCACCGGAGTTATGTTTAAAATTTGTTTTTTATTGTTTTGTTTCATAAATAAATTTATATTTGTTTTTGTTTTTGTTTATTTTGTCACGATTTCGAAATATGACTTTTGAAACATTAAATAATTCTTCACCGGAGTTATGTTTAAAATTTGTTTTTTATTGATTCATTTCATAAATAAATTTATATTTGTTTTTGTTTTTGTTTATTTTGTCACGATTTCGAAATATGGCTTTTGAAACATTAAATAATTCTTCACCGGAGTTATGTTTAAAATTTGTTTTTTATTGTTTTGTTTCATAAATAAATTTATATTTGTTTTTGTTTTTGTTTATTTTGTCACGATTTCGAAATATGACTTTTGAAACATTAAATAATTCTTCACCGGAGTTATGTTTAAAATTTGTTTTTTATTGATTCATTTCATAAATAAATTTATATTTGTTTTTGTTTTTGTTTATTTTGTCACGATTTCGAAATATGACTTTTGAAACATTAAATAATTCTTCACCGGAGTTATGTTTAAAATTTGTTTTTTATTGTTTTGTTTCATAAATAAATTTATATTTGTTTTTGTTTTTGTTTATTTTGTCACGATTTCGAAATATGACTTTTGAAACATTAAATAATTCTTCACCGGAGTTATGTTTAAAATTTGTTTTTTATTGTTTTGTTTCATAAATAAATTTATATTTGTTTTTGTTTTTGTTTATTTTGTCACGATTTCGAAATATGACTTTTGAAACATTAAATAATTCTTCACCGGAGTTATGTTTAAAATTTGTTTTTTATTGCTTTGTTTCATAAATAAACTTGTGGCTGCATTTCTGTTAATAGTACATTGAGCCATTGCTATCAATCACGGTCGATTATATTATTGGCGCCAATTTTTCACCAATAAAGGTGAATTCAAAATTAAAATAAATATTTAGAGAATATCTCAAAAAGTTGTTTTTATTTTCATAAAAAAACTATGAAAAAGTTGAAATATTAATTGAAAAAGATCCATTCAAAAAGTGGTCGTATTTTTATACGATTTTCCATATTTTTTGCATCCCAAAAAAAGATCTTTGATAAAAACAATAATTCTAATGAAATATGGAATAAAACTTATTATTAGTATTTATCACATGATATTTGTGAAAATATATGAGAATTAATTATTTTAAATACATCAATACCATAAAAAACAAAGGCTTTCACATGTATAAAAATGAAACATATGCTCTTATAAGGTGCATAATAATATTAAAACGAGTTCAAAAACGTATATTTTGGTTTCAAAAAAAAGAGCTGCAGTTATTTTTGAAATCTATTTCCCTCAATTTTGTCTTAGAATTGTCTTTAATAAAAAAAAAAAAAAAAAAAAAACTCCAAGATTTATTGTTAATTTGATTGAAAAAAGTTGATAATCCTGGGGAGGGGGTGAGAAAGTTGTGACAGATTATTTTAATTGCATCCTTAAAAATGATTATCCAATGTGGCCAACAGAATTGTCCAAATTTAGTTACCAATTATGGAATTAATTTATGCTTGATTATCATATGAACTTGTGTGCATCCATAATGTAATTAATATATTAAAAAAGTGAATGAACCACTTAAACGAGAGAGGACCTTATGAATGGATGTAGTGGAAAAAGAAGCAATTATATATTTAAAGTGGATAAAAGCATTTATAATGTCTTGCCCAAAAATCAATTCACGAATAGAAAAAAAATACTGGATGTAAATTGCATGAAATGCCAGCATTGTGATTATGAATTTTTTGTAATTATGGAGGTCCTTTTCCAAATCATCAAATGTATAATTTAAATTGGTATAATTCTGTTTGGAACTGAAATCTTCAAATATTGAAAGATGCTTTGAAACTTGCTGGTGATATTATAGATAAATAAGTTGAATCTTTCCAATGAAATTAATAATTATATACCCTCCTCTCCCAACAATTCGTATAAAATTTTTGATAGAAATTGAGAAGGAAAATTGAGAGATTTATAGTATTTTTAAAAAAATTCATAAATATATCGAAATAGAGAATCGTTTAACAAACAAAATTTATTATTTATACTTGTAATAGCATATAATGTAATATTGAGTAATATAAAGAAAAAAGATTGATATGATTTTTTTAATTGTAAGAGATTTCCTATTTATAAATGTTTTTAGGAGATAGTTTTTATTTTTTTTTAAATAGCTTATTAAATACTTTTTGATATTTTAATATTTAATTAACAAATTTGTTTTTGTTCTCAATGATAATTTGATTTTTCATGCATGTACAATTAGAATAAAAGTATTTGGGAAATGGATTTGGAAAGATCAGCAAATATGTTATAGGTTGAACTAGGTCATAATAGTCCATTACTTGATTTGAGTAATGATTTGAGATAAAAAAACTCAAAAATCTCATTTATGGCTGAATATTGTTATTTTCTTTTTGTTTTTTTGTTATATACAATATATATAGATTTCAAATCTTTAAAAAAAAATAATTACAAATTTATTGGGAAAGTAATTTTTTTCATTTTAATTTAATTTTTAATTTTCAATTAAAATTTGAATTATTTTATCAAATATATACAAAAGTAATCAAGATTCGTTATTGTTTTTTTATCATATTTATAGTTACACAAGTTGAAATGTCTTGAACCGATTCAAATTGTCTTGGACCAACTGAAAATTTTGTATGAGGTTAATGAAATTTAAAATAAATTCTTTGAAATTTTTTATTTGTTTTTTATATTATTTTCAATGAGCTAATTCAAAATTTTCAGTCGATCGGTTGAAGATATTTTTACCTACTGTAACGAGAAACTTAATTTTTATAGCAAATAGATCTGATAATATTGCAAGTTACCTAAATCGAAAATATATTGTTACTAGATCATCAAAAAATTAATAATAATATTTTTTAGATAAAGATAATGTATTATTTCTTTTAAATTTTTGGAGATATGCTTAATTTTCTTTGTTATAAAGATCATTCAATTTCATTCAAATCTGGTATGAAGTTATTTGAGAGCAATATTAGGTTTTTCAAGGTACGGTAAAAAATTCAATAAGTGTCATCTACACTTTAGAATTTAATATTTCTAAGGTTTTTCAAATTTGAAAAGAACCATATTCAGTTTTTGAGAAAAGGAGATGAAAAAAATAAAGTTTAAAATTTTCATGTTAAAATACTATCACACGATTGTACTTATTGAAAAAAATCTTTTGATGCTAAAAAAAACTAAACAATTTTTCAAAAAAAAAAAAAAAAAATAAATTTCATTTACAAAAAATTACATAAACGATTATTTTATATTCAATAAATTTTAGAAAAAACACAAATATCACGCCATTTATTCAGTATTTGTTATTTAACTTGATATAAATTTATATAAATAATATATGAAATATTTTTATTATTGTGATTTTGATTTTTATAAACTTGATTTATCTGCCCATAAATAATAAATTGCATAGGAAAAGTTAAATTGAATGAAGATTCGAACAATAAAGTTTATTTAATCTTAATTTACTTTTTTACCTGGAAATTTAAATCTCGGGAAATCAAGAAAAAATTGTACTTATAAGTATAAAACGTTTTTTATTTAATTGAAAAAAAATTGAATGAAATATTGAATGAAATATTGAGGTTTTTTACTTAATTTTTTTCAATTAAACGCTCAATAATTGAGAGTTTAACATACAAATCATTTTCAAATTTGAAGTGATAAGTTATCTAAATAATTTTCATTAAATAGAGGTAAACTGGCCAAAATTAATTTGGAAATGAAAAAGTTGTTTAAAAATAACTTTTTGAATTTAAATTCAATACAAATATTCTTTTCTCACTAGATTGAATATATTTAAAGTATTATTTATTGCTTTATTTATTGTTGTAAACTTAATTTGCTTCTTTCAGAGTTATTTTGACGATCCAGTAATTCCTCTATGTTCCAAATTTAACGTTAGAGTTCCAGAATCTCTTTTTCCTCATGGTAAAAAATTCACTCGTTTCAGAAACAAAGTTCCAACGCCTTCATTTGAATGGGAAATTAATGTCAAACACAATTTTACTCATATTCCAATGTATCATTTTATTAATAATCTAACAAATCGTCCCCCAGTTTCTGCAATTAATTCGTTTATAAGACATAATACGCAAGGATTTCAAACAAGACTTTCAGTTTTTACGAATGTTTTTGTTTCATACCAGTGTGTTTTATTTCGCAATAACAACATATATTATTCGGCTCCGTATTGCCAATCTGACAGTGAATTTATACCGACAAAACTTGTTGGTATTTACTCAAATGTTCTATCTTTATGTCACTCGCCAATGCAAAATTACGCACGATATACTTTTGACGTTTTTTGTTATTTTCTTTACATACCTCAAAATATCCTTGAAAAATCCACATTTATTACTTCGAAAATACGAGATTTTATTCACGAATCCTTAGTCCTTTTTAATATTCCATCTTATCATATTTTAAAACAAAACGAATATGTTTACGCTCTCAATTCTTATTCAATTGAACCACATCCATGTACAGAAGTTTTTGCAGAAGTAATTATCAGATTACGCGAATATATCAAACAAACATATAATTTAGATCGAGAAAAGCCATACTATTTTGCCTTTTTGAATAGAAAAAAGTCCAGACATATCTCAAATCTAAAGCAAATACTCGCATTAGCTAAAAAAAAGTATCCTTCATTTCATTATATTTATGATGAACCTTTCTACACGACTTATAGAGACAACGCAAAATTTGTCAACAAAATTATTGTTCTTTTTGCTCCACATGGAGCTTTCTGCGTGAATCTCATCTTTCTTCAGCCAAAAACTGTCTTTATTGAAATTCAGGCAGATATTTCAGGTTTCAATTTCTTTAAGCTGAGTCTGTATTTTGACATTTATCACATTATCGGGAGAATTCCCGACATGAAGCACTTCGGGTGGCAGTCGATGCCATTCCCAGTTGACACTGCAATGATCATCGTTGACGACGCCGTGAAATATTTGAAGGAGTATTTTTACAATGAAACGAGAAGCAAGCTCCAAGCTACAGAAAAATTGTCAGTTGTTCAGAAAAAAAAAAATGAATGAAAACTTTTTGTAAAGAGCACAAAACGATAGAATCACGTGTTATTATTTTTGATATTTGTGACTTTCTCGTTTTTTGTGTTCTGATTTAGATATATTGTAATTATAATCTGATGGAACATTTGATATCACTTTTTGTGTGGTTTATTTTCTGAAAAAGTTGCTATCGTCCTGAAGTCAGATTGATAATACCTTATTTATATATTTGTATATATTGTGTTTTATAAATTAATAAATTATATTTAATGAAACAATGCTTGTTTTTTATTTTGAAATGAGTCATAGATAAAAGAAATAAGTCCTTTTATTAAATTTGTTCCATGAAGAAGAGATCTGAAATGAATGAATTTAGACGCCAGCATTTCCTAAGGAATAGTGAAATGAAATTTATTTTTCACCATTTGATAGGTCAATTTTAAAAAAAGTGCTTGATTAAAAAAAAAAAATGTTAATGACCAATTCAGTATCTGAAATATGATTTCACTATCTAATTATTGTACAAAAAAAAAGGATTCAGGCAAAAAGCGAATTTTATGAATACTGGAATTTTGAAATAAATTAGATATAACTTTTTGAGTTGTGTAAAACACTCAAAAAGTTATAAAATATTAAATGAAAGATAAATCAGAGTAAAACCTAATCAAAAACGATAAGACACTATTTTCAATGGTTTACATATAATTCTTTGTTTAAATTTTTTTTTTTTTTTTTTTTTTTTTAATCATTGAGCAATGAACACTGCAAATTAGACCAAAATTTTTGTTGCTCCAATGCCTTGATAAATACTATTAATGTATGAAAGGGTATACTAAAGACCTAGAGAAAATTCACGTCTAATTCGCTTTGATCGATGTTCTGCAAGTTTTTTTAGAGGTTAGAAAAAAAATACTTCTTTCAAAAAGTGAAAATTTCAATCAACGATATTTTACAAAGAAACAAAGAAAGATATTTTTCGAGGTACGAGTCACCGCCTATACTATACTACTTTAAATATTTCCTTTCCAAAACGAATTATTATCCATCTGATCTTCCAATATTAACAAATCATTATTCAAGATATTATGATCGATATCAAAGAGCAATTGACGAATGCCCAATCATTCAAGATTTTCTTGATCGTGTTTCAACTTTTTGAGATGACAAAAATAATAATTTCTCACCAATCTCAAGATTTCATGAAATTTATGAGTTGTTTGTGCAACATGTTAGCGTACATAATGAAGCACGGAGTACATTTCCTCTTGCTAAAAAAGTTGCAACACTCAAAGAATTTAATTACTGATTACAAAAACTATATTTTGATTACTCTTTCGATAATTATTTGAAATATAATTTAATCTTTCACGATAATTATCAAAATCCTTTGTAATAATTCTTGCTTTTGTAAAAGCTAAATGTATTTTTATTGATAGTTCCATGGGCACCAGAAGCAATTACCAAGTTCCAATACTTGGGAATTGACGAGACGTTCGAGATAACAAAACCATAATATTTACCTATATTCTTTCTTTTATTTTCTCTAAATAGAGTTAAATCATATTTGCATGCTACCAAATCTGTTGTTAAGGGTGTAGTCCAATTTTCAAAAACCTATTTTTTTTTATTCTTTTTTAAATATTTGGTTTGGATATATAATTTGAAGAATATATATTCCCATGATTTAACTTAATTTCTTTTTTTCTACTCGGAAAAAAAAAGCATTGAATTTGCAATTTTTCAATGCATATTGAAATTTTTACCCTTTTATGAAATTTATGTTTTCCCAGGAAAAAGTGGTGAAAATGATTTTAAAAATAAAAAACATCATTTTTTTTAAATAAAAATTGTTTGTTATAATGCAAAGTATCCAAAACGAGAAAAAAAATGAATATAGGTGCAAAAAAAGTAAATACATGATTTTCACTGTACAAATATTTGCAATAACAAAATATTTTATAATATATTCATTTTTAAAGATAAGAAAACTAGAAAATAATATTTAAAAAGATTATTTTATTTTTCAATTAATATAAAAATAATCTATTCAAATTTGAATATATAAAAAAACGATAAAAATAAAGCATTCAAAAATAAATAATATTGTGTTGCTTTGTTTTTTGGTATCATATTTAATGAAATCAGTTCATTTTTTATATAATGCCACCAAAAACAAGAAGAGAAAAGCATTCGATTGAAGCAGCTAATATTCGATGGGAGAGAAATCATGTTCAGAGTGTTAATGAATATCCAGAACCACATATCATTACACCTCAGCAAGCAGTAATGGGCGCATTGGTTTCAGGTACTACATATACTTCGTTTTTAAGAGGACTGGCAGTTGCGAACATTGTTTGTGGAACGAAAGACAATTTCTATAAAGAACAACCTAAGTTGCTAGATTGTATAATCAATGAATCTCAAAAAACGATGAAAGAAGCAATTGAGGAAGAGTTGAACAATAATCCTGATGGCTCAATTGTCTCATTCGATGCAAGGTACTCTTCCAGGAGGAAGGCGGTACAATGCTCAACATCATTCATTGGAGAGAATGGAAAGGTCCTCCATGTAGAACATGCAATCGAAAATGAGCCATTCCGAAAAGGAAATTATAATGGGAGTTCCTGCAATATGGAGAGTTTCACTGTAGTGAATGGAATGCAACATTTGAATGAAATGCTGCCTCTTAGTGGATACGTGCATGATGGAGATAATAAGTCTCCATCAAGGTTAAAAGATGCAGGAATAGAATTAGAAGAACATAAAGATATAACACATGCTTTAAAATCTATTGGAAATGGAGTTACAAAAGCATCAAAAAAAGTTAAAAGTATAACAAAAAAAATATGTTTTATGGATTGAAAACTCGTTTACAATTCTGGGCTCGTACAATTATTCAAAATGTTGATGATCTGGATCTTCGTGTCCATCTTTGGATGAACACACCAGATCATCTTGTCGGTAATCATGAATTTTGTTTACATGATGAATTAAATTTTGGAAATAAAACAAAATTTTGGGTGTGGAAAAATGGACAGACCAACCAGATTGCATTTCAAGCTCTTTGCCACTTTTGTGAACTCACATTGAAATATATCATTCAAATTAATAAAAATTTTGGAACACAAACAAATGAATCAGTTAATTCTGAAATGGCTCATTATGAATCAAACTAGGGTATCTAGTTGTAAAGTTCATATGAAGGGAGAATTGCTTTTGCAATTGGAATGCATAATTCTCCAACTTTTCTCTATGACGTTCTAGTTGTAAATAAACTCAGTGAACTGATCCATCCTGATCTTTTAAATGAATTGAAAAGAAATGACATTAAAAACTATGAAAAAAGAAAAATACGAAATGCATTTGAGGAAAGGAATAAAAGAAGAATTGAAAGAGATTTATTTCGTAAGAAATACTCGAAAAAAGGTGATTATCATTTATCTGATAATTCTGATGAATCTTCTAGTTCTGATGAATAAATAAATTTTTACAATTAATATTATTATATAAAATTATTTAACATAATTATTGAAGTAAATAATGAAGAAAGAATGTGATAAAGTTATAGAATTTTGAATCTTATTTTGAATTAAAGGGTAATTTTTTTCTGTTTAAACGTAAATAATAATTCAAAAAATTGAAAGATTAAAAATATATAAAATAAATATCTAATTAATTACATCTATTTTTTAATTTTGATAACATTTTTATATTTTTATAAATATACAAGAATGGCCACTTTTTGAGCTTCGCTCAAAAAGTGTCCTATGTTAAATAATGTAAAAAAAATATTTTGAACAAATAAAAACTAAAAGAAAAATAATATAAATAAAAAAATATTTAAAACTTTTAGTTGCAGGTGGAAGTTTAATTCGCGTAATTAGTTCCACCTGCAACTAAGTTGCGATAGCTGCAGGTGGAAGTTTGAAATGGTACATTTAAGTAATTACTTCCACCTGAAGCTATCGCAGTTTAGCTGCAGGTGGAAGTTTAATTCGCGTAATTAGTTCCAACTGCAGCTAAGTTGCGATAGCTGCAGGTGGAAGTTTGAAATGGTACATTTAAGTAATTACTTCCACCTGAAGCTATCGCAGTTTAGCTTCAGGTGGAAGTTTAATTCGCGTAATTAGTTCCAACTGCAGCTAAGTTGCGATAGCTGCAGGTGGAAGTTTGAAATGGTACATTTAAGTAATTACTTCCACATAAATCTATCGCAGTTTAGCTGCAGGTGGAAGTTTAATTCGAGTAATTAGTTCCAACTGCAGCTAAGTTGCGATAGCTGCAGGTGGAAGTTTGAAATGGTACATTTAAGTAATTACTTCCACCTGCAGCTGTCGCAGCTCAGCCGCAGGTGGAAACTTGATTTCCTTATTTCTTTACTTCCACCTGCAGCTGAGAAGCGATAGCCGCAGGTGGAAGGCTAAATTGGTAAATAGTAATTTTCCACCTGCAGCTGTCGCAGCTCAGCCGCAGGTGGAAACTTGGTTTCCTTATTTCTTTACTTCCACCTGCAGCTGAGAAGCGATAGCCGCAGGTGGAAGGCTAAATTGGTAAATAGTAATTTTCCACCTGCAGCTGTCGCAGCTCAGCCGCAGGTGGAAACTTGGTTTCCTTATTTCTTTACTTCCACCTGCAGCTGAGAAGCGATAGCCGCAGGTGGAAGGCTAAATTGGTAAATAGTAATTTTCCACCTGCAGCTGTCGCAGCTCAGCCGCAGGTGGAAACTTGGTTTCCTTATTTCTTTACTTCCACCTGCAGCTGAGAAGCGATAGCCGCAGGTGGAAGGCTAAATTGGTAAATAGTGATTTTCCACCTGCAGCTGTCGCAGCTCAGCCGCAGGTGGAAACTTGGTTTCCTTATTTCTTTACCTCCACCTGCAGCTGAGAAGTGATAGCCGCAGGTGGAAGGCTAAATTGCGTAATCTATAATTTGAGCTTTTGCATAACGATCACTTATTCAAAAATTCAATATTATTTTTAAAATTACGATCATCTTATGAAAAGTACTTCAAAATATGAGATGAATTTTTTTTTTTTATTAGGTAAATTTTGAATGATTAAATGGACAATACTTTGAATGAGATAATTCTATCACTTTTTAAGGGGTACATGACCACATAGCTATTTAAAATGAAAACTTTGAACATTTTACAAATTTTAATTTGAGCTTAATATAATATATAGATGCTAAATGTAATTTTATTTTATCAAATAAATAATATAAAAATAAATTAAAATAATCTAGATATTGACATATAGTCATGTTGCTTTTAAGGAAAATGTTGCTTTTAAAGGAAAATCTGACAACGACCGTTTATTTAAATTTAAATGAATTTTGTTGAATTTCTATCATAATAATATATTTTTGTAATTAATAATAATATTAAATTAATATTAAAATGATTTATAATTAGATGACATAAAAATTTGCAATCATTTTTGTTTTTGCAGAATATCCATCTGATCTAATTTCATTTTTTTTTCTTAAAATTATAAAGCAAAATTAAAATATAATATAACAAATGCGATATAAAAATGATTTATTGTGCTTTTAATGAGTTAAACGTACTTTAAAACAAAATTATTGTACGTTTGATTTTATTCTTAAATACGTTTAATATTTCATTTTTATTTATGTGCAAAAGGACACAAGGAAAGGAACAAGTCATGAAAACGGGCATTGATGAAGATGAACAAATCAGGCGCATTATGAGATTAGCAGAATTCAGAAATTCAGAATCTGTTATCGAAAAAGTTGATATTCTCAATAAATCAGAAATTCAAGTTCCAATATCAACTGCATGCAAGCTATTAAGCATTAGTACCAAAACTTATTATAAAGAAAAGTCCAAAAAAACACCTGAACAAGAAAGTATACAGTTTGCAGCTCCCCATCAGCTTCTAAGCATTGAAGAAGAGAAAGAAATTATTAAGGCTGTTTTATCAGCACAACTAGTAGTATATACTAGTCGGTTTTCGCGGGGGATCGCAGGTCTGGACTAAGAACGAAATCCAGAAAAAAGAAAAAGAAAAGAAAAGAAAAATAAAAAAAAAGCAATACTCTAGAGGTTTAATAAGCAAATTGTCGTTTCCTTCTTCGATAGTTCGCTTAAATGATACCAGAATAATTGGATAATTAAACGAATATAATTTAAGTATGTTCGAAAGCTTGTTTGTATTAACGTTCTTAATATAAAAGCCGCTTATATTGTTTGTTAGCTTGTTTATCGAATAAGAGAACAAAGCCAAGTTATAATCCAAATCCACAACACAAAGATTATATTTAATAGCATTAAGTAATAGCGACCATTGCTTGGATATACTGTTATAGAATATAAGATTTGGAGGTAATATATAAACAAAATAATCGAGGTGTTTGTTAATGTATTCTTCTGTTATCGCTTGGTTATCGATATAATATGTTATTTCTAATCTTAAAATACCTGTATCGAGAGATTTCTTAATATTATCCTTTAATATCTGTTCTTGGTTATTTATCCAATGGACGTAATGGTTTCCGACACTACCTCGAACATTTGGAGATTCTATTGTTTGCGCGAATTTATTATAAAAATTATACCTAACAGCACCAAAAGAAGAATTCGTTATAAATGTTAAACAATTGGAACCGACAGATGCATTATTATCTATAATTATTTTAATCGGTTCTTCTGTTGTATTGTTGTTAATGAATTCCTCTCCTTCTTTTCTAAAGTCTGGCTTCGTTAATAAATAATCTATAACATCCTTCTTGTTAATGGTTCTGCTAAAGTCTTGTATTATTTCGATATCGTTTATAAATATACCATTATCGTTAAACTCTTTAATTCTCTCTTTATTGCATACAATATTAAGAACCTTATCTAGTGGAACATCTTGCAGAGATATTTTAATAAACTGTTTAATGGTTCCTTTATCGACTTTAAACGATGTCGGCTTTATGCTTGTCTTATTAATTAGTATATCGAATTTATTAAATAACTCTCTAATAATTTCTGTATTGTTAGCAAGGAATGGCGTAATTTCTTTAGGAACTTTATTAAATTGTCGGTCTTCTTTGGACTTTGGTGTATTCTCTTCTGGTTGGTCGTTTGTTCCCTTACGTTTAATATAATTCTTTAATGCTTTATTATTCTTTATAATATCTTCGGGTATAATAAAATGGATAATAATATTATCGCAGAATCTAGAACATAATGGTTTAAGCTCTTTATTGTTTGTTCCACCAAGCGTAAAATCGATATTGGCTGTATCGTTAATGTTTAATGTATATGTTATGTTATGCAGCAATGTTTCGGATTTGGAGTTAGTATAGAAGTAAGAGAAAGGAAGCTTAACACCTTCTTTATCGAATATATTGTAATCGAGTTCGCGAATTGTTTCGAAAGTTCCTTGTTCTTCTTGGCTATCGCAGTTTGTAGTTAGTGGTTGCATTTACAAACGAATAAAAAAACATATTTAAAACGAAAACAGGTTGTTTGTATTTTTTGTTAGTGTGTTTTTTTAATGTATTATAAGTGGATATATTAGTATAGATGTATTAGCATAGATGTATTAGTATGGATATATTAGTATGGATATATTAGTAGGTCTTTTCTAAGAGGGTCCTCGTGGTGGAGTACATGTGCCATTAAGTAGATGGTGGTATGTACGAGATTCTCGGGGTGCTACCTGTGCCGTTTCATAGATGGGGGGGGGTACCTAAGCTGTTTCGTAGATGGAGGGCAGTGGGGTGGGGTACCTGTGCTGTTTCATAGATAGTGGGCAGTGGGGTGGGTACCTAAGACGTTTCATAGATGGTGACCATTGGGGGTGGGGTACCTGTGCCGTTTCATAAATGGGCGGTAGTGTGGTGGGTGGGTGGGAATTATGGGTGGGGCCCCTGTGCCGTTTCTTTGATGGGGAGCAGTAGTGAGAACAAAAATATTTTTTTTTCTTTTCTTTTTTTTTTATTTTTCTTTTCTTTTTCTTTTTTCTGGATTTCGTTCTTAGTCCAGACCTGCGATCCCCCGCGAAAACCGACTAGTATATACTACTCAACTTGCAGCCAAATGTATGTCAAGTCATGAAGTTCGTGAATTAGCTAGCGAACTGTACAAAAAAAGAACATTGATCAACAAACCTTTTGACCGCTTTTGGTTTCGTAGATTTTTAATAAGAAACGAAGACACAATAGGGAAAAAAAAATGTCCTTCTGTTGATGACGATAGAGGAGAACTTTCAATAGATTTAATTGAAAAGTACATAGAAGATGTCATAGATGCATTGAAAAAAATAAAAGATTTGCGTCTACTGATTAATATGGATGAAATTGGTTTCGGAAGACGCCCTCATTATGGTATAAGGCGAAATTGTGTGTACGTTAAGAATTGCATCATACCACCTGTTTGGAGAGCGGAAACAGACAATTACCACATCTCATGGGTGTGTGGGATATCAGCTGCTGGTACTCATATTAAACCAATGCTATTGACAACACGTGCTCGAATGGATCCAGATTTTTACGATACTTTTTTACCGGAATTTGCTGAATTTTATACAACACAAAAAGGTTATTTAACAACAAATGCAATGATTGAGTGGATACAATCATGTTTAATACCTTATGTTATTGATATAAGAGAACAAATTCAAAATCCAAACCATCCTGTTGTACTAATTTTAGATGGATTAAGTTGTCATTTAAATGACCAAATAATGGAAGAATTTGTGAAAATTGAACCTTTTATTCTGATACCATTACCTCCACATAGCAGTCACATCACACAACCGTGTGATGGTACTATATTTAATGTAACAAAAATCAGATATCAACAAACTCCTTCTCCTAATAACAAAACGATATTCACTGGAAAATTATGCAGAATCAAATATGCAATTCAACAAGCTCTTTCACAAGAAAACATAATTTCTGCATGGGAGAAATGTGGGTTTCACATAACAATAACAGAAGGTGTTTGCACAGAAGTAGAATTCACTAAAGAGTTTCAAAATTTCTTAAAACGTAGTGCATCTGGAAATAATGCAAAAGAATATGAAAATAACTTGCTTCACGAAATAGAAAATTCATTTTAACAATAAAAATCATTTTTATATCGCATTTGTTATATTATATTTTAATTTTGCTTTATAATTTTAAGAAAAAAAAAATGAAATTAGATCAGATGGATATTCTGCAAAAACAAAAATGATTGCAAATTTTTATGTCATCTAATTATAAATCATTTTAATATTAATTTAATATTATTATTAATTACAAAAATATATTATTATGATAGAAATTCAACAAAATTTATTTAAATTTAAATAAACGGTCGTTGTCAGATTTTCCTTTAAAAGCAACATTTTCCTTAAAAGCAACATGACTATAATATTATTTTCTATTCAATTTTTTTAAATTTAAAATAAAAATATCTTTATGAATATAGTTGGTGGACATAATTCTGTTTTGCAGACATAATTATGTTTTCACATCATTTCTATATATTCAAATTGGACTTTTAAAAAAACAATTGTAGAACAATTAATATCATATTGGATACATTCTATTCCCCGATTTTCATTCACTTTTATCAAACTAAATTTGATCATAAATATGATATCGAATTTTTAATTTCTGAATATTTTTTTATTATTTGAAAAAAATTATAATTTACTTTTTATCTATAATTTAAATGTATCATTATTATTTATTGAAATAAAATAGATAATTAAAAAAAAATGGTTTCATTTTCATTTCACTACTCAAAAAACTCTTTTCATATCACATTTCATGTTTTTACCATAAAAAAAAGGTTGTTTTAATTTACTCTAACATAGTTATTATTTTAGAATATAATGTATATATTATATTTTAGAAAAAAATTTATTGAAATAATAATTATATAAAAAGAAAAAGTGTTTTCAAAATATGACAAAAATCATTCATACAAAATTACTAATTTTGAAAAATGAGTTTATTTTATTTCAAATTAGATGCAGTATTAATCATCTATATGATGCATATAATATATTAAATATAATAATATGGTTGAAAAAGAATCAATCTTGGAAAAATTTCATTTTTCTTTTTTTCATTCAAAATCATTCATAAATCACTCATGCATAATTGATATGATTTCAGAATTACATTATTTGATAATACATACAATGAAATATATTATTAATCCTCTAAATATCATTGTTGCCCATCAAGATTTCAGGTTTTTCTAAGAAATATACAAATTTCACTTTTTTATTTTTTCTATTATAATAGCATTAAAAATAGCAATTAATCAATAAATATTAGGTAAGTATAGAAGAACTATTAAAATAATGAAAATAATTTCTCAATGTCTAAAATTGAAAGTCTTTTTAAGTTATTTCAGAAGTTACTCTTTTTCATTAAGGTAATAGATCTTGAATAGAACCGCCAATTTTATTCTTTCAATATCATTATACTATATGCATTATATCAAATATTTAAATAAAAATTTAAAAGTTTTTATTTTTTATTGGAAAAAAACAAAAAAGTGATATGATTATTAACTTTATTTTGTGCATCAAAATTTTCTTATATGAAAGTTTTTAGATATCAATTATCTGACAAAATTATATCATTACTGATTATGAATTAATGATATTATTATTAAATCCCAAGTTTCAATTATTGAGAATAAAATAAGCATTTTGACTTTTTTTTACATTAATGGCAAAATTTCATATAAATCACAAATATAATAGCTCATTTAATTAAATAATGATGTACATAAAATACATTAATAAAGTATATAATATTATCAAATTATCTTTAAAAAGTATTGAGAAAAATGTGTTTTATTTTTGTGTACCATTCAAAAAGTTGAGCAAACATGATTATGTCCCAAAAACATAATTATGTCCACCAACTATAAATAAAATTATTTAAAATCGATGCATACTTTTTTATTCTATGATCTATATTAATAAACACAAAATTTATGCAGTAATTAATCACAAATTGAATGACTACATAGATTTTGAAATTCCTATATAAAAGCGATGCATTTAAAAATCTATGTAGTCGTTCATTTTTTGAAATTTTTTCAATTTGATATTTTTAATTTACATTATGAATGCGTGTTTAAAAAAGTATGCATGCGATTAGAAAAATATCTGATATTTAACGTTTTTTCTAATTGAATAAAAGATCATTGGCGAAAAATTTGAATATCTCAAATAGACTTGTTATTTTGAGAATCGATATCAAAAACGTCACTTTTTTGCATCTGATACTTGATTATCAGTTTAAAAATCTGATATCGAGATTATCGATTATCAAGATATCAGATATGAAATGTGATATAAAAATAATTGTAAACTTGATAACAATTACCGAGATCTCGAGATCTCAAACAGATTTATCTTTTTTTATAATTGGTATTTGTGATTTTATAATATTTAAAAATAAATAATATAATGTATTGATGTTTATTTTAAGATTAAAATCAAAAAATACATTCTTTTTTATGAAATATTTGAGATTAAATTACGATCATATATTTATCAAAAAGTTTAATTGAAAATTTTGATATCAAAAGCTGAGAAAAAAAATTCTCGATCTCTGAAATCGATCTCGAGAATCTGTGCATATTTTTGTATCGATATCAAAAAGTCAATCAATTATCGATCTCGAGAATCGGAGAATAACAAGTCTAATCTCAAAATATCATTGAAATTTTAATAAAATATTTGCACATTCATTTAATTTATACCGTACTATACTATATTACGTTTTGCTATTCAAAAATAAAAAAAAAATAGTAATGAGATATATTGTTAATATCATCTCTATTAAAGTCATTTTGAACATGATTTAATTATAACCGCTGGTCAATTATCATAACAAATATATGCGTAAAACTTTCTAAAACAAAGCACATATAGAGATATTGAAAATGGACTACACCCTTAAGCAACAACAAAAATCATCTAATTTTGTTTTAGGGAGGCTTAAATTAACCGCATCCATTATTATTTCGATAAACACTTTCTCGGTTTCTTCTGTAAAAGCATTTTTATTGAAACTTGAAATCATTCTTTTTTTAAGTTCAATTAAATGATCAATTTGATCTATCAAAACAATATTTGATTGTTATTTTTTTAATATGTTTTTCTCTGTGTTATGAAATGAAATTACGCTTTCTAGTTCTGAAGGTGATGCGGAGTAAATGCATTCCTTTATAAACTTGTTAGTATCCAAAGTAGGATTTGTCATTTTAATGATTGAATCTTCTTGTATCGTGTGCGCGCATGGAAGTTTATTGCCTATGATAAGCTCCATGTGTTTGTTTGTTTGACATTGGCAACTTTCGACTGGTTGAATTTTCAAGTTAGTTTGTAGTTTTAGCAATTTACTTTTAAATTTTTTCATTGCTTTTCTGCTGTAAGACCACTTGCATATTTTTCCAGTCTCTTATAAATTAAATCTTGTAATTTAGATATGTTGTAAACGAATACTTTTCGTGGGTTTGTAATAATATTCAGTTTGGCATGAAATCCTTCTGCATGATTACTAGCTGCAGCAATCATGCCTCTTTTGAATAAAACTCTTTTTGTAAATTGTCTATGTGGTCTGCTAAAATCTTTTCTCCAGTTTTGTCTTTAAAAACAGTACTTCAAAAAATTTGTGTTAATTTTTTTGTTTCGTAGATTATTATTGTATTCATTAGCGATTTCGAGTGTTTCTTGGAAATTCTTCTCAAATTCTTCTAAGGTTTAGGACATAAGTAGTTTCCCCGTTAATTACCCTAGGAAAGGGCTTGCTCCTACATCACTAATGATATGTCTAATGCAGAAATACTGCAAGATCCCATTTAGATTACAAAACTTATGTATGCCAGAACCTTGATCTGATAAAACAGGCAAGTTAAGCAATGGCACTTTTGAACTTATTAGTTTTAATAATTCTTTGTAGAAACTATTTAAAAGTGTCCAATTTTCTTTAGCCCCGACAATGAACCCAAACAACAATGACAAACCATTTACAATTATCTGTGGGCATGATAAAACATATGGTTTCGTTATCTCAAACGTCTTGTCAATTCCCAAGTATTGGAACTTGGTAATTGCTTCAAGTGCCCATGGAACTATCGATAAAAATCCATGAACACTTGTATTATTGTCATATTCTAATTCAATGCGATATCGCATTTTTTGTGTAAAAAGATTTTAACGATACCAGGATATCTCCTTAGTTGAGTAAATAAACCAATTTCAACAGTAATACTGCTATAAATATTTAACTTTTTTTGTTTTGAATCTGTTTCAAGATATAACATTTTTTCAGCAGCTATCTCTGTGTTATATGGATAAAGGCGTACATCTGATGCTTCTTTTAGTTTGTAAAAAAACAATCTCAAACAAACTAAAAGAAGCATCAGATGTTTTGTATGCAGTGGATTGTATTTTTTTTTTCCAAAAGTATAAAAGTTAATT
The DNA here is from genome assembly GCA_039105265.1 of Tritrichomonas musculus. Lineage (NCBI taxonomy): Eukaryota > Parabasalia > Tritrichomonadida > Tritrichomonadidae > Tritrichomonas > Tritrichomonas musculus. Next base: position 559,350 of record JAPFFF010000038.1, on the reverse strand, counting down.
ACAAACTCAAAGCTAAAAATGTCAACTTTCATTTTTTTGAGATTTTTTTTTATTTTTTTTTTTTTTTTTTTTTTTTTTGTAAAGTGAAGAAAAACTTTGAAAATTTACGTATCGGCTAATTGTTTGTATCTGTACATTTGTAGGCTCGTTCAGGTACATATAAAAAACTCCGCCAATATGAATAACATAAGCAATATAATAATTCCCGTTTTTTGAAGCGATTAGAATAGATGAATTTTTTATTTAGGCATTTTTGAAAAATAAAAACCATATAAAAATAAAGATATATTTTAGGAGAATATATATATATATTTGAATTTTAGAAATTCTTAGTGGATCTTGAAAAAATGAAATGACAGAGGTGCGGACAGGGTGAAGTGATTTAGATTCGCACCAAAATTTGCATATATTAATTATTTTTTATGAGCATTAAAATGATATAATTATTTATTATTTTCGTCCACGGGGCCGACTTGTGATGATATATGATTTTTTTTCTGAGGTATAAAAATATAAACCACTGAAAAAAATATAAAAATATGTAAACTATAGAAATTATGCAATTGATAGAAAAATCTATTATTTAGAAGAAAAAAAGTAATAAAAACATGATAAAAATCATTTTTATACTATTTAAAAAAATGTGTCTCGTTTGTTATTATTCAATTATTAATGTATGATATAGTTTCCACTTAAATTGGCCCAAAAAAAAATTGAGAAAATGAAAATGGGCCAAATTCAATAAAAAAAGTATTTTAAAATTATTTTATTAATATATAATTGTTATATTTATTATTTATATCATATAATTGTTATAATATAATAAAATAATAAATTACATATTAAGATATGAATTTAAATGTAAAGACTCTCAATTATTATTTACTATATTCTCAATTTTATTCTCGAAGATTTTTTTATTCAAAATTTATGAAAAAAGAATTAAGGGTGCGGGATATTTGAAGTTTTTTAAATATCTAATTAATTACAACCAACATTTATAAATTAAATATATAAAAATAATTTTTGACTATTTACTTGGAATATGCATTTTTAAATAATTTTAAATAATTAGAAGATATTTGTATTTTAATTATTTTCAAAGACTCTCTGAAAAAAATTCTATAGTTGGTGGACATAATTATGTTTTTGGGACATAATCATGTTTGCTCAACTTTTTGAATGGTACACAAAAATAAAACACATTTTTCTCAATACTTTTTAAAGATAATTTGATAATATTATATACTTTATTAATGTATTTTATGTACATCATTATTTAATTAAATGAGCTATTATATTTGTGATTTATTTGAAATTTTGCCATTAATGTAAAAAAAAGTAAAAATGCTTATTTTATTCTCAATAATTGAAACTTGGGATTTAATAATAATATCATTAATTCATAATCAGTAATGATATAATTTTGTCAGATAATTGATATCTAAAAACTTTCATATAAGAAAATTTTGATGCACAAAATAAAGTTAATAATCATATCACTTTTTTGTTTTTTTCCAATAAAAAATAAAAACTTTAAAATTTTTATTTAAATATTTGATATAATGCATATAGTATAATGATATTGAAAGAATAAAATTGGCGGTTCTACTCAAGATCTATTACCTTAATGAAAAAGAGTAACTTCTGAAATAACTTAAAAAGACTTTCAATTTTAGACATTGAGAAATTATTTTCATTTTTTTAATAGTTCTTCTATACTTACCTAATATTTATTGATTAATTGCTATTTTTAATGCTATTATAATAGAAAAAATAAAAAATTGAAATTTGTATATTTCTTAGAAAAACCTGAAATCTCGATGGGCAACAATGATTTTTAGAGGATTAATAATATATTTCATTGTATGTATTATCAAATAATGTAATTCTGAAATCATATCAATTATGCATGAGTGATTTATGAATGATTTTGAATGAAAAAAAGAAAAATGAAATTTTTCCAAGATTGATTCTTTTTCAACCATATTATTATATTTAATATATTATATGCATCATATAGATGATTAATACTGCATCTAATTTGAAATAAAATAAACTCATTTTTCAAAATTAGTAATTTTGTATGAATGATTTTTGTCATATTTTGAAAACACTTTTTCTTTTTATATAATTATTATTTCAATAATTTTTTTTCTAAAATATAATATATACATTATATTCTAAAATAATAACTATGTTAGAGCAAATTAAAACAACCTTTTTTTTATGGTAAAAGCATGAAATGTGATATGAAATGAGTTTTTTGAGTAGTGAAATGAAAATGAAACCATTTTTCTTAATTATCTATTTTATTTCAATAAATAATAATGATACATTTTAAATATAGATGAAAAGTAAATTATAATTTTTTTCAAATAATAAAAAAATATTCAGAAATTAAAAATTCGATATCATATTTATGATCAAATTTAGTTTGATAAAAGTGAATGAAAATCGGGGAATAGAATGTATCCAATATGATACTAATTGTTCTACAATTGTTTTTTTTAAAAGTCCAATTTGAATATATAGAAATGATGTGAAAACATAATTATGTCTCCAAAACAGAATTATGTCCACCAACTATATATTTTTTCTGAAATTATTCATAGTTTTATTTTTATATCCAGCTTTCAATTATTAATTTTAAATTTTTTTTACTAGAAAAACATTTTTATATCAATCATTATATAAAATTAATATCATATGTATATATGCTTTTTAAATTAATGATTAAATGGCATTTGCAATTATTTTTTTATTCATGATATATATCTTCTACATTCCATGAATTTGTTGTATTAACTGATTAAATTATTTTTCTTTCATTATTAAACAAATTCTTTTCGTTTTATTCATTTTTTATTTATTTATTTAATGAAGTTTATTATTTTAAAGTTGATTAACAAAAAAATTCACTTTGAGAAAGTTATATTTATTTATTAACAAATATTGCAACATTACTTTTTGGAGTTTCATGAATACTGTTTTAAAAAATATCTTTTAAAAACAAAAAATAAAAATTAAAGGCTCCAATAGTTTTTTTTGCATATCGAATTTATATAGAAAAAGTGGTTATTGAAAAAAAGCTATGTGATCATTGATTTCTATATCTAATGTTCCAATATTTTATAAGAATGATGAATAATGAATAAGCAATATTACAATGTTGAGAGTTTTTGAAAATGTTGGTTGCATTCGAAATTGAAAACACAAAACATCATTTAATTCAAAACCATAATAATCTATACAAAATATAAAATTATTTTGAAATGTTTGAGTATTTTTAAAGTCCATTTGCATTATTAAATAATTAAAAAATATCATAGATAAAGCTAGAAAAAAAAGCAAATTTTGAGAAGATGAGTATACTTTATTTTGAATATATGTTAACTTTTTAAATGTATTTAACGTATAAATTTAACTTTTTGTATGTCAATCATCAAATTTTTGATAACAATAAACGTAGTTATCATAATTTTCTATAGAATAAACGTATTTATCAGAATTTTGAATACTTTTAACGTCTTCATTAGGTTTTTGAATGCATTAAACGTATATTTTTATGTTTCGTGATTTCATTGCAAGCTTTTCTTCTCTGACTTCATTATTATACATGGCACCTAAATCAAAGCAAGCCAAGCATTGCAGGAAAATTGCAATTGATCGACTGGCTAAAAAAACACCTGAAGCACCTCAGCCAAATCCTAAATTAAGTCCAAGGCTCATGGTAATGAATGGTCTTCTCACAGGAAATAGCTATGAAGGAGTTAAAAAGCAAGCTACAATGATGAATACTCCAACTCCGTCGAAACGTACATTTTTTAATTGCCAAAAGCAAGTGTTAACTGATGTAATAAATACAGTAAAAGAAAGTTGCAAGCAGAATGCAGATAACATAAAAGAAAATTCATCTATATCGATTGATGGTCAATGGAATCATAAAAGGCATGGTTCTTACTCCACTGTTTCTTTTTTCGATCAAAAGCAAAAGAAAATAGTAGATTTTGAAAGTGTTTCTAATGGAAATTATGGTGCAAACAAAGATGTAAAATCATCCAATATGGAAACAGTCGGCATTGAAAAAGGATTGAATGAACTTGATTCAAAAATTGCCAACAAAAATATCAGAATATGTCATGATCATGACAATAAAACATCAAACCTTTTAAAGAAACACAAAGAACTTGGTTTAACTGAGAGTTTAGATCCAGGACATGCATGCCAAGAAATAAAGAGAAATGCAAATAATTACTTTGAAAAGTATTCACGCACGTTAAAAAATAAAAATGATCCATCCAAAAACACTTACAAAAAGTGTTTTGAAATTTTCTCAACACTAATTGTCAAGATCATTTCTTGGTTTAAATTTGTAATATTTAATGTTAAAGAGACAAAAATGAGAGAACAGATGTGGTTAAATATGACTAATCATGTGATTGGAAATCACAAAAACTGCATTCATCCTAACGAAATGTATGGCCTTAGAAAAGTGGGGCGCCCCAAAAAGTTTACTGATCACAATAACTCATTCTGGGAATGGGAGCAAGGGAAAACTAATGACCAATTTCAAAAAGAACTTGATAAGTTTCTTGCAAAAAATACACCTCTCATTAGAGAAACCGGTACAGTGAGGACTCAAGACAATGAATCGTTAAATTCGATGATTAGTAAAACAATTCCCAAAAATAAAGTTTTTCACACGAGCAACGAAGCTCGTGCAGCAATAGCTGTGGGGAGGAAAAATGATCCATATTTTGATTCAAAAATTTTGAATAAAATTTGTCCTGGATCAATTTCAACTCCATTAATGCAGGAGATGAAACACGATGAGGAAATAAAATTCAATGAAAAAGAAAAGCGCAAAAGACCATATGATAAAAAAGTAAAAAATGAAATACGAGCACAAAGTAGACTCTTGAACCAAAATGACCAAGGTGATTATAAAGAAAAGAAATGAATAAACATTTGATTAACTTATTTGGTTTTATTTTATGATTTTAAATAAATTATTAAAAAAATTAAATTAATCTGAAAATCATATAATATATCAAATTTTGCCAATTTCGAAAAAACTAATAAATGAATAAATACAAGTAAAGTATCGATATTTATGTAAAAAAAATAAAGAAAAAATATGTCTACTAAATTATTTTGGCAAAAAAAAAAAAAAAGCATCTGTTTGAATCAACTAGCAAATATTTGTAAATAAGAGGAAATTCAAATATATGATATCAAAATTTGAAATAATTCAATAAAACACGCTATAATAACATACTAATTCTTATTTTTAAAATTTTAAATTCAGAATCTGTAATTTTGAATGAAGTGCAAAAAAATAAGCTAGGAAAAAAATTAAGCATCATTATAAATTAAAATTATAAATTAAGCCTACTAAATTAACTCCATGGCTTTTCAATTAGTAAAAAAAAAATAAGCATCTGTTTGAATCAGCTAGCAAATATTTGCAAATAAGAGGAAATTCAAATATATGATATCAAAATTTGAAATAATTCAATAAAACACGCTATAATAACATATTAAATCACAGATTCTGAATTTCTGTGAATGTTGTGAAATAAAACCAACTGTAAATTATCAACAAAATAAAGCAATCATAAAATAAGTTTGCTAAATGCGATAAATGATCCTTTATGCTCCTTCTTTTCCTTGCTGACTGTAAAACTATATTATTGATTACAGTCAATATTTTCAGAAAAAGTATAGAATTTTTTTCTTAACATCATTGAAAAAATTTAAAACATAAATATCTTTATAGTATTTAAATTTATTTTTAAATAAATAAAATATATAGATTAACAAAAATTATTTACAATATATATTTTAATATATTTAGTAAACATTAAATATTGATTGAATAACACTCAAGTATACTGCACCCTTAAGGTAAAAATGCCATACGTTAAAAATTGAGAAAGAGTACGTTAAAAATTTAAGAAAAGCACCCTCCCAGAAAAAGTTTTAATTTCAATATATGTCAGATTTGAATTTCTGAACTTTATAAAATATTTTTATATTCAATTTGAAACGAAAATTTTAATAATTAAATTTTTCAATTATAAATTTAGTTTATCAACTTTTTCAATTAATATTTGAACAAAAAAGAGTTTTAGATTTATATTCGAATTATTATAAAGAAGAGAAAGATTATGTAATTTATATTAAATTTCAAAATATAATATCAATAATTATCACAAAAATTTTACTAAATTATAAAAAAAGTAGTAATAGAAAAAATAAATATACAATGAATTTAATGAGATTCGTTTCTTCTTATAAAATATTGATTTGATTTCTATGAAAAATGTGATATTGCCATTAAAACTAATTTTTTTATCGTTTTCGTAATATTTTAATAATATTATTTGTAAAAAACTGTAAACAAAGAGAAATTCTGTCGCATGTGTGATGAAAACTCCTTACCAATTTGTCTCCATCAATAATATAACAAATTTTTTTTTGATGAGATATAATTGGAAAGCATAAAATATTAAATTGATTTACGTCCATGTAGTCAGCAAATTCAATGTAATCAAAACAAATTGGGCCTTTTTGGGAGTGGAATTAAAAGGATTTGTTAATAAAAAATGTATTCTTTAATAAAAACAAAAAATAGAAAAAAAAAATAATTTTACTTAACATGTCACAATAAATAGTGTCAGAAAATAAAAGCGGTTGCTTAACGTATGGCATTTTTACCTTAAGGTACAAATCCAGTACGTTTAATAACCGCTATTTTTTTTGACATTCTCAAAGAATAAAATGACATGTTAAATAAAAAACGATTATTTTCATCCATTTTATATAACATGTCATAATGTTTATTTAAATTGTAAAATAAGTGTCAAAAACAAACCTAGTCAATTTAAACTTTTTCAGAGACATGCAACTATTCAAATAATAAACGTTCTCCGATTCAAAAAATAACGTACTGGATTTGTACCTTAATGAAAAAAAACTTTCTACATTTGATTTAAATTTTAATTAAGCTTCAAAATATATAAAGAAAATTATTTATTTCATTTCTCTCAAATTATCATTTTATGAAAAGCGCTTTGAAATTATAATTGTTCAATATTTAGAATATACAGTTATATAAAGTTTATTAATTGTTTATATTTATTTTAAATATTTTTATAGTATATATAATATTATTAAAAGTTATAAAATCTATGATATACATATAAATATAAAAAGATATTTGCTTAAGGGAGTTTTACGGCGGAATGACAAACTATAGAAAAAGTTACACCATTTTTTTCTGAGGAAAATTCGTTATTCTGACTTTTTGAGTTAATTGAGAAGGCATACAAAAAGTTCTAAAATTTTCTTGTAAAGTTTTGAAAAAGTTCACTAAGATAAAACCATGAAAAAGCGCCATTTTTATAGAACTAAACCAATCAAAGAAACCGAGATGACGACATTGCCGCCCATAGCATGATCACGATCAGTAATGCTTAGCAGCTAGCTGGTTGTAACTGCGGCGAGTCGTCATCCGGACAAAGATATCACGATTTCATCCGGAAGATCTGGAATGACGACATTGCCGCCCATAGCAAGACCACGATCAGCAATGCTTAGCAGCTAGCTGGTTGTAACTGCGGCGAGTCGTCATCCGGACAAAGATATCGCGATTTCATCCGGAAGATCTGGAATGACGACATTGCCGCCCATAGCAAGACCACGATCAGCAATGCTTAGCAGCTAGCTGGTTGTAACTGCGGCGAGTCGTCATCCGGACAAAGATATCGCGATTTCATCCGGAAGATCTGGAATGACGACATTGCCGCCCATAGCAAGACCACGATCAGCAATGCTTAGCAGCTAGCTGGTTGTAACTGCGGCGAGTCGTCATCCGGACAAAGATATCGCGATTTCATCCGGAAGATCTGGAATGACGACATTGCCGCCCATAGCAAGACCACGATCAGCAATGCTTAGCAGCTAGCTGGTTGTAACTGCGGCGAGTCGTCATCCGGACAAAGATATCGCGATTTCATCCGGAAGATCTGGAATGACGACATTGCCGCCCATAGCAAGACCACGATCAGCAATGCTTAGCAGCTAGCTGGTTGTAACTGCGGCGAGTCGTCATCCGGACAAAGATATCGCGATTTCATCCGGAAGATCTGGAATGACGACATTGCCGCCCATAGCAAGACCACGATCAGCAATGCTTAGCAGCTAGCTGGTTGTAACTGCGGCGAGTCGTCATCCGGACAAAGATATCGCGATTTCATCCGGAAGATCTGGAATTGACGACATTGCCGCCCATAGGACGACCACGGTGGCAATAAAAAGATGAAAATAAAACAAACAAAATTGATTATTTAATATTATTGTGATTTTTTATTTTTTATCATATAGTATATTTAATTTTTTTTTGTTTATTTTGATTTTTTTTCGGTCAAAAAGTTTCGACAATTTGATAGAGTGAAAAATAATCATGAACTTTTTCTTGGCACAAAAAATAAAACATAACTTTTTCTTAAAGATAAAAAATAAAATAACTTTTTGATGCAAAATGTTTATGACATGAGAAACCAAATTGGCCCTCAATTATTTTTCTATTTATTTTAATCGTTTGTTTTTATAGAATACTTGCTTAAAAAAGAACAATGTTCTTGAAAGAAAAATATATTATTACGCCATTATTATCTAAAGCATTGACACTTTTTGAGCGAAGCTCAAAAAGTGGCGTTTATTGCAATTTCCTCAAATCAGATATTCAAATATCAAAACCAACTATAACCAAGTTATTACATATCAGAAATGAATCTCATGCTTGGCCACTTTTTGAGCTTCGCTCAAAAAGTGGCCTTTTATTATTTTCAAATTAGATTTCTTTTCAAAACTTAAACAAATCAACTTTCATGAAGAAAACAAAAGAAATATTGTACCTAATAGATCTTAAGAATGACAACTTTGTGAGCAAAGCTCACAAAGTTGTCATTAAATGATATTAATTATTAATTGAATTTCAAAATACAAAAAACATTTATGTATGTTCAAAAATTATTGTTTATTAAATGATTTATGATTATATCGCGCGTTAGTTTTCTTGTTTTTATTTTTATTTTTTATTTTTATTTTTTTTTTTTTTTTTTTTTTTTTTTTTTTTGATAAAGCTTATTTAAAATATTCTGAGTCTTCTCAGAAATTTGTTAAGAGAAAAATCTGTTACCACCTGCAGCTAAATCTGCATTTTTCCAACTTGCTATTTTGAATTTAGATAAAAAATATATGACACCTGAATTATCGCATCTAGTTTCAAAAACATAGCGGACAAAATTAGAAAAACATATTTTTTCGATATCATGATATGATAATTGAGGATACATTCCTTTAATTTCAGCCTTCGTTTCATAGTATTTTTTCTTAATTAATTTGATGTCAGCATTACAGTCTTTTATCATTGAATCAAAATTGTCATCTTCGTCGTATAAATTTTCAAGTTTTAATTTTTCTTTCTTTTGACTTGTGTTACTTTCTTCTTTCTTTTTTCTGAAAACCAATTTTTCATCAAGTGCTCGAAAATCAAAATGATTTCCAGAATATTTGGCATCATTTGGATTAATATTTGGGAATTTTGGTAAAACATATGTAAAACAATTAAGAAACTCATTAATAAAAGAGCCTAATATATTCAATGATTCCTTATCAAACTTTCTATTCTTTTCAACTTCGTATATTGATATTATTCTATCTATATTTTTTCTATTTGATTTAAAAAGATTTTTTTCAAATTTATAATTGGGGAACTTTTTGAGAGATTGAACAAATAAATATTGAATATCAATTTCATTGCTATTTTTAACAATATTAAATATTTCTGATTTGCAAAAATTATTTAATATTGTATGTATGCAAGGAAGTTTCACTCCATAAATTGATTCAACAAAAACATCTTCACCACAATCACAATTTTCTTTTGAACATTTTAAATAATTATCTGGTCTCTTGCTAAGAATTTGTATAACTTTTTGAATCATTTTTTGATGTTTATTTTGAAAAGAATTTCCACAAATATCTGAGTAATTATTTATATAATTTAATAAATAATTTACAATTGTTGTGAAACCAGTTTTAAATGAATGAGTTCCGGAATCTGGCAATTTTTGATTGATATTTCCGTGGAAACCTTCCGAATGATTTGAACAACGAGCTACATGGTGGTCAGAACGAATCCATATTGCCCAATTAGCAATATAATAATCACTTTTTTTAATTTCTTCTTTATTTGGCATTCTTTCCACTTCATCTATATCTTTTAACATAATTTCAAAATCTTTTAATTTTTGTTTTTTTTCATTATCTTGATCGGTATCGTCAAATAAAGGTGAATTTGGATCTTTTTTATATTCGTCCATTTCAACTAAAATAAATTCTTTTTCTTGTTTATATATTAAATATGTTTTGCATCTCAATAACCTTGCAACCCATATGCCTAATGATGATTTAGGTCCAAATATTTGTATAATATGACGATGACAAAAATATTGAATATTTGAATGTAATTTACAGAACTTTTTGATAGGAGAACCTAAATCTGATAAAACAACTTTATTTTCAAAAACATTTTTATTTAAACAAAACTTATTTAATCCATCAAATAATAAATTATATAAAAAACGGTTCTCTTTAGGGCCAATTGATAATGCGAAAGGAAAACTTGAATTGAAATAAATTGAATGGTATATACAAAATTTGTAAGGCTTAAGCGCATAAAAAGAAGCATCAATTTGCAAATAATGCATATAATTTATAACTTCTAAAGCCCAAGGCATAATCCATATTATATTTTTAATAAAAGCAAAATCATTATTAAATTTAAATGCAAATCCATCGTCCTGAACTTTTTGAGTACTTATCTCAATATAAACAAAACCAGGTAAATGCAATAAAATTTTATAAAAATCATCATAACCTTGAAAACTAACGGCTCTTCTACGCAAGGTTCTTTTATCTAAAAAGTTTTGAAAAGCAAATTTTATAAATATTGGAAAATTAGAATTTTTTCGAGCTACGTAATTACAAAAAGTATAAAGCATTGAATTTTTATGTTTACATTGTTTATTCCAAAAATCTTGAGTCAAAAAAGGACACTCTTTATTTTTCAAAGTATATGGCGACGTCATGATACATTCTTCAAAATCAATAGTAACAACTTTCATAGTTTGGTTTTCAAGGAGTTGATCTCTAGCGAGAACTTTAATGGTTTCCAAATCGTTTTTGACAGTTATGCTAAATATTTGAATTTCAGTATTTATCTTTGATTTATTACAGCAACTAAACGAAAAAATGTCATTATAAACTCTTTTGTTGTTGCATATAAATTCTTTGGTTAAGCTATCGAGGAAAAGGATTAGCGAAATGATATTGAAATTCTGAGAATGCAAAGGAACAATTTCAATGAATGTTCTTAATCCTTTATCTTTTAAAGAATTAGGTCTTTGCGTATGAGATAGATATTTCGCTGAATAATAAAGATTTTGGTCTTCTTCCATAAATATAAAAAGACCATAATTCTTTCAAAAAGTTATATATATTTATTAAAAAAAAAAAAATTTAACAAATTTCTGAGAAGACTCAGAATATTTTAAATAAGCTTTATCAAAATAAAAAAATTAAAAAATCGTAATAATAATATTAAATAATCAATTTTGTTTGTTTTTTGTTTGTTTTATTTTCATCTTTTTATTGCCACCGTGGTCGTCCTATGGGCGGCAATGTCGTCAATTCCAGATCTTCCGGATGAAATCGTGATATCTTTGTCCGGATGACGACTCGCCGCAGTTACAACCAGCTAGCTGCTAAGCATTGCTGATCGTGGTCTTGCTATGGGCGGCAATGTCGTCATTCCAGATCTTCCGGATGAAATCGTGATATCTTTGTCCGGATGACGACTCGCCGCAGTTACAACCAGCTAGCTGCTAAGCATTGCTGATCGTGGTCTTGCTATGGGCGGCAATGTCGTCATTCCAGATCTTCCGGATGAAATCGCGATATCTTTGTCCGGATGACGACTCGCCGCAGTTACAACCAGCTAGCTGCTAAGCATTGCTGATCGTGGTCTTGCTATGGGCGGCAATGTCGTCAATTCCAGATCTTCCGGATGAAATCGCGATATCTTTGTCCGGATGACGACTCGCCGCAGTTACAACCAGCTAGCTGCTAAGCATTGCTGATCGTGGTCTTGCTATGGGCGGCAATGTCGTCATTCCAGATCTTCCGGATGAAATCGCGATATCTTTGTCCGGATGACGACTCGCCGCAGTTACAACCAGCTAGCTGCTAAGCATTGCTGATCGTGGTCTTGCTATGGGCGGCAATGTCGTCATTCCAGATCTTCCGGATGAAATCGTGATATCTTTGTCCGGATGACGACTCGCCGCAGTTACAACCAGCTAGCTGCTAAGCATTGCTGATCGTGGTCTTGCTATGGGCGGCAATGTCGTCATTCCAGATCTTCCGGATGAAATCGCGATATCTTTGTCCGGATGACGACTCGCCGCAGTTACAACCAGCTAGCTGCTAAGCATTGCTGATCGTGGTCTTGCTATGGGCGGCAATGTCGTCATTCCAGATCTTCCGGATGAAATCGCGATATCTTTGTCCGGATGACGACTCGCCGCAGTTACAACCAGCTAGCTGCTAAGCATTGCTGATCGTGGTCTTGCTATGGGCGGCAATGTCGTCATTCCAGATCTTCCGGATGAAATCGCGATATCTTTGTCCGGATGACGACTCGCCGCAGTTACAACCAGCTAGCTGCTAAGCATTGCTGATCGTGGTCTTGCTATGGGCGGCAATGTCGTCATTCCAGATCTTCCGGATGAAATCGTGATATCTTTGTCCGGATGACGACTCGCCGCAGTTACAACCAGCTAGCTGCTAAGCATTACTGATCGTGATCATGCTATGGGCGGCAATGTCGTCATCTCGGTTTCTTTGATTGGTTTAGTTCTATAAAAATGGCGCTTTTTCATGGTTTTATCTTAGTGAACTTTTTCAAAACTTTACAAGAAAATTTTAGAACTTTTTGTATGCCTTCTCAATTAACTCAAAAAGTCAGAATAACGAATTTTCCTCAGAAAAAAATGGTGTAACTTTTTCTATAGTTTGTCACTTCGCCGAGTTTTACGAAAACTCTTTTGCCAATTTTTAAATATTTTCATTAAAAATAGAGTATATTTATATAAATAGTAAATAATATAGATAATAAACAAAAGATATAAGTTTAATAAATTTCAGTAAATTTCACAATATTTTTATTTTTTAATTTGACCTTATGCATTCAATTTGTTACCTGTCGCTTCAAAATTTGAATGCAATTGAAGAATATCTTTTTTTTTTACTGGTCACCAAAAAAAAAGTTCATTTTGGTTCGTTAATTTTTCGTCGAATATCAAACTTATAAAAATTTGGTCTTAGGAAACCCATCATCAATTCTAATATTCTAATGATATCGCGCCTCTAACTCAAGGTAAAATCAAAAATTGGAAATTTATTTTTTTTATATTTTTATTAAAGACCTAAATAAAAAATTAGGGCCTGACAATCTCTAAGTTTATCATCCGAGATAATATATCATTATTCTGTTTTCTCTCAATCTTTTTACTGATTGTCGAATTAGACTTTGAAAATTATATCCCAACATGTGGCTTTTAAATTTAAATTTTAATAATATATTTTAGAGCAAAATCAGATAAAACTTACTATTCAATTAACCAAGTTTGAAAAGATCGATTAATTACAAAATTTTAATATACAATTTCGTTTTTATTAAAACTTAAAGATTAAATAGCAAGATTTTTTGTAAAACTCCATTGATTGATATTGTTAAATTAACAATTTAAGTTTTTCCTTTTTCTTTTTACTTGAAAAAGTAAAAAAATTTCTAAATATTTGCTTTTGCCATAAAAAAACAATGATTCCAGAAGCACTTCTATTAATTTATTTTACACGGAATGCAAGTAATTATAGTGAGTTTTTAAATATATTTGATGAATGAATTTGCATATTATAAAAATATTATATTAATTTAAATGATGATTTTTAAAATCTCTGATATTTTATTGATGTATAAGTTCTCTTTATTTGATTTTTATATTTTGTTTTAATAAATGTTAGCTAATTAATAAAAGATAGAATTTCATGACAAAATCATAAAAAAAGAATAATAGTCTTTATCATTAGTTATTTATTTTCCTTATTGTTTTGTTGATATATATCAAGTTTGTTTTTTAATTGAAAAGGAAAGAGTAAAGTTTTTTTTGGATTTTATTTTTCATAAAACCACCTTAATATTTTGATAAAAATTTTTTATTGAAAAAAAATCGTTATTAATGTTTATGATTTTAAAATTGATTTTTGCAGCTCAGCCCCCTGAATCAAATTAAACTAAATTTAGCAAATCTTTATTAAATTAAATGTAAAATATTTAAATGTAATTATAATCTAAATAAATTCTTTATTTATTTAGATATTTCAAAAAAATATGTAAAAATTCATTAAAATGAACTTTTTAACAAAATATGAAATATTTATAAAATAACAAAATGCATATTTAATCATTAATTTCCAATATATATAATAATTAATCATTATAAATTCAATCCATCCATCAGGTGGCTGGATTGGGTTATTTTCATAGGATACTTGTTTGTGTTATTATAACTTACATAATTGATATTTTAAAACATTTAAATAATAAATATATAAAATAAATGCAATAGAATACAATATCAAAATTTTATTTAGTAACTATTAATACATAAAAAGATATACATATTTTTATAAACGTTAAAAATGTAAAGTAGGTGTCCGCACCACTGAAATGACAATTTGAAAAATTAAATTATCAAATCTCATGAAATAGAAATAATAGAAATACATCAACCAATAAATTAAAATAATCCCATATATATAATCATTAATAAATAATAATTTTAATAAAATATTATGATGAACATATAAAAATGAAAAAATGGTAGTTTTTTTGTGACATTATTACCCTGATCTCGGATAAAATGAGAAAGTTAGTATGGTTAAGTTTTTTTTTTATTCTGTTAAGGGTAGGCTGACATGATCAAACTTTTTGAAAAGCTTATTTTCACTGAGTTCATACAAAAATCATTCCTTGTGGAGAATTTGCATTTATCAAAAATTAGTTAAATAATATTTAACATAAATATATATAAACAATTATAAATAAACCATTTTTTATATATCTGAAATATATGATGCGATATAAAGATTCATATTTTCAATCAACAAATAAAAAATTTCTGAAATTATTCTATTAAAGGAAAAATATTTAAATATTGGTGTATACGTAATATTTATAATATATAAATATTATTATATTTTTTATTTTATATATATTTAATATATATGATTTAGATTTACAAAATATAAATCATTTTTTGAAATAAAATATAATTATATGATAAATTAATTTTCAATAGATATTGAAATATTTTCTTTTAGCTGGAAAATTGATATCTTTGAATAATTTAAATATTTTAATTATTATATTTCCTTATATATTACAATGATTGATTACAATATATAATATAAATATTTTTAATAAAAAATAATTTTATAAAATGATATTCCTAAATAAAATATTCTAAACTCTTATAACCATCATTATTTGAGAAAAGATAAAAACGATGGTTCTCAATTTAAAATCTTTTTTTGAATCACATCTAAAGGAACTTTTCAATTAATTTATCAGAAATTATGAATAAAAATTGGAAAATATTATTTGGGAATAATAATCATTAATATTAATAGTTGATTTAAAAAATTTAGAAAAAAATTTTTTTACATATGGCCAAAAAAGTTTTTTTATTTTCTTACAAAAAGTATATATTTATTACCTTCATAACTAATACATTTCAATTTTATGTTTTTTGGAACGATTTTCTTAATTTGGAATATTATTTATAATATTATTTTGTGAAATTAGATGGTTTTTTTGACATATTCAGTTAGCTGAAAAACTTTTGAACATTTTTTTTTTAGGTTTTGGTCGATTTTTATTTTTTGCATTTTGCTTTTAATATCGATCGTTAGAGGCAAATATTTTGGGTATTTGACCTAAACTTTTTCCGAAAGAGCTCATTTGAAATAAATATTCTATGAGTTTATTCAATATTGAAAAGGGAAAAAAAATCATGTCAGTCTACCCTTAACATTTTTTACTCTGATAAAAATATGGTGATTCTAAAGAAATAAATGATTTATCGAAATCTCTCTACAACATTTTAATTATTTGATCATTTTATTATGTATTTTTTGAATAAAATTAAATCTTCTGATTACAATGTGAAGTCACTTAACGGCACAAAAAAAAACAATTGAAAATAATTTTTCTGTAGAAAGTTCAACAGAGTTCACACAATCTCTGCCAAATAATATAGATATTCAACAAAGATCTGCGATAGATCAGCAATTTTTCCCAAAAATTCTCTTCCAACAACAATAATTTTATACTAACATTATCGATTCTCTTCCAAACAACAACGATTCTCCAAACAACAACGATTCTCCAAGCAGCATCGATTCTCTCCCAAACAACAACGATTCTCCAAACAACAACGATTCTCCAAGCAGCATCGATTCTCTCCCAAACAACAACGATTCTCCAAACAACAACGATTCTCCAAGCAGCATCGATTCTCTTCCAAACAACAACGATTCTCCAAACAACAACGATTCTCCAAACAACAACGATTCTCCAAGCAGCATCGATTCTCTCCCAAACAACAACGATTCTCCAAACAACAACGATTCTCTCCCAAACAACAACGGTTCTCCAAACAACAACGATTCTCCAAGCAGCATCGATTCTCTCCCAAACAACAACGATTCTCTTCCAAACAGCATCGATTCTCCAAGCAGCATCGATTCTCTCCCAAACAACAACGATTCTCCAAACAACAACGATTCTCTCCCAAACAACAACGGTTCTCCAAACAACAACGATTCTCCAAGCAGCATCGATTCTCTCCCAAACAACAACGATTCTCCAAACAACAACGGTTCTCCAAACAACAACGATTCTCCAAGCAGCATCGATTCTCTCCCAAACAACAACGGTTCTCCAAACAACAACGATTCTCCAAGCAGCATCGATTCTCTCCCAAACAACAACGATTCTCTTCCAAACAGCATCGATTCTCCAAGCAGCATCGATTCTCTCCCAAACAACAACGGTTCTCCAAACAACAACGATTCTCCAAGCAGCATCGATTCTCTCCCAAACAACAACGATTCTCTTCCAAACAGCATCGATTCTCCAAGCAGCATCGATTCTCTCCCAAACAACAACGATTCTCCAAACAACAACGATTCTCTCCCAAACAACAACGATTCTCTCCCAAACAACAACGGTTCTCCAAGCAGCATCGATTCTCTTCCAAACAACAACGATTCTCCAAACAACAACGGTTCTCCAAACAACAACGATTCTCCAAGCAGCATCGATTCTCTCCCAAACAACAACGGTTCTCCAAACAACAACGATTCTCCAAGCAGCATCGATTCTCTTCCAAACAGCATCGATTCTCCAAGCAGCATCGATTCTCTCCCAAACAACAACGATTCTCTCCCAAACAACAACGGTTCTCCAAACAACAACGATTCTCCAAGCAGCATCGATTCTCTCCCAAACAACAACGATTCTCCAAACAACAACGGTTCTCCAAACAACAACGATTCTCCAAGCAGCATCGATTCTCTCCCAAACAACAACGGTTCTCCAAACAACAACGATTCTCCAAGCAGCATCGATTCTCTCCCAAACAACAACGGTTCTCCAAACAACAACGATTCTCCAAGCAGCATCGATTCTCTTCCAAACAGCATCGATTCTCCAAGCAGCATCGATTCTCTCCCAAGCAGCATCGATTCTCTTCCAAACAGCATCGATTCTCCAAGCAGCATCGATTCTCTCCCAAACAACAACGGTTCTCCAAGCAGCATCGATTCTCTTCCAAACAACAACGATTCTCCAAACAACAACGGTTCTCCAAACAACAACGATTCTCCAAGCAGCATCGATTCTCTCCCAAACAACAACGGTTCTCCAAACAACAACGATTCTCCAAGCAGCATCGATTCTCTCCCAAACAACAACGGTTCTCCAAACAACAACGATTCTCCAAGCAGCATCGATTCTCTTCCAAACAGCATCGATTCTCCAAGCAGCATCGATTCTCTCCCAAACAACAACGATTCTCTCCCAAACAACAACGGTTCTCCAAACAACAACGATTCTCCAAGCAGCATCGATTCTCTCCCAAACAACAACGAATCTCCAAACAACAACGATTCTCTCCCAAACAACAACGGTTCTCCAAACAACAACGATTCTCCAAGCAGCATCGATTCTCTCCCAAACAACAACGATTCTCCAAGCAGCATCGATTCTCCAAGCAGCAACGATTCTCTTCCAAACAGCATCGATTCTCCAAGCAGCATCGATTCTCCAAGCAGCAACGATTCTCTTCCAAACAGCATCGATTCTCCAAGCAGCATCGATTCTCTCCCAAACAACAACGATTCTCCAAACAACAACGATTCTCTCCCAAACAACAACGGTTCTCCAAACAACAACGATTCTCCAAGCAGCATCGATTCTCTCCCAAACAACAACGATTCTCCAAACAACAACGATTCTCCAAGCAGCATCGATTCTCTCCCAAACAACAACGATTCTCCAAACAACAACGATTCTCCAAGCAGCATCGATTCTCTTCCAGCAGCATCGATTCTCTCCCAAACAGCAACGATTCTCTTCCAAACAACAACGATTCTCCAAGCAGCATCTCTTATATTTTAACAATCGATCATAGCATATCCAACTTTTGTTCAAAATTTTACATGATTTTAAATCATCTTTATTTTTGTTAACAAAAAGTTTGAGTGACCGATGCTTTCACTCAAAAAGTTTAAATACCACAATCCGTTTATTAATATCAACAACATATAATAAACGAATTGGTTTACCACTTATCTTCATATTATTTGTTATTTGATTGACCAATATTAAAGATATGATACACAAATTTATCAATATTTATAATTCTCGTACCAATACCAAATCTTAAATTGAAGATTTAATTTTCTATTATGGACACACTTAATCAGCAAAAATACTATTTTTTCCTCATAATTACTTAATTGCGCTATAATATTCCAATCAGTTTTCACTTGATGCATATAATATTCTAAGATGATGAATTAGAAAAAATTACAAAGAATAATATATAGCTCTTTTAAATCTATCAAATGTATTTTTTATATTATTGCCAAAGCGATTTCTCATATCTTTTTACTTTCTAAGAAAAATCTCAAATAAGATGATATTTTTGGAAATTTTTTTACAAAATTATTTAATCAAGCGATTTAAATACAATATATGAGAAGTATTACAAACATAGATGGAAAATTCTCCATATACGACCAGTAACATTTTATAATCAGCCAATTGCAGCAGAATGTTATTTCCAAAAAAAAATCAATTCTTTAATAACCTATCCAAAAGAGAAGGTTCATGAATACTAAGATTATTAAATATCAGTTTTACCTTATCTTCAATTATGTTTTGAGATATTAAAATAATATTGTTTTTAGCATCTTTATTTTTTCTTTATATCTTTTATATATAAACACTAATGCATATGAATTATATTAGCCATATTTGTATTTAGTCATTCTCATCCGTTTTCTTTTTTTTAAGCCAATTAAGTTTTTATTTTATTATAAGGTCAATAATTCACCTAAATTTCACCATTTTTTAATAACGATTTTTTATTAAAAAAAAAATACGTTAACTTTCTCATTTTATCCGAGATCAGGGTATATGAAAATTTTTTTTTGCATTCCACCCGGTCTTGAGATAATTTAATGATTATTAATTCTACCTATATAAATCATTAATATAGCATCATTTTGGAATAGCTCTTTAAATTCATGAAAAAAAAAGAATGACAATTTCGAATTTTTTTCATTTTTTACCGCCAAAATTTCAAAAAGTTAAGTGAAGCATGATCGGTGTTCAATGAAAACCCTATTGAATCTATTGGAAAAGTAGGTTAAAAAGTTCTTCTCATTTTAACAAAAAATTTTTGGTTAATTTTGATTCCATCAGCAAATAGAAGCATTTGAAAATTGAAATTTATTCAAAGCATTATAATTTTGTTATGGCTATATAATATATAAAAATATAAATAAGATGCATTTAATATTAATTTTTAATATTTATTAAATCAAAATATCATAATTTTAATAGAAAAATATCTAGATATTTATAGTTTTTTATAAAAAATACGTTAGAAATGAAAAAAACTAAAAAAATTTGTTTTAAATTCTGTATCTAATTATATTAAAAACTAGAAAATGGCTCCTTCAATTTTAAGATATTGTTATTTATATTTATATTTATGAAATTTTTATTTATTGGAAAAATTGAGAATAAATTTAAACTTTTTGATATAAAATTTAAGAAAGAAGGCCAATCGATATGAAACAGTCGCTTGATTATCTATTTGATGGGAAAAGGAAATTTGACCAAGATAAAGCCCAAAAATTAGAGAAGCAACGTTCAAATCTACTTAGAAACAGATTATCATATGAGCAAAAAAGAAATAAAGAATTATCTCAAAATAATCATGATTTAAAAGAAGAATTAGAAATTACTAAAAATACAAATAATATGGCAGATCAAGAAGAAATATTACAGATATCTCTAGAAATAAATGCACTTAATCCCCATTGTTATTCAATTTTATCTGATAGATTATCGTTCCCTCCAAAATCTAGGATTGATAAAATTACTCGAGAAATTACTAATAAAATCCCAGAACAACTGAGAGGTTTACAAAATTTATCTAAAATTGTTGATATTTATAAAGAGCATAATCACATATCGAAATCAAATACAATACACGCTTGTCTTGCAGTCGATGCAATATATTTTAGTCCTAATGTTGTATTAAACAAAAATTCAACTTTTGATGGACTTATATTTGATAAAGATGATGAAATCTTAATATCAAAAAATATTTTTAAAAATTTTCTACGAAATCCAAATGAATTTCGTGATTTTTTAAACTTAAATGCAAATAAAATTGTAAAAGCCGCGTTCGTGTTCCAAGTTCAACCTTATGATCCTTCGTATAATAATTTTATTGTCTACATTAAACCAGCATGTAATGGAAAAGCTAATGAAGAAATTATAAGCAATCTTAATTATATACGTGATCATCTTAAAAATCGAAATATCACAATTTTAACTTACTCATTTGATGGAGATTCAGCTTATTGTTGCTTGCATGATGAATACTTCAGATCATATATCAATTCAATCTTAAAAAACAATTTAATATCTTTTTCAAAATCATTGAGATTTAAAGTATCCACAGATTTTCTCCATCTTATCAAACGATTACGATATCGTTTGTTTGATGTTGTAATTTATTCTGGCTTTTCATATTCTGACAATTGGTTTAACGTCGAAAAGCTCATGAAAATTTTTCCAAATTTACCAAAAATTATTTGGTCAAATGAAATAATCACAAAAATGCACGATTCATTACCTTTGGTGCTATTTAGTCCTTCAAATTTTGTTCATTTATTAGAAACTCATAACTTTGTAGAAGCAGCATATTGGATGCCAATTTCTTTATCAATTCTTGCATTCAATGGAAATGAAATTGGTTTTTCAAACAGAATGTTTTTACTGCAAATTTGTTTTTATTTTTTGGTTTTTTATTATGAGCAAAAAAATATGAATTGCATGAAACCAAAAAAAGTGGAAAAAATCTACAGTTTTATTCTAATAGAATTTTAATTGAATATTTGAATACATTGCATTCAAATATTCAATTAATGCATAAACTTAAGAAATTCTATTTCCCTCGGAATTCTACAGGACCTCTTGAGCATAAGTTTGGTTGCTGTAGAAAAAGAGCCAAATTCATTCATACTCTGAATAAGTTTTTGCAAGTTGTAAGCATAATGCAAAGCATTGAACAAAAAAAAATGTTTGCAAAATGTGACGAATTTGAAGAAGAGATTGAAAAAATTCACATGCGTACTGAATCTTTTGGTGTTCTTGTTGAAGAAAAAGAAAGTGATATTTATGATGAAAATATAACTAAAGAAGGAATTGCACAAGACAAACCTTTTTCGCCGCAACAAGTTGCCAAAGCTATGATGTTTTATGCAGGATTTTGTCCTTTTGATGATCCTATTGTTTCACCCGAAGATGTTATTGATTATCTTATAACATTCGTATATGAATTTATTGATGATGATTTACAAACAAGCAAAAAAAAAAAAAAAAGAAAAAAGATCACACATCGATCTTTTACTTTGGGGGTTGGGCAATGCACTAACGGCAAATTATTGACAACTTCCTCGGCAAAAAGTTTCCAAAACAAATTATCGAAAAAAGAATTCAGAAGAAAATTTTTGGATGAAAATATAAGAAAAAAATTCTGTTTAGAAGATGAAACATTACTAACAAAAATACATTATTGGGAATTTATACAATTAATCAAAAAATTCAGTGAAAATAAAATTGTCACACCACAAAGAAATTGCTGCAAGGAAGATTTGATCAATTGGCTTCTAGATCATCTTGGCGCATTTATATCAATTTTTCATGATTTATAAAAATCATTGAAATAAACATTTTTAATTTATTGATCTGATTATTTTTTTATCTAATTTGAATTTGAATGTATCATTTAAAATGTGTTTTGGATTGGATTAAATATTGTATCATGTCTTTCAGTTGATTATGCTGGAAATGATTATTTAGATTTTTTCACTTTTGTTTGTGTTTATGATAAAAATTTAATATAAAAATTCTTTTATTATTATTACTAGAGTATAACAACACATTTTCCTTCTATTTTTTTAAAAAAACAATTACAAATAAAATTAATAAATTTGAAATTGTTTATTGAAAACGATTTCATTAGAAATAATCTCACTTATTCTGATGGTTCATTGTTAGAAGAACTGGAAATTTTCCTTCCTTCTCTTTTTTGCTTTTTAATCAATTCAATCAATTTATTGCGATTTCCTTTGAAATCGACTTTTGGTTGAGAATCAGCTTGATGTTCATTTTGTTTCAAGTTTTTTTCAATCATTTTCTTGCGGCGTTGGCTTAAATGGGCTGAATAAAGTTTGGGAGAAATTTCCTTTCCACAAAATTCAGCAAATGCTTTTGAATATTGGCAAAGTCCAATCTGTTCCAAATATCTTGAAACATCATCAGTGCTCCAGGTGGATGTGTTTTTTTTACCTAAATTAAAAATGAAATAAAAATGATTATTATCAAATTTGAATGCTTCTTTTAAATATTTTGAAAATTTTGAATTTATTTTGATCGTCGTTTTATTTTTACTACATAAATAATGATTGTTTTGAAAAACACATTTTATATAACATAATATTGAGTTATTTTTTATATATTAAAATAAATTTTTCATTTATATTTCAAATAACTCAAGACCGGGTGGAGCATAATAAAAGATATTTATATTTTTCTTAACATTGTTAAAAATTACACAATTTTTTATTTCTATCTCAAAATGAAAATAAAATTAATAAATTTTATTCTTATAATATAAATAAAAATTATAATATTTAATTAAAAACAAAAAATACAGTCAAATTTTTGAAAATGGGTAGAATTATAGGTGGGCCACCAATGAATTTTTATAACTTTTGCACCATTAGATAGATTACATATAATAATAAAATAAAATATTAATTATAGTTCATAAATATTAAAGATAAAGTTTTTATGAATAATTAAAATTTTCATATTTTTTTTGTAAACTATTCAAATAATATAGATAAAATCTTTCAAAAATATTTGAAATAATTTTCTCAAAATTAAAAGAATTTAAAAAGATCATTCAATTTATATAAGGAAATTTCATTTATTAAGAATAAAAATATCTATTTTGATTTTAAATTAATTGTTTAATTTAATTTTGTTTAAAGATATATTCTGTTGATTATAATCAAAGACAAAATATAAAAAGAAATAAATGATTTTTTCTATACCTAAAATTTTGAATAAAACAATTGAAGCATGCTATAAAAATTCGTTTTGAAAAAGTTAGAAATAATCAATTATTCGATTATAATGATTTTGAAAATTTATTAGTATATGATTTATTACAAAATATATTAAAATATTATTTACTATTATATTTATGTTTATAATATTAGAATAAAAATATATTATGTTTATTTCTATTTAAATCGCTATATTTATAATTTTTATTAAAACTTAGTTTTTTTTGAAATTTAAAAAATTCAAATAAATATAAAATAATTTTTATTTTGATTATCTTTGCTTTTTAAATTTAAAATGAAATTTTTCATTTATATATATTTTTAATATATAATTCTATTATGAAATTATAATATTAAAATATCTTAATTTAATTTTAAATTAAGATATTGCTTTTTCTAAAAATCTCAAAATTTCAATAAGGGAAAAAATATAAAAAATATTTGAAAGCTATTTTTATAAAATGAGAGAAAATTGAATAAAAAAAAGCTGATTTTAATTTTTTATGATTTTTTAATAAAGGTCCAATATTCTAGGACATATATCTGATTTTAATTTACCTTTATTTATACCAAATTTATTGTTTGACCGTTTATAATTTCTTACCAAGTGGCTCCAAAATTGAATCATTCCGTTAACTAATTCAACTTTTTGAATATTTTTTCCAACTAACGTTTATCTTTGAAGTTATGTTATAACTAACTATATCAATAAAAAGCCTGGGCGATGAAGAAACTAAATATCCAAAAAGAAAACATTCAATTTTTTTATATACTTCTGAAAATTAAAAATACCCCGTAAAATATTGAATTTTTAGAATTGCGGGGATAAAATGTCAATTAATAAAAACTCTCAATTTATTGATAAAAAATAAATTTGAATGGTCTAATTGAATTTAATTTTTTGTATTTAAAAAGTTTTCGTTTTGAAAAAGTTTATGTGGTTATATTTTTCATACGTTTATGTACGTTAAATCGATTTTTTTTCATATATTTTGGATTTATCTCATTGTGAAAACAAAATTGAGCTATTGCCATAAAAAATAATTTTTTTTTATTTCATGAGGAATAAATATATGACATTTGAATAATTGTTTAATTTTAAAAATATAATTGAATTTTGAATATTTTTCTCCCGCTTTGAAATCGGCCATTTCTTCTTTATTAAAG
The DNA here is from genome assembly GCA_039105265.1 of Tritrichomonas musculus. Lineage (NCBI taxonomy): Eukaryota > Parabasalia > Tritrichomonadida > Tritrichomonadidae > Tritrichomonas > Tritrichomonas musculus. Next base: position 534,045 of record JAPFFF010000038.1, on the reverse strand, counting down.
TATTGATAATTTGACTAGTATAATTGATATTTATATGTAAAAAGTGAAAAGAACTTTTTTTCTGTATTGAGTTTCAAAAAAATCAATTAAATATCTGAATTTTTTCAGATATACAGTCAATTATAAGCAATAAGATTGACAAGTTTTGTTATAATTGGCGTGTTCTTTTTAAACATTAGATAAAACTATTTATTTTATTTCTCACCAAAATGATCATTTTGATATTTTTTGATTTTCAATTTTTTTGAATATTTTGAATATGCAGTTAGTTTTATTTATAAATATATTTATCATTTATATTATTAAAAAAAGAAAATATAAAGAATTTTTAGTTTTAGTTTTTTGAATGCTTTTTATAATAGTACAGAAAAAGTTTAATCCTTTTGAAAAATTACACCGATATAATGTAGATATATTTGATTATGCAAACAGATATTTTAATATCTTTTAATATATTTTGATTTAATATTTTATTTATATAAGAAATTATTTAAAAAGGTTGACATAAAATTTTAATAATGATGAAATGTGAATAATAAATCATATATGATGATTTCATTTCTAAAAGATATGATGATAAGTATTATTAAAAGTCATCATTCAACTAAAGGTAATAATAAAATCATATATTAAAATATTTTTATTTTTTTTTAATGAATCTTGATATATCATCATTTGCTGCAGTGGAAAAAAAGTGAGCAAAGCTCTCGCGGAATTGAGGATCTTTCCGCGGGAATGCTTTAATGCGTGTGACATGAGCCGGATTCTTTTCTACTGAGCTTTGAGATATCGCCATTTGCTGCAGTGGAAAAAAAGTGAGCAAAGCTCTCGCGGAATTGAGGATCTTTCTGTGGGAATGCTTTAATGCGTGTGACATGAGCCGGATTCTTTTCTACTGAGTTTTGAGATATCGCCATTTGCTGCAGTGGAAAATGAACTCTGCTGCCTTGGTTTCAATTATAAGCATATTAGTTTAAGTGAAATAGTTTGATACAGAAAAGCTCTTAACCTATAAATTAGAAAAAAAAATAAATACATCTAATAAAAAATTAATTTGTCACTTTTATGGATTTTTCACTACTTATAGAAAAAGTTAAGTTGTCACTATACGTTTATTTCTATCGTCCCCGCAATTCTAAAAATTCAATATTTTACGGGGTACCTTTTATTTTAACTTTTTAGAGAAATCTATTAATTATTTTATATTATTTCCAGATCATTCTTGATGTATGACATAGATAATATCATAAAATAATAGAAATATGTATTTTAATTCATTTGAACTTGTGATATTGCATATCATGTATTAAAAAAAAAGTTGATGAATATTAGTTCTAAACTTAATTTAACAACTGCATCCTATCATATATGTGTTATATAAATATATATTATGAAATTGCTGAATAATTCTTAAAATTCGAAGAAAAAAAGAACTATTTTAAAGTCAAAAAAAAAGTGGCCCACCTATGTAGAATTGGATCATATAATGATCTTATATTTTTAAAAAATTCCAGGAGCCAAATTTAATGAAAAAGTAATATTTTGTTTTTTATTATATAAATAACATAATTACAAAATTTTATGCCAAAACTTTCGGCCAATTTTTTTTTTATCTATTCTAAGCGATTTCATTTTCATATATGATATAATTGAGCCGAAAAGAACGTAGTAAGGTTAATAATTCGGATATATTCCAATGTATTACACCATATCTTGGCTGTAAATAAGCCTTATTGGCTGCTAACAAGGCTGATGCTGTATGGTTGTTTAATCTTGAAAGGAATGATGCTGGTTAATCATGAAAAGAGTATTTATTATTCCCTTTATTTATAATAAACGTTTTTTTCTCAATCCTTTATCGTCATTTTTTGATAATTTGTATGGTTTTCTATGCTACTTTCCCCGATATCAGTCTGACCGATTCTATGAGATTATTCAAATTAATTGAGATATTTTTTTGAAGTCAATAATTTATATATAACTCATAAAAAAAACAATATATAAACAATTAAACATTTGAATATAAATAATAACATTATTTTATAATATATAATAATAATAAAAAGTGCTATTAAAGCAGTATATGAAAAATCAAATTTAAATCATTCTGAAAAAATTAATAGTAATTAAATAAATTAAATGGATAAATCATTTGATGTTTATTAATAGCAAATCAGTTATTTGTTCAGTAAAAAATAATGTATTTTTTAAAAATGAAATATTCGTAAATAGAACTCAATTTCAACTCCAAAATTTTAGATTGGAAAAAAAAATAGTATTATATATTAACAATTATTTATCAAAAATATTATTTATCAGGTATTTGGCGAGAAAACGAACCTCGCCAAAAAAATTCGAACGATAGATTCAATTCTTTCAAATTATTTGAAGGAAAAACTCACAATTTACTCGTTAGACGATTAGAATTTCAATAAATTATTTTCATGCTAATTATTGAAAATTGAATATCATTGAAAGTATGTATTATTTATTATATATATTTCTTGATCAATTATATATATACATTTAATATAATTTTTAAATAAATTATATATATAAAAATAAATAACAAATTAATAAATAAATCTAATGTAATCCTTTGTTATTATATTAAAATACATAAAAATAACATTATAAGGTCAATTTATAACCATATCTCTCTTTTTATATTAATCTATTTTTATTTTGATAAAATTTGAATAAATATCTTATTAAAATAAAAATATAATTTTAATAATATATATATAATTACATGAATCTGCATTTATATTCAAAAAATTAATATTTTTATTGAATATTAGAATCTATAAAAAAAAATTAATCGTTTTTTATCTTAAAAATTTATTTAATAATTTCAATTAATTCAAAAAATTGGTAGATTTTTTTCCATGCACTTTTTAGATTTTTTGTATTCAATTTTTTCCTCTCAAAAAATGATCATTTACATGATTTTTTGCTCTCAATTTTTTTCTCACAAAATTCTTTTTTTGAATAGTAGATATCTTTTTTTCTTTAGACAATATAAAAGAAGATGTATCCTTTGTGTGCTTCCATTTTTAAAATAAATGAAAATATGTTTCGCTATGATTAAAATAAAAAAATCATTCCAAATGATTATATGAGATATGATTTCGGAAATTAGATAGAAAAATTAAGCATAATAATAAGCGAAATGCATTTAAATTAGTATAATATTGCAAATTAAATAATTTTTTTAAATAAAAATGTTGTTAATATTTCGGATCTTCAGAAAAAACACTTTAATTTTTACTTCCAAATTCGATGTATATATTTTTAAATAAAATGAGAATTGGTTTTAATGTAGCTATGATTAAAATAAAAAAATCATTCTAAATGATTATGTGAGATATGATTTCGGAAATTAGATAGAAAAATTAAGCATAATAATAAGCGAAATGATTTAAATTAGTATAATATTGCAAATTAAATAATTTTTTTAAATAAAGATGTTGTTAATATTTCGGATCTTCAGAAAAAACACTTTAATTTTTACTTCCAAATTCGATGTATATATTTTTAAATAAAATGAGAATTGGTTTCGCTATAGTTAAAATAAAAAAATCATTCCAAATGATTATATGAGATATGATTTCGGAAATTAGATAGAAAAATTAAGCATAATAATAAGCGAAATGCATTTAAATTAGTATAATATTGCAAATTAAATAATTTTTTTAAATAAAGATGTTGTTAATATTTCGGATCTTCAGAAAAAACACTTTAATTTTTACTTCCAAATTCGATGTATATATTTTTAAATAAAATGAGAATTGGTTTTAATGTAGCTATGATTAAAATAAAAAAATCATTCTAAATGATTATGTGAGATATGATTTCGGAAATTAGATAGAAAAATTAAGCATAATAATAAGCGAAATGATTTAAATTAGTATAATATTGCAAATTAAATAATTTTTTTAAATAAAGATGTTGTTAATATTTCGGATCTTCAGAAAAAACACTTTAATTTTTACTTCCAAATTCGATGTATATATTTTTAAATAAAATGAGAATTGGTTTCGCTATAGTTAAAATAAAAAAATCATTCCAAATGATTATATGAGATATGATTTCGGAAATTAGATAGAAAAATTAAGCATAATAATAAGCGAAATGCATTTAAATTAGTATAATATTGCAAATTAAATAATTTTTTTAAATAAAGATGTTGTTAATATTTCGGATCTTCAGAAAAAACACTTTAATTTTTACTTCCAAATTCGATGTATATATTTTTAAATAAAATGAGAATTGGTTTTAATGTAGCTATGATTAAAATAAAAAAATCATTCCAAATGATTATGTGAGATATGAAATTAAAAGTGGTGCAGTAAAATTATAATACGCTTTTTTATTATCCTGTCATATGTTTTTTATTCTTTAAAATTTAAACTATTTTTGTTTTAATTAGTATAATTATTCTGTCATTCTGAATTAAAAAAAAAAAAAATAGCTACATTAATTAAAACCATTGACTTTTAATGCGAGATATGATAAATTCATATAAATAAAGAAGGAAAAAAAAGATATAAAAATGAAAATGTAGATATTTTTCAAATTATGCTATTGTTTGATGTAAATGAATAATTCCATTGTGAATTAAAGTCAGTATTGAGCTTGGGCGGCCATTTATAAAAATTTCTTTATCTTGAATTTGATAATGAGTATTGACATATTGGACAATTTTTTCTCTGTCTTTTTCTTTTATATGACCAAATCGTTTGATCATATCGATTGCAAAATTTTTATCTTGCGTCTCAATTGATTGATATTGTTGTGTTCTTGTTTCGCTTTGAATTGTAACATAATCTACAATTAATTCTGAGGGTTGTGAATTTAAATTGAGTTTTATTTGAGGACAATCTGGGAATTCAAATCCAAGAAAAATTCTATGGCAACAAGGAATATCTAAATGAAAATTTGAAGAAAGTAATTTGTTTTCTGAACATCGGCAAGAGTCGACTGTTGTATTATAGAAAGTAATTTCTTGATTTATCCTATTTCCTAAAAGTAGTGCATTTAAGTGATTAAACGTCTTCCTTTTATTATAATAAAAATTATGCTCTATTTCTTTTTGAAAATTGTGGATTTTATGTAATAATCTTGCTGATACATCATATAAAGAAGACCAAAAATTTTTTCTTCTTTTGGTCTTTTGGTTTAAATGGCCATGACAAGATTCAAGAGAATTAGTTGTTGATGGCATATTGAGATTGATTCTCTCAATTAATGCAATTTTTTCCCATTTCTTTTGGTCATTAATAATAATTGTATTATCAGTAAAGATTAAACCGACTTTTTTGAGAAGTTTATCACGTAAAGTAATTAAATTTTGATCTGTAATTTCTGAAAAAATTTTCGAATAATGGATAAAAGCATTGTTAAGTTCAAAAAGAGTTGTACACTTTAATATAACATTTAGAGCGAAAGAAATTGGATTTAATTTTAAATTCACCATTAAATGCCTAAAACAAAATACATGCTGAATATGATTATCTAAAAATAACGACTTAAGGGCAGGACCTTGATCACTTTCAAATGTATATTGTTTTAAATCAATATGAAAAAGATTTTGAAATGCGTTGAAATGATTTTGGTATATCTCGACATTTTCTGAAAAGCCAAAAGAAAAGGAAAGTGGCAAGCCACCATTCATCGAACTTGCCATTAAAATACTGGTTACATAGTAAGGAAGGACACGCCAAGTAGTGTCCAACAAAAGGCCATTTACAATTTCTGAATTATCGGTTAAAATTGAATTCGAAAATGGCAGAACAAAAATTCCACCTATAACGTAGTATTTTTCGCCTTGATATGAAATTTTAGCTAATCTTTTTTTTATCGGTGACTTTTGAATAATTAAATGTAAAAATCCATTTAAATTTTGTTTTAATAATTCTAAAGAATTAATTGTTTTTTCTTTTTTTGTTGGTATGAATTCTTCGATGAATTCTCTAATTGAAAATGTATCATCATTTATCGGAAGTCCTGATAATTGTATTTTTTTGCAGAAATATCTGAAAATATCTGAAAAATCTTGTTGAATACAAAAAACCAAAGGTTTGTGTAAAAATAAATATCGCGTTCCATCATTTGGATTTTGTATGTAATAATTAAAAAAAATATGTTTTTGATATTTTAGATTTTTTCTAATTCTATTCCATCCCGCCAAAAAAGAATGATAAAAAGATTCATGTTCAGTAAAATAAAGTCTAATAAAGTCAATATTTGCATGAACACTTATTTTACAACCAATTTGAATAACAAAATAAGCTTGAGGGAAAGCAATAGATCTAAAAATGAACTTTGTATGATAATCTTTTCCTGTAACTCCTGTGATAAAAGGATGATTATCATCTTTTTTAAACTGGTAAAAGTTATTGATAAAGCATGATAATATTGAATAATTCCATTCTATATTTTGAGGAGTTATTTCGAAGCTGTGTAGAGGATGTGTACCTACAAAGCAATCTTCAAGAAATGTTGATGTCCTGAATTCAATAAAGCATAAGCTGCACTGCATTTTAATAAACTGCCATAAGGCCGACCTTGTAAATTGAAAGCTTTTAGTTTATTGTTTTATTTTTTTTTCAGAAATTAAAAAAGACAGCAGTTATACTGGTAATATAACTTTTTGTGAACTTTTATTTTGACAAAAATTATAATTTTTGAAGGGAAAAAATTGAATATAAAAAATCAAAAAAGTGCGTAATATAAAATCTACCAAAAAATTTGGGACTTATATCTCAATTTTCATTGAATTTTGAGAAATATTCTCAAATCATATTACAACTCTGCCCGATATCATAGTATTCAAAAAATTGAATGGCCATTTGTGTTCACCCGTAAAAAACGTGTCAAATATATAAACTGGTACGATAATTTTCGGACGATTCAAATTTGAATGAACTTTTCAAATATTGAATTGATTATTTTCAAAAATCAATGAATTGAATAGTACGATAAAGTTCGAATATTTGCGTACCAGTTTAGTAGAAATATGTAGCTAGACTTGTTATTTTGAGAATCGATATCAAAAACGTCACTTTTTTTCATCTGATACTCGATAATCAGTTTAAAAATCTGATATCGAGATTATCGATTATCAAGATATCAGATATGAAATGTGATATAAAAACAATTGTAAGCTTGATAACAATTACCGAGATCTCGAGATCTCAAACAGATTAATCTTTTTTTATAATTGGTATTTGTGATTTTAAAATATTTAAAAATAAATAATAGAAAGCATTGATGTTTATTTTAAGATTAAAATCAAAAAATACATTCTTTTTTATGAAATATTTGAGATTAAATTACGATCATATATTTATCAAAAAGTTTAATTGAAAATTTTGATATCAAAAGCAGAGAAAAAAAATTTTCGATATCTGAAATCGATTCCGAAAATCTGTGCATATTTTTGTATCGATATCAAAAAGTCAATCAATTATCGATCTCGAGAATGGGAGAATAACAAACCTATATATAGATAGATCTCAAATTCATAAAAATAAATTCAATCCATATTTCTTAATACTCAGAAAAAAAATTGAGAAAATACTCAGAATTTAAATTCAAAAAACGAAGCATTATCCTAATGGAAACCGATCAAAATGAAAAAGAAGAAATCGAAAATTTAAAGCAAAAAATTATTGAAGAAATTGAATTTAATCCAACTGATGGTATTAATACTTTTGAATCAATCCTTCTTAGTGATGAAAAAGATATCTTAACTTTTAACGAATATCTCGATCGACTTCAAAAAACATTAAAAAAATGCACATGTCAGGCTTCATGGATGAAACCCACATTAACAGTTCATTGTGGGGATTGCCAAAAAAGTAGAAACTGTTGCATTTGCGTTCATTGCTTCCTTAAAGGAAATCACCAAGGCCATAAGGTTTTTTTAACGCATTCTTCAAATGGAACATGTGATTGCGGTGATCCAATTTTATGGTCCAAATCCGGTTTTTGCTGCGATCATCCGGGTCCAGAACCAAACCCAGAATTAACACAACTAGACAAAGAAACGAGAATCAAATTAATAGCTATTTCGAAAGCAGCATTCTTCTATTATCTTGATTATGCTTCATTCAACAAACAATCATTTATGAATATCACCGACTGGCTTCTGAAAATCGTTTCTCTTGGAGATGCAACAAGAAGATGTGTATGTATAGCGCTTCGTGAATCATTTGAATTCGTAGATTTATATGTACATTGTTTAGGTTTTGAAAAAAATGAAATGACCAAACTTCTAAAGTTACTAGGCACCTTAACGAATGATGAAGTATTTAGATCATATTTTTCTCTATCATTTTTACGAGATTTTCCAAGATTTATCTGGATCAATAATCAAATAGCCCTTGATAATAAAGATACAAGCATTCCACCATTATCAGCTGCTAATCAATTATTTGGATTCACTTTTCATGCTACAACAACTTTCACAGTTCAAAAATTGATACGCGAATCTCAATTAGATTGGAGCCAAGTTTGTAATGAATCAATTCGATTAATGCTATCCTACAATTTTTCACAAATGAGCAAAGAATACAATGAAAACTCACGCCGTTATTCTGCTTTCAATAAGATGTTAAGCGTATTTAAGTCAGCTTTAAAAGTCTTTGACAATACAAACCCGAGTATCATCAAATTTGTTGAAGATTTAGCTGAGACATTAATTATTAAGGAATTTTCATTTCCTTTAACACGTGTTTTTGGAGATAAGCTCAATGATCCCAAAAAGGTACAAAGCGCAATGTTCTCAATTTATTTTGATCTATTTCAGCTTGTTAGCAAAATTAATTCGAATGAAATTTATACTACAAAACCGCTCGAAATTCTCAAAGATTTTTTTGATTCCCCAATATATCAATCAATTGATAAAGAAACAAATCATACTGGAAACAAAAATAATGCAGGTAATCTATTAACCCAAATAAGATTAATTAGGCCATCATCAAAAGGAGAAACAGATGATCAAAATATTAATAAAAAAGAGACGAGTATGAAGTCAAACGTTAATAATGGTGATAAAGTTTATTGCCACAGTGTTTTAGATAGGAATGTACAATTTGCACAATCATTTCCTACTCATATTTTGGCATTTGTTTGCTTAAACCTGAAAGATAAGAAATCATTATATGATTATATTAGTGAAGTTACAGATGATGTCGAAGGTTTTATTAAGAAATGGGCTCTCATTCCTCTCCGATGGTGTGCAGTGTCGGATTTGAGTGATTTTCAATTATTTATTCGTAATTCTTCTAGTGCCATAACAGCGATGCATTCATTTAAGTTTAAAAAGAATATCAAATACAAATATGTACCAATATTTGCACTTCTACAGAATCTTCTTAAACTGACAAATGATATAGACGATTTCTATTTAATGATCATTTCAACATATGGATTTTTCTCCCAAAATGATGATGATCTTGATGATAATCAGAAACGACTTCTTCTTTTCACCATATTCCATTTCATTTCATGCTTGATTTTTGATACCTTATGTTCAGAGAACAACTTTTTTACAATGCGTCGTCTTGCTGTTATATCCAGACTTATGGTTAGTAATTTGAGTATGGAAGAAATTAATTCCGTTTGGTACAACAAAGTATTAAATGATGATACATTCTGCGAAGATTTACAAAGTTTTGCTTCAAGAATTACAACGAAGAATGGAACCCAATTTCATTTGACAGATAGTTCAGAATGGCACCCACTTTTACATTATTTATCAATCTCATCGATTATCTCTCTGATTCAAGACTTTATCAACAAGAATCCAGATTCATTAATCAATTTTCCCAAGCTTCCACAAGGCTCAGAACGATTTTTATTCTCACCGATTCTTTGGGCTCTTGAATATCATATCTTATCTCATAATGCCAGCAAAGACTACCCAATCATCCACCAACTTATTTTCAATGTTCTAATCATTACTTCAAACAATTCAGAACGTTATTACGCTGACAACTTCGTTGGCAACTCTGATCCCAGCGACACATTTCTCGTTGCCAATGATTTTACCAATTTGGCCTCTCAATTGAAAAATTTGACCTTCACTCAATTTTTGAGAATGAAGATTATCTATCTTCATGGCCACAAGTCAGCATCTTTTGTCCAGTTGGACCAGGAAGGCCTCTCAATGATCGACCAAATAAAAAGCTTCGGAAACATCGGCGTCACTGTTCTTCAGCGGATGAATTTTGGCGAGATTGTAGCGATGACGTCTTCAGAAGACAGTCTTCTTAAGCAAGAGGAGATGCAGAAGAAGAACCGTGTTAGAGCCAACAAGCTCAAGCAGCAAATAATGAGCAGCTTTTCAGCCAAGCAAAAGTCGTTCAAAAGCACAATTTCACAAATTGAGGAGGACACTGAAAAAGTTCAAAATTTTGAATGCAGTGTTTGTCATCTTGAAAGCACTGATGATTGCTTCGTGCTTCCAGCCCTGATCTTCAAGAGTCCTTTATCGTCGTACATAAAGTGGCGGTTTAGAAAGGCCACTTTAATTGACAGTAGCGAGAACGATAGCAACCGCTCCGATGGCAACATCAACGATCTTTCTGAAGTTCCTGAATCATTTGAACTTTTCACAGCTGTCAAAATCTGCCTCCATCCGATCCATTCAAAATGCATACAAAAATCTCACTTCACATGTCCGACCGATAGGTGTCCTCGGAACGCATCACTTCCCATTATCGGTGGCACTTTTGACTACAAAGAAATAACCGACCAAACCGTTCTCAAAGCTCTCAAAAAGTTTGTCACACAAGCTTATTTGGACGACGTTAAATACGCCGTCTTCTCACTGGCGTCAGAGCTCGAAGTCCTCGAGATGAGACACAGGTCAAACCCAGGCTGCCTCGACAACATAACGACGCAGTCAACGCTGAGGAATGTCTATCTCTGCATCTGGCACATGATGCACACGAAGGCCGAGAAGACGCTCGCCGAGGAAGAGTTCGTTCGGCGAAGGCTGATCGTCTCAAAGGCAATCAAAAATGAGATCTTAGGGACGAGCTTTGATGACGAGTTTGGCTTGACATGGAGCCAATTGAAGGACCAGAACGGGCTGTACAAGAAGCTGCCCGACATCGAGGACAACTTGACAATTTCGGAGAACGTTAACAACATCATGTCTGTCTTGATTCCCTTGAAAAAAGCTGATAAAAATGACAGTGATGTGAAGTCAATAGAGAAAAAAATGTCACCTCACAACCAAAACAATAGGATTCAGAGGAACATGAATGACGCGATTCGAATCATCATCAATCGCTTGAACGAAGAGGAAGAGCAGAACGAAACCGAGGATGATGGTGATGCCGATGAGGACGAAATCGACGTCGAAAGCGAGAGCGACGACGTGGACGAGTTGCTCGATCTAGGATTCGAGATGTACTTCAACGAAAAGGGGAAGCTGGACAGGAGGAAGAGGATCTTCTTGTCGCCCCTGATGAAGTACATACTGCTCGCAATGGCGAGAGACGAGGAGCAGGAAGGCGACAGGTCAATCGACATGAAGAGATTCATCAGCGGAAGCCTCCTGCCGCAGACTGTCGTGCAGAGCGACATCGAGTTCAGGAAGGATGCAGAAGAAGGAGAAAACAGCGGGGAGAGGCCTGAAAACGACATCCTTTTCAACGACTTCGACACAATAAGAGACCTCTCAACTGACTACAAAATGCTCCAGTTCATGCGATGCGCAGCCATTTTTGACCACTTCTCACGCAACCTTAAAATCACAGAAAACCTGACCGACCGATCAAATACAACCACAAATGAAAATCAACAACCAAATACAAATTCAAACTCAAATGAAAATCAACAACCAAATACAAATTCAAACTCAAATGAAAATCAACAACCAAATATAAATTCAAACTCAAATGAAAATCAACAACCAAATATAAATTCAAACTCAAATGAAAATCAACAACCAAATACAAATTCAAACTCAAATGAAAATCAACAACCAAATACAAATTCAAACTTAAATGAAAATCAACAACCAAATACAAATTCAAACTTAAATGAAAATCAACAACCAAATATAAATCTAAATTTAAAACAACAAGAAAATTTGAATTTGAATTTAGATTTAAATCAAGGACCAAATATTGATTCAAATCGCTTTAGTTTGGGATTGAGTTTGGCGCGCCGTGATGGCAAGAATGATGAATTTATTGACTGGGACGTGATTCTGAGCCCGTCCCGCCTCCGCCGGCACTACGGAATCGAGGACGACGATGACGCGACCGGCGGCGAGCACCACTGCGAGATGACCCTTCCGATGTTCTCCTTCATCGAGGTTCCGAAGAACTACCTCGACTTCATCCACCCGCCCTTCTCAGCGCCGATTCTCACGACCGACGAGGGCAACCTTGCGATCTGCCTCCTGACGGGCAAGATTGTCACGATGCCGTCGAATGCGCCGGCTCTCTCGAACGACAAAGTGAAGCTCGCGCACTTTCTCAAGAGGACGTTCAAAGGTTCGTACTCGGCGATCATGCACCTCAACGGAAACACGGCTTCGCAGGTGATCGTCACTGATCTTGAGTTCAACCTGATCCTGCAGCTGCAGCCTTTCTATGTCGACAAGTTTGGGGACAAGGACATCGGAATTAGGAGAGGATCCTTGCTTTACTTGAGCGACTCAAAGAGAGAGGAAATCATTGACAACTTTTTGTCTGGCGCATGGACAAATTTGGTCAAATGGCCAGATTTAAGGATTCCTTAATTAATTTCATTTATTTATATATTATATATATATATTAGCGGTTATTAAAAATCTATTTTTTTAATTTTATTTTTATTAAGGTAAAGGTCAAATAAAGGCCAAATTTAAAATTTTATTTTTTATATATAAAAAAAAAAAACTGCAGTCAAAATACTTTGACTCATTCTCATTGGATTAGAGTTGGTTGCTTTCTTTATTTTATTATGAATGCTCAATTTCATATATTTGGATATCTCTACATTTAATAATTGTATGAGATAAAAAACAATTGACACTTAAAAAGGATTAAAACATAATGAATAACGCTAGGACTTTGTTTATTAAAATAATAGTACAAAAAAAAGTAATGTTTTATTAACATTTGGTTACAAATATTTGAATATCTTGTATTTGATGCATACTTGATTCTTTATTGCTTTAAACAACAAACATATGCTTGTAAATCTTCTAAATCGAAAGAACACATATCGAATTAACATTTAATTTGAAAAAATTATTTCCTAAAAACTTCAAAGTAACTGTAATCCATATACCTATACACATCTTTATTGCTTTCAAACTGATCTTCCCATTTACCTGATAAGTATCTGACAAAATTAGATCCATTGAATCTTCTTTTGGCAGCAATTGTATTTAAAATACCAAAGATCAAACCTAAACCAATTCCATCAGCATCATATCTAACATAATCATTAATTATATCAGAATTTCTTTCATTAATTTCAATTCCACAAACTCTTAATGTATCAATTAAAAAGTAACCAAATTTACCAGGGATGACAACAAAATCTGCAACTTTTGGATAAAGTTTGATAATTCTTGGAATTTCAGTATCAAGCGAATCTTTTGACAGATTGAAAGCAAATACTCCAGTAATTATCTTTCCTCTAAGTGGGTCTTCAACAACTGTACCATCTGTCGTTTCGAGCGTTTCATGCATTGGCATTAAAGATTTAACGGGTCTCAGTTGTGAAAGAGCTTTTTTAAGATTATCTGGATCCATTAATGCTTTCACTTCTATAACACCAAGGACAGTATCAGCAAGAATGGGCGCAATAACAGAGTTGGTCGCTCCAATTGTCATGTATGGCGCTGAATCGTTTACAATGACAACATCAAGTTGACCAGTATAATTACCATGAGCATCAAGAATTTCACCATTTGTTACACGGTAGCCTGGAGGAAGATGCGAAGTTAAAAAGAGACGACAAAGAGCACCACGGTTGGCAGAAGTGTGATTCGAAATACGCAGTTCTTTGTCTGATGATGAAGCCATTGATGAGAGGATTCCCACTTGAGCTTCAAAATGTGATTGTAATGGTGGTTTGAAAAGTGTAATGAAGAAACGCGAGAGCCAGCTGTGCATTGCATTTTTGTATTCATAAATTTTTGGAAATACATTAGCATTAGGGATATTTGAATCAGTTTCAACTATATCTTGCGAAACACTAATAATTGTGGCTTTGTATAATTTACGATCATTTGGATTAGAAGTAGTACTGCTAGTACTATTAATATTGCTATCATTAAAGTTGGAGTTGCTGTTAAAAGTATTACTATCACTGATGAAATTTTGGCTGTCATAACTAATTCCTATAGAAATATTTTCTTCAACCGAGTCATTCTCACTAATTGAATTAACAAAAAATAATTTTCTCTTATCTTCTTTAGAAATTTGGTTTGTTGTCGGAACTGTCATTTTTAAATTAGTTGGAATTTGAGAACTAAGATTTGAGCTTGAGTTTGGGGCATCTTTTAATGTTACCTTTTTTTCTTTGGCATTTTTTTCTTCAAGTAATTTAATAAAATCCAACCTTGTTTCATCATCAATCATTCCTGGACCTCTTTTTACAATAACAATTTTTTTACTTCGATGTAGGTTAACCAAACCAGGCCATCGTACATTATTTATGATATTTTTAAAGTTATCAATGGTTGCAACACATATTTGATGCTCTGTTTTAATAAGTGGTATTTCACTTTGATATGAATCATATATAATAATATGAGCACATCTTTCAGCTTGAATTAATGCACGATTTATATCAGCAGATACATAAATACAGAATGCCCCACATTTAAAGTAATCTTCAATCTCTTGAAGCATTTTTTTTGAAAGCAATTCTTTTTGCTGTAAAGCTTCATCAAAATTTGAAAATTCGAAGTGTGGTAAATTACAACTCTGATATAATGAAAATAAATTTTCTTTTTTGTTTTGGTTACTTTGCTGATTTTTCTTTTTTCCAAATTTCTTTTGTTTTGATTTACCGATAAGTTTAAGAATTTTTTTTTCAGGATGGACTAGAGGTATAATCACTGAAATATTCCTATACTGGCTTAGATAACCAATACAATAACGGCATAGTTGTGTTTTGCCAACTTCATTATTGAGGGAAGAAACTGTAATTATAGGTTTCGATGACGTAACATAAACTTCTTTAGGCTGGAAAAATTCAATACCACATGAACCAGTTGCCATTATTCTATTAACAATACTTGCAATAGAAATCATCGGAATGTTTTGTGTAAGAATTATACATCTTTCAATTTTTTCAGCATTAATGATATTTTCTAAATCATTAAGATGACTAATTTCAATATCGCTGTTTTTTCCTTTGTGAATAATAATATTCGGTATATCATTTGGATCATAAATATTCTTTTCATAAATTGAATAAGAAGGAGGAACATAAATAAATCTAATTATATCAATTTTTTGCCTAGAAAAATCTCCCCAGAATATATGGAATGCAGGGAAATCGCTCCCAATTATTAAAACTTTAGGACGACTCATTTATCAAAATTTTGTGGTACAATTGTACCACAATTCCGTCTGACAAAATATTTTGACCATTACAATAAAAATCAAATAAAACATCAATAATACTTGCTTCAATTAAATAAATTAAAGGTTTTTTCAATGATTTTTCTTTTTTTTTAATTTGTTGGAAATATTATTTTTGATTTTATTTGAAAAACCAAGAAAAATAATAAAATAAAAGTTTCATAGATGCTATTGATCAATAGTTTCATATTATTATTTGAGAAAAATATCAGTCTTGTGACTTTAGGCTGTGCCACTTTTTAAATATGAAAACATTGAAAAAGTGGACTCTTGTTTGTTAAAATCATTTTTGTTACGAGAAAATATGAATAATCAAAACGATGATTTATATAAAGCTTATCGAAATAAGTATCATTCTCGCCGTTCTAAGGTTCACCACTCCAAAGAGTCACATAATAATTTAATTAATCAATATAATTTAGCTTTATCTCAAAGTAACCAAAATTCTATAAATTCAATTAATCCTAACCTTAACTATCCATCAATGCCACCTCAACCGCCACAGCCTGGCCCTTCAATTGGAATGCCTCCTGTTGGACCTGTTAGCCAATTTACTGTCCCTGATGAATTTTTAAGACAAATGGATCATCTTATGAAGCAAAATGAATCTCTTCAATCAGATATAGAGTATTATAAAACAAAAATATTAACTCTTGAGCAACAGATATATGTATTTTATGGAAAGTTAGTTCAAATAGAAAATACGATTATATCTCAACCACCAGCACCAAATATCTCTAATAATATCAATCCAAATTCAAATATGAACCTATCATCAAATGTATCTCAAACTCAACAACAACAGCAGCAGCAACAGTCTTTTCAACAGATATATACACAACAACAACTTCAGCAGCAGCAGCAACAACAACTTCAGCAGCAGCAACAACAACTTCAACAACAACAACAACAACTTCAACAGCAAAAAATTCAGCAACAGCAACAACTTCAACAACAGCAACAACTTCAACAACAACTTCAGCAGCAGCAACAACTTCAACAACAACGGCAGCAAATTCAAATGAATCTTCAAGGCCCATAATAAATTTATAAAATATGATTTGAATAAATGTCATTATTTTACATACATTTCACTCAACGAGTAATTGCTTTCAAATATTTTTCTTTTAATCTTATTTTCAAACATTTTTAAACAGATTTTTATTCAGAAGTTTAAATGATCATTAATAAACATAAGGAAAATCAAGATTAACTCATAAAACAATTTATTTATTTTAAAACACAAGCAAAAATAAACAAATTAAAAAATATCATGTTAAAAAAAAACATATCAACATTCCATAAATATACTTCCGTCTATTTTGGGAAGAGAAATTTTTGGTAAAACATAATTTTCTTGTTGTAATGATGGATTATTTTGGATTTTAGATTGGAGTGTAAAAACAGGATCTGAAATAATAATTGATGATGGCGGCTTTTGCTGTTGTGATGCATTAGAAAACGCAATTAAAGGAGGAATTTGCAACTTTGGCTCTTTTTCATCATTATTCTCTTCAACAACTATAAATATTTTATCTTGGCCGTCATTTGTGGTGTTTTTATCATCTATGGTAGCATCATTAACGTTATTTACATCATTAGACGTAATAGAACAGCTTGCAGGTGATGAGTTAGAATTGCTTACATGGTTTTCTTTTATTAATTGCTGATATCTGTATCGGCATTGTACATCAGATCTATTTCCGAATTCCATTGAAATTTTTGTCCAAGATTTATCACCATTTAAGGCAACAAGACGTAATAACTTTTCTTCTTCTTCTTTTGACCAAGTTCCTTTTGAAATTTTTGGATTTAAACCTCTATTCCATCTTTGTGAGCATTGTGATCTTGTTCTCCCATTTCCAACAAATTCAGCAATCATTATCCAGTTTTCAAAACCATATCGCAAAATTGCAGCAAGAAGTCTTTGATCCTCATAAGTATTCCATGGCCTTGTTTTGTGGCGAGACATATTATCCATAAAATCGTGAGGTTTTGGTGGGATTGGCTCATCTGTGATTGATAAAATTCCTGCTATTTTCTGCATTGGGTGTTGACTCCCAACAATGGGATTTATAATCTGAGCTGCTTGGGATATATTTATTTTATCAGTAAAAAGTTTGTTTAATGTTTCTGAAATAGTAGAAATCTCTTCAGGAGTTAAATTTTCAGTAGGAAAATTACTACTATCGGTAATTTCACCAAGAAGAGAAGATTTTGATGAGTCCCGGACTTCATTTATATAAGACATCGAAACATCAAGAAGAGCCTGAAGTCCAGTGACTGACATTTGATGAAATTTTGATATATTTTTTTGAATGAAAAAGTTTTTGACACTATTTTGCTTTTTGGTTTAATATACTATTCTACCAATGGAAAAAAACGAAATCATAAGTCTAAATAGTTTTTTGAAATTGAATTCATTCAATAAAAATTCAATTATTAACTAATTGAAATCTCATTGAAATATTTTTCAAATTGTATGCATTTTCATCGTTGATATTAGTATTTATTTTTCTTATCTCTTTTATATCATTTTGCTATATTCTTCCAAAATTAAATACGAATTGCTCATTATTTATTATTATTAAAAAAGCATTTTTTTTTGATTGTCAAAAAAAATTTTACACCGGAATTTTTTAATGAGTCGAGATAATCCATATTACAGACAGAATTATGGCATGAATCAATATCCTCCCAATTATCAGCAAAATCCACCACAGCAGCCTTCTCAATATATGTCTAATCCACAAATGTATAATATGAACCCCACTTACATTTCTTCTTCTCAACAACAAGGAATCTCGAAACAACACATTATTCCGCCATGCCAAGTTTCAAATATGCCTATTAATCCAAATTATCAAAATAATGCAAGTTATCCTAACAATCCTAATTATCCTGTTCCCCCACCTCTTCCTCAACAAATTCCAAACCAAATGGGAAATTGGGGTACTCCGCAAGTACAACAAATTCAGCAACCACTTCAGTATTCGAACGCAGTTCCGTTACCAAATCATAATCCAATGCCCATGAGTCCAACAAACAATATGCCAAAACGAATGACGCCACCATCACCGCAACAATTTTTTGAGCCTCCTCCAACAGTTGTCCATAGCAATAAAAATGAATTAAGCCAAATGGAAAAATACAAAGATTATATAGTTAACCTATCTGATTACAAAATAGAAAATATTCTTGGATCAGGATCATTTGGAAATGTCTATAAAGCTCAAAACATATATACTGGTTGGTCAGTAGCAATTAAAGAACTAAATACGACAAATTTACCTCAAAAACAGTTAGAATTCTTCAAACGTGAAGTAATGATTTTGATTCAGTGCAACAACCCATTTCTTTTAGATTTTGTTGGATTTTCTGCTGATTCAAAACTTTCGATTGTTACCAATTACATGCGTCAAGGTAGTCTTTGGGATATACTTCGCAAGTACCCTGAAAGTATATCCCCTACACAAAAAACTAACATTGCAATTGGTATTGCTCATGGAATGCGCTATTTGCATTCAAAAGGAATCATCCATCGCGATCTAAAATCTCCAAACATTCTCCTTGATAATCGCCTCTTCCCTTACATTTCAGATTTTGGCCTAGGCAGAATTATAGAAAAAGCTACTGAAGGATTACCTCCAATGACAAGCTGTGCAGGTACTCCAAATTGGATGGCACCTGAACAAATATCTACAGAAAATTACGGCTTTGCTGTTGATGTATATGCATTTGGAATGATTTTATACGAACTCGCAACTTGCTTATGCCCATTTGATGGACTCAAATCTCATGAAATATTTAATTTCGTTTCAAATGGCGGCAGACCAAAATTACCTCAAAATTTGAATGGAACTCCACTAGAAGATTTAATCATTAAATGCTGGGACCAAGATCCAAATCAACGGCCTAACTTTGATCAAATCTATAATATGTTTTACATGAGAAATGTTGATTTTCCCGGTACATCAGATAGTGGTGTCAATCTTATGCTTCATTACATTCATCGTCATGAAACAACAATTAATGTTCATATGCGCTCTAATATAATTAACCAAATTATTTCTCTTCGTAATGACAAAAGTAATAAAAGTTCCGACTCAAAATTGAAAATTGATTCGAACTCAGCTTCAGTTTCAAAACCAACCTCACAAATTTTAATGATGTGCGCAAATACAGGAAATATAGAAGATTTCTTTTATTACTTCTTAGCATATGTAGATTCAGATGTTAATTGCAGAGACCAAACCCCTGGAAATATGAACCGAACTCCACTCCACTGTGCAGCTTACAATGGACACTTAGCAATGGTTGAATTTCTTACTCTTATAGATGGAATTAATGTTAATCTAGTCGATGATAGTCAGGATACCCCTCTATCAATTTCAGTTCAATTAAAACAAAAAAATGTTGCTCAAATATTGATAAATTGCTCAGGAGTAGATCCAAATATAGCCAACAAATATGGCGCAACGCCGTTACACTATGCAGTTGTTATGCAGGAACCAGATATCGTCAGAATTTTATTATCATCGCCAAAAATTGATATTAAAAAGAAAGATTTCAATGGTCATACAGCACTCGATATGGCCGAACAGAAAGGAGGACAAGAAATCATCAAAATGCTCCGCGATGCAATGAACAATAATAAATAACATATTTTTTCTGCGAATCCTTAATGCAAATCATTGTTTAATGTTTGATTTTTGTTTCTTTTAGAATTTTAATCGGATATAATTCTATCTTCGTTCATAATAAATATTAATATTCGTAGTTTTCATTTACAATTCTTTTTTATATTTCGGCCTGCTTTTATGATCTTTTAATATCAATACAATAAAAGCAGGCTCGAATATAGAAAAATTTAGATTTAGAATTCAACAGATTTAATATATTTTTTCATCAAACATAATTATGAATGCACAATTCTAGTTATATAAATGTTCATTCATAAATAACCAAATGCTTTAAAAAAAAATCATTTAGGTTCTCAACTCGATAATTTTAAAAAACAATAATCTAATATAATTAAATAAAACAAATAATGATTACTTCACATACAGTTCTCTGATTCCCTTAATTGCACAAACAACGAAATCTCTAACATTCTCTCTTTTCACCAGTGATTCAAGACGAGGATCATGAGACAAAGATGGAATCAAATGGAATTTAGAAGAAGGATCCATCCAAATGACCATTTCGTCAACTGTTCCTGGTACTGCCTTTACCTTTATCAAGCTCCATTTAGATTGCTTCTTCTTTTTATCAGATGTTTCAAGAGAGACGCCGTAAGAAGAGGCAGCTCCGTACCAAACAACAGGACCTAATTTTGGATTTCCAACGAATTTTAAGTTACAATTTTTAACCATTGCTTTCACGTAAGATGCGATATTTTGATCAATTTGAATGACATTTGTAGGCTCTGAAATTCGGCCGATAGAATCGATCACTCTGATTCTTTTACCGATATCATTTGCCGTAACAATATATTCAGCATCATTTGATAAATCTTTCCATTCTTTAGTTTGTCTTGATTCTTTTTGCCATTTAATTTTATTCTTCTTCATTTCTTTGAGACCAACGTTTGTTGACAGAACCATTCCAGATGAAATTTCGGGATTTGCACTGATAATCTTGAGACTTATAATTGAAGGACGAAGCGGTGCTGATGTGGCTGCTGCATAAGGACGAGATTGCCAACCTCTTTGGTTAACTGCAACGATAGAACATAAAATGTAATAACCAACTTCTGAATCAGATGGTGTGAATTGAATATTAGTAGCATCATCGATTACTTTCCAATGAACACCATCACCAATGTACCATTGATACAAAGCAGTACAGCCAGCTTCAACTGTTGCATTGCATCTCATTGGGTTATCAGCGACAATTTTCCCTTTTTTCACAAGTATTTCAGCTGTCAAAACTTTCGGTAACGGCTCCACTTTTAACGTATTTGACATCACCGGTTGCCCGCCAATTCCATCTTCTCGAATTGGCACGTAACCAGCCTCAACTATTCTATTAGCGAACTCATCAGTTGGCTCCATTTCTTTTGATATCGTTTTTCCTATATTTTGCGGCTTTCCATCGTCGTCATAAACTCGCCAGACGATCATCGATTGACCTTCATCTCCGCCTTTATAATCTCCTTTTACTTCGATATAGCCTCTCTTGTTTTGGAACAATTTGACATTCGTTACAGACGGCATCAACGACTCAACAGGACCACATTCAAGCTCAATTGCTTGACCTCGCTTTTGGTCCTGTCTAATCGGAATATAAATGAATTTCAAGTTGCAATCAATGTCATCTGCTGTTACTTGATAAGTTGGCTCTTCAGAGACGCATTCCCATCCATTTTCCGTTTCCCTGTACCACCTTTTAATGCTCTTTCCTTCGAATCCGCCGCTGTACTTGATTTCGGGGGTGATCAAGTCGCCTTCTTTGGCTTGATCTGGTATTTTAACTTCGGCTGTCGGATTTCCTGGCGATACGAATTCATTTGTCGTTGTCATCAGAACAATTCCATTCGCCATTGTTGCAACAGCTTTGATGTTTTTGCCGATGTCCGATGCTGTCAATGTGCATTCGAAATCGCGCGAAATTTCGTCGAACTTCTTCTTGTTCGACTTCCGATACCAGACGACCGATTGGATTTCTTTCGACGCTGAAACGGTTATAACTTTCCCTTCGACAAGCTGGCCAACGATTCTCAAATTGTTCTTTTCTTCTTGTCTGATTATTGGAGTGACATTTGAAAAAGTTGGCTCCATTTTGTTCCTTTCGTTGTCGAATGGAGTAACAACAACTTGTATCGAATAACCTGCATCTTCTGGCGTCAAGTCATACGAAGGAACATCGATTGCAATTGCCTTTTGAAATCCGGAATTCATTCTCAACCAAAGAATTTCAACTTTATCGGGGTTACAATTTGTATGCTTGATTGATAATGAAGCTGTCGAGCCAACTTGCCAATTGGGACAAGTTATTTCTGCTGATATGATCTTCGGAATGGCTGGCTTAATTTCGCCGATGACTACATCAGAGTTCTGTGTAATGACGCGAAGAATGTGTCCGACATTTTTTTCTGAAGGTTTGTATGATTTCGATGTCTTGATGAAGTCAAAACCGTAATAACCGTCCGTTTTTGAAACGAGAAAATCAACAGGCTTGTCAAAGTTGATCCTCTCTCCAACAATCGCTTCCTTTGGTACGGAAAGCGGTTTTGGCGGTTCTTCGATGAGAAGAGGAGTGTCAATTGTGACAAAAACAGGCTCTCCAACGATATCGTCACTCCGAACCGGTACCATTAAACAAGCAACATATCCTTCTCCAAGATTTGATGGGGGAATAAAATATTGAGTGTTTGTGGCAACTTTTTGAAGGCGTTTTGATGGTCCCCCTTTTGTGTCAATTGGCCTTTTTGAATAATACCAGTCATACGAACACTTCCCTTTACGTCCGCCTTCATAATCAGCTATCGCTATTAAGGGAAAGTTGGTTTTACCAACACCACCAATTATAGGATGATGAAAAATTGGAGTGGTCGGGATTACTCGACTTTGTGAATAAAAATATGTTATTTTGCCTTTTCTACCGTCGGATGTTATCGGAAGATAAGAAATGCGAAGAAAATAATCAATATCATCTAATTTTGGTTTATATTTCATTTTTTCTAATTTAATTTGTTTACAAACAACCCATTCTGAAGATGGAGTTCGAGCACGTTCGACATAAATTTCAGATTCTCCTTCAATATCTGGGAAAAAAGAATGATCAAACTCAATTGGTTCGCTTTCCATGATAATCTCAGGAAAAGTTATTCCAGTAACCATTGGTAACAATGGCTCAATTACTTGTGTTGATGTAAATATTGGCGAAAATACAATTTCTGAATATTGAGGGCAATATGGCTGCAAAATACATGATATAGTTGCACCAATTGCATTATGCGGAATAATAATAGAATTTTTATCTTTATCCATTGCTTCTGAATTTTTTGTCCATATAATTTTACAAGGGACTGGCATCGGAAGGATAGAAATTAATGATCCTTCAATAGGAGTGCCAGTCAATAAGGGGAAAACAGGATATGGAAGAGAATAATCAAGTGATCCTTTACCAATCGGATCCTCATTGTAAACAAAAAACTTTTTACCACCAAGCGTTATTTGACATTTTATAATATGTAATCTAATTGCAATTGTAATTGGAAGATCAGGACCATTAAATTTAATTGACTTCCATTCTGAGCCTTTATATGGATATGAATGATGAAACCATTTATATGTAGGCGAATCAAAAGGACAATGTAAAACATGATTTTCGCCATCTTGCTTAATTACTAATTTTGGTTCTGTGCGAATCGAGTTTTGCTCGAGATATTCACGTAGGTCAACTGTTAAATATGATAAGGAAGCTTTTTTTTCATCTTCTGGTGTGTCTAATACAATTGCTTCTCTACCCTTTCTTAGTGAAATTCCAACTAAAGGCGATAGTTCAAATGCATCTCGCAATGGCTTTTGATCAAGCTTTTTTCGATTAATAGTATTTAAATAAATAGATCCCATAGCAGCTATTATCAATTTAGCAGAAAATTTTAATATATTAATTGACTCTAATTTAGGAAAAATCGGACATCCTGAAAAGTTTAATATTGGATTTCCAGATAGCGATAATGTTTTCAAATTTGGTAAAAACGGCATACCTTGAAATGAAGAAATACAACAATTGTCAAGATTTAATGAACGTAATTTAGACAAATTCGGCAAGCGACACGATTTTAAAGGGTTGTTTGATAAATTTAAAGAGATTAAATTTTGACCTAATGATTGAATAGTATCCGATGATAAATGATTATTACTTAAATCAAGAAACAAAACAGTCGAATTGGAAATTTTTTGCATTTCATTGGACACTTGCGACATTTGATTTGATGGAAAGTTTTTTATATTTTTTGAATGAAGAGATACGCATGTTTTATATTTTTGATTCGGACGATATACATTTGGATCTTGCGGAGAAAGAGGAGATCTTATTAATCGAGTATTTTGCTTCATAGTTTTGAATAGTTAAACGTATGGAAAGATTTTTTTGGAAAAAATAAAATCAACAAAAAATCAAATAAAATGCAACAATCTATACATAATTGGTTTAATCATAATAAATGCTCATATTTCTGAAATAATCTTCAGATATTTTTTTTCAAAAAGAGAAATATTTTATGAGAATAAAATATTTTACAATAATCAAAATATTCTAAAGAATTGAAAAGATTGAATGACGTTTGTTTAAATCCACATTTTACATCCAATTGCTCTATGTTTTGACGAGATGAAATAATAAAGAACATGAATAAAATAGGAAAACCACTTGATGCTACTGATATTTCAATTGGTTTAAAATTTTTAAATTATATTATAATTTCATTGTATTTGTTCTTTAAGTTCAATGCATATTTATAGATGAATTAAAATTTGTCCAATTGAAGTATTTATTTTCTTTTTTTTCCACCTACAAAAATTGAATTTACTTATGAATGATACAAAACTAATCAAATAAATATGCAAATAAATTTTTGTCAAAGACAATTCTGCAAGGTATGCATCAAATTTATATAATATTACTTTAAAATTTGGAAATATAAATTATATCAGATCTGATGTTACAAAACAGAAATTAAAAAAAAAAGAAAACAAAATTTCACGAATGTTTCATTATATATAATAACACCATCAAAAAGAAGCTTGATATAGGGTATATCATTAATGCAATTAAAAGTGATTTAAGTTTTATTATTGATAATATTTTTTTCAATTAAAATCCTAGTTTCATTTTTTTAGCTTTCATCTTAAAAAACATCTGCTTATTAGTCAGATTCATATAAATTCAACAAGATGCAATTGAATAAAAAATATAACCACTTCCATATAAAAATTGATCAAATGAGCCAACTATCAATCAGTTTTCAAGGAGCTACTTGGAATCTAAACCAAGATACTTACGATACTATCATCAAATATGCTGCTCTTCTTGAAGATGTTCCTCAACTTAACACTTTTGTCAATGGATTCTTATTACATCATCCAATAACAGCTTTCAAATCTTATTTCTGGACATATATATTTTTCTACTCCTTGATGAGTATGAACAAAGCTTTTGCTCTTGTTTTCTTCTCATTTTTCTTCTTTTGTGTAACAATTTTTGTAACAAAACCTGATCGCAATTATCAACTTGTTAAATCTTCACCTTTTTTACGAACAGCCCTAATTTTATACTTTACATATCACAGAATTGAAGTATATATGTCATGGAGAAAAGCTTATCTTGTAATTACTATTCTATTATTCATTTTTATATTTTTCCCAACATTTATAGGCGCAATGCTATTTCCATTAGCATTTTCTTCTCTTCTCATTAAAACAGAGCTGCTTGTTAATTATATGCGTTTGATGTAAAAAATGTTAATAAAAATTAGTATATTATCCTTACCATTTTTAACATAATTTCTTTTTTATTATCATACTTTACTCGATTAAATGTAAAGCAATACTGTTTTAATTAATTATTCGCTTCAAATTAAGAAACTAATTTTTAAAAAATCACTTAAAACAACTGTGCACCAAACATACAAAAAAGCAAATAATCAAAAATCTATGCTTCCTGATTTTTATAAAAAGCATTATGGTCAACAAGAGAAATAGGCATTGTGGCTTTTGGTTAACATATTATTATTGATATCATAACATTCTAAAAAAAAAAAAAAAACGTATTTTCAAAATCTTTTAATCTGATACTCTTGAAAATTATCTTATTTTAATACTTTTCGCTCTATAATTATTTTAAAGCATGAATGCATGCCTTCTGGACAAAAAAAAAAAATATTTTATATATGTATTATTAAAATATAAAAGTTGAAATTGATTGCGATTCAAATTATTATTATTATGATTGTAATTTAAAACTAATTGCTTCCTAATATCCATCAAACAATATATATATATTTCAATTATTATAAATTAAGATTTATATAAAATGATTTAATTTGACTTTTTTGTTTTCAAATTAAATTTGTAATGGAGATAACCATTTTTTCTTAAAACATAATCTACAATTCCTATAATTATTGTAAATAAGCTTTGATAAGTAATATAATTTAAATTCAAATCAATATATTCATTGAAACCTTGTTTTCACACCTATAAACTGTTGAGTGATCAAAAAGAACAATTAAAAAACGAATATCTTTTTGACAATATTAGCAAAAAATAAAATATGTGAAATGAAACATAATTCAATTCAAAATTCAATATTTGCTTATGAAATAATTACATTTTTGTATAAAACATTTTTTCCATATAAGTGATTACAAAAAATAACTCAATAAAAAAGTTAATGTAAATCTCTATGAATCATTTTCAAATTCAAAAAGCATTTTCAATAAAAATTTTATTTTTTACAACCCAAACGTAACTATTATTTACTGAAATTTGAAAATTCATAGAATTTTGAATAAGATGAATTTGAAATAACACGTTTCTTTTTTATCTCAAATAGTAAATAACGAAAATGTTTCAATGACTTT
This sequence comes from Tritrichomonas musculus, assembly GCA_039105265.1. Taxonomy (NCBI): domain Eukaryota; phylum Parabasalia; order Tritrichomonadida; family Tritrichomonadidae; genus Tritrichomonas; species Tritrichomonas musculus. The sequence goes on along the minus strand of JAPFFF010000038.1, from coordinate 506,838 downwards.
ATGTTTTTATATCTCGTTTATGTCACTGTGGCTGAAAAAAATTGATAAATGATGATTACACTAAAAAAAGGGTAGCTTATAAACTAAAAATCATATTCGTCAATTTTTCATTATTATAAATAATGATTTATAAATATTTATCATTAAAAAGATTAATGTTATAAATATTGATATGATGAAAACACAGAGAGCATGAATATGTAATTGTTTTTTTGTCAGTTGATATCCTAAATCAGAAAATAAAATCATTATTTTTTTATATCAAACCAAAGCAATTTATTATGCTTTCATTTAATTATACCATCTATATTTTATATAAGTATCTATTATGTCTGAATAATGGAAATTGTAAAATAAGAATTTTTATAATAAAAAGAATACAATTGTAATCAAAACTAGAAAAAATATAGAGATAATCAAAATACAAATTGATTATATTTACTTATTTAAGAATTAATTATACTTTTTGGTTTAATAAATAAAAAAAGAAGAAACAAATAATTCTTGATTTAAGACAGCCTTCTTCATAGTAAATCGTAATATAAGAAATTATAATCTAACCATTCAATCAATTAATCTTTTTTTTTAACAATAATTATTTATTGATAATATTCTATTAAATATAATTAAATTCATATTGATTTTATCAAGTAAAAGAAAAATATTAAGTTCTATCATGCTAATTCTTACTTTCAAAAGGAAAAATATAATGAAATCTGTGAAATCATCATTTATCATTGTATATCCAAGTTTTATCCGAAAGTTGCATGAATAAAGCATTGATAAACAATATCAATAACACTTGAAATTATGATATGTTTTTCTATTGATTCATAGATAAATATTGTTTTTTTAGATAAAAAACAGCCTATAAAGTACAATTAAATTGGAATTAATAAATAACATGATTGTTAAAGCTAAAAAAGATAAATAATTGACTAAAATACGTTTCAATTTCTTTTTGAATTTTCAATTCTTTCAAAAAATTCAACATTTCATTATTTTAAAATATGTTTGATGAATAAATTAAACATAAATTACCAGGAAAAAAGAACTTAGTAATGTCATTATCATAACATAATTTCTCAAATTATTTTTATAATTTGAGGCAATTTTGAAATACTACTGAAATTTGAAAGGCCGTTTGATTAATCAAATTTATTGTAAAAATCAAAATCCTTTGAATTTTCTTTTTTGATTAATTTTTAAATCACTCTTTAAAAACAATTGAATTTTTGAAGAACCACATCAAGCAATATTATTAAAAATTCTTCTAAAATGAGCAATTTAACCAAATCATCACGTCCGAATTCAACTGAAAAAACAAAAGTGAGAACTAAATTTCCAAGAAAAATGTTTACAGTTTCTGAGGATGCAATTATTATTCGATGTGTTGCATTATATGGAACTGATAATTGGAATTTAATTTCGCAATTTCTTCCAGGAAGATCAATTCGTCAATTACGGGAAAGATATAACACCTATCTAAAACCAGGAACATTAGATACCCCATGGACCCCTGAAGAAGATATACTTCTTTCGCAAAAAGTGAAAGAATTTGGAAAACATTGGAAGACTATCTCTCAATTTTTCAAAGGTCGAAATCAAAATAACATTAAAAACCGATGGAATTTTCATCTTAAAGGTGGAGAAGCACTTAAAAATATAAATAATAATTCAATCAAAGAAGAACCACCAAAAAATATCAATTATAAAAATTTAGATAATATGAATGAAAATATAAACTCAAAAAAAATTGATAATAATCAAACTAATAATTATCATAATGACAATAACACATTAATAAACACATATAACAATTCCAATCCAAATCTAAACACTAATGATATCAATGATGATAAAACTAATATTAATTTAAATATTAATATTAATAATAATAAAAACATTGATAACAATACTTTTGGAAATGACAGTAATAAAACGACTATCATAAACGTATTTGATCCAGGCCAAAATTTGAAAGATGCTCATTTCCATATTCCAAACCATAATTATATAAACAATATTAATCAACAATTACATAATAATCAGAACATCACTTCTAATCAAGACGGTGTAAATAATGAGCATCTATTGGCTATGCCTTTATTAAATTCTAACCAAAAAAATAATGATTTTCAACCACAACAATCAATTAATTCGCAAACAAGAAACAATGAATTAACAGAAGCATTTAATCTTGATGGATTTGAAGATTTTTATAATGATACTTACTCAGACGTTTTCAACAATTTCCAGTTTGACCATGCCAAGAGTAATTCGCACTATGATTCAGAGCAACCACAAATTAAAAAAAAATGAGTAAGCTATTTTTTTATTTGTTTGTATTATTTGTTAATAAAATGTTATTTTTATTTGCTAAAGTAAAATAAATATGTTTTATTGTTTGTTCGTTATTTTATTGAATTTTTTTTTTTGAGAGGATGTTTAAAAAAAAAAATAACGAACAATATTTTCTGATAAAATTTGTGTATATAATAAAATGCATTTTTAATAATAGACTACATTGAATATCATATTTTTTCCAAGAAAATGGCAATAATTATTTTTTATTCATTGTCTGAATTTTTTACGATGAAGTGATATGTTCGTTATTTGCATAATATAGTATTGAAAATATAAAGGATCCTTTCAAATTTCATTTTATAAAATTTGATCAAATTTGTAAATTTCTTTTTCCAAAATCAAAATGAAAAATTTATATACATTTTTGGCACTATTAAATATAACAGGGAGAAGTAAATTATCTGATTTTTAAATTGAATTCAATTTATTATTCTCAATTGAATTATTTTCTTCAGAATTATTTTGTGAATTTAAAGAAGAATAAAACTGAATAAATGAATTAATTCTAGCAAGTTCGCGAGGCTTGTCTTGAAAAATACTATTGATAAAGTTCATAGTGTCAGGCATTGCTGACTGTAGTATTTGGAAAAATAATGCAATACATTGATCTCTCAAATGATCTGGAAATTTCAAATCCATCTGAGAACAAAACGAACTTGAAAATAAAATGGCCAAAGATTGGAATATTTTTTGATAAATAGCTTGATAATAAGGCGAATTATTATTAGGATTAGCTATGGCCAAAAAGTAATTCAAAAAGTTCTCCAATTCAGTTTCATCTGTTGGAATAAAGAAATCAATAGATTCGTTTAATATTTGTATATCTAAATCTGGAACAAAACAAGCCAAGCATAAATAAAGACTAGCTATATCGTCCTTTAAACATATTACTTGATTTTCTACAGAATTATCTGTAAAAAAGTGACGTGCCATTAGGAAGTTGTTCATATTTTGCACCACAAAATTCAAAGCAATTTGATTCTGGTTCAAGAAGATCAATCTATGGAGCAAGAATACAGAATTTTGTAAAATTGACAAAAAATTTGTGGATGGAGTTTTGAAAAAAAGTGCCACTTTTTCAATGACCACTGAAGTAATTTGATCATGCAATTCAATCGGAATTGATTGCTTTTGAATAGCTTTAATAAAAGTATCAATGACAAAGTACAAATATTCATCAGAACAATTTTTACTAGCCTTCAAATATAAATTGATCCAAAACGCATTTTCAGCGAATCCGGGAGCAGACATCAGAGCCTCTATTAAGTCGTTAAACAGAGTAAAATTATTGAAACAAATTTTATGGAATGGATTTGATATGCTTTTCATATCAATAGTTTTATACAAAAAATTATGAGTTTCATGATAAATTGTATTTAAAAATAAATTTGCCAAAGATTGATCTTTTTGAATGGAAAGACAATAGGGTGGCATTTTTTCAAAAAATGTCTCAACGATGTTTGGAAAGTCAATAACATATCTTTGCTTATCAGCCATAAGAAAAGGTCCAATATATTCTAAAAAAGACAAAATAATTTGTTTTAAAATTAAGTAAATTTGTTCATCATTTGATCGAACAAGACCAGGCATTAAAGAATTAAAAACATACAAAAGACAACAAAAGCTATCTTGATCATTATGGCTTTCATTTTTCGTGTAAACACCAAAGAATTGTTTGGCATATTCAACAATTTGTTGATCACTCATTAGTTCTTTCATTGACTTCGAAACTTCTTCAAACAAATATTTAAGTTGATTTGTGTAAGCATTCGTAGTTCTAACATTTAATTTCATCAGAAGTGGTAAAAAGTTCCAAACAGATACCGCACATTCAAGTAAGAATTGATCATTATTTAAATTAGTATAAATTTTGGCTAAATTAGAACAAAAATAAATAGCAAAATTCGAAATTAAAATAGAAATTCTAAACATGTAAAGAAAGTGTTGCTGAAAGAAATGCAATTGTTCATTTACGTTTTTCATATTGACAAAATCATTCAAGACTTTATTAGTAAAGAAACCAAAATGAAGATGAAAAGTAGGCCAAACTGATTCATAATAAACTTCATCTCTTTTCATACATTCAAAAATGCAGCTAAGAATTGAAATCATTGCAAGACACTCACTAAAATCAACGTCTAAAAAGGAACGTTGTAAAAGAGGAATCGAATTAGTAATAAGAGAAGACATTAGTTCAGGATCATAATTCTCAGTCTTTGTGAAATAAAGAGATAAAAATAAATAATAATGTTGTGGTGATTTTTCTTTCAAAATTTCACCATTTCTCATTAAAAATTGATAGTCAATCGTTTGACTGAAATCAACACAATTAGCGTAGGTCTCAAGTGCAAGCCAATAAATGTTCATATCATCAGAAAGAATGCATTCTTGAATGGCTGGGATATAAGATTGGAAAAAATTCCAGAAAAAAGACGTTAATTCATTTCTTTTCATTGATAAATTTCTTAGACATTTCAATGCAGCATAAATTTGTGAATTTGAACGTGATTCAAAACATGAACTAATGCAACGATTTATAAATTCTAAATCATTTGAAAGTGCCCATGGTATCTTTTTAATAGCAAGTGATAAATATAAAACTATTGTGATTTTGGCTGGAATTGTATTTTGCGGATTCATTTTTAATAATTTTTCAAAAATAATTTTTCTAAAATATTTGTATATATCAACACCACGATTAGTATTAACTAAGAAATTCTTAAAACAAGCAGCATATAGCTTGAAATACTCAAATTGATTCATATTATGCAAAACTGATAGATATGTTAGCATGATTTCTTTTTGAAATATGAATTGGGCAATTTTTAATGGAAATCGTAAAATATATTGACTAATTTCTTCATATGGAAGATATTTCGCTGAAAGAGAGACTTTATCATTACGATAAATAAACTCACAGCATTTAAAAAAGGTGGATTCTAGTAATTTGTATTTTTCAGGCGATAGATCAATATTAGCAGGCATTGCAATTTGGATAATTTGAGGCGTTAATTGGCCTTTACCAATACGAATAGCAATTAAAAAAAAATCTTCTAAGTAACCTGACATGGACATCCAAAATTTTTTATATAATGGTTCTGGAAGATTATTTACATAAGATCCAAGTTTAATGAATTTCGTTATTAATGCAATTGGAACAAAGTATACAAGAGAACCAAAGTTAATTGTGAATTTCGTTATCGCTTCTATTTCTTTTCGCTTGAATTCAAAAAGATAATCAAAAATCCCAATTGATTTTGTTAGTAAAGACGTATTTCGTATAATATCCTCTTCATTAATATTTGGTGAGTTATAAAATTCATCACCTGAGAAATTTTGAAAAAATAAAATTGCAATGTTATGAAAAAACTGGAAAGTATCAGCTGTTAGTACAGGAAAATGATGCAAAACTGTCTTTGCAAGTATAGCAGCGAGATCTATGCGATTATTTTGAGCTAAATCCATTAACATATCCATAAGAATATTGGAAAAATTATTTTCTTCTTTTAATACATTAATAATTAGTTTTATTATTTCATGCACTAATAATGCGTTTTGAAAACCTATATCACGTTTATATAATTCAAATATTTGTTGAATTAACGGTATAATTGTATCTTGCAGGTCTGATAAAATAAATTTCCTAATTGCTTGAAAAAGAAATGTTAAGCAAGCTTTTATAATAAATGCATCATTTATTTCAGGATTATTTAAAATTGCTAATAAAACTGGAATTGAATCTGGAGTTGAAAGAAAATGTTCAATATGAGCCATTGATTCATTTGAACCCAAACTTGGCTGCTTTTGAAAAGCATTATAAAGAAGGTTGATGAAATTTTGTTGCATTTATTTTTTTTACTACAATTGATTTTAAGAATCATTTATATTTCAATATTGAGGAAATTTATAAATATATATTATCAATTTTTAACTTTAAAAATAAATTTAATATATTTATAACATGAAAATAATAATAATTAAGCATTTTTATTAAAGATATTTTTATCTAAATAAAAACTTTAAAATTTTGAAGTTTAAAATTTCGGCATAAAATATATTGTATAAAATAAATGAATTTTTGCTCAATTATACAAATAAATGTAAATTTAGAATCAATTTTATTTTTGAAAAATTGGTTTTTAAAATTGAATGAATTTAAACGTTTTCTCAGTTTTATAATGAGTATTATTCCAGATGAATTTGATTATATAGATATTAACAAAGAATACCCTATTCCTGTCAAATCTTTACTCTCTAATGATGACGATATCACATATCAAGATATGTTATACCAAAAGACAGTATTTTTTACGGATATACCTCAATTCGTCCGCGATGTTATGTTTCAAAATCGAAAAGATCCTAGCGATATGTCGATTAAATTATGTAAGCGCCTAAAATCAAGCCGCAGCACATTTCAAGATTTTATTGAACACTTTTTAAATGAAGTTGAAGAAAGAACAACGCGCAAATTATCTTTAAAAAAAGAAGTATTTAATGGTCCTATTTGTGGTATTATAAGTTCTCAACTAAAAGAAGTATTAAAAATGGATTCTATAGAAAATTTCTTAGTTTCAACTCCAGCTGATATAAAAAAAAAATTTGAAAGCGAGCTTCATCCAAAGCAAAGAAGCAATATTGCTACAATTATACAAATTTTTAATGCTCTTGAATCAAAAAAAATCTTCGAACGTACTTTTTTAGTATGGATTAGCTTTCATATGTGTAGAATTACGTTAAATTATAATGAAATTGGATGTGATGAAAATTATAAATGTATTACTCAAGTTTACGGGAAAGAAAAGAAAAAAAGATCAAGTAAGAAAAAAGAAAAAATTTACTGGTTGTTACTTGGAAATGGTAATGAACTGACTATATGCCAAAATGAGTCTCAATTTCAGAAAGAAGGAGCTCCAATTCCTGTTGATCTTTTTTCATTTACAAATAAGAAAGGAAGTATGATACAAATGAACATACATCAATTTCCTAAAACTATAAAAATGAAATTTGAAGTTAATCTAAAGGACAAAGCATTTGATCAGAGCTTATGGGAACGCGGCTGTCTTCGTGTAAAAAAGGTGCCATTTTTCGCTTCATTAGGATATGAAAAAAAGCCCGTATATCATCCTGCTTATATTGAGGCTACTACAAGGGCAATCATGAATCCATTATCTTTAGTATTGCGCGCTATATTTAGCTTTGATGAAGAACATGATAATACTACAATTACAAGACCTTGCGACTGTTATGAAGTATTTAAAGCATTTTTCAATGTTTACTTATATCATAAAAGACCTCATGAAATGATTCATGTAATGGTTGTTGAAGGTCTTTTAACAAGCATTAGATGGAGTGATTGCGCTGAAGGACCGCAATACCTATTTCCAAGAGCTGGCATTGCTACTTTTAATCAACATAGAAAAAATAAAGAAGAAGAAGAAGACCAAAATGACGAAAATAAAATAGAAGAAGACTCAGAAAAAGATAAGCTTCAGTCTTTTTTAACATTTTTTGCACTCTTCTTTTTAGAGCAATATAGCGATAATTATTTCCAAAAGGTAATTAGAGAGCACCTTATCGAAATTATTAATACCGGCTCTCTTGCTGAGAAACATATTAATATTTCACTCAAATTATTGAAATCATTTGTCAATACAATTATTCAAAAAAAAAATGAAATTTCACCTCAGATTCATCATTTTGCCACAATTTTACAAAATTTTGCGGTAATTCATTGGGGAAGAAAACTAGAACTTTATAAATTATTAAAAGAATTCTTCTTTGATCTTTATGTATACAGAATGATTACTGATCCCCGAATTTGGGATAATAGCTTCTCTGTATCTAATAATAATCAAACAGGCCGAGAATTTTTAGATCTATTTGATTCACTTATTTCCCCAGAAGTACAATTTGAAGAACGATACCCAAACTTTATAGATAGTATACATGCTGTTCGCGAATTACAGAATAAAATGTTTGAATTTATTATGAATCTTCCTGTAATAAATGGCGAAGTTACCTATCAAGAAGTAAATAACGATCAACAAGAAGGCGCAGTTGCATATATCTTAACAATTATCTCAAAAAATCCAATTCTTTTTAGAACTTTGCTGGATAATAAAAAGACAAGGCTTAATCAATCACCAATTATATACTCAGTTGCTAATTTTATAAGATGTCTAATTTCTACAAAGCAAAATATAGGTATGCTTGATGATGATGACCGAGAGCTGGAAGAACCTTTTAAAGATAACTCTGGTGAATCCGAATATGATTAGCCATTTGATATATTAAATATTATTAACATTCTTTAACATGATTCACATAATAAAAGGAAAAAAAAAATACTTTTATTTCTTTCTTTTAAACAAATAATAAAAATCACAAAACACAATGTTTATATTAATGAATGATCAATATTATTTATCAATTCATAATTTTTTTGAGACTTAGGTTTATGATATCTAATTATTGATATAATTCTTCTTATGCATTTTTAATATTTTATATTACTATGCTTTTAGACAATAATATGATCTTTTTTTTTTTTTTTTTAACAATTTTAGACAAACGATTAAATGAATAATTTTATCATTTTATTGATTGCCAAAATATAATAATTTTTTTTTGCGTTAACTCGTCAAATGAAATGGATTTAGATATTAAACCAAAAGCACCACCATGTACAATGTTCCAAAAAGCAAATAAATGGTATTATTCATAAAATGATAAATTTTTGCAAATAATCTTTTATATCTCTATATTTTTTTATTTTATTTTACAACATCAAAATTTTTCAATTTTTTTATTAAATGTATTATGTGAATCTCGTTTTAAAACACATGGGTCTTCAACAACTTGAAGAACCTCAGGACCCAGCAATGCAAAATTTACTTCATATCATTAAATTTAAATTTGTTGCACCGCGTGGTTATATCAGTCCAACAGAACAATTAATTTTAAATTACCAAAAACGCTATGATTCAACTCAACTAGCCCGATTTACAGAACTTTGTAATGGAAATACTCCCCTTGAGTCTATTTTTGAGGAACTTGGGTTTCCAATCAAGCCGAGTCAACAAATTCTAAATGAAATTCGAAGAGAAGTAACCATTCTAAAAAATCCAGGAAACACACAACTTGATTTTGATTTTAATCAAATTTTATTTAGTTCTCCTTCATCAAATTCTAATTCAAATAATCCAAACCAAAATTCTAATCCAGAAAAATCAAATTCAAATTCGATTTCTGATATTCTGATATATGGTGTACTTCACCAAGGAATAGCATGGATAGCTGATTTAGGAAATCATAATCTTGATTTTGCTGTAGATTTGGTTTCAATTTTATTAGATTTTATCAGTTATCCTCAACTTCAATCAAAAACGCAAATTATTCAGCATATAGATTGCATATTTTCTTTATTAATTAAAGGCTTTTTGAACGATTATAGTCTTGACGTTACAGATCAATTTGTTGCAGCAGTATTAGCCTATTTAGTAGGGAGCAATTCTATTACAGATATATTTTCAGAAATATATAATTCTTTTTTTGCCAGAGTAATCAATAGTGGACTTCCGAGATCAGTTAGCCATATATTAAGAGTTACGCATCAATTTATAGACGAACATCGTCCATTTATTCAAATTGAAGATGCCACTCAAGATAGTATATCAAACGATCAAAATACCAATAATACCAATATTCGTAAATATTCATCACTTTTCAAAATCAATATATTGGCGCCTCTCATTAAAGCTCTAGATTCAAATTTAATCGAATTAATATGTATTGGCTCCGTTTCAACAGACAAATTCCTAGAGAATATCCGAATTCTTTTAGATTTATTGGCTACAACCCTTTGTGAAAATATTTCAGAGTCAAATGATTCTGATATCAGCAAAAGAACCCTTGAAGCTAATGACTCGCCTGATTTAGAAATAACTGATTTTCAAAATGATTACACTTTTTTAAACGAAGGATCTGAAGTTACGGACCTAAAATACAATTCATCTGAATTAATTCCTTTATTAGGAGTGATTGGAGGATCTTCGAAAAATATCAAAGATTATCTCCCAAAAAAATCTATAAATGCCATCATTCTTATCTCTGTCAAATTTGTAAAGATGAATGTAAAGTATTTAGAGTCTTTTTTGACCATTGTCAGCAACAATGTCATAGCAAATATTGGAAAGCCCTACTATATCGAACTCTATGCAATGATGATCTTTCTATTTGAGAAGCTCTCTGGTAAATTCTCATTAACAACCTTCAAAGAAAGCATCTTATCGCCAGTCATCTTTAATATTAAATATGATCTTTTTAATACTCCACCTAGTATCCTTGACAAAATCAAAGAAAAAGACCAAAATGCACCAAAACCCACAAATAACAATAATAATAATAATAATGCTGATATTTTTGAAGGTTTAAGTGACGATGATGAAAAATTTTTAATTATTTCTGATTTTCGTTATTTTACCTTTCATATTGTTGCTTCAAACTCTCAAACTTTGCTTTACCAACTATTAAAATATGCATCTTCCAAGTCACCTTATTTTTTTTCTGAGCAAATCATGCGTATTTGCCACAGTATGATCAATTTCAAGATAGAATTGTTCTGTGGAGAGAATGTTCATGAATTGATACTAAATTCATCCTACCAACTTCAGCAGCTCTACATTCAAAATCCTTTGAAAGAGACGAGACTAGCACGTATATCGATATTTGAGTTCTATTTTAAGATCATTGAAGATTCATCATCATTTTTGCTATCATCAACCTCTCCTATTTTTTCCAAATGTTTTTTCCATTTCTTGTTTGAACCATCCTTGACCACCTTGTTTTTAGATAGGCTCAGAAGTGGCTTTGTTAATGTTCATGTTTCCTTTACTATTCCGATTTTCATCAAGCTTGTTCCAACCATTTGTGAGATTCTTGATTACGTGTCGTCTAAGCATTCATTAATTTTGGATGAAAGATACACAAACTTGGCCAATCAAATAATTCATTGTATTACTGATTCACTGTTTCATAATCTTTCATTAATTTTTTCATTTGTGCAAGTCTTTCCATCCATTTTGAACTATGTTTGGAAGAATCCTTCACAACAACTTTTGCAAGAATGCTTCTCTTTCTTGTCGATTTTGTCGCAGTCTTCTTCATCATTCTACTTTTCATCTGAAATGTTTCAGCTTTTGGCTGACATCATTCGTTCTGTTGAAGGAAAAGAACCTTCATTAGAGACTCAATTAAAATTTTATGGAATGATGAGTGGTTCAAATCAAACATTAGAAGATGCTTTATATTTGATCAAGGCGCCTCAATTCATTCCATTAATTTTGGTTTCTTATTCACAATCAACAAGACTCACGAAATTGATTGAATACTTTTCATCATTGTGTAAATATTCACCTTCGAATTGCGTTGCTTGTAACAAAGGAGACTTGGACTTTTTATTGCTTCAAATATTGAAGTATAAGAATTCCTTTGAATACAACGGTTATCGTGTCGACTTTTTGATAGACTTGACAACTAATAATTATGAATCATTAGGAATTATTTTCAATTTAATTTCACATATTATTTTTGTGAAAACTAATGTTGTTATTGTTGATCAATTGTTTCAATTAACATTGCCTATTTCTTCTTATTTTCAGCCTCATTTTGCCCAAAATATTCTTTTGTTGTTGTTGAATTTAATAACAACTGAGGTTAACAAAAAAAGGCCAATTTTCGACATTTTCTTAAATAAGCCAATATGTCGAATAAAAGGCTTAACTGATAAAGAAGTGAATGGAAACATAACGATATCATTCTGGGTTAAACTTGATATTCCACTTTTATTATCATTTTCAGAATCATTAACATTGTTTTCCATTGAAAATCATGAAAGATCAGTTTCATTTAAAGTGTTAGTTAATGGTGAAGCTTTAGTTGCAACATTAAGAAACACAAAAGGAAAAAGTTTAACAAATAAGAATCCTTCATCAACAAACTCGTCAATTCGATTAATTGAGCAAGTTCCATCGAATGAATGGGTTTTATTTACATTTGATTTTGTCAAGCAACAATCTGATAATAAAACAGCTCTTTATGTTTTTAAGTTCTCAGAACAAGTTGGATTTGCAACCTTTAATAATTTCAATTTTCCAAATAATTCAAAAATCACCTTGACATTTGGATGTGGTAATTCTTTAATGAATAAAGAAAAGAAGGATATTGATATTCAAAATTTAAGTGGAAATAAATCAGCTTATATTTCCAATTATAAAATAATTGGTCAACTTGGCCCATTTTGTATTTTTGATCCTCAATCTGACCTTCATAATAATCAGCAATTTCCATTCATATCAGATCCTAATTTTGAGAATTTCAAATCAGCTATCATAACGTCATCAAACATCATTCAATATTATATAAATAATAGTCTTGATGTTTCAAACATAGAACTTCAAAGTACAAAAAGTTCTAAAATGAAGAATTCAAAGATAAAAATAAAAAATAAAAATAATAGTAATGATAGTTTAGAAATAAAAATGCAACGATTTGAAATAAGTCTTTCTAATTTGATGCATTGTGGAGATTGTTTGAATGATGTTTTATTTTACGTTTATGATTTGAATTATTTAACATATCTTTTAACTTCATTCACACCAAAAGATTATGAAATATCAATTCAAATCTTGGAAATAATATTGACTTGTTTGTCATCTTCTGCTTTTGCACAGAAGAAATATATAAGTATTCCTATCTTATCCAAATCAATTCCAACAGTTTTCAAAGGAAATTTGAATTATAAGTTGTATTTAACTTTATTTAACGCTTTAACAGCATTCAGATATGAGCCTTTAATTAAAGATTTCTTGGATTTCATCATTTTTAATTTCGAATTATGGGGAAATTCTGACATGCAATCATTAATTCGAATAATGAAACATTGGGCAACTTCAGTTATTGATATTTTCTCATCGACAAAATCATCATTTTTAAAGATTTCTAGATTATTGGCTGTCTTTGATATTGTCTTTTTCTCTGAATCAAAACCTGAAGTTGTTTCTACTAATGATTTTGGAAGTCAAACTGATTTTACATTAAAAGAAATGTGTCTTCTTCATTCATTTAGTATTAATCATACAAAAGAAGAAGTTCAACAAATTAAAGAAGAATTTTTAAACTTCATTGAATTATATGTTTCAAAATCAATGACAGCACAAATAGCTACTTCTATTAGTTATCATTTATTTGAATCTTCAAACAAAGAAAAAACTATTTTATTATTAAATTTATTGGATCGTTTAGGACCATCAATTAAGCAACTAGATCCAACATTCCAATTAAATTTTGTAAAACCACTTCAATATTTCTTTAATACTGATGATATTGATATTATCATTTCAGCTATCTTTGCCACTTATTCTTTAGCAAGTCAAAATAATCTTCATTATTTACTAACCACTGCATCTATTCAGATACAATTAAATTCAAATTATAAATTAGTATTTAATGTTTTATTGAATCATATAAAAGAAAAATGTAACTTATATTCATTAATCTGTCTGCTTTCTTTGTCTCTCGGTCAAGAAGAACAAAATAAAGCTGTCTTGGTTATTAAAGAACTGTTGAATGATCCTGAATTGAGTAACTCTGTTGAACAAAGTACTTTTTGGAGTATTTGGCTAGTCATTCTAGGTCTTTATAATACTAGTTATGGTTCTAAAATTAAATTTAAAGACCAAAATCAAGATAAAACTATAATTCAAACAAATTTGGCAATTATTACTGAATTCTTTGCTAATCAAATTTTACGTTTTCCTGATGTTTGTAGTGAATTCAAGAACTTTTTATCTGTTGTCTTGTTATTAGCAAATGATTGGAAAACAGCTGCTTTTGAGTTTGAATCTGAATTAACATTTGTCTTATCAAAGCATATATTTGCATCCAACAATGAAAACATTGTTAAAAATAAAGGTTCTTTCTTAAGAATGGCTTTTAATAGTATCTTCTTTTCAAGCGTCTGTGATCGGAATCGTGCCTTATTTGAAGAATATTCAAGTTCTCCATTTTATCGTGCTCAACTCATGAGAAGAGCAACACTGCCTGTTAAAAACTTGTACAATGAAAGCAATGTTAATTCTGACTTGGATTTGAATTCCAATGCAAATAAAGTTAAAATGCGTGCAAATTCAAGTATTTTTGAAGATGTTTGTAAAATGACGGATCCAGTTCAACAACAAGAACAAGAAGATGATCATCAACCAAAACCGCCAAAGAATAAAGAAAAAGATGGAAATCCGCCTTTTGATTCATTTATATCATTCACCAGTTTTAATCAAGGCACGTTTTTAAGTAGTCCGACATTTCAACTAAGAATTGATGAAGAAAATAAATGGGTTGACTCTAAATTATGTAGTACATTGGTATCGATGATTCCTTGTGTTGAAAAACCGCATCCATCATTACAAATATTTAAAGAAGTAGCTGACTTTATAAGAGTTAATTATCCTAATGAAAATGAAAATGAAGTTGATCTTGAAACAAGAAATAAAAGAAGAACAAGTTTGAATTATTTGGTTGATATTCAAAATAAAATAGGAATTCTTCAAGATAATTCAATTTCATTCTCAAACAAGATGGTCTTTGCAATCCTTTCTCGTGCATTTGAAGCAGCACAGAAGATGATATTTGACAGTTTGCAAGGATTAGGAAATGGTGAGAAAACAGCTGTTTATGATATTGAAAAAGAATTGATTCGAATGAACAGTCGGCATGATAAATATAAAGAAGCATTAAATGAAGTAGAAAAAAATTTTGTTTTCCCAAGAAATCCAGATTTAATCATCCAACTTTACAAGAAGCAAAACAACAATGAAAATGAAGGAATAATTTCATCATTCTTCAAAAGAGACAATTGTTCATGTTTTGATTTATGTCCAGTTAAAACGAAGCCTGTAATCAAAGAGAAATCATTTAAAATTTGGGAACTTAGACAGACCCATTCAAATGATGATAACTCAATGATTTATCATGATGTTGAAACACAGACTGAATATGTAGAAGATGACAGTGAACAAGAAGAAGATATAGATTGTTTTTCACAATATAAAAAGAACAAATATTCAATCATTCTTCCTTGTTCAATTATAAAAGCAACGAAATCAAAAGAAGCACTCTTTTTATTATCATCATATAAAATGTGTCTTGTTTTAAATAATAGTAATAGTAAATATCAGATACCACTGAATGAAAATGATCCAACTTTGAAGTTGCCTAATAAAATAATTAATATTCAGTTCCATAAAATAATGAGTATCTTTAAACGAAAAAGATACCAAAAAAATACTGCCATTGAAATCTTCCTCATTAATGGAGAAACTTATTTGATTGATTTTGAACCTGTTGAAAATGATGAATTAATAAATCAACTTGCTGATCATCCATTGTTATCAATGCAGCAAGTTCAAAAAGAATCGACTTCAAGTTACTTCTTAGAAAATAAACAAAGAACTACTTCTTTGTGGGCTTCTGGGCAAATGTCTAATTTTACTTATTTAATGGCTTTGAATACTTTTAGTGGAAGAACCTTTAATGATATTTTACAATATCCAATCTTTCCATTAATAACAAATGATCTTCAAAACATTTCTAGAAATCTTTCTTTTCCAATTTCTTATCAGCCCAAAAAGAAAGAAAATCAAGAAGAAGAAGAATTAAATGAAGAATTGTTTGAAGATGCAATTAATTTAGAAATTGAAAAAATGTTCCATACTTCTCCTGTTCCTTCTTCAACTGTTGAAGATTGCTTGATTAGAATTGAGCCTTTCACTTCTTATTATTTGAAGATGCAAAGTGGAAGATTCAAATTTGATAAAAAAGTTGTCTCTTCTTTATCTTTATGTAATGATTCAGAATTGCCTCCTGAATTCTATTTCTGTCCAGAAATCTTCCAAAATAACAACAAAATCATTGATATTCCTGATTTCCAATTAAGCAAAAACTGTTCGAATCCATTCGAGCTTGTTTACAAACATAGGAAACTTCTCGAATCAGACGAGGTTTCAGCCAAGCTAAACGAATGGATCGACCTCATTTGGGGATGCAAGCAAAGTGGCAAACTTGCTCTTAAATATCATAATTATTTGCATCCTTTCATTATGCAAGATGTTTGGGAACATGAAGCTTCATTACTTGTTGAAGCAAAACGTCAAGTTTTGTCAATGATGAGACTTTACGGAATCATGCCACAGCAGCTCTTTACTGACTTGCATCCGCCACGAATAATTAAAGATAAAAGTGGTACTACTGACGATGATAATGATGATCAACAATTTAAAGTTGTCCAGAAGAAGGTGCATTCAATTCCTCTTATTTATGCAAGCTGCATTGCTGACAACTGCTTCATGACAATCGACTCAAGAGGGAAGGTCATTACATGCGTGATAAACATGAACTTGCCTGACCTGATTAACAAAGAAATAAGCAGAATTCCATTGAAGATAGCGCCTGGAACAATCACCTGTCCAATCGAGAAAGGACTCCTGCTTCTCTCGCCTTCAACTGAGTCGATTTCAATCTTCCAGTACGGATCGCTGCACACATACAAGTTCTTCACATCGCATTTTGTGGAGATTAATGTTAAAGACAGCAACAACAATATCAGCAACCTTAATTCTGGACCAATTCCGCCTGCCAATCTCAATCCTGCCTATAGCTACAGCCAGAAAAACCCAGCTGCATCACAACAACAACAAGCAGAAAGTAACAACAATAATGAAAACACAGACAACAACAACAACAACAACAATGCTAGTAATAATAATAATGATGGTGGTGGTGCTGATGGTGATGCAAATGATGAAAACGCAAATGAGAATGGCAATGATAATGCGAATGCGAATGACGAGTACAGCAATGATGGCAACTTGAATGACGAGAACGGTGCAGGTAATGACAAAGATGGTGCACAGCAGAAGGCAGCAAATGGAAATGCTGAAGACAACAAGGCAGACGGTGTTGCTGACATTGACAACGAAGCAGCTGCTTCTGCTGCATCGAGCAGCTTCAACTACGAGAACTACTACACGAATGACGATGACTTTGAGATCTTCATTCATTCTAATCTTGGCAATTTTGTCGACGAAGAAGACAGTGACTTTGACGATGAGATTCCCAACGACAGCGACTTCATTATGATTGATGCCGAGAACGAGCAGCTTCAGCTGCAGCGGTCCAAGATAAAGCATGTCATGAGCATGATGAACTCCAGCAACTCCATGTTTTCTAACTTCGACTCCATCTACGGATCGCAGAAGTACTTCCTATTAATCAAGGATCGTTCGATCATCAATGTTTACGACACGCTTACTTTTCCGCAGAAGCTTGGCGAGATCATCATACTTGAGGATGTCATCCTTCACTGCCAAGTATCTCAGCAGTTCAACGTGATTGCCGTCCTTTCGAGGAGCGGACTGATACACATACATTCATTGAGCACGTTACAAAAGACCGCCGTAATCGATCTTTCAAACAACAATGAAAACAACGAAAATAATAATATAAAACTAAGTTGTGTTAGTTCTAGTTTTAATAATAATTCCGCTATTTTAAGCTTGAATCATAAAAAACCTAGAAGAATGGTAATAACACCTCGTTGGTGCTTCATTGTTGTCGATTTCGGTTGTTCGAAATTCGATGTCTATAGCATAAATGGAAACAAAATTAAAGAATCAAGAATATCTTTCTTGGATGAAAATAAAAGCTCGATTTACAGCTGGACTGCTGTGTCATCTTTGAAGGACTTCGATTACATCATCTTCGTTGATACGAAAGGAAACATTGGATACTTTGAAGCGTTTGACCCAAGCAACATGAAGTTTTTGACACATACTAATTCAACAGTCTGTCACATGGATTATTGTAGGTCGGAGGATTGTATATATGTATTAACAACACAAGGAAATATTATATTCATTGAGCATCCTTTTGTAATAGAATAAATATTTGTTTTTATTGATTAAATTTTTAAAATTTTTGTTGTTTTCAACTGGCAAAATGATTCATTGTATAGTATTAATGATTGTGCGATTTTTTGTTTCATTTTAAATGTTTTTTTTTTTTTTTTTTTTTTTTTTTTTTTTTTTTTGACATTAATTTGACCTAATTTTGGCCTAAAATTTTATAAAAAGTGGTAGGATTTTTTTTTATTTTGGATGTTTTTTGTGAAGTTTTTGAAAGATTTATGTTTTTATCATTGACAAAATAAAAAATTAAAAACTGTTTTGATTTGGGTTGTTCTTTTATTTATGTGTTATGTCATTTCTATGTTAGAAATTCAAAATTTGGTGAAATTTGTCAAAAAAGAGGAGTCGACCGGACTCGAACCGATAACCTATGGAACTGCGGTCCATTGCTCTACCATTTGAGCTACCACTCCTTTCATTTATTTATTAAAAAAAAAAATAAGAAGAATGATATGAATAGATTTGGAATTATGGAGTTTAGAATCTCTTCAAGAGTAGAAATATAAAGATTATTGTAGATTCGAGCATATTATATAATAATCGATAATATAAGAGTATTTAATATTAATAAAGTAGTATTTAATGCAAGATATTTTAAAAACAAAAAATAAAAAAACGAAATAAAATTCTTTGACATTTAATCGTATATTTCAACGTTCTCACAAAATATTCTATAGATTTTTTTTTCCACCGAATTTTTTTTGAAAGGAAAATTTTCATTTTCTTATAATTTATAAAATGACGTATCCTCGCCCAAATGGAAATTTCCCAAATCAATATGGTAACCATTTTCAATATCCTGTAGATGGAAATGGTAATTTTGCTTCTCAGGGATATCAAGGACAAGGTTATTACCAAAATCCTCCAATGAATCAATATGGTGGTATATTCGCACATCCAAATCAAAATACAAGTTTTTATTATCAGCATCAAAATTTTGCACGTCCTCCATCAAATCCTTCCCATCATCATCATTCAAATTATCAACAAAGACCAAATCAAAATTTGTATTATCCGCCAGCATCACAAATTCCTCAACAAATTCCCCAGCAATATCCTCAACAGCGATATCCTGCACCGCAGCCACAATCACAAAATCAATATCCACAACCACCTTTTCAGCAGCCACCGCAACCGCAAAATCAAGTCCCATCTTATCATCCACAAAATGATATTCAACCTATAGATCAGCACCAAGGGCAGAAAATAGAGCAGTCAGTTACATTTCCTCCAAAGAGTTCAGATAACTCAATTTATGTTCCGCCTGAATTGCTTGTTCCTGCAAATCCACTTGAGGATGAATCTTTATCATTATCTCCGTTATATAAGCCATATCGAAGTCCTTTTTCTTTTGATATTGAAAGCAAACAATCGTCGTCAGTTCAAAATAATCAAGATGTAAATGACTCATCTTTTTCTTATGCTGCTCCTCCTTTTTCTTTTAATCCAAATTCTACAGCCTGTTGCTCTTTTCTCAAATATGGATTGCAACCTGTCCAAGGTAAATTCTTCATTTGTCAGACATGTACTCGCAATATTTCTCAAAGTCTGAATAAAGGAAACGCTCATTCAGCAGATATTTCTCCTGTAACTGTTTGTGAAAATTGTCGTAATACTTGCCACAAAAACCATTCATTTGAGTTACTCAATCCTTATATTCCAGCGATTTGTCATTGCGGTTCTGGTTTGATTGATGATTGTCTTGGTCCCAATAGTAATATGAGATGTAAATGCCAATTAGTTCCTGACAATGTTAAGTCATGTATTATGTCTAATAATCCTAAAGATAATCATCCCCTGTTCATTTGTCAAACTTGTTCTAAAAAATTTAATAATAATTTTATTGTTTGTTGTGCATGCGCATCAATTTGTCATGTTGGACACGAACTAGACTCTGCTGGATTCGGATGTATATGCAATTGTAACGATTGTAAATCATGTAAATTGGTTGACAATTCGATGAAGCATTAAATAAGTAAATGTCTGAATAATATCTTTTATTTTGTTTTCTCTTTTTTCTTATATAAAGAAAGTGATAATATTTTATGCAAATATAAATTAAATACTAATTATGCTATCAGAAATTTTATAACTTTGTTGTTGAGTATTTTACAAAAATTAATTATGGAATCAGTTATTAATAACTAAAATATTCCAAAAGTTTTTTTTTTTAAATATATTTTATTATTTTATTTGGAGATTAAATATTGCAAAATCTTAATTTTAAATAATATGGTATAAATCAAATGTAATTATTTGTTTATTTTTGTATTTATTATTTGTTTAATAAAGGATAAATGCGTTTCAAAAATTTTAAGTACCTCAGAAATTATTATAATATTATAAATTATTATTTCTTGATAAATAAGCAAAAAAAACTAAATAATTTCCTTTAAAACAAATATTAATTATCTCTATAAATTTATTTTATTGTATTGTATTATTAATATTTTAAAGCACATTACTTTTTATTTAGTATATATTTTATTTCGTAATAATATGATTTTCATATTTGTGTTAATAGTTATTATAATTATAATTAAGGAAAAAAATTGGTGAATTTTATTTGATGATCATATATGTGTTGTTTAATATAGTTAACGTTTTAAAATTTTAATTGAATTTTCAATTTAGCAGTTACATAGAAAGATAATTCTATTAGTTTTTGTGAAAGAAAATGGCATATTTTTTATGTGATATAAACTAATTCAATTTACGGTGATATTTTTTTTTTTCTGAAAGTTGATTACCAAACCTAGCTAAAATTCTATGAAATGAATTCTACACCTTCAAGTAATCTTAAGCAAGAAAAAAAATTCATCATAAAACATCCGAATCTGGATTTATTTTTAAAAAAAATGATATTTAAATAAAATTAAAATTTGGAATGACTTTTGGTGGGTTTTCTAGCCACATAATCAGATAGTCCGACCAATTTTGAAATATAATCCTTGTTTTTATTGGTGTACTCAAGGATTCGCTGAGAATCATTAGCAAAATCTTGAAAATAAGAATAAACGCAACGACGATTTTGTCTCTTAATCTTATCTAATCCTAAAGGATTTTTTATTACTTCATGAATACTGAGAACCATTTCCTTTTTCAATATAGTCTTTCCATCAATGCCTTCCAAGAATATTTTATACAATGAATTTCTGAAATTTTCTTCTTTACTGTTCAATTTGATCTTTATCTTTTTGGGTTTAGAAGGTTTCTCTGTTTTTTTGGTACGCCTAAAGAGATACTTGGTGTCATTAGATGAATTTGTTTGATTACCTGGAGAAATATTTAAAGAAGTGTTTAATGGAAGTTTTTCTTGTACTGAAGGTATTTGAGGATGATTTTTATTTTGTTGTGGTTCAATAATAATCTTACCTTGTGTAGGATCATACAGATTAGTTGAGATTTGTTTATCATCTTTTTGGTTTGGTTCTGGTGACGAAGGATTCTCCTCCGAGAGATTAATAGGAAAGGTTTCGAATTGAAAAATATCTTGATCTGAACCAATTAGGTCGAAAAAGTCAGTTTCGTACCACATCAAAAAAGTTATAATTTGTATATTTTTTTAATATAACCAGTTTTATCTCACAAAAATTGAAAGGAAAATTAATAATTCAAAATTTTTTTTAATTCAAAATTAACAATTCAAAATTTTTTTAAATTCAAAATTAACAATTCAAAATTTTTTTAAATTCAAAATTAACAATTCAAAATTTTTTTATATTTGAAATTCTGAAAAAAATAAAAATGTTAAAAGTATCATAATATGAAAATTTGTTTGTATTTTAATAAAAAAATATATTTTAAATAATACATTTATATTTAAAATTTAATATATTACTTGATATCTTATATTTTTTTTCAAGAAAATGCTGTTTTTAATTTTTGTGATTATAGTTGGTCATTCTTATATATTCTATCATAAAAAATTTTATGCTTATATATTCTTAGCAATAATTAATATGATAATAAAAAAAAGCAAAACAATTATTTATTATTTGAGAATAAAATTTGAAATAAATAAAAAAGACGATATCTCCTTTTCTGAGCAATCAAACAATAAAAAAAATCTTTTTTATATTTTGTATGTATCATAATAACCTAATGAAATACACTGGATTTAATACTATATTAAGCTGTTATCTTTTTTCTAAAGTTTATTTCAAATTTAAATACACAAAATTTCATTGGTATCTCAATTAAAAATATGGAAATATTGCAATAAAATAAATATATATAAATATAATTAAGCTTAAAATAATTAAACATTTTTAATTTTAATTAAATTCTTTTTTAAAATTGCTGTATTTTTCTATTGAAATTATTAAACGACAACCGAAGTTTTTGAAAAAGAACATTTTAATACAGAAATCCAAAATTTTTTGATAAATGACTGAACATAATCAGCCCGATTGGGTCAAAAATGATGATAATGAAGTTAAAGCTGCTGTCGAAATCTCAAATAATTTTAGTAATGAACTGCATCAAATGCAGGACTCACTATTTACAGATGAAGCGCCAATCGAAGTTCATCCTACAGAAGAAGCAACTCCTTCGTCAAACCAACAAGGTGAAGTTCCCAATACATTAGAAGCTACTCCTCAAAGTTCTGTAAATACCTCAATTAATCCTGAAGATTCAAACAGCCCCAATGAAGAACAAACGAAGCCACTTGATGATAAACAAATTATACAAATTAGCCCTGAGGTTGAAGAAGAAAAGACAAATAAAAGTTTAAACAAGCAAGAATATGACGACTCTGAAAATAGAATCGAAGTAATCAACAATATTCATAATCTGAACCCACAGCTAAATGCTCAACCCCAGCCACCTTCAAATGTTTCCTTAAAACAAAGAATTAAAAATTGGTATTCTTCTTTAGAAAAAAGGGGTGGAGAAGCCGAAGCAAAAGAAGCACTCATACGCTTTACTAGGAATGTTATGGTTTTTGTTATTGGTTCTTTCTTTGTTTCTACGATTGCTGAATTTGTTGATAATCTCAAGTAATTGTAAATAAACAAATATATAAATAAAAAATGATGTATATTATATATGCATATATGATTTATACATGTATGGTTTGATATTATTTGCTTATATCTATATATCTAGATATCTATCCATTTTCTTCTCGTTTCCATCTAAGGCACATATTTGTAGCAATTTTTATCAAGATAAATTGAGCTAATTACAAATTCAAAAAAGTAATTCAAATATTATTTTTGCATAATCAACAATCTATTTCTTTTTAAAAAATTTGTGGTGTTTTTGGAATTGAATCTGGTTCCTCATTAAATTAAATTATTCATATAAAAAAAGAAAAAATATTTAATTTTATTTTATTTTTTATAATTAATGAAACCACAATGAACAAACCAAAGTGGCTTATTAATATAGATTAATTTATTTTTTCTTGGTAGGGTAATTCGCATTTGCTTTTTCAATTATTGATGGTAAATCGATTAAAGAAGAAAGTTCTTCTTTATTTTCGATTATGCTTTTAAGGATTTGATTCTTATATTTAGCAAAGTGCTTAAAATAATTATTAATTGCACGGTATTCATCTCTTTTCATTCTTCTGACACCGGCTTGAACGCATATTGAATTATGAATAACAATAACCTTCTCCTTTGGAAAGATATTCTTTCCTTTGATATCATTTAAAAAAATGGAATAAAATTGTTGCTTAAATGAGCTTTGTTTTTCGCTAAGACCGATCTTTAACTTCGGGTCACAAAAATTCCGAAGCGATTGGTCTTGTTTTATATTCAGCAACATATCGATCCTCTTTTGAGGAATTCTGTCCATAGAAAATGGAATGGATGGTTCTTTTTTTGGTGAAGGTAATAATGGAGGTATTTCTTCTTCTTCCGGGGGTGGTCCTTTTGATGTAGAATCTGAGATGCAATCTTGTGATTGTTGATTTTTGCTTGTCTGCTCAAATGATTGATAATCGATAATAAAATCATCTTCAGTAAAAAAGTTTTGATCTTCTGAATTTGGTTGCCGTGTTAAATCTAAAAAACTATTAATTTCATGATCCCTAAGATAACTTTCGTAATCATCAATTTCGTCATCATCAAAGTCTTTCCCCCATATGCTCATTCAAAAAATGTGATATCAAAAAAACTTTTTCTCTCAAATTGATATAATTCTATGAATTCTAATTTCTAATAATTTGTCGATTTTAAATAAACCAAAAGATGATAAGTTAATTAGTCGGCAAGTGATAGATTATGTCGTGTTAAATCGAGCCATTTATACTTTCAATTTATTAAAATTTTTAGTATGAAATTATTTCAAACAAATATATCAATATTGGGTTAAATAAACTCTAATTAGTAATATTATCCTGTTTCAAGCCCTAAAAAGGCATAATTATTACAAACAAATACAAAAACATAAATATCTTATTTTATACTAAGTTTAACAATATTTAATTTGGTAGTTAAATATATAAATTATTATTTTACTTTAAAATAAAATAATTTTATATTATTATAAATATATTTTCAAGAAAATTATGTTTATATAAGCATCAATATTCTGAAAAAAGCAAGACGAACAGACCTTGTTCAAAAAAATTCAATGTGAAAACATGACAAAAAGTTATAAAAACGATGAACAATCTCGTTTCGACACGAATAATGCATATTTTTACTTTCTCGAATTAAAGATAGATTCATGTATTTTGATATAAAGTATATATAATTTAATTATAATATTATTAAAATATATCATATTTATTATAATTATTATTTGCGTAAAAAATATTTTTTATAAATCTATGGTTTTATACTATGGATCAGGGTTGTCGATCGATGATGATAAATATCGATTATCGGCTCATTATCGATAGTCCGATAATATCGATAAAAATTTGTTCGATAACCAATAATTATCGATAAATACGTTAAGCAAAACCGCCGATATTTGGTCACTATCGGACGGTTACGGTTCGATATTCTCCGATATTTTATAATAAAATTTCCATACTTTTTTTTTACATTTTTGATGAAAATTTGGAATTTTATATTTTTAATTGTACTTCAATAGTGCATGCTGAAATAAGCGAAATAAGGTCGGGGTGCATTATATGTCCAATATAATAATGAGAAGCTAAAAAATCAGGTTTTTGATTAATACATAAAAAGATTATTTACAAAATTTTTAAAAAAGAACCAATTGGCCAACAAAAAAAGATTATGATTAAGAACAAAGTTATAAGACGATAATTTCCTCATATCTTCTCAGTATTAAATTATTTCCATATTTGCAAATTAACGAATCTTAATATGTAATGAAATATTAATGCAATGCTACTAAAATAATTTGCGTTTTTTTTTATTAAAAGAATATCAAGTCTAAAAATATTTAGAGAAATGGAGAGAATATTATTAATTTACAAAAAGTTATCGTGTTCACTTTTTGATAAATTTAATTTTTTAGCCAAAATAAAATTATCTTTATTGATTTTAAATTTCATACTTAAATATTATTAGAATTATAATATATTACTTATTTTTTATTATAATAAAAGTTAATTTCCTATGAAATATAAAAAATCTTTTTTAATAATTTGATCTTTTGTACATACAAGCTTTTTTATATGTCATTACTTGAAAAAATAACTTTTATATAATTATATAACAATTAAATAGCCATAATTTCTAGTAAATATCTTTTCTTTACCTTAAAAAAGTGAAAAATATCGGTCATTATTGGCCATGATAAAAACCGTTTTTATCGATAATGATATTTATTATCGGATAGTATCGGTTATTCTACTCTACTCCCGATAATATCGATAATATTGGCAACGTATTTAACCGTTATCGGACACTATCGATAAACATCCCTGCTATGGATGCCACCCGTTACAAAATTAGATAGCAAAGTATAAATAATATGATATTTTTCATATATGTTTATAGTCAAAGTGGCGTAATGCAAAAGTATTCAAAAAGTGAAGATTTTTTTGAGGCAAAAACGATCAAAAACACTTTTTTAAATTGAGACTGCTCACAAAAACATAACTTTTTGAGAACATCAACTTTTTGAAATTAAAAACACGGTTATAGCTTTAAATAATTGGCATTTTGGCTTCTGCAGTGAGCTACACACTCTAGGTACCTCATGAATTAGATTAGACGTTGCTCCCTGTAGAAGAGCTCCGAATTCTAATTCATGAGGCCAAGAAGAAAAATGGCGCCACTTGAACAAGCCAAAAGGCCAATTATTTAAAGCAATAACCGTGTTTTTATTTCAAAAAGTTGATTTTATCAAAAAGTTATGTTTTTGTGAGCAGTTCTCAAATTAAAAACGTGTTTTTGATCGTTTTTGCCTCAAAAAAATCTTCACTTTTTGAATGCTTTTGCCTTAAGCCGTCAAAGATAAAAAAAGCTTTTTTAAAACCAAGTTCTCATGGAAGCATTTCAATATTATTGATATTAATTAATAATTTTGGTATGATAATATGATTATATTGTAAAATGTATTTCACCTTTAATAGTTGAAATATCATCAAAGAGAAGATTTGACATTGAAGTATTTTATTATTTTAAAATAGAATGTTGATCAGCATAATTGCTTATAATGGGAATAAAAATTATAATACAATGATTCTTTCTAAAATATCATTGTAAATGAACATCAAAATTCTTCAAAACAGAGATACATAAAGTATTTATGTTATTAAAATATGAAAAAACTATTATATTGCAAATTTATAAAAGAAAAGTTAAGAGGAAGATTGTCAATCTGATCAAAAATATTTTTTGTTTTTCTGACAGAAATTTCATAGAGAAATTGACCTTATATATTCAATTCAATTTCATCATACAAAAAAATGTTGTTCAGCATAAAAATTATAATTATATTTAATGATAAAAAACATTTAAAAATATAAAGTAAAGACGGTGCATGTCATATTTTTTCATCTGTAAAATGATATGAAAAAAAAATTCAAATCAAATAATATAACCAAGTTCTTTGACTTCATTAGTCAAATTATCCAATTTTCCTTTCAATTCATTGTTTTCATTTTTCAAAGAACAGATTTTACTCTTCAGTTTAGAAATTCTTTTCCTAAGATCTTCGATAATAATTTTTGTATCATTATCTTCATTAGATTTTATATTACCTTGTGAAATAAACGAGCTTGAACAAGTCGATGGTGTCGAACATGACTTTTGAAGTTGCATATTTGAATCAGTACTTGTTGAATGCTTTGTAATAGTAAATTTCCCTTTTTGAACAACAGTAGGAGTCCCAACATTGTTAGTGCTATTGAAATTATTGATAATATTGATTTCATTATTACTTAAAGTAATACTATTATTGCTTTCGCTTTTAATTTCAAATTTTTCAGTGCTGCTATTTCCACTGCTTTCATTTATGCTACTGAAATCCCATTCCGTTTTAATTCCATCAGACTTTCTTTGCTGATCATTTTGAATATTAATATCGCTTTTATCGTTTGCCATATTGTTCGGTTCAATTTCACCAAATTCAACTGAATGTTCATTATGTTTGGATGACTTTTCATTTTTGTCATTGTCTTCATCTTGGTATTGAGAAATTGAAGATGATGAATTTTTTTTGTTTAAATTTAAAGGTGGATGAGTAATTTCATATTGAAGTTCAATTGATGGAATGAGAGAGAACAGTTCTGCTAGCTCAGTTTGAGAAGCTGACATTTTTATGAATTTTGATCCAAGAAGCTCAATTGCGCTTGGTCTTTTGTCAGGTTGTTTCTGTAATGCGAGGCGAACAAAGTCACGGAATGCTTGTGAGTATTCTTGGATAACTGGAGGCGAACTGTTTTTTTGATCCGAATTATTTGAGGATACACCATTTGGTAGTGTGTCATTAGAGGTATTAATTGATGGCTCTGGAAGTGATGGTGGTGGTGAATCTGAAATGCGAACGATAACTTCTAGAGGATGAAGATCTGAATATGGAGCAGATCCAGTTGCTAGTTCTATAGCTGTTATTCCTAAGCTCCATATATCTGCCTTTTCTGAATACCCATTTTGAGAAACAATTACTTCAGGTGCCATATAGCATGGAGTACCAATAACTGTAAATCGAGCACGAACTCTTTGCCCTTGTTCAACTAAATTAGCTGCAATGCCAAAGTCTCCTATTTTAACTTCACCTTTTTGGTTTACTAATACATTACCAGTCTTAATATCACGATGAATCTTGTTATTTAAATGAAAATAATTGATTGCTTCCAGAATATCTTTAAGTATGGCAGAAATAACATTTTCTTTTGGTATTCCATTGCTAAATCCGAATTTCATAATTTCTGAAATTGACCCTAAATTCATGTATTCCATAATTATATATAAGATTGAGCCTTCAACAAAAGATCCGTAATATTTAACTACATTTGGATGGTCACACGAAGACCAAAATGCAATTTCAGCTCGTAATGAATCGATTTCAAGTGGGCACACCTCTAAATTAATCAATTTGATTGCAACTTCTTGGTTATTTGTGATGCATTGAGCTGCATATACAGTTGCAGTTGATCCTCGTCCAATAAATTTGCGTAGCTTATATTTCGTACTATCTAATGGAAATGTAAAATGCTGATCTTGATTCATTTATTTTTTTTTTTTTTTCAACTTTTTCATAATAAAAAAATTTTGAGCATTGAAAAAAAAAAATTGAAATAAAATTGACAATTTAATCTTTCAAATTTTTAAATTGAAGAATGTTCGTTTTCATATTTTTTTCTGTAGCCAATATAAATAAAAGGTGAAAAAATTGAAAAGTGACTCAATCTAAATAATACATTATTAAAGCAATTCGATTGAATATAAATTAATACATAATTAAGCAATTTCTTTAAAAAACTTATATTGGATTATTTTAAATATCAGTTTATATAAAAAATTGAAAGCATTCAATTTAAAATTTAAAAGAATGCCAATATAATCAAATACAAAGAATTTAAGGAAATAAAACAAACTAGTATAAGTTTTTTTAAAGAAATAAATTATATGCTCAAAAAAGATTATATTATTAAAATGTCTGTAAAAATATTGAATGGAAGATATCATTAGGCTTGTTATATCTCGATAATCAGTATCGGTTATCAGTACGTTTTTATATATTTGTAACAAAATTATTAATTTGATAATCAATCTCTATTTCAAATATCGTGAAAAATGTTGATATCAAGAAAAAAAAAAAATTCAGCAGTATTCAAATTTCTTTGAAATAAAAAATACCAATATATTGGTTTATAATCATTTTTAAATAACAAAAATGAGAAAATATGTTTTATCAAAATAATATATTATTTTTCAAAGAGAAAAATAAAACCCATAAACTTTTAGTAAGTGGAAAATATCTAATAATGATCAATAATTTTTCTTATGACATTTCCGATTTGATTAACGATTTCCAGAGAATATCGATATTAGGTTTAGAAACTGATAATCAATTATAAAGCTTAAAAAAGTGTCGATTCTGATATCGATATTTATAGCAACAAGCACATTGAAGGGGCAATTATCCAATTAAGAAGTCATAAAGACTTATCATAAATGATAGACCACCGAATTGAATACCTTATAATCGTAAAAGTCAAAAATTCGCATCATCAAAACAGCTAAATTTTGATATCAGCATTTATACAATATTATGAATAAAAATTACCTATGGTCGATTTTGCTACATTTTTCGGATTACATAAATGAACAACCAAAATCGTTATTTTAGGCCAATGAATATGAAAAAATTTCATTTGAATGTTATTCATTGCTTGGATCTACATGCAATATAATAGAAATATCAAGAAGAACAGGACATACAAGAAATTTTGTTAGAATGAGCCCTGATGATTTTAGTGATGGAAGTATTATGGTTCAAAACGAACATATAGCAAATATTAACTGTTTAATTTTCAGAGTTTTTCATTCTTTATTTTTTTAAGAAGAAACCTTTGCTTTTATCTTTTATTTGGCATTATCAAAGATTTTTGAGACATTAAATTAAGGTTTCGTAAAGATTAATTCATTTAAACAATGAAACATGATGCAATTAAATTGCCAGAAATCTTATTTTGTTGTCATACATCAAGATTCAGTAAATAGTAAATATCCTTTGTTTTGAGGTTATAATTCCAATTTGTTAAAAAAACATCTGGAATATGAGCATTTTAAAACCAAAAAACGCTTTTTTCTCAAACAAGAATGGATGTTTGATGGGATTTGCAGAAAAAAAAAATTTCAATATTCTTTCTCATTGATTAAATGGTTTGATCAAGAAAAATATTAAAATAAGGCAATAATAATCATTATGAAATGAATCAGCACAACTTAGTAAATCTAATAATCAAGTGTCATTGTCAAGCGTGTCAAAATATGTAGTGAAGTGTTGGAGCGCATTGAAAATGTAGATTTTAAAAATAAGGTTCATATAACTTTTTTCATTCAAAATACTCAATTTTTGAACAAATTGAGAGTTGCTTTGAACAAAAGTCAGATTCAAATTAACTAGTTTTGAGAAAGTTTCGGTATTTCTCACAGAAAATTGATCATTTCATTTGATTTTTGGTTCAATGATGTGAACTTTTATCAGAAAAGTTTCAAAATGCAAAGATCAAATTAAGGAAATTTGATAGAAAAAACCATAATGAACTGAAAAAAATGAATGAAGCCATTAAGTTTCATTCGATGAAGACGCAATCCCGGCGGGCTCAAAGAAACGATAAATCTATATATAAGCGCAGATGAAGAAAAAGCACCTATTGATCAAGCAACTTCTCAGGACACATTTTTATATGCTTTAACATTTAACCAACAATTAGGTTTTTTATTAGAATTTTTATGTTTTGAAAAAAACAATTACTAAACTGAAAAACACCATTTTATATTTTTAAGTGGTGAATGAAAAGATGGGCATCCTCCAATTTTAGCACCAAAAGAACTTCAAATAATAGATGAAAGAATTACAAAACAGCATCAAAATTTTTTTATCCAACATTATAATCAACAAATTCAATAAATATTTATTACACAGATACTGTGTACCTTATTTGATGAAATATATTCTTTATATAAAGAGTATCTATGCATATATAAACTGATTGACTTTCAGATTTGGTAAGTTTAAAAGAAAGGCAATCACTTACAAATGTTTGTAATTTTAATTAAAATCAATCTTTGTTTATTGGTCTTATATTCACTTTTTATACAACACTAACAAGATTAATACGTAAGCCTTGAGAATCTTTACAATCAGGTTTTTGAATCCAAAAAAGCAGTTTGCTAATAATTTGTAAATCACCTCCATAACAAGCAAACTGCTTTAAAAAATTATCGTTATCATTGTTCCTTGAATAATATTCAAATAAATAGTTGAAGCAGTTTGTAGAACTGAAAGTAGCACATAATGAAAGAAAAGAAGGTGCAATTTTCTTTAAAAATAAACACATGTTCTTGATCAATAGATTGAATTTTTTGTTCAATATTTATAACATCATCATTTGTAATAAAAATAAATGAATCTTCTTCTGAATAAGTACTACCAAAATAAAAACTATAGGTGATTTCTTTCCAAAAAGGGGCGTTGAAAGCAATTGTACACACCATCTGAATTAAATTGTTAAAGTTGGCTCAATTTAAAAAAATGATCTTTATGTTGAATCAAAGCATAGCCATTTGTGATATTATTAGGAATTTTTAATTTTGTTCTAATTGATGTTTCAACATGTTTCTGAAGAATAGGCTTGTACACTAACACTTGAAAAAAAAAAAAAAATAATGAATTGGAAAAAAAGCTCAGATTTACTAATTTGTTCATTATTAACCAAAATTTTGAAATCTTTATAAAATAAAATTCCTTCTGGAATAATTTGAATGAAAACTTCTTTAGATCTTGTTTGGCTATTAATTTATAATGAAATTTCTGATGTTCTCTTGGTTCCTGTTTGAACCATATAATAAAATGAATTACATATCAATTCGAGTGCTAATAATTTTTCTGGAATAATTTTGCTTTTAATTATATTAGGGCTATCTATTAATTGCGCTAAAACATTCTTTATTTGACGTTGATAAATATAAAGGTTTGGATGAATAATGAATTGAAAGTATGTTCGGAGAGAGTTTGGTGGTTTATTTGAAAATGCAAACAATTTTGAAATCATTTACAACTGATCTTGGTCGATTTTATCACATATATGATTAAGTGGGTCCATATCACCGAAAAAAATCTCTTTGCTTAATGCTGCCATTGATTTTTGCAGATTATAATAAAATTGAACTTTTTCATAGAAATAAATGTTTTATAAAAGCAAACAAGAGGATGTTTATTTACTTATTTCCATTTTATATTTATTTATATTCTTTCTTTTTCATCATAAATTATTAGTGCTTTTATTTTGGTATTAAATAGAAATAAAATATAGTTTTTAATTTGTCTGCAAAATAAGATCATTAAAAACCTTCTTGAGAAAATGGAGTTTTTGGATTATAGATTGTAAAACTAAAAACAAGCAAATTTGGTGATAAATTATTAGAAAAAACGAACAATGGGCCTGCTCCGTTTTAAATATTGTTCTGTAATGAGTAGAAATTAAAATGGCGTGATTTCTTAACGTCCCTATCGGTTCGTCAAGAACCCACTTCATTTTGGCTTCCCATTGATAGAACAACAGAGCACTTCACTTCTCAACTTCTGATGAAAGAAGTTCAACTTGCGTTCATTCACCTCGTAAACAGTTTTTTACTAATTGGTCTCAGATTATTAAATAATGGCATCTGCTTTGCATGAATTTACTAGTTTTAGAAATAAAATGTGAATCACCATGCAAATATTCATTTAATTAATAAATAACATGTACTATTTCCCCAATATTGAACACTATATTAAAAAAATATAAAATTTTGTTCAAGATTGAAATAAGTACGATAAAAATCAATTGAATATAATAAAAAAATATACCTCAAAAAAGCATTGCTAACATTTTAATACAAAATATTAATTAATACCAAATACTATTATTAAAGAGTATGTTCCGCCAAAAATCATTTCACTTTTTTTCAAAAAATTTCATAATAAACATAGGCTCAAAATAATAAAAAGGATTATTTATTTGCTTCTTAATGCAATAAGCAAGATGATTTCGAATAATTCCACATGTGAATGGAAATGCTGGCCTAAAGCAATTAGAAACTTTATCAAAATTAAAGAAAATTCTGAAAGATAATAATATTACAATATTAAGTTATTCTTCAGATGGTGATCTTGGATACCGATCATACACTGAAATGACAACAAAAAGATGGGATGGTGAAATGAAACCTATTTTAAATTTTTCAGAAGATCTTCATATAAATGATCCTCTTCACATTATCAAGCGTGGACGTTATAGACTTCTTTCTCATAACCTTGCTTTATTAAAAAAGAAAGAGGAGGAAATAAAATTAGAGAAAATGAAACAAATATTAAATATGCAAAGCATTTATTTTTACAATCACATTTATACAAAAATGCATGACTTCTTGCCAATCAAACTTTTCTCCATAGAAAATTTTGATAATTTATAATATGCCGAATTATTTAAAGAAAGTGCATATTTTTTGCCATTCACGCTTTTAACAGAAGCTCTTTCAGGAGAAAATTTGACTTTAGACGAAAGAATAGATTTTATTGAAATCATGTGTTTTTATTGTAGCTATTTCAAAACTATGTATGAAAAAACAAAAAGAGGAGAGGCAGCATGTCAAACTGGATCCTCCAAGTGCATCCTTTTTGATATGAATTTAATTGATGACCTAATATCTACAGGCTTAGTAATTAATTCAGTAATTAATAGCTGCTATGGATTAGTGTCTTTGAATAGAATTGGCACCAATCCGCTTGAACATCATTTTGGTCTGTTAAGGATTAGATGTAAGTTCCAACACAATTTCGACCGTTTTGTTCATGAAGAAAAAAAAGTAGAACTGTTAGATGAAATTGAAAAAATGACTATTGAAAATATTGTGTCATCAAGAAAAAAAACTTTTGGAGAAAAAGTTTTTTTAGATGGAATTGTTCATTGTGAACAATCAATTTATTCCAACAAAGATTTAGCTTTGGCAATTCTGTGGAAATTCGGTTTTCCTACAAAATTGATAAGAAATGTTAGAAAATGTTTCAATGAAAATTCATATTGCTCTTTTTTGAAAAAAAATTAAAAATGCGCAATTGAAACATCAGTAATCCAACCATAAATTTTTATTAAACTCAAGAGATTTTTCAGTTGGGACATCATCTGGAGCATATATTCGTCAAAGACTTGAAAATGATGAGATAATTAAAAATTAATTAAAGACTATTTTTTATATACTTATATTTTTAATTATTTTATTAGGCATTAATGAAATGGCATTAAGATATTAATATTTTTTAAAAAAAACAACTTTTTGAATACCATTTTTTTTTTTTTTTTGAATAATCTTCTTACTTTTTGAATACTTGATTGTTTTTTCTTATATCTTAAAATTTAATAGTAAAATTTTAAAATAAATATTATTTTAAAAATATAGGAACATTTTTAAAAATAAAAAATTGAATTTATCCCAAAAACCAGGCTAGATATTTGGTGACACAAACTCTTTATTTTTTCCAAAATAATTATAATATCTAATTTTATGAAACGAAATTCAATATTTTATTATTTTCTAAATTTTTTAAAAAAAAATTTATATTTTTAAGCATGTCAACAATAGCCTCCATAGATTTAAAATCCAAAACTGGTTTTTAATGGTGGTTTTTAAGTTTTGT
Organism: Tritrichomonas musculus; assembly: GCA_039105265.1. Classification (NCBI taxonomy): domain Eukaryota; phylum Parabasalia; order Tritrichomonadida; family Tritrichomonadidae; genus Tritrichomonas; species Tritrichomonas musculus. The sequence continues at coordinate 471,658 of JAPFFF010000038.1, read as the reverse complement.
TGTCAAAAATTTTCATTAAAAATTCTTCATTTTTTTCTAGTAATATTTTAATATGGCATTTTACACCATGAATATTTAATAGACACTTTTATGCCATTTTACACCCAGAATAATAATAATAAAAAAAAAAACCCTTAACGTTCTCCTCCATGGTTTTTATGGATTTTATTTGAATGCGTTTCGATCATTTCCGATCAAAAAGCATTCAAATAAAAACCAAAAAACGTTTTTTATGATTTTTTGGTTTTTATTTGTGAGGAAAACGATCATTTCCGATCAAAATGCATTGAAATAAAAACCATAAAAACCATGGAGGAGAACGTTATGGTTTTTATTTTTTTTTTTATTTTGGGAGTAAAATGGCATTCTATTTAAATAAACTTTTTGAATTTATATTTGGTAATATATTTTAAATATGATTCTTTTTGCAAATGAAATTCAAGAATTAAAAAAGGAAATAAAAAAACTATAAAAGTACTGAAATATATCAAAACTGATGCTTTATGAAGTATAAAAGTTCAGAAAAAAAAAAAAAAAAAATAACATATTGCATTTATATTTTATAACAATATAACTTTAAATAATCATTTTTCTATATTATTTATTTATAATGATTCAAATGATTTAAGATTAATGCTTTGTATATCAGAAAATTTTTTGATAATATTTATTTTTTTCGAAAACATTATAAAGTTCAATTAAAAACCTTCCAAATCTCATAAAATATATAATCTTATATGAAGAATTCAAGATTCACGAACATATCACGTTCTTTATGAATTTTTTTTTAAGGGACTAGTTTCCAATTTGAGTTAAAATATTCTATGTGTTCTCACAAAAAAAAAAGTATTTTTTTTTTGACTGAAAAATTTATTAAATAGTTTGATCTAGATTTTAATATTCATATATTATTTTATTTATATATCAAATATGTTAGGTTCATAAAAAAACTTGATAATATAATAAATTTCTATTGTAAAATCATTTTACTAAAATGAAAAAACGAAATATTTTTTTATTATTTTATTTATCAATTTATTTGATATTTTTTTTTATTAAGGTACAAATCTAGTACGTTATAGATTGAGAGAAAGCACGTTATATATTTGAGACCCCTTGCCCTATTGAAAAAGTTTTATTTTGAATGCGTGTCAGATTTGAAATTCTGAACTTTATTTTTTTTTTATAAAATTTTTATGATAAAAATATTTTTTTATATAACATGTCCTTTAGTTTTAATAAAGTGTCAAAAAAATTTGCGGTTTCTAAACGTACTAGATTTGTACCTTAATATTTCTTACTAATTTTCATATTAAAAAAAATAAATCCATTCAAAAAGTTGCCATAAATAGTATAAAAATGATCGTTAAGGAGAAAAATTTATTATATTTGACCAAATCTTTTTCCGAAAAGCTATCTTTCAAAGTTTTATTCTATGAGTTCATTCAATATTGATAAGTTTACAAAAAAATTGGAAACTAGTCCCTTAAAAACCAAAATTCCAATAAAATCCACCATTTTCAAAAATAAAATCCAAGTTGACATGCTTAATATTTTTAGTTAAGAATATTAATTGAATTTATTTCATATTCAACCAAATATATGTAAATATTTATAAATACGTTATTTTCGAAACTTTTTCGCTTCAATACATTTTATTTTTCTTAGAAATCTTACGATCTGACTTTTTGAATTGGCAAAAATACTGAATTGACTTTAGTTGAATATTATGCGAATAACATAAATGATTCATAATAAAGCGGTTAATCAATTTTAATCCTATAAAATAACATATATTTCTTTTATACAAATGGTTAATTTTTTTATTATCGATGATTAATTATAACATATTATTATTTTTCGATGTATTTTGATAAAAGATATAATATATTAGCAAAACTTGGCCCTAAAAACTAATATTTAATTGCTTATTCAAATCATATGAAATTAGACTTTTCATAGGAATGAAAAGTGATTCACAAAATATCGTTTTGTGCTATTTCTTGTTTTTGCTATTTCTTGTTTTTATAATAAGATATAAAAGCATTTTTAAGCCTTTATAACGTACGAAAAACGGTTACCAGTTCTCTTTGTTTTATCTCAATTTACTATCCGATAGAAAACAAATAATTTATTTAATCAAAAAAAAATATTGATTCTTTTTATTAGATAGATTAAATAACTGAGTTAAAATTTTTATTTTCGTAAAATAAAATAAATTTTATTATAGGATCGCAGAAATGAAAACTTATTTTAAAAATATATTTTTCTCAATGGAATTAATTATATTTATATAAATAATAATTTATATAATTAATTATATTAATAATATAAAAATATACATTAAATGCAACATTAAATGTTAAATTAAAATTGCAATATTTAGCAAATTAATTTCAAAAATAAATGATTATGTCATTGAAAATTCCAACTTTTGATAAAATTATTCAATTTATTAATTGTTGAGACATCAACGGATATAATGATATCAAAAAGTTTCCATTTTTATACACCACCCACAGAAAATTTCCTCATTTTGAATAGTTTGAATATAATAATAAAGGTTTAGAAAGAGGTTTAATTCAAATATTTACGATGTTCGATATTGAGCATATAAAACCTCATCTGTCCAAACACGGCTATGAATACAAAAAGACAATAGGTATTGGCTCATATTCAAACGTTTTTCTTTGTAGATCTATGAAATATAATGTTGATTTTGCAATAAAGTGTATATCTCACAATAAGGTCAAGGAATATGAATACAATGCTCTTATAAATCTAACACACCATCATATAATCCAACTTTATGAAATTTTTGGCGAAGATAAATTCCAATATCTTGTTATGGAGTATTGTCCAAATGAAACTTTAAAGAAGAAAGGGAAACTCGAATATGCAGAATTTATAAATTATTCAAGACAGATACTGGAGGCTTTGTCTTATTGCCATTCAAAGAAAATTGCGCATAGGGATATAAAGCCTGACAATATTTTCCTGGATAGATATGGCCGTGTCAAATTAGCTGATTTTGGGTTTGCCAAGCAATTTGACAAAGATGTCATATCAGATGAACGTTGCGGATCAACCATGTACTGCTCACCCGAAATCATCAAAGATAACTCATTATTTAACCCATTTCAGGCAGATATATATGCACTAGGAATCACATTCTTTTACATGATTACAGGATCTCATCCATTTCCAAACTTATCTATTGAAAATCTCAAACGTTTGATCGCATTTGGTCAAATTAATTTTTCTAATTATGAAATAAATAGTGACATACAAAGTATAATAATGAAAATGACTTCACACAATCCAAAAACACGTCCAAGAGCCGAATCACTTTTGAAATTACCTATTTATCAACAAAATGGATCAAATTCATTTATTTCTAAATCAAAGTGCAAAGAATATTATTTCAATATAATGAAACCTCAGAAAAATGGTATCATTAAACCTGTTTCTTCATATTTTCCAGAATCTTTAAGCGAAGAATCAATGAGAAAAAGCATTTTAGCTCGAAAGAAATGGTATACAGCAAAATGTGACGTTTTGCGACCTAATATTATCAAAAAAAGCTCCCAATTTTGATTTTCTTTTTTTTCATAAGCAATGTTTTATATTATATTTGTTTTTATCTAAAAAATTATATATTTATAAAAAAATTATATACACATACAACATTTTTTTTTTTTTTTTTTTTGAAGATTTTGATAAAAGGATAAAACGAGAAAAAGATGATTGATAGTTTTATTTTTGACCATATAGGCTCACAATTATTCAAGTAAACGTAAGAAGATTTCATGAATAATGCATCAAAGGTTGGAAATAAAGACAAAATATACGCAAACCATACTGATGTCATGTCAAACTTAAATGGTCTTCGCCAATTTGTTCAAGATCAGGTTGATTTAAACAAAGAAATAAGAAATTTGAATTCGTCATCCAGAAATATTTCACAATTGATTCATGATGATCAAATTAACAATGAACATACTGATACATCTCAAACTCCATCTCTCAAAAAATCAAAAAATCGTTATTTGAATAATCGAATTGATCCACTTGTTCAAATAGACCCAAGATTTCCAAACAGACCTGAACCACCATCCAAATTTTCTTATTCATCAAAAGTGAAAAATAATTCAAAACCGAAAAGGTTCAAAACAAAGAAAGATCTGACAGTATCTGAAATATCATCAGTTATTTCACCAATTCATATCAAATCGAAATCTAGAAGAAAAAAACGATCACATATGTATGATGATATGTATAATAATAACTCTAAACTTGTTCAAGTTAGCCCAATTAATATCGAAACGTTTGATGATTTTTACATATATGATCCAAGACAGAAAATGATGGAACAGGATTTTTCAAATTTTAAAAATTTCCAACTAAAATCATTTTATTTTGATCGTTGGCTAAATAAATGGAATCGAAATAGAGTTAAAAACATCAAAGTTGATCTAGAATATTTTAATTTACTCAATAATACTCTCAAACAGACAGAGCAAATAACTCCAGAAGAAGCAGTAAGAAGAGAAATTAATCGATTAAGAAAAAAAAGGGATAAAATCAAACAAAATGGATTCCTTAAGTTTAATTCTTCCAATTTTAGTGGTTCAAATGATTATTCAGATTCGAGTCAAATTATTAAATTTGTCCAATCTCAATCATCGTTAGATTCAGAAAATGAAATCGATAAAGAATTTTTAACCCCACCAATTTATGATTCACAAAATGAGAGTGATGGCCCTCCGTTGTTCTTTCGAAATCACCTTTCTCATTATCAGATGAAATTTGGTAAAAATGATAAAAATGATGAAAAATCTGATCCACCTCTTTATTTCGAAGATTCAAGTGAAAATGAACGATTTTTTGCAGCATTAAATTGCAATGCTAACATTATTGAACAAAAAAATAAAGAATCCTCCGTAAAAGTTGAAAATAATGAGACTAATCAAGGTCTGCAATCAATCAAAAACAATCAAAACGAAAATAATGTCAACTACGATCATCAAAATGACTCTAATGATGAAAATATCCAACAAAACAGTGATAATGAATCAAATCAACAGCCAAAAGAAAGTGATAAAATCTTAAATTCAAACTTGAGTGAAAATAAAAGTGATAAAAATGATAACCAATCTAATAAATCAAAAGAAGCTTCTGAAGGTACCAACGAAATTGAAATAGAAATTGATATTGAAAACTCAGAGAAAAGTGAAAAATCCAAAGAAGTAATTGAAAGTAAAAATGAAAAAGACTCATCTTTTAATGGCAGTGACGAATTCCTAAAATCAAGCGAAGAATCAGGAAAAGAAAATAATTTAATCGAAAACAACAACCTTCTGAACGATGATTCACAGAAAAAGAACTTAAAAAGCAGCTCGTCAAGCACTAAAAATAGTTACAAATCTAACTCATCAAAAAACAATGAAAAAGTTCCAAAATCAGGTGAAAATTCTGAAATATTTAGCGACAAACTCAACTCATCGAATAGTAACAAAGAAACAAAGAGATCAAAAGAAGCCAATGAAATTAAAAATGACAAATCTATCTCATCAAAAGCCGATGAAAATATGAAAAATTCAAAAGAAAATTCAGATGTATTGGCTTCATCAGGAAGTAATAAAAAATCCAGCAAATCAAGGGATAATTCTGATATTAAAAGCGACAAATCTAATTCATCAAAAAGCAATGAAAGCCCTAAAAAGTCTATTGAAGATTCTGATACTAAAAGCAACAAGTCAAACTCACCCAAAAGTCCTAAAAGTGTTAAAATTTCAAAAGGAAGTTCTGAAGTGCTGAATGATATCTTGGATTCATCAGGTAGTAATAAAAAATCCAACAAATCAAGAGAAAATTCTGATGCTAAAAGTGACAAATCCAATTCATCGAATAGCAATAAAAGCACTAAAAAGTCTATTGAAGACAACGATGTTAAAAGTGACAAATCAAACTCATCAAAAAGCAATGGAAGCCCTAAAAAGCTAACTGAAAACTCCGATGCCAAAAGCGACAAGTCAAACTCGTCTAAAAGTCCCAAAAGTGCTAAAATTTCGAAAGGAAGTTCTGAAGTGCTGAATGATATCTTGGATTCATCAGGAAGCAATAAAAAATCCAACAAATCAAGAGAAAATTCTGATGCTAAAAGTGACAAATCCAATTCATCGAATAGCAATGAAAGCCCTAAAAAGTCTATTGATGATTCTGATGCTAAAAGTGACAAGTCAAACTCGTCTAAAAGTCCCAAAAGTGCTAAAATTTCGAAAGGAAGTTCTGAAGTACCGAATGATATCTTGGATTCATCAGGGAGCAATAAAAAATCCAACAAATCAAAAGAAAATTCTGATATTAAAAGTGACAAATCCAATTCATCGAGAAATAATGAGAAAGCAAACAAAACCAGAGAAAATTCTGACAACAAAGGTAGTAAGCCTCATTCATCAGAAAGCAATGAAAAAGTTCACAAATCAGAAAAATCGAAAGAATACTCAGAACACTCCAACATTTATGATGCATCCGACAAAAACAGCAAAAAAGAGCAATCATCAAAAAATGTCTCTTCGAAATCATCAAAAAGTGATCTTCTCGTTAAACTTCCGAGCTCATCAGAAGACTTCTTTTTGAATGACTACGAAAACAACAGACTGAATGACTCTTTCAACTCACAAAAGAATAATGAGCAGGAAAACCACTTTTTAAAGCATCAATTCGACGATGATTCATCACAGATGATTAATTCTGAGGAAATTGCCGACGAATCACAGCCATTCGATGAAATATCTGAAATTAATTACGAGAAGATGGAACTGTCATCACAGTCAAACGACAACTTGGCTAATTTAATTGAAGAAGATTCCAGTGAATACTTAAAAATCAGCTCAAATCAAAAGGAAACACAAAACTCACAAGAAGAAGAAAGCTTCTCCAATTTTTCAAATATCATTAAATATCAGGATGAAAAGAAAAGCTCAAATCATTCCAACTCCTTAAAAAATCAAGATGAAAAAGAAAACTCCACCCATTCAAATGAGCAAAAAAGTTCCAATCATTCTAATTCTATTAAATATCAAGATGAACAGAAGAATTCTAGTCGTTCCAATTCAATTAAAAGTTCAAATGAACAGAAAAGTTCCAATCATTCTAATTCTATTAAATATCAGGATGAACAAAAAAGTTCTAATCATTCTAATTCTATTAAATATCAGGATGAGCAGAAAAGTTCCAATCATTCTAATTCTATCAAATATCAGGATGAGCAGAAAAGTTCCAATCATTCTAATTCTACCAAATATCAGGATGAACAAAAAAGTTCCAATCATTCTAATTCTACCAAATATCAGGATGAACAGAAAAGTTCCAATCATTCTAATTCTACCAAATATCAGGATGAACAGAAAAGTTCCAATCATTCCAATTCTATTAAATATCAAGACAAAATGAACAGTTCTGGCCATTCTAATTCAGTTCCACATCAAGATGATAGGAGAAGTACGAGTGCTGAATTTGTTTTTAATACTGAAGAAGAAAATCGAGTTGACAGCAAAAAATCAATCAGTAAGAATTATCAAGATATTAGTTACTTTGAGGAGGAGGAAGAAGAAGTTGAAGAAGATAAAAAAGAGATCAGAATTGTGAGAAAAAGTGACAACAAAGCAAATTTTAATAATGAAGTTAGTTCTATTTTTGAAGAAGAGGAAGAAGAAGTTAATGGAAATAAACCTTTTGATTTAGAAATTAATAGTTCTGAGAAGCTTTTCCCTCCAGGCCATAGGATAATTCACAATTCTAGCGAACCTATCTTCACTTCGATATTTGATGAGAAAAATTATAAAGAAAAACAAGAAATTAAACCACTTTCTAAAGAGGAATCAAGAAAGATTTTTGGACGTTTAGTTGATTTTTATGATTCAGATGATTCATATGATCAAGATATATCTGGTAATGAGAAAAAAAATTGGCTTTGGTCAAGAAAATTCGATTCTTCTTCAACTGATAAAGCATTTGAGATATTTGAGATTACTAAACAAAGAGGTAGGATTAAACATTCATCATCTGATGATGCAATTGTACTACACATTACAGATCCAGAATATGACGAATGATAAATATTGATTACAATATTTTTTTTTTTATGTTTGTAAGTTATTAATTAATAAAATAATTTTAATTATTATTTTTATTTTTATATGAGTATATTTTCTTTTTTTCCTTTTTTCTGGCTTTGAAAAGATATAAAGATAATGGCAAATTACATGAACTGCAATAATGAAATTTTACATCTCAAATCTTTGGATTATCTTTTATTGCATAAAAGACAAAAAAATATATTAATTATAAAATAGATATTGGCATTTTTAATACATTATATAAAACTTATTTAGGTGTTTTTGCATTTTTGATAAGATTAAGTAGATCAGATCCGTATTGAAAATTACTGTCTTCCTCAACAGAATGAATCAGCTTCTCATGAATATTATCATCTTTTTTGAAAGTTGGATAAATTGAAGTAATGGTTTTTTCTATCAAGATCGATAGGAAAGCTTTTGCTTGATCATATTTATCACATTCTTCACTTAACTTATCTATTTCAGTTGTAACCTTATCAAGTTTTTCTTTTTTTGCTTGATTTTCCTGGAGTAACTCTTTTAATTGTTTGACTTGTTTGTCAGATGGTAAAAGAGATTTTATTTCAGAAATATGTTGCTTATTATCAGATATTCTTTTATTAATTACGTTTAATTCTTCAATATTTGGATCTGTGGAAAGAGATTCAAGTTTCTGATTAAGATCTTTAATTTTAGCTAATCGATTAGCACTAACAGTAACGCGAGCTGAATTCTTGACTAGCGGTTTAGAAATCAATTGATTTTTGATAAAATCATCATCATCAATATCTTTTGACATTTAATACAGATATATAAGATTTTCTTTCAATTCCAAAATTTGTCGAATTAGGGTTGTTGAAAACACATTCCAAATATCCATTTGATAAATAACAAATACACCTGGTTATTATCATTCTTTAACAATATAAACAATACTTGTTTGTGCTTTGTGCAGCCAATTAAATTATCTTTTTGAATCTACTGAAAGTGATAGTTTCAATATAAAATTACATGTAAGATGAAAAAACAAATTTAAAATATGAGAAAACAGATGATAAATAAAGCAAAAATATTGATTTCTATACAATTAAAAACAAAATCGATAAAGATAAAGGCAAGCAATTATATATAATATATTGCAATTAAAAGCGTTTTTAATATAAAACAAATAAAAGTATAGTCATTTTTTTTGATCATCCGAGTCCAGGTCTAACATTTAATTTTTCTTTATTTCCAATTGTAATTTTTGGCCCCTGCCCAAGAGTTGAACCTAGATCATAATATCCAGGTCCAACTTTCGCTTTTGGATCACTTACACGTTCTCGAATCGTTATTTTTCTAGAAGAAGGAAGAACTTGATTGTAATCAGGCAAATAAGCAGGTCCTGGACTTGATGATTTACCCTCCTCAGGGAAAAAGTTCCTTCCTTTCATAGAATATTTTCGCCCATCGTTTTGCCTATTTCCATTTATATCATATTGCCCTGGCCCTGGAGGTTCTTTTGAAGGATCTCTTCTTCTATCTCTTCGTGACGATGCAAGAGAGTATTTTCGGGCATCTGAACCAAACGGGGGTGGCATGTAATTAGGACCAGGTGGGCCCTCTCTTGTTTTAACATCTCTACGAGATGTAAGCGAATATTTAGGGCCATCATTCCCCATTTCATCAGGCAATTTTTGATATGGAGCGTGAGCTGAGCGGTCTGGAATATCAATTCGTGATCTGAGTGAATATGATGGCGAACTTTGTCGTCCTCCATTATATTTTTCAGGCTCGTATCTGCCAGGACCCGGATTATCGTTCATTTTCACAGATCCTGTTCGCTGATGAAAAGATATCTGTCTTGTTTGAGGGCTTCTATCTATATCATATTTTCCAGGTCCTGGAATATCATTTGAGTCTTTTCTTCGAATGACATCATAAATTGTACTTTTCCTAGATGATGGTAGTGTTGGTTCGTAATTTGGATTATATTTAGGACCAGGACCATCATGACGTTCTTCATTAATGAATTTTCTGCCTTTTAATGTAAAATGCCTACCATCTCCTTTATTGTTTGCTTTCATACCGCTGGTATCATACCTACCAGGCCCAGGACCATCATGCCTAACTTTTTCTGAACCACGGATGTGGAAACTAGATGAACGTGCATCTGTTCCGAATCCAGGTGGAACATAATTAGGACCAGGCCCTGGAGTAATATCTTTATCTTTAGGACGACTATAGAGCGACCATTTTTTCCCTTCACCAATAGTTGTAGGAATATTTTCATATCCAGGACCTTGCTTTTGATGGTCATGAAACCGGTCCCTAATTGTAAATTTTTGAGCTTTTCCAATGTCAGATGGAATTAAATATTTATCCGGTCCAGGCGTTTGATCTTGTTCAGTTACACGGAAAATCGTTGCTGTACTAGTCATTTATATATAAAAATTAAAAGCAATCAATCAAAGATGAATAAAACGTTTTATACTCAATAGCCAAATATGGATTGAAATTCAGAATAAAATTTACGTTTAAAAATATATAAAACCAATTTATATCTTCTATAAAACCTGATAGAATGAATAATAACTTATTCATTTAAAAATCATTTCCTATTTTAATGAATTTGTTTAAATTTGAAATTATTTAAGTTCACAAGTCATTTTATATTTTATACCAATGGTCGGTATCAATAGAAGAAACATCTGAACAATTCTCACAAACACTAATATACAAAATTTAAACAATAAATAAAGTAAAAAAAAGTTATTTTAATATAAAAATACAAAAATAATAATCGCAAATCAATTTCCAAACATGATCTAAGTAAAAAATTACAAAAAGGGAAAAAATAGTATGGAAAATTTGTTGTATTTCCCCTGGTATGAAAGCAGCATGATATCTTTTCTATTTATAATAATAGATCATTTCACTCCAAATCTCTCAGAAGAAATCATCAACATTGAATGCTCTTTTTGGAGTCTTTTTCTTTTCATCTTGATTGCCATCTTTCGTTTTGTCATCTTTTGGCTTACTGCTCTTGAATGAATCAGTAAAGAAGTCACCAAGATTGAATGCGCCAGTCTTCTTCGCTTTTTCTTGCTTTTCATCACTTTTTTCATCTTTTTCTTGCTTTTCATCACTTTTTTCTTCTTTTTCTTGCTTTTCATCACTTTTTTCATCTTCTTTTTCTTTTTCTTTTTCATCATCTTTTTCACTTTGAGTTTCATTTAACTTTTTGAATGTTTTATCAAATACATCGCCAATACCGAATGATTCTTTAGGTTTTCCTTCGTTTTCTTTTGGTTCTTGCTCATCTTCTTCTTTTGGTCCGTCACTTTTTTCTTTTTCTTCTTCTGGCTTCACATTTTTGAAAATGTCGCCAAGGCCGAATGATTCTTTATTTCCTGTCTCTTGATTGCTTTCGACTTCATCTTCTTTATTTTCTTTCTCATCTTTTGATTGTATGTTTTTGAGCGCGTTGCTGAATGCTTCTTTTGGCTTTTCTTCATTTCCTTCTTCTTTTGAAATTTGTTCGTTTTCATTTTCATCTTCTTTTTGCTCTTTCTTTTCTTCACTCTTCATCTTCTCTTCTTCGTTTGATTCATCATCTTTGAGAGCAGTGCCGAAAACATCGCCAATGCCAAATGCTTCTTTATCTTTATCTTCTGCTTCTTGTTTGTTTTCGGTTTCTTCTCCTTTTGAACCCTCTTTTTGACCTTCACTGCTTTCTTTCTTTTCGTCTAGCTTTACATCTTTGAGTGCAGTGCTGAAAACATCGCCAATGCCGAACGTTTCTTTAGGTTTATCTTCAGCTTCTTGTTTGCTTTCGGTTTCGTCTCCTTTTGAACCCTCTTTTTGACCTTCACTGCTTTCTTTTTCATCTATAGAATTTATATTTTTTAGAGCAGTGCTAAAGACATCGCCAATACCGAATGCTTCTTTTGGCTTTTCACTATCTTTATCTTTGTTATTCGATTCTTTTTCTTCTTGGTCATTTTCATCTTCTTTTGAATCACTTTTTTGTTCTTCACTCTTCATTTTTTGTTCTTCGTTTGATTTTACATCTTTGAGTGCAGTGCTGAATACATCGCCGATACCGAATGCGTCCTTAGATTTACCATCTTCATCGTTGCTTTCTGCTGCTTGGCTGTCCTCAGTTTCATCGCCTTTTGAACTTTGATCTTCACTTCTTTCTTTTTCATCTTTTGACTTCACATCTTTGAGTGCAGTGCTGAAAACATCACCGATACCGAATGCATCTTTATCTTTGCTTTCTTCTTCTTCTTTTTCTTCATCTTTCTTTGCTGCACTGGATGCGCTTTCAATTGCATCACCAAATGAATCCTTGCTTTTCACGCCATTCTCGTCTTTCTCTGATTTTGAATCACTCGCGCTGCTGTCTGGTTTGGAGCTCTTTGCTTCATCTGAAGCCGAGTGATGTCTATCGTCATCGCTGCTTTTCTTTCCTTCGTTGCCGACGAGCGAGTTTCCGACAGAATTGAGAATGCCATCAAGGCTTCCCTTTCTGTCAGAATCGTTGTCACTTTTGCTAGAGCTTTCGCTGTCACTTTCCTTTTCTCTGTTGAAGTCGTATTCACTGTTAAAGCCACTGCTGCTCCTGCTTCCTGCCAGCCCGCTGCTTCCTTCTTCTCCCTTATTGAAGTCAATGACTCCCTCTTCACTCTCGCTACTGTCACTTTTACTAGACTCACTCTCACTTTTGTCACTTTTACTACTGTCACTTTTGCTTTCTTTGTCATCGTCGCTCATGATGTCGTCTAGCTCGTTTTTACTTGATGATGAGTCACTTCTGCTGCTTGTTTCTGAGAGAGCTTGCTTCTTGATGTCCCTGAGATACTGGCTGTCGGTTCCGCTCTCGTTTGTGTAGTCGCCTTCGTTGTCCTCTGACTCGGTTGTGAATGAAGGGTCGTCCAGCACTTTGCTAACCATGTCGCCAACGAAGCTCAAAGAGCCGGACTGCTTCGAGCTGTCTGATTCGTTCTTGCTTCCGTTTTCTTCTTTGTCGGAGGAAAGCGACTTTGCCGACTCTTCTTTATTTTCAATGCTTGAGTCAGATTTATCCTTTGCGAACATTCCTCCAATGACATCGCCAATCTGCTTTAGACTTTGGCTGCTCTTTTCTTCTTCGTCTTTGCTTGATTCTTTCTCAAGGGACTCTTCTCGATTGTCATCAATTTTGACATCTTTTTCTTTGATTTCTTCTTTCTGATCGATTTCAATTTTCTCATCTTTCTTTAATGTTGATCCAATTACATCACCAAGCAAGTTCAGGTCTTGTTTCTTATCTTCTTCTTTATTCTCGTCCTTTTCTTCTTCTTCTTCTTCAAAATAATTTGACGATTCACTTTGTTGCTGCGATTTTTCACCTTTCTTTTCATTTTCTTTATCGTTGTCATCTTTGGATTTCTCTTCTTCGTCTTTCTTGCTTTCTTCCTTTGCGAATATTCCTCCAATGACGTCGCCAAGAGGCTTCAGAATTTGATCATTCTTTTCTTCATCCTTATTTGTGTCATTTCCTTTATCGGTAACAATGGCATCTCTTTCTACAATTTCTTCTTTCTTGCTCGATTCATCATCACTAATGCCATTAACATCATTCTTTTCTTTATCATTATCTTCCTTTGTTTTCTCATCTTTCTGTAATACTGATCCAATTACATCACCAAGCAAGTTCAAGTCTTGTTTCTTATCTTTTTCTTCTTCTTCTTCTTCAAATATATTTGATGATTCATTTTGTTGCTGCGATTTTTCATCTTCATCTGTTTCGTCGTCGTTTGCTTTTATTTCTCTTTCTTCAGTGCTTTCGTCTTTCTTTAATGTTGATTCAATTACATCACCAAGCAAATTTAATCCTTGATTCTTCTCTTCTTCGTCATCATCTTCTTCTTCTTCAATTTCATTTTCATTGCTTCCACTTGATTCATCTTTTCCTGAATCAACTTTTTCTTTATTAATATGACTTCGTAATTTCAATTTTGAGTTCTTCATTTTTTCATTTTCATTATTAATACTTCTTTCTTTGCTATCTTCATCTTTCTTGAATATTCCTTCAATGACATCGCCAATTTTCTGCAAACTTTGTCCATTCTCTTCTTCTTCTTTATCAGATTTCGTTTCTTCTTCCTTTTTAACTGACTCATCTTCTTCATTTGAATTCTTTTCTTCTTCTTTGCTTTGGTCTTTCTTAAATACACCTTCGATGACATCTCCAAGTAATTGTGAACTTGATTTGTTTTCTTTTTTCTCTTCTTCTTCTTCTTGATTATTAGTAACGACTTTGTCTTGAGCATTATCACTTGATTTTTGCTGATTTTCGACCTCTTCTTCATCATTAGTGCTCTTTTCTTCTTCCTCTTTTTTAATTTCACCTTTTTTGAATGCATTTCCAATTATATCACCAAGTAAATTAGTTTCTTGGCTCTTTTCTTTGTTTTCGTCAGTTTCTTCTTCTTCTTCTTCTTTTAATTTTCCATAACTCAAAGATCGTATTTTATGATCTGCTTCTTCGTTGCTTTCTTTGCTTTCATTAATTTCATCGCTGGATTTCTTTTCTTCTTCTTCGTTTTTGTTGTTCTTGAGAGTATCTCCAATAATATCGCCGAGTAATTGCGGATTTGATTTTTCCTCTTTTTCTTCATTAACTTCTTCTTCTTCCTCTTCTTCATAAACATATTCATATTCAACTTTATCTTGTTCATTTTCATTATTGTTCTGAACTAATCCTCCAATTACATTGTTGATAAGGTTTGATGCTTTGTTTTCATCTTTGGATTGTTTTCGATCGGCTTCACTATTTTCATCTCTTTTTTCTTCTTCTTCTGTTTCATCTTTTTCTAATGATTCATCTGTGACTGCTGAATTTTCAATTTCAATTTCACTTTTACTGTCATCAGGAAGAATTGAAGTTTGCTCACCTTCTTCGCTTTTTTCAACTTTCTTAATTCCTCTTGATTTTTTAATTTCTTTCTTTTCAATTTGACTTGATGTATCTGTGATTGTAAAAATACCTTGATCATCTTTTTGATCTTTCAAGCTTGGCAACGATGTTTGAGTTGCAATTTCAGTAACTACTGCTTTTTCACTTTCTATTCCTTTAGTGTCATCTCCCATATCGAAAGAATCAAGATAAGAATCATAATCTATAACTTTTCGTTTGGTTCTAGATTTGGATGCTTGCTTTTGCTTTTGCTTTGAAGTAAGATAAATAGGCTTTCGAATAGCTGGTAAAGGGAGCCTTTGAACAGGACCAATGTTTATTCCAAGAGATCTTGCCATTGCTTTACTTCTTAATGCATTTCTTTTTTTCTTTAATTCTGTTTTTTCAGAGTCAAATATTTTTAATAATTTATTCTTTGCAGCTTTATAATCTTTAATATATAATTTCTCATTTTTTTCGTTTTCTTTTTCTTTCAATTCAAGAAGTTGAATATTAATCTTCTCTGCCTTTACCAATTCATTCTTCCTTGCATATTGATCTCTTTTTTGTTCAAGTTCGTTATACTCTGGCGAATGGCGTTGGTATACTGATTTAATATTGTTTTTCCATTTTTCTTCAAATTCTTCAAGTCTCAATTGTTGTTGAAAACTTAATTCTCTTTCTTTAGAAGCAGTTTCAAGATCAAAAGATACCATTATTGGATCATTTGAAGGCACTGGAATTGCTGACGCTCTAATTTTATCAGTTTGTGAATTAGATTTAATTTTAGGATCGTTTAAAGAATGAGTAACCGACTTTTGTTTAGGCGTTGATTGATTTGAATTTTCATGAGACTTAAATTTAGATGGGATTGGGACAATTGGATTCGGAGGGAGATGACTCTTAAATGCCATTGCTTCATTTGTACAGTTTTGAATTTCATTTGAAATTTGCTCGTTTAATAAAATACCGTATCGTGCATTTGAATATTCTTTATTAGAAAGACATTCAGTAACATAATCACTTGCATTTTTTTGCAATTTAAGAAGTTTTGGAAGTGGAATTTGAAGAGAATAATGAAGATTTTGATTATTTGATAACTCGTTGATTAATTGATTCCGCAGTTGAATAATTTCATCATCATCTGACACAGATTTACTATTTTTTTCACTGGTGCTATATGAATTAGCATTTGAATTAGAATCTGATATATACGAATATTGATGGGACAAATTTTTTAAACTATTGCTTGAACTTTTACTTTTTATTGATGAATTTGTAGAATTTGAGTGATTGCTTATTGATGGTTGCTTAATTGTAGGATGACTTGAGCGGACAATAGGTTGCTTTGATCTCTTCATAATATTTTGAAATCGTTAGAATATGATGGCAAATAATTAACCTTATTTGACATTAATAATAATGAAATAACATTTCAATTTTAAATGATATTACAAATTTTGAAAATAACATTGAAATTTGTAAAATCGTTATTTTTATTTTTTAAGCATATTTCAATTTATTTTTGGTTACACATAATATTTTATATATTTACTTATATTATATATAATTTAAAAATTTTAATTATAATTAAACTCAACATTATTGTTAATTTAACCAATATATTTGAATAGCAATGAAGATTTTCATTTAATGTAAAAAATAACTTTTTCTTAAAAGGATTTCATTCAAAACTAAAACAAAATTATCTTGGTGAAATATCTGATATTATATATAATATATTTAAAATGAAGAATATAACTTCCATATTTTTTCCGAATATGATTTATATGAATTCCATTTCTCATAAATCAGCGATGAAAAATAGATATTTGTAGAAACGCAGTTGCCATCTTACTCAAAAAGAAAAGCCCAATCATATCTCTTGAAATATGAACATTTTAAATTTAGGCAGAAAATTAATAAAGGCAAGATTTTATTGATTAAATCAAATAATTACCCTTTCACAAGATGGGGAATCCAGCTTTTACATTACTTAAAATTGATTTCAAAGTATTTGAACTTATTAATTAAATTGAAATAGACGCTGAAATAAAAAAACCAAAAATGTGTAGGGCATACAAGACTTTTTTCCAGTTTTTAATATTTGACTATCAATTCAATTAATTGATAAAGCTTTATTAAATATATGTTTTGATTGATTTTATTAAATTCTGAGGATTAGGATTTATTCCTCTCAATTTAAAAAATGGACAAAAAAGTTAAGAAAATAAGCATTTCTATTTAAGAAAACTTAATAAAATTTACAAAAACTAAATATTGCATTGAAATATTTATGAATATATATTTATTATTGTATAAAAAGGGAATTGATGAAAAAATTATTATTAGCATATTTTATTATTTTTTAACAAAACATGAATTTGGTTATATTATTTCAAATAGATCGCAAATATAAATAGAACTTTCAATCAAAATCTGGATTTTATTTAAAACTCGTCGAATAAAATGGATACAACATTTAACAATGGATAATTAAAGAATGGCACTATGAATTTTGGTGAAACTGTTTTATTTAAATAAACATACAATTTACTCACTATTTTACAATTTATTTTACTATCATTAGAGCCATTTTTGAGATATAATTATGTAAAAAATATTTTGCCTTATTTCTCAGAAATTTACAATCATAAATTTTAATATTTTAATAAATAATGCTGAAAAAGCTTTCAAATTTCATCTTAGTAAAGCTAAAAAAGACAAAAAACTTTCTACTGGTATAACCAATTTGAAAATAATGCGTAGGTTAGATGAAAATCAAACTAATTCAAATCATTTTTATTAAGAATCAAGATATCTTCCAACTGAATCTGAAAAAAAGATTTTAATAAAAGGATTAAATTGTTATTTATCGCAACCTAATTACTCAAAAAATAGAAAAACAATTATCTCTGAAATATCAGAGATATTATTTTTCATAATGACTCAAAAAGAAACCGATTCTTTACCAACTGAAGATTCATTATTATTTTTTATACAAAACTATTCAGCAATTAATCACAATTTGGAAAAAGAAGACTTCAATGATGATGAATTTGAAGAAAAATTAAATTTTCACTATAAAATTGGGCTCAGATTATTAAAAAGATGGACTTCCGTAATAAAGTAAAATTAAAAGTTCCTAATTAATTAAAAATTAATTTTATTAACTAAAAATAGCATAAATAATATTATATTTATATTTTAAAAAATTGAATGGTTTATATATTCAAATCTATAAAATATTTAAATAATAGATATTTTGGCAACTACGGAGAGAAAGATCACAAAATTAAAATATTATATTTATCATTTTATAATGTATATTATATTTCAAAATTTTGTTGTTATTTATCATTTTATAATGCAATTTTTTCTTTGAATTTCTCAAAAAGTTTATTTTGTGAAATAAACTCTCAAATTACACTCTTTTTTCAAATTATTTGAAAGAAAAATAGATTAACGGACAAGAATTGTTTTCAATGAGTAAAAGTCGAAAAGGGAAGCAATCTCAACAAGATACACCAGCAATTCTTGATTCATGTGGCTGCAATGTACTTGATATAAATGGCGTTCATACAGTTAATTTTACATATGAGATTAATTCCAATGATCATTCAAATGATGTTAAATTTGAAGGCGACATTGATTTTTTACTTCCTTTCAATCTTCCAAAAAATCAAAAACTCCCAAAAATCGAAATTACACATCCTACATCAACATGGAAAGCAACAAATCCTGTTCAAATTGACGATAATTTTATAAATACAATTAAAGATAAAAGACTTATTTTTAAATTCCTGTTTATTACTCGCCCTGCTGGATCTCATAAAGGCAGCCAACGCATACAGAATTCTGGCAAGAAAGGACAACAGCAGCCACCGAGCTCAATTGTTCAAATGCCAACCATATTTTTTGATGCTTCAATCCTACTTGTTCGTGGAGGACGTTTTAAACCCACATTAAGCTGCTCATCTAGCTATGATTGCATTCCAGGTTTTTCTAATTTTACAATTACCATTTCAATAGATCATCCTTTACTCAGTGATGCTCAAATTAGAAAATTCCAGCCATTTACTTGTTTAATTAAAAGTGTTCATCAAATTCCAGATAAACCAATGGATTTCAATGACCTCAAATTAAACAAATTTTTACCACCATATTTAATTTTCAATGTCGTTATCCCTATAGAATCACCGAGCACAAATTTAAATGCAAATCAAAAACCATTAATTAATACGAGTTCAAATTCAAATTTAAGAAATTCATCATCTAATTCGAATTTTAATTTAAAAAATACACCAGTGAACAATTCAAATTCAAATATAAATTCAACAAGCAATACCAATACAATTTCTTATGCTACAATTTCGAGTAACCAATTCTCAGCAGATATTAAATATAATCTTCCTCTTTTATTTTGGTGCGATCAGAAAAGTACAATTAAAGAAATTCAAATTGAACTTCATGATCGTGAAAATAAAAATCCAGAAGGAAAAATCATGATTGGCTCTGGCTTTATAGCTCCTGAGGCCAAAGTAGATATTAATCAACAGACTTCAAGTATTCCAAATCTTTCACTTGAGCAAATATTAGATGTTAAAAAAGATAGTATACCACATCCATTTGGGACCACTAAGTTTGAATTAAATACTGGCCGATATTTAAATTGTATAAAGCCATTCGTACAAAGGAATAGCAGTATTATTCAAATGCCATTCTATATTGAAGCAGGAACATATGTAACAATTGAAATTGAGGATTTAGCTTCGTGCATGCCAGCTCTTCCACAGTTAGCAAATTCTGGCTCAAATGCAAAAAAACAATCAAATAGAAAGTTATCATTAAGTGGCGGTCTCAATGTAAACGAAGATAAATCTAAGAAAAATAGTAAATCTACCAAGCCTCTTCTATATCATCGATATTTTATATCATCAAAATCAAATGAAAATTTTGAATTTCTTTCAAAAATTCAATCTCAAATTATAGAAATCAATTCGAAAGCTTTTGATCAAAGAGACCCATCATCTGTTTCTATGATGAAGATTGATTCTGTTTCATCAGAAGCTGTCAGCGGAACAATTCTTATGTTTCAACCACAATCACAAATGATATTTTTAGAGGCACTTCAAGAATCAGATGCTGAGAGAATTCTGAATTGTTTCTTTGAAACTGAAAAATCAAAAAGTTGCACTGTATTATTAGATGATTCACAATTATTCACGGAAAGATTATATTGGCAATTTGATTGTGCAGTCAAAAAATTCAAATTAAAAGATCCAATCGATCAATTATTACAAGAACCAGAAATTTATATGCAAAAATCTCATCTGTCAAATTGTTTTCTTATATTAAATCAAATCAATCAACTATTAAATGTTAAAATATTTTCTGATATCACCAAAAACAACTTATGGCCCAAAAAAGAAGATTTCGAGATGCTAAATGCTAAAAAAGGTCAATTACTAACTCTCGAAGAACTTGCTTTTTCGACTGCAACACCAGAAATAAAAAATATCCGTTCAGCACGTTTCACACCCATTTCAAATGAAGAAAAGCAGCTTCCTCAAGAAAAGCCGCAATTTAAATACACTCCAATCAACCAAGATAAAATCGATGTTCCTGTACATGATCTTAAATATTATGATCAGATTAACAAGAACTATATAATTGAACTAGATAGAAAAATCCCGAAAAAGAAAGGTTTGATTAATATTGCAGATGATGGTGAATCCGAAATTTGGGAAGCAAGTGTTGCAAGTAGCAAATGGACTAACTCAAGAGCAACAACAGCTCTCGGATCTTTCACTCCGTCGATACCAGAATCGTCATCAATTGCTCAAACAGATGCAAATGAAATTTCGACGGTTGATGATTTGAATTCTGATTGGGAAATTGTTGAACCGGAAGATTTTAAGTCACTTGCTTCGGAAGCTAGCATGAACACTTTTGTTAAGAGACTTAGAGAAGAAAATGGAAGTGAAGTGAGAAACGGACAACCGTTTTATTACTATCGTTCTCCTAAATCAGCTATGAGCAAAAGAGAAAAACTTCTTGTTGATGTGAATCAAGAACCATGGACTGATAAAGATTTATCTTTGGCAATGAGTGACCAAAGATGGCTGAAAGAGTCTCGAGGTGAAATATTATCTGATTTTAAAACAATAATACCTGAACAAGATCTTTTTAATGTGCCTTTATATCAATCTCAAGAAGATAAATATAGACCAAAATCAACTTTTGAAAAGAGAAATTATGTAGCAAAGCCTATGAAACATACTAAAAGATTTTATGGCGTTGTTACTCCAGTTAAGAAAAATGAGCCTATAAGAAAAGGTCAAATTGAAAGACCCCCATTAACTCTTGAAGAACCTTATGTTGATCATGTTAAAAAACAATCAAATCAAATTCAAGGAAAACCTAGATTTGAAAATATATATCGGACACCTATACGAAAAGGTGATTCAGATTCCTTGACTGTTCGTAAGATTCAAACAAATGCATTACCAAAAATTAATATTTAATATATATTTACATGTTTTTATATAGCTTTTAATAATGTTTGTATTTTAATAAATTGTTTTTTTATTCGTATTTGATTCATTTAATGACTTTGTTTTATTTTGATTAGGAATGCGTCCTTTGTTCTTATTTATATGTATATTCTCATAAATGTACAATCTATAAATTACAAAAATTTTGATCAAAAAAATTTAAATTTTTAATGTTGGCTTTTTTCTGCTAATGGTGATCTTACTGTTTTTCCTCAAATAAAGATAAAATATAATGTAAATAATTTAAACGGATTTTACATTCAAATATATTTCTAAATAATCAGTTTTCCCTTCTCAAATTTTTAATTTTTCAATAGTGTTTTTCTTCTCAAATTTGTAATTTTATGTAATGAAGTTAAAATGTCCTATTCCTGATGCTGTTCCCAGAAAACACCCAAATAGGTCACTTGCCGCAGCAAGAAAGTTTAAAAGGTGTTCAGTTGATTTGCCTCTTGAATTAGTACCTTCTTCAAGTGCTCAAAGGCCAAATTCACTGAAACTATCTAAAGCTCCATCATTAGTAGTAAAAGCTGATTCTCCATTAAATATGCAAAAATTATCTAAAATACGTGCTGTTACACATGCACCACAATCTTTACCTCTTCCAGAAATTGATTACGAATTTGTTGTTCTTCTGTTATCAACATGGGGCCAATCTGAATGTATAACATGTTCAGAAATTGATTTTTTAACGGAAGATAGAATTCCAATACCTGATGTTCGAGCTTCTTTCACAAATAAAAACGAAATTGATAAACAATATATAAATGATCTGCAATCAATATGCAATAGAACACTTGTTAAAACTCCACGCCATTGCTGGTCGTATAATTGGGATTTTAAAAATGGGCCAGTTTCATTATGCTTTTCTTTTACATCTACCAAAGCCCCAGAATACATCCGAATTTGGAATGGAAAACTTGACACAGATTCACAATTAAAAGGATTTCGAGTCTACTTCAATAAAAAACGATTATATGAAGGAGAAGTACCCTGCCAATTTGGTATTGTTGCTCATATTAAGTTAAGTGATGATTTGAAAATGTCTATATTTAACTTTGCAAAACTATTTGATGATGATACTCTTTATGATACAGACAAGTATGGTCGAATTTTAGTTCATCCGGCTAAGCAGATAGCAATTAAATTAATTGATACATTTACTCCAGGAAGTAAAGACGTTGGTCTTAATTCAATTCAGTTTTTCTGCTCAAAGGAAGGAAAAGAAATTTCATTTTCATCCATAAAAACTATAAAAGTTACAGGCGCCACAAGCGTTTATTCACCTTTCCATCTCTTAAAAGAACAAAAGCGCACAATGGATGAAAAAGATATGTGGATAGCTCACAGAGATAATCCGAACGACAAAATATGGTATGTTGTTACATTCAATAAGCCAATTCCAATCATTTTGGTTAGAATTTGGAATTACAATGGTTCTGATGTTGATATTGGCGTGAAAAAAGCTCTGATTACTGTTGATGATAACATCGTTTGGTCAGGCTGCTTAAATAAGGCAAAAGGAATGACATCTAAAATTGTTGAAGGTGTAACTGATGTTTGGCTAACAGAAATGGAAAAGTGGAAAGATGTACCTGCAATAGCTACAATTCAGACAACAAGAGTGGATGATGTTGATAATAATCAGCTTGCAAGTTTACCCACGCTCTCCAGCTCAAATAATTCGTAGAAGAATATTATCATCCATTTTTGCGGTGTTTATATAAACATGTTTTTTATTGTTTCAATATTTCTATAGAAATGAAACTTTTTCTAAATATTTTTTTTTTTTTTTAAAATAATGGATGATATGAGTAATTTGCCCCATGTCCCAGACGATGCTCCACCAGACGACGGACATCTTGAGCCCTTTAAAAATATGCGCGATTTTGTACGTCACGTTTTTGGATGGATCATGAATTGGGATGCTCATTACTTTTTGCCAATTGCTACAACATGGATTGGTCCAGGATCTACCAACTGGGTTACAAGATTTTATATGAAAATGCCTTTTTAATCATGTTTATTTTATTTGTTCAAACAATTGATTGATTTCTTTTAATTATTTCCACGATTTATTGACACATATTATATAAAATATTTTAATCTTTTTGATAAATGTATAGAAATCTAAGCTTTTTTTTTTGATAAAAAATATTAGTTTATAAGTATTTATATATCATTAATTCAAAAATAGCATAATATTTCACTTTTTATTGAGAACATAGTTTGATAGTATTAGTTATATGAATTTTTTTTTTGTATATGCCAAGAAAAAGAGAATATTGGATGTAAATAAGAGAGGAATTTTAAGATTGTATTTGGTCCAATCATATTTTGAAATGGAAATTGATTTTTTGGATGAAGAAGAAGGAAATTGTTTAATCGAAAAAAGAAATTTGCAGTATAAAAATGACATTTCTGGTCTTGGGCCAGATGATTGCGTTATTGTTGCAAAACAACAATTAGATTCAGAAGATTCAACTCCAAAATACTATTGCCATACTATACTAGGTTTACTAATAAAATCTCCCGAATCATTTATAGAATATTATAATTCGCTTGTTGATTATCAAACCCAACAAAATCAGAAAGAAATGAAAAAATATAAACTTATAGGTGGGAAATTTCGCTGTTATAATTCTTTTTCAAACGAAGAGTTTACGGTTCAAATAGATGAAGACTTGAATATAGTGACAAATATCGATAAATTAACTGACAAGAATTTCCTTCACTTTGAATATTCAAGTCTTCTTCGTTATTATAGAGCACCATTTCCATTATTTGCGTCAATTATTGGTGGCTTTTTATATGATAATCGTTATATTAATATTATGAAGCCTAGAGATATAAGCCTTGAAGAGATTGTTTATATAACTCAACATCATTCAATTTCGCATGAACTTCAATTTGCTCTTGCACATATATTAATTATGAACTTAGATGTAAAATCAATTTCTAAGTATTTACATGAATTTGAGCATACAAATCCTTTTTTAATGTTTTATATCCGTCAAATATTACCAGAAAACAGAGAGCTTTGCTCGGCTCTTTACTTTTATCTTGAGCACCATCTCGATTATTTTTGTGATGATTTAACAAGTGCAATAATTGTTTCAAATCATTATTGCAATCGGATGAAAATTGATCGCTGTTCTACTTTTGTACCACTTCTTAGATCCAATGTGTGGAGTAATCCAAAGTGTGCAATTTGTCTTGGTCGAATTTGTACAGCCACCAAAAAGTATTCTGATGCTGTTGGGTATTTAAATTTAGCATCAATTGCTGCTGGATGGCCCACAGATAGTGGAACTGATCTAATACTGACCAAAGAAGAGAACCGAATTGTCAAATCCCCATTAACTGGTACATATTCAGATTACATTGATGCTGTTATTGAATTGTATGTTACAGTTGGTGATGAAATATTCTTTAATATTATCGATGATTTTTCACGAAAACATGAAGTTGAAAAAATTCGCCTTCAAACAGAAGATTTACTTGAATATAGTAGCGATGCA
This sequence comes from Tritrichomonas musculus, assembly GCA_039105265.1. NCBI lineage: Eukaryota > Parabasalia > Tritrichomonadida > Tritrichomonadidae > Tritrichomonas > Tritrichomonas musculus. Next base: position 446,532 of record JAPFFF010000038.1, on the reverse strand, counting down.
ATAGCTTGTAATGATCAAAACGAAATGTTTTTATTTGATCCAGGAATTCAATCAGAGCCTTCAATTAAAAATGAACTCCTTGATGCTCCTTTTTCGTCAGGATTTCATGAGTTATTGAGAATAGTAAAGCAGATTATTAATCAGTACGATAAACTTAATAAAAAGAAAGTTCAATTAAATCAAGACCATGTTGGAAATTTAATTGTTGCTTATAGGATGAACGATGCTAATTTGATGAGCAAAATTTTCAAGGCAATCACAAATTCTGGCTCTGTAACGGTCGCTGACTATTTTGTAATGCTTAAAGGAATAATGAAAGGGATTTTAAAGCCAACTGACGATGTAATGAAAACATACCCATATAATGTTAATGCGACTCAAAGGAATCAGCTTGATTATGCAAGATTCACAGTATCAAAAGTTGCCGGACTTCCGTTATTAGATGATAACTTGTGGTAATTTAAAATATTTGTATTTGTTTATATATATAAAAAATTGTTTTTAATTTTGAAAGATTTACGATCACGATTCCACTTTTTGAAAATTATAAAATTTTATTGAATGGAAGTTATTAATGCACCAATTCCTTTTTTTGAAACTTATGAAGAAGGTTTAAAAAAAGATTTTACTCTAACCAAAAATTATTACAAATATATCTCTTCAACATCAAATTTCATTCTTGAAGCAAGCTTCAGAAATGAGTTTACTTCTTTGAAAAATAAGATGCTGGAAAATATAAATGCTGCACGACAAGTTCTTCTTCTCTACATGTCACTTCAGCCTGAATACGATTGTTTAATCTCAGTGAAATATGAAGTATTCTTAAAAAAACTTAAAAACTATCCTTTAGTTGCTGATTCATCAGCTATTAAAGTTTTTGGTGATTTAAATGTTAAAGTTCAATTATTTGCCAAGCTTATTAGAAAATATTTCGCCTCAGACATATTTTATTTATTCATTTTTTCTTGGTCAACTTTTCCTTCGGTATATGGGTATTTCACATCAGATTATTATTTTAAGCTAGGAAATGATCTTATTATTGAATTTTTAACGTCACCATCGACTGATGATGTTAAGATTGTAGATTCTTTACTTCCCCCATATTTTTTGTGTGCTTTTGAATTTTTAATAAAATTTTGGTCAAAAGTCAGTTTTAATCTCTCTCAGAAAGTTTACAAATCAGAAGAATTTTTTGTATTAATGATAGGTTGTATTTCATCATGCTCATATTTTTTAAGTAATTATCACAAGAATATTATTGAAATGTTTTATCGTGAAACGCCAAATCGATGTATTACATTTATATTCAATGACTTTCTCAAGTTATCTTTTGATATAATTAAGCACAATGACGATTTCTTGTTTTCACCTTCATCTATTGAACAAATTAATGATTTTTTAAATGAAGGTTTAAAAACAACACTTTCAGAAAGAGGTAAACAAATTATTAATGCTTTTACTATGAAAAGTGAAGTTAAAAATGAAAATGAAATTTCAATTGGCGTTCCATCAACGCCAGACGATTTATGCTTGAGGCAATTTCAGTTTCTGATTTCTCCTTTTGATATTGGTATTCTTTCAGATATTTATAGCTTTGGGATAACTGATGTTCAAACCACAAATATATGTAAACCAGAAACTTTAGCAAAACTGCGAGAAGTAGAATTTAAAAAAGGATTTTCACCAAAGATGATAAATGTACCAAATAAAACTAAATCAAATACTCCACTAAGGAAAGTATCTTTATCTGATGAATATGAAAAGTTTAAAAATGATATTTACAACAAATATGAGAAACAAAGTGATGATCCAATTGATTACTATATTCAAAATATCCATGACCAAATTGAAGGAGAAAAAAAGTATGATTTGTTTCAAAAGTCACTTTTTCTCAATCAAATTTTTCACTATGAGCAAAATTATGAGAAATTAAATCTCTCTTTAAGATCAGAAAAAATCATCTCTGAAAACAATAGCTTATTAAATTCAATAAATTCTTTCTTTCCTTCATTAATTTCAATGCATTATGAAAAAGAAGGGAAATCACGAAAGGTTCTCACAAATGAAATAAGTAATGTTATTTCTCAAGAATTTGAAATTGATTTGAAAAGCAAAAAAATTGAATGTTTCACATTTGTTAATTTTTGTTCTTTTTTAAATTTGTGTGAAATTGAACCAGATGAAATCCACTCACGTTTATCTGAAGGATTTATGAAAATAATTAGAGATTCAACAAATAAAAATGCTATTCAAAATTCAATGCTTTCTTATCGTCGGGCCAAAAATACTATTGAAAATATTTGTAATAAATTTAAATGTATAACTCAATGGAAAGGACTTGGAAGACAATTTAACGCAATTTTAAATTTTGTAAACGAAATTAATTCCGTTCATTCCCACTTATTTAGGAACTCGGTGGGAATCAGATCTAAAATTTTAATATTCTTTAAATATGCTCTCCTTGTATTTAATAGCAAGATTATCTTTGATGTGTATTTGATTCTCAAATTAATAATGAACAAGAACAAAGACTTGCTGCCTTCTTTTGATGAGAAAAATCAAAATAAATACAAATTGTTTGAAGATCTAATGGACAACTTTTTCAAAGCTTATAATTATTATTCGCGGTGCCTTTCATACATACAAAATAATAGCTCCTAAATATATAATGGTTAGTTTTTTTTAATTCATCATTGGCTATTGAAAAAGTTTAATGATTTCAAATCGAAAAATAACAACTTTTTGAGTAATTGTCAGAAATTTCATATTACAGGTTTATATATATATTAAAGAGGAATACTTATTCGTCATGATACTTATTACACTTGGAGGTTAAGGCCAAAATTGGCCTTAACTTTTTTGTTCTTTGAAAAATATCATTCTTATTTAATATGAAAGTTGTACAATTAAAAGAACTTCATCTCACGGAGAAGAATCTTTCTTTGGAAATGCCAGAGAAGATCTTAGCATTGTTAAGGTAACAATTCTATTGATCATATCTGTTAGGAAAGTAATAAATTGAACGTTATATTTAGAGACTATTTTCTGGTATTTTATATTTGAGAAAATATTTTTCATGCCTTTCTATTTATTGTCACTTTTTCCCTATCATCGAATCCATTCAAAAATTTTTTTGCCAATGAACAAAAAGGAAATGAAAGCGGGCATTTTTTGTATATGGATGTAGCACAATCAATGAAAACCATTTTTCAAAAAGTGCCAACTTTTAATTCGATCAGGTCGAGTAATTTTTCATGGTTCAAACAACAAAAATATGCATATCCAATTGGCTGAAAATTTGGAAGAATTTATTGCAAAATTAGAAGATATCTTCTACGTATCGACAAAAAACCTCTTTTAAATTATCTTAATATTTTATATATAGATAAAGTATACATCAAATTATAATATATATGATTTATGAGCATTTTTTGGCTGTGGATTTTGCAAAAAAATGAATTTATATTGACCATTTTTGCATTTAGTTGGTGAATTATGATCGTTAATTCAACAATTTAATTCAAAAAGTTGAATTTTAAAAAGTAAACGACCTGATCTTTTCAATTAGTCTTAAATTCTACTTATTGACCTTTTCAATGAGTAAATTTGACCTTGTGTATTTCCACTTTTTGAGAGAATTCTCAAAAAAAAAAAAAGAAGTTATTTCGATAAATATTAATATTTTAATTGAAACAATGGCTCTAATTTGTATTATAAAAATGCTAACAAACCGATAAAATATGCAAAACATTAAAGTTTTGAAAATTTTATCTTAGATTTCCTCTCAATGCTGAGAGCATTCCTTTAGCAATTGAAAATCTATGAAGTTCTTCTCTGTTTGTTTCATAGTCCTTGATTTCATTAAAATTAATCAGTTTGGCTTGCTCTTTTATAGATTTAATCATGAAGAATCTTTTATGTTGCGTAAAAATAAACAATTTTTGATGATCTTCAAAATTAACTTGAACATTTCGATCATCAAATCTGAACAAAGTTGCTTCTTGTGCTTTTGTCCAATATTTAACATGCTTGAGTGGAGTGTTTTTATTGTGTTGTCTTGTTGGTAATTGGAACATTGTTTTGGTTTTCTTTAAGGTTGATGCATATACATGTAAATATGCAACTTTCTTTGTAACATTGTCGCTATTACTTGAATCAAGAACTGTTGGTATAATTTGGGTTTCATCTTCCCAATATTGAATGAAGGCTTCATGAGGATCCATCACCATCCTAGAGCCATCATTAAAGACAACCCCGGTTGTACCATCCAATAGTAAATAGCCGAGGCCGACTTTATCAGAATTGTCGCAAAATCTGGTAACAAAAAATCTTGGAATTTTTAAATCAGTTGTTTTGTTTTTATCTTTTGGGAGATATAAGTTTTCATTTTTTGCCTGAAGTTGAATTTGGCTTGGATTAATTGGAGTGAATGGAGTAGAAGGCATGTTAGAAATTGATGGCATAAAGTTGATTGTCGGAATATTTGCAACTGTTGGCATATTTGTTACACTAGGAGCATTTGTAAAATTAGCAGTATTTGTTGTATTGGTAGGCATTGTTGGTTGTGAAGGTAGATATTGGAAATAAAGAGGTTTTGGCATTATCATTGCATTGTTATTTTCATTGGCTTCTTGATTAACATTTGCATTTTTCGGATCATTTTGATTATTGTTTGTGTTGAGAGTTTTCAAAGCAACACTTAATGGTTTTGCCATTCGAATAAATGCATGAGTCGATAGATCAAGTGCGCTTGGTCTTTTCTCTGGATTAATTTGAAGGATTGAACGAATAAAATCTTTTGAAATTGGTGAGATTCGAAAGTCGTATGGGAAATGGTATTGGCAGTTCTTTATATTTTCATATGTTATAGTTTTTTTGGCACTTTCAAATGGAGGGTGGCCAGTTAGCATAGCAAAAGCACTAACGCCAATTGCCCAAATATCAACTTCGTAGCTGTGCCCTTTATATGATGGTGATACTAATTCTGGGCTTAAGTAATTAGGAGTTCCACAAACAGTATGTTTTCTTTCATCAGGATAATATAAGCGAGTTGATAATCCAAAATCAGCAATTTTGACCTTTCCATCTTTTCCAAACAAAAAGTTTTCTGGTTTCAAATCACGGTGAATAATTTGATTATCATGAAGATAAATTAAGCCCGATATAACATCTTTTAAAATAGAAGCTGTTTCTTCTTCAGAGAGCCTTCCTGCAGCCTTGATTCTATCTTTGACAGAATTATTAGGACATAATTCTAAAACAATGTAATAATTCATAGTATCTTCAAAAGTATCATAAGAATTCAAAAGATTTGGGTGATTTAATGATCTTTGAATTGAAATTTCTGATCTTAATTTTGAAAGCTTTTTAGGTTTGGATACTTTTTCTTTTGGGATGGCTTTCAATGCATAATCTTCTCCAGTCAAAAAATTGGTGACACGATAAACAACAGCAAATCCGCCACGTCCGAGTTCTTCATGTCTTTTGTAGATAACTGATGTTCCGTTTTCTTTTCTTCTAACAATTGTAAGAGGGACAGAGATAGAACTCATTTATTTTTTTTATTTATAACGTATTGATGTGTTTGTACGTTTATAAATAAGAATCTTTTAAAAAGTCGCGATATTTTGAATATGTATAGAAAAAGTTATTTATTGCGTAACTTTTCAAATCGAAAAGTTTTTTTTTTATTTACAGTTTAATAAATATCTCTTTAAAAAAAGTCATTTTGATTACCATTGTGTATCATATCTAATTTTGAAATTTAAAGATTGATCTCAAGTAGTTTTAAATGGTTAGATGGTATTCAATATAAAAAAGGGATTTTCAAGAATAATTGCAATTTCTATTTAGTAAATATATAATTCATGGAAAATAATAAATAATAATAAAGAAATGCCTTTTTCATAAGCATTCCATAAGGTTGTTCTCATTAGTAAAACTGAAATTAGCAAAAGCTTCATTTGTTTCACGCGCAACAAGTGAAGGATCTTCAATGGAAATTAGTGCTTCTTCTCCTGTAAATTCTTCGTAAAAGAAAGATACATCGTATTCGTTCTTTAACTTGGGTTTCCAAGGTATTTCAATTTTTTTATCAAGAAGATCTGTCATTGAAATACCTTCAAAGAAAGGATGATTAAAAATTTCATCTTCATTATTTGCGCCAAGTCTCTCCATTGGATCTTTTGCTAATAGTTTTGTTAAAAAATCGTAAACCACAAAAGGAATTAACTTTTTGTTGTTTATATCATCGTTAACTTGATTGTTTTTGTTGTATATTTGGCCTTCGATGGCAAATTTTTTGGGGAATTGAAGATTTTTTTCAACGATTTGTTTGCACAAATTTTTAAGGTTATCTGAGGAGAAAGGTGAGTCATAAAATATGAGTTCATATATGATTACACCAAAAGACCACCAATCAACAGATCTGCCATATGGTTTTCGTTGAACTATTTCTGGAGCTGCATATAATGGTGTTCCGCAAAAGGTTGATGTTTTAGCGCATTTTCCAAACATTTTCTCCTTTACAAGTCCAAAATCTGTTAATTTTAAGTGGCCATCTTTATCAAGTAAAATGTTTGCTGGTTTCAAGTCACGATGAATTATTCCTATTGAGTGCATATATTTTATTGCTTGAGCTATTTCTGCTGCATAAATTCTAACTCTATTTAAAGGAAAGCCTCCATAATTATTTGAATCGTATTGAGTAATTGGAAAGCAACGGTTAATACCAATATTTTCTTTGAATTTAATAGTTGTATTTGGTGAATTATTATCAACAACTTTTTCACTCTTTGACTCAGATTCTGATTCATAATCATCATCATAATTATAGCTATAGCTGTAGCTATCTAATTGTGAAGCATTTTTAATATCATCTTCATTCATCAGAAGATTTTCAGAGTTTTCATATTCTGATTCAAGATGTTTAAGTAATTCTCCTCCTGCCGCATAATCTAAAACCAAAAAAACTTTTGTGTCAGTTTGAAACGTATATCTTGCTGACACAATAAATGGATGATTGATTGAAAATAAAGCATCTTTTTCTGTTAAAATTTGGTTAACTAAATTAATCTCTTCAAGTTTAGCTTTAGACATTGATTTCAAAGCATATAGTTTTCTAGATTGTTTATGACGAACAAGTTGAACTTTTCCGCATGTGCCTCTTCCTAAAACTTTGAGAACTTCAAAATCAACAATGCCTATCTTTGGTTTCTTTTGACCGTTTGCAAGCATTATGGCTTCAACCCAAGAGTTAGCTTCTTCTTCAGTATTTGCTATAAGATTATAAATTCTTTTTGTTGTGGTTATAGAAAATGCTGACTTCTTTTTTGAATCATTGTTAAATTGAACTGTTGAATTTTCCAGCGAAATAATTCCTTTGAGCTTGTTATTTGGTGAAGCAAAATATGAAATTGATGAACCTTTTAAAACCAACCATCTTTTCTTCCATGTTCTAAAAATGGATCCTTGCTTCAGGCACCAACCTTCATAAGTTACATTTGAAATATCTTGAGAATTATTTGATTCTTCACTAAATGCGTGCATTATTAATGAAATTTAAAAATTTTAAAATTTATTTAACTTTTCAAATGATATAAAATTGACTTTTTCTGAGTTTATTCTTGTATACAATGACCTGCTCTTTCACAAAAATTAAGAATGTGGTTAAAAAATTTGAATTAAATATGAGTTCATATTCAATTATTTGAATTATTTTTAAAAAAAACTCATTTTACAATTTCAGAGATGAAATAGATATATAATCTTCAATGGATATAAAATTTCTCAAAATTGTTTCATAACAACATTATTTTAAAATTGAAAACTACCGATGGAAACTCAATTGTCATTAAGAAAAAGTTATTTTAAACGAACTTTTATTTCCAATTGTTCGCCGATTTTATAAGCAATTTTCAATAAAACATTTAAAAGAATAAATCATTTGCTATGTATATATATTAAATTAATATTTTATAAAAACATAAATAAAAATATTATATAAATTATATGATAGTTATGGACATCCAAGAAGAAAAGCCATGTCATTTGTGTCCTCTTCTGATGTTTCTGAAGAGGATTCAAATGATTGAGGTATTAATTTGTTTAAATTGGAAATCATTATATCTTCATCATCTTTTTGACCAGGATGTAGTCTTTTATTATTTTCTTTTCTAATTCTTTCTTCATTTATTCTGTTATAGCATTTTTTACATACCTTCACAGGTTTTGTTAATGATATATTTCGCATTATTGTCTGATAAATGAGACAATTCTTACACATAATTTGTCCACAGCCTCTACAATGATGCTTTCTCTGTGTTAATGAAAATTGTGTCTTACAATTCATGCATCTATTTACAACGATGTCAGGAATCCATAACGGAGCCTCTGTATATTTCGGAACGATCATATTAGTTTTTGATGCCTCAATCGCTTCATTAAGAGTTTCAAACCAAGTATCTCTTTCACTAATTGATGAAAATATTAATATAAAGCTTTTTCTCGGGGCAAAAAAGTAGATCGTTGGTCTTCCTTGATCATTACTTTTGTTTGCAGATGTGTTATTCTTTCTAATATTATTTGGATTTAGATTGCTGAAAAGTGATAAAAGAGAATTTGTGTTAGTTGGATGCATATGTGATTCTATTCTGAGAAATGAAAGTCGATAGACACGAGGAACTAGATACCGACCAGCTTTAGCTTGCACATAAACAAAAATATCTGAAAAGAGAAGAAGGACTCGTTCAGAGGTTCCTTTGCGGCATTGTTTTAATGCTTTTCCTTCTCTAATAAAGCGACGACCGTTTACAACAATTGGAAATGATTCTCTTACGAATAATTTGGAAATTTGGACAAGCTTTGGAATCGAGTTGATAGATTCAATAAGATTCTCGTTAGACTTTATAAAATCGAGAAGAGCTTTTGTGATTTGGGGGTCTGGAGATGATTGAAATGGTTTCGTCTGAAGGATCGCTTTAACTGTAGAGATGGAGTAATTTTGCCAATTAATAGGAAGTTTAAAATAAGTAATAAGTAAAATGTTACCACTATAAGTATGGTTAACGATTGAATTTTGATTGTTTTCATTTTGATTCTGAGTTTCAGTTATGCTTTGAGCGCCTTGAGAATTTTGACGAGTTAATGAACTTTGAGATTCGTGTTTCATTATTGTATTAGAATCTGAAATGCCATGCTTGCAATAAATGCTCTCATCTCTTCCTTGCTCAATAATTTGATTTATATTTGAAATGACTTGTTGTGGAGCTTCTCCTATTGAGAGTTGATTTGCAATGTTTTCAACATTTACAAAACGGAAATTATACTTTTTATGAGCTTCCATTAATGATTCTGCATGTGATAACGCTTCAGTAAATTCAATTAAAAATATTTTGGAATGATTTTTTAAAATATTCTCTATAGTTGAAAGAAATGATTTATGTTCTTGAAGAATATTCCGCGAGTATGATAAAATTGATTCGGGGAGAGCTTTAAAAATTGGTGTTCCTATTAAATTTACAAGAATGTTAATTAAAATATTAATATTTTTAACAAAATTTCTTTCGTAACTAAGAAAATCGATCATAATTGATGTGCATTCTGTGTCTTCTGATTCAAACGCATCAACAAAATCTGTTTCTTCAGGAGAAATTCCAGCGATCTCTGAAGCTATAAAGCATTTTGGATTTATTAATAAATCAAAAGGTGGATTTTCGTCAAAAAAAGGTTTTTTTTCTTTCAAGCATAGTTGTGAATCTATTTGTTGGTTAAAATCTATATTGCCTTTCATTAATACTCAATTTTTGGTGTCTAATATCGCGAAATATATTGACCTTTAATGTTATAACGTTAAAAACGAATTGTCACTGAATTTTGAGAGGATGCCAATTAAACTGAGTTCAAAAAACTTTACCTCCATTTCAAATTTTAAATCATTTTATCTTTTTTATCAAACAATTTAATTGCATTATTCTTCATTAATAATATGTTAAATAATTATCGTAATATTAATTAAATTTTAAAAAATGAATTCATATTTAAAATATAAAGATATGATTATTTTAAATTGAGATGGAGGTAATGTTTTTTGAACAAGGTTTAGGCAGCGATTGAATTTATGCAAAATCGAAATAAAAGAAACAATCCGTTTTAGTGTTTAATTGTTGATTTAAATTCAGTTAATATTGAAATACGATTTTTCGCTTTTTTAAAACAATCAAGCAATCAAACAAATTTAGAATTGACCATTTAACGTGCATAATTCAAATGAGTTTTAAGAGGAAATCAATTCATTCAATTATGAAAATTTTCATTCAAATATATGTATTTTCATAACTTTTTGTGAGTATTTAAAATTTGGCCGGACAAATTTTTAAATCAGTTTTTTAAAAAGGAGGAAATCATATCATTTTATTCCCTGAAGAAATATTATATGATCGGTGTAAATCAATTGGAAAGAGAAATGTATCAAGAAGATAATGATGCTCATTATTTAGATAAGATTGAAGAAAGTATAAAAAACGAAATATTAAAAATGATTGACAATGATGGTAAAGAATTGCAAAAAAAGAAGCATCGTGATGGAGTTATGATAACAAAGCCTAAAATGGATAAATATACAATAGCTAAAAATGTATCATTTGAATATACATATAAAGAAATTCCATGCAGATCTATAATTCTTGGAAATATTCCTGAAGGAACAACTCAAAATAATATTAAATACATATTAAGTGAATTTGGTGATTATGAATCATGTGATTGGGATCATTTGAAAGAAGGTCGAATAACAATTAGATTTTATAATTTATTAGATGCAATGATGATGAGATTATCAACAATATATATTCAATATAGATCAGTGATTATGTCTTTTGGAAATGAACTACCAGTTATTGATAAAAAGCATCCTCCAAATAATGGTACAATTGTTATTTTTAATTTGCCAGAATCAGCAACTGATTATGAAATTATTCAAGCATTTATGAAATATGGAGATATAAAAGATATTCGTAGGACACCAAACAAGAACACTCAAAGATTTGTCGAATTTTTTGATAGCAGAGCAGCTTTTAAAGCTAAAAAAGAAATGAAAAAGAGGAAATTAATGATAAATGGTAAATGCTGTCAAGTAAATATCGAATTTAGTCTTCCAGGAAACTATAGAATTAACCATGAAAAATATTATAGGAATAATGTTCCAACAATTCAAAGAAGAGAAACAAAAGCCAATTAGGAAGAAAATATATGTTTTATTATATATGGTAGTAATTTTTTTTTTTTTGAATTGACGAATTGTTTTTTTATTGTTAGTGTTATAAGTTTCTTTTCATTTATATTAAATATGCATGTTTATACGGTATAAAATAATAAAAAATCAAAGCAAGGCACATTCTTTTTATTTTTTAATTTTTTAATTCTTTTAATTCTTTTTAACTATATAATAAATATGATAAGTGTAGAAGATAATATTTCCATAACAAGTATTTATTTAAGAATTATTGGTAAATTTTGTATACTTATTTTTTCAATATAATATAAACCAAGTTAAAAAAAAACTTCTAATCGTATATCTTGAAATTAAATAATTGATTCATCATATTTTATATTTAATTTATGTTGTGAATTCTTAATATATCGAGAAATTTGTAATTTTAAAAAAAAAATATATCCACTTTTTAATAGTAACAATATTTATTATTGATGCCTCCTAATCAAAAAGAAAGATTTAGTCTTTTAATTTATAGTACTCATGTTGAATCCTGCATATTTCATAAAGAATGGCAAACTATTCCTGATACAGCAACAAAAGAAGACCGAGAGAGACTTCTTTTTGGTCTTCTCTTCTCGTTAAATCGTACAGCTACAAAAATGTCGCCAAAAGATCATCCTGGTCAGCTCAGTAGTCTTACTACATCTCAATATAAAATGCATTTTTATCAGACAGCAACTGGTTATATGTTTGTATTATTAACTTCGGCAAATTGTCCAAACTTACGAGAAAAACTTCGACAATTCTTTCAGCAAGTGTTTTTACCTTATGTTGTTATGAATCCTCTATATGAACTCAACACTCCCATCAAAATTGCAGCATTCGACAACGCAGTTGATACTTTTGATTGGGATAAAAGAACTAGCTAATTTTTTTTAATTGATATTAATGAAAGAACGTTCTTTTAATTGGTTTTATCAATAAATTATTATATGGGATATTGTTCAAAACTTTTATCAATAAATAATTAAAACTTTCTAAAGCGATTTACGTAATATAAATAAATCGGTTGGTCATTTAAATGTATATATATAATTTCATTGAAAAAATAATAATATATTATTCTAATTAAACTGTAAAAATAGGGGAGAAATATTTAATAAAGTAAAATAACAAATAATTATTGCTCAGCCTTTGCTATTTTTGATCTTCTCTCTAATTTTTCAAGCATCTGCTTTTTGGGTCTCATTTTGAGCAAAAATTGTTTATTTTCCTCTTTTAATTTAATTTCTTCGTTACTAATATCTGTTTGTAGCATTTGTAATTCTTGCTGTTTCTGGTTAAGAATTTTATTAATTTGAGCTAATTCGTCTTTTTGTTGATGTTGCAATTCATATAATTGCTTTTCCATTGCTGCTAATTCAGCTCTTTCTTTTTCTTTTACTTGTTTTATATCTTCACAAATTGATAGAATTACTTTGTAATATTGTTGAATGCTTTGACTTGAATTTCTGTCTTTCATTTCTGGTAGTGGGGGCATTTTCAAACTTGAAAGTTGTTTTTGAATAACTGCGTATACTTCACACATTTCTTCGTCATCCAGTTCAGGAAGTTCTTCGAGTTGTGGCCTTAGAATTCTATAATATCTTTTGTTTTCTCCTTGTGCAATAGCTGTTTGATAATTTGCTTTGTCCAATTGTTTTTGAATTAAAGCTTGAAGTCTCTTACTTTCATAAGTGTTCCCAGATCTTGTTTTGAGGCTTTCCATCTGCCTTCGAAGCATTTCCTGAATGAGGACATTGTCTGGGATAACAGCAACTACTTCTTTAGAAGTCATTATTTTTTTAAACGTACATATCTTTATTCTCCTTCTTGATAAAATTGATTATATCTTTTAAATGAAACGTTTATTCAATAACAAAAAATAAAAATATGGCCTTCTTTATTATTATTTTTTGAAATGTCTGGTCGCTTTAGTTCATAATATGTTAAAGTATAGGATAAATAAAATATAGCCGAGAAGAAAGTGATATTTTTATATTAAGGTGATGATTTTTTTTCGAACTAAATCACCTTTGATCGCAAGTTTGTATGGAAATGAAAGCAGCAAGAAACCATAATATTATTTTAATGGCCAAGTTTCCCAAAAAGAGATTGTAAGCAAGCTTTTATTTTTGGATGATTTTCTAGTCCGTTTTCTTTTACGTTTGCCTTTGCAGTTTGTCTCATTTCAACCAAATGAGATCTAGAGAAAAGTTTTATTGAAAAAGCAGTTTTCATAAGTTTATCTTGATCAACCATGTTTGCTTCCCAATTTTTCATTAGATCATTTAGAGTGTTACTATCCTCACAATTGAGAATTTCAGCTTCATTCATTCTCAAAAATGCAATAATTACTCGAAATATAATTTTGGCTCCTTCTAAAATAAATGAATCCAAGATTCTCAAAACTGTTGGTATGGGAAATGAATTTGAGAAGATAGTGAGAAGATAACCACTAAATGGTAAAATCCAATCGTATCCAATTGACTCTGTTTTCTTCATTATTTCGGGAGTTCTTTCGTCAAGAAGCATTTTTGTTAAGCATAGATCTACTGATAAATCAAACATTGATTGTGTAAAGTATTCTGGTGGAAAATAATGTGTAACGAGAATCTCAAATGCCCAAAAAGATGGCTCTTCATCTTGAATAATAGAAACAACAATTGCTGCAATAAGACTAAGAGATTGACAATATCCGATTTCTGGATGGATGACAGCAAAAACTTTTAAAATATTAAAAACAGAACCTGGTGAAAAACTAGTAGCGCCATCAAAAGTTCGAGGAACATCAAGCATAATCTGATCAAGAATATCAGGATTGTTAGAAAAAGTTTCTTCTGTAATATTTCGTAGTGTGTAATCATATAAATCTTTTGAAATATTTTTTTCGGTCATTTTATCAAAGACTCCAAGGATTTTGCACCAAATACATGCTCGTTGCTTTTCTGGAATTCCATTGCGTACAAGTTTTTTGAAATGCTTAGATTTGATATTAAGATTTTCGCTACCATTGATCGATTTAATATAATCAAACCATAAAGTTTCATTATATTCTAAATAAGGTGCAACAACTTTATCATAAAACTCAATTGAAGTATCATTCATTTTTGTTGGAAATCCATAAGCATCTAGTCTGATATTATTTACATTAGACATGTTTGTGAATGTATAATTTGAATTAGTATAGAATTTGTTATTCAAAAAAATGTGTGAGTAAACTAGTCATTTATCAATATTCTATTTTTATAATATAAAAATATTTTTATATTTTAATTTTAAAATTATTATAAAAATATTTTGAAATTTTATTCGGTGAAATTTTAGATAAATTCAAATTATAATTATAAAAATTTGAATATATAATGATCGTTATGAATAGGAGGGTAAACCGCCGAAAATGTGTCAAAAAAACATTTTTTAGAGATAATTATAAATAAATGATGGAAATATATTCCTTACTTTATATAGTTTATTTTAAAATATTTATTATTAAATTTCATCTATAGGTCCACAAAAGGCAACAACTTTTCGAAAATTAAAAAAAAAAAATTAACCATAATTCACCATTTCATTATAATAGTTATATTCCAATTCTTCCCTTTCATTTGCATCAATTTCATATAATAATTGGAATATAACTATCATAATAGGTGGGCCACTTTTTTTTTGACTTTAAAAAAGTTCTTTTTTTCTTCGAATTTTAAGAATTATTCAGCAATTTCATGATATATATTTATATAACACATATATGATGGGATGCAGTTGTTAAATTAAGTTTTGAACTAATATTCATCAACTTTTTTTTTAATACATGATATGCAATATCACAAGTTCAAATGAATTAAAATACATATTTCTATTATTTTATGATATTATCTATGTCATACATCAAGAATGATCTGGAAACAATATAAAATAATTAATAGATTTCTCTAAAAAGTTAAAATAAAAGGTATTTTTAATTTTCAGAAGTATATAAAAAAATTAAATGTTTTCTTTTTTGATATTTAGTTTCTTCATCGCCCAGGCTTTTTATTGATATAGTTAGTTATAACATAACTTCAAAGATAAAGGTTAGTTGGGAAAACATATTCAAAAAGTTGAATTAGTTAACGGAATGATTCAATTTTAGAGCCACTTGGTAAGAAATTATAAACGGTCAAACAATAAATTTGGTATAAATAAAGGTAAATTAAAATCAGATATATATCCTAGAATATTGGACCTTTATTAAAAAATCATAAAAAATTAAAATCAGCTTTTTTTTATTCAATTTTCTCTCAATTTATAAAAATAGCTTTCAAATATTTTTTATATTTTTTCCCTTATTGAAATTTTGAGATTTTTAGAAAAAGCAATATCTTAATTTAAATTTAATTAATCTATATTAATATTATAATTTCATAATAGAATTATATATTAAAAATATATATAAATGAGATATTTCATTTTATATTTAAAAAGCAAAGATAATCAAAATAAAAATTATTTTATATTTATTTAAATTTTTAAAATTTCAAAAAAAACTAAGATTTAATAAAAATTATAAATATAGCGATTTAAATAGAAATAAACATAATATATTTTTATTATAATATTAAAAACATAAATATAATAGTAAATAATATTTTAAAATATTTTATAATAAATCATATACTAATAAATTTTCAAAATCATTATAATCTAATAATTGATTATTTCTAACTTTTTCAAAACGAATTTTTATAGCATGCTTCAATTGTTATATTCAAAATTTTAGGTATAGAAAAAATCATTTATTTCTTTTTATATTTTGTCTTTGATTATAATCAACAAGATATAACTTTAAACAAAATTAAATTAAACAATTAATTTAAAATTAAAATAGATATTTTTATTCTTAATAAATGAAATTTTCTTATCAAAATTGAATGATCTTTTTAAATTCTTTTAATTTTGAGAAAATTATTTCAAATATTTTTGAAAGATTTTATCTATACTATTTGAATAGTTTACAAAAAAAATATGAAAATTTAAATTATTCATAAAAACTTTATCTTTAATATTTATGAACTATAATTAATATTTTATTTTATTATTATATGTAATCTATCTAATGGTGCAAAAGTTATAAAAATTCATTGGTGGCCCACCTATCTATCATATAACATTTTTTGAAATTAAAGGGAAGAATTATAAAATTATCACGTTTAAACTTGTTTTTTTAATCATTTCAATGGCAGAACAAAGACTTTTATTAATTATCTTAGTGATTTTTACTGAAAATTTTAAAAAAATAACTCAGTTTTCAAATCACAAGTCATTACAACTTTAATGCTTTGCCTTTTTTGGCGCTATTGATAAAATTAGGAAAAAATATTTTTAATAAATAGTATATTCAATGAGCTATATAGTTCTATATTTATTATACCAAAATTCTCAACTTTTAAGTTTGCTTTAAAATTTTGACAAAAATTTTACGGTTGACCCCCCCCCCTATAATTAAACTTTTTTGGGGTTCTTTTCAATTTTTCTACACCACTTTTTGGAAACTTTTAAGCTTTTTGAATACTTTTTTGTACATTTTTTTTATTCAATTTTTGCTAAATAATGCATAATAATATAGTTCAAATAGCTTCCCGATTCATCAAGCAATTCAAGGAACCCGATTCGGCTTCCCGCAGCCCTGTAGTAATCACTGGTGCGTATATACCTGAAAAAGTATGTAAAAATAAAAAAAAATTATGTCAAAAAAAGCAAATAGTTATAATTTTAAGGAAAAATTTAATTTTACGATTTTTTTGGTTAAATTTCAGAAGCACAATGATTAAATCCCATTCAAATTTGCCAACAAAATATTAACACACAGACTGACTGGACCAAAGTAATTTTTGTTGATGAGTCATCTTTTTACTTGGATAATTCGCATCGATGGTGCTGGAGAAGAAGAGGTGAAAAAGATAATGAAAAAGTCCAGCATCAAACTCTTAAATTAAGGGTGATCTTGTATATGATTTGTGAGATCTCATTCAATTTTTTGAATAATCTATGAATTTATATAAATTCAACTGATTTTGATAAATTAAATCTTTAATCCAACAACAAATTGCTCTTTTAGTTGTGCCTTGAGTAGTTTGTCCTTGCATACTTGATCAGCGATTTTTTCCAATATTGGTTCCATTAGGTGAAGATAATCGTAAAAACTTGATTCTTTTAAAATTGGAAAGTCATTAAAATCATAAAATATTTCTGCATTGCTATAGCCAATTCCCAAAGCAAGGATAGAAACGCCATTTGAATCTTCTTCTTGATTTTTTTAAGTTTAGCTGGATTGCCAATGCTGCGATCTATTAATTCTTTAAATGTGCTATTTCTGAATTTGTTTTTACCTCGCATTATAAAGAAAAAATAAAAATTGTGTTTTCTAATCTATTGAAAGGAAAAAAACAATCGAAATCATTTTTTTCTTATCTTTATGCTATATTTATTTTTTTATGGCATTTTAAAAATATATACAATAAAATATATAATAAAAATAAAAATTAATTAATTTTAATAAATATAAATAATTTTATGCAGGGATTAAAATATTTATGAATTTTTTGATTGAATAAGAGATAAATTTTTTTAATTGAAAAAAATTGTAAATAATTTTTTAAGATATGTTTATTTTTGCAAAAATTATATTTTTTAAAATATATTACATTTATTTATATTACAAATTACAAATTAAAAATATAATTTCATTAAATAATCCATATGTAATAAAAATCAATATAATATATAAGTAAAATAAATTAAATTCAAAATAAAATAAATTCAAATTAAAATATATAAAGGTATGGAAACTTCTATCCACTCGACAGATCATTTTTATTTCAAAATATAATTTTTAAATGATAGTATTAATGATAAATATAATATAAAAAAGGCATATTTTTCGAGAGGAATTTAAGATAAAGATAGATTATTTTTTTCCAAAAAATTGAATCCAAATCTGGCTATTTTAATTCAAAAAAAAATATTATTATTTTTATTTTATTATTACTTTTTCAAATATAATTATATAAATATATTATATTTTGTACCGAAATAACGCGTAATTCGTTGGATTGATATTTCATATCACAAGTGATATGAACCAATTTGACCTAACAGGTAAATTTTTTTGACATAAAAGGTGAATTTATTTTTTCCAAAAGTTATATGAGTTTCTTTGAGAAATTGTTTCATATTTTTCCTCACATTGATATTTCAAATTCAATTCCCGGTTCTTTTCAACCACCTTTTCCATTCAAAAATGATGAACAAAAGAGAGTCATTAAGAAATTAAAAAATCATTTAGTTTTGTTAGAAAAATATTTGCTGGACAACACACAACAAAGTTCCCCAATTTTACCAAATAAAAGCGATTCGCAAAGCAAATCTCCAGAAGATTTTAACAAATCATGGATAACTAAACCAAATATTGATAATTGTTTCATAATATCTTTCCCTAAATCTCAAACAAGCTCTCCAATTATACAAACTAACAGTGATTTACATAACAATTCTCTTTTAAATTCGAACGCTTCGTTATCAAACAAACAAACTCAAGATAATTCTTTCACAATATCTTTCCCTAAATCTCAAACAAGCTCTCCGATTTTACAAACTAACAGTGATTTACATAACAATTCTCTTTTAAATTCGAACGGAGATATTGTGAAAGAATTATCTTGAGTTTGTTTGTTTGATAACGAAGCGTTCAAATTTAAAAGAGAATTGTTATGTAAATCACTGTTAGTTTGTAAAATCGGAGAGCTTGTTTGAGATTTAGGGAAAGATATTGTGAAAGAATTATCTTGAGTTTGTTTGTTTGATAACGATGTGTTGGAATTTAAAAGAGAATTGTTATGTAAATCACTGTTAGTTTGTATAATTGGAGAGCTTGTTTGAGATTTAGGGAAAGATATTGTGAAAGAATTATCTTGAGTTTGTTTGTTTGATAACGAAGCGTTCGAATTTAAAAGAGAATTGTTATGTAAATCACTGTTAGTTTGTAAAATCGGAGAGCTTGTTTGAGATTTAGGGAAAGAAATTGTGAAAGAATTTATGCTTTATATCTAAACTTTTTTAATAAATTAACCTATTTGGTGAAAAAAAATTCGCCTACTATGGTCAAAAATAAATTTCATATCATCTGTGATATGAAGTATACAAAAAATTGATAACATCATATAAGATCTCGAAATACTATCGAAAAACATGGCCTTTTTTTTATTTTATTTTCTAATAAATAAAAAAATGAAGAACATATAAAAAAACTAAAAACTTTTGTCGACTGGTTCTTTTTCAAATTGATTTTTTCTAAAAAAAACATTTTTTTCTTATTACACAATTTATATGATTTGAATTCAGCACTTTCATGCTATTATTAATTATGTTAAGAATCAGTAGGATCAATATTATACATGTGTTAAACTTTGATGAGGATTTTTTGTTGATCAAAAATTTCAACTTTTTACTTTATTTTTTTTTGTTGTTGTTTTTCAGTAATAAAATTAAAATTATATTTTTTTGATTTTATATTTGCGTTGCAAATATTATATACATGAAGATGGATCAATTTTTAATTAAAAATGATTAATATTCAAGCTTTTTTTGCCTAAAATAAAATTGAATTGAAAAAGAGTTTCCATACCTTTAAAGGCGTCTGGAAAATGTATTCAAAAAGTTCCCGAACTTTTTGATACGATTTTGATCGTTTATGAGTTTTTCATAGCTTTGAATAATTGGCCTTTTAGCTTGTTTAAACGGCGCCATTTTTATTCTTGGCATCATGAATCAGGTTGCGAGGTTCTTCTGCAGGGAGCTTCGTTTAATTTGATTCTTGAGTGCCTAGATTGTGAAGCTCTTCTGCAGGGAGCTTCACAACCTAGGCTTCGAGATGATCTTTTAATTTCCAAACATTCTTCGATTTTTATGGCAATTTTGGATTCAAGAGCCATAATATGCTTGTTCCAGAACTATTGATCGCAAAACTACAACTTTATAATGCCTCGTTTCTGGAATTCTAATTTTTTTATCTCATAATTTACGGATTTTACAAGTTAAATGCCCATGATAACAAACTTCTGAGCTTAAAATGCTTGTTAAACTCAGTGGTTTCTATCATGAATGTTTGACTTTGAAAATAAGATTGAGATCAATCTAAATTGAAATAATAAAATACAAATCCCTTATCATATAGCTTTTAAAAATTATTCTTTTTCCCTAGACTTTAAATTGATGGTCGTTTTAAGTTGAAAATGTCCGGTTCTAGCACATTTTCAAGCTTGAAATAGCATCATATTTTCTTTCAAAAAGATCAAATGTCAAAAAATTGTCATTAGCAATTTAAAGTATATCTTTTCTCAAATAATTGATATGTTATATGCTATTTTTGTTTAATACTCATTTTTTAAAAATAACTTTTTTTTTTTTTTTTTTTTTTTTCACAAAAATTAATTCTTTTCAATTACCACTTTTTGAATTAATGCTCTTCCATTTGCTAAAAATTACGAATATCACTTTTTCAGAAAATATAAAAAAAAAAAATAAACTTCAGAAAATTTGCGAAAAATTAATTTTTTATTTATTTTTAAATTTTGTTTGTAATTGAAGCACCTGCAAATTCAGGATTTACATCTACATACCTCATGTATGCCTCGCTCTTCCAACGTCCGTGTTTTTTAATATCACAGTCTTGAATACCTAATAATGCTGCCTGATGAGCCCCTCCCCGACGAAAAGAATGCCAAGAAAAGTCATTAGGGTTTATGCATAATTGTTTTAAAACGACTTTTAAATGCTGTCTTAATGCAGCACCTGAACATGATACAATATAATTTCCATCGGCAAAAGAGTCTTTGATCAAAGTAAAAAGTTTATAAGGTGAATAATCTTTATCATTATTATATATATATGTAGTCTCTCCTTCTCCGTTCTGGTCAGTTTTAGAGTATCTTATAAATAATTTCAATCTTTGATGATCTTCCTCTATACTTATATCTTCTTTTTTTAAATGTTGAAGTTCTGAAATGCGTAAAAAACCATAATAAGAAATAGACATAAAAAATAAAAACTGAGTATTGTATAATTGATTCAATGGATAATGTAATAAATAAGCTGAGAAAAATTTTGGATCCCAAGGTAGTTTGCGATTAGGATCTCGATGATATTTCATATCTCTCAAGACACCTTTATGAAAATTAATAAAACGAATATCATAAGTTAAATTATCTAAACTATTTGAGCGAAAATAAAATGAAAGTGAACTAATACATGATTTAAGACTGTTATATTCTAGACCACTATCTTTTTGAAATTGTATAAAAACCATCATTTTGTCTATCTGAATTGGATAAGGATCTTCATTCAACTTTTCCATAGTGGTCTCGTAGAGTTTGAGATATGTCTGATAAGTACTTTTTGAAGCTTCTGAAATTGTGTTTGATTGAAAGGATTTGGCTTTTTCGAGAAGTGTGTCAAATAAGCTACTCATAATAAAAATAAATAAAAAATTAATTTTTCACAAATTTTCTGAAGTTTATTTTTTTTTTTTTTTTTATATTTTCTGAAAAAGTGATATCCGTATTTTTAGCAACGGAAGAGCAATTCAAAAAGTGGAAAATTGAAAAGAATTTTATATTATCTAGCCTACTTTTTGAGCTTCGCTCAAAAAGTAGGCTCCATAATATAGTAAATTGTATTCAAATTATTTCTCTTAAATTTTCTATACAAATATAAATGATATTTATGTTTTATTGTTATTTAAAATAAATATAAATGGTATATATATTTATTATAACCTTTATAAGATATATATAATAAGTATAAAAATGAAAATATTAATATTTTAAAGGTATATAAATAGTTCATTAATTGTGAACTTTTGGACGTTAAAGAAAAAATTAAAATAAATATATCTTGTTTAAATTAATTTAGATATATAATTAAAATATAATATAATAGTATATAGATAACAAATATAAATATAATAATATTTAAAATAATATTAAAACTCGCATAAACATCTTTATTCGATTTTATTTCTTTATATAACTTTTACACTTTAATAAAACTTTTATTTCCCCAAAATAATTAAAATTTTCATTTTCATTGTTATTTTCAAAATCACTTAGACTTAAATATCATTCTTCATTTGGCCATCTAATTGAAGAAATGCCTCTTTTATAGAAATAAAAACAATCTTTATTTCTATATAAATATAAGTTATTTATTAAAAAATCTATAAAGACATGGGCACATTGAATCCTTTTTCTACGACTTAATCACTTTAAAAGAGAATATTTCATTCTCAATATGCCAATGTGTATTAAATTTTTGAGTCTAGGCCGAGGTTTAGGGCGCACAGCCTAACCTATACAATATAAGAAGTATTTGATTATTTTTAATGTTGTGGATGATATTTATTAAATGCTGCATAACTTTGATTGATTCAATCCATGAAAATCTTAAAGTTGATATAGTTAGAAAGTAATGTTTGCTAAGTAAATACATCGTTTACCGAGACGAGTCCATTAAAAACTAAGGTATATAACTGCGATTTGGGGATGTTAAATCAATTTATAGCTGCAGGGTGCTTATATAGCTATTCCACCTGTCTCTTTTCCTTATATCTATTATCACTCAATGATTTCACATACTATAAACAATACCAGTCAAGTTCAAAACCATTTAATTCTTATGAAATGTAGCAGAAGATAAGTACAATTGTCTGAATTATATTGGTACAATAGTGCACTTTATTCTTTTCCAAATGGAAGGTTTGGGTTTCAAATAGGTCTTCAATTATTTTATTTTTCGCTTTTGATTGGTTTGTTGAATTGAAGATTAATTGATTTTTAGATATAGATTAAATGAATAAATGATTAATTGAGAAAATAATGTGTTGAGATATTAATTAAATATAATAATATTTATATTTGTTATCTATATACTATTATATTATATTTTAATTATATATCTAAATTAATTTAAACAAGATATATTTATTTTAATTTTTTCTTTAACGTCCAAAAGTTCACAATTAATGAACTATTTATATACCTTTAAAATATTAATATTTTCATTTTTATACTTATTATATATATCTTATAAAGGTTATAATAAATATATATACCATTTATATTTATTTTAAATAACAATAAAACATAAATATCATTTATATTTGTATAGAAAATTTAAGAGAAATAATTTGAATACAATTTAATTTTTGTGGAAAAAAAAAAAAAAAAAAAAAAAAAGTTATTTTTAAAAAATGAGTATTAAACAAAAATAGCATATAACATATCAATTATTTGAGAAAAGATATACTTTAAATTGCTAATGACAATTTTTTGACATTTGATCTTTTTGAAAGAAAATATGATGCTATTTCAAGCTTGAAAATGTGCTAGAACCGGACATTTTCAACTTAAAACGACCATCAATTTAAAGTCTAGGAGTAGTAAAGTATAGGCTCCGGTACGCTTTCGCTCCCCGGAGACCTATACCGCTTCGCTCCGCCAAGGCTCCGCTCGCGCTACTCCAGGGCTCCCGCCCCGGACCCCATTTTTAAAATAGATATATTAATTGTATACCCCTTCCTCCCCCCTATAAATGAAAATTAAAAAAATTCAAAAAAACTGAAAAAATCAAAAAACTGAAAAATCAAAAAAACTGAAAATTAAAAAGTTCAAAAAATCACTACTAAAAGTAGTATATATAAATGGCGTGATTTCTTAACGTCCCGTCAAGAAATCCCAACCATTTTTTATCACGACGACAAATGGACGCCCCGAGTGATTTAAAAATGATGACAGAATATAAAGGCTACACTTTACGCAACCCCTATTATACATCAAGACAGACGCAACAAATCTATGATGCACAAAAAAACATTAGGACGTGCGATAGCAAAGGATACGTCATTTTGGAAGTATTAGATGAAAGGAACAAGTTTAGCGGCTTTAGATATGCAAAATTTAGACGAGCAGCTTTGTTGAAATATAGTGGTGATTACGATTTGTTGAAGGAAAAGGACGCTCCAAGATATAGATTATTTGATGAGCACCATCAAATATTTAAGTGAATCTAAGCATTTTTTTGGAAGAAATCCCGAACCATTTTTTGTTAAGATATCCCTTCGAATCAAGAAGTTGTTTTATAATGATTGAAATGTACCCGACGCTCAATCCAGCTGAAGAACAAACACCGATAGCTATAGAATTTATTGATACACATTCCATTTCAATTGCTTAATGTAAATCTGTCTTTCTAGATATTGATCTAAATTCATTCTTACATTAAAGTCATATTTATCATCTGTAGCTTGATATTGAACAACTTTTACTTTCTTTGATCCATATATTTCATCGAGTAAAGCAATCTTTGATCCGTGGAGAATTCTCACAAAATGTTTTTCACCACTCGTCTCTTTAAATATTATTAACAATTCATATGCATCAGAATCG
Source organism: Tritrichomonas musculus (assembly GCA_039105265.1). Classification (NCBI taxonomy): domain Eukaryota; phylum Parabasalia; order Tritrichomonadida; family Tritrichomonadidae; genus Tritrichomonas; species Tritrichomonas musculus. The sequence goes on along the minus strand of JAPFFF010000038.1, from coordinate 421,800 downwards.
AACTCGACACTAATCGTTAAAATATTTTTGTGTGAATCATAATTGATTCCGGTTAATTCATCAATCCATTGAATATCACAATCAACAAAGCCAGAATAAAATATTCTCCATTCATTTTCTTCATCTTTATGATTCTTGAATGAAACAAAGAAGTCCATAAATAATCCAAGAATATCATCCACAGGATATTTGTCATTTGATCTAACAACTTTGAAATATTTAATATCAGAATAACCATTTATGTCTTCCAAATAATCATCAACAGACGAACCAATATGTCTAAATTGTTCAAATGTACAAGAAACTTTTAAAACTTTAGTTTGATATTTTTCATCATAGACTGTTTCAATGGTTAAATCTTTCACAATTCTATATTTAAATTCTCCCTCTTTCGAAAATGTGATGAATGTTCCAGAGTTTAATGATATATTCAATAGTAATACAATACACCATTCACCATCACCAGACTCATATTGTAAAATCATATATTTGTCATCATAATTCCTTGGAATAAATTTAAATCTGAGTTCAAATTCTCCATTAACAAAATAGAAATAACCAATATATGTTTTTGGATTATCAGAAATATTCTTGTATCTATCATTTTTGATGAATTCAACCAAAGCATTCTCAAAAGTTTTCTCTAAATCGATTCGATTATCTGTTTTCAAAACTATTTCGTCTTGTTTAATTATTTTTTCCGCTAGTGTTAATTTGGTATGACAATATCCTGTTTCACTTTCGATAAAAAAGCGCCAATCATCAGTCTCATTTGGATAATAATTTACGTAATAAGTTGTTCCGTCAATTTCGACATTGATATATATCTCGGTATTCTCAGGGATATTTTCATCATAATCAAACATTATATCAAAATTCTTGACCACGCCAGCCTCATCAGTAATTGTTCCAACAAGATGAGTTCCCCTAGTCATTTTTATTTTGGCTTCCCACCTTCCTTCACTATCTAAGACATTTTCAAAAGGCACATCGACAGCATCTTTATATATCAAATCATTTTTGCTTCTATATTTTGATAAATCTACGTCGGCAGGAATCTCACTCTTTACTTTCTCCAACGCCTCATTTACTTCATCAACAGTAGGGAAATTATCAAATTCAGCTTCTATTTCATTTACTTTTTCGGCAAGTAATTTAAATGCAGGCTTCAAAGAATCTCTGAATATATTACCAATATCCATAGCCCCACTTAAAGTTAAGGCTCCACTGTCAGGGTTATCATTTTCATCTTTAAATTTTAAATCATCTAATGGTTTATATTCTTCTTCACACCACATAATTATTGGAGTAATATCTTTTGTGATAGACCTAGCGATGGTCCCAGACATGAAATTAATAGATGACCGCAACAAATCACTCATCCCTTTCGTTGATTTGTTAGAGAAAATTCTCTTCAAAAATCCACCTCCCTTTATTGTTGGAAAACTAATTCCTTCGGGAAAAAGCTGCATGCCTATAGAGCCCATAGAACCTGCCGTTCCAGCTACTCCAAAAGCTAAAGCTGTCCATGACACAATTCTTAACTTATCAACATCTTCTTCTAGATGCTGAGTTATTGTTTCTGCTCTTGATACTCTTCCTTTGAGGCTTTCCATTGTCGTGCTCATTTCCTGGACGTCATAACTTATCACATCAACATTATTGCTTACCATATTTAAATCACTTCTCATTGTAGTAATATTGTCGGCAGTAATAATTTTCGATGAGGTAATGTTATAGTCTGTATATAATGTTGTTGCAGCATTAGGATTGGGATATATCTCATAAAATTGTTGTTTGATAATATATTCGAAGGGGTTTGTTGTAGGGTCCCAATTGACCTCATCTATCGGGTCAACATATTCTTTGAATAAATAGATTTTAATATTTCGTGAGTCATTAGGGGTAGATGAAGCATAACAATATTCTACTTTTTCACACGAATCTAATATACCAGTGATGAAATACCATTTCTTATCACTCTTTGGGTCAAATATTTTTCCAGTAGGCCTCATAGAAAATCTGTTTGCCTTGATGGTACCGTCCAAAGTGATATCAAGTAAAAATTCTTCCACTTTAGAAATATCTAATTCGCTCCCTGTACCGTTTGCTTTATAGCATCTTATAGCTTCAATATCATATCCATCAACATTTATTCCTCCATTACTTGTTTGATAGCCCAATCCATATTTTGAAAAACTTTCTATCTCACCCGTCTTTAGTTTCAATTTACAGTCCAATTTACATTTCCCTCCATGTATCATATAATGTAGGAGATTATCAATAGAATAGTCATCAGGCTTTTTAATCAACATTTTATTTCTTTCACTTCTCTTGATTCTAATATATGTTCCATCCTCTCCATGTTCATTCTCTTTATTTAATGCATTTTTTATATTTCCGTTTATGTTTCCTTGTATATTATCTCCTACCCACTTAGTTCCATCCCAGCTTAAAATCCATTTATTACCAAAACAATATTCACTAAACTTAAATTCCAAGCCGCTAGGTATATTGTAATTATCGTCTATATTCCATTGCAGTAGCCAATACATTTTATCATCTATTTGGACTTCACTAGTTAGTGTGGGTTTATAGAGATACAATACATCACTTTTATGAAGCTTCAAAGCATTATCAGCCTTGATAATTGAACATTTTATTGCTTTTTCTGTTTGGAGGCTATCTGTAAGATATTCATTCATTATACTCAACTCACCATTCAACCAAAGGGAATAGGGATTAAAATCGAGGCTAGAATCGAAAGCTATGTTGATGTATTCAAATATGGTGCTGTTATTTATAGAACAGCCATTACTGCTTTTGGTTATGAGAGGGCAATAAACCTTTCCATCCTTGGCATAAATAAAGAATTCCTTCACTAAATTTCCATTCGTATCGTATATAATATTTTTTCTCAAAACAACTTTGAAAAGATTTGTTTGGGCTGTTATTTCCTTCACTTTATTCATGAAATCCTCAGGTATATTAACAAATTTAAGAATATGATATTGGGTTGTTGATGACTCAAATGACTCGTATTGTATATTATTATTTTTGATATTAAATTCTGGTATGCCATCTACTTCATTGAATAAATGGCCTGTCTGAACATATCCATCTAAATCACTTAGGGTTAATAACTGGCTTGCTTTACGAGTGCTGTCTCCTACCTTGAATTGTATATCTCCGATGAATTTTGTTGTTGTTGCTGCCATTTCAAACCCAAAAAAATATTTCCCTATTCTACTCAATATTTGCACACTTCTTCTCCAATGCAGCAATCCTTTTCTCCAATGAATCGATATATAAATCCTTTTGCTCCAACATTTCTTTGACCTCCAATTTTGTAATATAAGCAGTCATATCTATATCATCTAGGGGATGCTTTGTGCTTTGAACAGATTTTATTTCGTTAGCTAATATTTTGAAAACAGGCTTCAAAGAATCTCTGAAAATATTACATAAATTAAATGTTGCCTGAAGAGTCATTACCCCCTTGTCTGGATCATCAAAATCATTTTCGAAAGTAATCTCTTCTAATTCATCTAACCCTTCATCACACCATTCTAATACTTTATTTGTGTCTGAAATTGTCCTAGACCAAGGGTCAAATTTTCTTAGCCGAGAAGCGCCGCTAAAATATGACTCTTCCAATAAAAATGATGTCCTAGCATGAGTTATTGTTGTCGCTGCTACTGCTACTTCTGATGACGCTTCTGCTCCTCCAAATGTAATGCCCATCGATGATAAAGCTAAGCCTCCACCAACTATTCCACCTGCTATAGTGAAGGCTAAAGAAATCCCTTCAACAATCTTTATTGACTTCATATCTGAAATTAAATGTTCAGTCTTATCTTCGACTGTTATTAATCTCCTATCCATTTGGCCAACTTTATTCTCCAATTTATTGAAGTCATATGATAAAACATCAAAGTTATTACTTACCAAATTTAAATCACTTCTCATCGTAGTAATATTGTCGGCAGTAATAATTTTGGATGAGCATATATTATAATCTGTATACAAAGTGGTAGCTGCATTAGGATTGGGGTATATCTCATAAAATTGTTGCCTGATAATATATTCAAAGGGATTCATTTTACCATCCCAATTCATTTCTTCGAAGGGGTCTGCCATGCTCTTTCGTAAATATATTTCAATATTCCTTTCCTCAGGATTGATAAAACTATCTGTCCAATCACAGGCTATTCTATCTATTGTGTCCAAATCTCCTATCAAATCAACATTTCCATTCAGCTGTCCATAGACATGAAGTATTTGTGGTAATATTTTGAATGTTAGTCGGGTAGGAGTAGATGATTTTGGCAAATAAATATCTAAATATACTCTGGAGATTTTAGGAATTAATTCATTAAATTTAATTATATTAGCCTCATAATTAAATAATCTACACTCAACACCTACCAAATCATAGCCTTCATATGTCTCTTTATTATGTCCTCCCATCTCAAACACCCAACAACTAATATGATTTTCATCCCCATTTATAATTTCATCATTGTTTAACAATAATTTGGTTTCTAATTTTCCTTCTTTACTAGCGAGTGCATATAAGCTATACAATATACCCTTCTCTCCTCTCGGTATTATTTCGTTGTGTATATCATCATTTTTCATCATTGCATAGCATAAATGTGTTCTATTATCATTATGATAATACCCTGTGTTCCTTTTATTTAATTTGTTAATGACACTCCCTCCTAATCTTCCACTCAAATTATTGCCTGTCCATTTATCTTCCTTCCATTCTAATTCCCATGAATTACCGAAGCAATACTCCTTGAATTTGAATTTGAAGCCTTCGATGAGATGGTAATCATCTGGGATTTCATATATCATTTTATAATATTCTTTATCTCCTATTGTAGCGTCAGTAATTTTTGTTGGTTTATATAAATAAATAATATCAGAATTATGTAATTTAAGAGCATTCTTAGCCTCTATTGTATCACACTTTATTGTTGGCTCAACAGCTACCAAAGAGTCTTGAGGCAATAAATACATTATACTTAGCTCTCCCTTGAGATATAAATCATAAGAATCAATTCTAACCCCTTCATCATGAGCAATATATAATTTATTTGTTGTTGTTTCATGGAAATAACTAAGCCGGGTTTCATCATGCTCGGTATTGTGTATGAGGATTGGATTATATATTTTTCCATCTTCTGCATAGATATAGAACTCTTTAATTATTTTTCCATTAGCATTCATCATAATATTGTTTCGAAGAATTATTTTAAATATATTTATCCTTCCCTGAGTATCTTTTATTTGTTCTTGTATTTCTTCTGTACCACCTATCACCATCATCTTAAAGTCTCTATCAAATAATCTAAAAGTATCTGTGCTGAGCAAATTATTGGTGAGAATATATTTGGGAAAGCCAGATTGATAAGTAAAATTAGATGTGGTAATATCCCCTCCCGATGATAAATTTGATATATCTACTCCATTTATTAATCCATTAACATTTAAATTTGCTTTGATATTAACATCTCCATATATTGGTTTTTCTCTATTAAATTGATAATTCTTTGGTGGTTCGATATATTTGTTTCCATATACTTCTAATGCTTTCTTGAACGATTCAAGGTCTGACCCTGGAATTGAAATAGACCCATCGGGCTGTTTTGGTGGTGTGCCGATGTCAATACTCAAAGGGCTAACAGCACTATTGCAGTATATCCATTCATTTTCATTTTCATCCCATACTATATCTCCTTCTTTCTGTTTTGTATTGTTTGCCATAAAGGCTGTATAAACAGCCACACTCATTCTATCTTCATTATTCCTCCAACCTTGACATTTATTATCAAAATCAGTAATCATAATCTGAATCCAGTTTTGTCTGTCCACATCAAATATAAATGAAGGAGGCGCATCAAAGCTTCTATTTGTTCTCCAGCCTGATGGAAAATCATCAAATGAATACCCACTTTCTGTTAATAAAACCCATCTATGAAAGAGGGCTGACCAATAATATCTTTCATCATGATCAATATTAAAAGACCTATCATTCATGAAATTGGTATGCTGTATATTGGAATCTATATGCTGATTTTGATTTTGATATTGATTTACCAAATCATTTATACCGTCATCATTATTGTAAATCGAAAAGTCGACTACCTGGGATTGAGCCAGCTGGACCTGATTATCAAAATGCAAACGACTAATATCATGCTCTTGAAGATGGCCTTCGACTCCATCAACTCTATCATATAAATCAGAAAATAATTCAACAAATATGTCATCATTTACATCCACATTTCCACCTTGATTACATGTACAGGATTTAATTTTGAGGACATAATCATGCAAATCATTATGAGCTTGAGTTAAATGGTTTAAGCTTGCATACACATTATTTAAATATTCTCCAAGGGCGATGTTTTCAGATGTACCGTCATCTTCAATAATAGTGATTCGTAAACTATCCGCATCCTTTCTTGTTTTTATGTAGTTGATGCCTTTCTTTATCATTACTTCAACCAAATATTGTGCTAGGAAAGCACCCATAAATAGTTTAATATTTGCGTAATTATCTTTTTGATTTTGCATGTATATATCAATAAATTCACCCGGGCTTCCTACCTCCACTAGCTGGTCTGCTTTAACTTCTTCATCGCTATTTTTATATTTATATCCTATTGTCTTAAGAGTATTGTCTTGAAGATTGTAATGATATTGCTTTGTGCCATTTATGAATTTTATCCAGTTTGCTTCATTAAATACCTCATATAATATTCTCGTTGTGTTTTGATTCTTTTTTTCATTCTTCATAATATTCATCAACATATCAGCTAAATTATGATATGTCTTGTATTGGAGGAAAGGTTCAGTTGGCTTAGGCTCTGGTGGAGCAGTAGGAGTTTGAACATATTTAACTACTTCACATTTCCCCTTGTCTTCTTCCAATACTACTTGTTCGTATCCATCTGCTGCGCACATCAATTCGCTATACATATCATGGATTGCTTCACAAGTCTTAGATTCCCCTTCGATAATATCATTAAATGTATTAACACAATATTCATCTCTGATAAGTTCTCTGTTGGATTCAACAAATGAATTCGTTCTTGCTAATGCTTTGTATTCAAGTATTTGTGTATATTTTTCAGTTATGGGAACATCCCCAAATCCTTTAAGACTACCTCCATTTTCAATATAATCATTTACCACTCTGGCATCAACTTCAGCTTTATTGTATAGACAATTAAATTTTGGGTATTCATCGGGCTTATCTTCTTGGATGATATTTATTTTTTCATCTTCTCCAGCACTTATTTCAAATCCATTTGCTTTAAGTTTTTTTGCTTCTTTGCTCTTTGCAGAATATAGTGTCAAGGACATTTTAATCTGAAATTAAATAATGCTGTATAGTGTTCAGAGCCAGCCAGGGAATTATAATACTGTAAGAATGAATATAGATATTCCTTGGAAATGCCCTTTCGTCAAGTATTATGTTTCGTCTATTAATACTAAAGCCAATATCCTATTAACCACCGATGATGATTATTTAATATTTGACTCTCCTATAGGAGAGATAAAGTTTGATTTCGAGGAGTCGTATGCCTATTCTTTTGCAAATCTGGTTAAATTTTTAAATGAAAGTCAGACTGTAATTACCTTCAAAAATGTCAACAATAGAACCATATCTTTAAAGCCTGTCCAAACAGTAAAATTCAAAGAAGGCAACCATAGAGCAAAATTAATCACTGGATTGTTCAATACTAAGCCTGGACATATATTTCCAAATGGAGTTGAATGCAACGTCCCAGATTTGCCAATTCTTGATTTTGCCAATAAATTATATTTAGTATCTTTGCAGGGTGTAGCAGCGCACTCATCTATTGGAGACCAAGAATATACTCCCATCATCATCGCAAATATTGATACAATGATTATGGACCAAGAAGCTTTAATAGTGAATTATGATTTGACAAAACCAATAAAAGTAAAAGTAAATACAGATTCGTTAAAGTATTTGGAAATGAGGTTGGTCGACTTTATGTTCCAGCCAGTAATCTTAAAATCTCCTTTGTTCATTACTCTGAAGATAAAACCATCCCAGGATGCTGATATATATGATATACTCACGAAGTGATTTGGTTTTTTAGTCTTCAGGTGAACGGGTGAATTTTCACCTCCAACTTCACCTTTCATTTTTTTCAATTTTTTATTTTTAGGCCAAATGCAGCAAGCAATAGATTTCATCCCTTTGTTAAATTTCCAAGATTATGAAATATTAAACCAATATCCATATTCTATCAGACGAAAGCAAGACCATTATTTGCTGAAAGAAACTTTGGGTAGTGATGGATATTATGTCATAACATTAAATGGAAAATAATATAAAAAGCACCAAATCATAGCAAAACAATTCATTCCAAACCCGAATAATTTACCCCGCGTAGACCATTTAAATCACATCAGAACAGATAATTATTTATCTAATTTATGTTGGGCTTCAGATTCTCAAAACAGCTTTAATATTTCCTTTCGAGGAAGTGTTCAATACCAGTATGTTGATGACATTCCTGATGATGCAATTAAAGTATTATATTATGATACACGAACTGAAAGAAGAGAATTTGATGATGAAAAATATTATTACTACCATGATGACAATACAGATGAAGACATATTTTATACAAAAATTTACGATAATCTATACAAAATTTTACACATAAATATTCAAAAATCTGGAAAGAAATTCGTGAGTATGCAAGATATTAATCATAAAACTGTCGGGGTTTCAATAAATAAATTTAAGTATATGTACGATTTAATGTAGAATTTAATGAAATAATTATCTATTTTTAGTCTACAGGTGAACGGGTGAATTTTCACCTCCAACTTCACCTTTCATTTTTTTTCAATTTTTTATTTTTAGGCCAAATGACCCTCCTCCCCGCAACAACAAATCAAACCAGCATTACAGCCATTACTCTTGCCCAAGACAACTCTTTGACCGAATGTAGTTTTTCAAAAGAAGTGTCTGAATTCTATAATATGAACTTTGAACAGAAGAAGATGGAATTGAAAAATGATTTGTTGAATGATAACTACGACCCGGTAAAATATAAGCTAAATGTCGAAACAAATACAAATCTCATCCGTGATATTTTTACAATATTTCATTCCCTGCCAAAATTAAACGACATCACACAGAGCAAGCCAGATGTGCCTATTTTTGAACAAATAATGGAATTGAAGACAGACTCATCGGAAATAAAAAAATTCATTCGAAAAGTAAATTATGACATGATAGGCTACCATTGCAATCACAATTCTATAAATGAAAAGTGTGATAAAATATACGGTAATGTGGTCGATATATATAATTCAGACGAGTACCTGCACTACCAATCATTCATATCTTTTGCTCTCATGACTGCGCTAAGTATCATTAGAAAAGATAAATTTGGACAGCCATATAATGTTTATCCAACAGACGCCTTGTTGTGTGATAATCCTGATGACTTTTCATTCGGATTTATTGATAAATGTAGTGTCAAAGAAGCTTCTGAAAATATTATACGACTCAACGGTATGATAGCTAATAACAATGCCCAAACCAATAAATCATGCTCAAAGTGTGATGCAGCAAGGAGAAAATACAATTATAGCCTCTTTCAAATAGAGAGGATGAGAGAAGAGCAAAGAGAACAGCAAGAGATTGATAAACAATACATAGAAATGCCTGATGAAAACAGATATGATATGAAAGAGTTTTTGCTCAAAAATTATCCTTCGATAGATAGATTTTTGTTAAAAGATGTCCAAAACAAGTATAAATCCACTTTTAAAATCAATTTAACATTTGATGAATTGAAGAGAAAAATTGAAGAAACGGGGCTGTTCACAATATCAAATGTCCATAGAACCATGTATGTAAATAGAAAATAAATGAGAGGTGAAGTTGGAGGTGAAAATTCACCCGTTCACCCCTGGATGATTTTTACAGTTTTTTTGCTCATTTTTGAGCCGAAGCATTTTTTTGTCGCGTGATATTTTTTTATCACTTTTTAATTTTATTGTAAAATGGCTGCTACGCAGACTCTTGCAAAGCAAGTGGACAACCAGCTCATTTCCAAACTAACGAAGAAGCAAATTTTATCCCTCCCAGGATTCCAAAATAAAGGGAAACAAACCGTAAAAAAACTCCGAGAAGAGCTCAGACAAAATATCTCCAAAATGAAAATAAACAAAAGAGGCTTGAAAGTGAAGGATTATATCATGGCATTTAATGAAAGTGATGATAAGTTGTTTAACAATCTGCGCAGGCAAAAAAATACCAGACAAAAAGAAAAGGCATCGCGAAGAGAATACAAACAAAGCCTCAAAAATAATGCCAGAGCAGAAAGGGATATATTAAATATTTCGGTCGATTTGTACTCTACAGCTAAGACCGAAGCCAGAAAAGAGTACAAGGAAAGAGTCAAAAATATTAAAGATAAACCAAAATTTAAGAAGCAGATGAAGGAATTTATGATGAAAGCGAACAAAGAAATTTCATTCGAAATAGTTATTGGAGATGATGAAGATACCAGGATGGCATTTACTGAAACTCTAAGACAGCTTCACAAGAAGAATAAAAAGAACGTGGTGGTAAAAAGTGAGTCTCTAGATGGGGAGGAATATAAGTGGTATACCATCTCATCGGCACGAAATATCGACACAACTATTGGTCATATCTCCGGTACAATAGATTTAAATGATGATTGTTCTGATAATAATCCTTGGATTGGTAATGTATTTATCCCTGCAAAATATCAATTACTCTTCATTCAAAACAAAAAGAAAGGCAAACAAACCGTCTTCACCATCAATAAACAAACTAGTAAAGGGAAGCTATATGAAGAAGAAGTAGAAATTGATGAAGATTATAGAGAAAAACCAGACGGTGGATTCTTTCCATATATCAATCTTTCTGATATTGATTTGACTATATATCAAATATTTAAGTCTGTTGAGAAGAAAAATTATCAAGATAATTGCCTGGTCTATGCATGTATTCAATCAAAAGTTTTCTCAGAGGAAGAAATAAATCATCTACGTTCCATGGTGAAAACAAGGATGGTGCCAAATAGTTTAATATATGATATTGCTAAATATTTTAAATGTCATTTTATTGTCAGGAGGATTGATGAAAAATATGCTACGAGAGACCAACAGCAAATCAAAATAGATACCCGAAAGAAAGCCTGGGCTAAAGCTTTTAACAGGACTGTAGACCTGTTATTATACAAAAATCATTACATGATTAACAAACCTGTGGGAAACACAAAGCTGATTACAGTCCTACGAAAGCTATTTAAAGAAGGCATGTTCAGAGAAATAAAATCTTGCGAGATGAATATTTTGGCCACAAATGAATATAACAGTCATCTAGCAGATTATCAAGATTTAAATTATGACCCTTCCCTTTGCTGTCAAAAAATAGATTCGTCTGTTATGAAAAAAGAGAGAGAGTGGTCAAAGATATACTACTCTGATTTTGAGACCGATACAACATTATCTCCCCATAAACCATATCTTAACATTACAGTATATAGAACAAAAGAATTGATACATAAAATGGTTTTTGAGGGGGATAATATAGCCGAGAGATTATTAAAATCTTTGGAAAATAATTCTTTGACATACTTTCATAATCTAAAATATGATGCCTGCTTCTTCATCAACACCCCAGGATGGGACGTCCAAATAACTGAAAGGAACGGTACAATTCTTCAAATTGTCATGACAAAATATAAAATAAACAAAAGATTAACCTTCCGAAATAGCTACTCTTTGATACCTGCTGCCCTATCTTCCTTCGCTAAAATGTTCCAACTACCTGTCCACAAAGAAGTGATGGCATATAAAATATACACAGAAAAAAATATCAAACGAAAAGAAGTCTCAGCACTAGAATTCCAACTACAATATTATCTCGAAAATAAAGACAAAAAAACACTTCAACAAATAAAACAAGACTGGAAACAGCTTATCGATAATGCAATAAATTGTGGCGCTTATGAAAATCTCCAGATAGACAGTCCTTCGGACGTAGCGATGCCTTGCATCGATATCATGAAATATGCCATCTATTATTGTAAGCTCGACTGTATTGTTTTGATGAAAGGAGTAGAGAAATTTAATCGAGACTTGATAGAAGTGTTCAGACAAACAAAAACAGATATGCTAGACGTCCATAATTTTATCTCTATCTCTTCGATTGGATATTATTATGCCTACAAATTTGGTTGCTTCGATGAGTGCTATCAGCTAAGTGGTAAGCCACAAAACTTTATCCAGAGATGTGTTTCTGGGGGAAGAACCATGACGGCAAATAATGAAAAGCAGTATGTAGAAGCGAGAATACAAGATTTCGATGCCGTCTCTTTATATCCGTCGGCCATGAGTATTATGTCTGGAGTGCCCAAAGGAATGCCTAAAATAATTCCTGAAGGAATATCTACTGAAGAATTATTACGTTATGACCAGTTCTTTGCCGAAATAAACATTAAAAAACTAAGCTGCAAATCAGAGAAGCCATATAAATTTGGGCAGGTATTTAGCAGGAACGACCAGGGCTCTAAAATATTTACCAACAATCCAACAGACCACTATTATATTGACAAGAGAGCTTTTATGGACCTGATGGAATTTTATACTTTTGACTACGATTTTATCCGAGGATATTATTTTGACGAAGGATTTAATAGTAAAATTAATATATTCATCGAGAAATTGTTTAATCTCCGAAAGAAATATCAGGATGCAAAAAATCCTCTACAACAAACTATTAAACTCCTCTTGAATTCTATTTATGGAAAATCTATTCTCAAAGCCACCACAACAGAAACAAAATGCATACCAAAAGATAAATCCATCAAATATATATGGAAAAATTATAATTATATCACAGAAATAATAGAGAATAAATCAATCGAAAATGTGTATGTCAAGAAAGTAAAACCAATAAATAATCACTTTAATCTACCACACTTTGGAGCAAGTGTGTTGTCCTGGAGTAAGCATTTGATGAATCGAGTGATAAGTTCAGCAGAGCAGAATGGGATTGAAATATACTACACAGACACCGACAGCATACATATCAAAGAAGAAGATGTAGCAAGGATAGGAGAAGTGTTCAAAAAGAAATATGGAAAGGAGTTAATAGGCAAAAAGATGACTCAGTTTCACTGTGATTTTGATTCGTTTGAAGGAGCTGTTGGGGCTGTTCATTCAAGAAAATTAATAGCTCTGGGGAAGAAATCATATCTCGACATTTTGGTAGATGAGAAGGGGAATGAAGGCCTACATATAAGACTGAAAGGAATTCCAAAACAATGTATTCTAAACAAAGCAAAGAGGATGAATATATCAGTGGAGGAGTTGTATGAGAAATTATATTGCGGCGAGGAGATAGTCTTCAATCTTCTTGATGGGGCTAATTGTTTCAAAAAAAGTAGCTCATACCAACAGATAAATTTACCAACATTTGAGAGAAGAATCAAATTTTAATTTTTTCAAATTTTTCGATTTTTCATTTTTTCGCGTTTTCATATTTTTTAATTTTTTTATCACGAAGCCAAATGTGTCAAGAAATGACATTACAAGAAGCCCTCCAAGAAATTGCTGACCTCACTACAAAATTGGAAAAATCAGAAGCTGAAAATAAAATGAAAGACGAAAAAATTACTGAACTCACTACAAAATTGGAAAAATCAGAAGCTGAAAATGAGAAATTAAATATGTTTTTGGAAGAGAATGACAATGAATGGGCAAACAGCATGCGTGATGTAAAAGAAGAAATACAAGAGCTAAAGCAGAGAGTAGAGGATTTGGAAAATAGAGAAGACGATTTGTATGATGATATAGTATATCCAGAAGCCCAGACAGAAGGGGAGGCCCAATGGTTTGATGTCAAAAATGATGATGACTATGAGATTAAAAATATCTTTCCATATGATATTAGACGAAAGAGAGATGGAAAAAATGCTACAGAAAGTGTAAATAAAAAGAGTGGATATGTTCAAATAACATTAAATGGAAAGCCCTATCAGAAGCACATTCTTGTGGCAAAACACTTTATTCCAAATCCATACCGCCTCCCTATCGTCGACCATAAAAATCATCACAGAGATGACTACCACACAACAAATCTTCGGTGGGTATCATCTAAAGAAAACAATAAAAACAAATCATCAAGTAAAGGAGTTGTGTACGAGTATGTTGATACCATCCCAGACGAAGCAATGAAAGTGGATAGTTATGGTAATCATACTTTTGATGACTATTTCTTCCATGACAACATTTTCTATTTCTACACAGGAATCAATTACAGGAAGCTACATATCAACGAAGATAAATATGGAAATAAAAGTGTAAAATTAATTGATGAAGAAGGCAAAGGTGTTTCGGTTTATTATAGTAAATTCAAGAAAGAGCATGACATACCAATCGAGTAAAAAAAATACCTGTCGAATATTTTTTTACTTTATGCCTTTATCAACTCAGCTAATTTTTTCAGCTCTTCTAATTCTTTTTTCTTTCGTAGCCTATACTCCTTTTGTTGTTGCCTTCTTGCCTCGAGCCTTTCCTCTGGTGTATTGTATTTACTCTTTCTGCCTCGCTTTTGTTTTTCAGGGAGGGGTTCGGCTTGGGTTTCCTCTTCAGAGATTATTTTTAAATTCTCTTCGGATTTACTTTTAGATAGTTTTTTTATAATATCAGTTTTATTGAATTGTGTGAGGTCTATTTGATTAGTCATTTGCCTTCGTGATAAAATGTAAAATAAATTTCTAAACACACACATATTTCAAACACAGATGATATTTGTTAATTAGTTCGTTGTATTGTTTGTTATATACTTGTTTGAAATCCATACAAACTTCTCCCTTGTCGTTTACTATTTTTATGGCTTCGATTCGGCGTATCGGATTAGCTTTCCCAGCACAGCATTTTATATCTTCATCCACATGCAATTCTACCATCTCAGCTTTGACAGAACATTTAATTATATCAATCAACGCCTCTACTGGAACAATGATACAATTTTTTGAAATAAGATTAGAGAGCAAAGCTTTATCTTGGTTCAATAAAATATTGGCAAAAGTCTCGAGAATAATATATTTTACATCTTTTACATCGTCTTCTGGGCTGTCTTCTAGCTCCACATTTCTTGTTATCACAATCTCTTCCTTCCCATCATCCCTTTTGTTTATAATGATATTGTTATTAATATTTGATGTTGATTGAGCTGCGGCTTGTGGTTCTAATGATAAATTAGCATTAACACCTGCATTATTTGCTCGTTTCTTAATCATTTCATTTCGAAAAAAATTTTTATTTAATAGATTATGTTCTCTATTTTTACTTTATGTTGCGGGCCATATATTATATTTCCTTTATCTTTTTCATTAGCCTTCCCTTGTATCTCCCCTAATTTTTCAGGTTTCTTGAGGTAAGGAGGAAGGATGGGTGCTTTAGGAGCCTTATCTTTTTTTAAATAATACCCTCCGTCTGTGATGCTGACAGGTGGTTCATGCAAGGGTTTTGTTCTATGTTGATTACTCTTCGGCGGCCTCACAGGTTTGTTTTCCATATATTTTATAGGCGGTCTATTGTAATATGGATTAAATGTGATAGCATAAGTATTATCATTAGAGAATATGCCAAAATGATTAAAGCCTATGGTGTGTTCTGTTTTTGTTCCTTCGTTGAACATTTCTCCTTCTACTCCAATGATAGATGAACTAGGATTCCTATATTTATTCATTTCATTTCCAAAAAAATTATCCAGCTTACTCTAGGACGAGTGGTTGATGCTCCCCAATGTATATTTCCGGCGTGCTTAAATTGTATTTCTCTCTTAGCTGAATAATTAATTCTTTCGTTTGTTTTGAAGCATTTTCTATAGAATAATTATAGTAGCTATGCTCCTCATATATCTGTTCTTGATTTGAGCCGTTGATAAAGAATTCATTCATTTTATAATGTAATCGACGTCGAGAATTTGCATTGATAATTACATGCTCTATTTCATATTTTTTAATTTTGTCAGGATATATTCTCCATGTCATTTTTTCTGTCTTAAGTGATATATAGATGACTTTGCCCAAAAATTTGTTGCGAGAAAGCTGGATGGGAAATTTATCACAGAGGATAGCAAAATTACATTCCTTCCATTCTTCTGGATTTTCAGCGAGGGAGATAATATTGTTGATGTAATCGTAGACTCTTTGCTCTTGCATTTGTGGTGGAGATAAAAAAAAATTTTAAGAATGAATATTTATTGTGGAGTAGTGAGGTCATAATTTCCAAGACGAACGAGAGGAGGCATACCATTAGGCTGAACCAAAATTGATATTGATGAATCAAATAAAAGACAAATTAGAGGTGGGGTTTGAACATCACTGGCATATGTATTTGCCCCAGTATTTTGTGATACAATAATTTCAAAATTAATAGGAGACAGAGATGTGAGTCCCTGTTGATATGTGTTGTCGGTCTCTGTTGGCAGAGCAATGAAAAAGCTGGTCCTGTCATCAGGATAATTTCCAGTTGAGCGTCCGTATGGTTGATTATTTGTTAGTGAAGCTACGACTTCTTTATTAAACCCGCTTTGTCCACCATTCATATTCATAGCGTTTTGGCAGTACTCTAAGAATTCTGGATACTCATCTGTCGTTCCAAATGCTTTTGCAGGGATGTTTCCATATCCTCCACAGTTTAATTGAAATAGCTTAAATTGTGGATTCTTGAAGTAGGTATGATGAGTGTGCTTCTCAGGAAATAAACAAAATATTGAGTCAACAAAGCGAGGAGTAATAGTACATGTGGTTTTGCAATTTGGATTTTTTAATGGGGTAGTTGTAGTATATACAGAAAGGGTTTGGGTAGGAAATGTTAATGGATGAGTTGGGTCAGCATATCTTTGAACGAGGCTGGAATAAATATTATCTTCAATACCAAAACATGGTATGATAGATGAGCATTCTATAATCTCATTACTAACTATTTGGAAAGTTCTATTTACTGCTGTAAATGCTTTTCCAGAATCTGGTTTTGCTACATACATTGTTATTGGTTCATTTATTGGAGTAAATTCATTCGTAATATTTGGTAAAGTGTATGCTGACAATGTTTTGTGGTCATTCTGTAAAGTCATTTCTGGACCCATAGGACAGCATACCATTCCAGCACATGAAAAGAATAATCGGAGCTCTATCTTGCCTGCAAAGGCTGGTAGGTATTTAATATTAGATAGTGGTAAGAATCGCCTTAAATCTATCTTGAGATGAATTTTATATTTTTGTTCATACCATTTTTTACCATTTCTCTCTTCCCAATCAACAATGAATCCTGTTCTACTTCCTGACTTACCATTCCATATATCTTTATGTCTGGCCTTTGAATATACATCTGCTCTCTTTGTTGTTTCGTTGGCACAACAGGCTGTTAAAAATGATTCTTCACAACCAAAATTCTGTGTATAGATAGTAATGCCATTAGCCACGATTTCATATTTTTCGACGGCATCTCTAGCATCTTTAAAGCCAAACCAAACTCTATTTAAATAATATTTATCATCTGCTGCAACAACATCTTGTCCAGCAGCTTCTTTAATACTGACTTCCATATCAGCTCTAATAAATCCATTATATATGTCTGCTGTATTGTTTGTGTTTGGAGATATAATAGCTGTGGTATATGAGCCTTGAGGGATTGGAGGAGATGGAGAATATGATGTTTGGGGACTTATAGTATACTGTTTGTTGGTATCACTTAGGGCTATACAATTATCTACAATATCAAAATATGATGCTATTTGGGTACATACTTCAGCTGATGTTCTGAGTTCAATCTCTGGATTAATCATGGTGTTTTTATAAAAAAATAAAAACTTTATAACATATCAGAGAAAATATTATTCCTCCTTCTACGAATGACCTGAGGTTGAGGAGGAGGTGTTGGTGGTAGTTCTTCCTCTGGTTCTTCTTCTATATCATTGACGAAGTCAACTTTGCCTGAAGGCAAATTAGGCTCTTGAATATATTGTGGCTGAGTATATTGATAGTAGGGTTTGCTCATTTGTTTTTGCACCACTTCTTTTATCATCCTTTTTTGTTCTTTCTTTTCTCGTTTATTTTTTATTTCTTCCCCCAATAACTTTAGCTGATTTAATATTTCCATATTTATTGTAGGGTCATTGGCATAGCCAACTTCACTATGTGAATATATATTTGATTGCGGCTTAGTCCTTTCGATTTTTTTGGCAGAGCAGACCTTTCCCTGAGAGCAAGTGGGGAGAGGTTTGGTAGGCTCTTCTGCTGGCTCTTCTACTTCCTGCTCTTCTACCTGTGGTTCAGCTTGAGGTTTGGATAGGGGCTCTGTTCTTCTTTTCACAATATATTTATTCTCTTTTTTTGTAGGCAAGACATCCCACTCAGGGTCATCACGACCATTTAACCAGTTTTGTATTACTTGTAATCTCTTCGATCCAGTCAAATGTTTAGACATTTAAATAATATTAAAATCGCTTTCTTTGAGTTTTATTTGCTTTTTTGGAGTTTTTGGGAGTTTTTCACCTCCTTGCTTTTCTTCTTCTTCTCATGCCTCTTATCATTCTATATCTTTTGCCTTGATATATTTTATAACCTGATGGTTTTCTTGAATAATGGATACGTGGATAATTTAAAGAATTTAGATAATAATTGGCTAATAATTCATTATTTACGTCTCCTATTTTTTTCTCTAATTCTTTCTTCTTCTCTTTGTTGTCTATTCTCTCACTGCTCTCTCCTAGTGATTTTATTACTTTAGCTCCTACTTTAACATATTTATTGTCTGTTGCATTACCAATAGTTTCTGCAATTTCACCACCTCCTTTGAGTAATTCAGTTTTATTATCCCATGCCCATTTCAATCTCTCTTTCATTTTATTTACGTGTTCATAATTATTTTTGGGTATTCCATCTGTCATTTTATTATATGCTTTTTTAAGCTTGTTTACAAATTTCCCTGCTATCCCTTCGGAATTATTTTGAGTTGTCAAAGGGGGTGGCATAGGAGCTGGTGCTGGTGCTGGAGGCGGCATATAATGTGGGGTAGGAGGAGGTTCTTGGATTGGCTTGGGAGGAGCTGGAGTAGGAGTAGGAACTGGAACTGGTTTTTGGATTGGTTCTAGAGAAGGTCCTTGGGTGGGTTTTTTGCTAAAGAATTTGTTATATGTATTGCTCACAAGATTTGATATTTTATCACTTATCCCTCCTATTGGCTCTTCTGTACCATCACTTCGTAGGGTAGGAGCAGTACCCATCGTTAAAAATGGAATAGACATTTAAATGAAGACAAAATTTAGCTTACCAATCATCCTTCTCAAACTTGTCATATGCTTCTCTTTGCCTTCTTACAGCTTCTTGTAGATCGGCCACAAATTGTTTATCTTGTTTCCAATTTCTAGCTTTTTCAGCTGCTGACATTTTCTTTTTGGGAGGTGATTCTTGTTTCTTTGGTAATGGTTTAGGGGATGGTTTTTTGGGAGGCGATTTTTTGGGAGATGATTTTTTGGGTGATGATTTTTTATTTTCTGTCGTGGCTTCTTTTTGTTTTTGCTCTATTTGTTTCTTCAACTGATTTAATTTTTCATTGGCTTCATCAATATATTTATTTCTTCTTTGATACATTTTATATCTTGTTGGCTTCCTTCCATAAAACATCCTTGGTACATCAGCGTAGGCTATATGTTTGTTTCCAAACATCCGAGCATTCCTTTCCTGAATTAATTGAGCCAACAATTTTTCCTGGCTGTTTTTATCATCAATTTGTCCAAGAGTTTGGCCTGCTGCTCTTACAACATCAGCTGCTACATTCCATTTATTATTTCCAGTCGCTTCCCCAATTATATCACCTACATCTGCAGCTCCTTGTAAAATTTCTGCTTTATTATTATTAATCCAATTACCAATTTTTCCAAATATACTAACACCAGCATCTGAAGGGGTAGATGGAATATATTTTCCAGAATCAATAGTTCCTGAAGGCATTTATTGTGAAATAAATCATTCAAGGACATAGTCCAAATATGACTTCGTCATTCAAAGTAATATTTGTTGGCAGTTATATTACAAATAAATTTGTCGTGAGGCTCACGATGCTGTAAATATTCCTTGACTGTTTTTTTGATATTTAGATTGTTATTTGTTTGTTGAAGCAATGATGTAAAATCTTCTTCTGAATATCCACTATAGCATATAATATCGGTGGCCAATCTCTTTGCATTTATATGGACAAATCTAATGGTTTGAATAGCCATAATGCATGTAATATTATAGTGCCTAGTTTTTGTTAACAGCCTGAGGAATTCAGTATTATTATGCGTCAATAAATCGCTTCCAGCACAGTCATCCAATATTATTAGAGTGTTATATGGATATGATGAAGTTTGATATTTTACTAGTTTGTTTGCTATATATACTATTCTATCATCTATTTCTTGAAGGGAGTGCTTGTTTATAAGCCGCTGCATTTCTTCATTTGTCTCTTTCATTTTTGATAATACATGCTTTACCATAGCATAATATTTTATCTTTCGCTTTAGATGTTTTTTCAAATAATCCATCAATTCTGCTTCGTTCAAATATATGATTGGTGTCTTGACATTTTGACTCATCGCCTCTGCAGTTTTGTCTGCTTTTCCTGATGTGGAACAGAATATTATCTTCTGGTAGTAGGGATGCTTAAATAATCTCTCGGTAATTAAAATGTGTTTCCATATCCAATAACTTTTTCCAGCACCTGGTTTGCCTATCAAAAAATATATACCGTTCGTGCTAAATGGATAGGAAGGATGAATTGGTTTCATAAGTGCAGATTCTATTTCTTTTTGGTTTTTCCGCATAGTTTTTTCTATTAAAACTTCTACTTCTTTCATTATTTGTTTAGCCATTTATTGTTGGTTAAACCCATTTTTTAATGTTTGATGGGATATTTTTTTGTTTGCTCCAATAATCCATTTCGAGGTTTGATAATTTAGTTGGGGCTCCTTCTCGTAAATTTTTGGCTGGAATAACATCTTCTGTCCCTTCACTATATTTAATTTTATATTTATTCTTAGCTGCATCGTAGGATATAATTTTATCCACAATACCTCTCTTGCCTCCCTTTAGTGTCTGAGCAATATTTTTATTCTGTGTTTTTATCAATCTATATCCCGGCAACTTATCTATTGATTCATCTTTGGACTTAACAATAAATTGATTCCCGGCCTTTGAATCAACAATATAAGCCTCCTTGCTGACCCTATTTCTTCGCTTCGAAAATGGTTCCTTGGCTTGTATAATTCTCACCCTGTCGTTAGGCTGAAAGTCATATGGATTTATTTGTGATTTAGTATTAATATACTCTTTTTCATCTTTTTCTGTCATTTCGTTTGGTATTTTATAGTCCAACGATCGGTGAGGGGATTTATTGTAGGAATCTATTAATCCCTTCATTTCTTGTTCTCCAATAAATCTATTCTCTCCTACCATATCTCTAATAGTTCTCATGAATCTATTTATGATGCCTAGTACATTATGATTATTGTCTTCCGTAGTATTGTATATAATATTTTTTGCCTTCATTATTTGCAAAACATCATTGGACAAATAGGCGGCATCCTGGTCAGAAGTAATAGAATAAACATTTGGTTCATCTACTAAAAATTGATTTAATGCTCTAGCTACTTCTTTTGCTCCCTTCCCTCTCATCGCATAACAGAAAGCCTTCCTGGTATTGATATTTATAAACATCAGATAATTCAAACCATCTTTTGTCTTGTCATTTATGAAAGTATCCATTTGATATCCTCCTGAGTGTTTTGAATATATATTCATAAATTTTGCCTTTGGTACTTTAACATCATGCACTATATTCTTCAAATAATTTAATGCTGCCTCTTCTGTAAATCCATATCGTTTTGCAAGAGGAACAAATTTTGATGGTGTTTTCCACGGAAACTTTTTATATAACTCCTCTATTGTTTTATAAGTCATTTAAATTTATTTAAATATATAACATCTTTTTGTATGGTAAGAACTGCATTTCTATTTTAAATGATTCATTATTTGGAATTAAAATAGGGATATTATTATGTCGGCCAGAATAAAATTCAATCCAAAAGTGTTGGTCTGTTGAGTTCAGCTTAAAGTATTTTATAGGGTTGAAGTAGATTTGACTATTACCTAGATAATATTTATTTGACTGCTCAGCAATTGAAGAATATATAGTGCATGAATGCCTATCCCATACATTTTTAAACCTCAGCTCTCTCATCCATTTGCCTTCATATCTGATGATATTTCCTTCTTTATCTTTGATTGGTTTGCTTAAATCCATAAAATCTTCCGGATGATTATTAAATGATTCATAACCAATATTATAAACATCATCAAAATCGAATCGTCTATATGGCAATTTATTATCTTTTGGCCTAACTCGAAAGCTAATTGATAAGTCAACATAGTAGTTTTTATATTTGCTATCTTTGACCAGTTCACCATTCGTAGGTGAATAAAAGATTTCATAGAACATATTATCATCATAATTGTAGAAGCCATCAGTTTGGACATCTCTTCGTCTCAAGCCTTCTTTTTCTTCAATAAATGTGGGCTTCTGCTCATTTAACTTGATTTCTTCTCTGATTCTTTCCATCTCTTTTGCATTTTCAGTTATGGCTTTTCTATTTTTTTCAAAATCTTCATTGGCTTTGTTGAGTTGTTTTTGTAGGTCAGCTTTAATTGCTTCATCTTTTTCTTCAAATATTTGTGCTATCAAGTTATCTATTTCTATTTCTAATTTATCATGTTCATCTACCAAATTTGTTTGTTCTATGCTTAACTTTGTTTCTTGGTCATATAAATTTGAATTATGTTCTTTATTGATTTTATCGGCTGAAATATTAAACTCTTCAAATTTAGCTTCAATAGCTGCTCTCATATCATTCCACACTTCGCTTAAATCATTCTGTTGATTTAACCATGAATTTATGCTGATAAATACTTCACTCTTTTTGTCTTCTTCAATAGCTTTGTATATTTGGTCATCTGTGAATTTGGGGTTATCTCTCTTCAGTGCATTATAATCGTCTCGTCTATATTTTCTCACTCCAAGGGTAAATTCAATCTTCCTTCTCCTTGCCAACATAAATATATTTCTCACACCAATAATAGACTCACCCCTATTTGAAGTGCACCATTCTTGTGGGAAATTAAAATAGTATCGGTTAAATTTTGCAGGGTCCTGCTGTCCATCTTCTAAAAAGTAAGCATATTCTATAGCTATCGGTGTTTGTTCTTCAGCTGGATTGAGCGTCGGGTACATTTCAATCATTATAAAACAACTTCTTGATTCGAAGGGATATCTTAACAAAAAATGGTTCGGGATTTCTTCCAAAAAAATGCTTAGATTCACTTAAATATTTGATGGTGCTCATCAAATAATCTATATCTTGGAGCGTCCTTTTCCTTCAACAAATCGTAATCACCACTATATTTCAACAAAGCTGCTCGTCTAAATTTTGCATATCTAAAGCCGCTAAACTTGTTCCTTTCATCTAATACTTCCAAAATGACGTATCCTTTGCTATCGCACGTCCTAATGTTTTTTTGTGCATCATAGATTTGTTGCGTCTGTCTTGATGTATAATAGGGGTTGCGTAAAGTGTAGCCTTTATATTCTGTCATCATTTTTAAATCACTCGGGGCGTCCATTTGTCGTCGTGATAAAAAATGGTTGGGATTTCTTGACGGGACGTTAAGAAATCACGCCATTTATATATACTACTTTTAGTAGTGATTTTTTGAACTTTTTAATTTTCAGTTTTTTTGATTTTTCAGTTTTTTGATTTTTTCAGTTTTTTTGAATTTTTTTAATTTTCATTTATAGGGGGGGAGGAAGGGGTATACAATTAATATATCTATTTTAAAAATGGGGTCCGGGGCGGGAGCCCTGGAGTAGCGCGAGCGGAGCCTTGGCGGAGCGAAGCGGTATAGGTCTCCGGGGAGCGAAAGCGTACCGGAGCCTATACTTTACTACTCTAGGGAAAAAGAATAATTTTTAAAAGCTATATGATAAGGGATTTGTATTTTATTATTTCAATTTAGATTGATCTCAATCTTATTTTCAAAGTCAAACATTCATGATAGAAACCACTGAGTTTAACAAGCATTTTAAGCTCAGAAGTTTGTTATCATGGGCATTTAACTTGTAAAATCCGTAAATTATGAGATAAAAAAATTAGAATTCCAGAAACGAGGCATTATAAAGTTGTAGTTTTGCGATCAATAGTTCTGGAACAAGCATATTATGGCTCTTGAATCCAAAATTGCCATAAAAATCGAAGAATGTTTGGAAATTAAAAGATCATCTCGAAGCCTAGGTTGTGAAGCTCCCTGCAGAAGAGCTTCACAATCTAGGCACTCAAGAATCAAATTAAACGAAGCTCCCTGCAGAAGAACCTCGCAACCTGATTCATGATGCCAAGAATAAAAATGGCGCCGTTTAAACAAGCTAAAAGGCCAATTATTCAAAGCTATGAAAAACTCATAAACGATCAAAATCGTATCAAAAAGTTCGGGAACTTTTTGAATACATTTTCCAGACGCCCCTTTAAATATATTATTTATAAATATTAATTTTATAACAACAAATGCATAATAAGTTTATTCAATATATATTAAAATAATAATCAATAAAATAAAAAATAAAATAAAGAAATAAATGAAATATATTCACTACAAATATAAAACATTTTATTTCAATTTTTTTATTTTCTGAGGAGTTAAAAAAATTGAATGCAAAAATAAACCGGCAGTATAATTATAAAATCTGCTTATTTTTATTTACAATACAAACTTGCTAACTTAAAACCAGTGTTTTATTGTTACTAACACATTTTTTGGTCTCATATATCCACCAAAACAAGAATGTGATTTAATAATCGATATCGATATTCTTACAGCGACAATATATTCGCAAAAATATTTTATCAAATGTTTTAATATTTAATTATAAATCAATGCGCATTGGTCATATCTTCTCAAAGAGATCAGAGAACCACATACGAGTTTTTTGCATAGTCTTACCTATTCAAATGCTTATAATTTGACGAATGATTTATTTCATTCTATATAATGCACACAGCCATGTGTCAATTAATCTGAAGTTTTTATATGCAAAATTTCATTTAATAGAAGTCATCAGAACATAAGTTTATTTTGGCAGCTGGAGGGATAAAAAACTCTATAATTGAACCTATATAATTTCATTACTTGATATGCATGATGATTATTATTCTTACATCATGAAAAATCTATTAGATCCATTTATTTAAAATAAAAATAATTTATAAATTTTAAAGGTATGGAAACTCTTTTTCAATTCAGTTTTATTTTATGCAAAAAAAGCTCGAATATTGATCATTTTTTATTAAAAATTAGTCCATCATCATGTATATAATATTTATAGCATAAATGTAAAATCAAAAAAATATAATTTTAATTCTATTACTGAAAAACAAGAAAAAAATGAAATCCAAAAATTTGCAATTTTTCATCAACAGAAAAAACCTCATCAAAGTTTAATACATGTCTAATATTGTTTTATCATATTATTAACATATTTAAAAATAGCATGAAAGGGCTTAATTCAAATCTCAAAAAATGCATAATAAGAAAAAAATGTTTTTTTTAAGAAAAAATCAAATAAAAGATGAACGAGTCGACAAAAGTTTTTAGTTTTTTTATATGTTCTTCATTTTTTTATTTATTAGAAAATAAAATAAAAAAAGGCCATGTTTTTCGAGTGGATTTGGAGATCTTATATGATGTTATCAATTTTTTGTATAGATCATATCATTGATGATATGAATTTTATTATTGACCAATAAAGATGAAAATTTTTTGACCAAAAAGGTTAATTTCTTTTTTTATAGTATTTCTTCCAAAGACACAAATAAACTCAACAAAATAACTAAATAAGAGTAGTTTACAAAACAATTCTTAGGTATATCCCAGCGCAACGTGGAAAAGTAAACCAAACAAAGATAATTTTTTTAGAATGTCTTTTCCTAAAGCTCAAGCAAATGCAAAAAACTCACTAAATAAGATTGTTTTACAAAATAATTCTTTTATTAATTCCGGTATGTTTTATTTTCCTTATAAACAAATGAATTATCTACGATGCTTTATAATCAACAATAAAAATGGAAAAAGTGATTTGAACGAATTGGGAATAGAATTTTTAATATCAATATGAAGAAAATTAGAAAACAATTTCCGGCATAAACTCATAATTTTCAAAATTTTGAAATTCGCCTTTTAGGTAAAAAAAATTCACCTTTTAGATTAAAATAATTCATATCACTTGTAAAAGTTTCGCCTTTTAGGTTATCTTAATTCAAAAAAACAATATAAAAAATGATTAATTTCGAGTTCTTCCTCATGAAATATAAATTACTTATATACTCCACTCTCCCTACAATTCAGCCATTTTTTAATTTTAACATGGTTAACAATATTTTTTTTTAACTAGTTAACAAAAAACAAAAAAATAATTATTATTATTTTAATAATTTATGATAAAAATGAAAAATAATAAAAAATAATTTTATATTCCAAATAAATAAATATATAAATATATCAATAATGAGAAATTAAAAAATAGAAATGCTATTGCTTTTGTCACTTTTTTCAAAAGAAAAATGAAAACCAAAAAAACCAAAAGTCGGTTTCCACATCCATACATAAAATATTGGAAGGATCCTGATCTATGTATGACAGTCAAACAGAAGTACTTGGAACATAAAAACAGTTTAAATGAAGATTGTCATTTCGTTTCACGAATTGCAGCATTACATGGAATAAATAGAAAAACTCTGAGAGGATGGATGAAAAAATGGGATGAAGATAAATCATGGAACCCTTTTTATACGAAAAACCATGGATCCTTCCACCGAATATTCAATGACCAACAAGAAGATAACATAATGAAATATATAGACGCAAATTACAATTCAGAAGGTAATTATTTTAGCGACAATCAATTTCAAACCGTCGTTTTTGATGCTTTCAATTTGATTCACGAAGATGATCTTGAAATTCCGAATTTCAATTGCAGCGCTCATTTTATTCATGATTTTAAAACAAGACATAATGTTTCTTCAAAAATGGCACATTTTAAACAAAGATCTAAAAACAATCCAAAAAGTGATAATACATATGTTATAGATGAATTCAAAGCAACAATTCAATCAGTGATAGAAAACGCACGCTTAAAAGGCGAACCTATGGTAAACGGTGACGAAACCGGATTTCAAATTCTACCAAATTGTGTAAAAACTTGGGCGTACAAGAATTCAAGCAACATATCAATTTATGTTTTAGACTCCACCAAGGAGAGAATTTCGGTTATGGCAAGCATTACAAGCACGAATTGCAAATTACCTTTGTTTATTATTGCAGGTGCAAATTCTGAAGAGGAAAAAGACGAATTATTAGGTCAATTAATTGAGCCAAATATTTCAACCTTCTCTAAAAAGTCATACATGACAACAGAAAATTTTATAGAATATTTAAATTTTATTAGAAAACAATTTAACTCAGAAATTCCAATTCACTTAATTGTTGGTTCATATGCTTCTCACAAAAGTCTCAAATCAATCATGGTTGCTAAACAATTAAATATTAATTTATATTTTATTCCAAGCGGTTTAACAGACATTTTACAGCCTTTAGACCTGTCCATTTTTGCACCTTTGAAATCTAAGGTTAATTCTAAAATATCAAATTATCTTTTTGGAAATCAAGAAAAAGAAGTAGGAATGAA
Organism: Tritrichomonas musculus; assembly: GCA_039105265.1. NCBI lineage: Eukaryota > Parabasalia > Tritrichomonadida > Tritrichomonadidae > Tritrichomonas > Tritrichomonas musculus. The sequence continues at coordinate 393,909 of JAPFFF010000038.1, read as the reverse complement.
AAGAACAGTAACATTTGTTCAAAAAGCTTTTGAAGAATTATCTATAGATAACCTCGTATATGCATGGTCGCAATATTATTAATTTATATCATTCACAAGTTTTTTTTTTTACTCTTTACGGAAAAATTTTAAAAAAACTAGAGGTTTCAGTTGTTTTTTATTACAAAAGAAAGTTTTAATTTCGATTTTTTTTCCAAAAAAATAAAGTTTCTTTTCAATCCAATTGAATTTTTATTCAAATGACGTTGCTTTGAATATAGATTTACTCTTCATATTTCAAACAAAATCAAAATTTGATTTCAATGCAATTCGATCGTCTTTTTTGGGAAATCTCGATTTGTTTCTAATTCAAAATATACCAGATCTAAAAAATATTGGAAACAAATCTCTCATTTATACTTAATATGAAACTACCGTAAGATAATTGCTATGTTCTTTAGTTTACCTGAATTTTTCAAAATAAGATGATATTTTATACAAATTTTTTTGAACTTGCCTATTTCGCCTCTTTATTTGTTATTATGATCAATAATATATTTCAAATCAGTAATTTTTTTCCTAAAAAAAACAGCAAGCATTAAGATATGATCAAATAATTTTGAATGGACTACAAGTTCAACCAATTCTAAGTATAAATATTAAAAGTAATGATATATAAAAGTAATAATTTGTATGAATTATCCTACAATCTTTTAAACTTTATCAGAATATTAAAATAATATTTTTTTTACCTTCTTATTTTTTACTTATATTTAAAATATAATATTAATAATAAATATATATATTATATATTTGGTTTAAATTTATTATTGTTAGATATTCATTGAAATATTCAAAAAATACTTTAACTTTCATTTTTACTATCAAATTTTCTTCTCAATTTAATTCAAAATTGAATATTAAAATAATCTAAATAAAATAATTGAAAAAACAAATATTTTATAAAGGGGGTCCGACTAAAATAAAAAATACGTTAATTTAAAAAAAAAATCAAATAAAACAATATGTAATCATTTTTTCATAAAAATATATGGAAAAATTAATTGTACATATAATTGTCGAAATAATAAAATAATAGAATTTAATTTCTGGAATAAAACATAATTATTTGATTCATGCAATATTAAATATTATATGACAATATATTGATAATAATACTTTTTGTCATAATTTAAAATATATTTTTAAATAATAATAAAGAAATATATTTCATAATTTATTATAAAACTATTTTTTATGAAATTATCCTATCATTTCACTTGTTAATACAGGTTTGAATAACCGAATTATGTAATATAATACATATTTTAAATTTTTATATTTAAATGATTAGTTATATATATGATATAATATTAATTTTGTGTAGGCTTAAATCAGAGATATTTGTAAAATAAAAAATCATATAAATTATTCAAAAAAGATTATTTCAATGAATGGATATTATTTTTTCAGTTAATTTGAATTCTTTTGAAATTTTTAATTTTGAATGATTTTATATTTTGAATTTAAGAATTCAAAAATTTGAAAAAATTACAACAACTCAATTTATTAAAATATACATATCTTATAGTTAAATTAAGATATCAAAAAATATTCCTGCTAAAATAAAGATATTTTTCCATATTTAATTTTTGTAGAATATAATAATTAAAAACCCTTTTATTTTATATAAAATATCCAATATTTTGAACATAGTAAATCATTCAAATTTTTTGCAAATGGTAAAAATATGATTTTTGCAAATATGCGAAAAATTTTTGCGAAATGACATGCCTAATTTTATATATATTATTTATATGAATAAATAAGTTTATTTGCAAAAATATAGATTTTTAAATAGGATAAGATCAATTATTAAAATCAATATATATATATTTAATATATTATTTTATTATAATATGGCTAAATTTATATTGCTATTTACATTACTATGTTTAATGCTATGTTATAAATATATTTACATTTGAATATTGATAATCATAATTTAATTCAGAGTAAAATTGATAGAATAATAAAATAAAAAAAAGGTTTAATAGAATTTTTCAATGCGAAAATTGAATAATCAGATTCTATAGTTTACAAAAATATATATATATATATATATGAAAAAGTATTCACTTTTTGCTAATTTATTTGTTCAAAGTAAAATATAAACCAATAAAAAAGCCAATTATTTCGTTTTAAAAAGTTATCTATATTAACAGAATATTTTCAATTCATTATTTTACAAATAAGATATCTTGTTTAATATTTAATATTTTAATAATGGAACATTTGATATATATAGGAACATATTTTATATAATATGTATAATAACTATATTTTCAAAAAATATATCTTTTTTTTTTTCATAAATGCTTGTTTAAATAAAATTAAAATTTGAAAATAGAAAAATAGAGTCTTTGTTCGAGCCATTTTCAAATATAATTAATTTAAAAAAGGTGGCAATTAATTGATTTGTCTCAAAGTTCGTTATAAATCTATCCAATTTAATTATCTCCTCTCAAATTTTGTTAGGATTTTAAAATAAAATAATAAAATTTGAAATTTTTCTCAAATATAAATTTAAATTCAAGATTTATTTTTAATTTGTAAGGAAGTTTGAAATAAAATAACGAACTTTGAGACAAATTAATTAACTTCCACCTATCTTAACTAAGATATCAAATTAAAAAAATTTGAATTAATAATTGAGCGTTTAACATATCTAGCGGGATATCTAAATTAATTACAAAAATTGAATAAAATAATTTACCTTATTGATTTCACCTTGGATTGAATTTTTTGTTTTAAGTCAAAAAAAAAATATTTAACTCATTTTTCTGTTTTTGGTCCATTTTCTGCAACCATAATTAATCTAAATATGCTTTAATAAATTATAAAAAAAAACTAGTTTGAATACCCTCAAAAATAGACACTTATTAAAGTTTAACTTTTTTAATATTATAAATTATAGTAACAAGAATCAATCATATTATTTTTTTTTAAAGAGCTCAATATCAAATAACCTCCATTTTAGGATTCTATTTTTTATATGAAAAAGTTAATACCTTGGTCAGTTTTATAATTCAGAGTATTATATTATAAAATTATTTGAATATAATTCAATTGAATTATATTTTATCAATAAAAAAGTTTATCTTACTAAACAACTATAAATCAAAATTATATATTATTAAATTAATTATTTAATATAATTATTAGTCATATATTCCAACAATAATATAATTTTCAAAATAACAAATAAGATAAAAGAGCAGAATATTTTGTGTTATTCTCAATTTTCCAACCACACAAGTAAAATGATATTTGAACTTTTAATCTTTTTTTCTCAAGCCAGAAAAGAAATTTGTATATGCAACAACAACTGCAGTTCTCTTTGTCCAGCCAATTATTTTAACGCTTCGTCAAATTCTAATTTTCAAGAATTTATTATACCTCATATCAAAGATGAAAAAGAAATTAATCTTTATTTATACTCTCAAACCATAGGATTTACATTTTCAATTGATCTATCTTATTTTCAAAGTCAGAGATTAACAATAAAATCACTTACAGATTCAAAAGAGATTTTACTCTATATCCAAAAAGAAGTAAACGAAAAATATACAGAAACAACAATTAAACCTGGATATGAAATCCATCTTCCTGATTTAATTGCAATTCCATACTATAATAATAAAATCAAAAAAATTATATCAAGTTCAAATGAACCAAGTTCAACAACAATTCCAGTATCTCTTGGTTTGCATCAATTAAATCATGAAGGAAATGCGGGATGTGATAATGCTCCACAAAATTCTCGAAGAACAAATTACCAACTTTCATCTTTAAGTCCTTCCACAGATAGTAGGTGCAATTGTCCAGCTAATGAAGATGAATTAGATAAACCATCAGCATATAAATGTGGTTTTCGATGTTGGGGTACAGCAACTTATGATTATGTGTTTAAAGGGGTCCAATTTGCTATTTATGGAACCAAAGATAATGCTCAAGCAACATGCTATGTTAAAATAGATGATAATCCGCCAGAATTAGTTGATTTAACTTATATTAAAGATCAAAGTTTACGAATAGATTATGTAATAGTATATACATCAGATATATTAGAATATGGTTATCATACTGTTAAGATTTATCCAGATGACAAAAAAAGTGGTGATAAAAAAAAGTATGAATTAAATAAATTTGTTTACTGGCCATCCATAACGGCAAAAAGATTAAATTGCACAAACTTTACTTTAAATGAAAATGGTTCAGCCAATGATGAGATCTGGAAAACTGAAACAGATGGAATTGGAGGTATTAGAAAGATTAGAGGTAAAAACGGCGCAGCTATAATAAAATTACAATGTACTAAGTTTTGGGTATACGGAATAATGGATAATAATGAAGGTAATCTAAATGTTTATTATAATGGAAAAAGTGATTCGAGCACAACCAAATCACCTGATAATAAAGTAAGAGAAAACGTATTGATTTATGAGTCACCTGAATTTGATTATTCAGCAATTACTGTAACTTTAAAGCCAAGTTCTGGATCTTTAGTTATCTATTGTATTTTTTATGAAGTACCTCCAACACCTACTCAAACACCTACTCCAGTTTCTGTAAGTTTACTAGATATGGAATGTGAACATAGAGATAACTGCGGTTCTTATTCTCAAGGGTCTGATGTTGTCTATAATAAATCTACATTTTCAGATTTTGGATGTTCAACCAATTTTAATTCTCCGGAATCATATCAATGTGGTATAAGATGTTGGGGATCGCATATGACGATTTCTTATACTTTTAAAGGTGTCAAATTTGGAATTTTTGGAAAGTTTGATACAAATTTTGGTACATTCAATGTTTATTTAGATGGGAAAAATATTGCTAGTGTTTATGCTAACGCTCCTACATTCACTTATGCAAACTTGTTTGAATCCAATGTTTATGTTTATAAAGAGCATACAGTAACAATTTCATCTGATGGATTATATGAAATATATAAGTTAGTTTTTTGGCCGTCAACAAAAGCAAATAGGTATAATTCATCTACATTTAGTTACTCACCTAGTTACACTTTTTCATCTGACAGTATTGGAGGAATATTTCATTGGTATCGTTATTCTCAATCATATAAATATTATCAGAAAAGTTTTCAATGTTCCAGATTTTGGGTTTATCATCATTCAGATAGAAATTATGGTAATGTTACAATTTCTTTTAATGATAAAAGTTATTCTGTTTCTCAAGAAACATCTGCTAGAGTACGATACAATTTAGTATTAGATTCTGATGAATTTGAATATAAATCTATTACCCTAAAAGGAGCTTCTAATGGTTATTTAACAATGTCTTGTGTTTATTATCATACAGAACCATCGGAATTGGAATATATTGATAAAAATTTCTACACAACTCTCCCTTATATTAAAGTATTTGTAGCTTCTAATTCAAGAATTAACCAAATTTCGGGATGCAATTTCAGCCATATTGCAGAAGTTTTAGATTATTTCATTATACTTCAAAAAGATATTTTATTCTTTGATAACACTTTTGAGTACTCTAATAGTGATGATGAAACGTATGCAATGCCAATAGATATACAATATAACAGCCAAGGAACAAATTTCCTAACTATCAAAAACTGCACCTTTATTCAAGCAACTAGAAAAATGAGAAATTCCGGCGCTAATGTTTTCTATTGCAGCAGAGATTATACAATAAATGTCAATTTTGAATCATGTTTATTTGAAAATTGTGGCCTATCTTCATCTGAAATAATAATTCAGATTGAAAATCAGAATTCATTTCTAAAAATGGATAATTGCACTTTTCAATTTACTCAAAATTCATGCAAAACAATTAAAGCAGCATGTTCTAGAGCTACAATATGCGACTGCAAATTTATTAAATCAGGACCAATAATAATTGAACAAAAAGATGATGATCCATCTTCAACAGCAGCTTCTAATAATATAGCTATAACACAATGCACTTTTGATTCATGCTCAATTTCAGATTATAATTATAAAGCAATTCAAATGATTTTTACCACAATTTCATCAATAACATTTGAGTATAACGTTATAAGTAATATAAAAACAACAGAAAATGATGATTATTCTATTTTTATTGATGGAAACAATAAAATCGAACAATTAGAACTTAAAAACATAACATTTATCAATAATAGTTGCTCATGTTTATATGGTGGAGGTATTGGAATGATTGTACATAATATTAATAATTTGTTATTTACGTGTTGTGATTTTATTAACAATGAGGCAAGAAAAAACGGAAATAGAAATGTAGACATAGATATTCCTGGAGGCGATTATTATAATGGAGATGGTGGTGCAATTCAAATTGGATTCTATTGCTTAACAAATAATGCATCTTTAACTTTTAATTCTTGCACATTTAATAAAAATAAAGCAGCAAGACACGGAGGTGCACTTGCTATTCAAACGCTTAGTACCGTTGAAATTAATTTTTGTTTGTTTGAATTAAATGAAGCTAATTATGATTTCGGATCAACTGCAGAACTTTTAATTGAAAACCATTTTAATAAAAAGAAGCAAGGAAGAGCAGGTGCAATTTATATCAATCCTTCTTATATTTATAATGCAAAAGATCATCCAGATTGTAAAAATACTGACGAATATTTGAAACGCATATCAATCACAAATAGTCAATTTTTAACAAATTCTGCTTTCGATGGTTTTGCAATTTACATAGAAGGTGATGAAGTACCTACAGATTTTGTAATCGAAAAAAATGTTTTCAATAGAAATTATAATTATGATGCAAATAGTGCTAATACTGATCCGAATTTAACAGTTAGAGGTGTAATTGCAACAGAAATTCACACAATTTCTGATGTTATTTTAGAGAAAAATGATTTTATTATTGATAATTCTAAAAAATTTATTTTTGTTGACCATTATGGATCAATACTCAGCACAAATGCATTTACTGAAAGTGTTAAATTCTCGGTGAGTAATGCATTTTCTAATTCATATAAATTTAGCAATTCATTAGCATTTTCAAATTCAAATCAATTCAGTAAATCATTAGAATTTTCAAATTCAAAAGATTTCACGAAAAGTAGTGAATTTTCAGAGACAAAAGAATTTTCAGCTACTAATGATTTTTCAGAAACAACTAAATTTACTAATTCATTGTCTTTTTCAAATTCTAATAAATTTAGCAAATCATTAGAATTTTCAAATTCAAAAGATTTCACGAAAAGTAGTGAATTTTCAGAGACAAAAGAATTTTCAGCTACTAATGATTTTTCAGAAACAACTAAATTTACTAATTCATTGTCTTTTTCAAATTCTAATAAATTTAGCAAATCATTAGAATTTTCAAATTCAAAAGATTTCACGAAAAGTAGTGAATTTTCAGAGACAAAAGAATTTTCAGCTACTAATGATTTTTCAGAAACAACTAAATTTACTAATTCATTGTCTTTTTCAAATTCTAATAAATTTAGCAAATCATTTGAATTTTCAAATTCAGGTCAATTTAGTGAAACATTATATTTTTCAAATACAAAAGATTTTACTATAAGTAGTAAATTTTCAGAAACAAATAAATTCACTAATTCATTAGCATTTTCAAATTCAGAAAAGTTTATTGAAACAGATGAATTTTCACATTCAAAAATGTTTTCAAATTCAGAAAAGTTTACTGAAACAAATAATTTTTCCAGAACAAAAGAATTCAGTGTAACAGGCGAATTTTCATATTCAAAGGAGTTTTCGAATTCGAAACAATTTTCGAATTCAGGAAAGTTTACTGAAACCAATGATTTTTCCAGAACTGAAGAATTCACAATAACTGCTAAATTCAGTTATTCATATATTTTTTCTAATTCACAAAAGTTCAGCATTTCCAAAGCTTTCTCCAATACAGAAGAACTTAGTACAACAGAATTCTTTACTCAAACGAGAAAGTTTAGTCAATCACAATCATTTACTGAAACAGAAAAATTTTCCAATTCAAACCCTTTTAGTGGATCAAAACAATTTTCACATTCATTATATTTCAGTCAATCACAAGCTTTTTTACCATCAGATCCTTTGCCATATAAAACTCAATGTGCATTATATGCTAATGATGAGTACATATTAATCAATAATTGTGACTACTCGCAATATGAATCTAATAAAGTTTTAATAAGAGTTATAACAACTAATTTCACTGGTTATCAAAAAGATGGAGATGGAAGTGCAATTCGTCTTATCAACTGTGGATTTATTGTCAATAAAACATGCTTTATTGATTGCATTTCAACTTCGCCTGTTGGTGGAGGTGGTGCAATATTCATTAATAATTCAATGGATGTCGAATATAATAACACTTTTATTGATATCTTGTTCTTGCGTTGTAAAGCTGCATATGGCGGCGCTGTATTTATTTACTCTGATTCAGATATATGCTATTGCTATTTTCTACGTTGTCAATTCTTAAATAATGAAGCTTATGCTAAAAAATCAGTCAGCAACCAAAATAAAAACTTATTTGGCGGAAGCGCTATTTATGCATCATCAAAGAATTTTAACATTGAAAATTCGACTTTTTATAAAAATAAAGGTTCGGCTGTGAAATTACATAATGCTTTTAATCAAATGAATTCAAAACATTTGCTTGAAAAAGAAGAGAATTCATTTTTAATAATTGGTTGCGATTTTGATAAAGATGATAAATCAAAAAGTGCCATTTCTTATGTTGATGAAAAAACTGGCCAAAATAAACTTGAAATTGTGAATTGCAATTTCAAGGGAAAACTTAAAAAAGATCATCATTACATCGATGGAACTATACTTAAAAAAGATAGTATTTATATCGAATCATGTAACTTTGAAGGTGATGAAAAAAATGCGATGAAATTAGATCTATTTTCTGATAGTTCATCACTAGATCTAGTGAATTTAAATGTTGTTTCGAATCCATTTTCGAGCAATTTCTGGAAATTTGTTTTGGTAATTGCTATATTTAGTTCTTTATTTTTATTAATTATATTGAAAATAAGTATTTATCGTAATTTAGAATGTCCTGATGAAAAAGTATTAGAACTTTGATATATAATATTCAAATTAATATTTAAATTACTAAAGATTTAATATAAAAATTAATATTTATTTAATTATTATTCGCAGGGATGCATTACGAGCACGAGCCGAGCGGTTTGCCCAAAATGATTTTTGGGCAAGAGCATTGCCCGAGCCAAAAGTTCTTGCTCTAGCATGCTCGAGGAATGTCAAATTTTCCAATTTTATTACCGTATGAGCTTATTATTATAACTTTTTCGAGCATTGCTCGAGCATAGCTCAATAATTAAAAAAGATAATGTTCGAAATTTCACATTCCTTTTTTTTTTTTTTTTAAAAAAAAAAAAAAAAATCTAAGAAAATAAATTAAAATTGATATCTAATAATGATGGAATCATTATGATTCAATCCAAAAAATAGCATTATTTATAAAAAATTATTTTTAAAAAATGATAAAAATAATTCTTTTAATTTCTCTAAATTTCAAATAAATCTAGAATATAATGTTCATAAATGAATCACACATTATATTATTAAGGGACTACTATCAAATTCTGTGTTAAAAATTATATGAGTTATCACAATTTGTGATTCACAAAATTAATTGTCTTACGGCGGTAGTCTCCTATTTTTTCGTAAACCATTCAATATTGATAAAACTCATAGAATTGAATTTTCAATGGTAATATACTATGAAAAAGTTGAATGACCTTGATATTTGTCCTTAACGATCAAAATTAAAAAAAAGTGTTTTTTCTTTTCTTTGTTTCTTTGGTAAAAAATTGCATTTTTTTAAAAATAAGATTATAAAAAATATCAACATAATTAACCCATTTTATTGAATAAGCATGTCAACAATAGCCTCCATAGATTTAAAATCCAAAACTGGTTTTTAATGGTGGTTTTTAAGTTTTGTTGTCAAAAATTTTCATTAAAAATTTGTCATTTTTTTCGAGTAATATTTTAATATAGCATTTTACACAATAAATATTTAATAGACACGCCCAAAATAAAAAAAAAACTTAACGTTCTCCTCCATGGTTTTTATGGATTTTATTTGATTGTGTTTCGATCATTTCCGATCAAAAAGCATTCAAATAAAAACCAAAAAACGTTTTTTATGATTTTTTGGTTTTTATTTGTGAGGAAAACGATCTAACATTATGATTTTTTCTATTTAAAACATTATATAATTGATTTTTTCTATTTAAAATATAATCAGAATTAACAAATAGTTTTTTATATATTTAAATTTTTTGTAAAAAACAATTATATATTTTACTTTTCATAGAAAAATATTGAAAAAAACAGATGAAGGATTAAGAATTAATGCAATCTAACACTATTTTATAAAACTAGACAAATGAGTAAAAGAATAAAAATAAAATCGAGCATGGAATTGATTGTGTATATTATATTGGATCATCGAATTTCAAAATTATCGAACAACAAGCAAGAATCGCTCGAAACATCATCAAAGGGATTGATTTTGTAAACAAAGCATCATTGGATGAAGGATAGAAAAGCTTTTATGGGTAATATTTGATTTCTCTTATTTTTTCTAATGGCTAGACATAACCGTTTTTTAAATATGCAATTGAGAACTTATTTGGTCAATATTTGATAACAATATACGATCAAAAAAGGTCAAATAATTGCTTTTTTTTTTTTTTTTTTTTTTTTTTAGAAATCCCAAATTCCAAAAAAATGCTCATCCCAAAAATCAAAAAAATCCCATTTGAACTGGGTTATTTCTATTAAGGTACAAATCTAGTACGTTATAGATTGAGAGAAAGCACGTTATATATTTGAGACCCCTTGCCCTATTGAAAAAGTTTAATTTTGAATGCGTGTCAGATTTGAAATTCTGATCTTTATTTTTTTTTTTTATAAAATTTTTATGATAAAAATATTTTTTTATATAACATGTCCTTTAGTTTTAATAAAGTGTCAAAAAAATTTGCGGTTTCTAAACGTACTAGATTTGTACCTTAAAAAAACTATAACGGATGATTTTCAATATGTTTCAAAAAAAAAAAAAAAAAATAACGAATAACATTCAAAAAGCTCGAATTTGAATGTCCTCAGAACCGCAGCCTTAAAAAAAAAAAAAGAATATGAAATTTCGAACCAGAGCTTTTCATTTTATAGAGCGCTCGAAAAATTGCTTGAAAATTGAATTTTTATCATTTAAAATTTGCTCATTATGAGCAAACTCGAGCAATGTCAAATGCTTGAAAACCATTTTAATGAGCAAGAATCTGACATTGCTCGAGCCGCTCTTGAGTAAATAATGATGAAATATCATCTCAGGACCTCATATATTAGCTAAAAAAGGTTGTCAAAATTATTGTTTAAAGTTTGATTTAAATATTAAAATGCTTTAAAAATCGTTTGAACAAAAAAATTCATACTAAGCGAATCATAATATTTATTTTTCATTTTTTACATAATGAGGCTTGAACTACACTTATATATTTTAAATATGAAATAAATTAAATTGTTATAATATATAATACAATTTAAATTCCAAAAAAGTTGTCACAATTATTCGCAATTATTCATTTTAGGAAATTACACTTATATATTTTTGTTACTGTACTGTATGTATATATAATATTATGATTCTAACTCTTTTATATAGAGATTTGGTAGGGGGTTTTACTCTAGACTATATTTATTTTTTTATTATTGTTATTAATTCAATTAATTCAATTAGATTTTTTTTTAATCAGTCCTCAGCCAATAAGCAACTCAGCCAAAAAACAACTCAGCCAAAAAACAACTCAGCCAAAAAACAACTCAGCCAAGATACTACTCAGCCAAGGAGTAACTCAGCCAAGAAACAACTCAGCCAAAAAACAACTTAGCCAAGGAGCTACTCAGCCAAGAAACAACTTACCCAAGGAGCAACTTAGCAAATGAACAACTCAGCCAAGAAACAACTTAGCCAAGGAGCAACTCAGCCAAGAAACAACTCAGCCAAGAAACAACTCAGCAAAGGAACAACTCAGCGAAGATACTACTCAGCCAAGAAACAACTCAGCCAAGATACTACTCACCCAAGGAGCTACTCAGCCAAGAAACAACTTACCCAAGGAGCAACTTAGCAAATGAACAACTCAGCCAAGAAACAACTTAACCAAGGAGCAACTCAGCCAAGAAACAACTCAGCAAAGGAACAACTCAGCCAAGAAACAACTCAGCGAAGATACTACTCACCCAAGGGGCTACTCAGGCAAGGAGCAACTCAGCCAAGAAACAACTCAGCGAAGATACTACTCACCCAAAGAGCTACTCAGCCAAGGAGCATCTCATGCAAGGAGCAACTTACCCAAGAAACAACTTAACCAAGGAGCAACTTAGCAAATGAACAACTCAGCCAAGAAACAACTTAACCAAGGAGCAACTCATCCAAGAAACAACTCAGCGAAGATACTACTCACCCAAGGAACTACTCACCCAAGGAACTACTCACCCAAGGAACTACTCACCCAAGGAACTACTCACCCAAGGAACTACTCACCCAAGGAACTACTCACCCAAGGAACTACTCACCCAAGGAACTACTCACCCAAGGAGCAACTCAGCCAAGAAACAACTTAACCAAGGAGCAACTTAGCGAATGAACAACTTAGCAAATGAACAACTCAGCCAAGAAACAACTTACACAAGGAGCAACTCAGTCAAGAAACAACTCAGCAAAGGAACAACTCAGCCAAGAAACAACTCAGCGAAGATACTACTCACCCAAGGAACTACTCACCCAAGGAACTACTCACCCAAGGAACTACTCACCCAAGGAGCAACTCAGCCAAGAAACAACTTAGCCAAGGAGCAACTTAGCGAATGAACAACTTAGTAAATGAACAACTCAGCCAAGAAACAACTTACCCAAGGAGCAACTCAGTCAAGAAACAACTCAGCAAAGGAACAACTCAGCCAAGAAACAACTCAGCCAAGGAGCATCTCATGCAAGGAGCAGCTCAGCCAAGGAGTATCTCATTCAAGGAGCAACTCAGCCAAGAAACAAATCAGCCAAGGAGCATCTCAGCCAAAGAGCATCTCAGCCAAAGAGCATCTCAGCCAAGGAGTAACTCAGCTAAGAAACAACTTACCCAAGAAACAACTTACCCAAGGAGCAACTTAGCAAAGAATCAACTTAGCCAAGAAACAACTCAGCATAAAAGCAACTCATCACCGGATTGCTACACTTATTGGTGATGAATAAGAAAGATTGGATAAGATAAAATGCTACACTTATCGGGTTTTTTAATAAAGAGAATTTTTTTAACTCAAATCTTTTTTTTATTAATAATAATATTATTATTAAACGGGAATAGATGAAATTGGATAAAAAAGAAGAGAATAAGAGAGATTGGATAAGATAGAAAAGAATGAGAATAAGAAATATTGAATAAGATAAAAGAGAATAAGAAAGATCAAATGAGATAGAAGAGAATATGAGAGATTCGATAAGATAGAAGAGAATGAGAATAAGAAAGATTGAATAAGATAAAAGAGAATAAGAAAGATTAGATGAAATAGGAGAGAATAGGTGATATTGGATGAGAAAGATTAAATGAGAGAGAAGGGAATAAGTGAGATTAGATAAGATAAATGAGAATAAGAAAGATTGGATGAAATAGAAGAGAATAGAAGAGAATGGATATGAAAGATTAGGATAAGAGAGATTGGGTGAGATGAAAAAGAATAAGAGAAATTAGATAAGAAAAATGAGAATAAGTTAAATTAGATGATATAGAAGAGAATAGAAAAGACTAATTGTAAAAGATAAAAATAAGAAATATTAAATTATAAAGATGAAAATAAAGAAGAATAAATGAGAATTGATTGGATTGAATGAGAAAGATGAGAATAAAAAAGATTAGATGAAAAAGATGATAATACAGGAAATGCGATGGAATAAATGAGACTGAAGGGAATAGATAAGATTTAATGAGAATAATAAGATTGGAAGAGATAGATGAGAATATATAAGATTAAATGAAAAAATAAGAACAAGAGAATAAATGATTTTGAATGAGAAAGAGGAGATTAGACAAAGTTTGGCAAGAATAAATGAGGATAAACTCTTCGAAGAGTTTAGATGAAAAGAATTTTCTTTATTAAAAAAAGTTTTTGATTTGGAAAATAGAAAAAATCAATTTTTAAGGTAAAAGACACTTTTTGAGCGAAGCTCAAAAAGTGGCGTTCTAGTACGTATTTTAATCAGCCGAAATAATATTATTATTTCCATAAAATATGGAGAAAATTAAACATTTCAGTGTGTTTTATTTGTTTTTAGTTTTGATTTTATTTTTACGAGAATTTTATATTGACTTTAATTAGGCGATTGGAAAAAGTATTCAAAAAAGGTATTTCACTTTTTGTAATGTTATTTGGTTGTTAAAACTTTTTGATAAAAAAAAACATTTATCGAAAAAGTTCAAAAATTTTTTATTTACTGTTTTAATAATTCAGCAAAAACTACCACTTAACTGCATCATAGACACACTAAACACACACCAACAAAGTCTCGCGAAACAGCACCATCACCGCAACGCTGTTTCGCGAGCATTTTTTTAGCTATTCTCCATCACATAAAAATCACAAAAACTTTCCAATATTATTATCTAAGAAGAATTAGACAAACATAACTTAAAAAATAAACTTAACATATTATAAAAATACTCTTATTTAATTTATTTTTAAAAATATTTTTTTTATTTAAGGTAGACTTGTTAAAGTCCATGGACCTATGGACTTACAAAATTCATTCAATTTTTTTTAGCATTTTTTATTTATTCACAAAATAAAAATTATTTATAATTTCTCTGAAATACACTGGTCCATCTGTCAGGACTAATAAAATTCTTTCAATTTTTTTAGCATTTTTTTATTTATTCACAAAATAAAAATAATTTATAATTTCTCTGAAATACACTGGTCCATCTGCCAGGACTTCCAAAATTCTTTCAATATTTTTAGCATTTTTTTTTATTCACAAAATAAATGATCGAATTATTATTTCTCAGAAATAATCTGGTCCATCTGGCAGGACTTCAAAAATTCTTTCAATTTTTTTAACATTTTTTTTTATTCACAAAATATAAAATGTTTAAAAATTTCTCTGAAATACACTGATCCATCTGCCAGGACTAATAAAATTCTTTCAATTATTTTAGCATTTTTTATTTTTTCACAAAATAAAAGAATTATAAAATTTCTTTGAAATATTTTGGTCCATCTGCCAGGATTTCCAAAATTCTTTCAATTGTTTATGACATTTTTTTTCATGATTAAAAACATTAAAATATAATTTACCCATATTAGTTACTACTTTTCTATTTAAATAAACAAAAAAAATTAAATAAACAAATAAACTATAAAATATATGCATAAAATGAGTTCTTTTTTGAGATATAAAATAAAAATAAATTGACAAGGTTTGTTAGGTCCACGCCAAGTCCCGAGTCCACAAAAAGTCCATGAAAAGTGCATTTGTCCCGGACTTTTAACAAGTCTAATTTAAGGTGGTTCTCAATAAATTGAATACTTTCCGAAAAATGATTTTTTTACCCAAATAAAAAAGATATATAAACAAAATAAATAAAGGATTAATAAGTATAATTGAACATGATTTAAAATATATTTAAACAGAGGCATATCAACCAAAAAAAAGCTCTCAAAAAGTGAAAGTAGAAAATAAGATAAGTCCAATTATAAAAGATTAATATAAAAAAGAATAATGTATCTATGATCTTTGGAATCCAATTATTTAGTTTGTACAATAAAAATTAATAGTTTTTAGGTAAAAAACATCAATTTTGATTTTTATTTTATCCACTCTATAATATTAACAAATTAAAGATTCTTTACATTTATAACTTAATTATATTAACAAATTACTAATGGTTTTTATGATTACTCTATACGTTCTTTAAATATTTAAACATAAAACGTCTTATTTTCAAATAGCTGTGATACTAATCATATTTCATTTTTTAATTAAAATGAAACAGCCATTTTAATAATTATATTGGGATTTTCTTTTATACATTTCAATATACACTAATATTATACTTTCAATTCAATTGATAGTTTATTGAAAAAATAAAATATAATTAGTGCTCAAAATATGCTTTTTAGAGGATTTATAGAACTTATGATAAATTCATTTCATTTTACTTTAAAATTAAATAAAAAAAATTTTGAAATAAATCATTTTTTATATTTACCGATCGAACTTTTTCAAATAATTATATTTTAAATAAATATTTGAGAATATTAGAGCAGAAATTTATTTTGTTGATTAATAAAAATTATATACTTCTTTATTACAAATCAAATAATGATTTTACCTACTTTGTAAAAACAAAATAAAATATTTTAAAATATTTATTTTAAATTATTTGTGACATGCAAATATAAATGTGTAAGCCATCCAAGACTTTTTCCAGTTATTTTATATTTAGATAGATTTTTAATAGCTACATATAATTTACTTTTTAAAAAATCAAATTCATCAAAGGTGAATTAGATAATCGCATTTTATTTTCCATAAAAAATAATTTGGGTAAAAAATGGTCATTTTGAATTTTTTGATTTTATAAATGGCGGAACCTCATTTTAAATAATATTCCCTATTTATATAATATATTTTAAAGCAAAAATATTGAGTTTGATCGTTTAAAATTAATTTTCTAACCGCCGAAAATTGAATCATTCCGTTTATTAATTCAACTTTTTGAATTCATTTTTCAAACTAAACTTTATCTTTGAAGTTATGTTCAAACAAAATATATCATTTTATTGAGCATTAAAAGAAGAAATCGAATATTACAAAATAAAAAGTTAGAAAAGATCATGTATCGAAAAAACTTAAAAATAATTATTATATTAACTTTTTTGGACTAACTACAAAGTAATTATAAATATTTATGTTTTATAATGTATAATGCATATGTATAAAATCAAATAGTATTAGTAGTTTTGAAGGATATCTCTTACGAAGAGAGATCTATTAGTATGTGAAGTCAAAAAAAACTCGATGAATATTAAGTTTTTTGATTGGTTTCAATGACCAATTTAAAGATTATTAAATGGGTAAGAAAATTTATTAAAATCACCAAATAAAACCTAAAATTCGAAGAGATTTTGAAACTTTTTGAGGTCAAAAAAAGAGTGTCCCACCCATAAATATAATTATTTTTATAAATTCATAATTAATATCTAAGTATATTTATTTCATAAAATAAATTTTTTATAATTTAATTTCCAAGTTATAAATAAATCTTATTTATTCTTCTCAAATTGAAAGAATATTCAATTAACCTTCTCTCAAATTGAAAAGCTATTCAATAAAAATTCTCTCAAATTGAAATGGTATTCAATCATAATCTTATCAAAAATGTAAGAGAATTCATTTTTCAATATATCAAATTTGAATATATCTACTTTTTGAATTGAAGATATTGAGTTAAAAATGATGATTTGAATGAAAACTAAAAACTGTATAGAAGTTTTCGTTTGCTCAAGAGGAAAAGTTTTAATATACATCATTTAAATCTTATATTATCATTTTCAAAAAAATTTATCGAGTAGAATTTTGGTTGACATGCCTCTATTTAAACCATAATTCATTTCTCTTTATATCATGGAATTTCATCAATCATTATTTGGGATTTTTGAGAATAAATGTCTTTAAAAAATAGACAAATTACTGCAATTTTTGCAAATTTATAAAAAGGATACAAATTTAAAAACTATATAAACAAAATAATGCGTAATTAAATAATTTTCCTTTATAAAACATTAAATGATAATATATAAAATTTTGTCTATTGAGCATAATTGAATTACAATTCATATTTCGTTTAATAATTTGTAAACAAAGCTTTTTGATCCATTTTGAAACGTATTTAGCCGTAATATATGTTTAATTGTAAAAAAAAATAATTGAAACTTTAATAAAAAATCCATGAGAACATTTCATAAAACCAGGCATAAAAATATTTTACTGTTGCTTTTTAAAGAAAATTTTAAAGCTCGCCGATTTTTAAATTAGGTCTTTATTTAAAAATTAATATTATAAGAGCTGGTTGAGAAAAAATCTAGCCTGAATTTTTCTTTCATCTTTTAAAACATGATAGACATTTATGACATATATTTATATTTTAGTCCGTGAGTCATTTCGACTGGCCATTTTTGAGAAAATGGTTTCTCAAATCTAAGTAATTATTTGCTTTTTTTGATCAAAATATAATTTAAGCAATTTAAATAATAATAGTATTGGGTAATTATTATAAATATATGAAATGAAAGAAATGATTAAAAAAAATTTTCGAGATATTTTTATTTTTCAGAAAAAAATGAAAAGTTGAGCATTTATTTTTATGATCATGATTGCCCTTATCTCAATAATTATGTTTATTGTATACCTTATCTTGTTAAGTATTTATTTTGCATATTGAAATTTTGAATACCAAATATGATAATTAAATAAACATTATTTTATTAAAAAACTTTCATATTCGGTTAACGTATTTATTTCAATTTTTTAAGTGTATTATCAAATTTTCAATCATCTCATAGAAATATTTTATATTTTAAAAAAATTATTTTATCTTTTACTATTATCAAGAAAAAATATTAATAAAATAATTTCCAAGGTGATATACTTTATTAAATTAAATTATAACTTATACTTTATCATTGCTGGAAAAAATGTAATAGTTCATTATAATCATTAAAAAAATGATTAAAATATAGTTCTAAATGATCAATGATTTCTTTCTTATTTGGTTTTTTTCTGATAATTGTGGGAAATTAGCATTTTTTTCAATGATCTTTTGATAAAATTCAACGAAAAAAGATTTTATTAGCTTTTGATTAGGTAAATTTTGTTTTATAAATGTTACAAATAATGATTTATCAGTTGAAACATTAAATGACATTCTCTGTTTTATAGTTTTCGCTTGTTGTGTTCCTAGTGTTATTGAATTAATTGAATAAGTTTTTTTTGAATTGTTATCGATAAAATCACTCAGTTCTTCAACAAAAACAAATAAATCATCAAATGTTTCATTTTCATCAAGTTCTGAATTATCAATATTTATAAATTTTAAAAATTGAGAAGAAATAACTTGAGGTGATGATGTAAAATGCAAAGGAAAATCATTTTGGCTTTCCATAATAATTCCAAATCCAAAATTTCGTCCTTTAATACTAAATAATTCTTTACATTTTTTCCTAAGTTGTTCTTTATTTTGCTCGTTCACAACTTGAACGAACTTTGTCAATGTGTGCAAATCTTTTGATCTCACACGTGATCTTCCAAAGCTATGTTCTAAAGGATCAGTTGATGTCCTATCGACATCAACATTTTCATATTTTTCAATAATTGTCAATATTGAAAAAAGTGAATTGCTGAATTCAATCAGCACATCAGATGAATAAGGTAAAACATCAATTGATTCCTTGTATTTTCGTTCATTTAATATTTCATTTCTATGTAATTGGTTTGCTTGATATAAATCTAATTTTTTTTTATAAAAAATTAAAAACCATAAAGCGGTTTCCCACAAAAAGTGGCGATTTAAATAACCAATTCTTTTTTTGTGCATTGCACAAATAGTCAATGAAATTGGGAACCAAAAAGCAGCTTCATTGTACATTTTTTTTTCAAAAAGTATTACAAAATTTTTGAGAGAAAAAAGTGCCAGCGGAAGTGAGTCGTGCATCTTTGTAATTGGGAGATTCTCAAATACAA
Organism: Tritrichomonas musculus; assembly: GCA_039105265.1. Lineage (NCBI taxonomy): Eukaryota > Parabasalia > Tritrichomonadida > Tritrichomonadidae > Tritrichomonas > Tritrichomonas musculus. The sequence goes on along the minus strand of JAPFFF010000038.1, from coordinate 374,085 downwards.
TTGAAGGAATATCTTTAAATAAAGATTTTATACCATTTAAATTTAAACAGGGCGAGTGAATACTGAAATTCATATGAATATTATGAGTCAAAATTCGATATCTTAGTCTTTTAATAATATGTTTGAAATCAGGATTAATTCTCATTGAAAGAATTCTGCTATTTTGAATAAAATTGTATTTTAATAAACGGTTAATATAGCTTTGATAAAATGTTTGATTTAAAACTTTATAACAATTATCTCCATCAAATGAGAAGCAAATTATTTCAATTCTGTAATTCTTTAAAATGTTTTTAATTTTGTATAATATTTCTATCGTTTTTGAGTTGGCTTTCCCATTTGAATGAGGAATTATATGCAGAATTATAGATTTGTAAAAATGATTTAAAGGATTTAATTGAAAAACAAATCCAGCTCTAACGATATTCTGCCAGTTTTTCTGAATGAATTTTGTAAAGTTTTCAATATCTTTTGAAAATATTTTAAATTGTTTTTTATCGATTTTAGGATCAACCAAAAAACCAGATGTCGTTCCATTACTATTTACTTTTATAGGGTGTCCAAAAAAATATGAGCATCTCTATTTCTAATTAAGAATAAAAACAATTAATTATATATTTTTAAAGTTTATTAAATATATTCTCCACCATTATTAATTATTGTTTGTAATCTTTCTTTCCAATTGAGAAATGCACTTTTTAAAACATCAGGTTGAATTTCATTCAAAATTTGTGTAACTTCTGAAAAAAGCTCATCTCGTGAGGTGAATGATTGACCTTCTAATTTTAATTTCACATAACCAAATAAAAAGAAATCAGAAGGTGCCAAATCCGGCGAGAAAGCTGGGTGAGGCACCTTCTTCATTCCATGGGTTTCGAAATATCTTATAGTCATTTTAGATGTGTGAGGCCTTGCGTTATCGGCATGGACATTTAACTTTTTCCCATTTGTATCTGGAAATCCTCCTCCTGATTCATGAAGCTTTTTGAGTATATTATTGATGTAATATTCAGAATTGAATTTTTGTCCCTTTGGAAGAGCGTCTACTAAGACAATTCCATTTGGGTTCCAAAAAACGCTGATCATCAATTTTTCTGAAGAAATCATCTTCTTTACTCTAAAATCAGGCTCTTCTCCAGATACTACCCATTGACGTTCATAGTCGTAACTTAAATAGAACCAAGATTCATCCCCAGTTACGAAATACTTCCAACCTTGGCGCTCTTGCTTTTGAATGACCTTGAGAAGGTCAATTGAAATAATGACTCGATTTTGTTTTTGCTCATCGGAGAGCAGATATGGGATCCACTTAAGATGCTTAGAAATATATCCAAGTTTTGAAGTCATTCTGTCAAACACAGTACTTTTTGGTATACCTGTTCTCTTAGCAATTTGACGAACGGACAAAAATGGTTCTTCGTCAACAACATCTTTAATTAAGAAATCAATTTCATCAAGTACGTTTACTTTTTCTTCCTTTTTGCATGGCTTTATTATATTGAAAACTTGGAATTCTCTGATGAATCTTGTAATTGATGAATACCCAACACATTCTCCTTTCAATACAATAAGCATTTCAGCATGAATTGCTTTTTTGTTTTTCCCCTGTAGATGGAGAAATATTGCGATTGATCGCTGATCCAATGCCATTAATAAAATAAATAAAAGTACAGAAAAAAATAAATTCAATTTTTTCAAATATTTTTTATTATATTGCAACATGTATTTTGTTTTCGGAGTTAATAATTATAATATTAATAATGTCACATCTATACTATAAAATACTTATATGAAACTTAGACTCCCTAGCTTACAAATTGAGATGCTCAAATTTTTTTGGACACCCTATATATTTGGCTTAAAAAATAAGGCATCTACTGCCAGGGAAGCATAAATTTTGGTTTTATTAAATATTTTATATTCTTGTTTAAAAGTAGTGACAATATTCTTCATTTTTTCCAAATCTAGTAGATCGTCATCGAAATTGTTAAAATATTTTTTCCTGTATTCCTCTAATCCATCTTTTGAGGGAAGAATAGGAATATTTTTTTTAAAATATCATAAGCTTGGTCAGAAGCGTCATAAATTTCTAAACACATTTTCATCAAATCATCAAATCTTTCGGGGTTATCGTATTTATTGTTAATAAATAAATAAAAAATATCAATTATTATTTTACCAATTGAATTGTCAATTTTGCCCAAAAGATTTTTGATAATAATTGAATATCTTTCAATTAAACTATAAAGATATTCTAGATGAGATTTTAACTTTGATATTTCTTCATTCATTGCTAAATTTATTGCTAAAAAAGGATCATCATTTTGAATGCTATTTCTTAGATTTTTGATACTTTGACCAATCGCTTTGGCATGATTTTCTCTTTTTAATCGCAAAGCTTCTCGAGCTTTCTCTATCCCTTTCATCAAAAATATCTTATTGAAAAAGTTGAATGATAATAAAAAAATTATTCACAATTATCTAAAAATTGGCCAGTCAAAATGCCAATTCATTTAATAAGATTATTACTTAGTTGATACTTTATTATATATCATGATATGATTTAAAAAATCAGGTCGAATTATTTAAAAATAGAAGCTTAAAATTCAATTATGAAATTTAATTAATATTTCTATGAGATGATTGAAAATTTGATAATACACTTAAAAAATTGAAATAAATACGTTAACCGAATATGAAAGTTTTTTAATAAAATAATGTTTATTTAATTATCATATTTGGTATTCAAAATTTCAATATGCAAAATAAATACTTAACAAGATAAGGTATACAATAAACATAATTATTGAGATAAGGGCAATCATGATCATAAAAATAAATGCTCAACTTTTCATTTTTTTCTGAAAAATAAAAATATCTCGAAAATTTTTTTTAATCATTTCTTTCATTTCATATATTTATAATAATTACCCAATACTATTATTATTTAAATTGCTTAAATTATATTTTGATCAAAAAAAGCAAATAATTACTTAGATTTGAGAAACCATTTTCTCAAAAATGGCCAGTCGAAATGACTCATGGACTAAAATATAAATATATGTCATACCTACCTACTTATATTTTAAAGCATTTATCAAAATAATAAGTTTTTATTTTGTCAACCAGCTCTATATTATATTATTTTCCTGTGAGCGGTCGAATTGCAAAAAAGTATGATCAGATAAAAATTGAAAAAGATCATAATTTATGTTTTGAGTTTGGTTTGTAAACATTAAATATTCATCGAGAACCAGCCGTGTAAAAAAAGCGGTTACGGCGGTTAAGTAGAACCACCTTAATAATATCATTTTTCTTTTTTTAGCCAAAAAATCTATTTTCACCTGCTATATTATCTGCAGAAATCCAGCATTCAATTTTAAAAGTTGCTAGTACTGCTAAAATATTTAAATCATTTTTTTCTATATCTTCTTTTGTATATATGACTTTTTTAATGTGTTCCATATAATTGTAAAAACACAATGAATCAATATCTTCTCCTAGCTTTGGATATACTAAACGGATTTCATGTTTTACTTGAAAATATTTTTCTTTTATTAATTTATCGATTTCATCATCTGTTTCACTAAACCAGAAATTTATTTCTTTATTATCTTCTTTTTCTTTCGATTGATTGAACGCATATTTGCAGTTTTTCTTAATAAATAATATTATTTTTTTTTTACTTCGTCGTCATCATCAATGACTGATGTGTAGTTTTTTTTATAGTTATCAAAATCAATCTTGATAAAAGGAGGCAATTCATATCTAAAACATTGAAGAAATTCTTTTGATAACTGCGATATTATTGGTATCATTTCATCATTCTGATAAAATGGATATTGGGTAACAAAAAAATGAACAAATTTTTTGAACTAAAAGGTCAATATTTGAATCAAATTTTTGACCTTCATAAAATGAATTTGGGTAAAATTTGAAAGATAATAAAAACTATTGCAAGAGAGATTGTGCCTCAGCTTTTTGAGAGAACTAATAGAAAAAAATAAGAAGAAAATGTAGAATAATATTTACTGAGACTATTCATGTTAAAAAAAATGCATCTTTTTATGTTACAAAATTTTTACCGATCCTTCCTTTTGATGTAAGTCTCGGTAAAAATTATGTAAAAATATAAAAAGATGCATCAATTTTTTTATTTACATAAATATTCTCAAAATATTATTCTCCATTTTTCTCCTATTTTTTCTTTCAATTAGTTCTCTCAAAAAGCTGAGGCACAATCTCTCTTGCAAAAGAAAGATAATAAAAACAATTCATAAAAATCAATATCTGTTTTTAAAATAACATTTTGGAAAAAATCATTGAAAATTAACTTGTGCAAAACTGTATGAATACATAGGAACTTAACGCCATATATAGACAAGTTATAAATATCATCTTCACAATCACAATTTTTTTGAGAGAATTGAAAATATTGATCGTCTTTTTTTTTTTCAAAATTTCTCTTATTTTTTCACGAATTTTTGAATGCTTTTTGTTAAATAAACTTCTGAATGATTCTTCTCTATTTTTTAAATAACTAAAAATATAATCTGTTATACTTTTTATGCCTGATTTAATGGAGAAAGTTCCATGTTTGTTGAGGGTTTGGTTAATATTCCCATGTGCTCCTTCCGAATGGTTGGAACACCTGGGAATATGATATGCACGTCTGTACCAATTTGCCCACTTTGGTAAAAAATATTTACTTTGAATAATTTTTTCGTTATGAGTGTTTTTTTCATTTTCAATTTCTTCTGGTAAAGTTAACATTATTTCTATATTACACAATTTTTCATTAATTTTGTCAAGAATTTACTGCTTTAATTCTAAAAGTTCAACTTTTTCTTTATATGCAAAAATTTCTGCCAAAATTTCTTCACGAATTTGTAAAAATTCAATTTTAGTTTTACATTTCAGAATGTTTCTGACCCAAAATCCAAAACCAGAATTGGCTCCAAAAGCTTCAATTAAATGGCGGTGACAAAAATGATTTTGCATAAAATGTTTTTTAGAAAAGGATATTATGGCATCACCCATATCTGAAAGAACGTGTTTTTTTTTCAAATGATCCAGAATCTATTTTATAATGAGACAGTCCATCAAAAAGTAGTTCATAAAGTTGTGTTTTTTCTGTAGGATAAATTGAAAGCGCAAATGGAATAGAACTATTATAAATAACACAATGAAATATACAATAATTATAAGGGCGGATTGCTTTAAAAGAAGCGTCTATTTCTAAAAAATGCATTTGTCTAACAATTTCAACTGCCCAAGGCATAATATAAACTAAACCTTTTAAAACTTTTGAAACATTATTGTAAGTGAATATTGAACCGTTCCTTTTTAAAAATTTTAAATTTAAATATCTGCAATCATTACTATCTAAGGTTTTTATTAACACAAAACCAGGTAAATGCTGAACCATTTGGTATAAATCATTGTGCGTTGGTATTGAACTTTGTTGTTGTTTTTGAGTTTTAATGCATAAAAAGCAATTGAAAGCGACTTTTAAGAATTTCGGAGAAGAAACAGGCTTTTTGGCAACATAATTCCCTAGCGTATATAAAACTGAATTTGGATATAAAAGATACTTATTCATATTATTTGTGCTATTAAAGAATAAAAAATTTTCTTTTTCTTGGAATAACATATGAAAACAAATAAAATATATATCTTTTATTTTTATCCTGTTTAACTGGTTAAAGCTATCTTTGAGATAAACATGAATATTAGTATAATTATCTGTAATTGTAATTTTTACAGATTCCGAATTTGGCTCTTTTAAAGAAATGTGTCTTGCTTTTATTGATATAACATTTGAATATGTTGCAAAATTGGTACAAAAATACTTATCAGTTAAAGAATCAGCAAAATCTAATAATGCAATGAGATCAAACTTTGGTTGATTTTGTGGAAATATTTCTATCCATTTTCTTTGGCGCGTTGTATAAAATATATCATCAGTTAATAAAGGAGGATTGGTTGTATAGAAAAGCATAAATTAAAAAATAATAATAAACGGAACAAGAAAATTATAAACGGAAGATCAAAATAGGAGTAAAATATAGAGATAAATATTTGGTAATTTGATTTTAAAGTATTTAGTTTTGTTTGTTTAATTGTTTATAATGCGGTTAGGTGGTAGTTTTTTTGTGATTTTTATGTGATGGAGAATAGCTAAAAAAAATGCTCGCGAAACAGCGTTGTGGTGGTGGTGCTGTTTCGCGAGACTTTGTTGGTGTGTGTTTAGTGTGTTTATGATGCGGTTAGGTGGTAGTTTCTGTGATTTTTATGTGATGGAGAATAACTAAAAAAATGCTCGCGAAACAGCGTTGTGTTGATGGTGCTGTTTCGCGAAACTTTGTTGGTGTGTATTTAGTGTGTTTATGATGCAGTTAGGTGGTAGTTTTTGCTGAATTATTAAAACAGTAAATAAAAAATTTTTGAACTTTTTCGATAAATGTTTTTTTATCAAAAAGTTTTAACAACCAAATAACATTACAAAAAGTGAAATACCATTTTTGAATACTTTTTCAAATCGCCTTTAATTTTGAAATATTAACATTTTGACATTTTCAACTTTACTTTTTATTCTTACCTATTCTTGATTCATTATCGATAGATTCATTGATTTATTCAGACATAAATTAAAACCCTAATTTATGTATTTCTAAATCTATATGATAATTTATCAAAATTTTTTATTCATCTTCAATCAATATCGATATCATCATAATGAAAAAAGAATTAAAATTTTATTTTGTTGCTCATTCATTTAATTGATGAAAATGTGAAAAATTTTTGATCTGTTTAAAAATTTTCAAAACCTGCAAAGCAATTACTTGTTTCATAAAAAAATGCATTAAATGGTATTAATTTTTGGATTATAATAGCATTGAGATAATTAAATGATCAATATCTCATAGCATATAAAATGTTACTTGGTTATATTTTAATAAAAAAAAAAAAAAAAAATAATATCATTTATGAATAAACAAAATAATTGGTATGATTTTATAAAACTTATGTGAAAATAGTGTGAGTTTTTGTTTACGTTTATTAATTATTATTTCATCATGGAAGCATATCTCAAAAAGAGAGTTTGCGTAATTATTAAAGATAAACTTCGAGCCCGTGGCATCCTTTCTTCAGTTGACCAGAATGATATTGTATTGCATCATTTTTCACTGTATCCAATTGATGATTCGTTGCATGATATTCCCAAATGCGTCCATTATGATGGTAATGATGATGAAAAAGATGTTTTGATCATTCCAAGAGTAAATATATTAAGTATGGTTCATGTTGATTAACTTTGTAAGCAGCAATAAGTATTTTTATATATTTATTTATTGATTAAAGTACTAAAAGAAATATTGTTTTATTATATTTTTAATATTGTTTTTCATGATCACATCAAAATAGTTTTAAAACTTACTTTTCTATATTATATTTATTTGTAATTTTTAGAAAAAAAAAAATTGCAGGAAATAGATGAATACTTGTCAAATGATGTGCGAATTCATATAAGTAAGTCATAATGATAATGATTTATCATATATGATATATGAAATAAAAATACTAATAATTATTTGTCATATAAGGTATAAAAGTAAATAAAAATCAAAATAAAGATTACTTTCATTATATAAAATTTAGTTAATTAGTAATCAAAAATAAATAAATAAATAAAAGATCGATAATACTCAAAGTTCAGTATTATCATTAAGGAGGTTTTGATTTCTCTGTTCATCATTATCTTTGTTATTGTTCTTCTTTCCTTTATCAGCAAACAAATTTCCGCTTGTAGATTTTTTATTAGTAATATATGGTTGGGCTGGCAGTTGCATTCCTTCCTCATATGAGCGAATATTTGCTCCTTCTTCTGCTGTTGCAGATCTCCAGTCAATTGTTTGAATATCTTCGCTATCGAACACTCTGGGTTCTTGTTCTCCGTCATCGCCAATTGAAATGTAGCCTTTTGACGATTCTTTTCTCATTCTAAATACAAATGCTATTACACCAATGAAGGAAGTAGTTACAATATCATAAACAAGTTGTAAAATCCAAACCGGAAGAGGCCAAATAAAACTAAAAGCAGATCTCATGAAGAGAGCAATAAAATAGCCAAGAACTGAAAAGACAACAACTCGAAGAATGCCTAATTTTCGAAAAACAGGAGTTGTTTCTGGATTAATGCCTTCTTCTGCAATAACATATAAATGAGCATCAACAGCTTGTCTGGCTTTTCGAATATTATGCATCATAAATATGATAAAAACAGCAAGAACAATAAACAAGCAAAATAGAGTAATTAATGTTCCTATGGTTCCAAAATCTGCAAAATCATAAACAGCTAAAGTAACTGTAACAAAGGCACTCATGATGAAATTACCAATCATTCCCCAAATAGTGATCGTTTTACGTACAATACACCAACCTTCACTAGCCATTAACATTGCAGATAATAAAATGGCTTCATGCAGAACGCGGAAAACTTTTCTCGAAACATAAATTGGAGATGGATCATCGGATATATTTCGATTGCGTTCTTCAAAAACGAATATAAGATAGTAGACTGTAGTTAAAGTTAAGCCAATTGTGAAATATAAATGTAAACTGTTTTTCAATGAAAAATACATAAACCAATTAGCTAGCCAAACAACATATAAAATGCAAACAATACCTGCAACAATTGGCATTGATATCAAACATGGCTTTTCATCATAGCTAAGGTAACTATTAAGATTGATATATTGAATTTGAAAAGAATATTTGAGATCATTTTCACATGGAGATAAAACTGTATAGTACATATTTTTTTTGAATATAGTTCCAGAAACAGATCCAAATCCATTTTTGTCTATTGGAACAACATGAGAATAGTTAATGTGCTTGCCTTTACATATATGATTGTCAGATGCGCTATTTAGGTAATCAATTGCGTCATTTCTTGTGGCAACTAGCACAAGAATTGAGTCTATATCGTTTGCGTCATAAAAATTAAAAGAATAAGTTGCTCCTGAAACTAGCCCAAATCGCCTATTTAATGAAATTATTCCAGATCCTGCATCTACAGTAAAATTTTGTCTAAATGTAATTGAAAAAAGAAATGTTATTAGTAGCATTAGTTTAAAAATTTCCTTTTATATATCGTTTGTTTTACGTCATAGAAAAAAAAATTCATAAAAATATAAGCAAATATCCTTTGAAAAAAAATATTAGAAAAATGTGTGAAAGAAAAAATGATTATCATCCAAAGGAAGAATATAAAAATGGTGTCAAAGTGCAGGATAGCCCAATGTACGCATCTCCTTCAGGTTGTGCAAGAAAATCTGAAACTACATCAAAAGATTCAACTTATACAGAATTGGGAAGAGCAGAGGATGATGATGGTTCAAATGATGTAAATACTTTTGATATTTTATCTGATGCTAGTAATAGAATAAATGGCTTAGAATTAGAATCGTTTGAAGTTAATGAAGACGAAATCGAAGGAGACGCTGATAATGGTGGTGGTGGTAGAAATGGAGGAAGATCAAATATGGGAGATGTTATGACTATGAACGAACCAAATGATGGAAATGATATTATGCAAATGTATAATCGCAATGATTATTACGCAAATGCTCCAAATTATGTAAACAATGATGATAATGATAATTTTTATGAAGATAATGGCAATTATGGGGATAATGGTTTACAAATTATTGTTAATGGGAACGACACAAACTTTTTTGTTTAAAAATATAAAAAATTAAAAACTGTTAATATGCGATATTAAATACATAAATCAATCCCTTTAGATGAAAATTGTTTTACATTTTTTTTAGAGGAAAAAAAACTTTGCGTTGCCCGGGAATCGAACCCGGATCTCAAGCTTGGAAGGCTCACATGATAACCACTACACTAGCAACGCTTCTTATTAAAAGTGAATTTAATTCATATAAAAATAATATTTCTTATTCAGAGGTTGTTTTTTATAGCATTTTATAAGCGCATTTTAAATTGCAGCATGCAAAAAGATAGAAAATAATTGTATAAACAATTTTTAGAAAACAAATAATTTTTGGTTAATTACTTACTAATAATATAAAGAAACAGTATAAATGAAATAAAAGAGTCGCCTTTGAATATGACTATATTTTGTTGATATGATGCATATTCATTTTCAATGTTAAACTCTTTTAAAATCAAAATTTAGCTTAAACAAATTTAAATACCTTGAATCTTTGATATAAAAGAATCAAAATCTTTTTTCATTTGTTCTGCAGTTCTAGCGAATTTTTTCAAATCTGAATTGCCAACATTGATTCTCTCTCGAATAAGTGCATTTTCGATCTTTAAGCTTTCTTTCTTATCCCTCAGCTGTGTAATTTCAGAGAGTGTTTCATCAATAACATTAGTGAGATGTGAAGATTCGCTATTTGTTTGTTTAATTAGAAAAGATAAGTGATCTAAATTCTGAAAAGCAAGGTCTATTGATTGAATTGTAGGAATATTATTTTTTTCTGAATCATCATTATCACTTGCTTCAATAACGAGGTATTCATTTATCTCATTCAGTTTTACATTTTGATTAAAATCTTTTTCAAATAATTCTGCTAAATCTTCTTTTTCAACTTCCATTTGTTTTTTATAATGCAAGCATATTAATACTGGATGATGTTCGATCTTAGATGAGTGAGGTGGATAATCAGTAAGATCTAGCCCTTCTATATTTAACCCAGGTATAAATGGGCGCTTCGAATTAATATTCATTTCAGATGTTTGAGAAATGGTGCCTAATCGATCTAAATTTACTGTTTGAGATTGATGCGGTGCAAGCGATAAATTTAAATTTGGTACTGGTGGCAAATTCTTTGGATGTTTTCTGGAAGTATCAGCGCTATTATCTGAATTAGTCTTTTTTAAATGAATTAAGTGTGATGTTGATCCATTTGTATTGGCTTGATTAATTCCTGATTGATCTTCGTTTTTCTGTGGTAATTTTGATTTGATATTTGGTGACGCACTTGAAACTGATTTTCGATTTCCAACTGTCGATGAAATTGGAAGAGAAGAAACTGGCGATTCTTTCCTTTGAGAATTCGCTAGTTTCATAACAGATTTTGAAGAATTTAAAAAACCTGTAAAATTTTTAATTCAAATTTAAAAAATAAAACATTCAAAATTACTTTACATTCAGAAAAAAAAAAAAAAAAAATTGATACGAGCTGTTTTTTTAAAAAATGGTTTTTGAAGAAAATCGATATATTATCACAAATGATCTTCATGAGTATTGTCGTTTATTTCATTATTTAATATATTTTTATGTTTTCTTCTGATATCAATTCAATCAATGAAATTTATTTTTGGTAATAAAAATGATCAGAATGATAAGAAAGATCAGTAATCATTTATTTCCCATATACAATAAAGCCAAAATAAATAATGTAAGATTATGATGGTAAATCTCAACAAAATTTGAAAAAGAATATGATTTCGGATATCATTGTTGTAAAGAGTTCACTTCAATGATGTTTAATTTATTCACTATGAGATATTTGTCCGATTTTCTAGTTATATCACTAATGAATATCTCAATCTTTTTATTAAAAACACTGAGTAAGATACATTTCGTGTGAAATCATCGAAAACATAACATCAATACTAATTCTTTAATCATAACCCTCATTCAATAAGTGTTTCAGCTAAAAAACTTTTTTGCATTTGACTCCGAAAAACAAGTTGAATATATTAATTTTTTTTAAAATGTGAAGTAAATCTAAATTTTAGATTCTAAAAAGATTAGTTTTTTATTGTAATTATCCTCATAACTCCATTGTTGATGAAATTTCACTGATTTTATTTGTGATTATGTAAACTAGTATAAGCAAACTAGTATCTTATAGATTATGGTAAGATAAAGTAATGATAAGTACCTTCAATAGCAAAAGTTTGAAGTACTTTCCAAGTTTAAGTCATGAAGTAATTTGTATTCTGAGTATTTTCCTATTAATTAAATTACCAACTGCCAAACAGAAATAAATAATGCTTTAAGTATGAATAATAAATGATTTATTTTTCGTCCAAAAAAAAGTTTGAGTGTGAAATTTTGTGAATTAGATCAAAAAAAAAAAAAAATTAAAGCTTAAATGATATTTACTGTATATTGGATTGAATAATTAGTACAATTCCAAATGTACTTAGTTGTTCAAGATCACATTTAAAAATGATTAATAAAAAAAAAAAAAATTAGATACAATATATAATATAGTGATATAATGTCAAATTTCTTATTCATTTGTTGGTTGCTGCTCATTCTCATCAAAATTTGATGATCTATTTAATTCAGACTGTTCTTCAATGTTCATTATGCCATCGTTTGTTGTTCTATTTGAAGAAATCAAGAATTGCGTGAGAATTTCTTTGAAGCTTGTCAAATAATGCAGTTTCAGTTGGTAGAACAAATTACGAAGCATTTGAAGAATGGTAGGCTCGGCCAAATTCAAATTCAAAACATGGCAAATTTCTTCACAAAATTCCTGCTCAAATAAGCTCAGATCTACCGAATCATCTTGGTGTTCTTTGGCTAACTCGAATGATATATTCATGCTTTTGGTGAAGAAGAATTGTAGAAGTTTGCAATGAGCTGAAAATGAAGATGAATGAAGCATATCAAAAATTGCAATAAATAAGGAGTTTAGTAGACCACGTCGAAAAGTTTGCATGAATGACATAAGTTCATTCAAAGTGGTAATTTTGTCAATGAGGTCTTTTAATGAATTGGCAGAACTTTTAACAACATCTAATCGCATATCTCGAATTCCAAAAACAAAGGCTTGCATGATTTGTGGTATAGTAAAAACATTTGGGGAGAATTGGGAGATCATTGAAAAGAATTCGCTGTCGATTTGAACATAATTTTCATTTGATGCTTGAGATTCGCTATCTGTTACTGACTTGATTTCAGAGGCATTTTGAATTCTATTTTCTAAATATGGAACTATTAAATTATTTAATAATAAATCAGGTAAAATTTGTTCAACTTCATTATAATTTTTCCTCATAATTTCAATCATAGAAAAAGTTTGAGGAGCTAATTTTGGCTTCTGAAAAAGATTTTTTAAAATTTCAATAAAGACGGTATTAATTGATTGGAAAGGAAGGGCTGCTAACCCTTTGGATAAGGCTGTTAAATAGCAGTTAACATCAGGGAAATCATCTTGCTCATTGAAAACAACTTGATATAATGAAACTAATTTTTCAATGACAAACTGAAAAATTGAGGACTTATCTGGTTGTATTGATAAACAACGTAATCCAAATAAAAGAGCGGGTTTGTTATTTAAAAATTCTAAAATTGGGGATGATAATCCCATAAAAATATGATTTCTCTTTTCTTCATTCGGGAATTGCATTGAAACGGTGCATACCGCTTTAAAGATACAAGTACCAATTTCCCCATCATTAATTTGCATTGAGTTCAATAAAATGGGGTTTATATTTTCTAGTAATGTATTTAAAAGCATTTCATTGTTATTGATGTAAATACTTGACAAATATTCCGATAAATGGTCCAACACTTGACTTAAAGGTTCAAGATAATTAGGATCTAGTGCTTTTATTATTTCGCATAAAATTTCTATTAAAGAATTCTGAGCATCAATATTTTTCTCGAGAAACTTGTGGCAAAACGACATTGCTAAAAGTGATGTAGGATTTAGGAGTTCATTTTTATTCGCTAGAACCTTTGAGTATAAACTTGTGGCAATTTCAACCATCTTAGCTTCTTCTATTGCATTCCACAAAAGTTCCATTGTTAAGCATACTTGGGGAACAAGTGGAGAATTGATTAAAATGTCGTTGATTTTATCAGGGTAGAGATCATATAAAGCTGCCATTGTTTTAAAAACAACCTTTTGAGCTTTATATTCTTTAGATGATCTTAAAAGCATCTCGAATATTGGTCCAATTATTTCATCAAAAGTAATTAATTTATGTAATGGTGATGGAACTTGTTCTGGTTTGGTTCCTTCAGTAGGAATGTTAATGGTGTCTGATCTAAAAAGATCAAGCCATAAATACCAAATATCAAATATCTCGACTGAATCAAGTAATGGTGATTTTAATGTCATTAAATATTGCTTTGTTATAAATTGCAGCATTTCATTTGAATTTGTTTCATTTGTTTCTTTAATTCCAAGTAATATTAAATTGTCTGAATACTTAGTAAGGAAACGAATTATAAAGTGTGATAAATATGTTGAATGAGATTCAATCTGGCAAGCAACTGACAATATCGGTTTTGAAAAGGTTGGAATTAGGCTTTCACGTCCAGGATGTTTTAGGAGAAGTTTATCGGCAAATTTTAGCCATTGTATGTGGTATTTTTCATTTGGTTCATTAAATGGAAATGATGAGAGAATTAAGTTTAAAACGTTTTCATTTTGAAAATTTTCAATTGGTGCAATCTTCAATAAGTTTATTAATAATTCCATTGCTTTATCGAAAATAGCGTTGTTACAGTTTTCAATGCCAATTTCAGGAACGACAAATGAAAATATTGATGAAACATTAGCAGATAGGTTTGAGATTAAAGCAACTCTCCTGTCTGGATCTATTAATTTCGAATTTAAAACTTGAATAATTAGTTCATTAAATAATTCAGTAAAGAAAATTGTTCTGATTCCTTGATCTTCTTGTTGAGGATAAATTTCAAATGGAAATTCTGGCCAATTGTCAGGCCATTCATACAAAGCAATTAAAACAATTGTTGGTATAGTCTGTTGAATAATGAAATTATTTTGAAAATTTTTTGAAAGACTAACTAAAACATTTTGTCTAAATTGAAGACGAGCATTTGGATCAAGATTTGAATAAAATCGGCGTAAAATAAAATTTTTAATAATTGCACAGCATATGTTTTTAGTATAAAGAGTGGCTTCTGCACTTTGAATTAGTTGGAATGCAAGCATTTCTGCATTAGGAGAATTTTGCCAAGCAATTAAAAAAGAATTTGCGTTTTTTTGTTCTTCCTGATTGCCATGATATATTGCATTTGATTCAGCTTCTATTGAAGCAATGTTAAATTCCATTCTTGTTTTTTATGTTTTTAATTGGTCATGAAATTAAAAAAGCCAATAACAAAAAGTTTAAAATCGGCCAAATATATTCTTAAAAATAAATTCAAATAATTTTTAAAAATCACGTTTATCTAAAAAAAAAAAAGAGAGTAAAAAAATCTATTAAACTAAAATATCAAAAAAGAAACCTCTTTTTCACAAAATTAAGAAGGAGTAGGTTCAGACCAATTATTCGCATCATTAGGATTTGATGATCCAACAGTGAAAGGTTTTGCTGAAGAAACAAGATAAGCTTGTTGTTTTCCTTTACCTTTTAAGAAGACTTCACCTCTCGATTCTATAGAGAAATCTAACTGATTAATTAGATCAAATGTATTCTGAGAGATTTGAATACGACCAGGGACGTCAGTACTCTGAAGTCTAGATGCAATATTAATAGGATCACCAATAATATCGAAAGTAGGCTTATCTGTACCCAAAACGCCAGCAATTAATGGTCCACCTGTATTAATACCAATACGAACGTTTAACATTGCATTTAATTTGACATTAGCGTCTTCAAGAACTTGAAGACACTCAAGTCCAAACTTTGTCATTTGTTCAGCATGAGTAACTGGTTGTTCTTCTGGTGTAAATAAGCCGCCAGCGCACATATAAACGTCACCAATTAATTTAATCTTCGTCAAAAGTTCATATTTTGTGATTGCTTCATCAAATCCAGCAAATATTAAAGACAAGTTACCCATAATTTCTTGTGGAGTTAATGATGAAGCATAATCTGAGAACTTGACGATATCAATAAACATAATCGTCGCGCTAGGAACAGTGAATGAAATATCCTTTTCACCTTGATTCAAACGTACAACGATGCTTCGTGGCAAAATTTGATAAAGGAGAGATTCTGAAGTTTTCTTCGCTTCTTCAGCCCTCTGTTGTTGAGCTATTAATTCAGATTCATCACGCAAAATGATAACGAAACTTTGAATTTGATTATCTTCGTCGGTAATTCCGATAATTGTGATACTGCATGGAATCTTTGCATCATTATCAGATACACAAATTGTATGATCTTCATAAGTCAAGGCACTCTGCCGATTCCTCATCAATTCAAGTTGGTTTTCAATTTGTCCTTTAGATTTTGATTCTTCATCAAAAATAGTCAAAACAGATTGGCCGAGGAGTTGCTCAGGAGTAAATCCAAAGGTCTTTGTAACAGATGGATTTAAGATATCTACAATTCCATTCGTTCCTATGAAAACGACAGAATCAGTTGAATTGAATATGATAGCTTGGGCAGTTGACATAGTTGTTGAATTTTGAGAACTGCTTCTATCTAACAAATAGTTGATCAATTCTTCAGAGGCAACAATTGAAATTGGATTGACTCTTCTCAATAATATCAAAACAACATCATATGAATCATTCAATACTTTGATTAAAAAGTAGCATAAAATAAGTGAAACTATTTCAATAATCAATTCTAGAATGAAGAATAAAACATGATTAGTTGTATAAGCTGATTTGAAATCATTTCCAACGTCTGTCCAAGTATCATCTATTTGTACTAATAATGGAATCAAATGGTTATTTGCCATATGTAGAATTTGTGAAGGAATTTCATCAGTAACATTTCCGCTATATTGATCTAATTTAACAAGAACTTGATCAACAATATTTAAAAAGAAGCCCAAAATGTTTTGTAACGATCCGCAACGATACATTTCGTGCAATGAGTTTGTATTATTATTGATCTCGCAGTTACTTGTTAGAGTGCGATCGTCAATGAATGCATTAACACCAGTTGCTGAAGGATAGCCAGGTTTATCTTCCAGCATTTCTTTTGTTGCTGAATCAAGAAGTGCAAGATCATCTTCAATTAATCTTCGCAAACTGTTAATTTTAATAAAAGTCGTATTTCTAACTAATGGATGAGAAATGATAATAGCTTGATTAATCCATAAGCAAAGTTGAGCAACAAATGATTTTCTAATTCTAGAATCTGCTTGCCATAAGTTCAAGAACATGTATTGTTTATTATATGTTTTAATATTCTGAATCTGGAAGAATACTAAGACCGCATTAACTGCAATCATTAATGAAACTATAATAAGAGCCATAACTGGTATTAACCCCTTGTTTCCTGAACTTGTATGAGCATCATAATGGCTACCATCATCTGCATTGCCATTACCCGTCAATTTTCTTATCTGTTGTGTTGCATCTTGCTTAACATCAACTGGTAATTTCATCAGCATTGAGGAAAACTTACGAATTTCTTTAATTAGTAAAACGCCCATTATTATCATCAATAGAACACCAATAACTCCATAGGCAGCAGGAAGAGCAATTGATAGAATGGTCAATATTTTGTCGGAATCATTAGCTTCATCAGTTGACATGTGAGATAATGTATTTTTAATTTCATCAAAATTGTCAGTAGCATTTTGAATTGTCGTAATCAGCGTTCCCCAATCACGTGAATCATTATAAAAGTTTTCAATCTTTGATTGGTCGTTTTCACTCATAAGTAATGTTGATATCAAACTGCAATAACTAATTAAAGTCTTCAAATTATATTTGATGCTTGTATCATAAATAATTCCAAAATCAGTAAATGAAATAACAGACGTTTCTTCAAATACTGGAGCAGTATATTTGTACATATCAACTCCAAGTCTTGATTGTTCAGCAACATCAGCTAAAAAGCTATGATACTTTTCTTTAAGAATAACGTTATACTCTGCTGCTATTTCTTGATAAGTTTTATCAGGCATAAATGAATGGACTTCATTCGGGTCAGTGCCGTTTACAAGATCTTGTTCAATTAATTCATTAACAAAATCATCAATTTGAATTGCACCAACTTTTTCTCCCCAATGGTATGCAATCATAATAGTTGTTTCGAATAAATAAAGACGAGCCTGATTAATTAATGAGATACGTTCAGATATGGAAAGTCTTCCATTGAAATAGGTTCTGAACAAAGCAAATAATATGACGGATATGATTAAGCCCATTATAAAAACAAAAATTGTAGCAACAAGTAATGTGAAATAGCGATTTGCTTTTCTTGTTTCTGTAGCTCGTTGTAAAGCAAGCCTAATTTTGGATTGATTAAGTAAAACTTTACCAATACCTTCTTCGACGGCTACTTCTAATTCTGACATAGATGAACTTGAAGATGATGATGATGAAAAATTTTTACTGCTACCATTATTACTGGAAGAATTTGTCGACTGGTTTCCACTACTCTTCTGAACTTTTTGGTTGTAAATGAAGTTTCCTTTCAGATCGATAATATTTTTCTTTAAATATTCTGGAAAAGTTCTTACAAATTGGCGGAAGCACATATCTACGTTAAAATTCTTTCCTGATTCAATCAAATCAATTTTATTACGGCTTTTTATCGCTTCAACAAAATCGCAATTACATTCAATTAAAAAGATCATACTTTCTTCAATATATTGAATGCTATTAGGAAATTCAGCTAATGATTCATCCCATAAAGTTTTAGTTTTTTTCAGTGTATTTGACGTTGATATTAAAAATCCCATATCAGTAGATGTCATTGACCAAAAGTTCTTCATTGAATTTTGGAGTTCCTTTGTATGCTGTTTAAGATCTTTAATTCTTTCACCTGTTTGTGTTGATGATGCAGATTGTCGTAATATTTTGATTTTTTGGACTTGTGAAAGTAAGAAGCGTTGACTAAAGTCCATGTCGCGTCTTTTAATTGCATCACTATATAAAACATTCAAGTTTCTATTATTTGAAGGTAAACAGCACATCACTCGAATACAATGGCACAAAACATCAATTGAATGGTGGTATTGAATGATAAATTTAACAATGAAAAAGTCAAGATACGATGTAATATGGTTTGATATGATGTAATCATAATAATAAAGGGCTTTGCTCTTGCTTTGGTCAAGTTTTAGGTATAAAAGTCTTTCTAGCCGTTCGTCATCAGATGGAATTGCATTTTTATTGTCTTCGTTTGTTTCAAATATGAATTGCTTTTTAATATAGTTGTTTTGAACATTATAAAAAATACTTGATCCTACAAATCCAAGAACAATAAAAACAAGGAAGCATATGAATCCAATTAATCCATTTGGCTCTTCAAAGAAGGAAGAAACAAACCTCAGTAAATCATTTCCTATTGAAATAAATGAAATGCCTAAAAATAGAATATTACTGAATAATCGTAAAAATGGACGTCTAGTCATTTGTATGATTATTAAAGCCATGAAAGCTACATGAACTAATACTAATGCTAGTATAGTCCATTCTGGGAAGAATTCAAAAACATTTGATAAAAGTAAGAATACTGATGAAATTGTAACAAGATTAACATATATTCTATGGTTAAACGCTGTAAATGGAGACAATGAAAAGTATGCTGAAGAACCAATGACTGATGAAGTAAAGAAAAAGAAAGCTGATGTTATAATATATTCAACAATTCCAACAACAAATAAAACAATGTTAATTGTACCCGAATCTTTTAATACAGTCAGCCGTACAAACATAGTTCCAGTAAAGTTAGCTAGTGGTAATATTATTACTAATGGAAGTAATTCAAGAAGTACTCTTGTTGGATACAAAGAACGTTTATAAAACCTTCTTTGCTTTCGGAAAATCATTAGTTGGATTACTAATGCTCCAATTACAAGCACAAATAAAACTGAATAAATGATAACCGCTATATAACAATTATCTGCATTATCCAATAAGGGTGAAAAAGTAGAAATATATTGCAAATATTTTATAAATTCCTTTGAAATTGTATTTGATGACCACAAATCTGAAAAAGTAATCCATGTAGTCAAAAACATGAGTTGAATGAACATAATTAAAAGGAAAAAATAATATATAGTTGATGGTAAATGAATTGATTGTGTTATTTTATCAAAAAGAGGATCTAAAGCATTTGAAAGAAGATTTTTTGACATTGAATTTCCAGCTGCAACTGAAGAAGCCTGAGATGCTGATTTAGACATCACTGACATTGATGGGTCCATCCCTGCTGCTCCAATCATTTTACTGTAAAAAAAAAAAAAATAAAAAATAAAAATTTTATATATTCAATTGAGAATTATTGATGCATATCTATTTTTTAGGTCTTTTGAACTCAAATATCTATAATTAGTTATTTGAAAACATAAAAATAATTTCTGAAATTAATTTAACGAATTTTATACAAATCTATTTGCGTAAATCAATTTTTGTGAAAAAAAAATTAATCGTTACTAATTTAGCACCAGTTCAATGCAAAGATTTTCTGATATCTGAATATATTGATTAAAATAAAATGATATATCTGGGTATATGGTAAAATATTTTCAAAAGCTCTGAAAATATTCAAAAAATTTGAATGAAAAGATATATAGAAAATTTTACGTTTTTTATTTTAGGGGAAAAAAAAACTCCTTGGATTTTCATAATTTTAAAAAATGAATGAAATATTTCATATTTGGCAAAAAAAAATTTTTTTTAGATTGGAAAAACGTTCTTTGAATTGAGAATTTTATTTTTATCTTTTCTTTGATCCTAAATTGATTCGATTCAAATTTTTCAAATGCATTGAAATTTAATTCAAATTATATTAACCATTCAATGGTTTATAAATAGGATTCACTCTCAAATTTGAATAACAACGATTATATAAAACTATTATAAGATTTAAAAATCACTTTCAAATGACAAAAAACAGAATTTCTGTTTGAGGGTTTTTTTAAAAAAATGTTTTTAATATCTTTTTAGATTATATAATTTTATATTTTCTAACAGAAATCCATATTTTTATATACCTATAATGAATATGAGAAAAATGTTTTGAATCTATTTTAACATTTTCACTACCATTATTAATCAAGTAATCTCATTAGATCTGATCTTTGGATTTTTGAAAGCTATTTCATTTGATATTTCTATATTTTTTTAACATTACTAGAAACTTTTTGAAAGATTAGACGTTTACATATCAATTATTGATTTTATTTCACAATCTAGTATAAAAATCGAAAATAGTAAGATTTTTTTCATCAAAAACACTTTTGAAATTTGAGATAAAAATGATCACTTCTCAATTTTCAATCAAAACATTGAATTTTTTTCAATGAGTTTATTGGATATTTCATCCTAGTAAACTCTACAAAATATTATGAAATACAGCCGTTAAGGATATAAATTATTTTTTTAGGAAATAAATAAGCAACGATCATTTTTTATTCAATTTTTTAGATATAATTAATGCTTACTAAATCAAAATCCCAAGCCAAGGAACCACCGTCTCGTACTACAAAACTGTGTTTAACAACATGTGGAATTCGAAATGCACGCTGTAGTTGCTATCTTAACTGTTTGCTGCAAATAATTGCAAATCTCTCTCCAATATTTCTTCAAATTAATCAAATAAAACCAAATAGTAAATTAGATAATTGTATACAATTATCCAAAATCTTGTTCAATCTGAAGAACCTATTTCAGCAATTTATTTTTTAAATGAATTAAGAAAAGATTTAAGCCTTAATGTTTCAAAAGAACAAAATTTTTTTGATATTGTAAACAATCTTTGTTTAGAAATACCAGTTATTTCAAATTTATTTAAATTCAATATTGATACAACCTTTTTAGACAAAAGATCTGTAAATCCTGTTCAATTTATGAATTCTTTCCAGAATTTTATGATTAATTTTTCAGGAAATGATAGTAAAAAACCTGGATTAGATGATATTTTTACGATTGACAAAGTTCATTGTAATGACCAATTATGCAAAAAAATAAAAAAATGGCCTCTTTACCAGAAATATTATCATTTTCATTTGAATATCGTTCTTTTAAAAAAGCAAATTTCCAATTCAAAACGAAAATAAATCACAAAAATTATTGTAATGTTCAAGGAAATCAGGAGTATTCTTATCAATTATATGCAATTTTGATATATATTGGAGCCCAATCTGACAAAGGCCATTATATTGTATATATTCATAATTAGGAATCTGATCGATGGATTAGATATAATGATTCACAAATTTTTGAATTGAAATCATTCAATGATATAAAAGCTAATAACACTAATATTTCAGGATTATTTTATATCAAACAAAGCCTTTTTTTGGATTTTAATGAAAATAAAAAAAATTATGAAAATGAACGAAATATGTTTTGTGAAAAAAGCTTTTTAGACCAAAAAGAGATTAACAATTCTTTGCTGGTCAACAATGTTAATTATCAATCACTCAATTTCCTTGGGTTCAAAAACCCAAAAACCGCAATTTTTGTTTTTGTGGTGGGTTTTTATTTTAGATATTATATGTAAGTCGGTTGGCCTCTATATATCATATAAACCCAACAAAAACTAAAATTGTAAAAAAAATTATATCGAAATTATTTCATATTTTAACAATACATTTTTAACACTTTATATTTTGCAGCATTAAATATTTATATATAATTTTAAAAAATATCACGCGCTCACGGTAAAATAATTAAGATATCTTTGTTTTTGTTATTTTCATTAAAAATCTTGGGTTTTGATATAACTATTTATTTGCATAATGAGTTTTATATTTTTTCAAATGTAAATTTTAATTACTAGCAAGACCATATTTATATTCTTTCATTTTTTGATTTGTTTTTATAGATATTTTGCAAATATAAAATTTATATTTTATGAGACCACTATCAAAATTTAAAATATTTCAGGGAAATCAATGAGTTATCACAAAATTATTTTCATATAAAAATTTTAACTGAGCTTTTTTTTGTATTTATTTTTATAGATATAAAACATATTAGGGATTAATTTTAGAATAGTTGTATTTTTAGAGAGTAATTCAATTTTTTCATCACAATATTTGGTGGGCCAAAATGGTATGAACAAAAAAACGAATAAATTGAGAGAAGCATTTTAAAATTGATAATATCAAAATCTTTAATATATTATGTTTATTTCGATAAGTATTTAAAAAAGCTCTATTTTAATAAACCATATAAATATAATACGTATTATTTTACCAAAGTTTTTAGGTATTACTTTTTTATCTTTGTAAAAAATGAATATATGATTTTCAACTCATATCATTTGCAAATAAGTAAAATTTGGTACGCAAAATAGTCTTTTAACACGATAAATACGTTAAAAACAAGTAGTAAAAGATGATTGAATAGCTTTTCAAAACTGAAAATTTGTTCCATCTTTTGTAGAGCAATGCTTATAAAATAACCAATTATACAAAGGTGAAAGCTTGTAGATTACATCATATTGCTGCTTGCTTTTTCAAATTTTGAATCTTTTTAGAGTTATGAAATAACTGAGATTGTACTCATTTGTGGCGATTCTTAGCAGTGTAATCTTTCTTAATAATACCGCCACTTGATAATAATTTGCATTTTCATGCATAAATTTATCGAATTTCCTTTGTTTTTGATGAAAAATATTTTCATTACTTTCTCATTAAAATTATCATAAACCATTGAATTTTTGTTTTTTGGGTTAATTTTGGGCTTATAAATGTTTGATAATATCTCAAAACGTACCGTTAGAAAAATTAATATTTTAATAAATGTATTAAATAAATATATCATTAATAATAAATAAATATTCTATATATGCAAATAGTCGGAGGTCAAAGAGATAAAATATTAAGGATAAAGTTGGATTATCTCAAGTTTTTGAATGAACCTCAAAAAAAATTGAGTAAATTTTTATACTAAAAAAAAATCATTTTTGGTTATTTTTCATATATTTTACTATACAAATGATAGAAGATTTATTTTATTTGTATTTATGTATTAATTGCTAATATTTACATTATTAATTCATATGTAATATAATATATGCATTTTATATAGGGATAATATGAAAATCATAAAAAATCAATATTTCAATATTATCAAATAATTGAGTATTTTTTTTTTGTTTTCTCAAAATATTGAATTAAAAATATTATTAAATAAAAATATAATTTTTTTGCCGAAATTAAAGAAAGATTCCATATAAATATAATAATTATTTTATATTATTAATATTATATATATTATAACAAATGTTTTCTTGTTCCAAAACCTAATTGATATGAGTTCTTTTATCTGTGTTAAAGGCTATTTTATTAATAATATTCATATACATTTGTTATCATATCTTTTATAACATAGATTATGAGCAAAAATCTTTTATAATAGTTTAAAAGGAATAAAAATAATTATGATATTTCAGTGAGTTTTCTAAAAATTTCTTCACTAAGGCTCATTTAAATTTCAATAATTTAATTCCAATCTTTATTACCTGAAAACGGTATATAAGCCAAAAAAAAAAAAAAAAATCATTAATATAAATTTTCAATCTTAAAAAAATAAAAAAATACATCATCAATAGCATCGATTGGAGCTAGTATTCTTAATAAATAAGAAAACTTCAATAAAATCGGTTGTTCAAGTAATTCAAATTTATCATTTTGTTTGGAAATCCAAATCTTTAAAATGAACAATTGTTTGGATTTCTCACAGGATTATTTTTCAAAGAATATTTGTCCATTCCTGAACTTTTTCTATTCATTTAACCAAATATGTAATCAAAAGAAACTCAAAATACATATTGGTTTTTTCTATTTTTTTATTCTTTAATTTTTGGAGAATCAAAAGAAAAAATATTTTTTAATTTTTATTATCTAGTTCAGTTATTTTATTTTAATCTAAATATTTTTTCTTATAATTTGTTTTATTTAACAAGATAAAAGGGAAAAAAATATATAATTATTTCTGAAAAATATTTTTCAGTTAATATTTTTAAAATTCAATTAATTTCATTAAGGAATTTTTTTATATTTGCAATATTTTAAAATAAATATTAAAGTTGATTTAAATATATTAGAAATATTTATCGATTATTGAAAAAATACTTAAAGCATTGAAATAATAAACTATATTGAAAAGTTAAATAAAAATAAAACACCATATATGTAAATTTTATCAATTAAATTACTATTAAAATTTATTTTAAATAGTATTAATCTTTTAGAATTGTATTTATATATTATATTAATAATTACTCAATTTAATCGAAAAGAAATGAAAAAGATATTTAAAAAATATGTATTTTTATTTTAGAAATTTGAATACTAAACAAAATTTATCCGTTATTAAGAAATTTCATCAAAATTGTTCAATTTGAGCAACAAGTTTCTCAATTTGGATTCTATTTTTCCATATCAAAATGGTATCGCAGTATGATACATTGATTGACAATCAAAATATATAGGCTTTACTCAAGAAAATCCAAAAAATGCAATCATATTTCTTTTTCTGATTCATTTATTAAATTTTCAGATATAACGAATTATTAACGACATATTAGCTAGTATGATCATACCTTTTCTAAATGTCAAAATTGCTTCTTTCTAGAAGATCCAACTACCTATATGAAAATAATTGAATTTTTTTCAATGGTACGATATTCCAATATCATTTTCCAAATGAATATTTTATATATATTTTCATAAATTATGTACATTAATTGGAAATCTTCGGGATTTTATATATTTTCAATATGGGTTCAATAAAATCAACAGATAAAAAAAAGAGGTCTGAAAATTTCGATAAAAAGTTCTCTTAATTTCATGTATGACAGTGATAGACCTACAAAACTACATTCACTTTTATATATAATTAATGCATATTTTTAATATATACTTTTTATTAGTAAATACTTATTCATTACATGATCCAAGTATCTGATTTTTTCACTTTTTTATGCAATCATTTTCTAACCATTTTATTGGCATGATCAAAAAATTTCGATGATTTCACGTTCATTAAAACATAATGCACAACAAAAAATTCATTAGAAAATCCTGTGAGAATTGTTTTTTTGGGATTGATTTAAGAGGAGCTTTGAAAATATTGAATACCTATAGAAATAAATTCAATGCGTATTCAATAATTTCTGTGCAAATTCAATTTTTTTCAATTTTTTTCAATTAAATTTAAATCCAACTTTATCCTTAAGTCTAAATCATTTTTTAAAGATTTGGATTTGACTTGGTTTGTTTGGGTTTCGTTTCTTTTGGGATTACCTAATTTCTTCGACCCAAACCCACAAAAATCTGACATTTTTTTGGGTTTCTAAGAAATTGAGTGAATATATAGACCGCTCAGGTTTCTCCATAAATTATGAAGAAGAAGAAGACTATTTCGAAGAAGAAGAAGATGAAGATGATGAAGATGTTATTGATCGTAGAAAAAAGCATTTGGTTGATTCAGATGATTCTAGTGATGTGATATCAAGTGATGAAAAAAAGTGACATCAAAATTATTCCAAGTTCACAAGTTCATTTTAAGCATGGCCCTATTGACTACGTGGATGCTAGACCTCACGGAAATTTAAAAAAGTACTTAAGCAGTGCACCAGAAATTCCAAATAATTTAGATCAAAAGCTAGATCATGTTCAGACTGATCTGAGTTATCAGCATTTTCTAAAAGTATCAGAAATAAACGTAAGAAAGAAATCCAATGGGAGAAAAAAAAGCAGACAAAAAAATGATGAAAAACCAAAGCGATTATATGTTAAAACCAAACAAAGTCAAAGAAACCATCTTCAATAATTGTATAATGGTCAACTCAACAGCTCCTCCGACGAGTCCAGTGAAGACGAAAGTGATGGTTACCAAACAATGGGTCCTGATGTAGAAGAGAAGCACAGAAAGAGAAAGCTGGCCAACAAGCGATGGAAAAGACGAATACTGACCAGAAAGATGGATCATCTAGTGGACATGTGTGACAAGTACGAAAGACTCGCTGATGACATCTTGGATTTCTCGTCAATGACGGACCACTATCACGTCCCAATGAGAGCTTTTCATGGTGAATGGAACTCGATCACCACCATGCAATATGCTCTGGAGTCACTACAAATGTGGCTCGCATTTGGAGAGGAAGTGTCAAAGATCGGAACGGTTTCCGATGACCCTGAACCCGAACCAGAACCAAAGAAAGAAGTCGAATTCGACAAGGTCTTCAAAATCACTTCTTCATCTGAAGAATGAATTTAAAATTAATCAATAAAAGATTAATTTCTTATTTTTATTTTTTTTTAGTTTTTTTTTTTATTTTTACATAATTTTATAAAATTTCATAGGGGTAATGTAAAAATTTTGAAAATTTTGAAAAATTATCTTTTTATTTAAAAATGCCAAAAAACAATAAGAATTTATATGACAATTTTTAATCTTAATTTTGATCCTTTTCTAAAAAAGATTGATTCTCCAAAATCAATATCATAGTCAATCACTTCTTTAGATTGATCAAAGGATGATAATTGAATAAAATATTCTATTGGTATGTCATTATTTTCAGATGTAATTATTTTATCTGGAATTAATTCATTTGAAATGGTGAATGAAGATTCACCATAAATACCAGTTTGTAAAGTATAAACTGGATTGGATTTTGTTAATTGAATTCTGAGAACTTGAAGAGGAGATGAATAAGATGTAGCATTTAAGCTTACATTCGGTTTAACAAGAACAGAAGTATGATCATCTGTTAATTTATAATTTTTAATTGTAAATAAAGCAAACCATTGATAGTTTGAATATTCATAATTAATAAAACAACAATTGTTAAAAGAAGTTTGATCAATAGGAATATTAGTATTACTTGATTGAACTGTATCAAATAATAAATCATCATCAATTTTTATAAAAGATTTTTCTGCAACAGATATATCATTGAAAAAATTATATATAGTTTTTTCTTGAGATTTCAAAGGTGAAAGTGTTACTTCAAGAACTTCAGATACAGGAGGAAGAGGAGATGGTGGAAATATGGCTTTTATTTTACTATCAGGAGAAATTAACATACTCTGGTCAAAAGTCCATTCTGGAGTTTCTGGTGTTAAAGTAATATTATAAACAGCTGCTGGAATTTGAACTAGAACTTGCATTTGAGAATCTTTCCAAAGAAATCTATTCCTATCTTGAGTAACAACATATGTTTTTTTATATAAATAAATTTGAGAATCATCTTGTTTATCAAATTCGGAAATATTAATAACAGGAAACGGAAACATTAAAGGAATATCTTTAACTATTTGTAAATTAGTCATTATATCAGGAGATATACGAACATATGAATCTTTAGCTATTGATTTATCATCTGGCCATGTTAAAGAAGGATTATTAAAATCAAGATCTTGTTGTAAGGTTTCTGGATGAGGAATAGGTGATGAATTAAATGAAATTTTTGATCCAATAGCTGGTATTATACCATCACAAACCCATTCAGGATGTTGTTCATCTAAAATAATATTAAATACAGCAGCGGTTATATTTCTTACGAAAGACAATTTTGAATTAGGATAAAAATAATAAGGCTTTTGAGTTTCATTTTCTGTAAAAAAATGATAACAAATTAAATTAGGATCTTCCGGATCTGGATCATAACTTGTAGCTTGATTTAAATTAATAATAGAAGTTAAATTAAAAGGTATGGAGCTTGTTTCTGGATGTACAATTTCTATATCTGTTAATAAATTTTGATCTATTTGAATTTTTGAATTTTTTGAAATATAAAAATCATCATTAGGAGAGTAAAAATTATTTTCAACATCTAGAGAAATATTAACAACTTCAGGATTTATAGGACCAGGAGGAATAGGTGGATTTTTAACTTTAAATTTAGAACCTTTAATAAAGACTATATTTGTTTCTAAAATTTGTTGATCAGTTAATTCAATATCACCATAAAATGCTAGAAGTCCAATTGGTATAAATGTTTCATTTTGAATACTTTTTATAATTGAAACATGTTCAAATATATTTTTTTGATATTTTAAAATATTACTTTGGTTCCAAATAAGGGGATCAGATGGATTAAAATCAAGAATTTTGATTTGCAAAGGGTTAATAACTCTTGGATTTTTACCTGGATTGGATAAATTTAAAAATTTTTCACGTTCCTCTTCTGGTAAACGTATAACTGAACCTTTTTTTATATATAAATCAGAATCAAAAACAAAATTATCAACAAATGATTTGAATGGTAAGGTAATTACTCTAATGACAGGTACCGGAGGTTGAACAGGTGGAAAAGGTATCGGATAATCTCCATTAAATAAAATTTTAATAAAAGTATTAGGATTAATAAAAACTTTAAAATTACCAAAATTAATAGTTACAGATGATGAATTATAATCATATGAAAATTGATTACTAGAAATAGTTATAATTGATTGTTTATCAAAAATATAATTTGGAACACATGATGATGAAAGACGGATTTCTGAGTTTCTTTTGATTTTTGAATCAATATTAAAATGTATTATATAATGGTTAAAATTCAACTCTTCATTTATTAATTTGTAATCTTTATTAGAAGAAATCTCTCCAGTTCTTATAAAATAATTTCTATAAATAGGTATCAAATAAGAATTTATTTCAAGATCTGGTCCTGGTTGTATTAAATATGATTTATCTAAAGGGTTATTATTACGTTTACGCATAAAATAAAAATGAATTAATGTTTATTAAATAAAATTAGAATTATATACTACATTAATAAAACCATTAAAAGTATAAGGTGTTAAGTAATCTTTGTTATTTGATGGAAAAATCATGATATATATAGTTTCATTTGGTTCAAGTTTAAAAACTCCTGGTATATTAAATACAGTTTTATCTTCTTGATTCAATGTTTCTGTAAAATATATTAAATTACTATTATAATATGGAAGAAATTTATTTACTGATGAATTTTTAGGAACAAAATCATAATATTCAGACGGGAAAAACGTGGAATATAAATACTTAAATACTACAATATTGAAAACAGGAGGTGGTTGATTGGATATCATTAACGGAATTTGATCTAATTCATCATGTGATAAATTATAATTAATTTCTAAATGAAGTTTGGTTATTTTTCTAGAATATTTCAAAGAATCTATCTTAATATATGATTCTGAATCAGCTCCATATAAAATATCTCCTTTAAAAATTAAAGGAATATTATCATTAGTTTTTGGTGAATAATTATAATCTATAATACAATAATTTTTTAATTTTTGTTGATAAGACATTTTAAAAAATGAAGTGTTTATTTAAGAAAATTTAACTGAATAATTAATTGTTCCAAAAAGACCATAAAAACAATAAAACGCCAAAGATGGATCATTTGGAATTTTTAAAATAAGATAAATACATTCCGAAGCTTCTAAATTTTTTGATAATCTAGTAGATTGAATCAATGCCTGTTTAGAGGAAAGTTGACCTTGAAATAATAAAGTACCTTTATTTAAAATTTCAGTTGGAGCAGAATTAACATTTGAGTAATCTGTAGATATAAAATATTCATCATTTCGAGAATTAATATAAATTTCTTTATATTTTGTTGGTGATTGCAGATTTTTATTTTGATATTCTGTAGCTATAAGAAAATAGGGTATTGGAAAGAGACATTCAGAAAACTCTTCACCATCATCAGAAACAGCAAATTGAGAATATAATTGTAATGTTGCATTTTTAAATTTACGAACACCTTGAATATCAGTAGGTTCACAAATAGGTATGACAATTTCATCGTTTTTTATTAATGGAACATTAGTTTGTACGAAAGATATTGATTTTGTTATGTTTGAATATTCTGATTTAAACAATGGTTTATTAAATTTGTAACTATTATAAGGTTTAACAGACATTTTAAAAAATGAAGTGTTTATTAAATTAATTATATTTAATAGCATAATTTAAAATAGCATTGAATTTCATTGATGGTTGTGAATCTGCTAATGAAATTGGTTTTATAACTAAACATATTTTATCACCTGCAGATAAATTTCTAGCTAAATAAGAATATGTTTTTTTAATTTTTCCATTTTCTAAAAGACCTTGTAAAATTATATATTTGTTAGCTTTATATAATTCTATAGATTGGTTCATAGTAACATCTAAGGATAAAGGATCAAATCCATTAGGAACATAAACTAACGCAAATAACATAGGAGTATATTTAATAATTTGGTTTGGTGATTCACCAGTAACTTTATAACAAGAAGCATTTATTGATAAAGTAAAATTCTTTGCTTTACGAACACCTTGTGTAAGAACAGGTTCAATAAGAGTATAATTATTTTGAATAGAAGGAGTTACCTGATCAATATAATCAGAAATTTGAATTGTTACATTTGAATATTTATTTTGAGCTGGTATATAGGAAATAACAGACATTTTAAAAAATGAAGTGTTTATTAAATAAAATTAATTAAATGCAATAGCATAATTTAATGAAAAAGCAATATTTAACATCACTAATTGTAAAACCAGTTGAATTATATAGAGAAATTTGTATACTATCACCTGCTGATAAATTTCTCGCTAAATCTGATTTAAAAACAGTGACTGTACCATCTAAAATAAATCCTGATAATATAACATTTTTAGGAATCGGATAAAGTAAATTTTGTTGTGAAGTAGGTGATTGAAGAGTTAATGAATTCTGATTACATGGACAATATACTAAAGCAAATGAAATAGGTCCTGTACCATATTTTTGATCTTCTTCAAAAGGAGGTTGGTCTATTTTATATTTTGTTGATATTTGTAATGTAAAATTTTTTGCTTTACGAACACCTTGTGTTGAGGAGTTCTTTACTAAAACAGTAGTATAAGTTCCACCTGATTGATGTAATGATGTTAAACTATCATCACTGTTAAATAATTGTGTTGTAATTGTTTGATATTTTCTTTTTTTTTGAACAATTTTATTAGAATTTTTATTTTGGTTTTTATTTTGGTTTTTATTACTATTTTTTTTAGAAGACATATTAAAAAATGAAGTGTTTATTAAATAAAATTAAGGAACTATAACAGCTGCTAATATTTCATCTAGCTTTAACCCATGTGATAATAACGTTGTTTCGATAGACCCTATTTTATAAGATTGTGAAGATAATTCTGATTTGATTTCGTTTAACTTAGTATTTAAATGATTAATATCAAGATCAATTGTATGTAATTTATCCATTATATCATTATAATATGTTTCATGGAAAAAAACAAATATCTTTGTAATTTCATCTAAAATTTCTTTTAATTGTTGTTCAAATTTTGAGAAAAACTGAATATAATTGGATGCCATTATTGTATGAATATCATCAACTTTTTCTAAAATTGTCTTGTCTGCAATTAATATATCAGAAATGTTTTTATCTATACTTTCATCATTCTGGTGAATTAAATTAATTAAATCCCACCAATTTTGCATTGTTTTCGAAGGAACAGTTGACATTATAAATAAAAACTTAAAATAAAATGATGTTATTTTTTTATTAAAATTATAAGAGATGGAGAATCAGACAAAAACGGACCTAAAGGTATAACGGAATTATAATTCTGGACTAAATATTCTCTGATTTCTTCATTATTGTCTAAAAAATCTTCTAAAATTTCTTTAGATTCAATTAATATTTGGTCCTTGTTTTCAATTAATGAGATAAAATCAATATTACGAGAAATTAGCAATTTAGATTCATCTACAGAAGTTATAAAAATTAAGGAATCGTCTTTCTGATCAATATTTTCAATTACAGGAGACATAGTTAAAAAAGAAGACATTTTAAAAAATGAAGTGTTTACTGAAATAAAGAATCAAGTTGTGATTTTTCGTGATTTAAAGCAGCTAATTTACGTTGTTCTAATAAAATCTTATATTCAATTGTCTGGATTTTTTCTAAAATTTCTTTTTTCCTTTCAAAAATTGATTCATATTCGTCTTCTGAATATGCTTCTTGAGAGGATGTCATGTAATCTTCAGTAGAAATAGAAAACCAAGAAGGTTCTAAAGGAGATCCAACTGGAGAACCTTGAGCTGATGGAGGCCAATTAATCCAATCACCAAAACCTTGAGAACTATCCGAGGAACTTATAGAAACTGGTTGAGAATACGAAGTTGGTGATGGAAATCTTGATGGAACTTGAGAAACAGGAGCTGACATTTTAAAAAATGATTTTTTTTTATAAAATATAATATTTAAGAATTGAGTGTATTTTAATCGTTTAAATTTTCGCGGTATTAAAAATTTTTCAATTAAAATAAACGGAAAAATAAACTTTTATCTGAAATAAAGCCCGGTTATTTATTTTTGTTAATTTTATATAAATATTAAAACGATCATTATGTATACAAATTAAATCTTTAATTTTAATATCATTTTTTTTACAAATGACGGAAACAAATCCAAGAGTTACTTATTGGTTCGGGACATGGAACATACCTGAAGATTTAGATTGGAAACAGACCCTTCAATTCGGAAATGCAATAGATAACAATGGCAACTTACAATTTTCCAAAGGATTCCTTGAAATTGTTGCAATGGCTGCTGCTGAAGAAAGAGGAGAATCAGGGAACAGGCATATACATATAGTAGTAAAGTTCTCAAAGAAAGTATATAGAACTCAAATAGTACGGTACTGGTTGACAGGTCCAGACTGGGAACCTATGAAAGGAACATTAAAACAGGCATTGGACTACATTAACAAAAATAAGCCTGATAAAGATCATTTCATGATGCAAGGTCAAATCCCTAATGACTTTCAGAAAAAGTTTGATAAAGAAAAAGAACTAAAAGATGCCTTAAAAGATCTAATGTCAATGTCATGGTTGGAATTCTCTGAAAAATGGACACAAATGGCGTTTCAATTCCCAGGTCTTTGTATGAAATGGAAAATGGATCATGCTGATAGACTCCCACAATGGGAGGGTTCACTAAAGGTCAAGAATTTCTGGATCACTGGTCCCCCTGGATGTGGAAAAAGCTACTGGGCAAGAAAACAAGTCCCACAAGATCTAATTTGTTTCAAGCAACAAAACAAATGGTGGGATAACTACGACGATAAAAGAACAAAAGTAGTACTTATTGAAGATGCAGGTATCAACTCCTTGAGAAGCTTCCCAGAAAAAGTAAAGGTATGGGCAGATGCATACTGGTTCCAAGCTGAAGTCAAAAATGGTCAAATAATAGTGAACCCTCAAAAATGGTTTTTCATTGTGACAAGTAATTATACAATTACTGAAATTTGGCCAGAACCTGAAGATCATGATCCAATAAAAAGAAGGTTTACTGAAGTTTCAGTGTCTGCAAGAAGTGATTTATTCTTCTTAACACAATTAGACGTCTCAATTCTTAAATAAATAATTCAATTATTCAATTGATTATTTTTATTTTAACTTTTTCTATATAGTCCAAGAGTTTTTTCGACACGGACTATTTTTTAATTTGACCTTTGACGATCATTATTTTGACCATGACATGTTAGATGAAACAATATTTAGTCGCAAATTGAGAGGATATTTGGTTTTGTACTTAACAAAGGCCAAAAAATTCAAAGAGATTGGTGAATTTTTCAATACTTAACCGTAATTTTTCTATGTAGTCCCAAACAGTGTTAAGGGTATAAGGGTAATATTAGAGCAAAAAATACGTTTTTGCTCTATTTGTCTTATACCCTTAACACTTTTGTTTGGTTATATAAATTAAAAATTACTTTTATAAATGTCAGATACCATTAACATACTCGAGATATTTAACGAAAATTTTATTTCTTCCATTAATAACGATAACATGGATCAAAAATACCAATTATTACATGATACAGAATTTAAATTGAATATGATAAAAAAAGAATTTTATGAAAAGATTATTAACGAATACGGAAATTCATTTCAAAAGTTAATCGTCAAAATTAACAACAAACTACTTGAAGATACAGCTTATGCTGTTGAAACAGGTATACGCGAAAAAAATTGTGCATATTTGATCAAGAAAATGAGATGCAATGAATCATTAGAGTTGAAAACTCACTTGTGTGGAAGAAAACCTAGAATCGATGTAGATAATATTAGAATTCTCGAAAAGCCACTTGATGATGATCCATACATAATTTTAAAGCAGCTACAAAAGAATTGAAAAACAGAGTCAAAAAAAAAGTATCTCAAACTCAAATATGGGAAGGAATAGTTGGCAATTCATCTGTGGCAAAGAGATCAGATTCATATGTTTACCCATTTAAATGGGCTTCTAAATGGCACCCAGACGCTAATTCTCTCAAAAACAAAAAACTATGCAAAAAGCGCGTCAAAGAATTGTTGCAGTGCCTAGCTGTTGGTTTTGAATGGGTTTGCATAGATGAAACCCGTTTTGATATCGGTTATGTCAAAACAAAAGGTTGGTGTAGGAAAGGAAAGCGTTTATACATCCATAAAAAGAAAAGAGGTTTTTCATACAGCGGTCTTACAGCCATCGGTTCTAATGGCATGCTTTATTGCACGCTGGTTCGTGGAAGAGTAAAAACTGAAATTTATGATGATTTTCTACGATATTTAGCAGCTTTATTAAAAATGATGGTCCGATTGTATTTTGGATGGATAATGCTTCCATACATAAGCATTCACAAAAAATTTTTAATAATTCAAATCACAAAGTGATTTTTAATGCGCTTTACTCACCTGAAGTTAATCCAATAGAGTTTATTTTTGGTGATTGGAAACAAAAAATATTAAAAGAAGTCATTCAATTCATATCAGAAAATGAGCTAATAAACTTAATTCAAAAAACATTCATTGAGATAAATCCTGCCACAATTCGACGAACATTAAAAGCTACTCGATGGAGTATATTTTCCAAAGTAATTAACCTTGAAGACTTATGAAATTTGTATTATCATCTTTTTAATTAACTTACTAAAAAAATTTCTTTAAACATTATAATCTGTTTATTGTGATTTTATAACTGAATTTTAAATATCTTATTATGAAATAGTATTATAATACTATCTTGAAATGACTATGATCAAATTCTTTTTGTGAATGAATTGAGCTAGATTCTGCTCGAGATGCATTTTCTTAATTTATTTTTACATTTTTCATATTGATTATAACCAAAACATTATAAATTGTTTATCAAGAAGGATATGAGATGAAATGCGTTTTCAACAGATGAATATTTTGTATTCTCATATTGAAATTATGTAATATAAAGAAAAATTATATATAAAAATAATATCCTGAAGATTTATTGTATTAATATCATGTTTATTATAAAATGGATCAAAAAATCTTCAAATATATCAAAATTTATTGATATCTTCAATATATGAAAAGTTAATATAGAAAAAAGAGTCTGATATTTCATTTTTACAATGAATTATAATATAATTTTATATTTCATATATCATTCTATCCATATTCTTGTTCAAAAATGCATTTTAAATTAGAACAAGAATATGAACAAGAATATGCTAAATTATTTCCTAAAAAAAAAAATTTTTCCTAAAAAAAAATTATTTTCTAAACGGCTGTATATGGTAATAAAGTTAGGTTTTCTGATTAATTTAATGTTTTTCATTTTATTCTGAAGAGAAATAATTTTTCACGGTATAAAATTATTTATATAGCAGATGAAACAAGTATTTTTCAGCTTTGCATCCGAAAATTCTTGAGTAGTATATACGAGTCGGTTTCCGCTGGGGCTGGCACCCACACCGTCAACACGAACTCGTCATAAAAGAAAAAGAAAAGAAAAGAAAAAGAAAAGAAAAGAAAAAAGAAAAAAAGAAAAAAATATTCTTGTTCTCACTACTGCTCCCCATCAATGAAACGGCACAGGGGCCCCACCCCACAACCGCCCATCTATGAAACGGCACAGGTACCTGCCCCGAGAATCTCGTACCTACTACAACAAAAATTAAAATAAAAGAAGTTAGATTTTACTAAGTAGTTCTTCTATATGAGGTAGTTCAGCATTAGTTTGAACACCTACATCCCAAAGGTCTTCAGTTTGAACACCTATCTCTTTATATTCATAGGGAATAAAATGACACTCTGTCACTATAAACATTTCTTCTTCTTCTTCTTCTTGATGTTCCTTATAGTTTTTATACAAGCCCACTCGCTTTTTTTTCTTTGGGAACTTGGTAATGTTTCTTTCTTTGTCATCAAGAGGATAATGACGATGTTCATTATTATCAATTCTATCAACAATGATTTTCCCCCACTTGTTCATACGAAAATAAAAATGAAATGAATCATTTAAAAAGTGAGTAAATGTCATTTGTGCCACTCAAAGGCTTTACTAACGACTATGAGATACTGAATAGGTACCCCTTTACTATAAGACGTAAGAGTAATCATTTTATATGCAAAGATGCAAAACATATAAAGGGGTATATACGAGTATGTCTAAATGGCAACTACTACTTGAAACATGTACTTATAGCAAGACAGTTCATACCTAATGATGACCCACAACATAAAATAGAGGTAGACCATATCAATAGGAATAGGGCTGACTACCATCTAAGCAACTTAAGATGGATAACCCCAACTGATAGTAACTATAACAGGGATATGCCCAAAATTATAAATGCGAGGGCAGATTAGATATTTGGTACTCTAAGAACTCAAAGGCAAAATGTTCTATTTGGTCGATAAATTCCAAATCACCATCTTTCATCATTACACCAAGAAATTCAGGTTCGAAATACTCAGCAGCTAACTCTTTTATCTTATTAATTAAAATATTACATACTCCCTCATTAGTCTCACATCTATAATCATAGAGGTAAGACACTATTTTATAGAGGATATATATACGCTCTTTTATGGTCATGAAATAAGCCATTTATACAGAAAACAAAAAAATGAAATAAACAACATCTTCTTCTTCTTTCTTTTATTTGATTTTTAAATGACAAGTGATGTAGGTACACAAACAAAACCTAACAATAAAATACAACTATTACAAGGTACTATTAAATTTCGACCTAAACTAGTTGATAGAGATGTTGCAAGATTAACAAGAGGTTTGGGTCAAACTATATGGAAGTTCTCTAATAATCAAATAAATCTACAAAAATTATATGAGACATATTTAAATACTAGTATAGCTTTTAAAGACGTACTTGAATTTGCTAATAGACTCAAGAGAGAGAGACCAAAAGCAAAATTTTCAGGTTGTGTGTTTGCGATTAAGAAAAATCAAGATGATAAAGATGAACATGGGCATTACATAACAGTATTAAAGCCATATCAATATACTCTCCAAGAATCAGATCAAGGTATATTAACAGAGATAAAATTACATTATGATATTATCAACATAAGGATATCTCGAATGAAGACTGAGGAGGAAAAACAAGCAGCTAGAGAACTGAGAGAGCAGATGAAAGAAAGAACATTGAAAAGTGATAAGAAAGAATATAAAACTAGAGGTATTCAAACAGATGATATACCAGAATTGGCTCCATTACCCAGACCTCCAACTTTAAATCGAAATGATTATCATCTTAACCTTAGGAAAATCGGTAGGAACCGACCCACAAATGTTGAGCCACCAACAAGGGACCAAAATCAAAACAGAATTCAACTTTTACTTCAAAGTAGTACAAATTTAGACGAGGATGATAGACCTAAGAAAAAATCAAAACAACCTAAGACAAAATCAAAACGACCTCGTTCACCTTCACCTCCGCCTCCTCCTCCTTCTCATTCACCTCCACCTCCACCACCTCCTCCTCCTTCATCACCACCTCCACAGTTTCCATCATCACATACCTCTCGAGGTACTAGTCCTCCTCCAAGAGAACCCCGTATGACACCACAGAAGACAGGAGAGTTTACAGTAGACCAAAGACGTCATAAAATTCATGATTGGAGGAGTTTAGTCAATGATGAAAATATAGAAGAAGATGTTATTGATGACTACTTGAAACTTCTATATAACAAAGGAAAGAGATTGAATAAACAACCTGGTCAAAA
Organism: Tritrichomonas musculus; assembly: GCA_039105265.1. Lineage (NCBI taxonomy): Eukaryota > Parabasalia > Tritrichomonadida > Tritrichomonadidae > Tritrichomonas > Tritrichomonas musculus. Next base: position 335,202 of record JAPFFF010000038.1, on the reverse strand, counting down.
TGAAGCAGAGTTTGATAAAAAGAAAATATTGGTTGTACCTACTGCATTTTATACCCTCCTTTCTATGGCATATGAGACTAATGATATGGAAAAAATACATGAACTGATGAAAAGTCCTATCTCAGGTAAACAGTCATTTACACATTTCGATAAAGTATTTGTCCCCATTTGCTCAGATGGAGAACATTGGGTTTTATGTATTGTTCGATATCCAAAGAAAATAATCGAATGCTATGACTCTGAGAATAAGTCAATGGCACCAGAGGTAAAGACACTTAATAAGTGGATCAATATTTCAGGAACAGGTAAGTTAAAAGCAAAATATTATGATGTACCTAGTCAAAGGAATAACAAGGATTGTGGAGTGTTTCTAATGGAATCTTGTCGTACCTTTTTGCATGAAGGAAATGGTAAGTTTAAACAACGCAATATACCAGATATTAGAAAGAGAATACTTCGAGAACTTCAAAACAATGAATTAGAAACAGGTGTTGTATATTAATAAAGACTTTTTATTCAACTCGAAATGGAATTACCACCAAGTGTTAACACTTTATATCCTAATCGAGATAATATAGTTAATGATGGTAATACACCTCTTCCAATCGAAACAGCCTACTTCCTTGAGGATGCTCAACATGATAAAGCTAAGTTTAATAGGTATTGGTTTAATTTCCCACCAGAATGGTCAACTGCAAACAAAGGGGAATCTATTGTTGGTGTTCGTTCAGCGCATATCATTAAGAGAAGACGCAAATTAGAATTTAATGTGACTATATTTAAAGTTCAAAAATCCTACTTTGTTTTACATGGGGGAAATATAAACGACCCTATTTTAACTCAAGAACTAGTTGATAAATTCTACCAGGACGAGCTCAAAGTAGAATATGAAAAAGAGCCTACTTGGAAATGGATAGCAAATTTTGATGTTATTGATTGGGTGTCAGAGGAAGGGGACTTAAGAGGGTTCTTTGATGCTGTTAACGCCGCGATGAAATCTTGGATAGCTATGCATGGACAATATGGAAATGCATTTTCCCAAAATGATTCATTAATTGCATATCGAGATATACAAACAGATGGATATTATGATAAAGATGGTTTTCATGAAATTATATATACTAAAAATAATGATAATATAGAGGAAGATTCAAGCCAATTTATCAATTTTTTCCAAATTGGTGATTGGAATGAGGACTTTGCAGATGTGTTTAATATAGGCACAGGAGCTTATCAAAATAACCCTAAGAAGTATTCAACTTTAAGTAAGAGGTTGGTATTTGATAATGTATGGGACAGACATCCATGTAAAATATATTCATCTATTGGTGAACAAGCATTACATAACTATATTGGAGATAGTGATGTTGAATATAGTCCTATTAAGTACTTCAAGTTAAACTCAATGGACCAAAGGTTTTGGATAGACTTCTATAGTGATGCACATTATAATTGTCCAACCAAACTACCTCCTAAAGATTCATTTGTTATCGAAATGCAATTCCTTCAATACGATAAGATGTTTATTTAAAAATAAATGAGTAAAGAAGAACCAAGCCCATATGAAAAATTATACAACAAAGCTAAATGGAAGACCTTGGACAAATACCTTAGCATGGCAAAACAAGAGAATCTAAATGAAGAAGAAGCAAAGAAATACTTTGATGAAAGAGTAGTACATGATAAGAGAGTACCTAAAGCACAATTTATACCTATTGTATCCAAACATCCTCATGGTTATCAAATGGATACCTTCATTAATAATAAAGAGGCAGGTGGGTTGAATTATCTAATGTTCATCAATATCAACACCAGAAAAGCATATGCATATCCTATGAATGGTAAAGGAGCAAGAGAAGTATTAACAGCACTTCATAAATTTGTTAATGATGTACCTCATGTATATTCGATAACAAGTGATGAGGATGCAGCATATTTATCATCAACAGTCTTAGACTTCATGAGAGAGAAGAACATAAAATACCGAACAACAACTGAGAATAACCATAATGTACTTGGCATTATTAATAGGTTTATGAGAACCATAAGAGATGCTATTGGTGAAAATAGGTTTATTCAACCAAAGGAGATGCATGATTTGGTCAACATATATAACAACTCTCCTCATAGGTCTTTAGATAATAAAGCACCTAATGATATTACTCCAGAGGATGAAATAAAGTACATACAAAAGAATGCACGCATTAATCCATACCATTTTAATCCAGGTGAGAAGGTCAGGTTAGTACTCGAAAAAGAACCATTTGGTAAAAGAAGAAGTAATTTGTCCAATGAGTCTTATATAGTTGACTCACAAAAAGGTAACCAGTTTGTGGTCAAGTCCAAAGATGGTTCAACTAGTTCATTCCCTGGATATAGGTTGTTAAGGACAAGAGACAAAAGGATTAAAGTAGCTGAAAGACTAAATGAAGGTAAAGAAGGTATTATTGAAAAAATATATAACTTTGATGAAGATACTGGTAAGTATGATTTAAAATGGGAAGGAGTCGAAGGTGATGATGCCTTTGCTAGACAAACTATTAGAGATGTAAGGAGAGGTAATCCATTAGTACTTGGTACAGCAGAAAGACAATATTGGTTGGAACAAAAGAAAAATTATGAACGACAAATTAAAGCAGGTCAAAAGGTTGAGGGCAAACCAATACCAGATAAAATTATGAAATACATTTAAAAATTTGTAAATGGATGAACCCCCAAGTGCAGAACTAATAAATAAAGTAGAAACATTGATTAAAGAGACCTTACGGAAGAACATGAAAGAGATAGATGGTGCTTTGATTAAACCATTATCACCTGATTATCCTTTTAGCACAAATGGTATATACTTTTTAATTGGTAAACCAGGTGCTGGTAAAAGTTTTTGGATATGGAGACATATTATGATAACAGAGAGGTTGTTTAAACATCCATACTACCAAAAGATAATATTTTGCTCAAGCTCTGGTAAAATGGATAAAACAGCTGAAACACTTAATAAACAGATACAATCAAGAATCGATTATGTAAAGGAAAGAGAATTAATGAGTTATCTTAAAAGACATCTTCGAAGAAAGATAAAGTATTATGCTATTGTCAAATATGTATTATCTCGAATGAAAGAGACCAATGACGAAATGAGGAGGCTCATTGAGAAGCATCATTTAAATGAGCTCAATGATAAAATAATATATATAGCCAATAAGTTAGTCAAGTATGAAACATCATCATATCCATATAACACATTATTGATACTAGATGATTGTGCAGGTAGTGATTTATTAAAGAATGGTAATAGTGAATTTATCAAGTTGTTAACCAAGACAAGACACTATAATTTAACATGTATCATGGCTATCCAAACTATTCGATTTGTTCATATGAATGCTAAAAGGTTAGCAACAGATATCATATGTTATACAGGATATAGTGAGGAAGATTTTACTAGCTTGTTGCAACAAACAAATAACTCATTAAATACTAAGCAGACAGTAGCTGAATACTTACAACATAAAGAACCACATGAAAAATTCGTAATGAATATTTCTGCTAATAAGTACTATTTCGAATAATTTTTTATTTTTTAAAAATGGGAATTGAACGTCATTCAGTAGAAGATTATTGGAAGCCAAATTATTCCAAAAAGCAACAATTTTCTCCATGGCAAGAGATAATAAAAGGAGGAGTAGGACTAGGCGGTAAGTTATTAATGGGAGCAGCAGATAGTTTTTCGGGAGGTCTTGCAAGTAAACTATTAGATGCTTCAGCAGGTGGATTAACCAAGCATGCTGGTGTTATTGGTTCAGTTGCGAGAGGTCTTGGTGAAAGCTTCTTGAGCGATAGTACAAGAAATAAAATAGCAAATATAGCTGACACAGCATTAAAATATGTCCCAGAAGGAAAAGTGAAAACTGCCTTATCATCAATTAATAAATCTGCAAAAGGTGATTCAGTTGGAGCACCTCTTGAAAAGCCAGCATTTTCGTCTAGATCATTACAAGAGAGTGAATTTACTACCAACAATCGGGCGAGAACCTACATCTAATGAAAACTCAAAAAAACTAAATTTTTGGACTTTTTTGTTTATTTTAAATGTCAAAACATCTAACAGGTTCTAAGAGACTTGCAGTTATTCATAAATGGTTGAATGGAAGGGATGACCCAGATTGGGAAGTTTTACCTACAAAAACCAAAGACAAGTATATTGTAAAACAGCGAAAAACTCCAATAACTCGAGAATATCAAGAAAACTCAGAAAGTGAAAATAACGAAGAAACTCAAGAAAACTCAGACAGTGAAGAACATGAGGAACTTGAAGAAAAGCCAAGAAAGCCAATAAGTTCGAAAGCTGCACGAAAACCTACAAAACCTCGAAAAACTCAACAAAGCCAAGTTTATGACCCTACTGTGAATGAGGAAATACTAAAACAGCTAAAATCACTAGGTGAAGAAATGAAGATAAGTCGAGAGAAGAAAGAACAGAGACGTATGATAAAGGAGGTTGTTGATAAAAGGATGAGTAAACCAAGACAACAGTATGTTCCTGAAGAACCGCCACAACAATATGAAGAAGAACAACAACCTCAATATATACCTATGAGACCTATTGGTAGGAGAAATCGCATCTTTGAAGATATGATGTAAATTTTTTTCCATCTAAAATGCTCAACAAGGAATCCTATATGAAAACCTCAGCAGAGGTTTGTACCCAGATTGCATCTTACTTTGATGTTGTCGATAATTGCATAGCACTTAGTGATACAAATAAGGCATACTCATTAAATCCACAAACTTCATATTCACCATCACCACCAATTAAGAGTGGTTCATATACAACATGTATTATATCTCCTAATACTCATAATACTGCTGATATATATAATGGATTTATTCGAGCAGATATGAAAGTGATGATAAAAATAGACAAGCCAATTCTAAGTGATTTAGAAAATGTCAGTGGTTATAATTTTGGTAAGGTATGGTTTGGTTTTAAGGATGCTCGAGATGCAGTTGAGAAGTATGAAATTGTAGCTAATGGTATGACGCTTTATACCCAGAACTTTGGATGTGAAGAATCCTTTTTAACTGCATGTTGTGCAAATGAAGTTACTAAAAGAGCTGATATATATAGTAAAGCAAGACATAAGGATATTTGGAATGATACTCATGGAAGGAGATGTGGTTTTGTTGCAAATCTTAACAAAGATGTGACTTCTGTCACTGAAACAATTAGATTAAAGATTGATTTGCGACGATTCCTACCTTTATCTAATATCAAGTACTTGCCAGCATTTGCAGGTAAAATCGAATTACGTCTATACTTTTCAACAGCTGGTATGGTATATTGTCCAGTTGGTTTTGAAAAGAGCTTGGTTGCTAATCCACATATAATGAAAGACTTCAATGTTGATGAAATTACCAATGAATTTCGACCTATTGGAGAACCAATATGGATGTGGACAAGTACCGAAAAAATAGCAATGGATAAGATTAATGACCCCAAGAATCTTCCACCTGTTGGTGAAAATCATGGAGGAGCATATGAAGTCGCAGGAGCTAACAATACTAAGGCAAGAGTTGACCGAACTATTTACAGTGATTGGAGAACTTGGAGTGTTGTTGATTATTCCATTGAAGAATGTGCGAGTATTATACCTTGTTTTGGTATTCATGAATCTGTATATACAGCACTTGTTCAAAGATATGCTAACCCACAACATCCACTTACATTCCCAACACAGATAATGTCATTTTACACTTGTACAAGACCTCTTAATAATGAACAAGATAAAGCAACTATTACTATTACACCTAATTTTGTAGATAGTATGTTTTGCTTATTCCCACTCAAGCATACGCATAAGACATACTTCAAGAATCCTATGTTTGAAGCATTTCATATGAATTGTGGTAATTACAATAATATTCCTGCTAAAGCATTTGGTACGAATGGTAAGTATCCAGAGTTCCTCGAATATTGCCAGAATGCAATGAACATGAATGGAGAGCAAAATGGATTTAATAAAGAGGTTATTGCAAGTTTAGCGAATGAGTATCAATATAATGAAAACACAACAGGCTATTATCCAAATGATAGGTCCTCATTCTTCATAGGTCTTCCTACTGAAACAGATGGAACATATCAACAAGGTCTTTCAAGTCTTGCACCTATTAACTTCGAATTGATATGTAGTCAAAAGGCAGATAATCCATTTAGACAGGAAGTAGATACACCTCCATTATTATGCTTATTAACAGATATATCAATTAGTATCTTAATTAGACCTAATGGTATGCCACCATCAGTACGTATTGGTCCTTATGATTTAACAACCCCTGAATAAACATAAAGAAGGATATTTTATTTTTTTGTAAATGTCGAATGATTATAGAAGCCCACATGCTGAGATTGTTGGAAGAGAAGGTATGATGTATAATGAAGCTACCATGAAAAATAAGGACTTAGAGTTTCAACATTTTGGTGTGTTCAGTAATACTAATACTTATTCTGTAACCTTCAACCCATATATTAATCGACCACCTACCCAGATTATTGAACATGAGGACCCTGTTAGATTTCCAGATACTCGAGAACATATAACCAAACCTGTTCGTGAACCTCCTGTTAGTATTACAGATGGTGGTTTTTATCGACATATAGGTGAAAAAGATAGACCAGTACCTCTCTTACCAAAATATCTTAAGAAGCCTGAGAAACCACCAATGCAAGGTAGAGCAAGAGAATATAATAAACAAGATATTCGATATGGACCTACCCAACATATCTTTACCCAAAATAACATATATTAATTTTTTATTGAATTTTTTATCCAGATGAAAATGACAACAAGAAACGTCTATGACTATGTCAATGAACTTCGCGCAAAATGTGCTCCAAATACTAAACAATGTAATTTCTCGATACTTTGTGACAAGTACCCAATGAAAACAGGAGAATGGAGTTATTTAGGCAAAGTACTCTATGTCTCAATCAAGGTAAAAGACAAGTGCCACAGATTTTATCCAGATAAGCTCAAAGAACTTGATCTTGACTCAATATTTATTAAGCCTAACTCAAGGAGAAAAATAACTGAAGATTTCGAAGAGTTCTACATAAATGGAAACACTACCACTCAAGAGTATCAAGGAATCAAATACTACAACTACTCCATTGCAGCTGCTCCTACAAGTCATAAACCAAAAATCGATGCTCTCAAGCAGAAATATCAAATTGAGTCATTTGACATGTTTATTGGAGAACAGCTAGACTTAGTACTTTAAGCCTATTTTTTCCCAACCTAAATGATTAAGAAGAGGGGTACAACCAATGGAGTTCAAGCAAATGTATCTTTAGAACCATCAGCAGCTGCATCATCTACATCAAACATCAACAACAACATTATTATTAATAAGAGAGATGATGGCAAGGAAGACATTGTTATTACAAGAGACATTGGAGTGCAAACTGAACCTGTTGAAGTTGAACCAGATGTACGTAATGTTATACTTGAAGCATATGCACAAATACTACTTAATCAAGACAAAGCACTACTAGCTAACATTATATCAAAGAAATGCATCATAGTACCTATTGAATCTCTTAGCAACATCATCAAAGCAATACTACATGTTAGTGAGGTTGAAGTACAACTTAATGAAGATGTTGGATGTTGTGCAGCTAAGAGCAATCCAATAAGAAAAATAGATGCTATTAAGATTATTAAAGATAATGGAGAGGTAGTCATTGACTTGAAACAAGTATATAATAAAGAATATAATGAGCTTGTTAATAATTATCATGTATGCTTAAAATATTGCATAGTATAAAAAAAGACATATATAAAAAAAACTTAAAATTAGAAGTAATTATTTTTTTACTCTTACTCCTTGTCTTTTGGAGATGAAGCTTCTTGTTCATCTTCATCATCTTCTTCTTGTGTCTCTTGCGAGTCAGGCACTATAGGCACGTGAAAGCCAATAGATTTTGGTGTTGTAGATTGAGGAATCTTTTTATGAAAAACCTCGCAGGTAGTGAGATTCATTTGAGTAAGTGCTTCAGCAATCTTGTTCATGTTTGCTTGTATCAAAGGGTCATAGATGGTGCAGACATTAGATGATGTCGAGTTTATTATTTTTTGGTTGAACAGAAATATCACCTCTTTAATAGCATTGGCTATTTCAACATGAGCATTTTTGATAGCTAGCTTTTGCTGTTTTTGGAATTCTTTGAAGTCATTTCCAGAACGCGACATTTTAAAAAATGAAGTGATTTTGTTTGCGAATATTCAATTTTCAAAAATAATTCAATTTTTTTTCTCGAATGAAATCATGAGCCAAAATTTAGATTTGGGTGAGTTCAAGGAAACAGCTATCATCAAGAAGTTGAAGAAGTCCAAGAGTAACAACAACCTCAAAAATATTGATACTGCAAAAACTGAAACAACAGAAAAACGTGGTAGAAAGCAAAAGTATGCAACAGTTGAAGAACGAAATGAAGCACGTAAACAACAGCAAAAGGCATATCGTGAAAGAAAGAAAAGAGAAGTACAAAGTATGAAGGAAAAAATAATGTTGTATGAAAGCAAAAAGGTAGCTTATGAAGAATGAGGTAGCTTATGAGGAAAAAGGTAGCTTATGAAAGCAAAAAGGTAGCTTATGAGGAAAAAGGTAGCTTATGAAGAATGAGGTAGCTTATGAGGAAAAAGGTAGCTTATGAGGAAAAAGGTAGCTTATGAGGAAAAAGGTAGCTTATGAGGAAAAAGGTAGCTTATGAGGAAAAAGGTAGCTTATGAGGAAAAAGGTAGCTTATGAGGAAAAAGGTAGCTTATGAGGAAAAAGGTAGCTTATGAGGAAAAAGGTAGCTTATGAGGAAAAAGGTAGCTTATGAGGAAAAAGGTAGCTTATGAGGAAAAACATGTAGTTAAAAAAACTTTTTTTTTTAGTTATTCATTTTTCTTGTAGTACATTGTGATGAACTTCTTGTTTCTTTTCACTTTCTTATGTGTAAAGTGTCTCTTTGTTCCATCGAGATGCCCGAAACCAAGTCGAGTAATAGATAGTTCATGACCAAAGAACATGTTGTACAAGTTAACAATGTCTCTTGCAGGATAACAATCTTTTTCGAGGCTGTCAAACCATTCATCATACCTCTTTTTTTGTTTTGCTCGAAGTCGATGTGCATTATTTTCAAGAGCATGAGCATAATTTTCACACATCGTTCTTAAATTTGATGTATCATCTTCAACTTTTAGTTGAGATATTTTTTTCGACATGTTTATATTAATTTTGTAGTCGAATGAATCATGATCTTTAGGAGGTGTTTGTTTTTGTAAAATATCTTCTATTTTATCTTCTTCTTCATTCATCATTAATAAAATAATAGTGATATTAATAAATATATTTTTTTAAAATTTCAATATATTTTATTTTTTTTAATTCAATTTTTGAATTTTTATAGTTAATGTAACTTTTTCAAAGAAAAATATCTACCTTCGAGTTTTTCTACGAAATTTAAAATTTAGTGATATCAACTAGAAAATAGATCATTTTTATACTTGTATGTCATACAACTACAGCTCAGACAGCGATGTTAGTCTATTTGACTCGATCGAGCAATCGGGTCAACAAGCTCCACCATCAGATCCGCCATCAGCTCCACCCACAGAAATTTGGCTCAAGAACATGACCCCAGAACAACTCGAATCCATGCGACAGTACATCATGAAGCAACAAGAAGAAGCAGCAAGAAGGAAGAAGCAACAAGAAGAAGAAGCAGCTAGATTGAAGAAGAAGCAAGAAGAAGAAGAAGCAGCAAGATTGAAGAAGCAGCAAGAAGAAGAAGAAGCAGCTAGATTGAAGAAGCAGCAAGAAGAAGAAGCAAGAAGGAAGAAGAAGCAAGAAGAAGAAGCATTAGCAAGATTGAAGCAAGAAGACGATGCAAGAAGGAAGAATCCATATGTTCCATATGTTCCAATTTCCAATAAAGTCTTTCCACCACCTCGCTCATATAATATAATACAAGTTCCTCCACCTCCTCCACCTCCTTCTAATCAACAAATACCACCACCTCCAAGAGTTCTCGCTAGACCATCTGCATTTGTCGAGAATCAAAAACTCGGTTCCAATCCAAAAGAAGAAACAAAGATAGAAGGAGAAGAAGAAGAAGTTGATCATGAACAAGAACCATCACCAGCTCGCAAAGAACCATATAAGCCACCGAAAAGTGTTCATGAAATGAAATCCAATAGTGATTATAAGGAGGATAATGTTCGTCCATTCGACTTTCGAGAAGAAATGGAACAATTAATAGAAGAAAATGAAAACTTGAAAGAACGATTAACGAAGTTGGAGGAGAAAATGACTGGTGTAGAATTTCACATTGAAGACATCAATCACAATGCTGAAGAACTCAGGAAAGACATTGATAATAACGACGAATACGCACTCGAGCTGATGAAATTGGAACTTGCTCCAAAAAAGGTGGCGAAGTACATTAACAAAATTCACGATCTAAAGAAGGACGTGGCGGATCTGAAAAATGCTCAACAAGCTGGTCCTCCAACAGATGATGCATTTGCTGAAAAGTTGGCAAGATCGAGATTGATGATGGTAGAAGCTGATTATCTTCGAAACATGTTGGAAGCTGTTGAATCATATGACAAGAAAAAAGCACCAGATCAGACGAGCGTGTTCAAGTCCTATGGATGGAAGTTGTCCAATTGCGTTTATCATCTTCGACAATACTTATCACAAGAAGAGAAAGAGAAGTTGGACAAAGCATGCAGCTTCGAGAGAAGTGGAAGGAAGCAATCACCGAAGCAAGTGCTGAAAGCCATGAGGCAATGGGGTGAATCAATGGAGAAGAACGAAATTCAACGGAACTCTGAATCGAAGGTGAAAGGAAATGAGTTCCAATATCATTTTCCACATCTCGATGATAATGTCGTTGATGATGATGATTACCCCCAATAAGATAGGTCATAACTAAAAAAATAATTTTTTTAACTTTTTCTTTGTTTTTATTTTTATCGTTTCACTTTTATTTTATGTTAAACATGAACAAGGACATTGAAGATAATTTTTTAGATGCTATTGGAGATGTCTATGCTGATACAAAATCACAGTTTCGTCGTGAATATAATCGACGTGCAAAACAATACCAAAAGAAAGACAAATTTAAAGAAGAAATGAGGAAGCTCATGATTCCTGCAGGACAAGGTATTGGTTTTGCTACAGACATCAATCAAGATGAAGATAAGAGGTACGCATTTACGGAAGCACTACGACAGATACATAAAAAGAAAAATGTTGGAAGACCTATTGTTAAAGCAATTGCACTTGATGGAACTTATAAGTACTTCACACTCAGTGATAAGCACAACATCGAAAGTACATTAGGTCATATAACAGGAGAACTTGATTTAAGTGAAGACCAATCAGACACTAATCCATATATCTCAAACATGTTCATTCCAGTTCGATATGAGGTACAATTTATTGACATGAACAAAACAAATGATGGTGTTCATTTTAGAACCAAGATGCAAGATATGGATACTCATGAAATCTATGATGATGAAGTCGAAATTGATGAAGACTATCGAAATACACCAGAAGGTAGTTTTTTCCCATACATCAATCTATCACCTATAGACTTATCTACATACCAAATCTTTCATGAGGTAAGGAAAGAGAACTACAGAGATAATTGTTTTGTATATGCTTGTATACAATCAGGTGTGTTCACTGATGATGAAATAGATGACTTACGATTTTTTGTTCAAACAAGAGCCATACCTAATAACAAGATAGAAGAAGTAGCTAAAAAGTTCAAGTGCAATTTTAGTATCATTAGAATTGTTGAACAACCTGATAAATACAAGTATGAAACAAGAATCAACACCAGAAAGAAAAAATGGTCTGTTGATTTTAAAAGAGAAGTTAACCTGATATTGTTCAAAGACCATTATATGCTCAACAGGAAAATACCTTGTACATTATTCTACCTTCAACACTATGAAGAACTTGATAGAACATTTGCATATATGCCTTTTGACAAAAGATGTATGATAGCAAGATTGGAGAAAAATGGAAAGACTGTCAAAGACTATAAACATGAAGGAATCAAACCAATAACCTTTTTCCAAAAGATGTTTGAGTTACATCTATTTGAAGAAATCAAAGCATGCGAAATGGATATTATCAACACAACTGAATATGAACATGTTAATGACTATGTAAGTCTCGAATATAATGCAGAACAAAGTACAAGACTCATTGAGAATAATAAAAAGAAACAAAATACATGGTCAAGGATTTATTATAGCGACTTCGAAACAAACTCTACAGTCAGTCCACATATACCATATCTCAATTGTACTATCTTTCGAGATGGTGCCAACATACATAAAATATCTATTCAAGGTGAAGATTGTGGACAGAAGCTCTTGAATTATTTATGGAGTGGCTCATTAACATATTTTCATAACCTCAAGTATGATGCATGTTTTTTCATTAACACACCTGGATGGGATACACAGATAACAGAACGAAGTGGAACTGTGTTGCAAATCATCATGACATTATTCGAAGAAGGTACAAGGAAAGTCAAAAAGCGATTAACATTCAGGAACTCATATAGTATAATACCTCAAGCATTAAGTAAATTTGCTACAATGTTCAACCTCAATGTTCACAAGGAAGTCATGGCATATAAGCTATATACACAAGAGAACATTCAAAGAAGAATTGTTGATGCTACTGAGTTCCAACAGCAATACATCGATGAAAATGCAGATAAGTTATCGAAAGCACAACTTGATGCAAACTGCAAGCAGATTATCGAAAATGCAAAAATCGCAAATTGCTATAATGATGGCAAAATCGACATCATTAAATATGCCATCTTCTATTGTTTCAAGGACTGTATTGTTTTGATGAAGGGAATGGAAAAATTTAATGAAGACCTGAAAGCAGTCTTTAAAGAAACAAAGACAGATATGTATGGTGTTCATGATTTTATATCTATAAGTGCTATTGGATACTGCTTTGCCAAGAAATATGGTTGCTTTGATGGATGTTATGAACTATCAGGTAAGTGTCAAGACTTCATACAACGATGTGTCTCTGGTGGAAGAACAATGACAGCAGGTAATGAAAAGCAATACATCGAAGGAAAGATACAAGACTTTGATGCAGTTAGCTTATATCCATCTGCAATGTATGTTATGGATGGTATACCATTAGGAAGACCTAAAGTAATACCACAAGGTACAACACATGAACAACTTATGCAATATGATACATTCTTTATCGAAGTCAACATCAAGAAACTCGAATGTAAATCAAAAGAGCCATATAAATTTGGACAAGTATTTACAAGGAATGAAGCAGGTAGTAAAATATTCGGCAATTTCCTTGTTGACCATTATTATATCGATAAAGTAGGTCTCATGGACTTGTTCGAATTTTATGATGTTGAATATGAGTTAATACGTGGCTATTACTTTGATGAAGGATTTAACAAGAAAATCAATGAGTTCATTGAGAAGCTCTTTAATCTCAGGGCAAGTTATAAAAAGCAAAAGAACCCTCTTGAACAAACAATAAAGCTCCTCCTCAACTCCATATATGGCAAGTCAATATTAAAAGCAACAAAGACTGAAACCAAGACAGTACCAAAAAGCCAACTATACAAGTACCTCTGGAGGAACTACAACTTTATCAAGGAGGTTGTTGAAGATGCTAATATTGATAAGTGCTATGTCAAGAAGTTGAAACCAATTAATGACCATTTCAACCTACCTCAATTTGGTGCAAGCGTTCTCTCTTGGAGTAAGCACTTAATGAACAGGGTTATGGCTACAGCTGAGCAAGCAGGTATACCTATCTTTTATCAAGATACTGATAGTATGCATGTACTTGAAAAAGATGTACCAAGGATAGCTGACTTATTCCAGTTCAAGTATCATCAACCTCTTATTGGAAAAAATATGTGTCAGTTTCATAATGACTTTGATGAGTTCGAAGGTAGTCAAGGGGAAATACACTCAAGAAAACTCATTGCACTTGGTAAAAAGAGCTACCTCGATATCTTGGTTGATGAACAAGGAAATGAAGGATATCATATTAGACTCAAAGGAATTCCAAAACAAGTTATTCTCAACAAGTGCAAAAGGATGGATATCTCAGTTGAAGAGCTTTTTGAAAGAATGCATGAAGGAGAAAGTATGACATTTGATTTGTTGGATGGTTCGAATGCATTCAGGAAGTCAAAGACATTTCAACAAACCAACTTACCTAAATTTGCACGTACTCTTAGGTTTACTTAGTTATAACATCATTGATATCAGTCGAGTTAGATGGTTTAATTTTGATAGTTATGAACAAAGGACTTTTTAACAATATCGGCTGGTATTGAAAATCTACTAAACTTAATTCTAAAAACTTTAATGAATCTGTAAATGTTTTTATTTTTAAAGGCTTACCCTCAGTCTCGAAATCATAGATAAGTGGTTTCTTATCTACAGTGAAGGTATTTATTGTACCAATAACTGAAGGTGTATATTGTTGTTCACCTATATTCGAGTATATGGCATTACCTTGTAGTGATACTAGATACAACTTAGTATGATTTAATATTGGTATATCTTTTATTATATAGGTTGTATTAGCAGGTAACTCTAAAGGCAATGGAGTATTATAAAGACCAGTTACTAATGCAGCTCGATGAGTTAAAGACGTAATGGTAGTCTTCATTGTGGTTTTTATTTGGAATGTTCTTGTTTCTTGTTTATACTCCCATTGAAACCAAGACATTAAATTTAATACCGATTGTAATTCTTTGATTGTATAAGAAAATTTAGGAGTTCGAAAATAGGCTTTAATAGGTACTGAATCACTTGACATCTCAATATAATCTTCATCATTGGTTAACAGAATATTACTCAAGGTGCTTAATGAAGATACATAATACTTGACATATTTACACTTCCAAGGTATATCTAAATTAACTGATACCTTATTATATTCATCTGCATTTGTGCTTTGTACTGATACTAGCATTTTATTATATCCTAAAATGTCAATTAAAGTTTATTCTTTGTTATCAGGAGAAACAGAGAAGCTAAAAGACAAAGACATAGAGATAAGTGTTAATGATGAAAACAACATCGATATCATAAGAGGTGGAGACCCTAAAGATTATCCAAAATTCAGTTGCTTATATAATAAGGAAGAGATAGACATAAAATTGGTTAGTGACTATCTGGATAAAAATGGGCTCGAGTCTTTTGGTGCTCTTAACATTATGGGAGGTAAAGGTATATATACATGGAATACTGATGGTACACTAACGACAAAAATACAATATTGTGCTAGTCTCAATAAACTATATGAAAGATTAAGAGACAGTGCTAAAAATTTAGAAGTCTTTTTAACCAAAATGAGGGAAGATGTAGATTCTGGTATTGCACCCGGAGCTACCTTAAAATATTTCACTGGAGAGATAAGTGATAAAGATATAATAGAAGAAGAATATGATGTTAGTACATATAAGAAGTTAATAGAAGCATTAACAGCGAATCAAAAAGGTATGTTAGATGTTATGAATTTAATGATTCAAAATATAGATGAAGTTAATAATGCAATTGTTCCAAGTATCGATTGGAATACATTAAAGGACTTAAAAATAATTGTCGAACATGTAGATGAAACTACCAAAGCAATTACCTATGGAACAGATACAATAAAACCTAAAAACATGGAAACTATAATAAAAGAGTTAAGTACAAGTAATGATAATATATCAAAGTGGATAAAAAATAATACTGTTGATTTTACTGAGATTGAACCCATTAAATATGTAGATTTAAAAGTTAATGAAACTACTAATGAAACTATCTTTGATGTCAATGAGACAAAGATAAATAACATGAAAGACTTTGCTGAGAAAACAAATACAACAGCTGCTAATATTACTAAATGGATAGATGCATTAAATGATCAAACCATAAGTTATGAGACTCTCTTGAACTTAACAGGTGGTAATACTTCCATGTGCCTAATTAATAAAACAACTGGTGAACCAGAAATACATGAGGTTAAAATAGAAATTGATGAAACACCACCACCTACTCCAACACCTGAGCCAACTCCAGACCCTACACCTACACCTACGCCTACTCCAACTGAACCACCAAAAGAGTTAGTTAACAAAGAAGATATGGTTTATGTAATTCCTCCTATTGATGAATTAAAGAAACTCGAAGAATATACGATTCCAAAAATAATAGAACCAGAAGTACTCAAATTAACAGTATCCAAGTTTTGGTTATATAGTAAAGAGACAATAGGATGGATAAAAGACTTATTGTATAATATCATTTCAACTACCCTATCTCTTGCTAAACAGCCTATTAAATTAACTTATAAAACAATTGCTTTTGCGACAAAAGAATTTATGAAGATTATATATAACTTATTTTATTTTATCTGGTATGGTATTGATAGTATTGTGGATATTGCATATGAAGCTGTTAAAGATAATGAAAAAGTGGGGGTAATCTTTTATATTGGAGGAGAAGATGCAGATGCTGACTTTAAGGATGTAGATTTGCATCAGGTCATTGATGAGATAAAAGAATTGACACCAAGACTTAATAACAAAATTGATGAATTAAAGAATGAAGGAATTCGAATGATTAAAATAGCATATAGCTCATTTACATTATTTTGGAGCAACTTATGGCACTTCATAGTTGATTTTATCATGAACTACCCGAATTTAGTTAATAATATTATACAGATAGGCGGAAATTGGATAGATGCTCAATTTTGGCAATATATAGGAGGTTATTCTGATTTAATTCTGTATGTTTATGTAATACTTGTATATGCAATCGCTGGGGGTTTAGGCGTTGGGGCATTTTGTTTATGTGTAATTCTAATAGCTGCCCTTTTCGAACCAATAGGAAGAGGTGCCCAATGGATTTTAAATAAGATTACACGACATCCTCCTGCTCCTCATGCTCGTACACTTGAAGTTGATGATAATGACGTTGTTAATACTGATGATGAAAATAGCTTTGATATTGTTGACCCTGATGGAAATAAAATTGTAATTGAGATTGATGATGATATATTAGAAGTATTTCGAAATCAATATAACTCATTGGTCTCCAAATATCAAACAATCTATGATGTTGTTCCCTCTACTCCATCAACTGACTCCAAGTATTTTACCTTGAAGGAATCAGACCAGTTATATTTATATAGACCATCTAAGACGTATGAAGAATCCAATTATTATTGTATGAGATGGGATATAGATAAAGATTATGACATACCACTAAATTTAGTATTTAGATTCAAAGACTATCTATTTGGTCATAACTGGGAATTAACATGGGATGGTAAAAATTGGACAGGAAATAATTGTCAAAACATGTGTACAGAAAAGATATCATACATGAACACAAATGACGGTGCGCCTGCTTTAACAATCAAACATAACGAAAGAATTGGTAGATGGATAAAAGGAACAATAAAGGAAGATTTAACAGATGATGATAATTATGCTCATATCTTGAAAGATTATCTTACCAATTGGAGGGTTGTTAAGAAAGATGGAACCATATTAAGTGAAGGAATAACTGCAACTTTTGATTCAAGTGGTTCAGGTACTTTAACTCAAGATGGATATAAATATGAACAAGCTAGAATGTATGTTGATGCACCAAGTGGATTAAATGCAGATGATGGATTATATGTTTATGCTGACCTAAATATTAATGGAAATATAACTGAATTAAAATGGGATTGTCATCCTACTCATTGTATTAATTCAGGTGTTATGCATACCTATGGGTCAAATCCTTGTCTCGAATCATTTAATTATCATCGAGAAAAAAGGCATTCCATTAAAATCATTGAAGGATTTAATCATAAGAACATTCGAATATATATAGAGAAAGAATTCTTTGAATTTGATGTGAAAGTTAATCCATTCGATATAATTATTCAACAACAATTTTATGAAGTAGAACCAGACCCGAGAAAATGCACTACCATATCGACAGATTATAATATTTATTCATCAAAGATTATATGGGCTGATAATATCATGACTATGCGTCGAGACTTAAATGTTGTTGGTGGAATCACAGATATATTAGCCTATGATTATGCTTTATTGAAACAGACAGTTGATAATCTAGTTGAACAAATGAGAATTCAAGCCATGTATAATGAATATACTGATAGTATTAAACAAGGTGTAGCAGTTGCGAATAGTATATTAAATATTTTAGCATCAACAGTTTGTATTGCAAGTGCCCTTTCAACATTAAATATGTCCAATAACTCTGTAACTATTAATACATATCAAACAAGACCTTTCCCAGCAGGTCCAGGAGGAAATGGTGGAGGAGGTGGTGGTGGTGGTGGTGGTTATCCAGGTGATGGAGGTAGTGGCTTTCAAGGTAAGTTTTTGGTGAATGTTGATTTGAAGGCTGATAAGATGACTATGGAAAGATTTTTACCAATAACAACAACTGTTCAAAATCCTGTTGCTGGAGCTATTTCAACATTCTCAGCTACACAGGTTGTCCTTTCGACAACACATGCACTGACTCAGTTAGGAAATGCTATTGCTACACTTGGTTCGAATGTCTTACACTTCTTTAGGAATAGACCAGATACAAATGGAACTGAAACATTAAATATTAATTCATCCTCGATTACAATAACTGATAATGATACTGATAATGCAACAAATACTATCACAACCACTGAGCAATCATTAGAGAGAACTCATAGAGAAGTTCAGCCACAGGTTGTTACAGATGAAACAGATGAGATTCGAACAGATATAACTGTACCACAGACTACAATGACAAATACAGCTTCAACTACGATTGCACTTAGGAATCAAGTTCCTGTTATCAATATATCTGGAATCCAGTATACCTTAGAAGATATTGCAGATATGACAAGAGAAGAACGAAATGCATTAGTTGCTAGTCATCCTGATATCTTACGTATCCAATATCATGGAAGAGAGTGGTTTAATGTGTATGATTTGTTTTATAATGACCAACTCATTATCCATAATAATGTATTTCAACGAAGGACTCTAATAAGACCAGCTGATATTGAGATGACAGATAGAATACATAGAGCTACTGATAATAATTGGTCAATAGAATGGGAAGGAACAACATACACAGCGAGAGATATTGAACAATTATCTATGCAAGACAGATTAAATTTACCATTTGTACAAAATGGAGATATTGGATTAGAACCTTACTTGAATGACCAAACAATGGAAGCATGGATAAATATTATTGATCATAGAGGAGAGACTATTGACCCAATTGTTGCTACTATTGATTATTCAGCACCAACTACAGCAAATATTAGTGGAGGTCAAGTACGATTTGTTGGAATAAATTCACAGATAGAAGTCAATGCAAATGGAGTTAGATATCAGCATTATGACCTTGTTGCCACAACAGATACTTGGACAGTACCAGGAACAACACCAGCAATAACAGCAAGAATGATAGAACAAATGAGTGATGAACAAAGAGGAGAACTAATGGATAATATTTATTCTCATGGTAATCTTTTAGCTTTTAATGACACATTAGATGAAACAACTGGTGAAGAAATAACACAAGTACTATATAATGGAAATGTAGTTGCTACAATAGATAGAAGAAGACTACATGTAATTAATATTGTGAATGGAGTGATAGAAATGTACCAACAAGATGGTGTTATAAGTGCAACTACCCAGGTTATTATGGGAGCAGTAGGTTATGTTGCTAGAAGGTTCTTACATGGTCAATGGCAGTTTGTTAGACATCATCCTGGTGATGCAGCAGCTATAGCAGGAGTAGCAGCAGAAGCATATGTAGCAAATAGAATAGGATTATTTAATATTCCAAGTTGGTTCCGTCGTAATGATAACCCAGAGACATTAGCAGAGGAAGATGTATTAGAAAAGATTCTTGCATGGGCATATCATGAAGAAACAGATGATGAACCTGAACTTGAAATAACAATGAAGGATGCTGATAAGATGATGGTTTCATTTGATACATGTATTAATATTGCAAAGACATATCGCGATACTTTAAAGGGTACAATAGCATTCATGTGCGAGAAAATCAAAGAGCTTGAAAATAAGTCAAGTACAAAACATCCATTAGAAGATATAGATATGACTGCTTATATTACTAAAGTAGAAGTGAAGGAAATGATAGACCAGAAGGATGCATATATTGATACTCTTGAGGCAAGACTTGCAGCACTTGAAGCTAAATGTGCTAACATCGAATGAGAAGTTTTATTTAACTAAAATGAGTGATACTACTACAAGATTTAAAGGAGATATACAGTTTAAGATAGGGGATGCTACTCGAAAAGGTAGCCAGTTATTAACCTTGGGTGACTTAGATAACTATGTACAGACAGGTCATTTATTTAATGAGATCGAAGGTTTACCAGAAGTTGATATTAAAAATAAAAATATACAGTATGTATCATTTGAGTCTTCAACAACAACTTACAATATCCTTAAGTTTGTTAATTTGCCTGAAGACTTCATTAATAAGCTCAATGATATAAAAACCCAGACTAATATATTTAAGATAGTATTGAGGAAGAATATAGTATATGATACAAGTGGTAATTTAGTCAAGGAGTTCTACATATATGTTAAGGATGGTCAAGTATACTCTCCTTTGATAACTAAAAGTAGTAATGGATGCAGTATAAATAATAGTACCATTATGGGATATATGAATATAGCTTTTGATAGTAAACTAGACTTCAACCCATATACCTTGTGGCTGAATGGGGAGTTGAGCATAATGAATGAATATATAACTGATTCTTTACAGACAGAGAAGGCAATAAAGTGTTCTATAATAAAAGCTGATAATGCATTAAGTTTACGTAAAAGTGATGTACTATACTTATATAAGCCTACATCAACTAGTCAGGTTGTGATAGATAACAAGAAATATTGGTTACTTCAATGGAACATAGATACAGGATATACTATACCTAATGACTTAGAGTTTAGGTTTAATGAGTATTGTTTTGGTAATAAGTGGTTTTTATCATGGGATGGTACAAAATGGGTAGGTGATAACATACAAGGTCATATCAATGGTAGATTAGTTAATGGATTAAATAAGGAGAATGAGTATGGTGAAGATGGTACCTACATACAAGTCAAGAGGAGTGAGAGGAACATGAAACTGATTAATAAGCCTAATGACTACTCTCCTGATAACATACTACATTACATGATTCATGGAGGTAAGTGTAAAATAGACTGTTTTGTAAAATTAAAGACAGGGGAGATAGAACCTTTTTCGAAATATGGTCTAGGATATCAAACAAGTCAAGGAGGTACAAAAGATGGATATGATATAGAAGCAATAAGGTGCTATAAGATGAATAATGCTACTAATAAATTAGAAACTAGTGCTATTGATGAACTCTACCTTGATATTACCCTTGAAGGTTCTAAAAATGCAAATAGGTTCTCAGTTCGACCTACTGGAAAAGAAGGTAATGGAGGAGACAAGGTATGGTTGTTCTTACATGGTGTACTTGATTCATGTGAAAAGCTTGAATATACATATGCAGCTTCGACTACTAATGACTCAAGGGATATTAAGATATATTTAGCTGATGAATATGTTGACCCAATAGATGAGGTTCATTGGGATTCAACTACTAACCCATTCGAGTATATCATTAAGCAGCAATTTTATGAAGTATCCCCAAATCCTAATGGGGCAACAACCTTATATACTGATTATAATATTACCTCCTCTAAGATAATTACTGCTGATAATATTACTACTATGAGGAGTGATTTAAACTTAGTTACCAACAATGTAGATGTTATTAGCTATGATGTTAACGAAATGAACACTGTTATGGAAAGCTTAAAAGGTAGAGTATCAAGGACTGAACAAGTTACTCAACATCTGGAGGATGATGTAGATAATTTACGTATAGTCTCATGGACAGCATTAGCTTTTGGAGTTGCAGGTACTGCTGGATCAATAGGTTCTATTGGTATGCAGCTATTTCCAGATGGTATAAGCTTTCCTACCATAAAAGGTGGAGGATTCCTTAAAAGGTTATTCTCTCATAAGTCAACCAAAGGTATGAGTGATTTGGTTAGAAATAGCATTAACTTCATGTCAGGTACTACAGCAAGAAGCATAACCAAAGATATAACACCTATAATTACCTGGTGTGAGGAAGAGTATAAGCAACTAGATGAACTACCTTTTACTGATGAGAATGATAACCCTGATACTGGAACCTTGACATTAAGTGGTGCTATGGATATCAGCAATATGTTTAGGGACTCACTCAAGCCTTGTTTCAAGTTGTTAGCTGAGAAGGTCAATGAGCTAGAGGCTGAGTTTGATAATTACCCTACTGTGGATGAAGCTAATGAAGGTCTAGATGTACTTATAGGTAGGATAGAGACATTAGAGGGTGAAAATACAACCTTGAAGGCTACAATCGAAGCAATGGAAACTAGATTAGCTGCATTAGAAGAGAAAAATGACCCAGATAGTGAATGGAAAGCATATTATACAGGATTTACAGATGTCACTGATGAATATAATAGGTATTTTCTATTCTCTTATTTTACAAGTGAGAAACACATAATTATTGATAATTTAGATAATGATCCAACAGGTGATAATGAACCTGTTCCAGATGGGGAGTACTTATTGATATTCAAGGACAAGACTCAAAAGCTACATTTTATTAGATTTATATCAACTGAATGGTCTGACCCTCAACAAATAAAATCATATTTGGATGAAATATACTTTAAAGACACTAACCCACCTTCTGGTGCTTATGATATATATAATATTGAGTTAGATTGTGATGAATGTTCTATGATTTGTTTCGATGCTATATATATGAAGAAATAAGTACGAGATTCTCGGGGCTGGTACCTGTGCCGTTTCATAGATGGGCGGTTGTGGGGTGGGGTACCTGTGCCGTTTCATTGATGGGGAGCAGTAGTGAGAACAAGAATATTTTTTTCTTTTTTTCTTTTTTCTTTTCTTTTCTTTTTCTTTTCTTTTCTTTTTCTTTTATGACGAGTTCGTGTTGACGCTTGGGGTGCCAGCCCCAGCGGAAACCGACTCGTATATACTACTACTGGATATAGTACTTATTTGCAGGAAAAAGTTTATCATTGCAAAATTATATATATATAAACCAATGAAATAATGTTGAAACTTTATGATTGTTTTTGTGAAAATTATATTTTATAAGAATAAAAATTCATTCAAATGTTTTATTTGCAAAAAAATGTTAAAAAAATGCAAATAAACCAAAAATGCTCAATGACCAAGTCGTGGATCAAAAAGTAATTACATTATTTGTTAATTTTAAAAATGCAACATAACACAATTCAATATACAAATTTGACGCATATCCCAGAACTAGAACCAGAATAAAGCATGCATCCAAAGGAAAATACAAAGTTTACAAAATAACAAGACAAAATAATTAATGAAAAGATATCTACATTCATCAATAGTATTTTGAACTCAAACTTTTCAATTCAATGAAATTTTATATTTACGATTATTACTAGCAAGTTTGCCAAAATTGAAAAAAAAAATAGCTAATATCTTAAAAAATATCTTAAAAAAAGTTTGTAACTTAAAAAATAGCTAAGATTTCATTACTTATATACTCGAGGAAGTTATATCAAAATTGAAACATTAATACTCAGCAAATCTAGCTATATAAGTAATGAAATCTTTAGAGAAATGCAATTAAAAAAGCAAAAAATTGTTTCCTTCGCCACAGACAATTGTAGCACAATGATAGCTATATGAGAAACACTAAATAAATTTAGAATACCTTGTGTTTGCTACATCTTTATGGAACTCGAAGATAAAATTCCTTCATTTATTAATCCATTTTTGAATTGGTGAACTATTGAGCAAGTTTCTGACATATATACGGTTTTTATTAACAATCAAAAAGTGCTATCTAATACAAATATTCAATGGACATCTTTTTATAAGGAAGCTTGAATATTATTAGAAACAAAATAGAACGTTTTAGTGTTTTGTTTAATTGAAGCCGTGTTTTCGAAATAATGTAATTTTTTTAAGCAAATTATTTATGATCATTTAGAAAAAACAAAGAGAGAATTACGGTATAATAAAGTTAATCATTTTCGTAGAATTGTTGTTATTATTTGCCTCAGAGGTTATTAACTAGCTATCAATGTACTCTTGAAACTATTAAGAAAAAGATGGTTCATAAGAATATTATGTAAATCATGTTTATTTTTTTTTGAATTCAATCAAATGTTTATTTGGAAAAGAAAACTCAGCATTTAGAGGTGTGATGTTGCATTTACTCTTCTTTTTTAATAATTAGTTAGCTTACTTGGGAGTAGCTCATATTCTCAACTTATATATGCATTGAAACTTTGTACAATCAAAATTATTACTTCAATTAAAGGTTGAAATATGCATACTCTATTTATTGGGACTTGATCATCAAGTCTTTAATAATACTTTTGGTGTATTGCTTGTATGGACCTTTATTTAATTGAAATTTAAATGGAAGTTATATTTTAAATTTCAATTGAATAAATTTGAATTGGGTTTATGAATACTTGATATGACAATGATTCACAATGCGAATGGGGGAGCAACTTCAAGAGCATCCTACCATTGGAGAACGAGCTGGTTGCTGAGCTAGTATTTGTAATGTGTGAAGACGATGAGCAACCGCAATACCTGAGCATGCATCAGTGATACAACAGCATCAATTTCTGAACTAGGAGCACCTAGATCAGTATACAATGGCTTCATGGTTGATGAAATGAAGGTTCTAACATGTATCAGTAGTGCGAGAGCTCGCTGGCAATAGGCAACAATTTTTTGTGAAGTATATAATATACATGAGGCTCATAATCAGCAGGCACCTTATAGTTTCCGCGAGCCTGAATTGCTTAAATACTTGCATTTAGCAGATTCTTTTCATTCAATTGTTAATAAATAAAAAAAGTTTTATTTTATATAATCAAATTGTCAATACTTCAACTTTTTTTAAGGCTATACAATTAATATATGTATATTTCATTGATAGTTTTATGACAAAAAACCTATTCAAGAATAAAAGCACATTATATTGATTTGATAAAATTTGTGAATGTTCTATTGATTCTTTGGGCTTGGCAGTGAATTATAATATCTCATTCGCCAATGTTGCGTTACATTAATGAGATCCGGTGAGAAGATAGGTTTTCCAGAAATCATTCTGTTAAAATTATAGTCGTTAATTGTGACAAGCATAAACTTGTAAATACCTAGAGTTAGAAAATTTGCGAAGTGGATTTGACTTGACACAAATCCACTGCCGATGTTGTGTGCCATACTATTTGCAAATAATAAAAATTTTTTATCTAAGTTTCATGCTGTTTTTATAAAATTGTAAAAAGTGTTAAGCAATGTTAAATATTGGCTCGAAATGGTTATTGAAGTGGGCTCAAAGTTTTCAATTTTATTTCAATTTGAGTAACATTCTTTTTCGTTTTTTTTACATTGGCATGATAAAATTTAAGAGATACTGGCTGTAGCCCACTTGCTGGGTCTTGAGTAATTGCTTGATACGGTATAATAGATAAATCGAGGTTAGGCATATTAAGAAATAAACAAAAGAAACATTTACAAAAGGTTTTATATAAAATATTTTAAATTAAAAATTGGCTGATTTAATTTTTTCATTATGTTGGGGGCTTTTCAAATAACAATGAAATTTGTTTGGGTTTATCTCAAAAATTGGTAAAGTTTGTTTGGGCTCAATTATAGCTTTCATTTTTGAATCCAATATTTTTTATTGAATTTTGTGTTCAGACACTTTTGAGTGATTCAACTTAGAATTTTGAATCATTCATAATTTGAAAAAAAGGATTAATTTCATAATGTAGTCTCAAGTGATTATAAAAACTCTTGAATTTAGACTTTTTATTCTCCGATTCTCGAGATCGATAATTGATTAGCCTTTTGATATCGATAAATAAATATGCACTGATTCTCGAGATATTTATAAAATTAGAATTATTAAATTTTATGTTAGTAATTCTAATTCTAACTAGACTTGTTATTTTGAGAATCGATATCAAAAACGTCACTTTTTTGCATCTGATACTCGATTATCAGTTTAAAAATCTGATATCGAGATTATCGATTATCAAGATATCAGATATGAAATGTGATATAAAAATAATTGTAAACTTGATATCAATTACCGAGATCTCTAGATCTCAAACAGATTTATCTTCTTTTATAATTGGTATTTGTGATTTTATAATATTTAAAAATATATAATATAATGTATTGATGTTTATTTTAAGATTAAAATCCAAAAATACATTTTTTTTTATGAAATATTTGAGATTAAAATACGATCATATTTTTATCAAAAAGTTTAATTGAAAATTCTGATATCAAAAGATATGAAAAAAAATTCTCGATCTCTGAAATCGATCTCGAGAATCTGTGTATATTTATGTATCGATATCAAAAAGTCAATCAATTATCGATCTCGAGAATCGGAGAATAACAAGTCTAATTCTAACACATAGAATTACCCTTCATTCAATCTCGGAAAAAAGGGGAAAAAAAAAAATCTATCCGATTTATATAGCTTTACATTTGAATTTAAATCGCAAACAAAATACAATAATAGATTATATATATCATTTATACTCCAATATTGCATTAAACATATTTGATTTTTTCCGTCTTATGATTATTTAGAGGCATTCATGTAGGGAAATCGTCGATAAAATTTTAAAAAAAATTTTAATTTTTCGATATTTTATAATTGGATTATATAAAGATTTGTATAATTCTTTGTGCTTCCATTTTCAAGATATGAATTTAATATATTTTTGTGAGTATAAATAAACTCAATAAAATAATGTTCATCTCTTACACAATTCTATGAAAAAGTGAATAAATTGAATAAATTTTCTCAAAAAAATTGAAAAAATATTATCAATTTTTTTTCAGAGGAAATTTTATGGATTTTTAATTTCATTGAATCTTATTATTTTGAATAAATTCTTTCAAATATTTGAGAATATTATATCATATATTGCTTTGTTATTTGAAACATGTTTATCTTCATATATTTATTGAATTTCACAAAAATTAAATATATATTAATGAAATAATATTCATTTCATATCAAATGGTAAGATGTTATAATTTTATAAGTATAAAAAATTGGAAAAAATAAACGGTTATCCTCAGCCATTACCAAATTAAATAAAAATAGTGGTTTAATAAAATATTATTTAAATCCTTATATTCTTTTTCATTAATTTTTTTACATTGTTTTTTTCAAATAGTTTATTAATTTTTGAATAACGTAAACTTTTGAAAATGTGAGAAACGATTATTTTTTAGTCAAATTAATATTATTTTCTCACATTGGCCAAAAGAAAAAAGTTTAAAACTTTGGATCGTTTGTCCGATAAAGAAGACCCAAAATTATAAATCTCGTAAAATTATACGGGTGATAATGGAAATTTATTGCATCACGAATGCCAGGTCAATAGGAATCCACTATAAAAAGTTTTTATTACACATATGTAGAGAGAAAAACAGTTTTCCCAAATCTTGGACGTACAGATAAAATAGCACCCGGAGTTAAAAGCGAGGATATCGATAATTGCAGAAGATTCAGAACAGCATTTACCCAATTTATCTTTTGATTATTAGATATCAGCTACAAGTGCCAAGTTATGGCCAAAATTCAAATGGTCATTGGAACTGAGTCAAGCAAGCTTATAATCAATACTGAACAAAGCTTGTTTACACCATTTATCTAAAGTTTAAACACGATATAATTATAAACTTTTTCTATTATTTTTATTTTTTTTAATTCAAAAATTCTGAACTTATGCTTCCAGAGAAAAAAAAAATGTTCATCTCCCGATAGCTACTTTTTTAAAAAACACATAGAAAATTTTAAATTAAATACATTCAAAAAAATTGTGTAAGAGATGAACATTATTTTATGAAGTTTAACTTTACTTCTGAATTTTTATAATTTCAATAGAAATATAAAAATATAATTATTTATTAATAAATATGCATTATATGCACTTATTAATATTCAAATTAGTTAATAAATATATTATATGTTTATATATAAAATTAATATACATTTTTAAATCTTATAATTAAGAAATATATAGATTAGATTTAATTATTTTTCAATATTTTAGGAACGATCATTTTGCACAAATTAATAAATAATCAATTGAATTTATAATCTTTTTTTTGAAAAAAAAATTATTCTCTCAATATTTTATTTAATTTTTCAATCAAATGGTCGATTTTATGAATAATTTGTTTTGAAAAATTACTAATTTTTTTATATGAAATTCTCCCAATATAACATTTAAAAATGTTTTTATTCAATATAAGATAAGATAATTTATTATAAAATCATATTTATAATAATGTTATGCTGAAAATAAATATTAATATAAAATACTATTAAAGAAAATTAGTATATTTGATATCTCAAATTCATTTCAATTTTGACCACTTCATTTTTTTTAAAACCAATTAAAAATCCTCAACATATTATAAATGAAGATCTATGAATACCGTATTATTGTTCCCATTGAATATGCACACTATATTGTTGGAAATCGTTTCATGGCTCTTGAGTATGTTAAAAGTGAAACTGCAAATGGTGAAGGAATTGAGGTGGTTAAAAGCGAACAGTTTGATGGGACAAACAGTGGAAAAACTGATATAAGAGGAGAGAAAGGAACTCATACAGAAAAGATTTACCACATTAAATCAAAGATTCCTGGATTTATCCGATGGGCAGTACCTGATAAATATCTTCATTTTTATGAAACAAGTTATAATTGCTTCCCACATTTTTTAACAATGTATGACGTTCCTGGAATGGGAAAAGATTTTGATCTCCGTATTGAGTCTCAGCATGTTAAATACGAACATGGAATGAAGGATTTCCCAAGCAATGCTACTAAACTCAATTCATCAGAACTCAAAAAGAGGAAAATTGTTTGGCTTGATATAATTAATGGAATTCCAAAGAAAAGTGAATTTTCACTTAAAGGTTATAAATGCGAAAAAGCTGACTTAGACTTCACAAGACCAGAATTTAAAGAAGGCTCTTCTAGTGAGCAATCAAGTAGTAGCAATGCTCCAGATAATATTTATGAAGACAATGAAGAAGTTCCAGAAGATGATTCATCATCAAACAAACCCCCTGAGTGGACAACAAAATATAAAGGCGAAATGACTTGTGCCATTAAAGTTGTTAAGTTCCATTTCAAATGGCTTGGTCTTCAAACAGCAGTTGAAAAATTAATTACACACTCAGTCTATCCAAAAATGTTTACCGATTCTCATCGAAGAATGATTCGTTGTATGGACCAATGGTATGGATTAACCATGGAAGATATTTATAGAATTGAAAGCGAAGTATTTGCAGATCAAAAGCAAAATACAAAATTTGAATCCTAGATTACATTATAAAATTTATTTGGTATATCTATTTATAATAAACGAAATATACATATTATTAATAACCACAAATAACATTGAGTATTTTTTTATTGCCAAAAAAGTGTTATGCATATAAACAAGTATATCTGAATATTGTATATTGAATCAAAAATATTTATTTTTTTTTCTTTAAGGCGATCAGATGAAGAGCACAGTTACTCATTTATATCCACAATATGACAATAATATGAAATTGAATTTTAAAAATAAATCATCAACAAGTTTATTTTGTTATGCTCTCAATCAACTTGATGATAATTCTATTTTGGACCCTTTAATTGAAAACCCCAAAATTTGTTGACATCAAAATTAATGGATCTGTAAATGAATCAAGATGGTGAAAACTTAGAGGAAACTTTTCAAGAACACGCTGAAAATTTACAAAATAATCCAGATCCAAATCAAAATCAAATACAAACGCAAGGAGAAGATATTCAAAATCCAACCAGAGGCAGAGGACGTGGAAGAGGCCGCCCTCGTGGCCGAGGAAGAGGCCGTGGAAGAGGTAGAGGTCGTGGTCGGGCAAATTTTTCGAGCGAATCAGATGGCGATTTTATAGATCCGAATTCTCACTACTCTCGAATTTCAAGACATTCTTCTCGACATTTTTCTCATTCAATTTATACAGAGAATAGCGATTCAAGTGGTGATGAAACCAATGATATCGGCACTCTTGGCGATGGACCCCCCATTGAATTACTATATTGTAAACAAATTGATCAAGAAGGGTCAACAACAACGAAATATCTTGCAAAATGGGTTAGCAAAGCACCTATTCATTCATCTTTTGTAGATGAACCAGATATACGGTCAGGCGCTTTAACACACAAATATTTGGCCGAATTCAATAGTAAAATTATTGAATCTGGAGAACTTGTTTCAAGTATAGCTCCAAATTGCATTGAAGCATCAAATGCTCCTTATGATTCTAGTATTATGTGTATTGATCGAATCATTTCGCACAAATCATTGGATCAAGATGTAAAAGTACGACCAGAACTTTATAATCCTTCAATATTTATTAGTGGGCTTCCAGCAAATAAAAATCATCCATTTGATAAAATGATTAAATATCAAAATCCAATGTATTCAGCAAATGAAGACGCATTTAAGTTCCTAAGCGACGATGGAGTTTTTTCAATGCCATCAATCGAAAATTCACAACAAAACGATCAAGATTTAGAAGACGAAAAGAAAGACGAAAATTTATCAAATATAATATTTCTTATACAATGGAAAAATATACATTCAACCGAGAGCACATGGGAAACTCAGCGATCTCTATTTAATGATGAAGATATTTTTTGTCTTGGTAATAATGAGGAGTTTAAGGATTTACTTGACATTTATTGGAACAAGATTAAAAGCATTCAAAATAGCAATCAAGATGAAATTAATTTAACAGTTCCTCCAGAAATTAAAGTTAGTTTTACCAATTCTGAGAGTAATGAAACCAAGAGCTTAATATTAACAGATTTTCAAGAAAGTATTATTCGACAACTTTTTGAATGCAAAATGAATAATTGTGATTGCCAAATTATTTCAGAACATGCTAGCGGACGTATTGCTGCAACAGTCACTTTTCTTCAATTGCTCCATTTTGATTATGGCTTAAAATCTCCATCCATAATCATTACAAATGAAACAGGGCTACCTATATGGAAAAAAGCATTGAAACTTTTTACTAAACTTTATTGGGTCGATTATATTAAACATTCATCAGTAGTTCGTTATCACGAACTAAATGACTCACCAAAGTTTGACGTGCTACTAACAACAAATGATTTACTCAATGAAGAATTAAAAAATAATTCAAATATGATGAAACTTCAAATTAGCAATTTTATAATTGATCTAATTCATATTGAAACATCAAAAACATTACTAAATTCGCTATTAGCAACATCTAAAAAACTCAATTCTTTTACAATACTTATCCGAAACACTAACACTAGTCGATCTATCAATAACAATGATGAAGATTGCGAAGATGAAAATGATGATAATGATGGATCAAATTCAATACAAGATGAACTTAATTTTCATACATTACAGCTTCCACAATTTGTTCCATTTTCTTTTAAAGAAAGAGTAATTTTGACATTAAATCCAATAGCTATTTCTACTCATTTTTGGCTCCGAAGGCTTCTTAAATCCAAAGGATCACGAAGTTCAAACTTATCTAACGCCCCATTTATATTAAAAGAGCTCATATTATCCGATTCTCATCCATTTATTGTTCCTCGTATTCATCAAGCTCTTCTTGAAGAGAAATTTGGATCAATGGCGAATGTTTCATCAAACAATGCTCATGATTTAAATCTTGTTGTTTCATACAGCGGAAAAATACAAACAGTTTTAGAACTTTTCAATTCTGAATTTGATTCGATGGATCTTTCTCAAAATGGAGCTACTTTTGTAGTAGCTGAAAATTTGTCAGTTTTAAGAATTATTCGCTCATTCCTCATATCTAGAAATATTCCTTGTGGAATTATCAATACAAATATTAAAGAAGAAAAAATTCCAGATACGTTTGTATCAGGAATCGTTTTAACAAACAGAGATATTAGTTCTCCTCTTCTTGATAAGTTCGAAATCAAGCAAATTATATTTTTTGACATACCAATATCCTATAATGATGAAATTGAATTTATACAATATTTTGCAATGAGAAGAATTAGCAACCGTAATTTCAGAGAAATTCCAATTATTCGATTAATTAACCAGAGTTCAGTCGAATCAGAAGTTTTTGTACGCTGCGTTACGGATGGCAAATTTAATTATCGCAACATTTCTAAGAAAAAGGCTAAAAAATTCATTAGAGCTGCAATTATTTTAACTCAATTAAATCATGAAGGAGGAAGTACTCCAAAAGAGTTTATTTTTAATTATCCTTCTGACATCCAAGAACTTCCTAATAGAGTTGATTCAGTGTTAGCTACAAATAAGATTGAAATGAACGATGAGTTCTGGGATTCAGCATTCTTGCCATTAAAGAACAAAGAAGTTAAAAAATCTTCATGGAAGAATAAAGATGCTCTCACTTTCTTAAATTCTCTTCTTCACCATGGTCTCAATCATTGGCCTCAGATAGCTGCAGAAGTAGAGAAACCTATTGACGAAGTCATTTCATTTGGTCATTCAACATTAATCTGTATGATCAGTCAAATTCTACCTAATCGTTTACCAAGCTTTAATATTGCAAATGCGCTAATTTTTCTTGAATTAAATAACGGAAATAACGCTAATAATGGCTTAGCGGCTTTTAATCAGGAATTTTCAAAAATTTTAAGCATGAACTGGAAAACACAAGCAGATCTTGATCTTACTCTTCAAACCCCAATTTTCACAGCTACTGGGTTTGCTAGGATGGTTCGCGCTACCGGAAAGATTGAAAACTTTTTTACAATGATTGAAAACATGGCAATTATACGAGCTTTCTTATCAATTCGTACACCACCATATATTCCATTACGTTTTTTGATGAGCGTTAACAACAAATATCACAATCCCGACTTTTTGTATTCATTACTTAAAGCATATACTAATTGCGAGGAAAATTGGCCTGAAATTTTGAGACAAATGGATATTGCAAATGAATTTACCGTTGAAACAATTCAGGTCTTTTTTAATCAACTATTTTCAGCAGTTAAAAAGGATCTTTTTTCATTTGTTTACCACATGATTGATGAAAACAAATGTGAAGATCTATGGAATGAAAACTTGCATCTTAGACCATTTATACTTGCATTCGATAAAGGCCCTTTCAATTCATCATGGAATGTTAGTGAAAGCCAGATAATAATTGACACACTCTTTGATTTTGAAATCCCTCTTACACCATCGGAAACAGAAGATTGGTGCGAATTCCATTCAATAACTCTTCTTTCTGATAAATCAACTGAAATGATAAAAACTTATTCACGTTACATCATTGACAATATAAATAACACTCCAAACGATACCCCATTTGTTATTGGCCCCGAAATCACGAATGTAGACATCAATGAAGAAAATCAAATACCACCATCTAGATCTTCAACAATTATTCCATCAACTCCAGCTTTTTATCAAGAACCAAACATCTTAAATCAACCACCTCCACAACAACAGCAAAATGCATCTTCAATTCCACCAGCTTCCATGTCATATGTAATTAAAATTCAACAACAAACTCCAGCACCTATCCCAAATATTCAGAATCAATGCATGCACTTTTCTAATATTCAAAATGCTCAACAATTTCAACAACAGTTTCAAACTCCGCAAATTCAGCAGCAACAATTCCCATCTCCTCAAATACCACAACAATTTCAACAAACCCAGCAACAAATACAATACCCAATGCAAATGGGGATGCCAATTCAGACATCTCAAATTCAGCAGATGATATCTTTACAACAACAACAGTATCAACAGCAGCAACAACAATTTCAACAACAACAAATTCAACAACAACAGCAACTTCAGCAACAGCAGTTTCAACAACAATTACAACAACAAAAACAACAAGATCAACAACAATCGCAAGGCTTAATTCAACAGAAAGTGAGAAGACAACGGAAACCTAGACAAAAAGCTGATCCAAATGCTCCTGATTCACAGCCTCCTGCAAACCAAAATCAAGATCCAAGTCAACCCCCACATACACCTAGAAGAGGAAGACCTCCATTGAAATCATACTTAAAAACAGGCGTTCCTACTCCTCCCAACTCAAATTATAATTCAAATGTGACACCAGGCATGCCCAATCATGGAACAGAACGATCGGCAATAACTTTTAATCATAGAAATGGTTCAATTATCATGTCATCTCTTTTATCAAACAGATTCAGACAAATGCTAAAAACAATGCCATATATCAGACATCTCTCTAGAGATTTACCAAAAATTACACATCCAATGGACTGGGTTCCTGTTTCATGGGATATTAATTGTGATCGAGCACTTATTCAAGGAATTTGCCAATTTGGTATCACCAAAATTTTCAATCTTTGGGAAGTTAATATTTCAGCTTATAGAGATCATTCAAACGATGACAATGACAATCAAAAAGAAAACGAACCAAATATAACTAAAATTAATCCAAATTATTTTGATGTTGCTATGCAATACTCTCTATTCGATTTTGCTGAGTTTTTACCAAGTGTAAAGAAGAAGATTAGATTTATCATACTTTGGAATATACCTATTAGAAGAAGAATTACATTTAGTGGAACTCCAGTTAAAAATATCAAACTTTTCTACACAAATCCAGCGCAGCCTTTTCATCCAATTGATGATATTCCAGACAAAGTGAAAAAGCCCAGGAAACCTCGCGGTCCAAACAAGAAAAAATTACTCCAACAACAACAACAAGAAGGACAACAACAAAATCCACAATCAGAATCGAATCAACCAACAGAACAAAAAGATCAACAAGTAGAACAGAAAAACATATCAACCGAAGATGCGAAAGCACAACAAAAATCAGAAACAAATAAGAAAAAGAAAAATCAACAACAAACAGAATCAACAGACACTACAGATACTCCACAAATGCAAACGAGACATTCAGGCCAACAGAAAAACAAAAACAAGCAAATACATAAGAAAATTTCTTGGATATCTGATGATGATGATCATCCAAAGACGAAATCGAAACGAAGAATGATGCCTGTTGAAGAAATTCCTCTTCAAGTTATATCAAAAGTAAAGAAACCACCACAGCAAAATAAAGTTGAACAGGACCAAGACCAAAGAGTAGTAAATAAAGAGGAAAATGAACATGAAATAGATAATAATATAAATAATGATGATGAACAAAATGAAAATGAAGTAGAAAAACAGAAACAAAATAAAAAACAAGGGAAAGATACAAAATCAACAAAAGAGAAAAAGAAATCAAAAGAGTCTCAACCAGAAAAAGTAATCAAATCTAAACAAAAGAAGAAAGAAGAAGCACAACAGAAATTTAGAAATATTTCATTTAAGTTTGACCCATTACCAGAGAAAATTGTTCTTAGATTTACTCCTAATTTCTTAGATTATAAATAAATATAGTAAACTAATTTTTATATGACGACAAATAAAGAATTTTAATTTTTTTTTTTAAATTATGACAGAACATAGGAAACTCTCATAATCTTTTGAAATTAATATATAATAAAGTATATCATATTATAAGAATATTTTAATAGAAAACATTTTCCTAATTTTGCGTATATACTGAGATATGATCAAAGAAAGTTGCCAAAATTGAGAGGAATTTCTATTCAAATGTACTATTATTTTATAATTGACTTTTCTCGAAAATTTGGCGGACGATTTTTCTAAAAATTTAATATAATATATAATGCAATGTATACTACTATTTAAGATAAATGTAATATACAGGTCATTCGTTGGCTCTGTTCTGGAATCGTTTTTTCCAAAAAAAATAGTAAAATCGTCTAAAAATAGTATAAATCCCTTTATCTCGGGATATATGCTTATAATGCGCAATTTTTTGGCTTAATCGTGTTTTTAACATCATCATAAGATAAATAACCAATTTTTGGGTAAAAATATAGGATTTTGTTAGTAACGAGTTTTTTTGTATTTTTATCTTAATATAAAGTCGAATTCAAAAAGCTTGGGACAACTTCTCAAATAAATTCTGATAAAAGTGAAAAACACAATCTTCTTTTCAATTAATTTTTTTCTTGATTTATTGAGTTATACTAACTAAAATTCCAATCAATAATGAAAAAATGTTTCTAACACGAGCCAAAACATATATTACCGAACTTTCAATTTACAGCTCAATTCTTAAAAATCGATGATCATCCAATAATATGTGAATTCATGATCAAAAAATAGTATTTGAGTATGTGCTTACAAAAAACTCTATCTTAATATCATTACAGGCTTTACCATGCGTTTTCTAGTGAATAAGTGCAAAGATCTATTATAATTTTCACTAAATATTATGCAAATTGTATTTTTTTGATGATTTTTTCCTTACAAAATATGGATTAATGATAGATACAACATTATCCATATGCAAAAATATATGTTTTTATATAAAAATGAAACTTTTTTTCTTTGTTTTTTTATTATTTTCCCCTTTTTCCCCTTTAGCAATTCAAATTTTTTCAATATATCTCACAAAAAAAATCATTCATGCTGGGACAAAATTGAATACTTTTCAGTATATATTTAAAAAGTTTGTCCCAAGCTTTTTGAATTCGACTTTATTTTTCTACGCCACTTTTTGAAAACTTTTAAACTTTTTGAATACTTTTTTATGCATTTTTTATTCAATTTTTGTTAAATCATGCATTAATATTTAGTTCAAATGGTTTACCGATTAATACAGCAATTCAAGGAACCTGATTCGGCTTCGCGCAGCCCCGTGGTGATCACTGGTGCGTATATTCCTGAAAAATTATGTAAAAATAAAAAAAAATTATATCAAAAAAAGCTAATAGTTATTTTATTTTTTATATGTAAAAAAAAAAAATTTAAATTTTAAAATTTAAATTTACGATTTTTTTGGTTAATTTTCTTAACAGAGTAAGTTAAATTTCACCTTAAGATGGTGGTTTTTTACTTTCCATGAGAAAAAAAAAAAAAAAAAAAACGATTGTCCTTCTTCACGGATAGGAGTTTTTGGTTATTACTCTATATACAATAAACATACAATCCTATAATTTTATAATCATATACAATACAGTAATGCAATTATTGTTATACTGATTATGTAGGTACACCTATTTTTTTTTTCTGACATTTAATGTAAAAGTACAGAAATCAAATTTTTGAAATATATTTTATTAATAACTTGATGCAAAGCGAAGCTAATAAAAATATAACAATTGATATATATTAAGATTCTTGCCATATATTCTTATAATACTACAAGTTTTGAAACATTTTTACATTTACGTCTGGAGGCTCGTTATGAAAATCACAACTTTTTGATCGACTCTCCGCCGCGATTTCGCTTAAAATCTGAAATCATTAATAACTATCTATGATGAGTATATATTATTAATTTCGAAGCATATCGACATATCTCGAGAGTTTCCTATGTTCTTTATGACATTGAGAAATTTCTTACTCTTAGCAATTTCATAATTTTTGGCTGAAAATAAGAAAAAGCTAATGATAGATTTCCCTACTTCCACTTTTTGTCTAAAAAAAAGTTTAACTTTTTCTGTGAATACCGTTTATATATAAATAAATTATTTTATCATTTATTTACAGTTTTTGTAAGCATTTGTGACTTTATACTTTCGGTATAATATCTTTGCACACATTAGACGTGATCTGTTGATCAAACTTCCCAAAAGCAAGCAAGATTAATCATATCTCAGTTCTTATCTCAACTCTTTTGGTTCAAAATGAGGTAAAAATATGTAATATGTCATTGCAGAATTCCTTAATTATGCAATTCAACACTCAAAATTGTTATTATGATTGAATGTTCATTTATATTTACTGATTTTTACAAGAAAAAATGATAATTCTTACATTTTATAAGCTTTTTATTATTAGATTTTTATTAGATAGTGCAAAATAGAATACAAAAAAATGGACAAAAAGTGGAAGTGGTCATATAACTTTTTAAAATTTGGACAAAAAGTGGAAGTTATATAATGAAAATTTATAAGGGCCGGAAGTATCATAATTTTAATTTTATATAACATGCCATTTGTTTCTTATATAAAAAATTATAACTGATAGGAAATTTTACAATACTAATAAAATTTTCGTAACATATACAAAATTTTCGTAACACATACAAAATTTTCGTAACAGATACAAAATTTCGTTATAGATAAAAAAATTTTGTTATAGATGATTTTTTTTTTGTTTTAGATAAAAAAATTTCGTCACATATACTATTTTTTTGTTACAAATACCAATTATTGGTTATTAAGGCGGTAGTCTCCTATTTTTTCGTAAACCATTCAATATTGATAAAACTCATAGAATTGAAGTTTCAATGGTAATATACTATGAAAAAGTTAAATGACCTTGATATTTGTCCTTAACGATCAAAATAAAAAAAAATAGTTTTTTCTTTTCTTTGTTTCTATGGTAAAAAATTGCAATTTTTTAAAAATAAGATTATAAAAAATATCTACATAATTAACCCATTTTATTGAAATATTAATTAAATTAAAATACCTTTTCTTTTATGGCTTTTTTTCAAAAAACGTGGAACGAATAAATATTAAAAAAAAATAATTAATAGCATAATTTCCTTGCTTTAAATTAAAAGCAATTTTAACAATAAAATTCTTTTTTGAAATAATATTTTTTTGATATAATTATCATCATTTTTTTCAATTCATACCATAGGCTTTTAAAATAGCTTTAAGCAATTTTTTAAATTTTGGAATCGATATGATTCAAATCTTATCAAAAAAAAAAATGTCATACATTTACCAAAAAAAATTAGTTAAAATATTAGTAAAACCAAATCTACATATTATTATGACTCTTTTTGCCTTAAATACCCAGTGAATGGCAGAAAAAAAAAAATACAAATATTTTCATATTATTATCATTTTGATTTTATTTTATAAAGGAGATAGAAAAATGATTCGCTTTTTAATAATTTTAACAATATATCATTATAAACCTGCTATTTTAATAATTTTTCTCAATCTTTTCCTTATTTTTATTTTTGTGAGAACTCATTGAATTATACCATTGAATTTGAAAACTACCTCCTTAATAAATGATTTTTGTATCAATAACATATTTTTTGTTTTTGATATAAAATTTTATTATAGAAAATTAAAATGATGACATATTGGGCCCTAATGAAAATTTAATAAAAACTTTAAAATTGAAAAAACAAAACAAACAAACAAAAACGATAAGATTTTATACTAATATCTCAACATTTAATTGGTAAAAGGTGTTATAATAGCAGTAATTACAAGCAATACTATTATGTTAAGCTAATATTTTTATTAAATCTAAACATTAACCAAAAAATATTAAGATTTATTTTTTTTTAAATTTTCCATCATTTCCAAATGAAAATTTTATGCCATTTTTTTAATATGATTGACATAACAATAGATCAAATCAAACTTTTCATATCTCGAACACCCATTTTCCCTCCAGACATTAAGATCTTTAAAATTGATTTCAAAGAAGATGCTAGTCAACTTGATCTCCAAAACGAATTCATTTGCTTTATATCAATGAAAAAGGAACAATCTTTTTTAACGATATATGATAATTTTGCCTTTTATGTAATCATCAACTTCCACAATCAACTAAAAAAACTGTTTCATAAAATAAAGAAAGTTTTCACTTTTTCTGACGAAGTCAATTATTTCTATTCAAAATTCAAAGATGATTTTAATGAAGAGTTTGAATTAGTGAAATTAGATTCTCAAGGTCTCAGAGAGATATTTAGTAATTATTATAAAAACCCTCTTTATAGTTCTATTATGGATTCATTCTTGTGTTCCCTGATATACAAAAACACACTCTCAAGACGTGAGTACATTACATCAATTTTTCATATGTATGATAATGCTTATATTAAAAAACAAACAATTAACATTAAATGCATACCATTCCAACCATTTTTTACACAAACAACCTTTTTACAAAAGAAAAGCCAAAACTTTTTTAATGTTAAGTATTACAATAATAATAATTATTATTCAAATGAAATAAATTTCATCGAAAAACTCAACAAGTATCGAAAATTGAAGAATCAATTCAATGATAAAGTTCTTTTAGACAAAAAAACACTTGATAAAAATAGCTTTTGCTACAATAATGATTCTTATTTTCCGATAGTCAACTCTTACGTTAGCTCAAAAGACAGTACAATCATATGTGAATACATTTCACAAGAAAGTCTTCGTGATAGATATTTCTATCGAAAATCCAAAAGAAATTTAATTGATTTTTTAATTGCTATTATTAATATTGTTAGATCAATTAATTTAATTCACTCTTTTGGATTCATATATCGTGATATAAATCCTAATAATTACCTATTCACAGATTCAAACTCTAAACTTCCGATTCTTTATAATATTTCAGCAGTAATGTCAATGAAAATGATGACTGATCACGATGAAGAGTTTTATGCAAATGAATATGAGACAAGCGATCTCGGATCAACTCAATTTTTTGCTCCAGAAAAAATCAATTCTGATCGCTTTTCTTTTCCTTGTGATATTTTTTCTTTTGGACTACTTTTTTATTCTGTTTTTGTTGGAGAAGATCCTTTCCCTAATTTATCGCTTTTTTCAATATTTGATCGAATTAAAAACAACGAATTACCTTCTTTTGATATAAAAAAAAATAACAACGATAATAAAAATGAGGAGAATATATCAAAAGTCAATGAAATTTCTAATTTATATGATATTCAAAGAGAAGAATTATCTGAAATTAATACTTTGTACCAAAGTTGCGTTCTCACAAACCCTAGAGATCGGCTAACAATAAGAGAGATTGGATTTAGCTTGCTAAAACTCTCTGAAAAAATTAAAGAAAGGATTCAAGCACAAAGTAATTCTGATATAAATAATCTAAATATTTTAAACAATTGTGAATTTGGGTTAATCGATGAATTATCATCACCAATTCCATTTGTTCAAGGATTGAGCGATAGTTATTACCTTATCACAAACAACAATGAATTAAACGATTTTAATTTCTTTTTAATTGATCACGAGTCTATTTATACGAGAGCAATTCATTATATCTCACAAATTAATTTTGGGTATTTTGGCTTTTTTCATTTTGATAAATTTCAAAATAAGGATTTGAGCCACTTTATCAAAAATATTACACTATGCTTCAATAAATATGCTATAATTGTCAGAAATACTGGTAATTTGATTAACAATTTCTTAAAATTCTTAAGTGACAAAAAACTAGGCCAAGCAAAATTAATCCCCTCATGCACAGAAGATTATAACATATTACAAAAATACCAAATTATAAAAGATGAAAATGTTATTAATTGGGAGAAAGTAAAAGACTTATCAGAAATAGCAAAAAAAATACTTCAAAATATTGAAAGAAATGACAATAATCTTAGAGAATCAAAATCTTATTCACTAATTCCATTAATATCTTATTTAGTTGCTGAAAAATATTACATACCAAACAAAATTGATCAAATTCAAACTTGCTTTGAATTAAATAACAAAGATAATTTCTTTTTTGATCTTGACTCTTTTTCTTTACTGATTAAAGATGATAATATAAACAATATGATAATAAATAATATGAATCAAATCACAAACGATAATTTACAAGAATTTATAATCAATAAATCAATATATTACCATTATTACCCATTTGAAAATAGGAATAATGAATATAAATTATCAAAAATGACAGAAAAAAGCAAATCTGAATTGCTTTATCAGATTTCCTCAATATTGATAGAACTTCAACACAACAAATTATATTTAAACTCACTAACTTTTTCGGATTTGTATTTATTTGAAGGAAAGAACAAATCAAATAAATCCACTAATTTCGATTTTAAATTGAAAACATACAATAATTTATCTTTAATAAGTGATCCAGAAGATTATAATAAAAATATTAGCAATTTTCTTTTTTTTGCAATTTCTCTCGGTTTATCAAAAATAGAAAGCGAAAAAATCTCTGGATGCATCAATAAAAACAGAATTAGTTTTCAATTTATTAACAATTATCTCTATTCAAAATCTATTTCACAAAGTAATAAATACACTCAATTTTATTTGACTCATTTGGCAAAACTTTCATTTAATGATTTACCTTTTAAATTTAATGGCAACGATATTTTGCCAAAAGACTTTCTTGGAACCTTTTCAGATAATATTTTTAATTTTGACTTTTATAATATCATATCTGATGACGATTTTGATAATATAAAAGACCAAGTTCAAAAAGCACAACCATTTCTCACTTTCGAATTTATATCTGATGATAAATTAGTGATATGCATTGAAAATAAAGTTTTTCTTTTAAACAACTCTGATAAATTTAATGACTTACTTGATTTAGATAAAAATCCAAATTTAGTTTTGATTCCAATAAAAGAAGATGATAAAAAATTTATACCACAAAATTATAAATCGAACTTTTTTGAAAAATTAGAGCAAATTAATATTCAATTGTTGCTTGAAGATCTAAAGAAAAAAATAATGTCTTATTTGCTCAAAAAGCATCAATCATCTTCATATCAAAATTATATCTTATATATACAAGAATTTTTAATAGATTTCTTTGAAATATTAAATCCAGTTATTGCATATACAATTTTTAAATTTTACTTTCCTGCTAGTCAATTCACAAATAAAGATTTATTAAATCGCCCGTTTGAAAAAGAAAAAAATCTAATTGATTTCGCACCCGAAGCTGAAAACTTGATATTAATAAGTAATATTGGGCAAGGATCAACATCTACAATTCATCTCGTTGTGCACTTCCCCACTTTGTATCCTTTAGTTGTAAAAAATTATTCTCTTGACATGGAAAAATATTTTTATATCGAAAAGAAAATTGGTGAGGAAATCAAAAGCCAAAAAATTGCTAACTTAGCAAGTTTTTATGGATATATAGATAAATCAAATCAAAAATCATTAATTATGAGGTTTTATCCAAATGGTTCAATAGAAGATATATGCAAAAAGAAATTAGAAGAAAGTGA
This sequence comes from Tritrichomonas musculus, assembly GCA_039105265.1. Taxonomy (NCBI): domain Eukaryota; phylum Parabasalia; order Tritrichomonadida; family Tritrichomonadidae; genus Tritrichomonas; species Tritrichomonas musculus. The sequence continues at coordinate 291,888 of JAPFFF010000038.1, read as the reverse complement.
AATCAGTACGATGTATAAAGCAATATATAACGGAATCACAAATTTACATAAAATCCATTATATTCACCGTGATATCAAGCCAGATAATATTCTTTTTGACAATAATAATGAACCAGTTATTATTGATTTTAACGGGGCAATTTCAGCTGAGGAAAAAGATAAATGTGAACACCATATAAGTGAAGTAGGATCATATCAATTTTCATCTCCTCAACTTTTGAATGGTGAATACTATGATTATAAAACTGATAATTACTCCCTTTCGAAAATATTTAACATATATTTCCCATTTTTTACACATACAATCACAAAAAGTTACAATTTCTCTTTGAATTTTAGGTTTTGTTTTGTAATTTTAATATATTTTCTTATTTATTTGATGATCTTATTTATTTGATATTCATCAAGCAATAAACTAACCGATCTCTCATCATAAAAGATATTCTTCAAAAACATTGATATAATTTGATTTTATAAACATATTTTATCTATGATATAACATGATCATTTATAATTATTTCGTAATTAAGGCAAAAAAGTTAATTTAATAATTATTTTGTCAATACTTCAATATATAATAGTTTTTTCTTCTTTATTTTGCTATATCTAATTTTTTCTAATCATTTATAGGCTAATAATTTAATGATTCATTGAATTTCATGCATTTTGGTCTAAATGATATTTAAAAAAGGCAATTTTCAGAAAATCAATCATCAGTAAGCATTTATATTAAAAAATAGATTCAGCACATATGTAAATTAGTAAAAAAAAATTAAAAATTAAATAATAATTTTTATTTAAAAAAACAATACTAATATTATTTGATAATACTTTTTAACTCGTCTACATCTGCATTTAAACTATTTTCACCATCATTAGGACTTATATACTGATCAGATTCAGAAACAACATTTTCGATTGAACGATGACCTCTCGCCATTATGGCTACATATATGGTAAATAAAACCATTGGAAAGACAGAACAGAAAAATGATTCGTTAACAAAACAATAATCACCATCATCATCAGTTGTTGACACTTTTCTTCTTCCAATTAATTTATGAACATTTTGCGAGTAAAAATGATCAACAGGAATGGTTTTATAAGAAGAGGTGAAAAACTTAATCTTTATTAGAGAGTAAGTAATAAGTAAGATGAGAAGAGAAAGTGTTGAAACCGAATAATATATATATCTATTTGACATTGAAGTTTTCTTAACAAATGAATATGATGAAAAGATTTTAATAGGGAGTATAATAGCACTAATCGCTAGAAATATAAAATGCCAAATGCTAAGTGAATTAAATTCAACATTTAAACGGTTTGCAGATCGATCAAATTCAGATTTAAAATCTGATTCTGATATGGAATCTGAGTAAAAATTAAAGTTATTTTCGAATGGCTTATTAGAATTAGAATTCAAAAATGGAATTTTCGGATAAACAGAATAAAATGCTTGAATCTTTGTATCTTGAACAAAAAGGATTGCAAATATTACAACTGAGTTAATAAAAGAAGTTACTCTATACCAAGATAATTTATTTTCTTTTTCATTTGAATTATAATTTTTTTCCAAATTTGAGCCATGAATTGCATCTCTTCTTTCAAAATAATTAAAAATTTCGATCGAATAAAAAAATAAATATGAAAAAAAAAGATCTCGAAAAGCAATCTTAAATACCAAATGAAATGAACTTGGCATGTAATAATGTATTAAAAAGAGCGGGTCAATATACAAAAGAGATAGTATAGTTAAAATAACAGTCATTAAAATTTCAATGTTAATTGATTGTAAAGAATTCTTTTCATCAGAATTATTTTTCTTCTTTTCTTTTTGATGTTTTTTACTTATTTTTGGTAGCGATATTAAATAATTACAATTATAAACAGAATATATAACCTCGCAAATTAAAATTATACTGCAAATTGCTCTGAAAGCTGATACAAATAAATTTACTTTTGGATTTTTAGTCTTGCTAATAATTGTTATTTTTTCATTCTGAGAAACTTTCCCATATAAAATTATATCAGCTTGAATTGAATCAAAAACAATAGTTTCCGTAAAAAATGAATCGAAAACAAAATGCATTTCATCTTTAGTGAAATATAAAATTCTATTCAATCTATCGCTAGGAAGATCATTTAAGATCTTATCAATAATCTTCGAGTTTAAAAATGTCATATTGAGAAACTTTAATTGTTGTCCATTTTTTAATAAACTTATTCCACTGCTCAAGTAAGGTTTGAATTTTAAAAAGGTATTTTTATTAAAAATATCTGTGAGCGAATTTGTTTTAATATCAATATCTTTGGATATTGGAGTACTTAAAACAATTGTTAATAAAAATGAAGACGTTTGAGGCGAAATGTTCTCAATTTTGGGCTTCAAATTATGAGTCCATACACTACCGGTTGAAATTATATCATAGGTATTTGCAATCACTTGGAAATGTTTGCGAAGCGATTCTGAAAATGAAAAAAAAATGGTTGGGAAAAATAAAAGTAAAAGGATGATAAAAGAAAAATGAAAATGATTTTTGAGAGGAGTATCTGCTGTTATAGTTATTTCTTCTATATTATTATAATTTGAAATTTCAACATCATGTAGAGATTCATTTTCTGTTATCATTTGATTTTTTTTCATTTCACAATTCTTTTTTGATAATGTTATAAAATTGTACATAAGCGATTTCAATAAGAAATCATAGCTGAACACTTCCTAAAATATAAATATATAATGAATTAAATCAATGCCTTTACTAAATATAAGAAATAATTTTATAATATATATTCGTCTTTTCTCATTTCCGAAGGAATAAAAAAGATAGTTTATAGATTTGATTATAAATGAAATTCTGTCAATTTGATGTATAAATTACTTTTTTCCCTTCAGCGTATTTGATGATAAACCTATTTCAAATGAAAATTTAAAATTTAAATTTCAATATAATTTTGTGAACTAAGTCAAAATTTTTAGAATATTATAAAATGGCATCAAAAAAGAGAACAAAAGAAATGGATGTCTTATTTATCATTGATTCTACGGGGTCAATGAAAAATGCAATTGAAGCAGCGCATAATAAGGTTGAAGATATTGCATTTGAAATCAGGCAGGTTAATAGAAAAGCAGATTTCAAATTTGGATGTGTTTGTTATCGCGACAAAGCTTGTGACCCTAAAGATGAAAATGAAGTTTATGACTTTGATCCAGAAATAGAATCTCTTTCCATTTTCCTAGGAAAAATTAAAGCTAAAGGAGGTGGAGGAGATGGACCAGAGGATTGGGTTAGTGCTTTGAATGATGCATTTAAACTTTCATGGAGAAAAGGGAAAAAAGCTATTATCTGGCTTGCTGATATGCCTGCTCATGGAAAAAGATTTGCAGGCCGCGATAAATTTCCTGAAGAAGAAGCAAAACTGATTCCACTTATTGAGAGACTAGCTTCTGAGCAAATTTATTTTGTAGGAATATCTTTGAAGAAAGCAGCATTAAAAACTTTTTCAGAAATGAAAGCAATTTATGAAGCAAAAGGTGGTAAATCATTCAGAATAGAACAATTTAGCAGTGAAAGTGGAGCCGAAATAGCAGGAATAGAAAGAACAATGCTTGAATCATCACGTTCAGTGGTTAATTCTGCATTTGCTGATATGGATAATGATGATTAATTTTTTTTTAACCATTTGATTTATATTCATTAAACTTTATACGAATAATTATTTAAAATAATGAAGATATCATTTATAGCATAAATAAATATATACTTATCAATTATTAGCAAGGATATAATACCGATTAATTATTATTTTATATTCAGAAAAATTTAGTAAAACATTTTTTTATATCTTAACAAATTTTCGGTTTTTTAAAAATTACATAAAAAGGATCTATTCTCTGTTATAATAATAATTTCATAATATGTTGATTTTATCTCATTTGAATGAGTAAAGAAAAAGTTTTCCGATGACCATATTTTGAGTTCAAATCAATTCCTTTGTCAAAATTATCAGAATAAAAATTTTTTATAATAAAATACAAATATAATTTATAATTACAATAATTAATAATGATTTATTAAATTTTTGATTTTTGTATGATTCAATTCAAAATTTGAATGCATCACAATCTCTTCAGAAATATCAAAATTTCCTCTAGATGACTAGAGTATATTGTGCAGCGCCTCCAAATGGCTTAATCATTTCCGTTGGCCCCGAAGTTTTGAAAAGACGAATTGTTGAATGTGTTGCCGTCCTTCGTCCACTTGATGTACCTTCAACAAATTATAAATATGGGAAAGTTTTATCACACTCCGCTGTTCTATGCAGAACCACCAAAGAATTTGTTATGGTAGAGTATATGAATATTAGTAAGGTTTTAGTAAACCGTGTTGGATGTTTTAAGGATAAGAATGGAGATCTTGGAGAAACATTTTTCTACCGCAATTTTACATTTCATTATATTTCTCCTCCTTTATCTCCAAAGAAAAGAGTCACTGTCATTGAATTCGCAACAAAGATGGTTGAATTTATGAAAGATAAAACATTTGATACATTTACACACAATTGCCACCATGCTCGATACTTAACAATGAAACACTTTGGAATGAAAACAGAAGATCCTTACAACATTAAAAGAAACGTTTTATTCCAAGGCGTTGCTGACTATTTTACAAACTATTCAAAGAAAAGCGTTAGCTCTTAAGTACATATTGTATTTAAATATTTATATGCTCACAGATTTTTAATATTAGTTTTTCTACTTTCATTTTGATATAAAATAATAAATATCATTTGATTGAAATTTCTTTATTTTTGCTTATTTACTTATCTAGTGCATTTGTATGCTAATTAATCCTTTTCTTTTCAAAATAATATATATAATATTTGAAACATATAAATATAGGGAATCTTTTGGTTTAAGGATATTGATTGTGAAAACACATACAAATAATTGATAGAGCATTGAATTCATTCAATTTTTCCATTTATAAAAATAGTAATACCAAAGATGCGAATCATCAATTTGGACTACTAACCGAGTTGAAAAATTAATATGCTTTGATTAAATCTTATTTTACAAGGATTAAACAATTCGAATATTATTGTTGAACGTATTTTGATAATTTTCAAAAAATACTCACTTTTTATACTTTATTAATCAAATTTCAAAATTTATAAATGGAAAACATCATCATTGCCATAATTCAAGCCAATTATTTTTCAGATGCTATATCATTTGAATTTTTAATAATTATTTTTTATATTTTTTAACTTTTATGTATTTTATTGAACTATTCCATGACGTTTACAAGAAAGAAATTTCATCATACCTCTCTTTATTGAAGATAAAAAAATTTTTTTAATAATTAATTTTCTGTTGAAACATTGAATAATTAATTTGCTTATTATTTATTATTTAAAAATATATTATCCAAAATTAATCATAAAATATAATATAAACATTTTTTATTAAATATATGAAAGATAAAATTAATATAAATTTTCATATTAATCAAAATAAATAATAATTTTCATATTTAAAATTTGAAATAATTATAAATTTCTACTCTCATTTTTCAATAAGGAAAATTTTATAAATAACTTTTGAATACCTTAAAAAAAAATTGAATGATCATATAAAAAAATTTGTCCAAAAATATTTTTTGGTATTTTCCTTTTTTAAAGCTTCCCTGAACATTTAAATTCTGCTACAATTGTTGATTCCTTAAACACTATTATTAATATATCGATTGCAATAATCAAATACGAAATTTTTGAAAAATATCAATATCAATTTGCAGTTTGAATTAATATAATGAAGAGCAATATGGTTAAATGATTTATTTACCAAAATTAGACACGTATGAATATTTATATTTTTAATGAAACCTTATGTAAGAGGAGATCCGAGTTTTTGCATGGGTTTACTTTTTTACCGCTTTTTTTATATCAAATCAAATTATTCAAATTAAATTTAATCAGCATAGTCCTACGTAAAATATTCTGAATTTTTAAATGGTATAGTCCTCGAATCTTAAATACTTTTAGAAAAAAAGTTTTTGTTGGCTGTTGAGCCTATTAAATGCAAATTATCTCAATATAAGAATGCAGTTGTTATAATTAATCATATTAATTTTGGTTTACACATGATATTCTTATTGTTTGTCATTTAATTTTTTAATAAACATTGCTTAACATTAACATCCGAATTTTAGCATAGGTGTGGCGATCGGAAGTGAAGTGTCAGAAAAAATGAAAAATCCATAGAATTGGCTTATATTTTGTATTGTGGGATTAAATTGTAATATAATATTTATAAAATTATTATTTTTAAAATTCTATGTAGCAATTCCAAGATATGAATTAATATGAAATTCAATTGAAAATAATCGTTTTTTCCCAATGAAAAATGCAACTTTATTATATTTTTCCAACTTATGTAAAGATTCTCGAGTAAACAATATTGAAGAAAAAACATATGACGCCAAAAAAGAAAGTAGCTTCCCTAAAATAAAATTTTTAGAACATTCATTTTAGAAATGATAATTTGAATTATATAATATAAGTAACTTGTGCTTAAAAATATAAAATAAATATTTTACAAAGGAGTAAAAACAAAAGTCAATTCGTTTTTGTCAGTTTTGAATGATTTCGGATAATTAATTTATATATTTTATTCATAATGAATTAAAAAAAATTGTTTATTCCTATACTATAGAACATTATAAATTCCTTTCTCCAATTTCTTGATTGATTTATATGAAATGATAAAAAAAATAATATTATATTTATTATTTTGTAAGTTTCAATATTTTTTCCTGATAATTTTAAGCTATTTAAAAATATTCAAATGGTTTAATATGCGAATGGCTTAAAAATTTTTTATATAAAGCATAAAACAAATCATATTTTTTATATAACATGTCATAAAATTGAATGAAAAAATCATTTATTTTATATCTTAAATTCAGTACATAGAATTTTATTTTTTATTCAAAATATATAATCAATATATGATGCAACATTTAATTAATTGGTTTAATTTATGATCTATGGATTTTTTAAGTTTTATTTCAATTTTTTGACACTTCACTTCCGATCGCCACACTTATATTTTAGCATATATCTTAAAATTTTTTTATCATAATATTTAATGATTTCGGTATAAAATTAAAATTCCAAATATTTTACATATTTCTCCAAAATATAAAAAGCTATAAATGATTTGAAAGTCATAAAACAAATCGTTTTTTTGGAAGACTCTTTCAAAAATTTAAGAAAAAAATTGAAATAGTATTCAATAATGAATCAACAAATTTTTTGTTTTCCCATACTGAATTTTTTGAAAGAAAAAATTATTCTTCTTATGATACATTCTTGTTATTCAAATTCGATATTTTCTCGTTATCACTCATCAATAACTTCTCATACTATTCGATTTTTATTGAATGGCCAAGTTGTCGAGCTCGAAGAAGGAAAATTTGATCCAACCGATTCCTTAGTCACTTTTCTTCGATCAGATGAAATAAATATGAAAGGAACAAAGAGAGGATGCGAAGAAGGAGGATGTGGCGCATGCACGGTTATTATGTCTTCATATGATCCCGTCTTTAATCGAGTTAAGCATCGTGCAATCAATTCTTGTTTGATGCCAATTGGAAATCTTCATAATACATCTATTAGTACAATAGAAAGGCTTACAGATTTTGCAAATTCTAATTCCATACCAATGAGCAAACTGAATCCCATTCAAGAAGCCATCAAAAAGCACCATGCTACACAATGTGGATATTGTAGCCCTGGATTCATTATGAGTATGCTTGCAATTCTCTTAGAAAATCCGACACCTACAAACGAAGATTTAATGCAACGCCTTGATGGAAATATATGCCGTTGCACCGGATACCGAAGCATCCTCGAAGCGTTGCGCGAATTTACTGTGGATTCAGATCCTAATGACCAAATCATCTCACAAAGAATTAAATCAAATCAAAAAAATAGTCAATTTTCAAATGAACAAATGAAAAAAAGCCTTAATCAAGAAATAGTTGAATCATTAAAATCTTTATCTGACTTTTCATTGCTTAAGCAAAACACAGCTTCAGAGAATGAATTTCATTATACCAGCATTTCAAATGGATGTGATTTACCAAAGCAACCAATTTCAATCAGGTATAACGAGCATTTTTATTTTTTGCCTTCTTCGTTAAATGAACTAATTGATTTAAAAAAACAACATCCAAAAGCCAAAATAATTGTTGGCAACACCGAATTACTTGCTTCTTCTTCACCTAATGATAAATTTGACTATATTTCGACAAATATGATAGACGAGCTTAAATTCATAAAAATTGATAAAGATCAAGCAACGGGAAATAAAATTCTTCGTATCGGAGCATCAACAACAATAGACGATGTTTTTGAATTTTGTCTCAAAGATAAGACAGAAAATCGTGTTTTTCGAGCCTTAAAAAATAGAATTGCAGTATTTGCTAGTAATCAAACACGATCTGTTGCTTGTATCACAGGTAACATTGCATCAGCAGGCGCATCAACTGATTTTACAAACTTCCTTCCTGGTGTCGATGCAACATTGAAAGTTATTGATGCTGCAACGAGAAAAGCACGTCTAGTAAAGTTCGACAATTTCTTCTTAGGCAGATTTAAGACAATTTTGAAAGAAACAGATGTTATTACAGAAATATTCTTTAATATCGATTCATTACTTCTTCCTGGAAAAAGAAAAGACGCTTCTGAAAAAGTCAATACAGACCATTGTTTTGTATATAAAATTTCAAATCGAAGAGAAATTTGTGGCTGCGCTTTATCATCAACCATTCGTGCTGATATTTCAGAAAGTCCAGAATCATCGGATATTATCAATGATATCAAAATATCTTTTTCAAAGCTTTCTGGTGTAAATCCCATTGGCAGAGCCAAAAAAGCAGAGAAATTTTTGATCGGTAAGAAATTTACCCTTGAAAACATTCAAAAAGCGTTTCAATTCATAGACATAGAATTCCCCATATCAGATGATCTTGACGATGGTCTTGATAAATACAGAAGAGAACTTGCACACAATGTTTTACTCAAATTCTATCACCAAACCCAAAAAGAAAGAGGAAAGACTGGTCAATATGATGAAAGCATTGTTAATTCTTCCTATGATTCAACCACTTTTTCATTTACCGATTCAAACAACAAAACAGAAACATTTACATTATCGGACAAACATATTCCAGAATTTTCTGTATCATGCCAATGTAATGAAGATGGGACAACAGTGCCATTATCTCGATTAAAAGGACCAAATTCTGTTGGAAAGAGTGTTCCACATTTAAGTGCCTCACTCCAAGTTCAAGGAAAGGCTGAGTACACAGATGACATTCCTCTTGACAAGCGAGCTAAGCATGCAGCCTTTGTAACGTCGACAATTGCTCATGGGCGAATCAAGCGAATCAACTTCCAAACTGAAGAATTGAAAAAGAAAAAATTTTCATTTTTCACATCACATGACATGATTGAAGGTGCAAATCATCTTAACAAAACAGAAGAAGAATTTTTGGCATCAAAAGAAGTGAGCTATTATGGCCAGCCGATAGCTATCGTTGTCGCCGATAGTGAGCGAGAAGCCTGGAGAATTGCAAAGATGGTTGAAGTTGAATATGAGGAACTTCCGGTCATCGCGAGCATTGAAGAAGCAATCGAGAACGGGAAATCGTTCCAGGGACCGTCATTGAAGCACGGAGAGAATGTAGAGGAAATATTCAAAAAGTTTGAAAATTCACCTCAAAGGTCAAATATTAAAATTATTAATGGATCTGTAAAAATGGGAGGACAGTATCACATTTACCTCGAACCAAACTCATCAGTGGTATCTCACACATCTGATGGACAATACACAATTAGGCCAACTTGCAAAAATTTGGATAATGCTCGAGATGATGCAGCCAAAAATCTCAACGTCGATCAGAACCATGTTTATGTAAATGTTAAAAGGCTTGGTGGATCTTTCTGTTCTAAATCAACACGAGCAACTATCGTGTCAACTGCATGCGCTATTGCATCTCAAAAATTAAATTGTCAGGTTAAAATGAGACTCCCTCGTGATATTGATACCCACATTATGTCTGGTGATCATGTATTCTTAAACAAATACAAAGTTTGCTTTGACTCATCAACTGGAAAGATTATCGCATTAAAAATGGATTTCTATGTTGACGCCGGATTTTGGTACCAAACAACATCTGGACTAGTAATCAAAGCAATTCTTCATAGTGACAGCTGCTATAAGATACCAAATGTTGAAATAAATTCATATCTTTGTCAAACAAATAAGATTTCATCTGCACACTTCAGAGGATTTGGCTTCCAGAATGGAAACCTTTCAATCGAAGGCGTTGTTGAACGTGTATCTAGATATATTCAAGATGAAGTTGAAAAACAAAAAAGTAATGTTAATCTGGATCCAGACGAAATAAAAAAGGTGAACTTTTATAAAACGAATGATAAAACTAATTATGGAGTAACTCTTGATGACGTAAATATTGACAAATGCTGGTCTTTGATCAAGGAAAAATCGAGGTATGAAGAACTTCGTCGATGTGCTCGAGCTTTCAATATCATATCGAAAAATAAAAAGAGAGGAATTGCTATTACTCCACTTCAATACGGAGTCGGCCAGCCAAATGCCGCAAAGAGGCGAGGATCATGTCTTGTTCATCTTCTAAAAGATGGAACAGTTCTAATATCGCATAGTGGCGTTGAAGCTGGTCAAGGACTTAATACAAAGCTTTGCTGTATTGCTGCTAAAATACTTGAAATACCTGTTGATTCGATCCGCATTGAACAAACAGACACGTCAATCAACACAGAAGCCAGTTCAACAGGAGCCGGATTTACTAATGATCTCACTGGATTTGCTGTTATTGATGCATGCGAGCAGTTGAAGAGTCGAATTAAGCAGTTTTATTATGTTGATGGAGATTTGAATAAGAGGAGAACTTTTTCTGAGGTTGTAAATCTTGCATTTTTAAATAAAGTTGATTTAACAGCTCATGGTTTCTACGCATCTCCACAGGAAGGATTCGATTTTGAAAAGAAGACAGGAAGGCCATATCAGTATTATGAGTATGGAGCAGGAGTTGCACTTGTCGAGATTGATATTCTAACCGGAGAACAAAAAGTTCTTGAAAGCCATATCGTTTTTGATGCTGGCCAATCATTAAATCCAGGAATCGATATAGGACAAATCGAAGGTGGGTTCATGCAAGGACTTGGATGGATGATGACCGAAGAGACCAAATACGTTCACAATTCAAAGTCTCCATTAAAGTCAAATTTTATTGCTGGAAAGCCTGTCAATGACACGATGTACAAATACAAGGTTCCCGCTTTGTCAAATGTTCCATTGAAGTTTTCGGCTCACTTGCTTCCTGATTCGCATAACAAGATAGGCGTCATTTCGTCCAAAGGAGTAGGAGAACCACCAGGAATTTTGGCGCAGTGTGTGGGATTTGCGTTAATTGATGCGATTGAGGCAGGACGAAAAGATAATGGGAAAGGTAGACTTTCTCATTATGATTTTCCATTAACGCCAGATAAAGTGAAATTTTATCTTGATCAGCAATAATCAAATTAATGATTTTTTTAAATTATTAATATTTTTTGAATATGTCAATAAAATATAAATATCTGTTAATATGCTGTAAAAATAATTGGATTATAATGGCAAAAAAGAGATCATCTGATTGCAAGGTTATAAAATTCAGATATCTCAGAATTTTTGAATAAAATTCAGATCAAAATTTTTTTTAAAATAAAACTCATTTATCTTTATATTCTGTTTATTTTTGAGATTTTGCTAAGAGTTAAATACATATCTTATCTAAATTGTTTTAATAAATTGTTGAAAATAGATCATTGGGAATCCTAAGTTCTTCCCCTCTTTTTTTTTTTTTTATAAAATGTTTTTGTGTTAAGTATTCAATTTTTGAAGCTTTTTTTTTTTTTTTTTATAAATTTTAGAGTAGCTGCAACGAAATTTTTTGGACAAGCCCTCTCAAAAAGTGGACTGTCAAATTGATTTTTCTCATTGGTAAGAAGGTTTTATGATTTTATAATAACATAATATAAAACTTTATTTTGAGCGTTTGCACTTTTTAAATAAAAGATTAAAATTCCTTGGAAAAATGTATAAATTCACGATGCTAAAAATGTGCATGCGGTCATCCTTTATTTGGTAAAAATATAAAATTAATTATAAATAAATAAATATCAAATATATGAGAATAATTCCTTGGTCGCGTTAAGCATAATTTTAATTTTATTCATGAAAAAATGTGAAAAATTTTGGAACAAAACAAAACATAGAATTCTTTCTTTTTAATTATCTTTTTGAATTGGATTTGAATTATTAAATGAAAGATTTCCAACCTAGTGAATCTGCAAGTTCTTAACTATTTCATGAATCCAACTTTAAACCTAAAGAAATCCAAAAATAATCAATCCAAATTCATATTATAATTATCTATAAAATTTGAATTAATATCATGATTAATCATTTTTACATATATTAAACTATTTTTCAGTCTATTATAAGAAGGATCCTTTCATTGGAACCTTGCTTTTAATTAAAAAAAAATACTAATAACCAACAAAAAAGTTTACAATTTATAATTATTTAGCATGCACTATATTAAATATCAATAAACAACTCATTGCAACATATATTTTATTATTTGCTTTCCGAAATAATAAATCAACTGATAAAAATTTTAGAAAAAAAGAGAATTTTCATATCACACTTCAAAAAAAATACGATCATGTTTTGAATTTGTTACAGCTACTCTTAAATTTTCAACCAATATTTTGGAAATTATTAAATGATCTTGATATATAAAACTCTGCTTCAAGAATACTTTTATCTAATAATAATAATAATAATAATAAAGAATTAAAGAAATCATCAATATCTTTCGTATTTTCAATAAACCAATTTGGCCAAATTTTGCAAGGAAATTAAATTACTCTCATAACGATTACCACCAAAAAGTTTTTGATAAAATTATATATATATATTTTTATATTAATCAGGTCTGAAATAGCTTCTCTGGATATTTAGTAATCATTTGAGTTAATCAAAATATCATGATTTTAATGTAAAATCTTTATAGGAAAAAAGTAACTTGTATCTCAAATTATGCTTGAATGTGGGTTGCAATTATTTTGATAAATGACATGCTATATGAAAACGATGAAAATACAAAATAATCCTTCATTTTAAATCTTTATGAAGGGGTTGAATTTCTTCAAAAATAAAGTTTCAATATCTCAACTTATTGACCTACTGAATATGTGCCTTAAAAATTTTTGCATATGAATTTTTTTTCAGAAATCGATAGTTATCAAGTATATAATATCATCAAGCAGTTAAATTTATCCAAATATATTGATTTGAAACAAATCAAAATATATCATATCATATTAACTTTTCTTGAAAATGATTTCTATATCAATAATTATGAATTCTTTTCTAATATTATATTATGCTATGACTGCAATATTTAATATATGCTATGATTCAAAATGACAAGTTATTGAAAAAAAAAAAAAAAATGTTCTCAAAAAGTATACGTTTTTTTTCTTCTCTACAAATTTTCTGATAAAAAAATTGAAATATTTTGAAATAAATCACGATTATTAAACAATGTTTGAGAATATAATGATATGAATTCATTTTACTAATCAAAATTTTAATTGAATATTTGAATTCTGTCATTTTTTGAGAGGAATTTGTTCATTTTTTAAAATACCATTTTCTTTTTGGCTTTGATTTCTTTCAAAATTTGAAATGTTCTTTCTTATTTCCCTTGTCTTTGCGAAAAATTATTGTATTGAAAAAACGTCGGGCGATTGCTTCAGAAAATGCTCAAAATATCAAATTTTATTTGATGATATTTTTTCAAGAATTCCATTTGATTCAGAATCGAACAATGACGAAATTCACAACATATATATTGCCGATAATTTTAAATATAAAAAAACCAAAAATAATTTAATTTTTTGTGATCCATCAAATTATCTTATTTACACCAATTATTCCTCTTCAATTAAAATTAAAAACGTCATAGAGACAGATTATGAGAATATTTCGACGAATATTCCAATCTTATTTCAAACATTTGGCAATGTTAATCTTGAAGTTGATACAAAAGGATCAAATAGTTATTCACCAATTATTTTAGAAGCAAAAAATAAAAATACTAAAATGAGTATAAAAATTAATTCAGAAAATATTCCCCAAAATTTGCTTTCTATTTCGAAGAATTCCAAGCAATTCCAAATTTCAAATCTCACGAATGATTTAAGGAAGGTTTTCAATGCTACAGAAAAAATATTAGATATAAATGAAAAATATTATTGTATCTCAGATAAACAAGAAAAATGCAAAAGTTATTCGGCATTTGAATTAACGTACATAAATTCAACTAGAGATATCAGTAGTTCTAATTGTGTTGTTATCATTGACACAAAAACTCCCCAATTTTATGATCAATCTTATTCCTATTCCAACATAAACATAGATTGCCTTTTAGGCTCAGATGTAACGGTTCATATGCGTAGTCAAGTGCTGACGTTAAATAGTGATTCAATTGAAATTGGTAGACTCTTTATTGAAGGAAGTGGCAGTATTACAATAGTAACTCCTAGCAATTTGTTAATTAACTGCACAACAACAACAACAAACAATCTTAATTTATCTCTTAAAAGTCAACATCCTTTAAGTTATGATTATTCAGAAATTCATGCCTATCGAAGTGATATGTCAGTTAATCTTTTAAATAAAATTAAAGTTCCAGAATTCTGTGTTTTTCATGGTGACAGAAGCTTGTCCGGACTATTTGAAGAAGGGAAGTTCATTTGTGATGATGAAATAGTTACTCAAAACGTAAATTCTGACAATTTAAAAGAATATCCTTTTAACAGCATGGATTATTATTTCACTGAAGGGAATCATGATATACGTAAAACATGGAAGAAAAGGAGCTATTTTTATGGCACTCCAAATACAACTTTTACATTTAATGATGTTCATTCATATTTATATGATTGCATAGATAACTTTATTAATCTTAGTAACTACAAATCAGTAACGATCAAACCGTCAAAATTTTTAAAATTCAAATCTTTTTCAGATAAACCGAGGCCCAATTTCACCATTCATGTTGACCATGACTTTATCATGGAAGGTAATAAATACAATGACTTATATGCTGATAAAGACGAAGTTAAAGATCGCTGGTGCAGAATTACAGGAAATGGGACAATCAAATTCATTTCAGACGGCTTCATGGAAGACGTTAAATTTTTCTGTGACTATGATGAAGATGCAATCAAATTTTTATATCTTGGCCAATCAAATGCTCCAAGTTATTATGTTTGCGTTGGCCAATCTGACCTTAAAAGCTGCAAATCAAAAATCAAAGGTGGCGATTCATATCAAGAAGATGATTTTATTTGGGTTCGAAACATTCGCACAATTGACCAAATTGATAATCATAAGACGACATACATCACTGATTACCAATATGCAGCTAGTAATTACAATGGTGTTGTCCTCACAGCAAATGCAAATCTGGTCGTTGATAGCTCTTACATAACTATAGAGAGAAATAAAATAAAAAATTATTTAGCTCAAGACAAGAAAGCAAAACTCACAGTTTTGGTTTGGGATAAATACATCCAGAACCCCAATAAATTAGGATTTCATATGGATTATAATGCAGATCCAACAGAAATTGATTTTCGTGTTTACTTTTATTATGAACATATTAAGCTATACACATATTACAGAGAGATATTTAATAATTCAGCGATCCCAATTGAAGGAAGATGCTGCGTTTATATCAGAGAGCCATTTGAACCAATGATAAGCTTTTTCAAATATCCAAGCTCGATTGAATTTGTAATCAATTATGGCAATGACTTTAACCAAATTTGTTATGCAAATGAAGCTAAAGAATGCACTTATTTAAATGACTTTGTTTTAGCAAAGAATTATGATGAATTTATTAAATTCGAAGAAGTTTCAAGTACAACTGTATACTTGTTCAAAAGCATATTTTTACGTAATGATCTTAATTCATACCGTAGTACTCAATTTTACTGCGAAAGAGAAAGCATTACAATTGAAATCAAAGTTCCAAATGATGCACTAATTAATTTTGAAAAGTATTCAACATATGTTATTACTGCCAAAAAATATTGTTTTGACAGTTATTATTTGTATGGGATTAATTATGTTTTTGATCTCAAAAAAGCAGTTACTCTCGATTGCTCAAGCTGGCATGATTATCATTCATATTATATATATAATTTTACAAGTTCAGAAGAGAGTGTATACATTATGGCAAATCCTGAAGTGAAAAACTTGGGACATATTTCAGTTTCAGGTGATTTTAATATTACGTCACCAGTTCCTCAATACCTCAGACCTTTGTTTGATGATAAAGTTGTTATTAATCAATCATCAAATTGGACTTATCTTTATTATAGTGAAGAAGGACTCGAACTCAATGGATCATATCCATTTGTTTCATTTAAAAATTATCGAATAAATGATGGCGATCTATCAAGAAACATCGTTCTTGCAGTTGGACCAGACGACAACATAACATTTCCACATCGATGGACCAAAGAACACGACGTTATCATCTTACAAAAAAAACGAAACTTTTTGATTAATGAACCAACTAATCTGACATTTTGTTATGATGGAATTAAACTAAATGATCGAATTAAAATTGTTTGTGGGAAAATTAGCATCATTCTACCAAATCAATTTAATATCAATGCATACTTCCCATATTATTATTATTATTATAAGAATATGAATGATGTTGAACTTATTTGTTCAGGCAAAGTTGATACATATCTTTATACTGGCACTTATAATATCCATTGGAGCTCTAGCAAAAAACAGGCATTAATCTCTGGCTATAATAAAGACAATATGCTCATAATTAAGTATGATTCATCTAAAGCTCTCTCTCACTTAAATAACTTGTTATCTTATTCACAAACTGGTTATGAATATTCATTTCTATATGACTATATTTGCCATTCTCCAAAAGAATCAATTTGTGCTGCTCATCCTAATTACATCATAACAAATGATACCTCATCTTTTTTAAAGGCAGTTAGAATGTGTAAAGAAGCCCCAGCCATCATTTATCAAGATCTAAACATTCCCTACCCTACAGGCCATTATTACAGGCTTAATTTATCAAATGAAAACATCAAGGTGAGTTTGCCTTCATCTCCAAATATAATGAATATATATGACAATAATTTAATTAAATTTGAATATCCTGATTTAACATTATATGAATTCATAAATCAAGGAACAATCGATGTTGAGTTGGATGAATATCCACTTTATTTGGATATAAAATCTGACACAAATTCATCGATCACTTTTAAATTAAAATCTGACATTCACTTGCATGCAATTTCTGATTATAATGCATCATTCAAAATCTCAGTAATAAAGAACAAGCATCATCTTTACACAGATGATTTTGAGCAATTTGAACCAATTTTTGGAGATTCAATTGAATACTTTAGTCAGTACTGTGCACATGATTCAACGAATTATTCAATTGAACGTTGTACATATCAATTGAATGATACAATTGAAAATGTTTTCAGCGAACCATTCATTGCTAAACAAATTGAAATTGCACCATTAACAATACCTGTAAACATCGATCTTTTCCAAATCTCTTTTTCAATAGAAGTCAATGTTATGAATGATTCACTTGAAATTTTAAATTTGAGCAATGTCAGCTCAATTCAAATCAATAAAGATCAAAGCGTGATGAATGAATATTGGAAATTCAATGGCAATTTTAATAAATTGATTATTAAATTGAATCCGTTTTCATCATTTTCAATTCGAGATGAAGTTGAGCAGCCAATGTCATTTGAATTGACCAGCAACGAGTCAGTGATTGATTTGAAAGACTGTGTTCAACAGAACAAATCATTCATTACATTCATCAAAGAAGGAACTGAAAATAATGAAGTCACACTTTATGGGAGCCTTGAAATATATGACAACTTCATCAAAAGCATCAACAGTCATGAAGGCATCACATTCATTAGAAATGGCTCAAAGAAGTATCTCTGCATCTGTAGAAGTGAAGAATCATGCAATAAGTGCAAAGAAGGAATTGATGGACGAATTGTTGAAACTGGAGACATTGTGAGCGATCCAGGCGAAGATGTTGAAATCAGAATCTTCTCAAATTTCGAGATTTCATCAAGCATTTTCACAAACATTCACGATGTTTTGATTGATCCAACCTACAAGTTAAACCTGACATATGTGGAAGCAATCAATCAGAACATCACTGAAGGACTGATTGCAGACAACCTCATTTTCAAGAATGTCACAAATCTTCTCATTAAACCGAAAGGACCTTCACTTGACATCACAGTGAAGAAGCATAATGCAGGACCACACTTCTCAATTGAACTTGACGCATTTCTCAAGTTTAATGTTGTCAATTCTAAAGAAGAAGGAATCAATGAATCAAGAATTTATGTTTCAGGCTCAGGAGAATTGAATTTGAATGACTATCCATCTCATCGAATTCGGCCAAATTCAACATCAATCAAAGTCATCAAAGGCGTCTACATCATCTGCGGTACAATTGCAGGAAATAATGTCTGTTCATACAACACAGAAAAAGACTACAAAGCATTAGGCATATCTGACTCATTTCGTAATGATTTCGATAATGAATCGAAAATCATTGTGTTTTTGGACTCATTCACACGTGATGTTGTTGCACCAATCAACTTTTTGAGGGGCCAAAAAGTTCAAATTATTCATACAAATTCACGTTTATTAGAAGAAAGGAATCGTCTTCGTGTTGTGGCATCAGAAAGATTGACAATTGGCGAATCTGAATCTGAATTGAGTGGAACCGTTGGAGAAGCCTTGTTTGATAGTTCAGATTTTGATTCGATCGTCATTGATGTGAATGACACATTTTATATCAAGCAAGAAGGAAACATTTCAACCAACGAAAGTTCACCAGAATTGAGACTTGAAGCTACCAGTGAGAGTGTGACAATAAACATCAGCGATACAGTTGATATTGAGAAACAAAAATTGAAGATCGAATCATCACAAAACAAGACGATTTCAGTACGACTTGTTCTAAATGTGACCGAAGAAAACAAGGAAGCTGTCAATAAATTTGTTACAGTCGATAAAGATAATGTGAAACTTAGCATTGGAGAAGAATATGAGTCAAGTTCAGAAGAAGAAACAATGAGCCAAACAGAATCACCAAGCGATGAAATTCCAACAGAATTTCCAATTACTGAATCAGAGTATCCAAGCTCAGAAGAAGAAACAGTCAGTCCAACTGAATCATCAAGTCTGGAACCTTCGGTGAGTGAAACTGCTGCCGAAGTTGGGAATCCAATCAAAGCAAGAAGCAAAGGACTCTCAGTTGGAGTGATTGTCGCAATTGTTGTTGCCGCTGTTGTTGTTGCTGCCGCCGTTATCTTATCTGTGATCTTTGTGGTGAGAAAGAAGAATTTTATGGTAAATTCAATTATGAACAAAATTGATGATGAATCGGATTCAATTGGAATTTAAAAAGTGCGAGAACTCTTAAATTCTCAATAAATACATTTTTTTTAATAAATGAAGGCTTTTCTTTAAAATCTATGATTCCTAAAAATAAGTTTGCAACTTTTTCAGCAGTATCACAAAAATTAATTGATATTGCTTTATATTCAGTAACGTTTTTATTTCGAAAAGCGATTTTAAATGGACAATAAGAATTGTTTAATGGGGGATTAGACTAAAAAACCAATTCAATTTTTACGTCAGTATTCAATTTTTTATTTTTGAGAAGGTACTTTTGTCCATATAGAACACGATTGGACAAAAACACTAGTTTTTCATTCAATTTGGAAATTTGAATTGGACAAAAATTTCCAAAAAAAATTGAATGAAACCTCTCAAATAACAAGTTTTAAATATCATGAAATATTTATATAATACCGGCTATATATAAGTATATAATAATCTTCATATAGTATTTACACAATGATAAAATTTATAATATTTGCTTTTGATAATTAGAATTTGAAAAAGATTATAATTTTTAATACATTCCGTAAAAATTGGTTGTATTAACCATTTTAAAAACATTTTAAGAATGGTTTCAATTATTCATTCAGACTTGTAAATTTTTTTGATATTATAATTGAATCAAATAATTAATCATTTTTGATGTATTCTCTGGTCTTTATTGTTATTGTAAACATATTCACAATATAAATCCAAAAAAAAAAAAAAAAAAAAAAAAAAAAAAAAAAAAAAAAAAAAAAAAAAAAAAATAGTGTGGTGAAAAAGTTTTTGAATAAAATGTAATTCGCTGAGTATTGATCATTTTTAAATTTAAATAGTTTATATATAAAATCAATTATCATATCAATATAAATGTTTAATTTCTTTAAATCAGTTATAAAATTGCTTATTCTTCCAGAAATTACATTTTCAAAAAAGAAGCCCTTCTTAAAATTTCACAATATTTGTATTGCTCACTGTTAATTCAACTTTTATGATATCTTTAAAAATTAATTTTAAATTAATAAAGAGCAATGTAAAATATATTATATTTTAAAGCATATCAAAAAAATATTACTTTTGAAATTGGAATTTTTATGATTAAAAACAATGAAAAAAAAAAAAAAAATATTCTCATTAAGTAACAAAAATATCAAAAACAATAATTTAAAATTAAAATTTTAAAGATATTTTTTATAATATACAGCTGTTTCGGAAATAGATTAGAATTTTTTGGAAATAAAATAGTAACCGTTTTATTTTTTTGGAAATTAAATATTTTTTTTTGGAAATAAAATAGGAACGATCATTTTATATTCAATTTTATCATACTTAAAAACGGAATTAAAAGATAGATTAAAGAAATTTTATGGCGTTTTACACATTATTATGCTAATATATACATGAGTTTTGTTTTTAACAGTTCAATATGAAACATAGAGTATGTTATTGTGTTTTTAATATGATATTACTAAAATATTGTTTTCATCCAAAATTACTCAATAAAATCTTCAAATTATCGATAATTATGCATTTTTTATGATTTTTAATATGAAAATTGATGAAAATGAATATTTTGAAAAAACTCTTTCATTAAAGAAAAAATCACTTTATTTATGATTATTATTGATTATTATATCGAATATGAAAAGAAATTTTCTTTTTGTTTTATCCAGGATATAATATTAAAAAGATATTTTGCAATCGGTGAAATATCAATTATAAAGTATCTTTTTAATAACATCTGTCAAAATATATTAAATTGGCAAAAGATTGTTTAGATGTAATTAATATTTACTTCTGATTTAAATGTTTTTCAACAACAAAAATATTGGAAATTGAATGCAAAATAATCGTTCACTATTTTATTTCCAAAAAAAAATATTTTATTTCCAAAAATATTTTAGCGGTTTTATAAACCATTCAAATCATGCTATTTTATTTCCAAAAAATTCTAATCTATTTCCGAAACAGCTGTATTTTATAAATATTTATTATTATCAGTTACATTATAAATTATTTTGATCCATTCACTATGTATTCAGGTAAATGCAAATTTATTAATAATATGATTGAATGTTAAGAGGTGCGGACACCTACTTTACATTTTTAACGTTTATAAAAATATGTATATCTTTTTATGTATTAATAATTATTAAATAACATTTTGATATTATATTATAGTGCACTTATTTTATATATTTATTATTTAAATGTTTTAAAATATCAATTATATAAGTTATAATAACACAAACAAGTATCCTATGAAAATAACCCAATCCAGCTACCTGATGGATTGATTGAAATTATAATGATTAATTATTATATATATTGAAAATTAATGATTAATTATGCATTTTGTTATTTTATAAATATTTCATATTTTGTTAAAAAGTTCATTTTAATGAATTTTTACAAATTTTTTTGAAATATCTAAATAAATAAAGAATTTATTTAGATTATAATAGTAGTATATGTTTGTCATGATTTTAGGACTTCGTCCCAAACTCCTGACAAACCCTTTGAAAACACCTTATTTTGGGCACTTTTTTGGTCTCAAACACCTCATTTTAGCCCTTTTTTGACTCAAAAAGTTGTCCAACAATTTCTTAAGTATCCCCATACTTGACCCCCTATTTTCACTCAACAATTTGGGTTCAAAAAGATGTTTGTCATACTCGCTAATAAAGTCCTGATTTTAGGACTAACGAGTTGTTTCAACTTTTTTGAAAAAAATATTTTTTATCCCCAATGCAAATGACAAACACAAAGCCACTTTATTTATCTGTCAATAAATTATGTGATAAATTGGAAGAATATATTGAGACCCACAAAGAGAAGGACCCCGCCATCGATTCGGCTCATGAATTCTATATTATCATCGACAAAGAGTATCTCTTTCCTGACAAATTTAACGCCAATAGAATAGTTTGCAGACCCTTAGTCGTCTCAATTTATAAGAATCAACAGTTTCTATACAAAGAATTGTGTGAATTATTTGACTGCGAAAAGGTATATCTATGCTTTAACAAGAATGGAAGTCACTACTCAATCGACACAGCAAAGAACGGGAAAAACAAGATACAGGACGTAGTTATTGTAAGGGAACCAAAGAAATTTCAAACTAAGGATGGTAAAGAGATTGAATATCATCAGATGTTTCAATATGACGCAGGCTTTTTGATTGAAGAAATAGATACTAGAATTAAGTCGAAACATCCTAATTGTGCCGGTCTGAGCAAGGATTATGGTAGATTTATCAAGGAATGTGGCATATAAACAGCCCTTATTTTTTTGGAAATCAAATGAGTAAATCAACAATAAAACTTACGGCCGGACAAGTAATGCAAGGCAATAACACGCAAAAATTATTAGGATATTGTAATAGACTCAACAATGAACTGGGATTCAATATCATTACTACGAATAATCAGGGAGGATTGCTAAAGGATAGTCAATATGCCCAAGTTTTATCGAATGTTTTAAATGAATTCAATTTTGGTCTTCATGCAAATGTCGTCACTAGTAATACAATAGAGAGATTCATTCAAAGGTTTCAAGAAGAACATCCTATAGATAGACCCTTGACTTATAGTGAAGATTTAGCGGATATAAGCGATTATAGATTCAGTTCTTGGATTCGAAATACTGCCCCATTTTATAATGAATTATCTGAGAGATTCGACCGAAGAACCCTTGCTTCGCATAACAAAAAAGCTTTTCCAAGAAATATTATTCGTACGGCCATAACTTTACTCAATTCTCATAATTTTGCCGCAAATGACAACTTCGATCATAGATATATTCGACGTATCAATCTTGAAAGTCTTCAACATTTTGTCGATAGAATATATTCACATAGGGAAATTCCTTCTGTCCCTCCATCAAGTCCTCCCCCTTTACCTCCAGAAACTTCACATAGGGAACCTCAAGAGCATTTCGGACCTTTCTTTAGATTTGGAGCAGCAGAGACTTTTCCGGAATTAAATCCCTTAAACAAATTGAGAAGACCTCCTCCAACTACTCAAAATAACAACAACGATAATACAATTTTATTTCAAAATCAAATGACACAACCTAATATAAACAATGAAAATATGGAACGATTAATTAATGATTTAATTATAAAGTACAATATATCCGCCCAACAACCTACTTCTCGTCAAGGTTTAGATCCACGAGCTGAAGTAGCTTTATATCAAATTGCTGCTATGTATAAAGATTTACCATCTAGACACGGTTCTGCAGGAGCACGTGATAAAGCGGGAATGGAGGCTTTGGAACACATAGTATTAAGACTCAAAAAGGATATAAAACGTGTCGCACAAGCAATTTCTCCACAAGGAGCGCAGAGAATGGTTGAGAAACACAATGAGAAATCACCAAATAGCCCATGGACTCTTGTCCACGCAGATATAAACGGAGATAATATCCCTGATGTCGCCATCAGAAACGCCAACAATAAGTACGTCTATGTAAATGGATATACAACAACAAAATCCGACTGGCCAATGCGATATGGTTTCTACAATCAATATCCCACAAGAGAGGCCCGAAAAGAATCAGGATTTAAGAGCGCAAGAGAATATACTAATAACTTATTTGGCGGTCATTTCGACGTCGATAATACAAACCCATACATGAAAGGCAATATGGAAGGATTTACAATACCAGAATCATGGCGAAATTACAAACATGAAGGCTATAAGAAACCATCTAACAAGAGAATGACTTCATACAGGAGATTCGAATACTTTATTTTCAGAAAGGCGTTCGATCACGCAATCGCTAAATTAATCGCCAACAACTCTATCGGAAACATAACAGAAAAACCACTTAGCAAATACAAGATGCAGATTTACAGTAAGGCATGCGCTATGATGTGGAATTATTATATTATACA
Source organism: Tritrichomonas musculus (assembly GCA_039105265.1). NCBI lineage: Eukaryota > Parabasalia > Tritrichomonadida > Tritrichomonadidae > Tritrichomonas > Tritrichomonas musculus. Next base: position 267,331 of record JAPFFF010000038.1, on the reverse strand, counting down.
TGATTTTGCAGTAAGGCTCGGATTAGGCAATGTCGATCCAAATAGTAAAGATTTCGATAAATTGAAGAAAAAGAACAAACAACTAATTGATGATCTTGTCAGTGATTTAATAGCCCACACTCTCTACACAAAAGAAGGTCATAATGAACAACAGAGAAAAGCCTTTTCAAACCACATTGCTAATCATGCCAAATTTGCTATTCTCCACGCAGCAGCAACATTACAGAAACCAGAAATATTCGAAGGACACGACCAACAACCACAAGAAATTGACGATTTCGATTATTTAGAACAAGACCATCCTGACAATCAATGGACTCAAGAAGGCCAAGGCAATTGGGACGATCATGATGTTTGGTTTAATGATGACGAAGCAGCTGCACAACTCCGTGCATAAAAATTCCAATAAATCTTCACTTATTTTTTTGCAGTCTTTTGGGAAATAAATGAGTTTGAAAGTAATAAATTCTCTTGTCTCAGAAACTCTGAAACAAAACGCAAACAATTTATCGGGTGCTTTAATCGAGCCAATTCACGATGATATTCATATCAAATATAACTCTGTAAATGTTGTGGTTGGGAAACAAAATTCTGGAAAAACCGTCATTGCTCTCCAAGAAATCATCAAAATAAGTCTTCTAGACTCACATCACTTACTAATCTATATCACGAAAAATGGTGACGAAAACGATAGGAGTTTCCAATCTCTCAAACACCTCATCAAAATGCCATATATTACCGTTTCCGAGAAGATGGCCGTCGATTTTATCACTGAATTAATTGCTGCAAAAAACCTCTACTATCTTGTCAAGCGAGAAAATTTGGAGGAACAACTAGATGATGGACAAAAAAATGATATGTTTAAGGTCCTTCACATTACTGATTTCAGCAAAGATTTCCTCCATACACTGATACTTTTCGATGATATTTCAAACAACAAACTATTTTCGTCCGAAGAATCGTTTTTCTCCCAACAGCTCCGAAGATGCAGACACACAAATATTTCCTACTTTTTATTGATTCAAGGATGGAAAGGCATCAAACCGCATATCAAAAATGAGATTACAACTTTGTTCGTTTTCCCTTGCTTCAACCGTCAACAACTACACTATATTTATTCCCAATCAGCAAGTAATTTGGACTTTGAGGAGTTCTACAATATGTATAGGCAATTATCTGAAGAAAAAAATTATAATCCAGATTCTCATTCCTGCCTAATTGTACAGGTATCAGAGGGCGGCAATACTTCCATCTCCATCTGAGGATTTAAGAAATGTATGATGTTATTTATTGTTTCTTTCATTGGTTCTACCAACTTCGTTATTTCGCGAATTTGCTGTATCTCTTTTTTTAGTTCATCTAGCTCGTTGTCAATTTCATATTGTGAATTTTGCTTCATTTTTTTGAGGCTCAACACATTCTTGATTCTCGTTATTCGATACCTTTTATGAGATATAATTTATTGAGTTTATGCGTCGTAAGTTTATCCATCTCTTCTTTATTCTTGTTATAGTATAAATTGAATTCATCAACTGTATCAAACTCTTTTGTATGTTTTGAGATAGGCTCGATTACTTTGATGTCGTTCATTTCCTTTTCAATAAACACAAATAAAATTCATCTTACTTCAACAAAGGAATATCAAATCTTCCTGGATTAGTTGTTGGCCCTGCAAAAGGCTGAGACCAACTATTATTTGTCTGTCGTATACCCGCTCCGTTTACTCCCAAAGACTTATTCCCTCCAGCAAATTTTCCTGCATAATCGCCTATTTTATTGATTACATTTCCTACAGGTCCTCCTATCGCCCCGCCAAGTACTGGAGCGACTTTTGACACAATTTCAGCACCTTTTTTCAGTACCGGTAATGCTTTTCCGATTACGTTTTTTGCTCCGTTAATGATGTTTTTAAACCAACTTCCGAATGCCATTTCCTTTTAAGTAAAATGTTCATATAACAAACTTTACAACTCCTTTATTGTCATTTTTATATTAAATCAAATGACCTACTACAACGCACAGACCAAAAATTTAGGAAATGATGAAGGCGATGTTCTCTCATTTTTCCAGTCAAAATTACGAAATCTCATTCAAAGAAATGGAGGAGATAATACATTTTCTTTCGTCATGGAAGAGTTCAAAGACAAAGACGCCCCACTCCCAGTCGGCACAAAAACACGTATCAAATTATCTCATTCCGGCCATACAATCACCCAAATTGAGAAGTCTTTTACCACAATTCTCCTTGACTTTATCATTAAATTGTCCCAGCCCATTGACGTATCTGCAGACACAAACGGATTGATGAAAATATTTGTCGGATTCAAGAATGCTGTAGAATTTTATGAAGATTGTCGCTTCTGGATAAATGATAAACTCTTAGGCGCATATCGACAAGACGAACTCCAAAGAGAATCTTTCGCCTATAATTCCATCAAACCTCGTGATGCAAAAGCAACTTCAAAATATTCTCATTCAACTTGGGAAAATGTCAGTCAATTCTCCCCTTCGGTATGCGGTTGTTATGTCGATTTAAAGGATATTGCTGATGGACAACCACATAAATTTACCATTGAATTAACCATCCCATTTGTCGACCAACTGGCTCTTCAGGCATGGCAGTTATATCCAAACGCAATTTGCGGAGAGATAGAAGAAGAGGTCAAAACATCTTTACGCGCTCTTGTCTGGGCACAAATCAATCCAAATATCGTTAAGGAAACTCTACAATTTTTGGAAGACAAAGAAATTGCCGAAGAAATGCCTGCTGTCATCCCAATATCACGAAAATTCACACAAATAGGCCGTCCGTCTGTTATTGTTTCTCATTATTCTGCAAAACCAACTCCTTCCCAAAAACTTCATATCGAGTACCAAAGATACAAAGGCGCAAATGTATATGATGACGATGTTTTGGAACATCCAACAATCAATTTCGGATATACTGACGAAGAATTTACAAAATATGGAGTTTCAAGAGATGATGTCAATAAAAAAGAATTTGCAGAGTTAATCGCAGCAGCTAATCCAGACAAACCATTGGATCCAGGAGATACTGTCAAAATTATCAAAAGTGAATTGAAAGGAGCCTTACTCGCCACAACAAAATCGGACAATATCAACCTCAAAACAGAGAAAATTACTTTGGATGTCCTTGGAGGAACTATTCAATTGGGTCGTTCAAATTTGGCAGGTTTTGGTCTCAAACCAGATGTTTATCAAGGACTTGTCAGAGAATTACAAACTCCTTTATTGATTCCATCTCAGGAACTTACAAGAGAAATATTCGAAGGAACTGCCAAAGTAAACGGTCTCGAAGTCAGTAAGTCAATTCCATTGAGAAATGCGACAAATATCACGATGATGTTTCCAAAATCTCCTGCAGACATTACTTGTTTCGACAATATTATGTATCAAAATGTCCAGCTTGTAGTCAATAAAAGAACATATCCAGACACAGAATTTGCCAATACTTGTGCTGCAAGATTTTATCAACATCAGCTTATCGCAAACGAACTAGATGGAGCCTTAGAAGCCACACAAGAATTTGAAGACTCATTCACACAACCATTAAACGACCCAACAACAGGAAAACGATATACAAATTGCCGCTCAGACGGAACATCTTTTGGTATAAACTTCCAACTCGAAAGGAGCAATGCAGGCTATGTATTTGACGGAATAGATACTGGAAGTACCTCAATAACCGTTACGTTCAGAGGTCAGCCAATGTATCGTGGCGATGATGACACATACTTTATTCCCGACCCAGAATATCCCAACATGCATCCTCCGTCACCAGAAGCCTGGATCTGTTCTGATACATATTTCACTTGGAGCGTTAATGGAGTCGAATATTATCCTAATTCAGTACCAGCAGGTTACGCGTAAAACGCCTAGGGACATTGTCCGTATGAGTAAGCAACAAATAGTCTAAAAAAATATTTTTTTGCACATCCTCAATACTCTAACTTCAAGAAAACAGTGAAGTTATCAGGCTTTATTTCATTCCCTTCAGCGTCAGTAAACCATATCCTAAACTCTCTTTTTGTCCCGACAAATTCGTATTTCCTATTATCGTCCGGAGGAGTCAAATTAGCATACCAGACAAGAGAATCTTCGTACTCATCTCTTTGAATAAATGAAGCGTGCATTTCTGTTTCTCCGTCCAGATATCCATTACAGGTGGCTCGACAAAATTGGAAGGAAATATATCGTTTATTCAATGAATTTGTGAATTCTGAGGGCAAAATATTGTTGTATTTCTTGGTAATGAAGTATGTCTTGGGCATTTATTTATTATAAAATGACCGCAATACTGACTAAACAGAACGCTTTAGACGGTGCATTTATGGGTGGTTCAAAGAATCCTTCCTCAATAAATTGTGATGAAATAAACGCAAAAACAGCTGATATCGAACAAGATTTGACCGTTGGAGGAGATATAAATTTGGGAGGAATCTCTCTGAAATCTCAATTAATCAATCATGAAGAACGAATAACTTCTTTGGAAATGTCCCCTGGCTCAGTTAATGAATTATCATATGAAGATGGTCTTGACGCCTATTCCCTTGACTTAAACTCCTTGTCGAAAGCAGAAAATGACGACATCTCCGATGACTCCTGCGAAACAGGCGAATACAATATATTGAAAATCAAAATAGATATTCCATCTGACTATTCAGGAAATGTTTTTACAATAAACTGTTCAACGTTTGGGGAGGCAAAAATAGACGCAAAAAACGGCAAATTTACGAATCCCAAAATCGACTCAAATAACGCAATTTCCTATATTGAAAACGAATTATCCGCCCGAATTTATATGAGTAAGGAATCTCTTGATAATCCTTTTGACCTCTTTACTTCTGGTTTTATGAAAATAAACTTTACAGGAAAGGTGAAGCAATATATTTCAAACAAGAATTCCAGTCTCATAAATATCAAATGTAATAATATCGATGCAGAAAATTGTCTCAAACTTTATACTTCCCCTTTACCGAATTTCTATGAGATGAAGTCTTATGGGACCACAGAAAATGAACAATATTATTACGCTGATTGGGGCTATATTCCCGGAACAGAAGAATTTGACATGCTCTTAGATGGACAAACTTTTGAGTTCCATGATGAGGTATTTGGCACAGATTTCAAACTCACAAAGCAAAATAATGAATGGGTCGGTAATAATTTGTCATACAATATTCCTGGCTCCAAATCAATCAAAGGAGAAACTGAGTTCTTCAAGCATACATATCAAGGAATTTTCATTGAGCAAAACGACACAAATCGATACGTCCTAAGGAATTGGATACACAATTATTCCGACAAAAATCCTTTTGAAGTCATTGTTGAGAAAGGGCTTTGTACATTTAACGATTGCGAAGTGGCAAAATACGAAGATAAAGACGGATATTGGAGTGTTCTACTGAAATGTACCAAGAAAGAGTCATGCAATTTTTCGGCAAGTCTAAATATAAACGGAATAGAATATACCTCTGAATTTGGGTATTCTCATAGCAGTTATGAGTCAGAATCGTGCTATAAAGTTGTTTCAGAAAATTGTTATAAATATATTCCTTTCCACTACAATAGCCGAATAGATATTGGGAATCCTCCTTATGGACTGATACTTTATATGCCCTCTGACAAAGAAGTAATTTTTCCGATACCAGATGTTTCGTATAAAGAAGGAGGAAATACTTTTGAGTTTCTAGCAGGATGTGGGTATTATTCTGTTGTTCCAAGACCTGAAGCATGCAGTACTTTATACACAAACTGTAATATACAGACATCTGGCGTCGTTATTGGGGAAAATATTGAGTCTCATCTTTTTGTTCTAAATTCTTTGGGAAATACAGTAGATATAGCAAATAATAGAATATCTGAGCTGCAAAATCTTTATTCAAACCTCCAAAAACAACTAAACGATATGAAAAACAAGACAAATTGGTTTAATTATATCAAAGATGTTGTGTGTATAGCTGGTGCCACAGTAAATTTTGTCGGCGGTCCAAAGGCGCTTTTATCGTTGGCGGCAGAGGGAATATCAAAGGTAAAAAGATTTTGTTTTGCTGGTGAAGAGGTTTCGGAAGGAGCGGAGGCGATAGTTCGGGACGTTGATGTTCTTGCGGCTCCAAGAGAGATTCGAACAGCGCTGGAATTTATTGAAGAAATAGAGGCGTTTGACAAGAAATGTTTCCGATATCTTTGCTATGGAGTTGATGACAATGAGGAGATTAAAATAGACGGAGAGTATGAAGATTTTCGGATAAATGTTCCGTATTTAGATGTATATGCAGAAAATTGTCCTTCAGCTGTTTGGATTATGTCGATGACAAGAGAACAGAAACCGATTTTGTTGGGCGAAGAACTGACAAATAAACAGCTGATTACAGCAAAGGCAGTCAAAAAATTGATAGATAATCATATGAAACAGCTCAAAACAGTCGATTTATCGGGATATATTTCAAAGAAAGAAGCGGATGGAAAATATGTGTTAAAAACAGATATATTATCAACTGAGAAAATATCTCAAGAATTATCAATCGCTACAAAATTCGTAAATGGAACAACAAATGATGAGGATAAAAGAACTTATATCACAAATTTGGATAGAGATTTATGCAAAATATTAAAGAAATCATCACTTTTTGTGAAAGGCTCTTGTAATAATGAAGATATTTCAGGAGAATATTTGTATAATAGTGAAGACGCGGAATATTATCATTACAAGAAAGGCGAAAATACTTTTTCTATATACTTTTTCTATTACGGTGGAACATTCAGATATAACGGAAATTATGTTGTGGACCTAGAGTCTGTAAGTTATTCATACGAACCTGAAGTTTATGACGAATATTGTATTCCAAACATAAATTTCGTAAAAAATAATTTTGCTCAGAAAAGTGAATTGACCCGTGCTATTGACCAAGTAAAAAGTGAGATTCCAGAACCTGTCGACTTATCGGGCTATGTAGAGAAAAATGATGATGGTTCATTATCGATATCTACTACTTTTACAAATAATTCTCCATCGCTAATAGTGAATAATCCATATTATCCAGATATAAGATTATGTAACGAAAATAGTTATGTCACATTAAGATATGCGCCTTATACTGAAGAATTTATGATACAATATAAAGATGCCGATATGATAAACTGCACATATAAATCTCAAAAATATAAAACAACAATAAGAGACCAGTTAGTAGTTGCTGGACGAGTTATGATAAAAGGTTCTGACTTAAATATATTTGACATTTATTCATCAAGTTCAGCAAAACAAGCGCTTATAAATTTTGGATTAGATTTGGCAAATAAGAGCGAAATATTGTATGAATTAAAAAATAATATTCCAAAATTATCGTTATACTTGAATAGTTCAAAAATAATAGCGATTAATAAAGATAAAGTAGAAATAAGCACTGATTTGTACAAAACCGAAACTGATAAATATTTGACGGAATCAGAATGTGATGGAAAATATGTAGCAAAAAATAATGATGGTTCATTAACAATTAATACTACCGAAAGTAATATTGCAAGTTTCTTTAGTTCTATTGATTCAAATACACTTACTTTATTTAGATTTGGATATAATGATACTTATAATACTGTCTTTATGTATAGGTCTTCAAAAACTGCTGATACTGGTGAAGTATTTATATATGTTGATGGTCATAGATTTCAATCATTTAGCATGTTTGGTACTGCAAGAAATACAACAATTGATTCAAATTTATATGTTTCTGGCAAAATATCATCAAACGGCTCAAATACAATTACTCATTATGCCCCGATAGAAGCGGGTGAAGAAATATCGGACTATAAGATTGGGAAACCAGTATTTTTATCAGGCCATGTGTATCGTAGAGACCAACAAAAAAATATGTTCGTCAGTTCGACAGCAGAAGACACCACAGACTGTATTTGCTCTGTAATCATAGACGGTTCATGGAAGGAATTTGTTGGTGTCATTGTAGAGGTAGATTCAGAAAACGGATGCGTCAAATTCGCTACACACGGAGACTATTTATTTTATGTCGATGACGCTAATTTGTATCAAATAGGAGATGTAATTCTATATGATGGAAGAATTTTGGACGAGGATTATGCCATGACTTTAAAGATTCAACAAAGTATTGTGGGCAAAGTAAGTGCAAAAATAAACGAGCATATATTGGCTATTTTCAAATCTTAAACACATATTTTGAGCGATACGCCATATTTTATGAACTGTGAGTAGATGTCATTGTAGGCATATTTCATGTCTTCTGTCTTGTTGTTTTTCGTTATGAGAATCTTCGAAATATATATCAATTTATCGGAGGAACAACAGGAATTACAGGCAATATCTTCGTCCAATACTAATTCGACTTTATCTGCGTCGGTCAAGAGTTTAATCATATTCATGAGAGATGTGGTATTACAAACGAGATAAGCATTCACTTTTAGCGGATTGTCCTCATAGACAGAAACGAGCATTTCGAGGAATTTATTTTTTTGCTCAAGGGAGTCAAGCTGATTGTAGTTCTTTAAATCAGACAAACTATTGCTTCGAGAGACTGTTTTTGAGGCGTTAAGTTGAGGGACATTGGGGTAATTTATTTGGATATTGGTATTCTGTTCTTGCGAAATTGATGTATTGTTCTTGCTTTTTGCTTCTGATGACAGTATACGAGCTTGTCGGAGAGTTCCAGACATTATTTGAATAACAAAAAATTTTCAGGAGTAAAGATTGCTAACAGCTCTATTTAACAGATTTCTTACCTTCATATCTCTGTCATATTTTCGTTGAATCTTCTCTCTTTTGGCTATTTTTTTGGGGTCCGTGGGAGGTGTTTGGCTCAATATCCTTCGATAATATTGAAGACGAGATTTCAGTTGTTTCAGAGTAGGAGTGGCGAAAGTTTTTCTACCGTGCCAGTTTTTGAGAGGGAGGAGAGTGGGCTGTTCTTGTGACATTTTCTACCAAATAAAAAATGAATACAAGTAAATTGCTTTACAATAACTCGGATGAAATAATAAATCATATCATATCGGAAACAAACTTGCCGATAGACGATTTGTTGAAAGGCAATGATGGGGATGTCCTGAATACCAGCAATAAAATCCGGATATTTTGTAGATGCCTTTCTGACCCTCAACAAAAAGTAAATTATAAAGCTGAGAGGATAATGGACTGGCTAGGAAATCAGAAAATAGACTCTTTGGACGACTTTTTGGACTATACAGACGATGATTCTTATTGCTTCAATCATGGGAGAAAATTTTCTTATAACCATATTTTTACTCGAACAGACATTCAACACGTAAATAATTTCTTGAGAATCAACCAAGACAGAATCGATAGATTGCTTTTTGCAAGGATAGAACAACTGAAAGAAGGCATCAAAAGAGTCAATGAATCCAGATATAAAGATGCTTGCGAAAGAGCCAAAGAAGAATTGTTCAGACAAAAATTGGCCAACAAAAACAAGCCACAATTTGGTGCTGTCAGAGATTTTATTCAGCAAAATGGCTGCACAGCAGACTCTCGCTTTGCGAGTGGAGGGAATAAACACATATATCTCTTTGAAGATACGCCCAGAGTTTATACAAGAATTGTGATTCAAGATGATGATATTCGACAAATTTATGACGAATTTATTGAGGAATGGGAAAAGAGACAAAGACCTAAAAGACCTGTTTTTAGAGATACATTCACAGATAAATTGAACGAATTTGTTGTTTATAATCATGAGAGACTGTTAGATAAAGAGGAATTCAATAGAGTCAGTAGTAATTGGGGAGAGAGTAGATTATCCGAAGACGAGAGATACAATAGATACGTCAATAAATTTTATTTCCAGCCAACGACATATTCAACTTATGAAATTCCTCAGGAGCAAAATATTATTGGGTTCAAAACAGAGAGTAAAATAAGAGCTTTGAAGAGTTTGTTTCCCGATAGACAGGTCAAAATAGCTGAGAATACATCATACTTTCCGCTGAAAAAGAACGCGAAGATGTATCAGCTCCATAAAGTTTCGTCAAGAAATTCCTATATTATTGATTTGATGTTTGTTGATAAATTATGTTATTTGGTCATGATAAATGTTAATACAAGGTATTTGTATGTTGAGTTGGTAAATCAGATATTGTTTGGAGAAGAGAAAGAAGAAAAGCATCAGAGATTCGCCAAATTCGATAAATCAGCAGATACATACTTGAAAACCCTCGATAAATTGCTGCAATCTGGTGTTGTAATAAAGAGCTTGACGTTTGATGGAGAGGGCTCTTTTAACTCAAGAAAGGCACAAAACTATTATAGGACACATGGAATAGAATGGCAAACTGCACCAAGAATGAGAATGGGAAACTATCCAGACTTCATGAAAAAGGAGCAAAAACAGGTAAAAACAGACCCGATGCACAGTTCTTTGGGACTGATAGATAGAGTCATCAGAACACTGAGAGATATGGCTTACAATATGGGAATCGGGATAATTACTCCATCAATAATGGAAGAATTAGTGAGGCAATATAATAACGCACCTCATAAAACACTCTCAAAATATGCCGGAAGAACTGCCAGTCCAAAGATGGTTCATGAAGATAAAGAACTGGAATCGTTGATTGTGATGAATATCTGTAAGGAGAATTATGACATAATGACGAGTAAAGGATTCTATTTGCCAAAAGGGATGTCGGTAAAATTGTATAACGAAAAGGATGGAATGATGAAGAGAAGGTCCAATGTACAGCCAGGAAAGTATAGAGTTGTTGGGTTCAAGAATGGTTTGTATGAAGTAACGGACCAAAAAAATATGAGACAAATGATGCCTAGGTGGAAAATTGACTATTGAGTCATTTATGACTCTTTAGGGCTGAAAAGGACTATTAAAATATTGGGTAATATCTCCTTCTTCATAGTCTGTTTTGATACATCTCTCGAATTTTTTTCTTGTCGATACAGTCATATTTTTATTCATTTCGAAGCAAGGTTGTCCTTTTGTTAAGTCGAATGTGATGGAATTTCCGTTATATAGCGTTTCATAAAGCTTCATAACATCTCCTTGAAACTCTTCATTGAATTTATATTTGATAGAATTCTGAGTTAGTCCCTTGCCTCGTATCATATAGTCAATATCTCCAGTAGAATCTTGCAGTTTATCTACATACATTTTCTTCATCAAGAAGAATGATTCGATAGATTCAGGCATCTCATTGTGACCGTTTATTTCTGGGAAATCTGAATGGAATTGTCCTAAATTTTTCCCGATAAGTTCGCGGTTATATTTCTCGCGGAAGGCCTTTTCAAGTTTCGGTAAATCGGCAGATTCTATATGCATACTATCAGTATCTTGGTAATAAATATGGCATCCTATGTCGAAAGCAAGACACATGACTTCGTTCATTATTCTCTTGGACATTGACAAAACTTGGATGCCTAAAAGAGAGAAATTGAAGTGATTATCTATTTGTTTGAGGGTCTTTATGGCGTGTATATCGGAGTTGTTTAACTGAATATCTTCGACAATTTTGTTATAGTTTTTTGCCCAATATTTGTCGAGTTCATCTCCTTCGTGAAGATATTTGTAGTCTTTATCTACTGGCCTCTCTATTGTTTTGCCGTAGCAGGAATTCATGATGAGTTTGTAGAGATTTTGCAAAGGATTCTTCTGTTTCTTATATTCGAGTCGTTTATTGAATATCTTTTTGATACATTCTTGAATACGATAATCTTTCTTTCCATCCCAGTAATATCCTCTCAGTATATTGAATTCTATTTGCTGAAACTCAATAAAGTCCTCCAAAGTAATATTATCAACAACCATTTTAATAGTATTTCCTTCTGAGAGAATGTCGTTATTCCTGTTTAGGCCGTCAATTTTTTGAACGATTAACGGAAATGCATAATGCTTTTTTATTTTTGTTATTTCGATTTCGACGATGTATGCTGATTGTTGGGAGAGGAAATTATAGTTGAGTTGGTCATTCTGTATTACCTTTGGACGTCCTTCAACTGTGTATAATCTACTCATTGCGGAAGGATATAATGATACTGCATCAAAATCGCAGAGATTCTTCTTGACATGCCATTTCTTGTTATATGCCGTCATACATCTACCTCCATATATCGCCTTTGAGCAAAAATATCTCACATGACCACCTAATTTATAGAGATTTTGGTTGGGATAATAGACTCTTTGATTGAAGACTTCGTTTGCGAGAGACGATATGCTGATGAAATTAAATGGGTCGACTTTGAAGTCTTTGATGAATCCTTCACGCAGTTTATTGAATCCGATTCTGAGGATATTAACATCTTGCTGGCAGTAAAATTCTGCATATTTCCACATGTCAAAATGGTTTTCGTCTATTCGGCAGCCAGATATTTTATCGATATTGGTGTTGAATAAATTGTAGTCTTCATCTGTCCAAATTTTGTCTTCATTTTCTCCTGCTTCGTTGATTTGCCCTACAGCAAAGTTGGTTTCACCAATTGTGCCACAGTTAGTTTGGAGGCGATTAAGAGTATAGTATTTATATGGAAATATCTCTTTTTGTATGTCAGGAATGTCAAACATAGAGGGTAATTGAGATAATTTGCAGGAAAGAATTGGTAAAGAGTCTTTGAGATGGATGGTTTTGTTGAGATATTTTATGTCAGCCTTCATTGTTTTTGTGCCTTTGATGATGGATTTGGCTAGTCCGAAAGAGGCCAGCATTCTGATATCATACGCTAAATTGTGGAAATAAACGACAGCGTCATCGGGTAAATAATCGAGTAATTGTTTATTACAGTCTTCTCCTCGGAAAGTTTTATTGATACGGCCTGTTCTATTCTGTAAGACGCAGAGGAAAGGTTTGTGAATTTCTGTTGATGTATCTGCTTCAAAATCGGCATACCAATATGTTTTGTTGTCATTTTCTGAGAGTTTCTTTTTGTCAAATTTTATTAGTTTCGTGCATTGTTCTTCGTTATATTCGAGGTCGATAAGGTCAATATCGTCGATTACTTCTTTGTAGAAAACTGTGTTGAGGACCTTATATTGACCAAATGTGATTGGGATGAAGTAGTTGTTTTTCATGAGAGTTCGGACCAAATTTGATGATGTCATGAAATATCTTGCATTAATCCAGTGGTCTTGTTTGTATTCTTTATTGTATTTGTCTTCTGAACAGTCAAGGAGGTGGTTGATATAATACGTGCTGAAAGGAGTAATTTCCTCAAGAAAATAGTGCTTATTGAAGACATTCATTGTATGAGTTCTTGTTGGGTCAGCATTTTCTATACCTAAATAACTCTTTTTTGAACCATCTTTTTGGGACCTAACTGTTTGTTTTTTGCATTTTGAATCTTCATCAATGAAAGATAATTTGACATGAATTTTGAACTCTGTACATAAATTATTCAATGCTTTTTGGGAGAGATATCTTGAATTAATCCTTAGGCGCATTTTGTTTAGTGTGTCATCATCGTAGCATCCTGTTTGTTGAAGGGCGTAAATGAAGCAGCAATCGTCCAATTCCTTTCTTTGTTTGCCTTTTTTGTCCACGAGAGAAGTGAAAATCTGTAATTTCTTGAGATATTTTGAGACATTTGATGGGCAGTTTTCACGTACCAAATATTGAAAGAAACTTCCTCCAACGTCATTTTTTGCCTTAATATTCTGAAATTCACTAAAGCGAACTGCTTCAAAGAGGCTCCATTCGGGTATTTTTTCGGCTCCATTCTCATAAAAATATTCTGGTACAACATTCTCTATATCGAAGATGAAGTGTTTTTCTGTCAGATTTTCCATTAATTTGTTGTATATTTCAGGAGTTAATTGATAAGAATGCCATTGACTTTTGATTTTGAAAGCGAGTTTGTATTTGGCGATAATGGGCAAAGAATCTATATATTCTTCAAAGAATTCCTTCAATTTGGGAAGCAATAAGAGTCTGCCGTCCTTATCTAATCTCTCAAAGTCGATTTGCCATTTTTTAGGAGAGTATTCTAATTTTTCCATTATTTGATTCACGATTTCTTGTTGTGAGTTGTTCTCCGTCTTGAGAGGTTTTTCTTCTTGTTTGGGAGGTTCTTGTTTGGGTTCTTCTTGTTGTTGCGCAGGGGTATTGTTCTTGCCTTTAAAATACCAGTACATAGCCTCATAGTTGTCTAAATCTCCATCATACCCTTCTTGTCTGGCACATTCTCGGATGTCATAATAGAATTCCTCTTGTGAGTTCCAATAATATGAAAAGTCGTGTTGTAGTTTCTCGTTTATTATCAATTCAAATAGTTCTTGTAATTTTTCGGGAGTAGCTTCGGAGAGTCTCATTTTTGCAATGAAGATAAAAAATAAAAAAATATAAAAAATTTATACCTCTTATCGTGGATGAGAAAATTTCCAAAAAATATTTTTTTCAAAAAAGTTGAAACAACTCGTTAGTCCTAAAATCAGGACTTTATTAGCGAGTATGACAAACATCTTTTTGAACCCAAATTGTTGAGTGAAAATAGGGGGGTCAAGTATGGGGATACTTAAGAAATTGTTGGACAACTTTTTGAGTCAAAAAAGGGCTAAAATGAGGTGTTTGAGACCAAAAAAGTGCCCAAAATAAGGTGTTTTCAAAGGGTTTGTCAGGAGTTTGGGACGAAGTCCTAAAATCATGACAAACATATACTACTATAATTACATTTAGATATATTACATTTAATTTAATAAAGATATGCTAAATTTAGTTTAATTTGATTCAGGGGGCTGAGCTGCAAAAATCAATTTTAAAATCATAAACATTAATAACGATTTTTTTTCAATAAGAAATTTTTATTATAATATTAAGTAGGGTTGCATAGGGTCAAAAAATTGAAGAAGTGGGCAGCCCACTGGGAAATTGAGCCTCAAAAATTATGATGATGTGATGTGATCAATTGTACAATGTAAAGGCCACTTTTTAAGGACATCATTAAAGTGTGAACTTTTCGGTATTGAATAAAAGCATAAAATATATATCAATACTTCCAAATTATGAAAATGATGATATTTGTTCTGAATTTGATTGCTAGTTGTGGAATGTAGTTGCATTTGAATCTATTAATTCATCATTTTTATTATTATTTGAACTAAAAAAAATCGGTAATGTGCCCTTTGTTCATGGAATTCTTTTTATTTATTTTGTGAATTCTGTTAATTAAAATGTCTTTTTTAAATATTATATCTTTTCTTAATTATTTTAAACAATATATTTATATATTATATTTTATAATGAGTATCTATTTTTAATATGTAATAATATAATGATTAAATATACTTTAAACGAGAATATTCATAAATATTTATTTTTTTTAATTTATTAAATTATTCAATAATAAAAATAAAATTATTTTAATTTATTTAATATTTTATTTACATTTTATATGATTATTAAATATATTGATATTTATTTCACTTTATTATCCTAATTTTATGATTATTTTAATGAAATATCTTGCCAAAAATCCATTCCAAACTTTATTTTATTTATATACAAAAATATGATTGAATTTTTTTATTTTATCAAACACAATAATCAATTAATATCATATATTAAAGAAAAGATAATGATTTAAAAAGAAAAATATTAAAAATAGCTTTTGAATTTATCATATAACTTCCCTTGGGCTAGCCCAGCCCCGATTAAAAAGGATTGAAAAAATGGGCTATCGTCGCTGCCCAGCCACTTTGCCCAGGGCAAATTTTTATTTTTTAACTGAAAAATTGAATGAAAACATAGAAAAGTATCCTGCCCAATAGAATTTATAAATAACAACAGAATTTATCTTTGAAAAAATTGAATATATAAACAAATAAATAAAAAAATAAAAACTCCAAAATATCTATTTTAATTTTAATTATATTTTATTATTTTTATGCAAAACAACATATTTAAAATATACATATTTTTAAGAAAAGATAAATATAATTAATAGGGTTGCAAAACAACATATTTAAAATATTCAACAAATAATTTGCTTATACCCGTTGGGTTATCAAAATAACTTGGGTGGGCAGCTTTTTTGCCCAAACCGTGCCAAATGCAACCCTAATATTAAGCAAATATCTTTTTATATTTATATGTATATCATAGATTATATAACTTTTAATAATATTATATATACTATAAAAATATTTAAAATAAATTTAAACAATTAATAAACTTTATATAACTATATATTCTAAATATTGATCAATTATAAATTCAAATCGTTTCGACTAAGGAATCGGGTCTATATAAAATCCGATCCTTAATTTGACCTTTAAGTTGATCGTTCATGATCGCCTATATAAACTTTTTGTGAATATAAATGGTCAATAATTTTGAGAGTGTTGTGACTTTTTGAATGCTTGGTTCAAAAAAAGCGCCATTATATTTTACTGGAAGCACGTGCTTGCATTCCTCCATTAAAGATCGAATCCTAGATGTTCATATTCCACGTGAACATAGTGGGAGGTGGAGGATGCTAGCACGTGAGACGAAAGATGCACTAAGTTCCAGAATCCAGATCGAAAGATATCCGAGAGGTAGAGCCTCCTGTCTCTTGAACCTTCAAATTCCAGAATCCAGATCGAAAGATATCCGAGAGGTAGAGCCTCCTGTCTCTTGAACCTTCAAATTCCAGAATCTAGATTAAAGGATGGATTATCTAAATTTTTAAAATTATAACAAGCAAAATACATTGTTTTCATTCTTAAAAAGTCAGAAAATCTTGAATTATTATAATTTTTTTTAACAAAAACAAATATTTAATATTTTTGAAATGAAGAAAAAAGTGGAAAATACTTACAGACCGCTTGAAAGTTATAATCTTTTTAGATAAAGTCTTTTCTTGATATAATTTTTAATAAATTTTTATTTACATAAAAATGTTACCTATCAACTGATTTTACAAATAATATACCTGAAATAATGGAAAAATTTATTTTAAGGTACAAATCCAGTACGTTTGTTAACCGCAATTTTTTTTGACATTCTCAAAGAATAAGATGACATGTTAAATAAAAAATGATTATTTTTATCCATTTCATATAACATGTCATAATGTTTATTTAAATTGTAAAATAAGTGTCAAAAACAAACCTAGTCAATTTAAACTTTTTCAGAGACATGCAACTATTCAAATAATAAACGTTCTCCTATTCAAAAAATAACGTACTGGATTTGTACCTTAACATATTTCTGAAAATATTGGAAATGTTATGTGAGATGATAATGAAAAGTATGATTCCATTTTAGATAATTTCTACTTTTTGAATAAAAATAAACAATTTATTGACTGATTTGGCCATTTATATTTTCAATATATTTTGTTTTTTGAATTTTTTAAAGGTAACCTATTGAAATCAAACCACATTATAATAAAAATGATTTTATGGACTTGCAATTAAAATTAACTGAATGATTTACTTTATAATGGCACGTTAATATATAATTGGTACAAAAATTTATCAATGAACATCCTTTAATCTAGATTTTGGAATTTGAAGGTTCAAGAGACAGGAGGCTCTACCTCTCGGATATCTTTCGATCTGGATTCTGGAATTTGAAGGTTCAAGAGACAGGAGGCTCTACCTCTCGGATATCTTTCGATCTGGATTCTGGAACTTAGTGCATCTTTCGTCTCACGTGCTAGCATCCTCCACCTCCCACTATGTTCACGTGGAATATGAACATCTAGGATTCGATCTTTAATGGAGGAATGCAAGCACGTGCTTCCAGTAAAATATAATGGCGCTTTTTTTGAACCAAGCATTCAAAAAGTCACAACACTCTCAAAATTATTGACCATTTATATTCACAAAAAGTTTATATAGGCGATCATGAACGATCAACTTAAAGGTCAAATTAAGGATCGGATTTTATATAGACCCGATTCCTTAGTCAATCGTTTCGCATAAAATGTTAATTTGAGAGAAATGAAATAAATAATTTTCTTTATATATTTTGAAGTTTAATTAAAATTTAAATCAAATGTAGAAAGTTTTTTTCATTATTTTTTTTTTTTTTTTTTTTCATAAATTTTGAATAAAAAAATCTTCGAGAATAAAATTGAGAATATAGTAAATAATAATTGAGAGTCGTTACATTTAAATTCATATCTTAATATGTAATTTATTATTTTATTATATTATAACTATTATATGATATATATAAAATATATAACAATTTTATATTAATAAAATAATTTTAAAATACTTTTTTTTATTAAATTTGGCCCATTTTCATTTTCTCAGAGGTGCGGACAGGGTGAAGTGATTTAGATTCGCACCAAAATTTGCATATATTAATTATTTTTTATGAGCATTATAATGATATAATTTTTTTTATTTTCGTCCACGGGGCCGACCTGTGGTGATATATGATTTTTTTTCTGAGGTATAAAAATATAAACCACTGAAAAAAATATAAAAATATGTAAACTATAGAAATTATATAATTAATAGAAAAATCTATTATTTAGAAGAAAAAAAGTAATAAAAACATGATAAAAATCATTTTTATACTATTTAAAAAAATGTGTCTCGTTTGTTATTATTTGATTATTAATGCATGATATAGTTTCCACTTAAATTGGCCCAAAAAAAAATTGAGAAAATGAAAATGGGCCAAATTTAATAAAAAAAAGTATTTTAGAATTATAGTATTAATATATAATTGTTATGTTTTTTATTTATATCACATAATTATTATAATATAATAAAATAATAAATTACATATTAAGATATGAATTCAAATGTAACGACTCTCAATTATTATTTACAGTAAGAAAAAGTGTGTTATAGCTCTCAAATTAACTTATAGCAGAATTGAGAGAAATTTTTATAATTTAAATTAATTTTATCTTTCCAAGAATATAAATATATTTTTTTTATTATTTGCTTTATATATATATATTGTTTAATATATTCTTTTTATTGCTTTTATTATGGATAATACAAAAACTATTTTAAAATGTATTTGTTTTGATGATTGAATGAAAAAAATTATATTTTCTGAGAAGGCTATTAATTAAATTTTGGTGTTTATCTAAATATTTTATTTACAAAATACTATTGTAAAATAATTTGTAAAAAGAAAAATGAAGAGAAAATCATAATTTATATCATAACTCATGTTTGATTAGTCTCCATTTACAAAATAATAATAATAATAAGTTTATTTGTATCCCTTTCGATAAATACTTTTTTCCAGATGTACCATCACTCTTCCAATTTTTTTTGCTGAATTTTTCAAACAATTTATTTTATTTTATATTTTTATAAATCAGTATTAAAGTATATTTATCAAATTATTTTTCAACTTCCATCGGTGAATTTAGAGATATTTATATTTTTTTAATTTGTATACCTCACAAAATAAAATATATTCAAAAAGTTTCTGATAATAAAAATAATAATATTTGCTTCTTTCCTATTCATAATTAGAAATTCTGTTTTTTCTTTTCTTGTATTAGGTTATTAAATAAAAAGGTTTTAATTTATGATTAGTTATAAAGAAAAAGTTTAATAACTATTTTAAAATGGTTGTTTCAGCAATAATCGTAACGCTCTTTGTATGATGGATGATTATTTTATTCATCAGAAATATAAGAGAATCGCTATTCAAATTTTAGAAATTTCTGAGAAATGATCGTTTATACTAATACGTTAAGTTCTGAAAAAGAGAGAACTTGAAAGCTGTTTTTGGAAAAAATGGCCGTTTCCACAGCTCCCAAAATTTGCATATCTTGCTAAATAACAATGAAATTTGATTTTAAATCATAAAAATCACTTGAAAAATTCTACTTTTGGAGATATTGAAAATGTTGATATATTTAGCACACCAAATTTAATTTTGCGTCAGTAACAATCCAACATAAAGTTCATGCTTGGAATAATTTCATATCATAATTTTACCTACAAAACTTTATTATCCATGGACTTATCAAGCTTTTAAAATTCAGAAAAAAAGTTCGTTTTTTTTTTGAGTGAAGGTACATCTTTTTTTCCGAACTTTTGCAAAATTTTCTATTCAAAAAAATTGAATGATTTATTTTTTATAACCGTCAAGGCCAAGCATAAAAAAAATTTTATAGTTTGTTTCCAAGTGTTTTCTCGCTTTTATCAATTTGATTGCATTTTTAATATATAATAACTACTTAGGTTTCATCATATTAGCCTAATGTGCACTGAATGATGAAGATTTAAATTTTTTTTCAACATTTGTGAATAAACTCCATGCAATTTCCTAGTGCCATGCAAAATAAGTATTCATTTTGTAATCATGATGCCATAATGACCTTCTTTTATGCAGTAATACTGATTAATCTCTATCAAATATTTAAAAGAATAATCTTCCTCTCGTTTAACAAATTGACTATTTTGTGATTACTTTTAGAGATATTTACCATTATGAAGATATAGACGAGGCTAGACCTTTTATTAACGCAAATTATAATAGAAAAAAAAAAGAAAGTATGATAATTTTTTAAAAGGAAATATAAAACAATAATAATCGATTAATAAAAGCTATAAGTAATGTTTTTAACTTGTTTTTTATGTATATTTTTTATTTTTGCAAAAAAAGTGCCAAAAATTGAATGCAAAATTTTGCAAAAGTTCGGCTCTTTGTAAAAATTTAATTCAAATAATTGAATGCTAAAAAGTGTAAAAGTTCGTGTTAAAATTTCTATCTCCCTTTCGGCCGTATGCCGTAATTGAAGATTTTTTTATGTAAAGTATTCAAAAAGTTGCACTTTTGCCGTGTGCCAGAAGGCCGGAAGCAGAGCTTTTTATGATCTGAAAAATAAAGCAATCATATAATTTCATTAATAAGCTTTAAAACATTATATATAAAAAAATATGAAAATATTTTTGAAGATTTTTAAAGATAAATATGTTTTTAACATAGATATAAAAAATATTCAAAAAGTGTTTTATATTATCTATTTTTCAATCCTAAAATGGCCCTTAAAGATTCTATATTATTTATTATTGTTAAGAAACAAATCATCAAAGAAGAAAGAAATCAACATTGATGACAGTAAAATATTTCCTTACAGATTTCATTTCAAGTAAAAAAAAACATAATGGAAAAATCAAATAGGATTTAACTAAAAAAATACGTTTTAATCAGAACAAATTGCATAAAAAACATTTAAAGAAAAATAATTAATTAAAAATTAAGATTTTTTATATAATATTTTAAAAGAAATGTATTAAGTGGTCAGAACCATTTGCTTGAATATTTGTAGTTAGAAATAGTATGCATATAATGCTGTTAAGTATGAATAAAATCAAAGAAAGCTGATAATCTTGAGAAATTCTGGATGACGATGATCAATTTTAATCTCGGTAATGAATGCGTTGAATGATCATTTTGCGAATATTTATTCCATTTTTTCGGTTCTATTTAAGAGGAAGCAGATTTTATGGTAACAAATTGGTCAATGCAAATAAAAATAATGGCTTATGAACAAATAAGAATTGAATTTTATAAATCAATAAAAATTGTGAAAAAAATCAATAAAAATTTGAGAAAAAAAGTTATAAGCTGATTTCAGACGATATTGAATTTTTGAATTTATTGACCAAATAACAAGCCAAAAATATAAGGATGATGCTCTCAAAACATTTCAATGCTCCCAGAAAAATATAAGAATGATGCTCAGAAAAAAAAATACGTTTTTTTATTCAGAAAGTAAAATTTCGGCATATAATTTTCCAAAATTCCTTCAACAGTTTTCTCCAAAATTTATCCAGCTTATTTAAAAATGCACAGAATAGAATTTTGACAAATTAATTTATGATGAAACATAAGCTAAAAGCAATTATAAAAAATGGTATTTTCAAATGCTTTTTCTGGAAGAAACTCTGGTACTAAGAAAAAACAAAACAGCTTTTCCAATTATCAATAAAATATATTATATTATAAATAACTATAATTAAACAAATATCTTTTTGTTATTCGAAAAAATCCATTTT
Organism: Tritrichomonas musculus; assembly: GCA_039105265.1. Taxonomy (NCBI): domain Eukaryota; phylum Parabasalia; order Tritrichomonadida; family Tritrichomonadidae; genus Tritrichomonas; species Tritrichomonas musculus. The sequence goes on along the minus strand of JAPFFF010000038.1, from coordinate 245,354 downwards.
AAATTGAATAGAAAAACACGTTATTTTTCTGCTTCCGGCCTTCTCGTGTGCCGTAGAAATTTTGTAAAATAAACTATTCAATGAACGACCAAATAGCCGTATTTTACAAAACCGCCGAAGGGCTAGTTTATTTGCATATATATAAGTTAACTAAAAATGATTCACATTAATTTAATAGCATGTATTTATAAATTATTAGATATATACATATAAATGTTCAAACAAACAAATAAATATATATAATATTATTGTTTTATAAATATTTTTGCATATATATCAAAAATATTTAAATAATAAATTTTATTTTTTGATAGTTTATTGGTAAATTATAGAATTATTACATTTTACATTTGGATAAGATTATTTATAAAGCAGCATCTATGTTCTCACAAAAAAATTTAGTCTATTGAAAATTTCAATTCGAACTTTTAGAAAATTGAAAGTCGAATTACAAAAAGTCGTATCCAAATACTCACAAATTTTAATTTACATTTATTAAAAAGTTATAGTTCTATTTAAAATTTAGTTTGATGAAAAACAAGCAATTTCTCATCATTTTTAATAATCCGCATTATATTAACTTGATTAATTTAATCAATATATGTTAATATAAAAGAAATTAAGAGGAAGATTGCTTTGGAAATTCTCTGTTTTTTTTAAATGGTATGCTAAAGAAATAGCATAAACCGAAGGAATACAATTGCAATCATCAGCCGCGTTTCCAATTATTTTTAGAAAAATCTCTTGATCGAATTCTGATAAATAGCTTGTTCCTTCTCCCTCCATTCCAGGCCTCCAATACATTAATTGAACAGTTCTCTTGAGGCAATGCACAAGTACATTTTGGCAACTTAATTTAAATAAATCAACTAATTCTCTCTATGTTTTCTTATAAAATAAACGAAAGATCAAAATTTGAACCTGGATTTGAGTAAGATAGCCTTTTGATAACGAATATTGTATTTCTCTAATAATAGAACTTAGGAATTCTTGCCTTTCCATTAAAACAATAGCAAACTGGCCAATTATAAGTTTTTGAATAAAAATAATTACAATTTTCACCTTATATTTAATCGTTAATGGTGAATGTTTATCAGAAATATACTTATAGCATAATTGTGATAAATCTCACAAATTTTGAATATGTTTTCAAAACTATATTATTTTAACAAACTTTTTCTATTAATTATACCATTTTTTTCTCAAAAAAAATAATTGCTATAAGATTATTCAATATGCTATTGAATTTTAGCATATACAGTAATTTGAATAGTCTTATAATACAGTAATTATTCAATATGCTATTAACATGATGGATTACATCCAATGAACTATCCAGGCATCCAATAGATCAATAATTATGTTAATAATAATATTAATTGAAACAGTCCGCTTATAAATATAGATGATTTAATATGTTATAGCTACCAAAACATATAACATTAGATGTAAATGATTTCTAGATTGAATTAAATGGAAACAATCCGGCTAATAAAACATATAATAATACCAACTATCTCATTAAATGGGAACAATCCGGCTATCGATTAAATGTAAATGATCTCTAGATTGAATTAAATGGAAACAATCCGGCTATCGATTAAATGTAAATGATCTCTAGATTGAATTAAATGGGAACAAGTCCAGTTGTCCCAAAATATATATTTTTTAATTTTGTCCCAAATGTCCCAATATCTCGAATCCACTTTGTTTGACACCATTCCAGTCTCTACTTATAAGATATCGATTACTAAGCAAGATATTACTCATGAAATAGTATTCGATACATGCAAATTTATATTAGATGCGCCAATTGGATCTGGTAAGTCGACAGCATTGATGAATCATATTAAAGACAGCAAAGATAATAATTATATAATTATTGTTCCCACTACCAATATTGCTGTTGATTTCTATAATGCAGTTGATTATAGTGAAGACTCTGTTAAGTTATGCACTAATGATGGCGCATTTAAAGACATTAAGTTAGCATTTGATAATAATGTTCGAGTGATCATCACTACATATCACACAGCATCTAGATGTTTAGGTAGTATAATTGAGTTTACACATGAAAATCTACTTAATAAATATCATTTGTTTATCGATGAAGCTCACTTATTGTTATTACATCCAGCATTAATAGAGATGACGCGAGAATTTAATTATGTTGGACTTATTACAGCCACCCCCAGAGAATTAAAGCACCTGTCTGTGTTTAAAGATTATGTTACTATAAGTCCAGTAATAAGTACTCGCTATCATAGAAAGTTATATATTAATAAGTTGACTAATTTATCATTACAGTATCATGAAATAATTGAATTAGTTAAGACTAATATAAATGACTTTAATGCGATTATTATTAAGATTGAGGATAAGCATGAAGGCCGATCATTGAAAGAATTGCTTGTTAAAGAGAATATTGGTGCATTATTGTATAATGGAGATAATAAAGAGACTGAGTTGATTAATGGCAGATTTGTTGACAAATCGAATGGTGATCCAATAATGAATAAGGTTGTTGTATGCACTAGTACGATACAAGCTGGACAGTCTATTAATGATAATGTATTACAAATCTTCATACAGACACCCTTAGACAATTATTCCTCAGTTGAGCAGTTTATTGGTCGAAATAAATCTAGTAATAGTATCACCTACTTATTCCTTAATTTCAAGTGAAAACTAACTAATGATACATTAAAGCCAATACTAAAGAATACATTAACAACAATACTAAAGAATAAATTAAAGCCAATTCTTATCTCCGCATTTGTATTTACGCCAAATTTAACTAAAAATGGTTTTAACCAACATTAACCTGTTTTGTGAACAAACCAATTATCGAATATACCGTTTTCACTTGAGCGACTATTATCCCAAATAATATAGTGTAATTGAGTAATAGTTATACAGTCGAGTTAACAACTAAGTTCTCATTCGAGTTATACAGTCGAGTTATCATTCGAGTCGTCGATTAAGCTATCATTCGAGTTAACAACCAAGTTAACGATATGTCATACAACCGAGTTATCATTCGAGTTATACAACTAAGTCGTCGATGTGTTCTACAACCAAGTTATCATTCGAGTTATACAACCAAGTTCTCATTCGAGTTATACAACCAAGTTCTCATTCGAGTTAACAAACAAGTTAACGATATGTCATACAACCAAGTTCTCATTCGAGTTAATAACCAAGTTCACATTCGAGATATCGATCATGTTATCATTCGAGTTATACAACTAAGTCGTCGATGTGTTCTACAACTAAGTTATCATTCGAGTTAATAACTAAGTTCTCATTCGAGTCTTCGATGGATGTAATCGATCTAGTCGTCGATGTATGTATTCGATAGAGTTCTCATTCGAGTCTCCAATGGATGTATTCGAGTTAGTCTCCGAGTTAGTCTTTGGCTTTGCCAAGTTCGCGTAAGCGAATCGATAGAGTTCACATTCGAGTCAGTCTCCGAGTTAGTCTTTGGCTTTGCCAAGTTCGCGTAAGCGAATCGATGGATGTATTCGATCTAGTCTTCGATGTATGTAATCGATGGATGTATTCGACAGAGTTCATATTCGAGTTGTCAATACATAGCTGTATCATAACATGCTCTAAACAGTCGAAAAATATAAGGTTTTCATATAGATTTCTCTAACCGCGGGATTCCGCCCTTAGCATTTCGGAGCTCAAAACAGTCAAAAATATAAGGTTTTCATCATGAAATCACTAGAGTGCCAAATTGCACTTAAGCATTTCTGAGCTCAAATGCGACTGGTAGAATTCTACCATTCATTAATTAATTTTTAGATCGAATTCGTGATACGTTATTTGGATTGCCTCTGCTTTGTTCGGATTCGCGTGGAACTGTTCTAGCTACATTGCATAGCTTACCATTTCGCTTAGTAAATCGTTTATATTGCTGAGGAACATCTTCATTAAGTGTTCTGGTGTCGAACTTGCTAGCATTCGGATTGCGGCGGAACAGAGTGTTAAGTGTCTTATAGTCTTGTTTGTTGGTTAACTCGGTAATAGCTCTCTTAAGTACTGCTAAGTCGGTTGTAGTGTACAATTCATCTAAGCCAATTTGTCCATTGTATGGAGTTTGCTTTGCAAATGCTGTGTTCTTGTTCTTACTCATTTCGATGGAATTAAACTTACACATTTCTCGCACAAAAACAATACTATATTCACAATGCATGCATTAAATATGTAATCCGAACCTAATAAATGTTAGCGCTAACTGGTATAGTTGTTGGATCATGAAGTATGTCTCCGGGCTTCGGCTGCAGGCATGAGTTCGATTCGCTGCCATACCTATTTTTCGTATTATTTCGACCCATATTTGCTTTAGTGCCTTTTGGTGAAATATTTCCGCAGGGTAAGCTATTGCTTGTGGGTTACGGATAATACGAGGCATTTGCCGGCAGATGCAATCCTCGTAATGAAATGGCTTCGAGTCATTTCCCCAGCCTAGTGGATGCAATTGTTTCTCTTTATAAGGGATTGGATGTACGATCCCGGGTTAGTATGTTCATTGGCTTTGCCAAGTTCGCTTTGCGAATCTCTCATATCGAATGCATGACGCATCCACCAAGACAGTTGGTTTTTGCTCCGCGGATATTATTTTTGGTCTCATCATGTCTTAGTCTTTACATCGAGGTCTTAGACCCTGCGGCGAGGTCTGGTCTCGAATTTCATTACACCCTTGCGCTTGGTGAAGTGTTTATCATCACATGGTATCTCTTCATTAAGTGTTCTGTTAATCCAACCTAATTAATTCGCCATACATTTGCTTTAATAATCTCATTTTCATGTTCCACATGTTAATATATCTCTTGCCATAAGCTTTATCACATACATTTCCATAATAGCGTGCATATAATCTATTTATAGCTGCCTCATTATTATCATTATCAGCTTTATATCTCTTTATCTCATTAATGAGTTCATTATATCTATCTTGTTCATATTTAGAGTTAAGATGAATTAATTTGTTAATACCAATATCTGCATCATAAAATTCTACCATTTTTATATAAAAATAAATTAAATATTTATGTAATTAAATGGAAACAAGCATGTATTTTCTGACCCTCTTACCATCAATTGTAGGTCGCATCTCTTTAATCTTAAGTGTATTCGGAAATATCTTGGTGCCATAGTAGCTGTATAACTCTTTTTTACCTCTAAACTCAACATTTAAGGATCTACCATTAAATTCACTTATAGCATTATCTGCTTTGTCTGTAGATGACTTATCATTCGATTCCATTGCTTTAGTATTAAGGTCTGTGGAATCAGGTATCATTGAAACATTCTCATTATAAATCAATCTATACATTCGAGCTCGCTTACCATCATCACATGTATTCTTGCTCATTATAATCTTATAAGGATGTGGGAATATCTTGGTACCATAGTAACTGTATAACTCTTTTTTACCCTTAAATCGAATATTAAGATCTTTACCATTATACATATTTTCATTATACAATTCATTATTAAATTCAATTGGCTTATTTTCATTGTCATCTGGATTACTAATCTTATTTAATAGTGTATCGCTTAATATAATTTCCCCATGCTTATTTAATATTCTCATCCATTTATCTATATTTGTATTACGCCATGCTTTAACTCTGGTATCATGCAATCTATTATAGTATCTGTCTGCTAGATTATTACTTATCGATTTATTAACTGCGCCATCAATATTAAGGAATAAGTAGGTGATACTATTACTAGATTTATTTCGACCAATAAACTGCTCAACTGAGGAATAATTGTCTAAGGGTGTCTGTATGAAGATTTGTAATACATTATCATTAATAGACTGTCCAGCTTGTATCGTACTAGTGCATACAACAACCTTATTCATTATTGGATCACCATTCGATTTGTCAACAAATCTGCCATTAATCAACTCAGTCTCTTTATTATCTCCATTATACAATAATGCACCAATATTCTCTTTAACAAGCAATTCTTTCAATGATCGGCCTTCATGCTTATCCTCAATCTTAATAATAATCGCATTAAAGTCATTTATATTAGTCTTAACTAATTCAATTATTTCATGATACTGTAATGATAAATTAGTCAACTTATTAATATATAACTTTCTATGATAGCGAGTACTTATTACTGGACTTATAGTAACATAATCTTTAAACACAGACAGGTGCTTTAATTCTCTGGGGGTGGCTGTAATAAGTCCAACATAATTAAATTCTCGCGTCATCTCTATTAATGCTGGATGTAATAACAATAAGTGAGCTTCATCGATAAACAAATGATATTTATTAAGTAGATTTTCATGTGTAAACTCAATTATACTACCTAAACATCTAGATGCTGTGTGATATGTAGTGATGATCACTCGAACATTATTATCAAATGCTAACTTAATGTCTTTAAATGCGCCATCATTAGTGCATAACTTAACAGAGTCTTCACTATAATCAACTGCATTATAGAAATCAACAGCAATATTGGTAGTGGGAACAATAATTATATAATTATTATCTTTGCTGTCTTTAATATGATTCATCAATGCTGTCGACTTACCAGATCCAATTGGCGCATCTAATATAAATTTGCATGTATCGAATACTATTTCATGAGTAATATCTTGCTTAGTAATCGATATCTTATAAGTAGAGACTGGAATGGTGTCAAACAAAGTGGATTCGAGATATTGGGACATTTGGGACAAAATTAAAAAATATATATTTTGGGACAACTGGACTTGTTTCCATTTAATTCAATCTAGAGATCATTTACATTTAATCGATAGCCGGATTGTTCCCATTTAATTCAATCTAGAGATCATTTACATTTAATCGATAGCCGGATTGTTTCCATTTAATTCAATCTAGAGATCATTTACATTTAATCGATAGCCGGATTGTTCCCATTTAATGAGATAGTTGGTATTATTATATGTTTTATTAGCCGGATTGTTTCCATTTAATTCAATCTAGAAATCATTTACATCTAATGTTATATGTTTTGGTAGCTATAACATATTAAATCATCTATATTTATAAGCGGACTGTTTCAATTAATATTATTATTAACATAATTATTGATCTATTGGATGCCTGGATAGTTCATTGGATGTAATCCATCATGTTAATTTAGAGCTATAATTGCTTATTTGAGCTTATTTTCATGTAAATCATAATATGGACATAACGCTATGGACGGCACAAATGGACGACCTTATATAGTAGAATGTGCCATAGCTATATGGTATATCTGTTAAGGAGCGAAGCGTGTAGCGGAGAGCTTTAGCTCGGAGCCACCCTTAACATATCTACTCCGTTTTTTACTTTCCATGAGTAGCTACTCATGGATAGAAAAGCCATTCAAAAAGTAGCGTAGAAAAAAAACGATTGTCCGAATATGGGTAACGTAGCTTCAAAATAACGTATATTTTGTTTTTATATTTTTATTTTATATCGTTAAAAAACAAACAATTTAGCATTATGATTATTATTATGCTTTTTATATAACAAGGAACGCCACTTTTTGAACTGCGTTCAAAAAGTGTCTAGTACGCAGTTTTTTCTTTTAGAAAAAAGATAATATCTATATAAAAGGCATTCAAATAAACAATAATTTAGTCAAAATTTTATTCTAAAATTAGCATAGAATAAAAAACTTTATTAATGCTTTCTGTAAAAAAACTAACAAAAGTTTGTAATTAGCAAAAACGCGAATCAGTTATTAACATCAATGTTTGTCTGTCATTAGCATAGATGTTTATCTGTTGTTAGCATAGATGTTTATCTGTTGTTAGCATCAATGTTTGAATGTTGTTAGCATCGATGTTTGTATGTTGTTAGCATCGATGTTTGTCTGTTGTTAGAATCGATGCTTTTCTGTTGTTAGCATCAATGTTTATCTGTTGTTAGCATAGATGTTTATCTGTTGTTAGCATCAATGTTTGTCTGTTGTTAGCATAGATGTTTATCTGTTGTTAGCATAGATGTTTTTCTGTTGTCAGCATCGATGTTTATCTGTTGTTAGCATAGATGTTTGTATGTTGTTAGCATAGATGTTTGTATGTTGTTAGCATAGATGTTTGTATGTTGTTAGCATAGATGTTTGTATGTTGTTAGCATAGATGTTTGTATGTTGTTAGCATAGATGTTTGTATGTTGTTAGCATCAATGTTTGAATGTTGTTAGCATAGATGTTTTTCTGTTGTCAGCATCGATGTTTGAATGTTGTTAGCATCGATGTTTTTCTGTTGTCAACATCAATGTTTGTTTGTTGTTAGCATCGATGCTTGTATGTTGTCACCATCGATGTTTGTATGTTGTTAGCATCGATGTTTATCTGTTGTTAGCATAGATATTTATCTGTTGTCAGCATCGATGTTTGAATGTTGTTAGCATCGATGTTTTTCTGTTGTCAGCATCGATGTTTGAATGTTGTTAGCATCGATGTTTGTATGTTGTTAGCATCAATGTTTATCTGTTGTTAGCATAGATATTTATCTGTTGTTAGCATAGATATTTATCTGTTGTCAGCATCGATGTTTGAATGTTGTTAGCATCGATGTTTGTATGTTGTTAGCATCAATGTTTATCTGTTGTTAGCATCAATGTTTGTCTGTCGTTAGCATAGATGTTTATCTGTTGTCAACATCAATGTTTGTCTGTTGTTAGCATAGATGTTTATCTGTTGTTAGCATCAATGTTTGAATGTTGTTAGCATCGATGTTTGTATGTTGTTAGCATCGATGTTTGTCTGTTGTTAGAATCGATGCTTTTCTGTTGTTAGCATCAATGTTTATCTGTTGTTAGCATAGATGTTTATCTGTTGTTAGCATCAATGTTTGTCTGTTGTTAGCATAGATGTTTATCTGTTGTTAGCATAGATGTTTTTCTGTTGTCAGCATCGATGTTTATCTGTTGTTAGCATAGATGTTTGTATGTTGTTAGCATAGATGTTTGTATGTTGTTAGCATAGATGTTTGTATGTTGTTAGCATAGATGTTTGTATGTTGTTAGCATAGATGTTTGTATGTTGTTAGCATAGATGTTTGTATGTTGTCAGCATCGATGTTTGAATGTTGTTAGCATAGATGTTTTTCTGTTGTCAGCATCGATGTTTGAATGTTGTTAGCATCGATGTTTTTCTGTTGTCAACATCAATGTTTGTTTGTTGTTAGCATCGATGCTTGTATGTTGTCACCATCGATGTTTGTATGTTGTTAGCATCGATGTTTATCTGTTGTTAGCATAGATATTTATCTGTTGTCAGCATCGATGTTTGAATGTTGTTAGCATCGATGTTTTTCTGTTGTCAGCATCGATGTTTGAATGTTGTTAGCATCGATGTTTGTATGTTGTTAGCATCAATGTTTATCTGTTGTTAGCATCAATGTTTGTCTGTCGTTAGCATAGATGTTTATCTGTTGTTAGCATAGATGTTTTTCTGTTGTCAACATCAATGTTTGTCTGTTGTTAGCATAGATGTTTTTCTGTTGTCAGCATCGATGTTTGAATGTTGTCAGCATCGATGTTTTTCTGTTGTCAGCATCGATGTTTGTATGTTGTTAGCATCGATGTTTGTCTGTTGTCAGCATCGATGTTTATCTGTTGCTAGCATCAATGTTTGTCAATATTTAAGATAATATTATCTGGCGGTAGGATTATCTGGTTGTGGGATTTATCTTGCTGTGGGATTCATCTGGCTATGAGATTAAACTATTTTATTTCTTTTTGATAAATTAATTAAAAAAAAAAAAAAAAAAAAAAAAAATAAAAATAAAAATAAAAATAAAAAAATTAAATTCTATGAGCTTTATGAAAAAAATAACTGAAAAATTTTTTTTTATAAAAATATCTTAATCAAAAAGAAATAAAATAGTTTACAATTATAATTACAAATGCAAATAATAATATACTTAAATTAATTATTATCCAAAATATTTTAAAACAATATGATGGCTGGATAAGTTCAGGTCTTATTTTTTTGGGGTTTTGTTTTATTATATTAAGATAATTTAACTTTTAAAAAATAATGAAAATATAATAAAAACAACATTTTTAGAAATCCATTATTATTCCATATTTTTGCATGCCAAAATTAATATGCTTTAAAACAGATGTATTTAAAGCAATATCGAATATTATTCATTAATATTGGATGATGTGAATAAATTAATGTTTTTTCATGAGTTCAAAGCAGAATTCATGTAAATTATAAAATAAATTTATATTTTATATGTATACAAAGAAATATTTTACCAAATAAAGCCAATAATAAAAATGTTATGAATATGATAAATTATGTAAATGGTGTTTAAAATGTCTTAATGATTGTCCTGCAACTTTATTTCATGTTGAAAAATGATTCAAGTTTTTTCATTGGATTTTCAAGTATACATAAATATTTTGTATATTAAAATTTAATATTTGTATAAGATATATAAATTAAAAAAATATCTTCAATAAGCTCATAAATTTCAAAGAAATTCTACAACAAAAAAAATTCATTGTTAATACAAATTATTGGTAATTATAAAGGTCGTACAACTAAATTGAATAAAAAATAAAATTAAATAAATTTATATTTATCTTAATAATTAATTTATTTAATAATTATAATATATAATATATATATTTTATATCCAATATTATAAAATGTAATAGTAGAAATAAAGACTTTAATTAAAATTCAATATTTATCGATTTCTTATATATTTGTATCATTTAAAAAATATAGATGCCATTTGAATGGGTATACTATGTGTTATACAAATAATATTTTACTTTTTGACGAAATCCTTCATTAACTGAAATATTTGACTTTTTATATTTATGAAACCAATCAACTAAATCTTCATTTTTAGAAAAAACTGACATTTGATTTGGAATGAAATTCAAATATATTAGAGAGTAAAAGCATATAAATAAAACTATATTCTTCATTGGACTCCTGTAACGTCCAATTTTTTTAAAATCATCATTTAATAATTCAACAAAATCAATTTTTCTACATTTTTAGCTAAAAATTGAATTTTTTTTTTTCAATAATAATAACTATTTTTATATAACACTTAATGTTTTAAAAGCATATAAAAAGATATCAAAAGAATTAATGATTAGAATAAATTATATAAAAAGTTATCGCTATTCTATATTTTTATAAAGTGTTATAAAATTCTTATCAAAAATAATTAAAATAAATTGAGATAAAATACTCAAATTTATTTTCTGAAGAAAATTTTATATATACTTATATCCTTTTAGTTTTTATTTTAATTTGAATTTTGTACGATGCAAATATTTATAAAAATGATTATTATTATAATAATAAAATATAATTAGTTTAAACAAACCAATCATTGAGTTTTACTATAAAAACTAAGTTGTACGACCTTTTAAATCTAATGAAAATATTGAGAGTTTTTTATATTAAATTGAATCATCTAAATACAAACATCTTTCAAAAAAATATAAAATATTTTAAAAAAATATAAATAATATAATAAGAATTACTAGCAAATTATATAAAGTAAATAGAATTTTAAGATATTTTTAATTTATTATCTTAATTTATATGATAATTTACAGGTGAAAATTAATTGGATGCGATTATTTTATATGCAAATTTGTATTAGATGGAACAAATGAACTGTTTCAATTTGTTTTAATATATGTTTGGTCAAATGATGGTGTTATCATATAAAATATTCAATTTATGCTATTAAATTTTTTTTTCATTCATAAATGTAATTTGCAAAAAAGATATTCTGATAAAAATAAGTCATTTTTTGTTTAATAATAGATAGATATTACCAAGGCTTGACTTCATGATATCGACATTTTATATAAAATGATAACTAATTTTTGGCTACTTTTTACTATTTCATTTATTTTACTTTAAATTTTTTATTTTAATATTTATAAATGAAATAATACGTTTAAAAAGCATATATTTTTTCAAAATATTTTTATTTATAAGTTTTGGTTTAAATCAATCTTTTTTGTTCTTCTCAAAGAAACAAAAAGAGAGATAATTCTTTAAAATTTGGCCTTCATTTGACCCATATGAAGCATCCAAATCCTGAAAAATCATATGTCTTTTTGCTCCTTGGGAAGAACAATGTGGATTGCCATAGTTCATTAATGTTTTGCATATGCATTATAATAAATAATTAATGCCATATTTCATAATGGTTGGAAAGTATGAAAGAGTTTTAAGAGTTCGTTAATGCTATCAACCTAATAAAAAAATGAAAAAAAAAAAAATTATTTAATTTCTGTGGATAAGAAAATTTCCTCTCAAATCTATCAATTTTTTTAATAATAATTATCTAACTATTGGCTCTATAATGCAATTATATATTTTATTTTTATAATATATTATAGACTTAACATAAAATATATTTATCATTTACCTGTATCTTTTTTTTATAATAAAATAAAAGTATGTAAAATTTGTGGTGATTATTTTTTATAACTTTTTGTATTATATAAAAAATAAACTATTCAAATCTTCAATCAATCTTTTTTAGTGGCACTATACGAACTTTGAGACAAATAAATTAACGGCCACCTTTCTTAACTAAGAGGTCTATTATGTCAGAGGTGCGAGAGCTAAAATAACGTATTTTTTTATTATTTAATTTATATTTATCTCCATAAATAAAAAATATTTTTCAAAAACAATTTCAAAATTATTTATATATATAAGTATTATTTATAAAATATAATCATTCATCATCACAAAATATTAAAAACAAAAGTTATAAACACCATCAAAAATCATAAAAAATTCAATTTAACAAAAGCATGATTTATGAGTCAATTTATTAATCGTAAAAATAATTATAACAATAAATGGTTAATAGTCTTTACTTATAAATTTAATAAACAAGTTATTGTGCAGAGCAGAAAATGAAAAGAAATGCTATTAAAATGGAAAATATCGTCATACATCAATAATATAAGAGTTTTAACATATTCATTTATATTTTATACATATATAAAATATTAGGTTAAAATTTGACGCCTAAATTTTTGGCCAAGAATAAAATGAGATAATTCTAAAGTTATAAAAATAATATGACCAAAAATAAATTGAATTTTTATTTTATTTTGAATTAACTTATTCTCAATTTTTTAAAACATTCATATTTTATTCCCATCCAAAAATAATCCATTAATATTTTGTAATTTTATTTTAAGCATAAATATATATTTATTTTTAAAATATTAAAAAAATCTGATATATGTCCTCAGCTCTCGCACCTCTATTATGTCCATATTTTTGCATAGAAAAAATTTAGAAAAAGAAATACTTAAAAAATAGCTCATTTATACTTTGAATATTTCAGTATAAAAATATATTTTTAAAATATTTTTTTTATAGTTGCGTCACCTATGTCCTAATAGGTTTTTATTAGGCCTAATTTTTTTTACATCACAAATACTATAAACGTCTTTTTAACGTCTTTTTTCGTAAAATAACGATTTTTTGATTTGTAGTAAAGTCGGATTCAAAAGGCTTGGGACAAACTTTTTGAAAACGATAAAGGTCAAATTTATAAATCTTTTTGGTCAATTTGTCCCAAGCTGAATGATTTTTTTTCTGAGACACATTGAAAAAAAATTGAATGTTGTCCCAAGCATTTTGAATCCGACTTTATTAATGAAACTTTTTGAATGCGAATAAATTTTTTTTATTTATGAAGAATCAAAAATAATATTATTTAATTTGAAAAACATTTTACTATTTTATCTTTTTATTTTTAAATTATTTAAAGCATTTTTAATATAAAAAAATAATTGTAGATCAAGATAAAAATAAAAAACTAATATCGAGAAAATAACGTATTTACAATTGTAATTTTTAAACGGACAAGTTGTATACAATTGTAAATACAAAAACCAAGGCTTAGTTTTTATTCCAGCCTTTTTTTTTAATGCTTATTTTCCCATTTTTTCTTTGATTATGAAAAATAAAAAATATATTTTTATTAATATTTTATATAACTGAATTTAATTAATATAAAATAATTTTATAAAATTGTTTATTTATGGAGATATAAAAAAAAATTACGAATTGTAGGAGAGAGAGGTATTTTATTTGTCAATTTATTAAACTTAAGTTTAATAAAAAATCAATTGCGTAATCTACGAACAAAGCAATTAAGGGTAAAGTTGGCTTTTCTTTTTTTTGAAATCTTTTAATTTATTCTATGTGCTGCTTGAATGAATTGTATGATCATTGAATTTATTTCTATGTAAATTCAATCTTTTCTGAGGGGCATTCAAATGAACAGAAAAAAAAGAGCTCCACAGAGCTATCAAATCAATTTTTGTACAAAAAAGCATTACAACGTAATGTAAAATATTCTGAATTTTGGATATATAACAAAAAATGGTCCAAATCATGAAAAAAATAAAAAATGAAAATATCATAATCCAAAAAATATCAAGAAAACATTTTTTTACTAAAAAAAGTGCATATTTCTATTTTTAAACATATATACAAGGGGAATCATTTGTTTTTATCATATTTAATTTGAAGAAGACTGAATTACAATGCCTTTTTTTTTTTAATTTCGAAAAAAATTTTTTTTCTACTTAATTCTATTGATATTGGTTGATATATATTTTTTATACGAATATTTTAGATTGATATTCGATATTCATTAAGAAAAATATTTGTTTTAAAATGCAATAAAATTATTTGAAAATTTTATCATGAAAATTTTGATGTTAGCAAGTCGGCTCTTCTCGAATAGGAAACTTTTTGGATTTGTACTAGGAAAATATAATTAATAGCATTTATTATAATAAAATGGCCCATTAAAAATTAGAAAATTTGAATCATGGAGAAAATTGAATATTGATATTTCTGTGATTTTTTGATTTGATGGATTTTTCCTATTATATTTTATGTAGTATTTGATATATACATAAAATTAAGGAATCTAATTGAGTGTAAAATGAAAAATTGGCACTTTCACATAAGTTTGTTTTTGAAAATATTGAAAGGGTTGAAAAGTTGAATAAAATCAAAAAATAAAAATATTTATCATATCTTATTATTAAAAAAGCAAAAATTATTATAATTTTTATATTAATTTATATATAATAATATATATATATTATTTATTAAATATTAATAATATAATGAATATGGAAATAAATATTCTTTTTTTAAGTTAACTTAAAAATTCAATGGAGATAAAAAATTTTGAATGAATGCTTTTTCGTTTTTTTATTCAAAATTGTGAGATAAAAAATGTTTTTATCTCAATAAATTTATCATAATTTATATATATAATATCAGCTAATAGACATAATAATTAATTAAACTACAAAAACATATATATCCATATATATTAAAAAATATTAATTTATTTTGAACAATAAACTAATTTATCAATTGAAACCATAGTTTATATTATTACTTAAGCTTTAATGCATTGCATAAAAATCAAAATAAATAATTAAATTAGTATATTAATCCAAAAAAAGTCGAATTTTTTTTTATTCTTCTATACATAAAAGAAAACAAGATACCAAACTATTTTTTTCTATATTTAATTGGTTGATTGAATAGAAAAAGTATTATAATAACCATTTATCAATTGAAATAGCTATATATTTTTGCTGAATCCATACCAATGTTTTTATAAAATTTCCGAATAAATCCTTTTATTTACGAAATTAAATAATTTTAAAATTATAAGGTATTCCATATAAAATTTCATTAACAATATCTTTTTTATTTTCATATTGATTCAATAAAACTGTTTTTTGATGAGAGAAATTGGTTCACAATTTTTTGAAAGAAATTTTTTTTTATTCAATTATTTGAGAAAATAGAAATTCGAAAAAAACTATCTAAACAAAAATATTCTTATTTAAAAAAGTAATCTTAAATTAATTATATTTTTTTAAATTAAGATTATACATGATAATCTTAATGGATAAAATAAAAAATGATTAAACGTTGATTTGATAAGAAATATATAAATTTTTTATATTTTAATGAAATATCAGATTTGCTATTAGCAAAAACTCATAGAATATTTTGAAAGATATTACAAAAAGTGGAAAAAAGTTGAGAAAAGCCAACTTTACCCTTAAATAGAGTATAAGGAGTTGTCGCCTATGGCTAAAACGAGAAAGCTGTAGGCGACAACTCAATCAAATATAGTATCAGAATCAGCTACAGCCTCAGATACATCTTCAGCTACCGCATCAGCTACAGCCTCAGCTACCGCATCAGCTACAGCCTCAGCTACATCTTCAGCTACCGCATCAGCTACATCTTCAGCTACCGCATCAGCTACAGCCTCAGCTATCACATCAGCTACCGCATCAACTACAGCCTCAGCTATCACATCAGCTACATCTTCAGCTACCGCATCAGCTACATCTTCAGCTACCGCATCAGCTACATCTTCAGCTACCGCATCAGCTACAGCCTCAGCTATCACATCAGCTACCGCATCAGATACATCTTCAGCTACCGCATCAGCTACAGCCTCAGCTATCACATCAGCTACCGCATCAACTACAGCCTCAGCTACCGCATCAGCTATCACATCAGCTACCGCATCAGCTATCACATCAGCTACCGCATCAGATACATCTTTAGCTACCGCATCAGCTACAGCCTCAGCTATCACATCAGCTACCGCATCAGCTATCACATCAGCTACCGCATCAGATACATCTTTAGCTACCGCATCAGCTACAGCCTCAGCTACCGCATCAGCTACAGCTTCAGCTACCGCATCAGCTACAGCCTCAGCTACCGCATCAGCTACATCTTCAGCTACCGCATCAGCTACAGCCTCAGCTATCACATCAGCTACCGCATCAACTACAGCCTCAGCTATCACATCAGCTACATCTTCAGCTACCGCATCAGCTACATCTTCAGCTACCGCATCAGCTACATCTTCAGCTACCGCATCAGCTACAGCCTCAGCTATCACATCAGCTACCGCATCAGCTATCACATCAGCTACCGCATCAGATACATCTTCAGCTACCGCATCAGCTACAGCCTCAGCTATCACATCAGCTACCGCATCAACTACAGCCTCAGCTACCGCATCAGCTATCACATCAGCTACCGCATCAGCTATCACATCAGCTACCGCATCAGATACATCTTTAGCTACCGCATCAGCTACAGCCTCAGCTATCACATCAGCTACCGCATCAGCTATCACATCAGCTACCGCATCAGATACATCTTTAGCTACCGCATCAGCTACAGCCTCAGCTACCGCATCAGCTACAGCTTCAGCTACCGCATCAGCTACAGCCTCAGCTACCGCATCAGCTACATCTTCAGCTACCGCATCAGCTACAGCCTCAGCTATCACATCAGCTACAGCCTCAACTATCACATCAGCTACATCTTCAGCTACCGCATCAGCTATCACATCAGCTACCGCATCAGCTACAGCCTCAGCTATCACATCAGCTACCGCATCAGCTACATCTTCAGCTACCGCATCAGATACAACCTCAGCTATCACATCAGCTACCACATCAGATACAGCCTCAGCTATCACATCAGCTACAGCCTCAACTATCACATCAGCAACATCTTCAGCTACCGCATTGCAATCACCATTTCTGAATCACCAGTCGAAATACAGCTCCTCTCGCAATCACCATTTCTGAATCATCAATTGCAGTACAGCTCCTCTTGCAAACGCCATTTAAAGATGCATCTTCAGTTTTTTCCATTCAATTTTCTGGGGATAAATTACTTCCCAATAAATAAATATTAATAATTATTAAGGGCGTACGTCCAATTCAATACTCAGAATTCAATGAGATTTCTCAAATATTTTCGATCTTTTTTGGAGTAAAAAAAGTTGAAAAATCAATTATATTTTTGAGGAAATAAAATGCTTATTATTCATAGATTGATGATATATTAAAAAAATATTTTTATGCATTTTTTTTTTCATTTTTAATTCAAAATTATATTTTGAAAAATTTTATCGGTCAAAAAAAAAAATTATTTTTTGATTGTTTAGGACAAATATCATCATTTTTGATCTAAACTTTTTCATAATTTGGAAGTATTGAAAGATGTATTCTATGAGTTTCTTCAATATTAAACAAGTTTACAACATTTTTGGGACAGACGCCCTTAAATAAATATTGATATTATTAAATAAATATTAATAATTATTAAATAAATATTAATAATTATTAAATAAATATTAATAATTATTAAATAAATATTAATAATTATTAAATAAATATTAATAATTATTAAATAAATATTAATAATTATTAAATAAATATTAAAAATTATTAAATAAATATTAAAAATTATTAAATAAATATTAATAATTATTAAATAAATATTAATAATTATTAAATAAATATTAATAATTATTAAATAAATATTAATAATTATTAAATAAATATTAATAATTATTAATAATTATTAAATAAATATTAATAATTATTAAATAAATATTTATAAATAAATATTTATAAATAAATAAATATTTATAAATAAATAAATATTTATAAATAAATAAATATTTATAAATAAATAAATATTTATAAATAAATAAATATTTATAAATAAATAAATATTTATAAATAAATAAATATTTATAAATAAATAAATATTTATAAATAAATAAATATTTATAAATAAATAAATATTTATAAATAAATAAATATTTATAAATAAATAAATATTTATAAATAAATAAATATTTATAAATAAATAAATATTTATAAATAAATAAATATTTATAAATAAATAAATATTTATAAATAAATAAATATTTATAAATAAATAAATATTTATAAATAAATAAATATTTATAAATAAATAAATATTAATATTATTAAATAAATATTAATATTATTAAATAAATATTAATATTATTAAATAAATATTAATATTATTAAATAAATATTAATATTATTAAATAAATATTAATATTATTAAATAAATATTAATATTATTAAATAAATATTAATATTATTAAATAAATATTAATATTATTAAATAAATATTAATATTATTAAATAAATATTAATATTATTAAATAAATATTAATATTATTAAATAAATATTAATATTATTAAATAAATATTAATATTATTAAATAAATATTAATATTATTAAATAAATATTAATATTATTAAATAAATATTAATATTATTAAATAAATATTAATATTATTAAATAAATATTAATATTATTAAATAAATATTAATATTATTAAATAAATATTAATATTATTAAATAAATATTAATATTATTAAATAAATATTAATATTATTAAATAAATATTAATATTATTAAATAAATATTAATATTATTAAATAAATATTAATATTATTAAATAAATATTAATATTATTAAATAAATATTAATATTATTAAATAAATATTAATATTATTAAATAAATATTAATATTATTAAATAAATATTAATATTATTAAATAAATATTAATATTATTAAATAAATATTAATATTATTAAATAAATATTAATATTATTAAATAAATATTAATATTATTAAATAAATATTAATATTATTAAATAAATATTAATATTATTAAATAAATATTAATATTATTAAATAAATATTAATATTATTAAATAAATATTAATAAATAAATAAATATTAATACTAAAATAAACATTAATAATTTTTAAATAAATAATAATTAAATAATTATTAATAATTATTAAATAAATATTAATAATTATTAAATAAATATTAATTAATTATTAAATAAATATTAATTAATTATTAAATAAATATTAATTAATTATTAAATAAATATTAATTAATTATTAAATAAATATTAATTAATTATTAAATAAATATTAATTAATTATTAAATAAATATTAATTAATTATTAAATAAATATTAATTAATTATTAGATAAATATTAATTAATTAATAAATAAATATTAATTAATTATTAAATAAATATTAAATTAATTATTAAATAAATATTAATTAATTATTAAATAAATATTAATTAATTATTAGATAAATATTAATTAATTAATAAATAAATATTAATTAATTATTAAATAAATATTAAATTAATTATTAAATAAATATTAATTAATTATTAAATAAATATTAAATTAATTATTAAATAAATATTAAATTAATTATTAAATAAATATTAATTAATTATTAAATAAATATTAATTAATTATTAGATAAATATTAATTAATTAATAAATAAATATTAATTAATTATTAAATAAATATTAATAATTAATTAAATAAAAATTAAAAATAAAATAAATATTAATAATTAAAAAAATACCAGTAATGAAATAGATAAAATAAAGTGAATCTCAAGAATGGGATTTTTAAAATATCTTATGGCTCTTATAATTAATTTTTGATTTCTAAATATATATTGTTTGGAAACAAGTATATTTTATGTAAGATTTTTTTTTAAAACAATTTTATTTATTATTCATTTATTTTGTAAATACTTTGATTTCACTTTTATTTATTTTAGAAATAGTGTATATCATGATTATATTTTTGATATTTTTTAAATTGATAGTAGCGACTGAGACGGATGATTGCACAACACTTCATGCAAAATGCACAGAATGCAGTGGAACACCATTAAAATGTGATGCATGCGATACAGGATTCAAACCAGATGCCACACAAGGATGCGTCGACGACACAGATCCAACACCAGATTGCACAACACTTCATGCAAAATGCACAGAATGCAGTGGAACACCATTAAAATGTGATGCATGCGATACAGGATTCAAACCAGATGCCACACAAGGATGCGTCGACGACACAGATCCAACACCAGATTGCACAACACTTCATGCAAAATGCACAGAATGCAGTGGAACACCATTAAAATGTGATGCATGCGATACAGGATTCAAACCAGATGCCACACAAGGATGCGTCGACGACACAGATCCAACACCAGATTGCACAACACTTCATGCAAAATGCACAGAATGCAGTGGAACACCATTAAAATGTGATGCATGCGATACAGGATTCAAACCAGATGCCACACAAGGATGCGTCGACGACACAGATCCAACACCAGATTGCACAACACTTCATGCAAAATGCACAGAATGCAGTGGAACACCATTAAAATGTGATGCATGCGATACAGGATTCAAACCAGATGCCACACAAGGATGCGTCGACGACACAGATCCAACACCAGATTGCACAACACTTCATGCAAAATGCACAGAATGCAGTGGAACACCATTAAAATGTGATGCATGCGATACAGGATTCAAACCAGATGCCACACAAGGATGCGTCGACGACACAGATCCAACACCAGATTGCACAACACTTCATGCAAAATGCACAGAATGCAGTGGAACACCATTAAAATGTGATGCATGCGATACAGGATTCAAACCAGATGCCACACAAGGATGCGTCGACGACACAGATCCAACACCAGATTGCACAACACTTCATGCAAAATGCACAGAATGCAGCGGAACACCATTAAAATGTGATGCATGCGATACAGGATTCAAACCAGATGCCACACAAGGATGCGTCGACGACACAGATCCAACACCAGATTGCACAACACTTCATGCAAAATGCACAGAATGCAGTGGAACACCATTAAAATGTGATGCATGCGATACAGGATTCAAACCAGATGCCACACAAGGATGCGTCGACGACACAGATCCAACACCAGATTGCACAACACTTCATGCAAAATGCACAGAATGCAGTGGAACACCATTAAAATGTGATGCATGCGATACAGGATTCAAACCAGATGCCACACAAGGATGCGTCGACGACACAGATCCAACACCAGATTGCACAACACTTCATGCAAAATGCACAGAATGCAGCGGAACACCATTAAAATGTGATGCATGCGATACAGGATTCAAACCAGATGCCACACAAGGATGCGTCGACGACACAGATCCAACACCAGATTGCACAACACTTCATGCAAAATGCACAGAATGCAGCGGAACACCATTAAAATGTGATGCATGCGATACAGGATTCAAACCAGATGCCACACAAGGATGCGTCGACGACACAGATCCAACACCAGATTGCACAACACTTCATGCAAAATGCACAGAATGCAGTGGAACACCATTAAAATGTGATGCATGCGATACAGGATTCAAACCAGATGCCACACAAGGATGCGTCGACGACACAGATCCAACACCAGATTGCACAACACTTCATGCAAAATGCACAGAATGCAGCGGAACACCATTAAAATGTGATGCATGCGATACAGGATTCAAACCAGATGCCACACAAGGATGCGTCGACGACACAGATCCAACACCAGATTGCACAACACTTCATGCAAAATGCACAGAATGCAGCGGAACACCATTAAAATGTGATGCATGCGATACAGGATTCAAACCAGATGCCACACAAGGATGCGTCGACGACACAGATCCAACACCAGATTGCACAACACTTCATGCAAAATGCACAGAATGCAGTGGAACACCATTAAAATGTGATGCATGCGATACAGGATTCAAACCAGATGCCACACAAGGATGCGTCGACGACACAGATCCAACACCAGATTGCACAACACTTCATGCAAAATGCACAGAATGCAGTGGAACACCATTAAAATGTGATGCATGCGATACAGGATTCAAACCAGATGCCACACAAGGATGCGTCGACGACACAGATCCAACACCAGATTGCACAACACTTCATGCAAAATGCACAGAATGCAGCGGAACACCATTAAAATGTGATGCATGCGATACAGGATTCAAACCAGATGCCACACAAGGATGCGTCGACGACACAGATCCAACACCAGATTGCACAACACTTCATGCAAAATGCACAGAATGCAGCGGAACACCATTAAAATGTGATGCATGCGATACAGGATTCAAACCAGATGCCACACAAGGATGCGTCGACGACACAGATCCAACACCAGATTGCACAACACTTCATGCAAAATGCACAGAATGCAGCGGAACACCATTAAAATGTGATGCATGCGATACAGGATTCAAACCAGATGCCACACAAGGATGCGTCGACGACACAGATCCAACACCAGATTGCACAACACTTCATGCAAAATGCACAGAATGCAGTGGAACACCATTAAAATGTGATGCATGCGATACAGGATTCAAACCAGATGCCACACAAGGATGCGTCGACGACACAGATCCAACACCAGATTGCACAACACTTCATGCAAAATGCACAGAATGCAGTGGAACACCATTAAAATGTGATGCATGCGATACAGGATTCAAACCAGATGCCACACAAGGATGCGTCGACGACACAGATCCAACACCAGATTGCACAACACTTCATGCAAAATGCACAGAATGCAGCGGAACACCATTAAAATGTGATGCATGCGATACAGGATTCAAACCAGATGCCACACAAGGATGCGTCGACGACACAGATCCAACACCAGATTGCACAACACTTCATGCAAAATGCACAGAATGCAGTGGAACACCATTAAAATGTGATGCATGCGATACAGGATTCAAACCAGATGCCACACAAGGATGCGTCGACGACACAGATCCAACACCAGATTGCACAACACTTCATGCAAAATGCACAGAATGCAGTGGAACACCATTAAAATGTGATGCATGCGATACAGGATTCAAACCAGATGCCACACAAGGATGCGTCGACGACACAGATCCAACACCAGATTGCACAACACTTCATGCAAAATGCACAGAATGCAGCGGAACACCATTAAAATGTGATGCATGCGATACAGGATTCAAACCAGATGCCACACAAGGATGCGTCGACGACACAGATCCAACACCAGATTGTACAACACTTCATGCAAAATGCACAGAATGCAGCGGAACACCATTAAAATGTGATGCATGCGATACAGGATTCAAACCAGATGCCACACAAGGATGCGTCGACGACACAGATCCAACACCAGATTGCACAACACTTCATGCAAAATGCACAGAATGCAGCGGAACACCATTAAAATGTGATGCATGCGATACAGGATTCAAACCAGATGCCACACAAGGATGCGTCGACGACACAGATCCAACACCAGATTGCACAACACTTCATGCAAAATGCACAGAATGCAGTGGAACACCATTAAAATGTGATGCATGCGATACAGGATTCAAACCAGATGCCACACAAGGATGCGTCGACGACACAGATCCAACACCAGATTGCACAACACTTCATGCAAAATGCACAGAATGCAGCGGAACACCATTAAAATGTGATGCATGCGATACAGGATTCAAACCAGATGCCACACAAGGATGCGTCGACGACACAGATCCAACACCAGATTGCACAACACTTCATGCAAAATGCACAGAATGCAGCGGAACACCATTAAAATGTGATGCATGCGATACAGGATTCAAACCAGATGCCACACAAGGATGCGTCGACGACACAGATCCAACACCAGATTGCACAACACTTCATGCAAAATGCACAGAATGCAGCGGAACACCATTAAAATGTGATGCATGCGATACAGGATTCAAACCAGATGCCACACAAGGATGCGTCGACGACACAGATCCAACACCAGATTGCACAACACTTCATGCAAAATGCACAGAATGCAGTGGAACACCATTAAAATGTGATGCATGCGATACAGGATTCAAACCAGATGCCACACAAGGATGCGTCGACGACACAGATCCAACACCAGATTGCACAACACTTCATGCAAAATGCACAGAATGCAGTGGAACACCATTAAAATGTGATGCATGCGATACAGGATTCAAACCAGATGCCACACAAGGATGCGTCGACGACACAGATCCAACACCAGATTGCACAACACTTCATGCAAAATGCACAGAATGCAGTGGAACACCATTAAAATGTGATGCATGCGATACAGGATTCAAACCAGATGCCACACAAGGATGCGTCGACGACACAGATCCAACACCAGATTGCACAACACTTCATGCAAAATGCACAGAATGCAGCGGAACACCATTAAAATGTGATGCATGCGATACAGGATTCAAACCAGATGCCACACAAGGATGCGTCGAAGATACAGATCCTTCTGATTCAGAAATAATTGAAATTCCGACATCAGAAACACCTTCATCTGGACAATGTGGATCAAATGCTCCACCTGGATGTAAAATCTGCAGTCCACAAAATCCTTCACAATGTCTTTCATGTGATTCAGATTTATTATTTAATGAAACTGTTAATAACAAAGGCTTATGTCAATGCATAAACGATTCATTTACAATTGAAGATGGAGTCTGCACACCTGAAACAACAAGATGTGCTCAATCCGCAATTGATCTTGGATGTTCTAGATGCTATCTTTTTGATAACACAGTATGTGCTGAATGTGATTCAAAGAAAGGATTTAAAGAAGAACCAAATGAAAAAAATAATAAATGTGAATGCATTAACTCAGACTTTAATGTTTCTAACGGTATTTGCGTTGAAATATTCGTCCAATGCCAATGGGAATCATCAAAACCAGTGGATGGGTGCACTTTATGCCATAGCCGACGTCCATCTCAATGCACTGAATGTGATGCTACCAAAGGATTTGTATTAAATAAAGCCAGTCATCAATGCGAATGCCAGACTGATGGATATATTGTCAATGGAGGTTCATGTGTTCCTCCAACCGAATCTGGTTGTAAAGAAACAGAAATGATTGGCTGTATTAAATGTACAACTGGTAATGAAAACAAATGCCAAACATGTGATTCATCTAAAGGATTCAAATTAAATATAGATAAATGCGAATGCTCTGTAAACGGATATGTTGTTAATTCTAATGGAGTATGCGCCCCTCCAGCTGATAATTTGTGCTTCCAAAATATTTCAATTCCAGGATGCGTTATTTGCAGTGAAAATGTTCATGATCAATGCTCATACTGCGATACATCTCTTCATTTTGAACAGAACCCTGTCAATGGTATATGTCAATGTGCAGAACCATATTCTTTGAGAGTTGATGGTAAATGCTCAGATTATAAACTACCTATTGATGACATTATTAATGATTTTGATTATGATGATGTCAAAGAAATTCCAGATGGTTATATAACAGTTGGTGAAGAAGAAAAGTCTAATACTTTAATTGTTAACACTGATAAGTTGGAAGAAGCAAGCAACTTTGATCAATATAAACTCTATGAAACTCAAGTGTCACAAACCATTACAAACATTGAAGTCAATAATAATGATTTAGAAAATGTACAATTAGCAATCAATGATAGAAACAACGAGCCACTTAATATTTCAATAGTTTCAGATCAGCAAATCCAACTTGACACTTCTAAAAGTAATTTCCCTCTAAATCTTCCTGAAAATTCTCAAAAGATTTCAATCAATGTTAAAGAAGGAGATTCAGATTTGAAAATTGGATCAACAGAAAATAGCGAATCTGTTAATCTTGGTAATGTTTCTGTTTCCTCTCAAAAAGTGTTAACTTTGGAGCCTTTGACTAATGTTGTTTTATCAGTTATTAACTTCTTTGGCTCTGGTAGCAAAATTAATGTCAAAAATGATGGAAATACTAAGGCTACAGTTGCAGCAAGTAAAATTTATGTTCAAAAAGGTTCAACACCAGAATTAACAAATGTTGAAATCAAAGATGAATTGAACATGGCTCCATATTCAAAACTAAAGATTAATGAAGGAGTCAATTTTGCTTCAGCTTTATTCAAGATATTCAAAGATAATCATTCACAACCAGTAAGCAACAATTATTTCGATTTCAATAACAGAAAAATTGAGCAATCACCAAGATCTATTGAAGTATTAGAAATGATTGAAAACAGATATCTTGATGATATTGATGATAAAATTATATTGATTCATTTCCCTCCTTCAGAATTTAATGATACTATGTGCGAATTGTGGGCTGAAAAAGTTGAAGGAGGTAAAGGAGAATGCGTTAAAAAAGATAAGAATAATAATGGTGATAATTCAGTTTATGCTTATAAAACTAATACAGGAAAACCACCAAAGGATAAAGGTTTGTCTGCTGGTGCAATCGCTGGTATTGTTATTGCTTGCGTTGTTGTTGTTGCTGCAATCATTGCACTTCTTGTTTACTTCCTTGTTATTAAGAAGAAGAATCAATCAACTACTTCAACACAAGGTGATTCATCAATCGCAATCTAATTTGACTATTTTTAAATGTAATGCAAGATATCTTTTATTTTTTTAGCAAAAAAAATAAAAGATATTTAACTGATTTTTATTAAATGATTTTTTAAATTCACTTTTTCAAATTTTTTATGTTTTAGAAAGAGGATCCTCTTTTTAAATAAGAAAAATAATTTTGTTTTTTTATTTCAATACTATCGTCATTCTCAGCCAATACTATCGGGTTTATAGGTGTAACGCTACACTTTTTCGTGTACATAACGAATGCAGTTTGGGCACTTCGTCTGCATAGCAGAAGAACAAAATCCTACCTTCCGAGGCTACATACCGCCTAGCGGGCGTCGAGCGAAGCCGAGACCCCGTGGCTGGCGGGAAGAATCGGTAAAAATTATGTACCATAAAAAGATTTAAAAATCTTTTTATTTTATTATATTTTCTCAGATAAAAAAATAGAAAGGTAAATTTATTCTCATTCAATTATTTGAATGTCCTTACAAAAAGTCTCTTTTGCTTATTCAGTACCGGGGTTGATTTTCTTCAAAAATAAAGTTTCAATATCTCAACTTATTGACCTACTGAATATGTGCCTTAAAAATTTTTGCATATGAATTTTTTTCAGAAATCGATAGTTATCAAGTATATAATATCATCAAGCAGTTAAATTTGTCCAAATATATTGATTTGAAACAAATCAAAATATATCATAAGTTATGATCTCTTCCCGAAAAATTGAGAGGGGAAATTCCCGTCGGGAAGAGATCAAATTGAATGGAATTATAAAAAATAGGAAATAAATAAAAAAAAAATATTTGACCAATTAATCTTTGAAATTCAACATCAATCAAAGTCATCAAAGGCGTCTACATCATCTGCGGTACAATTGCAGGAAATAATGTCTGTTCATACAACACAGAAAAAGACTACAAAGCATTAGGCATATCTGACTCATTTCGTAATGATTTCGATAATGAATCGAAAATCATTGTGTTTTTGGACTCATTCACACGTGATGTTGTTGCACCAATCAACTTTTTGAGGGGCCAAAAAGTTCAAATTATTCATACAAATTCACGTTTATTAGAAGAAAGGAATCGTCTTCGTGTTGTGGCATCAGAAAGATTGACAATTGGCGAATCTGAATCTGAATTGAGTGGAACCGTTGGAGAAGCCTTGTTTGATAGTTCAGATTTTGATTCGATCGTCATTGATGTGAATGACACATTTTATATCAAGCAAGAAGGAAACATTTCAACCAACGAAAGTTCACCAGAATTGAGACTTGAAGCTACCAGTGAGAGTGTGACAATAAACATCAGCGATACAGTTGATATTGAGAAACAAAAATTGAAGATCGAATCATCACAAAACAAGACGATTTCAGTACGACTTGTTCTAAATGTGACCGAAGAAAACAAGGAAGCTGTCAATAAATTTGTTACAGTCGATAAAGATAATGTGAAACTTAGCATTGGAGAAGAATATGAATCAAGTTCAGAAGAAGAAACAATGAGCCAAACAGAATCACCAAGCGATGAAATTCCAACAGAATTTCCAATTACTGAATCAGAGTATCCAAGCTCAGAAGAAGAAACAGTCAGTCCAACTGAATCATCAAGTCTGGAACCTTCGGTGAGTGAAACTGCTGCCGAAGTTGGGAATCCAATCAAAGCAAGAAGCAAAGGACTCTCAGTTGGAGTGATTGCCGCAATTGTTGTTGCCGCTGTTGTTGTTCCTGCCGCCGTTATCTTATCTGTGGTCTTTGTGGTGAGAAAGAAGAATTTTATGGTAAATTCAATTATGAACAAAATTGATGATGAATCGGATTCAATTGGAATTTAAAAAGTGCGAGAACTCTTAAATTCTCTATAAATACATTTTTTTTTAATAAATGAAGGCTTTTCTTTAAAATCTATGATTCCTAAAAATAAGTTTGCAACTTTTTCAGCAGTATCACAAAAATTAATTGATATTGCTTTATATTCAGTAACGTTTTTATTTCGAAAAGCGATTTTAAATGGACAATAAGAATTGTTTAATGGGGGGATTGTTTGAATTTTTATTAAGAACAAGTATAATAAAAGTTTTGATCTATTAAATTTATTATAATTATTGTTTTAAATGAGAAATTTATGTTTTTATAATCAAAATTGAGAACTTTACATGATTTCCTCTCAATTTCAAATCCGTCTTTTCTTTCCAATTTCATAACAAATTTTTGAAATATTAATAAAATCATCGTTATTATATGTGCATTTTCTTATGGATAAATTTCATTGAATTTGGTGCGCTACATTTTTCGTAACAGAAATATGATTTTCTTATTTCACTTAATTTTTTAGAAACATAAATTTCTAATGATGATTATCAATATTCAATAGGATATTTTATGTTTTGGAGCTTCATTTCATTAAATCATCAAAAAATTACATATCTAATTTTATTTACAATTGCTAAGTCCAAATTTTTTAGGCAATAAATTCCAATTTATACCAACCAAAAAGCAAATATATGATATTTTTATGATATAAATGATTAATAAAATGCTTTTTATAGAGAAATTTTAACAAAATTATCACAGGTTAAAAATTTGCCTATTACGATCAGCATTTGAATTCAAAAGCCATCATTTTTTTTATAGTAATATCTTGTTTTCTGGCGCATTAAATATATCATAATTATTAGTTTAAATTTATTATCTGTCATTAAATAAAATATTTTAATTATATTCATATTTATTATAATTTCGCAAGTTTAGAGGTATTCATGTGAGGTGAATTTTTTTTAATTGCATTTTTTCAGCCAATTTAAAGTTTTGAAGACTCAGATTAAGAGAAACAAATTTCTTGCCTGTGGAGATTGTATTAAGCATGCTTTTTTGAAAAAAATAATGTTAAAAATATTTTTTCTAATATCTTGATATTTTTACTCAATTTAAAATATATGCCAGATATTTAAAATAATAAAGGTAATTTATTAATACTATAATTTATTGTGAGATTTAAAATTTTGTTCTTTGTTTGATATGTAAAAATAATGAAGATTTTAAAATTTGAAAATGAATTTTTTTGCAAAAAAGCAAAATATTTAAGGGACCACTATCAAATTCTATGTTAAAAATTCTATGAGTTATCACAAAATTAATTGACTTAAAAAAAATTATTTCTTGAGTATTTTTGCTATATTTTGGTATATATAAATTATATAAATTACATATCATTTATTTCTATTCTTCTTTTAAGCCTATTCCCTTTTTTCAATAAAAATTTAAAAGTTGAAAGGAGTAAAAATTTTACAAAAATGATCGGAATGGTGAAATTTTAAAGTTTTAAACTTTTTCCGAGATAACAACTATTGAATTTTCTTTTCTATGAGTTTTCTCAATATTGAAATTTTTACAAAAAAATATGATAGTGGTCCCTTAAAAATTCACTCGTTAAATTACTATATATTTTATGTATATGTTTTGGCTTAATCTGAATTATTCAGTTGAGAATGGAATATATTGGCTATGTGCTCATTTTTGAGAAATACTGATTTTACTTTATATTATTAATTTTATTGGTGCAAAATGCCAAAATCAAAAAAATGAGAAAAACTGTTTTTATATATTTATGTTCTCTTGAATTTACTTTGGTAACAATAATTTAATTACATTGAATAATAATAAAAAATATAAAAAATCATAGTTCATTAATTATAAAACGCAAAATATTAGTTATAAAATTATAATTTTTTACGATACCCTGATCTCGGATAAAATGAGAAAGTTAACGTATTTTTTTTTAATAAAAAATCGTTATTAAAAAATGGTGAAATTTAGGTGAATTTTTGACCTTATAATAAAATAAAAACTTAATTGGCTTAAAAAAAAGAAAACGGATGAGAATGACTAAATACAAATATGGCTAATATAATTCATATGCATTAGTGTTTATATATAAAAGATATAAAGAAAAAATAAAGATGCTAAAAACAATATTATTTTAATATCTCAAAACATAATTGAAGATAAGGTAAAACTGATATTTAATAATCTTAGTATTCATGAACCTTCTCTTTTGGATAGGTTATTAAAGAATTGATTTTTTTTTTGGAAATAATATTCTGCTGCAATTGGCTGATTATAAAATGTTACTGGTCGTATATGGAGAATTTTCCATCTATGTTAGTATTACTTCCCATATATTGTATTTAAATCGCTTGATTAAATAATTTTGTAAAAAAATTTCCAAAAATATCATCTTATTTGAGATTTTTCTTAGAAAGTAAAAAGATATGAGAAATCGCTTTGGCAATAATATAAACAATACATTTGATAGATTTAAAAGAGCTATATATTATTCTTTGTAATTTTTTCTAATTCATCACCTTAGAATATTATATGCATCGAGTGAAAACTGATTGGAATATTATAGCGCAATTAAGTAATTATGAGGAAAAAATAGTATTTTTGCTGATTAAGTGTGTCCATAATAGAAAATTAATTCTTCAATTTAAGATTTGGTATTGGTACGAGAATTATAAATATTGATAAATTTGTGTATCATATATTTGATATTGGTCAATCAAATAACAAATAATATGAAGATAAGTGGTAAACCAATTCGTTTATTATATGTTGTTGATATTAATAAACGGATTGTGGTATTTAAACTTTTTGAGTGAAAGCATCGGTCACTCAAACTTTTTGTTAACAAAAATAAAGATGATTTAAAATCATGTAAAATTTTGAACAAAAGTTAGATATGCTATGATTGATTGTTAAAATATAAGAGATAGCACTATTTTGTTATATTATAATAACATTTGGATAAGTTGATGAGAGTTTTGTAATAAATAATCTGAGTGAGAGCCTTTTGAGGAAGATCAATGGATTCATATTAATTTTTTTGCTTTGGGCTCTTTTATGAGATTGATTGAGATAATATAATCATATGGAGTAACATTCATATCTAATAGCAAGATGATTATTATATTATTAGAGAATCTTAGATCAATGAAAAAGAATCGTTATTGTTGGGAAGTGATGCATTGTTGTTGGAAGGGAATCGACGAAGCAGGAAGAGAATCGTTGTTGTTTGGAAGAGAATCGTTGTTGTTTGGAAGAGAATCGTTGTTGTTTGGGAGATAATCGATGCTGCTTGGAAGAGAATCGTTGTTGTTTGGAAGAGAATCGATGCTGCTTGGAAGAGAATCGATGCTGCTTGGAAGAGAATCGTTGTTGTTTGGGAGATAATCGATGCTGCTTGGAAGAGAATCGATGCTGCTTGGAAGAGAATCGTTGTTGTTTGGAAGAGAATCGTTGTTGTTTGGAAGAGAATCGTTGTTGTTTGGAAGAGAATCGATGCTGCTTGGAAGAGAATCGTTGTTGTTTGGAAGAGAATCGTTGTTGTTTGGAAGAGAATCGTTGTTGTTTGGAAGAGAATCGATGCTGCTTGGAAGAGAATCGATGCTGCTTGGAAGAGAATCGTTGTTGTTTGGAAGAGAATCGTTGTTGTTTGGAAGAGAATCGTTGTTGTTTGGAAGAGAATCGTTGTTGTTTGGAAGAGAATCGTTGTTGTTTGGAAGAGAATCGTTGTTGTTTGGGAGATAATCGATGCTGCTTGGAAGAGAATCGATGCTGCTTGGAAGAGAATCGTTGTTGTTTGGAAGAGAATCGTTGTTGTTTGGAAGAGAATCGTTGTTGTTTGGAAGAGAATCGATGCTGCTTGGAAGAGAATCGATGCTGCTTGGAAGAGAATCGTTGTTGTTTGGAAGAGAATCGTTGTTGTTTGGAAGAGAATCGTTGTTGTTTGGAAGAGAATCGATGCTGCTTGGAAGAGAATCGTTGTTGTTTGGAAGAGAATCGTTGTTGTTTGGAAGAGAATCGTTGTTGTTTGGAAGAGAATCGATGCTGCTTGGAAGAGAATCGTTGTTGTTTGGAAGAGAATCGATGCTGCTTGGAAGAGAATCGATGCTGCTTGGAAGAGAATCGTTGTTGTTTGGAAGAGAATCGTTGTTGTTTGGAAGAGAATCGTTGTTGTTTGGAAGAGAATCGATGCTGCTTGGAAGAGAATCGTTGTTGTTTGGAAGAGAATCGTTGTTGTTTGGAAGAGAATCGTTGTTGTTTGGAAGAGAATCGATGCTGCTTGGAAGAGAATCGTTGTTGTTTGGAAGAGAATCGATGCTGCTTGGAAGAGAATCGATGCTGCTTGGAAGAGAATCGTTGTTGTTTGGAAGAGAATCGTTGTTGTTTGGAAGAGAATCGTTGTTGTTTGGAAGAGAATCGATGCTGCTTGGAAGAGAATCGTTGTTGTTTGGAAGAGAATCGTTGTTGTTTGGAAGAGAATCGTTGTTGTTTGGAAGAGAATCGATGCTGCTTGGAAGAGAATCGTTGTTGTTTGGAAGAGAATCGATGCTGCTTGGAAGAGAATCGATGCTGCTTGGAAGAGAATCGTTGTTGTTTGGAAGAGAATCGTTGTTGTTTGGAAGAGAATCGTTGTTGTTTGGAAGAGAATCGATGCTGCTTGGAAGAGAATCGTTGTTGTTTGGAAGAGAATCGTTGTTGTTTGGAAGAGAATCGTTGTTGTTTGGAAGAGAATCGATGCTGCTTGGAAGAGAATCGTTGTTGTTTGGAAGAGAATCGATGCTGCTTGGAAGAGAATCGATGCTGCTTGGAAGAGAATCGTTGTTGTTTGGAAGAGAATCGTTGTTGTTTGGAAGAGAATCGTTGTTGTTTGGAAGAGAATCGATGCTGCTTGGAAGAGAATCGTTGTTGTTTGGAAGAGAATCGTTGTTGTTTGGAAGAGAATCGTTGTTGTTTGGAAGAGAATCGATGCTGCTTGGAAGAGAATCGTTGTTGTTTGGAAGAGAATCGATGCTGCATGGAAGAGAATCGATGCTACTTGGAAGAGAATCGTTGTTGTTTGGAAGAGAATCGTTGTTGTTTGGAAGAGAATCGTTGTTGTTTGGAAGAGAATCGATGCTGCTTGGAAGAGAATCGATGCTGCTTGGAAGAGAATCGTTGTTGTTTGGAAGAGAATCGTTGTTGTTTGGAAGAGAATCGTTGTTGTTTGGAAGAGAATCGTTGTTGTTTGGGAGATAATCGATGCTGCTTGGAAGAGAATCGATGCTGCTTGGAAGAGAATCGTTGTTGTTTGGAAGAGAATCGTTGTTGTTTGGAAGAGAATCGTTGTTGTTTGGAAGAGAATCGATGCTGCTTGGAAGAGAATCGATGCTGCTTGGAAGAGAATCGTTGTTGTTTGGAAGAGAATCGTTGTTGTTTGGAAGAGAATCGTTGTTGTTTGGAAGAGAATCGATGCTGCTTGGAAGAGAATCGTTGTTGTTTGGAAGAGAATCGTTGTTGTTTGGAAGAGAATCGTTGTTGTTTGGAAGAGAATCGATGCTGCTTGGAAGAGAATCGTTGTTGTTTGGAAGAGAATCGATGCTGCTTGGAAGAGAATCGATGCTGCTTGGAAGAGAATCGTTGTTGTTTGGAAGAGAATCGTTGTTGTTTGGAAGAGAATCGATGCTGCTTGGAAGAGAATCGATGCTGCTTGGAAGAGAATCGTTGTTGTTTGGAAGAGAATCGTTGTTGTTTGGAAGAGAATCGATGCTGCTTGGAAGAGAATCGTTGTTGTTTGGAAGAGAATCGTTGTTGTTTGGAAGAGAATCGTTGTTGTTTGGAAGAGAATCGATGCTGCTTGGAAGAGAATCGATGCTGCTTGGAAGAGAATCGTTGTTGTTTGGAAGAGAATCGTTGTTGTTTGGAAGAGAATCGTTGTTGTTTGGAAGAGAATCGATGCTGCTTGGAAGAGAATCGATGCTGCTTGGAAGAGAATCGTTGTTGTTTGGAAGAGAATCGTTGTTGTTTGGAAGAGAATCGTTGTTGTTTGGAAGAGAATCGTTGTTGTTTGGGAGATAATCGATGCTGCTTGGAAGAGAATCGATGCTGCTTGGAAGAGAATCGTTGTTGTTTGGAAGAGAATCGTTGTTGTTTGGAAGAGAATCGTTGTTGTTTGGAAGAGAATCGATGCTGCTTGGAAGAGAATCGATGCTGCTTGGAAGAGAATCGTTGTTGTTTGGAAGAGAATCGTTGTTGTTTGGAAGAGAATCGTTGTTGTTTGGAAGAGAATCGATGCTGCTTGGAAGAGAATCGTTGTTGTTTGGAAGAGAATCGTTGTTGTTTGGAAGAGAATCGTTGTTGTTTGGAAGAGAATCGATGCTGCTTGGAAGAGAATCGTTGTTGTTTGGAAGAGAATCGATGCTGCTTGGAAGAGAATCGATGCTGCTTGGAAGAGAATCGTTGTTGTTTGGAAGAGAATCGTTGTTGTTTGGAAGAGAATCGTTGTTGTTTGGAAGAGAATCGATGCTGCTTGGAAGAGAATCGTTGTTGTTTGGAAGAGAATCGTTGTTGTTTGGAAGAGAATCGTTGTTGTTTGGAAGAGAATCGATGCTGCTTGGAAGAGAATCGATGCTGCTTGGAAGAGAATCGTTGTTGTTTGGAAGAGAATCGTTGTTGTTTGGAAGAGAATCGTTGTTGTTTGGAAGAGAATCGATGCTGCTTGGAAGAGAATCGTTGTTGTTTGGGAGATAATCGATGCTGCATGGAAGAGAATCGATGCTACTTGGAAGAGAATCGTTGTTGTTTGGAAGAGAATCGTTGTTGTTTGGAAGAGAATCGTTGTTGTTTGGAAGAGAATCGTTGTTGTTTGGAAGAGAATCGTTGTTGTTTGGAAGAGAATCGATGCTGCTTGGAAGAGAATCGATGCTGCTTGGAAGAGAATCGATGCTGCTTGGAAGAGAATCGTTGTTGTTTGGAAGAGAATCGATGCTGCTTGGAAGAGAATCGTTGTTGTTTGGAAGAGAATCGTTGTTGTTTGGGAGATAATCGATGCTGCTTGGAAGAGAATCGATGCTGCTTGGAAGAGAATCGTTGTTGTTTGGAAGAGAATCGTTGTTGTTTGGAAGAGAATCGATGCTGCTTGGAAGAGAATCGATGCTGCTTGGAAGAGAATCGTTGTTGTTTGGGAGATAATCGATGCTGCTTGGAAGAGAATCGATGCTGCTTGGAAGAGAATCGTTGTTGTTTGGAAGAGAATCGTTGTTGTTTGGAAGAGAATCGTTGTTGTTTGGAAGAGAATCGTTGTTGTTTGGAAGAGAATCGTTGTTGTTTGGAAGAGAATCGATGCTGCTTGGAAGAGAATCGTTGTTGTTTGGGAGATAATCGATGCTGCTTGGAAGAGAATCGATGCTACTTGGAAGAGAATCGTTGTTGTTTGGAAGAGAATCGTTGTTGTTTGGAAGAGAATCGTTGTTGTTTGGAAGAGAATCGATGCTGCTTGGAAGAGAATCGATGCTGCTTGGAAGAGAATCGTTGTTGTTTGGGAGATAATCGATGCTGCTTGGAAGAGAATCGATGCTGCTTGGAAGAGAATCGTTGTTGTTTGGAAGAGAATCGTTGTTGTTTGGAAGAGAATCGTTGTTGTTTGGAAGAGAATCGTTGTTGTTTGGAAGAGAATCGATGCTGCTTGGAAGAGAATCGATGCTGCTTGGAAGAGAATCGATGCTGCTTGGAAGAGAATCGTTGTTGTTTGGAAGAGAATCGATGCTGCTTGGAAGAGAATCGATGCTGCTTGGAAGAGAATCGATGCTGCTTGGAAGAGAATCGATGCTGCTTGGAAGAGAATCGATGCTGCTTGGAAGAGAATCGATGCTGCTTGGAAGAGAATCGTTGTTGTTTGGGAGATAATCGATGCTGCTTGGAAGAGAATCGATGCTGCTTGGAAGAGAATCGTTGTTGTTTGGAAGAGAATCGTTGTTGTTTGGAAGAGAATCGTTGTTGTTTGGAAGAGAATCGATGCTGCTTGGAAGAGAATCGATGCTGCTTGGAAGAGAATCGATGCTGCTTGGAAGAGAATCGTTGTTGTTTGGAAGAGAATCGATGCTGCTTGGAAGAGAATCGATGCTGCTTGGAAGAGAATCGTTGTTGTTTGGAAGAGAATCGTTGTTGTTTGGAAGAGAATCGTTGTTGTTTGGGAGATAATCGATGCTGCTTGGAAGAGAATCGTTGTTGTTTGGAAGAGAATCGATGCTGCTTGGAAGAGAATCGATGCTGCTTGGAAGAGAATCGATGCTGCTTGGAAGAGAATCGATGCTGCTTGGAAGAGAATCGATGCTGCTTGGAAGAGAATCGATGCTGCTTGG
Organism: Tritrichomonas musculus; assembly: GCA_039105265.1. Taxonomy (NCBI): domain Eukaryota; phylum Parabasalia; order Tritrichomonadida; family Tritrichomonadidae; genus Tritrichomonas; species Tritrichomonas musculus. The sequence goes on along the minus strand of JAPFFF010000038.1, from coordinate 207,954 downwards.
AAGAGAATCGTTGTTGTTTGGAAGAGAATCGTTGTTGTTTGGAAGAGAATCGTTGTTGTTTGGAAGAGAATCGATGCTGCTTGGAAGAGAATCGTTGTTGTTTGGAAGAGAATCGATGCTGCTTGGAAGAGAATCGATGCTGCTTGGAAGAGAATCGTTGTTGTTTGGAAGAGAATCGTTGTTGTTTGGAAGAGAATCGATGCTGCTTGGAAGAGAATCGTTGTTGTTTGGAAGAGAATCGTTGTTGTTTGGAAGAGAATCGTTGTTGTTTGGAAGAGAATCGATGCTGCTTGGAAGAGAATCGTTGTTGTTTGGAAGAGAATCGTTGTTGTTTGGAAGAGAATCGTTGTTGTTTGGAAGAGAATCGATGCTGCTTGGAAGAGAATCGTTGTTGTTTGGAAGAGAATCGTTGTTGTTTGGAAGAGAATCGTTGTTGTTTGGAAGAGAATCGTTGTTGTTTGGAAGAGAATCGATGCTGCTTGGAAGAGAATCGATGCTGCTTGGAAGAGAATCGATGCTGCTTGGAAGAGAATCGTTGTTGTTTGGAAGAGAATCGATGCTGCTTGGAAGAGAATCGATGCTGCTTGGAAGAGAATCGTTGTTGTTTGGAAGAGAATCGTTGTTGTTTGGAAGAGAATCGTTGTTGTTTGGAAGAGAATCGATGCTGCTTGGAAGAGAATCGTTGTTGTTTGGAAGAGAATCGATGCTGCTTGGAAGAGAATCGTTGTTGTTTGGAAGAGAATCGTTGTTGTTTGGAAGAGAATCGATGCTGCTTGGAAGAGAATCGATGCTGCTTGGAAGAGAATCGTTGTTGTTTGGAAGAGAATCGTTGTTGTTTGGAAGAGAATCGATGCTGCTTGGAAGAGAATCGTTGTTGTTTGGAAGAGAATCGTTGTTGTTTGGAAGAGAATCGTTGTTGTTTGGAAGAGAATCGATGCTGCTTGGAAGAGAATCGTTGTTGTTTGGAAGAGAATCGTTGTTGTTTGGAAGAGAATCGTTGTTGTTTGGAAGAGAATCGATGCTGCTTGGAAGAGAATCGTTGTTGTTTGGACGAGAATCGTTGTTGTTTGGAAGAGAATCGTTGTTGTTTGGAAGAGAATCGTTGTTGTTTGGAAGAGAATCGATGCTGCTTGGAAGAGAATCGTTGTTGTTTGGAAGAGAATCGTTGTTGTTTGGAAGAGAATCGTTGTTGTTTGGAAGAGAATCGATGCTGCTTGGAAGAGAATCGTTGTTGTTTGGAAGAGAATCGTTGTTGTTTGGAAGAGAATCGTTGTTGTTTGGAAGAGAATCGATGCTGCTTGGAAGAGAATCGATGCTGCTTGGAAGAGAATCGTTGTTGTTTGGAAGAGAATCGTTGTTGTTTGGAAGAGAATCGATGCTGCTTGGAAGAGAATCGTTGTTGTTTGGAAGAGAATCGTTGTTGTTTGGAAGAGAATCGATGCTGCTTGGAAGAGAATCGTTGTTGTTTGGAAGAGAATCGTTGTTGTTTGGAAGAGAATCGTTGTTGTTTGGAAGAGAATCGATGCTGCTTGGAAGAGAATCGTTGTTGTTTGGAAGAGAATCGTTGTTGTTTGGAAGAGAATCGTTGTTGTTTGGAAGAGAATCGATGCTGCTTGGAAGAGAATCGATGCTGCTTGGAAGAGAATCGTTGTTGTTTGGAAGAGAATCGTTGTTGTTTGGAAGAGAATCGTTGTTGTTTGGAAGAGAATCGATGCTGCTTGGAAGAGAATCGTTGTTGTTTGGAAGAGAATCGATGCTGCTTGGAAGAGAATCGTTGTTGTTTGGAAGAGAATCGTTGTTGTTTGGAAGAGAATCGATGCTGCTTGGAAGAGAATCGATGCTGCTTGGAAGAGAATCGTTGTTGTTTGGAAGAGAATCGTTGTTGTTTGGAAGAGAATCGATGCTGCTTGGAAGAGAATCGTTGTTGTTTGGAAGAGAATCGTTGTTGTTTGGAAGAGAATCGTTGTTGTTTGGAAGAGAATCGATGCTGCTTGGAAGAGAATCGTTGTTGTTTGGAAGAGAATCGTTGTTGTTTGGAAGAGAATCGTTGTTGTTTGGAAGAGAATCGATGCTGCTTGGAAGAGAATCGTTGTTGTTTGGAAGAGAATCGTTGTTGTTTGGAAGAGAATCGTTGTTGTTTGGAAGAGAATCGTTGTTGTTTGGAAGAGAATCGATGCTGCTTGGAAGAGAATCGTTGTTGTTTGGAAGAGAATCGTTGTTGTTTGGAAGAGAATCGTTGTTGTTTGGAAGAGAATCGATGCTGCTTGGAAGAGAATCGTTGTTGTTTGGAAGAGAATCGTTGTTGTTTGGAAGAGAATCGTTGTTGTTTGGAAGAGAATCGATGCTGCTTGGAAGAGAATCGATGCTGCTTGGAAGAGAATCGTTGTTGTTTGGAAGAGAATCGTTGTTGTTTGGAAGAGAATCGATGCTGCTTGGAAGAGAATCGTTGTTGTTTGGAAGAGAATCGTTGTTGTTTGGAAGAGAATCGATGCTGCTTGGAAGAGAATCGTTGTTGTTTGGAAGAGAATCGTTGTTGTTTGGAAGAGAATCGTTGTTGTTTGGAAGAGAATCGATGCTGCTTGGAAGAGAATCGATGCTGCTTGGAAGAGAATCGATGCTGCTTGGAAGAGAATCGTTGTTGTTTGGAAGAGAATCGATGCTGCTTGGAAGAGAATCGATGCTGCTTGGAAGAGAATCGTTGTTGTTTGGAAGAGAATCGATGCTGCTTGGAAGAGAATCGTTGTTGTTTGGAAGAGAATCGATGCTGCTTGGAAGAGAATCGTTGTTGTTTGGAAGAGAATCGATGCTGCTTGGAAGAGAATCGATGCTGCTTGGAAGAGAATCGATGCTGCTTGGAAGAGAATCGATGCTGCTTGGAAGAGAATCGTTGTTGTTTGGAAGAGAATCGATGCTGCTTGGAAGAGAATCGATGCTGCTTGGAAGAGAATCGTTGTTGTTTGGAAGAGAATCGTTGTTGTTTGGAAGAGAATCGTTGTTGTTTGGAAGAGAATCGATGCTGCTTGGAAGAGAATCGTTGTTGTTTGGAAGAGAATCGATGCTGCTTGGAAGAGAATCGATGCTGCTTGGAAGAGAATCGATGCTGCTTGGAAGAGAATCGTTGTTGTTTGGAAGAGAATCGTTGTTGTTTGGGAGATAATCGATGCTGCTTGGAAGAGAATCGTTGTTGTTTGGGAGATAATCGATGCTGCTTGGAAGAGAATCGTTGTTGTTTAGAAGAGAATCGTTGTTGTTTGGAAGAGAATCGATGCTGCTTGGAAGAGAATCGTTGTTGTTTGGAAGAGAATCGTTGTTGTTTGGAAGAGAATCGTTGTTGTTTGGAAGAGAATCGATGCTGCTTGGAAGAGAATCGATGCTGCTTGGAAGAGAATCGATGCTGCTTGGAAGAGAATCGTTGTTGTTTGGAAGAGAATCGATGCTGCTTGGAAGAGAATCGTTGTTGTTTGGAAGAGAATCGTTGTTGTTTGGGAGATAATCGATGCTGCTTGGAAGAGAATCGATGCTGCTTGGAAGAGAATCGTTGTTGTTTGGAAGAGAATCGTTGTTGTTTGGAAGAGAATCGATGCTGCTTGGAAGAGAATCGATGCTGCTTGGAAGAGAATCGTTGTTGTTTGGGAGATAATCGATGCTGCTTGGAAGAGAATCGATGCTGCTTGGAAGAGAATCGTTGTTGTTTGGAAGAGAATCGTTGTTGTTTGGAAGAGAATCGTTGTTGTTTGGAAGAGAATCGTTGTTGTTTGGAAGAGAATCGTTGTTGTTTGGAAGAGAATCGATGCTGCTTGGAAGAGAATCGTTGTTGTTTGGGAGATAATCGATGCTGCTTGGAAGAGAATCGATGCTACTTGGAAGAGAATCGTTGTTGTTTGGAAGAGAATCGTTGTTGTTTGGAAGAGAATCGTTGTTGTTTGGAAGAGAATCGATGCTGCTTGGAAGAGAATCGATGCTGCTTGGAAGAGAATCGTTGTTGTTTGGGAGATAATCGATGCTGCTTGGAAGAGAATCGATGCTGCTTGGAAGAGAATCGTTGTTGTTTGGAAGAGAATCGTTGTTGTTTGGAAGAGAATCGTTGTTGTTTGGAAGAGAATCGTTGTTGTTTGGAAGAGAATCGATGCTGCTTGGAAGAGAATCGATGCTGCTTGGAAGAGAATCGATGCTGCTTGGAAGAGAATCGTTGTTGTTTGGAAGAGAATCGATGCTGCTTGGAAGAGAATCGATGCTGCTTGGAAGAGAATCGATGCTGCTTGGAAGAGAATCGATGCTGCTTGGAAGAGAATCGATGCTGCTTGGAAGAGAATCGATGCTGCTTGGAAGAGAATCGTTGTTGTTTGGGAGATAATCGATGCTGCTTGGAAGAGAATCGATGCTGCTTGGAAGAGAATCGTTGTTGTTTGGAAGAGAATCGTTGTTGTTTGGAAGAGAATCGTTGTTGTTTGGAAGAGAATCGTTGTTGTTTGGAAGAGAATCGATGCTGCTTGGAAGAGAATCGATGCTGCTTGGAAGAGAATCGATGCTGCTTGGAAGAGAATCGTTGTTGTTTGGAAGAGAATCGATGCTGCTTGGAAGAGAATCGATGCTGCTTGGAAGAGAATCGTTGTTGTTTGGAAGAGAATCGTTGTTGTTTGGAAGAGAATCGTTGTTGTTTGGAAGAGAATCGATGCTGCTTGGAAGAGAATCGTTGTTGTTTGGAAGAGAATCGATGCTGCTTGGAAGAGAATCGATGCTGCTTGGAAGAGAATCGATGCTGCTTGGAAGAGAATCGTTGTTGTTTGGAAGAGAATCGATGCTGCTTGGAAGAGAATCGATGCTGCTTGGAAGAGAATCGTTGTTGTTTGGAAGAGAATCGTTGTTGTTTGGAAGAGAATCGTTGTTGTTTGGAAGAGAATCGATGCTGCTTGGAAGAGAATCGTTGTTGTTTGGAAGAGAATCGATGCTGCTTGGAAGAGAATCGTTGTTGTTTGGAAGAGAATCGATGCTGCTTGGAAGAGAATCGTTGTTGTTTGGAAGAGAATCGTTGTTGTTTGGAAGAGAATCGTTGTTGTTTGGAAGAGAATCGTTGTTGTTTGGAAGAGAATCGATGCTGCTTGGAAGAGAATCGTTGTTGTTTGGAAGAGAATCGATGCTGCTTGGAAGAGAATCGTTGTTGTTTGGAAGAGAATCGTTGTTGTTTGGAAGAGAATCGTTGTTGTTTGGAAGAGAATCGATGCTGCTTGGAAGAGAATCGTTGTTGTTTGGAAGAGAATCGTTGTTGTTTGGAAGAGAATCGTTGTTGTTTGGAAGAGAATCGATGCTGCTTGGAAGAGAATCGTTGTTGTTTGGAAGAGAATCGTTGTTGTTTGGAAGAGAATCGATGCTGCTTGGAAGAGAATCGTTGTTGTTTGGAAGAGAATCGTTGTTGTTTGGAAGAGAATCGTTGTTGTTTGGAAGAGAATCGTTGTTGTTTGGAAGAGAATCGTTGTTGTTTGGAAGAGAATCGTTGTTGTTTGGAAGAGAATCGATGCTGCTTGGAAGAGAATCGATGCTGCTTGGAAGAGAATCGTTGTTGTTTGGGAGATAATCGATGCTGCTTGGAAGAGAATCGATGCTACTTGGAAGAGAATCGTTGTTGTTTGGAAGAGAATCGTTGTTGTTTGGAAGAGAATCGTTGTTGTTTGGAAGAGAATCGTTGTTGTTTGGAAGAGAATCGATGCTGCTTGGAAGAGAATCGTTGTTGTTTGGAAGAGAATCGTTGTTGTTTGGAAGAGAATCGATGCTGCTTGGAAGAGAATCGATGCTGCTTGGAAGAGAATCGATGCTGCTTGGAAGAGAATCGTTGTTGTTTGGAAGAGAATCGATGCTGCTTGGAAGAGAATCGATGCTGCTTGGAAGAGAATCGATGCTGCTTGGAAGAGAATCGTTGTTGTTTGGAAGAGAATCGATGCTGCTTGGAAGAGAATCGATGCTGCTTGGAAGAGAATCGTTGTTGTTTGGAAGAGAATCGTTGTTGTTTGGAAGAGAATCGTTGTTGTTTGGAAGAGAATCGATGCTGCTTGGAAGAGAATCGTTGTTGTTTGGAAGAGAATCGTTGTTGTTTGGAAGAGAATCGTTGTTGTTTGGAAGAGAATCGATGCTGCTTGGAAGAGAATCGTTGTTGTTTGGAAGAGAATCGTTGTTGTTTGGAAGAGAATCGATGCTGCTTGGAAGAGAATCGATGCTGCTTGGAAGAGAATCGATGCTGCTTGGAAGAGAATCGTTGTTGTTTGGAAGAGAATCGATGCTGCTTGGAAGAGAATCGATGCTGCTTGGAAGAGAATCGATGCTGCTTGGAAGAGAATCGTTGTTGTTTGGAAGAGAATCGATGCTGCTTGGAAGAGAATCGATGCTGCTTGGAAGAGAATCGTTGTTGTTTGGAAGAGAATCGTTGTTGTTTGGAAGAGAATCGTTGTTGTTTGGAAGAGAATCGATGCTGCTTGGAAGAGAATCGTTGTTGTTTGGAAGAGAATCGTTGTTGTTTGGAAGAGAATCGTTGTTGTTTGGAAGAGAATCGATGCTGCTTGGAAGAGAATCGTTGTTGTTTGGAAGAGAATCGATGCTGCTTGGAAGAGAATCGATGCTACTTGGAAGAGAATCGTTGTTGTTTGGAAGAGAATCGTTGTTGTTTGGAAGAGAATCGTTGTTGTTTAGAAGAGAATCGTTGTTGTTTGGAAGAGAATCGATGCTGCTTGGAAGAGAATCGTTGTTGTTTGGAAGAGAATCGTTGTTGTTTGGAAGAGAATCGTTGTTGTTTGGAAGAGAATCGATGCTGCTTGGAAGAGAATCGATGCTGCTTGGAAGAGAATCGATGCTGCTTGGAAGAGAATCGTTGTTGTTTGGAAGAGAATCGATGCTGCTTGGAAGAGAATCGTTGTTGTTTGGAAGAGAATCGTTGTTGTTTGGGAGATAATCGATGCTGCTTGGAAGAGAATCGATGCTGCTTGGAAGAGAATCGTTGTTGTTTGGAAGAGAATCGTTGTTGTTTGGAAGAGAATCGATGCTGCTTGGAAGAGAATCGATGCTGCTTGGAAGAGAATCGTTGTTGTTTGGAAGAGAATCGTTGTTGTTTGGAAGAGAATCGTTGTTGTTTGGGAGATAATCGATGCTGCTTGGAAGAGAATCGATGCTGCTTGGAAGAGAATCGATGCTGCTTGGAAGAGAATCGATGCTGCTTGGAAGAGAATCGTTGTTGTTTGGAAGAGAATCGATGCTGCTTGGAAGAGAATCGATGCTGCTTGGAAGAGAATCGTTGTTGTTTGGAAGAGAATCGTTGTTGTTTGGAAGAGAATCGTTGTTGTTTGGAAGAGAATCGATGCTGCTTGGAAGAGAATCGTTGTTGTTTGGAAGAGAATCGATGCTGCTTGGAAGAGAATCGATGCTGCTTGGAAGAGAATCGATGCTGCTTGGAAGAGAATCGTTGTTGTTTGGAAGAGAATCGTTGTTGTTTGGGAGATAATCGATGCTGCTTGGAAGAGAATCGTTGTTGTTTGGGAGATAATCGATGCTGCTTGGAAGAGAATCGTTGTTGTTTGGAAGAGAATCGATGCTGCTTGGAAGAGAATCGATGCTGCTTGGAAGAGAATCGATGCTGCTTGGAAGAGAATCGATGCTGCTTGGAAGAGAATCGTTGTTGTTTAGGAGATAATCGATGCTGCTTGGAAGAGAATCGATGCTGCTTGGAAGAGAATCGTTGTTGTTTGGAAGAGAATCGTTGTTGTTTGGAAGAGAATCGTTGTTGTTTGGAAGAGAATCGTTGTTGTTTGGAAGAGAATCGTTGTTGTTTGGAAGAGAATCGATGCTGCTTGGAAGAGAATCGATGCTACTTGGAAGAGAATCGTTGTTGTTTGGAAGAGAATCGTTGTTGTTTGGAAGAGAATCGTTGTTGTTTGGAAGAGAATCGATGCTGCTTGGAAGAGAATCGATGCTGCTTGGAAGAGAATCGTTGTTGTTTGGGAGATAATCGATGCTGCTTGGAAGAGAATCGATGCTGCTTGGAAGAGAATCGTTGTTGTTTGGAAGAGAATCGTTGTTGTTTGGAAGAGAATCGTTGTTGTTTGGAAGAGAATCGTTGTTGTTTGGAAGAGAATCGATGCTGCTTGGAAGAGAATCGATGCTGCTTGGAAGAGAATCGATGCTGCTTGGAAGAGAATCGTTGTTGTTTGGAAGAGAATCGATGCTGCTTGGAAGAGAATCGATGCTGCTTGGAAGAGAATCGATGCTGCTTGGAAGAGAATCGTTGTTGTTTGGAAGAGAATCGTTGTTGTTTGGAAGAGAATCGATGCTGCTTGGAAGAGAATCGTTGTTGTTTGGGAGATAATCGATGCTGCTTGGAAGAGAATCGTTGTTGTTTGGAAGAGAATCGATGCTGCTTGGAAGAGAATCGATGCTGCTTGGAAGAGAATCGTTGTTGTTTGGAAGAGAATCGTTGTTGTTTGGAAGAGAATCGTTGTTGTTTGGAAGAGAATCGTTGTTGTTTGGAAGAGAATCGTTGTTGTTTGGAAGAGAATCTTTGTTGTTTGGAAGAGAATCGATGCTGCTTGGAAGAGAATCGTTGTTGTTTGGGAGATAATCGATGCTGCTTGGAAGAGAATCGTTGTTGTTTGGAAGAGAATCGATGCTGCTTGGAAGAGAATCGATGCTGCTTGGAAGAGAATCGTTGTTGTTTGGAAGAGAATCGTTGTTGTTTGGAAGAGAATCGTTGTTGTTTGGAAGAGAATCGTTGTTGTTTGGAAGAGAATCGTTGTTGTTTGGAAGAGAATCGTTGTTGTTTGGAAGAGAATCGTTGTTGTTTGGAAGAGAATCGATGCTGCTTGGAAGAGAATCGATGCTGCTTGGAAGAGAATCGTTGTTGTTTGGAAGAGAATCGTTGTTGTTTGGAAGAGAATCGTTGTTGTTTGGAAGAGAATCGTTGTTGTTTGGAAGAGAATCGTTGTTGTTTGGAAGAGAATCGTTGTTGTTTGGAAGAGAATCGTTGTTGTTTGGAAGAGAATCGATGCTGCTTGGAAGAGAATCGATGCTGCTTGGAAGAGAATCGTTGTTGTTTGGGAGATAATCGATGCTGCTTGGAAGAGAATCGATGCTACTTGGAAGAGAATCGTTGTTGTTTGGAAGAGAATCGTTGTTGTTTGGAAGAGAATCGATGCTGCTTGGAAGAGAATCGATGCTGCTTGGAAGAGAATCGTTGTTGTTTGGAAGAGAATCGTTGTTGTTTGGAAGAGAATCGTTGTTGTTTGGAAGAGAATCGATGCTGCTTGGAAGAGAATCGTTGTTGTTTGGAAGAGAATCGTTGTTGTTTGGAAGAGAATCGATGCTGCTTGGAAGAGAATCGATGCTGCTTGGAAGAGAATCGATGCTGCTTGGAAGAGAATCGTTGTTGTTTGGAAGAGAATCGTTGTTGTTTGGAAGAGAATCGTTGTTGTTTGGAAGAGAATCGATGCTGCTTGGAAGAGAATCGTTGTTGTTTGGAAGAGAATCGATGCTGCTTGGAAGAGAATCGATGCTGCTTGGAAGAGAATCGATGCTGCTTGGAAGAGAATCGATGCTGCTTGGAAGAGAATCGTTGTTGTTTGGAAGAGAATCGATGCTGCTTGGAAGAGAATCGATGCTGCTTGGAAGAGAATCGTTGTTGTTTGGAAGAGAATCGTTGTTTTTTGGAAGAGAATCGTTGTTGTTTGGAAGAGAATCGATGCTGCTTGGAAGAGAATCGTTGTTGTTTGGAAGAGAATCGATGCTGCTTGGAAGAGAATCGATGCTGCTTGGAAGAGAATCGATGCTGCTTGGAAGAGAATCGTTGTTGTTTGGAAGAGAATCGTTGTTGTTTGGGAGATAATCGATGCTGCTTGGAAGAGAATCGTTGTTGTTTGGGAGATAATCGATGCTGCTTGGAAGAGAATCGTTGTTGTTTGGAAGAGAATCGATGCTGCTTGGAAGAGAATCGATGCTGCTTGGAAGAGAATCGATGCTGCTTGGAAGAGAATCGATGCTGCTTGGAAGAGAATCGTTGTTGTTTAGGAGATAATCGATGCTGCTTGGAAGAGAATCGATGCTGCTTGGAAGAGAATCGTTGTTGTTTGGAAGAGAATCGTTGTTGTTTGGAAGAGAATCGTTGTTGTTTGGAAGAGAATCGTTGTTGTTTGGAAGAGAATCGTTGTTGTTTGGAAGAGAATCGATGCTGCTTGGAAGAGAATCGATGCTACTTGGAAGAGAATCGTTGTTGTTTGGAAGAGAATCGTTGTTGTTTGGAAGAGAATCGTTGTTGTTTGGAAGAGAATCGATGCTGCTTGGAAGAGAATCGATGCTGCTTGGAAGAGAATCGATGCTGCTTGGAAGAGAATCGATGCTGCTTGGAAGAGAATCGATGCTGCTTGGAAGAGAATCGTTGTTGTTTGGAAGAGAATCGTTGTTGTTTGGAAGAGAATCGTTGTTGTTTGGAAGAGAATCGTTGTTGTTTGGAAGAGAATCGATGCTGCTTGGAAGAGAATCGATGCTGCTTGGAAGAGAATCGATGCTGCTTGGAAGAGAATCGTTGTTGTTTGGAAGAGAATCGATGCTGCTTGGAAGAGAATCGATGCTGCTTGGAAGAGAATCGATGCTGCTTGGAAGAGAATCGTTGTTGTTTGGAAGAGAATCTTTGTTGTTTGGAAGAGAATCGATGCTGCTTGGAAGAGAATCGTTGTTGTTTGGGAGATAATCGATGCTGCTTGGAAGAGAATCGTTGTTGTTTGGAAGAGAATCGATGCTGCTTGGAAGAGAATCGATGCTGCTTGGAAGAGAATCGTTGTTGTTTGGAAGAGAATCGTTGTTGTTTGGAAGAGAATCGTTGTTGTTTGGAAGAGAATCGTTGTTGTTTGGAAGAGAATCGTTGTTGTTTGGAAGAGAATCGTTGTTGTTTGGAAGAGAATCGATGCTGCTTGGAAGAGAATCGTTGTTGTTTGGGAGATAATCGATGCTGCTTGGAAGAGAATCGTTGTTGTTTGGAAGAGAATCGATGCTGCTTGGAAGAGAATCGATGCTGCTTGGAAGAGAATCGTTGTTGTTTGGAAGAGAATCGATGCTGCTTGGAAGAGAATCGTTGTTGTTTGGGAGATAATCGATGCTGCTTGGAAGAGAATCGATGCTGCTTGGAAGAGAATCGTTGTTGTTTGGAAGAGAATCGTTGTTGTTTGGAAGAGAATCGTTGTTGTTTGGAAGAGAATCGATGCTGCTTGGAAGAGAATCGTTGTTGTTTGGAAGAGAATCGTTGTTGTTTGGAAGAGAATCGTTGTTGTTTGGAAGAGAATCGATGCTGCTTGGAAGAGAATCGATGCTGCTTGGAAGAGAATCGTTGTTGTTTGGAAGAGAATCGTTGTTGTTTGGAAGAGAATCGTTGTTGTTTGGAAGAGAATCGTTGTTGTTTGGAAGAGAATCGTTGTTGTTTGGGAGATAATCGATGCTGCTTGGAAGAGAATCGATGCTGCTTGGAAGAGAATCGTTGTTGTTTGGAAGAGAATCGTTGTTGTTTGGAAGAGAATCGTTGTTGTTTGGAAGAGAATCGATGCTGCTTGGAAGAGAATCGATGCTGCTTGGAAGAGAATCGTTGTTGTTTGGAAGAGAATCGTTGTTGTTTGGAAGAGAATCGTTGTTGTTTGGAAGAGAATCGATGCTGCTTGGAAGAGAATCGTTGTTGTTTGGAAGAGAATCGTTGTTGTTTGGAAGAGAATCGTTGTTGTTTGGAAGAGAATCGATGCTGCTTGGAAGAGAATCGTTGTTGTTTGGAAGAGAATCGATGCTGCTTGGAAGAGAATCGATGCTGCTTGGAAGAGAATCGTTGTTGTTTGGAAGAGAATCGTTGTTGTTTGGAAGAGAATCGTTGTTGTTTGGAAGAGAATCGATGCTGCTTGGAAGAGAATCGTTGTTGTTTGGAAGAGAATCGTTGTTGTTTGGAAGAGAATCGTTGTTGTTTGGAAGAGAATCGATGCTGCTTGGAAGAGAATCGTTGTTGTTTGGAAGAGAATCGATGCTGCTTGGAAGAGAATCGATGCTGCTTGGAAGAGAATCGTTGTTGTTTGGAAGAGAATCGTTGTTGTTTGGAAGAGAATCGTTGTTGTTTGGAAGAGAATCGTTGTTGTTTGGAAGAGAATCGATGCTGCTTGGAAGAGAATCGTTGTTGTTTGGAAGAGAATCGTTGTTGTTTGGAAGAGAATCGTTGTTGTTTGGAAGAGAATCGATGCTGCTTGGAAGAGAATCGTTGTTGTTTGGAAGAGAATCGATGCTGCTTGGAAGAGAATCGATGCTGCTTGGAAGAGAATCGTTGTTGTTTGGAAGAGAATCGTTGTTGTTTGGAAGAGAATCGTTGTTGTTTGGAAGAGAATCGATGCTGCTTGGAAGAGAATCGTTGTTGTTTGGAAGAGAATCGTTGTTGTTTGGAAGAGAATCGTTGTTGTTTGGAAGAGAATCGATGCTGCTTGGAAGAGAATCGTTGTTGTTTGGAAGAGAATCGATGCTGCTTGGAAGAGAATCGATGCTGCTTGGAAGAGAATCGTTGTTGTTTGGAAGAGAATCGTTGTTGTTTGGAAGAGAATCGTTGTTGTTTGGAAGAGAATCGATGCTGCTTGGAAGAGAATCGTTGTTGTTTGGAAGAGAATCGTTGTTGTTTGGAAGAGAATCGTTGTTGTTTGGAAGAGAATCGATGCTGCTTGGAAGAGAATCGTTGTTGTTTGGAAGAGAATCGATGCTGCTTGGAAGAGAATCGTTGTTGTTTGGAAGAGAATCGTTGTTGTTTGGAAGAGAATCGTTGTTGTTTGGAAGAGAATCGATGCTGCTTGGAAGAGAATCGTTGTTGTTTGGAAGAGAATCGTTGTTGTTTGGAAGAGAATCGTTGTTGTTTGGAAGAGAATCGATGCTGCTTGGAAGAGAATCGATGCTGCTTGGAAGAGAATCGTTGTTGTTTGGAAGAGAATCGTTGTTGTTTGGAAGAGAATCGTTGTTGTTTGGAAGAGAATCGTTGTTGTTTGGGAGATAATCGATGCTGCTTGGAAGAGAATCGATGCTGCTTGGAAGAGAATCGTTGTTGTTTGGAAGAGAATCGTTGTTGTTTGGAAGAGAATCGTTGTTGTTTGGAAGAGAATCGATGCTGCTTGGAAGAGAATCGATGCTGCTTGGAAGAGAATCGTTGTTGTTTGGAAGAGAATCGTTGTTGTTTGGAAGAGAATCGTTGTTGTTTGGAAGAGAATCGATGCTGCTTGGAAGAGAATCGTTGTTGTTTGGAAGAGAATCGTTGTTGTTTGGAAGAGAATCGTTGTTGTTTGGAAGAGAATCGATGCTGCTTGGAAGAGAATCGTTGTTGTTTGGAAGAGAATCGATGCTGCTTGGAAGAGAATCGATGCTGCTTGGAAGAGAATCGTTGTTGTTTGGAAGAGAATCGTTGTTGTTTGGAAGAGAATCGTTGTTGTTTGGAAGAGAATCGATGCTGCTTGGAAGAGAATCGTTGTTGTTTGGAAGAGAATCGTTGTTGTTTGGAAGAGAATCGTTGTTGTTTGGAAGAGAATCGATGCTGCTTGGAAGAGAATCGATGCTGCTTGGAAGAGAATCGTTGTTGTTTGGAAGAGAATCGTTGTTGTTTGGAAGAGAATCGATGCTGCTTGGAAGAGAATCGATGCTGCTTGGAAGAGAATCGTTGTTGTTTGGGAGATAATCGATGCTGCATGGAAGAGAATCGATGCTACTTGGAAGAGAATCGTTGTTGTTTGGAAGAGAATCGTTGTTGTTTGGAAGAGAATCGTTGTTGTTTGGAAGAGAATCGTTGTTGTTTGGAAGAGAATCGTTGTTGTTTGGAAGAGAATCGATGCTGCTTGGAAGAGAATCGATGCTGCTTGGAAGAGAATCGTTGTTGTTTGGAAGAGAATCGTTGTTGTTTGGAAGAGAATCGTTGTTGTTTGGAAGAGAATCGATGCTGCTTGGAAGAGAATCGTTGTTGTTTGGAAGAGAATCGATGCTGCTTGGAAGAGAATCGTTGTTGTTTGGAAGAGAATCGTTGTTGTTTGGGAGATAATCGATGCTGCTTGGAAGAGAATCGATGCTGCTTGGAAGAGAATCGTTGTTGTTTGGAAGAGAATCGTTGTTGTTTGGAAGAGAATCGATGCTGCTTGGAAGAGAATCGATGCTGCTTGGAAGAGAATCGTTGTTGTTTGGGAGATAATCGATGCTGCTTGGAAGAGAATCGATGCTGCTTGGAAGAGAATCGTTGTTGTTTGGAAGAGAATCGTTGTTGTTTGGAAGAGAATCGTTGTTGTTTGGAAGAGAATCGTTGTTGTTTGGAAGAGAATCGTTGTTGTTTGGAAGAGAATCGATGCTGCTTGGAAGAGAATCGTTGTTGTTTGGAAGAGAATCGTTGTTGTTTGGAAGAGAATCGTTGTTGTTTGGAAGAGAATCGATGCTGCTTGGAAGAGAATCGATGCTGCTTGGAAGAGAATCGTTGTTGTTTGGGAGATAATCGATGCTGCTTGGAAGAGAATCGATGCTGCTTGGAAGAGAATCGTTGTTGTTTGGAAGAGAATCGTTGTTGTTTGGAAGAGAATCGTTGTTGTTTGGAAGAGAATCGTTGTTGTTTGGAAGAGAATCGATGCTGCTTGGAAGAGAATCGATGCTGCTTGGAAGAGAATCGATGCTGCTTGGAAGAGAATCGTTGTTGTTTGGAAGAGAATCGATGCTGCTTGGAAGAGAATCGATGCTGCTTGGAAGAGAATCGATGCTGCTTGGAAGAGAATCGATGCTGCTTGGAAGAGAATCGATGCTGCTTGGAAGAGAATCGATGCTGCTTGGAAGAGAATCGTTGTTGTTTGGGAGAGAATCGATGCTGCTTGGAAGAGAATCGTTGTTGTTTGGAAGAGAATCGTTGTTGTTTGGAAGAGAATCGATGCTGCTTGGAAGAGAATCGATGCTGCTTGGAAGAGAATCGATGCTGCTTGGAAGAGAATCGTTGTTGTTTGGAAGAGAATCGATGCTGCTTGGAAGAGAATCGATGCTGCTTGGAAGAGAATCGATGCTGCTTGGAAGAGAATCGTTGTTGTTTGGAAGAGAATCGTTGTTGTTTGGAAGAGAATCGTTGTTGTTTGGGAGATAATCGATGCTGCTTGGAAGAGAATCGTTGTTGTTTGGAAGAGAATCGATGCTGCTTGGAAGAGAATCGATGCTGCTTGGAAGAGAATCGATGCTGCTTGGAAGAGAATCGATGCTGCTTGGAAGAGAATCGATGCTGCTTGGAAGAGAATCGATGCTGCTTGGAAGAGAATCGTTGTTGTTTGGAAGAGAATCGTTGTTGTTTGGAAGAGAATCGATGCTGCTTGGAAGAGAATCGTTGTTGTTTGGAAGAGAATCGTTGTTGTTTGGAAGAGAATCGATGCTGCTTGGAAGAGAATCGTTGTTGTTTGGAAGAGAATCGTTGTTGTTTGGAAGAGAATCGTTGTTGTTTGGAAGAGAATCGATGCTGCTTGGAAGAGAATCGATGCTGCTTGGAAGAGAATCGATGCTGCTTGGAAGAGAATCGTTGTTGTTTGGAAGAGAATCGATGCTGCTTGGAAGAGAATCGATGCTGCTTGGAAGAGAATCGTTGTTGTTTGGAAGAGAATCGTTGTTGTTTGGAAGAGAATCGTTGTTGTTTGGAAGAGAATCGATGCTGCTTGGAAGAGAATCGTTGTTGTTTGGAAGAGAATCGATGCTGCTTGGAAGAGAATCGATGCTGCTTGGAAGAGAATCGATGCTGCTTGGAAGAGAATCGATGCTGCTTGGAAGAGAATCGTTGTTGTTTGGAAGAGAATCGATGCTGCTTGGAAGAGAATCGATGCTGCTTGGAAGAGAATCGTTGTTGTTTGGAAGAGAATCGTTGTTGTTTGGAAGAGAATCGTTGTTGTTTGGAAGAGAATCGATGCTGCTTGGAAGAGAATCGTTGTTGTTTGGAAGAGAATCGATGCTGCTTGGAAGAGAATCGATGCTGCTTGGAAGAGAATCGATGCTGCTTGGAAGAGAATCGTTGTTGTTTGGAAGAGAATCGTTGTTGTTTGGGAGATAATCGATGCTGCTTGGAAGAGAATCGTTGTTGTTTGGGAGATAATCGATGCTGCTTGGAAGAGAATCGATGCTGCTTGGAAGAGAATCGATGCTGCTTGGAAGAGAATCGATGCTGCTTGGAAGAGAATCGTTGTTGTTTAGGAGATAATCGATGCTGCTTGGAAGAGAATCGATGCTGCTTGGAAGAGAATCGTTGTTGTTTGGAAGAGAATCGTTGTTGTTTGGAAGAGAATCGATGCTGCTTGGAAGAGAATCGATGCTGCTTGGAAGAGAATCGTTGTTGTTTGGAAGAGAATCGATGCTGCTTGGAAGAGAATCGATGCTGCTTGGAAGAGAATCGATGCTGCTTGGAAGAGAATCGTTGTTGTTTGGAAGAGAATCTTTGTTGTTTGGAAGAGAATCGATGCTGCTTGGAAGAGAATCGTTGTTGTTTGGGAGATAATCGATGCTGCTTGGAAGAGAATCGTTGTTGTTTGGAAGAGAATCGATGCTGCTTGGAAGAGAATCGATGCTGCTTGGAAGAGAATCGTTGTTGTTTGGAAGAGAATCGTTGTTGTTTGGAAGAGAATCGTTGTTGTTTGGAAGAGAATCTTTGTTGTTTGGAAGAGAATCGATGCTGCTTGGAAGAGAATCGTTGTTGTTTGGGAGATAATCGATGCTGCTTGGAAGAGAATCGTTGTTGTTTGGAAGAGAATCGATGCTGCTTGGAAGAGAATCGATGCTGCTTGGAAGAGAATCGTTGTTGTTTGGAAGAGAATCGTTGTTGTTTGGAAGAGAATCGATGCTGCTTGGAAGAGAATCGTTGTTGTTTGGAAGAGAATCGTTGTTGTTTGGAAGAGAATCGTTGTTGTTTGGAAGAGAATCGATGCTGCTTGGAAGAGAATCGATGCTGCTTGGAAGAGAATCGTTGTTGTTTGGAAGAGAATCGTTGTTGTTTGGAAGAGAATCGTTGTTGTTTGGAAGAGAATCGTTGTTGTTTGGAAGAGAATCGTTGTTGTTTGGGAGATAATCGATGCTGCTTGGAAGAGAATCGTTGTTGTTTGGAAGAGAATCGATGCTGCTTGGAAGAGAATCGATGCTGCTTGGAAGAGAATCGATGCTGCTTGGAAGAGAATCGTTGTTGTTTGGAAGAGAATCTTTGTTGTTTGGAAGAGAATCGATGCTGCTTGGAAGAGAATCGTTGTTGTTTGGGAGATAATCGATGCTGCTTGGAAGAGAATCGATGCTGCTTGGAAGAGAATCGTTGTTGTTTGGAAGAGAATCGATGCTGCTTGGAAGAGAATCGATGCTGCTTGGAAGAGAATCGTTGTTGTTTGGAAGAGAATCGTTGTTGTTTGGAAGAGAATCGTTGTTGTTTGGAAGAGAATCGATGCTGCTTGGAAGAGAATCGTTGTTGTTTGGAAGAGAATCGATGCTGCTTGGAAGAGAATCGATGCTGCTTGGAAGAGAATCGATGCTGCTTGGAAGAGAATCGATGCTGCTTGGAAGAGAATCGTTGTTGTTTGGAAGAGAATCGATGCTGCTTGGAAGAGAATCGATGCTGCTTGGAAGAGAATCGTTGTTGTTTGGAAGAGAATCGTTGTTGTTTGGAAGAGAATCGTTGTTGTTTGGAAGAGAATCGATGCTGCTTGGAAGAGAATCGTTGTTGTTTGGAAGAGAATCGATGCTGCTTGGAAGAGAATCGATGCTGCTTGGAAGAGAATCGATGCTGCTTGGAAGAGAATCGTTGTTGTTTGGAAGAGAATCGTTGTTGTTTGGGAGATAATCGATGCTGCTTGGAAGAGAATCGTTGTTGTTTGGGAGATAATCGATGCTGCTTGGAAGAGAATCGATGCTGCTTGGAAGAGAATCGATGCTGCTTGGAAGAGAATCGATGCTGCTTGGAAGAGAATCGTTGTTGTTTAGGAGATAATCGATGCTGCTTGGAAGAGAATCGATGCTGCTTGGAAGAGAATCGTTGTTGTTTGGAAGAGAATCGTTGTTGTTTGGAAGAGAATCGATGCTGCTTGGAAGAGAATCGATGCTGCTTGGAAGAGAATCGTTGTTGTTTGGAAGAGAATCGATGCTGCTTGGAAGAGAATCGATGCTGCTTGGAAGAGAATCGATGCTGCTTGGAAGAGAATCGTTGTTGTTTGGAAGAGAATCTTTGTTGTTTGGAAGAGAATCGATGCTGCTTGGAAGAGAATCGTTGTTGTTTGGGAGATAATCGATGCTGCTTGGAAGAGAATCGTTGTTGTTTGGAAGAGAATCGATGCTGCTTGGAAGAGAATCGATGCTGCTTGGAAGAGAATCGTTGTTGTTTGGAAGAGAATCGTTGTTGTTTGGAAGAGAATCGTTGTTGTTTGGAAGAGAATCTTTGTTGTTTGGAAGAGAATCGATGCTGCTTGGAAGAGAATCGTTGTTGTTTGGGAGATAATCGATGCTGCTTGGAAGAGAATCGTTGTTGTTTGGAAGAGAATCGATGCTGCTTGGAAGAGAATCGATGCTGCTTGGAAGAGAATCGTTGTTGTTTGGAAGAGAATCGTTGTTGTTTGGAAGAGAATCGATGCTGCTTGGAAGAGAATCGTTGTTGTTTGGAAGAGAATCGTTGTTGTTTGGAAGAGAATCGTTGTTGTTTGGAAGAGAATCGATGCTGCTTGGAAGAGAATCGATGCTGCTTGGAAGAGAATCGTTGTTGTTTGGAAGAGAATCGTTGTTGTTTGGAAGAGAATCGTTGTTGTTTGGAAGAGAATCGTTGTTGTTTGGAAGAGAATCGTTGTTGTTTGGGAGATAATCGATGCTGCTTGGAAGAGAATCGATGCTGCTTGGAAGAGAATCGTTGTTGTTTGGAAGAGAATCGTTGTTGTTTGGAAGAGAATCGTTGTTGTTTGGAAGAGAATCGATGCTGCTTGGAAGAGAATCGATGCTGCTTGGAAGAGAATCGTTGTTGTTTGGAAGAGAATCGTTGTTGTTTGGAAGAGAATCGTTGTTGTTTGGAAGAGAATCGATGCTGCTTGGAAGAGAATCGTTGTTGTTTGGAAGAGAATCGTTGTTGTTTGGAAGAGAATCGTTGTTGTTTGGAAGAGAATCGATGCTGCTTGGAAGAGAATCGTTGTTGTTTGGAAGAGAATCGATGCTGCTTGGAAGAGAATCGATGCTGCTTGGAAGAGAATCGTTGTTGTTTGGAAGAGAATCGTTGTTGTTTGGAAGAGAATCGTTGTTGTTTGGAAGAGAATCGATGCTGCTTGGAAGAGAATCGTTGTTGTTTGGAAGAGAATCGTTGTTGTTTGGAAGAGAATCGTTGTTGTTTGGAAGAGAATCGATGCTGCTTGGAAGAGAATCGTTGTTGTTTGGAAGAGAATCGATGCTGCTTGGAAGAGAATCGATGCTGCTTGGAAGAGAATCGTTGTTGTTTGGAAGAGAATCGTTGTTGTTTGGAAGAGAATCGATGCTGCTTGGAAGAGAATCGATGCTGCTTGGAAGAGAATCGATGCTGCTTGGAAGAGAATCTTTGTTGTTTGGAAGAGAATCGATGCTGCTTGGAAGAGAATCGTTGTTGTTTGGGAGATAATCGATGCTGCTTGGAAGAGAATCGTTGTTGTTTGGAAGAGAATCGATGCTGCTTGGAAGAGAATCGATGCTGCTTGGAAGAGAATCGTTGTTGTTTGGAAGAGAATCGATGCTGCTTGGAAGAGAATCGTTGTTGTTTGGAAGAGAATCTTTGTTGTTTGGAAGAGAATCGATGCTGCTTGGAAGAGAATCGTTGTTGTTTGGGAGATAATCGATGCTGCTTGGAAGAGAATCGTTGTTGTTTGGAAGAGAATCGATGCTGCTTGGAAGAGAATCGATGCTGCTTGGAAGAGAATCGTTGTTGTTTGGAAGAGAATCGTTGTTGTTTGGAAGAGAATCGTTGTTGTTTGGAAGAGAATCGTTGTTGTTTGGAAGAGAATCGTTGTTGTTTGGAAGAGAATCGTTGTTGTTTGGAAGAGAATCGATGCTGCTTGGAAGAGAATCGTTGTTGTTTGGGAGATAATCGATGCTGCTTGGAAGAGAATCGTTGTTGTTTGGAAGAGAATCGATGCTGCTTGGAAGAGAATCGATGCTGCTTGGAAGAGAATCGTTGTTGTTTGGAAGAGAATCGATGCTGCTTGGAAGAGAATCGTTGTTGTTTGGGAGATAATCGATGCTGCTTGGAAGAGAATCGATGCTGCTTGGAAGAGAATCGTTGTTGTTTGGAAGAGAATCGTTGTTGTTTGGAAGAGAATCGTTGTTGTTTGGAAGAGAATCGATGCTGCTTGGAAGAGAATCGTTGTTGTTTGGAAGAGAATCGTTGTTGTTTGGAAGAGAATCGTTGTTGTTTGGAAGAGAATCGATGCTGCTTGGAAGAGAATCGATGCTGCTTGGAAGAGAATCGTTGTTGTTTGGAAGAGAATCGTTGTTGTTTGGAAGAGAATCGTTGTTGTTTGGAAGAGAATCGTTGTTGTTTGGAAGAGAATCGTTGTTGTTTGGGAGATAATCGATGCTGCTTGGAAGAGAATCGATGCTGCTTGGAAGAGAATCGTTGTTGTTTGGAAGAGAATCGTTGTTGTTTGGAAGAGAATCGTTGTTGTTTGGAAGAGAATCGATGCTGCTTGGAAGAGAATCGATGCTGCTTGGAAGAGAATCGTTGTTGTTTGGAAGAGAATCGTTGTTGTTTGGAAGAGAATCGTTGTTGTTTGGAAGAGAATCGATGCTGCTTGGAAGAGAATCGTTGTTGTTTGGAAGAGAATCGTTGTTGTTTGGAAGAGAATCGTTGTTGTTTGGAAGAGAATCGATGCTGCTTGGAAGAGAATCGTTGTTGTTTGGAAGAGAATCGATGCTGCTTGGAAGAGAATCGATGCTGCTTGGAAGAGAATCGTTGTTGTTTGGAAGAGAATCGTTGTTGTTTGGAAGAGAATCGTTGTTGTTTGGAAGAGAATCGATGCTGCTTGGAAGAGAATCGTTGTTGTTTGGAAGAGAATCGTTGTTGTTTGGAAGAGAATCGTTGTTGTTTGGAAGAGAATCGATGCTGCTTGGAAGAGAATCGTTGTTGTTTGGAAGAGAATCGATGCTGCTTGGAAGAGAATCGATGCTGCTTGGAAGAGAATCGTTGTTGTTTGGAAGAGAATCGTTGTTGTTTGGAAGAGAATCGTTGTTGTTTGGAAGAGAATCGTTGTTGTTTGGAAGAGAATCGATGCTGCTTGGAAGAGAATCGTTGTTGTTTGGAAGAGAATCGTTGTTGTTTGGAAGAGAATCGTTGTTGTTTGGAAGAGAATCGATGCTGCTTGGAAGAGAATCGTTGTTGTTTGGAAGAGAATCGATGCTGCTTGGAAGAGAATCGATGCTGCTTGGAAGAGAATCGTTGTTGTTTGGAAGAGAATCGTTGTTGTTTGGAAGAGAATCGTTGTTGTTTGGAAGAGAATCGATGCTGCTTGGAAGAGAATCGTTGTTGTTTGGAAGAGAATCGTTGTTGTTTGGAAGAGAATCGTTGTTGTTTGGAAGAGAATCGATGCTGCTTGGAAGAGAATCGTTGTTGTTTGGAAGAGAATCGATGCTGCTTGGAAGAGAATCGATGCTGCTTGGAAGAGAATCGTTGTTGTTTGGAAGAGAATCGTTGTTGTTTGGAAGAGAATCGTTGTTGTTTGGAAGAGAATCGATGCTGCTTGGAAGAGAATCGTTGTTGTTTGGAAGAGAATCGTTGTTGTTTGGAAGAGAATCGTTGTTGTTTGGAAGAGAATCGATGCTGCTTGGAAGAGAATCGTTGTTGTTTGGAAGAGAATCGATGCTGCATGGAAGAGAATCGATGCTACTTGGAAGAGAATCGTTGTTGTTTGGAAGAGAATCGTTGTTGTTTGGAAGAGAATCGTTGTTGTTTGGAAGAGAATCGATGCTGCTTGGAAGAGAATCGATGCTGCTTGGAAGAGAATCGTTGTTGTTTGGAAGAGAATCGTTGTTGTTTGGAAGAGAATCGTTGTTGTTTGGAAGAGAATCGTTGTTGTTTGGGAGATAATCGATGCTGCTTGGAAGAGAATCGATGCTGCTTGGAAGAGAATCGTTGTTGTTTGGAAGAGAATCGTTGTTGTTTGGAAGAGAATCGTTGTTGTTTGGAAGAGAATCGATGCTGCTTGGAAGAGAATCGATGCTGCTTGGAAGAGAATCGTTGTTGTTTGGAAGAGAATCGTTGTTGTTTGGAAGAGAATCTTTGTTGTTTGGAAGAGAATCGATGCTGCTTGGAAGAGAATCGTTGTTGTTTGGAAGAGAATCGTTGTTGTTTGGAAGAGAATCGTTGTTGTTTGGAAGAGAATCGATGCTGCTTGGAAGAGAATCGTTGTTGTTTGGAAGAGAATCGATGCTGCTTGGAAGAGAATCGATGCTGCTTGGAAGAGAATCGTTGTTGTTTGGAAGAGAATCGTTGTTGTTTGGAAGAGAATCGTTGTTGTTTGGAAGAGAATCGATGCTGCTTGGAAGAGAATCGTTGTTGTTTGGAAGAGAATCGTTGTTGTTTGGAAGAGAATCGTTGTTGTTTGGAAGAGAATCGATGCTGCTTGGAAGAGAATCGATGCTGCTTGGAAGAGAATCGTTGTTGTTTGGAAGAGAATCGTTGTTGTTTGGAAGAGAATCGTTGTTGTTTGGAAGAGAATCGATGCTGCTTGGAAGAGAATCGTTGTCGTTTGGGAGATAATCGATGCTGCATGGAAGAGAATCGATGCTACTTGGAAGAGAATCGTTGTTGTTTGGAAGAGAATCGTTGTTGTTTGGAAGAGAATCGTTGTTGTTTGGAAGAGAATCGTTGTTGTTTGGAAGAGAATCGTTGTTGTTTGGAAGAGAATCGATGCTGCTTGGAAGAGAATCGATGCTGCTTGGAAGAGAATCGTTGTTGTTTGGAAGAGAATCGTTGTTGTTTGGAAGAGAATCGTTGTTGTTTGGAAGAGAATCGATGCTGCTTGGAAGAGAATCGTTGTTGTTTGGAAGAGAATCGATGCTGCTTGGAAGAGAATCGTTGTTGTTTGGAAGAGAATCGTTGTTGTTTGGGAGATAATCGATGCTGCTTGGAAGAGAATCGATGCTGCTTGGAAGAGAATCGTTGTTGTTTGGAAGAGAATCGTTGTTGTTTGGAAGAGAATCGATGCTGCTTGGAAGAGAATCGATGCTGCTTGGAAGAGAATCGTTGTTGTTTGGGAGATAATCGATGCTGCTTGGAAGAGAATCGATGCTGCTTGGAAGAGAATCGTTGTTGTTTGGAAGAGAATCGTTGTTGTTTGGAAGAGAATCGTTGTTGTTTGGAAGAGAATCGTTGTTGTTTGGAAGAGAATCGTTGTTGTTTGGAAGAGAATCGATGCTGCTTGGAAGAGAATCGTTGTTGTTTGGAAGAGAATCGTTGTTGTTTGGAAGAGAATCGTTGTTGTTTGGAAGAGAATCGATGCTGCTTGGAAGAGAATCGATGCTGCTTGGAAGAGAATCGTTGTTGTTTGGGAGATAATCGATGCTGCTTGGAAGAGAATCGTTGTTGTTTGGAAGAGAATCGTTGTTGTTTGGAAGAGAATCGTTGTTGTTTGGAAGAGAATCGATGCTGCTTGGAAGAGAATCGATGCTGCTTGGAAGAGAATCGTTGTTGTTTGGAAGAGAATCGATGCTGCTTGGAAGAGAATCGATGCTGCTTGGAAGAGAATCGATGCTGCTTGGAAGAGAATCGTTGTTGTTTGGAAGAGAATCGATGCTGCTTGGAAGAGAATCGTTGTTGTTTGGAAGAGAATCGTTGTTGTTTGGAAGAGAATCGTTGTTGTTTGGAAGAGAATCGATGCTGCTTGGAAGAGAATCGATGCTGCTTGGAAGAGAATCGTTGTTGTTTGGAAGAGAATCGATGCTGCTTGGAAGAGAATCGATGCTGCTTGGAAGAGAATCGATGCTGCTTGGAAGAGAATCGTTGTTGTTTGGAAGAGAATCGATGCTGCTTGGAAGAGAATCGATGCTGCTTGGAAGAGAATCGATGCTGCTTGGAAGAGAATCGATGCTGCTTGGAAGAGAATCGATGCTGCTTGGAAGAGAATCGTTGTTGTTTGGGAGAGAATCGATGCTGCTTGGAAGAGAATCGTTGTTGTTTGGAAGAGAATCGTTGTTGTTTGGAAGAGAATCGATGCTGCTTGGAAGAGAATCGATGCTGCTTGGAAGAGAATCGATGCTGCTTGGAAGAGAATCGTTGTTGTTTGGAAGAGAATCGATGCTGCTTGGAAGAGAATCGATGCTGCTTGGAAGAGAATCGTTGTTGTTTGGAAGAGAATCGTTGTTGTTTGGAAGAGAATCGTTGTTGTTTGGAAGAGAATCGTTGTTGTTTGGAAGAGAATCGATGCTGCTTGGAAGAGAATCGATGCTGCTTGGAAGAGAATCGATGCTGCTTGGAAGAGAATCGTTGTTGTTTGGAAGAGAATCGATGCTGCTTGGAAGAGAATCGATGCTGCTTGGAAGAGAATCGTTGTTGTTTGGAAGAGAATCGTTGTTGTTTGGAAGAGAATCGTTGTTGTTTGGAAGAGAATCGATGCTGCTTGGAAGAGAATCGTTGTTGTTTGGAAGAGAATCGATGCTGCTTGGAAGAGAATCGATGCTGCTTGGAAGAGAATCGATGCTGCTTGGAAGAGAATCGTTGTTGTTTGGAAGAGAATCGATGCTGCTTGGAAGAGAATCGATGCTGCTTGGAAGAGAATCGTTGTTGTTTGGAAGAGAATCGTTGTTGTTTGGAAGAGAATCGTTGTTGTTTGGAAGAGAATCGATGCTGCTTGGAAGAGAATCGTTGTTGTTTGGAAGAGAATCGATGCTGCTTGGAAGAGAATCGTTGTTGTTTGGAAGAGAATCGATGCTGCTTGGAAGAGAATCGTTGTTGTTTGGAAGAGAATCGTTGTTGTTTGGAAGAGAATCGTTGTTGTTTGGAAGAGAATCGTTGTTGTTTGGAAGAGAATCGATGCTGCTTGGAAGAGAATCGTTGTTGTTTGGAAGAGAATCGATGCTGCTTGGAAGAGAATCGTTGTTGTTTGGAAGAGAATCGTTGTTGTTTGGAAGAGAATCGTTGTTGTTTGGAAGAGAATCGATGCTGCTTGGAAGAGAATCGTTGTTGTTTGGAAGAGAATCGTTGTTGTTTGGAAGAGAATCGTTGTTGTTTGGAAGAGAATCGATGCTGCTTGGAAGAGAATCGTTGTTGTTTGGAAGAGAATCGTTGTTGTTTGGAAGAGAATCGATGCTGCTTGGAAGAGAATCGTTGTTGTTTGGAAGAGAATCGTTGTTGTTTGGAAGAGAATCGTTGTTGTTTGGAAGAGAATCGTTGTTGTTTGGAAGAGAATCGTTGTTGTTTGGAAGAGAATCGTTGTTGTTTGGAAGAGAATCGATGCTGCTTGGAAGAGAATCGATGCTGCTTGGAAGAGAATCGTTGTTGTTTGGGAGATAATCGATGCTGCTTGGAAGAGAATCGATGCTACTTGGAAGAGAATCGTTGTTGTTTGGAAGAGAATCGTTGTTGTTTGGAAGAGAATCGTTGTTGTTTGGAAGAGAATCGTTGTTGTTTGGAAGAGAATCGATGCTGCTTGGAAGAGAATCGTTGTTGTTTGGAAGAGAATCGTTGTTGTTTGGAAGAGAATCGATGCTGCTTGGAAGAGAATCGATGCTGCTTGGAAGAGAATCGATGCTGCTTGGAAGAGAATCGTTGTTGTTTGGAAGAGAATCGATGCTGCTTGGAAGAGAATCGATGCTGCTTGGAAGAGAATCGATGCTGCTTGGAAGAGAATCGTTGTTGTTTGGAAGAGAATCGATGCTGCTTGGAAGAGAATCGATGCTGCTTGGAAGAGAATCGTTGTTGTTTGGAAGAGAATCGTTGTTGTTTGGAAGAGAATCGTTGTTGTTTGGAAGAGAATCGATGCTGCTTGGAAGAGAATCGTTGTTGTTTGGAAGAGAATCGTTGTTGTTTGGAAGAGAATCGTTGTTGTTTGGAAGAGAATCGATGCTGCTTGGAAGAGAATCGTTGTTGTTTGGAAGAGAATCGTTGTTGTTTGGAAGAGAATCGATGCTGCTTGGAAGAGAATCGATGCTGCTTGGAAGAGAATCGATGCTGCTTGGAAGAGAATCGTTGTTGTTTGGAAGAGAATCGATGCTGCTTGGAAGAGAATCGATGCTGCTTGGAAGAGAATCGATGCTGCTTGGAAGAGAATCGTTGTTGTTTGGAAGAGAATCGATGCTGCTTGGAAGAGAATCGATGCTGCTTGGAAGAGAATCGTTGTTGTTTGGAAGAGAATCGTTGTTGTTTGGAAGAGAATCGTTGTTGTTTGGAAGAGAATCGATGCTGCTTGGAAGAGAATCGTTGTTGTTTGGAAGAGAATCGTTGTTGTTTGGAAGAGAATCGTTGTTGTTTGGAAGAGAATCGATGCTGCTTGGAAGAGAATCGTTGTTGTTTGGAAGAGAATCGATGCTGCTTGGAAGAGAATCGATGCTACTTGGAAGAGAATCGTTGTTGTTTGGAAGAGAATCGTTGTTGTTTGGAAGAGAATCGTTGTTGTTTAGAAGAGAATCGTTGTTGTTTGGAAGAGAATCGATGCTGCTTGGAAGAGAATCGTTGTTGTTTGGAAGAGAATCGTTGTTGTTTGGAAGAGAATCGTTGTTGTTTGGAAGAGAATCGATGCTGCTTGGAAGAGAATCGATGCTGCTTGGAAGAGAATCGATGCTGCTTGGAAGAGAATCGTTGTTGTTTGGAAGAGAATCGATGCTGCTTGGAAGAGAATCGTTGTTGTTTGGAAGAGAATCGTTGTTGTTTGGGAGATAATCGATGCTGCTTGGAAGAGAATCGATGCTGCTTGGAAGAGAATCGTTGTTGTTTGGAAGAGAATCGTTGTTGTTTGGAAGAGAATCGATGCTGCTTGGAAGAGAATCGATGCTGCTTGGAAGAGAATCGTTGTTGTTTGGAAGAGAATCGTTGTTGTTTGGAAGAGAATCGTTGTTGTTTGGGAGATAATCGATGCTGCTTGGAAGAGAATCGATGCTGCTTGGAAGAGAATCGATGCTGCTTGGAAGAGAATCGATGCTGCTTGGAAGAGAATCGTTGTTGTTTGGAAGAGAATCGATGCTGCTTGGAAGAGAATCGATGCTGCTTGGAAGAGAATCGTTGTTGTTTGGAAGAGAATCGTTGTTGTTTGGAAGAGAATCGTTGTTGTTTGGAAGAGAATCGATGCTGCTTGGAAGAGAATCGTTGTTGTTTGGAAGAGAATCGATGCTGCTTGGAAGAGAATCGATGCTGCTTGGAAGAGAATCGATGCTGCTTGGAAGAGAATCGTTGTTGTTTGGAAGAGAATCGTTGTTGTTTGGGAGATAATCGATGCTGCTTGGAAGAGAATCGTTGTTGTTTGGGAGATAATCGATGCTGCTTGGAAGAGAATCGTTGTTGTTTGGAAGAGAATCGATGCTGCTTGGAAGAGAATCGATGCTGCTTGGAAGAGAATCGATGCTGCTTGGAAGAGAATCGATGCTGCTTGGAAGAGAATCGTTGTTGTTTAGGAGATAATCGATGCTGCTTGGAAGAGAATCGATGCTGCTTGGAAGAGAATCGTTGTTGTTTGGAAGAGAATCGATGCTGCTTGGAAGAGAATCGATGCTGCTTGGAAGAGAATCGTTGTTGTTTGGGAGATAATCGATGCTGCTTGGAAGAGAATCGATGCTGCTTGGAAGAGAATCGTTGTTGTTTGGAAGAGAATCGTTGTTGTTTGGAAGAGAATCGTTGTTGTTTGGAAGAGAATCGTTGTTGTTTGGAAGAGAATCGATGCTGCTTGGAAGAGAATCGATGCTGCTTGGAAGAGAATCGATGCTGCTTGGAAGAGAATCGTTGTTGTTTGGAAGAGAATCGTTGTTGTTTGGAAGAGAATCGTTGTTGTTTGGAAGAGAATCGTTGTTGTTTGGAAGAGAATCGTTGTTGTTTGGAAGAGAATCGATGCTGCTTGGAAGAGAATCGATGCTGCTTGGAAGAGAATCGTTGTTGTTTGGAAGAGAATCGTTGTTGTTTGGAAGAGAATCGTTGTTGTTTGGAAGAGAATCGTTGTTGTTTGGAAGAGAATCGTTGTTGTTTGGAAGAGAATCGATGCTGCTTGGAAGAGAATCGATGCTGCTTGGAAGAGAATCGATGCTGCTTGGAAGAGAATCGATGCTGCTTGGAAGAGAATCGTTGTTGTTTGGAAGAGAATCGATGCTGCTTGGAAGAGAATCGTTGTTGTTTGGAAGAGAATCGTTGTTGTTTGGGAGATAATCGATGCTGCTTGGAAGAGAATCGATGCTGCTTGGAAGAGAATCGTTGTTGTTTGGAAGAGAATCGTTGTTGTTTGGAAGAGAATCGTTGTTGTTTGGAAGAGAATCGTTGTTGTTTGGAAGAGAATCGATGCTGCTTGGAAGAGAATCGATGCTGCTTGGAAGAGAATCGATGCTGCTTGGAAGAGAATCGTTGTTGTTTGGAAGAGAATCGATGCTGCTTGGAAGAGAATCGATGCTGCTTGGAAGAGAATCGATGCTGCTTGGAAGAGAATCGTTGTTGTTTGGAAGAGAATCGTTGTTGTTTGGAAGAGAATCGATGCTGCTTGGAAGAGAATCGTTGTTGTTTGGGAGATAATCGATGCTGCTTGGAAGAGAATCGTTGTTGTTTGGAAGAGAATCGATGCTGCTTGGAAGAGAATCGATGCTGCTTGGAAGAGAATCGTTGTTGTTTGGAAGAGAATCGTTGTTGTTTGGAAGAGAATCGTTGTTGTTTGGAAGAGAATCGTTGTTGTTTGGAAGAGAATCGTTGTTGTTTGGAAGAGAATCTTTGTTGTTTGGAAGAGAATCGATGCTGCTTGGAAGAGAATCGTTGTTGTTTGGGAGATAATCGATGCTGCTTGGAAGAGAATCGTTGTTGTTTGGAAGAGAATCGATGCTGCTTGGAAGAGAATCGATGCTGCTTGGAAGAGAATCGTTGTTGTTTGGAAGAGAATCGTTGTTGTTTGGAAGAGAATCGTTGTTGTTTGGAAGAGAATCGTTGTTGTTTGGAAGAGAATCGTTGTTGTTTGGAAGAGAATCGTTGTTGTTTGGAAGAGAATCGTTGTTGTTTGGAAGAGAATCGATGCTGCTTGGAAGAGAATCGATGCTGCTTGGAAGAGAATCGTTGTTGTTTGGAAGAGAATCGTTGTTGTTTGGAAGAGAATCGTTGTTGTTTGGAAGAGAATCGTTGTTGTTTGGAAGAGAATCGTTGTTGTTTGGAAGAGAATCGTTGTTGTTTGGAAGAGAATCGTTGTTGTTTGGAAGAGAATCGATGCTGCTTGGAAGAGAATCGATGCTGCTTGGAAGAGAATCGTTGTTGTTTGGGAGATAATCGATGCTGCTTGGAAGAGAATCGATGCTACTTGGAAGAGAATCGTTGTTGTTTGGAAGAGAATCGTTGTTGTTTGGAAGAGAATCGATGCTGCTTGGAAGAGAATCGATGCTGCTTGGAAGAGAATCGTTGTTGTTTGGAAGAGAATCGTTGTTGTTTGGAAGAGAATCGTTGTTGTTTGGAAGAGAATCGATGCTGCTTGGAAGAGAATCGTTGTTGTTTGGAAGAGAATCGTTGTTGTTTGGAAGAGAATCGATGCTGCTTGGAAGAGAATCGATGCTGCTTGGAAGAGAATCGATGCTGCTTGGAAGAGAATCGTTGTTGTTTGGAAGAGAATCGTTGTTGTTTGGAAGAGAATCGTTGTTGTTTGGAAGAGAATCGATGCTGCTTGGAAGAGAATCGTTGTTGTTTGGAAGAGAATCGATGCTGCTTGGAAGAGAATCGATGCTGCTTGGAAGAGAATCGATGCTGCTTGGAAGAGAATCGATGCTGCTTGGAAGAGAATCGTTGTTGTTTGGAAGAGAATCGATGCTGCTTGGAAGAGAATCGATGCTGCTTGGAAGAGAATCGTTGTTGTTTGGAAGAGAATCGTTGTTGTTTGGAAGAGAATCGTTGTTGTTTGGAAGAGAATCGATGCTGCTTGGAAGAGAATCGTTGTTGTTTGGGAGATAATCGATGCTGCTTGGAAGAGAATCGTTGTTGTTTGGAAGAGAATCGATGCTGCTTGGAAGAGAATCGATGCTGCTTGGAAGAGAATCGATGCTGCTTGGAAGAGAATCGATGCTGCTTGGAAGAGAATCGTTGTTGTTTAGGAGATAATCGATGCTGCTTGGAAGAGAATCGATGCTGCTTGGAAGAGAATCGTTGTTGTTTGGAAGAGAATCGTTGTTGTTTGGAAGAGAATCGTTGTTGTTTGGAAGAGAATCGTTGTTGTTTGGAAGAGAATCGTTGTTGTTTGGAAGAGAATCGATGCTGCTTGGAAGAGAATCGATGCTACTTGGAAGAGAATCGTTGTTGTTTGGAAGAGAATCGTTGTTGTTTGGAAGAGAATCGTTGTTGTTTGGAAGAGAATCGATGCTGCTTGGAAGAGAATCGATGCTGCTTGGAAGAGAATCGATGCTGCTTGGAAGAGAATCGATGCTGCTTGGAAGAGAATCGATGCTGCTTGGAAGAGAATCGTTGTTGTTTGGAAGAGAATCGTTGTTGTTTGGAAGAGAATCGTTGTTGTTTGGAAGAGAATCGTTGTTGTTTGGAAGAGAATCGATGCTGCTTGGAAGAGAATCGATGCTGCTTGGAAGAGAATCGATGCTGCTTGGAAGAGAATCGTTGTTGTTTGGAAGAGAATCGATGCTGCTTGGAAGAGAATCGATGCTGCTTGGAAGAGAATCGATGCTGCTTGGAAGAGAATCGTTGTTGTTTGGAAGAGAATCTTTGTTGTTTGGAAGAGAATCGATGCTGCTTGGAAGAGAATCGTTGTTGTTTGGGAGATAATCGATGCTGCTTGGAAGAGAATCGTTGTTGTTTGGAAGAGAATCGATGCTGCTTGGAAGAGAATCGATGCTGCTTGGAAGAGAATCGTTGTTGTTTGGAAGAGAATCGTTGTTGTTTGGAAGAGAATCGTTGTTGTTTGGAAGAGAATCGTTGTTGTTTGGAAGAGAATCGTTGTTGTTTGGAAGAGAATCGTTGTTGTTTGGAAGAGAATCGATGCTGCTTGGAAGAGAATCGTTGTTGTTTGGGAGATAATCGATGCTGCTTGGAAGAGAATCGTTGTTGTTTGGAAGAGAATCGATGCTGCTTGGAAGAGAATCGATGCTGCTTGGAAGAGAATCGTTGTTGTTTGGAAGAGAATCGATGCTGCTTGGAAGAGAATCGTTGTTGTTTGGGAGATAATCGATGCTGCTTGGAAGAGAATCGATGCTGCTTGGAAGAGAATCGTTGTTGTTTGGAAGAGAATCGTTGTTGTTTGGAAGAGAATCGTTGTTGTTTGGAAGAGAATCGATGCTGCTTGGAAGAGAATCGTTGTTGTTTGGAAGAGAATCGTTGTTGTTTGGAAGAGAATCGTTGTTGTTTGGAAGAGAATCGATGCTGCTTGGAAGAGAATCGATGCTGCTTGGAAGAGAATCGTTGTTGTTTGGAAGAGAATCGTTGTTGTTTGGAAGAGAATCGTTGTTGTTTGGAAGAGAATCGTTGTTGTTTGGAAGAGAATCGTTGTTGTTTGGGAGATAATCGATGCTGCTTGGAAGAGAATCGATGCTGCTTGGAAGAGAATCGTTGTTGTTTGGAAGAGAATCGTTGTTGTTTGGAAGAGAATCGTTGTTGTTTGGAAGAGAATCGATGCTGCTTGGAAGAGAATCGATGCTGCTTGGAAGAGAATCGTTGTTGTTTGGAAGAGAATCGTTGTTGTTTGGAAGAGAATCGTTGTTGTTTGGAAGAGAATCGATGCTGCTTGGAAGAGAATCGTTGTTGTTTGGAAGAGAATCGTTGTTGTTTGGAAGAGAATCGTTGTTGTTTGGAAGAGAATCGATGCTGCTTGGAAGAGAATCGTTGTTGTTTGGAAGAGAATCGATGCTGCTTGGAAGAGAATCGATGCTGCTTGGAAGAGAATCGTTGTTGTTTGGAAGAGAATCGTTGTTGTTTGGAAGAGAATCGTTGTTGTTTGGAAGAGAATCGATGCTGCTTGGAAGAGAATCGTTGTTGTTTGGAAGAGAATCGTTGTTGTTTGGAAGAGAATCGTTGTTGTTTGGAAGAGAATCGATGCTGCTTGGAAGAGAATCGTTGTTGTTTGGAAGAGAATCGATGTTGCTTGGAAGAGAATCGATGCTGCTTGGAAGAGAATCGTTGTTGTTTGGAAGAGAATCGTTGTTGTTTGGAAGAGAATCGTTGTTGTTTGGAAGAGAATCGTTGTTGTTTGGAAGAGAATCGATGCTGCTTGGAAGAGAATCGTTGTTGTTTGGAAGAGAATCGTTGTTGTTTGGAAGAGAATCGTTGTTGTTTGGAAGAGAATCGATGCTGCTTGGAAGAGAATCGTTGTTGTTTGGAAGAGAATCGATGCTGCTTGGAAGAGAATCGATGCTGCTTGGAAGAGAATCGTTGTTGTTTGGAAGAGAATCGTTGTTGTTTGGAAGAGAATCGTTGTTGTTTGGAAGAGAATCGATGCTGCTTGGAAGAGAATCGTTGTTGTTTGGAAGAGAATCGTTGTTGTTTGGAAGAGAATCGTTGTTGTTTGGAAGAGAATCGATGCTGCTTGGAAGAGAATCGTTGTTGTTTGGAAGAGAATCGATGCTGCTTGGAAGAGAATCGATGCTGCTTGGAAGAGAATCGTTGTTGTTTGGAAGAGAATCGTTGTTGTTTGGAAGAGAATCGTTGTTGTTTGGAAGAGAATCGATGCTGCTTGGAAGAGAATCGTTGTTGTTTGGAAGAGAATCGTTGTTGTTTGGAAGAGAATCGTTGTTGTTTGGAAGAGAATCGATGCTGCTTGGAAGAGAATCGTTGTTGTTTGGAAGAGAATCGATGCTGCATGGAAGAGAATCGATGCTACTTGGAAGAGAATCGTTGTTGTTTGGAAGAGAATCGTTGTTGTTTGGAAGAGAATCGTTGTTGTTTGGAAGAGAATCGATGCTGCTTGGAAGAGAATCGATGCTGCTTGGAAGAGAATCGTTGTTGTTTGGAAGAGAATCGTTGTTGTTTGGAAGAGAATCGTTGTTGTTTGGAAGAGAATCGTTGTTGTTTGGGAGATAATCGATGCTGCATGGAAGAGAATCGATGCTGCTTGGAAGAGAATCGTTGTTGTTTGGAAGAGAATCGTTGTTGTTTGGAAGAGAATCGTTGTTGTTTGGAAGAGAATCGATGCTGCTTGGAAGAGAATCGATGCTGCTTGGAAGAGAATCGTTGTTGTTTGGAAGAGAATCGTTGTTGTTTGGAAGAGAATCGTTGTTGTTTGGAAGAGAATCGATGCTGCTTGGAAGAGAATCGTTGTTGTTTGGAAGAGAATCGTTGTTGTTTGGAAGAGAATCGTTGTTGTTTGGAAGAGAATCGATGCTGCTTGGAAGAGAATCGTTGTTGTTTGGAAGAGAATCGATGCTGCTTGGAAGAGAATCGATGCTGCTTGGAAGAGAATCGTTGTTGTTTGGAAGAGAATCGTTGTTGTTTGGAAGAGAATCGTTGTTGTTTGGAAGAGAATCGATGCTGCTTGGAAGAGAATCGTTGTTGTTTGGAAGAGAATCGTTGTTGTTTGGAAGAGAATCGTTGTTGTTTGGAAGAGAATCGATGCTGCTTGGAAGAGAATCGATGCTGCTTGGAAGAGAATCGTTGTTGTTTGGAAGAGAATCGTTGTTGTTTGGAAGAGAATCGATGCTGCTTGGAAGAGAATCGATGCTGCTTGGAAGAGAATCGTTGTTGTTTGGGAGATAATCGATGCTGCATGGAAGAGAATCGATGCTACTTGGAAGAGAATCGTTGTTGTTTGGAAGAGAATCGTTGTTGTTTGGAAGAGAATCGTTGTTGTTTGGAAGAGAATCGTTGTTGTTTGGAAGAGAATCGTTGTTGTTTGGAAGAGAATCGATGCTGCTTGGAAGAGAATCGATGCTGCTTGGAAGAGAATCGTTGTTGTTTGGAAGAGAATCGTTGTTGTTTGGAAGAGAATCGTTGTTGTTTGGAAGAGAATCGATGCTGCTTGGAAGAGAATCGTTGTTGTTTGGAAGAGAATCGATGCTGCTTGGAAGAGAATCGTTGTTGTTTGGAAGAGAATCGTTGTTGTTTGGGAGATAATCGATGCTGCTTGGAAGAGAATCGATGCTGCTTGGAAGAGAATCGTTGTTGTTTGGAAGAGAATCGTTGTTGTTTGGAAGAGAATCGTTGTTGTTTGGAAGAGAATCGATGCTGCTTGGAAGAGAATCGTTGTTGTTTGGGAGATAATCGATGCTGCTTGGAAGAGAATCGATGCTGCTTGGAAGAGAATCGTTGTTGTTTGGAAGAGAATCGTTGTTGTTTGGAAGAGAATCGTTGTTGTTTGGAAGAGAATCGTTGTTGTTTGGAAGAGAATCGTTGTTGTTTGGAAGAGAATCGATGCTGCTTGGAAGAGAATCGTTGTTGTTTGGAAGAGAATCGTTGTTGTTTGGAAGAGAATCGTTGTTGTTTGGAAGAGAATCGATGCTGCTTGGAAGAGAATCGATGCTGCTTGGAAGAGAATCGTTGTTGTTTGGGAGATAATCGATGCTGCTTGGAAGAGAATCGATGCTGCTTGGAAGAGAATCGTTGTTGTTTGGAAGAGAATCGTTGTTGTTTGGAAGAGAATCGTTGTTGTTTGGAAGAGAATCGTTGTTGTTTGGAAGAGAATCGATGCTGCTTGGAAGAGAATCGATGCTGCTTGGAAGAGAATCGATGCTGCTTGGAAGAGAATCGTTGTTGTTTGGAAGAGAATCGATGCTGCTTGGAAGAGAATCGATGCTGCTTGGAAGAGAATCGATGCTGCTTGGAAGAGAATCGATGCTGCTTGGAAGAGAATCGATGCTGCTTGGAAGAGAATCGATGCTGCTTGGAAGAGAATCGTTGTTGTTTGGGAGAGAATCGATGCTGCTTGGAAGAGAATCGTTGTTGTTTGGAAGAGAATCGTTGTTGTTTGGAAGAGAATCGATGCTGCTTGGAAGAGAATCGATGCTGCTTGGAAGAGAATCGATGCTGCTTGGAAGAGAATCGTTGTTGTTTGGAAGAGAATCGATGCTGCTTGGAAGAGAATCGATGCTGCTTGGAAGAGAATCGATGCTGCTTGGAAGAGAATCGTTGTTGTTTGGAAGAGAATCGTTGTTGTTTGGAAGAGAATCGTTGTTGTTTGGGAGATAATCGATGCTGCTTGGAAGAGAATCGTTGTTGTTTGGAAGAGAATCGATGCTGCTTGGAAGAGAATCGATGCTGCTTGGAAGAGAATCGATGCTGCTTGGAAGAGAATCGATGCTGCTTGGAAGAGAATCGATGCTGCTTGGAAGAGAATCGATGCTGCTTGGAAGAGAATCGTTGTTGTTTGGAAGAGAATCGTTGTTGTTTGGAAGAGAATCGATGCTGCTTGGAAGAGAATCGTTGTTGTTTGGAAGAGAATCGTTGTTGTTTGGAAGAGAATCGATGCTGCTTGGAAGAGAATCGTTGTTGTTTGGAAGAGAATCGTTGTTGTTTGGAAGAGAATCGTTGTTGTTTGGAAGAGAATCGATGCTGCTTGGAAGAGAATCGATGCTGCTTGGAAGAGAATCGATGCTGCTTGGAAGAGAATCGTTGTTGTTTGGAAGAGAATCGATGCTGCTTGGAAGAGAATCGATGCTGCTTGGAAGAGAATCGTTGTTGTTTGGAAGAGAATCGTTGTTGTTTGGAAGAGAATCGTTGTTGTTTGGAAGAGAATCGATGCTGCTTGGAAGAGAATCGTTGTTGTTTGGAAGAGAATCGATGCTGCTTGGAAGAGAATCGATGCTGCTTGGAAGAGAATCGATGCTGCTTGGAAGAGAATCGATGCTGCTTGGAAGAGAATCGTTGTTGTTTGGAAGAGAATCGATGCTGCTTGGAAGAGAATCGATGCTGCTTGGAAGAGAATCGTTGTTGTTTGGAAGAGAATCGTTGTTGTTTGGAAGAGAATCGTTGTTGTTTGGAAGAGAATCGATGCTGCTTGGAAGAGAATCGTTGTTGTTTGGAAGAGAATCGATGCTGCTTGGAAGAGAATCGATGCTGCTTGGAAGAGAATCGATGCTGCTTGGAAGAGAATCGTTGTTGTTTGGAAGAGAATCGTTGTTGTTTGGGAGATAATCGATGCTGCTTGGAAGAGAATCGTTGTTGTTTGGGAGATAATCGATGCTGCTTGGAAGAGAATCGATGCTGCTTGGAAGAGAATCGATGCTGCTTGGAAGAGAATCGATGCTGCTTGGAAGAGAATCGTTGTTGTTTAGGAGATAATCGATGCTGCTTGGAAGAGAATCGATGCTGCTTGGAAGAGAATCGTTGTTGTTTGGAAGAGAATCGTTGTTGTTTGGAAGAGAATCGATGCTGCTTGGAAGAGAATCGATGCTGCTTGGAAGAGAATCGTTGTTGTTTGGAAGAGAATCGATGCTGCTTGGAAGAGAATCGATGCTGCTTGGAAGAGAATCGATGCTGCTTGGAAGAGAATCGTTGTTGTTTGGAAGAGAATCTTTGTTGTTTGGAAGAGAATCGATGCTGCTTGGAAGAGAATCGTTGTTGTTTGGGAGATAATCGATGCTGCTTGGAAGAGAATCGTTGTTGTTTGGAAGAGAATCGATGCTGCTTGGAAGAGAATCGATGCTGCTTGGAAGAGAATCGTTGTTGTTTGGAAGAGAATCGTTGTTGTTTGGAAGAGAATCGTTGTTGTTTGGAAGAGAATCTTTGTTGTTTGGAAGAGAATCGATGCTGCTTGGAAGAGAATCGTTGTTGTTTGGGAGATAATCGATGCTGCTTGGAAGAGAATCGTTGTTGTTTGGAAGAGAATCGATGCTGCTTGGAAGAGAATCGATGCTGCTTGGAAGAGAATCGTTGTTGTTTGGAAGAGAATCGTTGTTGTTTGGAAGAGAATCGATGCTGCTTGGAAGAGAATCGTTGTTGTTTGGAAGAGAATCGTTGTTGTTTGGAAGAGAATCGTTGTTGTTTGGAAGAGAATCGATGCTGCTTGGAAGAGAATCGATGCTGCTTGGAAGAGAATCGTTGTTGTTTGGAAGAGAATCGTTGTTGTTTGGAAGAGAATCGTTGTTGTTTGGAAGAGAATCGTTGTTGTTTGGAAGAGAATCGTTGTTGTTTGGGAGATAATCGATGCTGCTTGGAAGAGAATCGATGCTGCTTGGAAGAGAATCGTTGTTGTTTGGAAGAGAATCGTTGTTGTTTGGAAGAGAATCGTTGTTGTTTGGAAGAGAATCGATGCTGCTTGGAAGAGAATCGATGCTGCTTGGAAGAGAATCGTTGTTGTTTGGAAGAGAATCGTTGTTGTTTGGAAGAGAATCGTTGTTGTTTGGAAGAGAATCGATGCTGCTTGGAAGAGAATCGTTGTTGTTTGGAAGAGAATCGTTGTTGTTTGGAAGAGAATCGTTGTTGTTTGGAAGAGAATCGATGCTGCTTGGAAGAGAATCGTTGTTGTTTGGAAGAGAATCGATGCTGCTTGGAAGAGAATCGATGCTGCTTGGAAGAGAATCGTTGTTGTTTGGAAGAGAATCGTTGTTGTTTGGAAGAGAATCGTTGTTGTTTGGAAGAGAATCGATGCTGCTTGGAAGAGAATCGTTGTTGTTTGGAAGAGAATCGTTGTTGTTTGGAAGAGAATCGTTGTTGTTTGGAAGAGAATCGATGCTGCTTGGAAGAGAATCGTTGTTGTTTGGAAGAGAATCGATGCTGCTTGGAAGAGAATCGATGCTGCTTGGAAGAGAATCGTTGTTGTTTGGAAGAGAATCGTTGTTGTTTGGAAGAGAATCGATGCTGCTTGGAAGAGAATCGATGCTGCTTGGAAGAGAATCGATGCTGCTTGGAAGAGAATCTTTGTTGTTTGGAAGAGAATCGATGCTGCTTGGAAGAGAATCGTTGTTGTTTGGGAGATAATCGATGCTGCTTGGAAGAGAATCGTTGTTGTTTGGAAGAGAATCGATGCTGCTTGGAAGAGAATCGATGCTGCTTGGAAGAGAATCGTTGTTGTTTGGAAGAGAATCGA
This sequence comes from Tritrichomonas musculus, assembly GCA_039105265.1. Taxonomy (NCBI): domain Eukaryota; phylum Parabasalia; order Tritrichomonadida; family Tritrichomonadidae; genus Tritrichomonas; species Tritrichomonas musculus. The sequence goes on along the minus strand of JAPFFF010000038.1, from coordinate 169,849 downwards.
TGCTGCTTGGAAGAGAATCGTTGTTGTTTGGAAGAGAATCTTTGTTGTTTGGAAGAGAATCGATGCTGCTTGGAAGAGAATCGTTGTTGTTTGGGAGATAATCGATGCTGCTTGGAAGAGAATCGTTGTTGTTTGGAAGAGAATCGATGCTGCTTGGAAGAGAATCGATGCTGCTTGGAAGAGAATCGTTGTTGTTTGGAAGAGAATCGTTGTTGTTTGGAAGAGAATCGTTGTTGTTTGGAAGAGAATCGTTGTTGTTTGGAAGAGAATCGTTGTTGTTTGGAAGAGAATCGTTGTTGTTTGGAAGAGAATCGATGCTGCTTGGAAGAGAATCGTTGTTGTTTGGGAGATAATCGATGCTGCTTGGAAGAGAATCGTTGTTGTTTGGAAGAGAATCGATGCTGCTTGGAAGAGAATCGATGCTGCTTGGAAGAGAATCGTTGTTGTTTGGAAGAGAATCGATGCTGCTTGGAAGAGAATCGTTGTTGTTTGGGAGATAATCGATGCTGCTTGGAAGAGAATCGATGCTGCTTGGAAGAGAATCGTTGTTGTTTGGAAGAGAATCGTTGTTGTTTGGAAGAGAATCGTTGTTGTTTGGAAGAGAATCGATGCTGCTTGGAAGAGAATCGTTGTTGTTTGGAAGAGAATCGTTGTTGTTTGGAAGAGAATCGTTGTTGTTTGGAAGAGAATCGATGCTGCTTGGAAGAGAATCGATGCTGCTTGGAAGAGAATCGTTGTTGTTTGGAAGAGAATCGTTGTTGTTTGGAAGAGAATCGTTGTTGTTTGGAAGAGAATCGTTGTTGTTTGGAAGAGAATCGTTGTTGTTTGGGAGATAATCGATGCTGCTTGGAAGAGAATCGATGCTGCTTGGAAGAGAATCGTTGTTGTTTGGAAGAGAATCGTTGTTGTTTGGAAGAGAATCGTTGTTGTTTGGAAGAGAATCGATGCTGCTTGGAAGAGAATCGATGCTGCTTGGAAGAGAATCGTTGTTGTTTGGAAGAGAATCGTTGTTGTTTGGAAGAGAATCGTTGTTGTTTGGAAGAGAATCGATGCTGCTTGGAAGAGAATCGTTGTTGTTTGGAAGAGAATCGTTGTTGTTTGGAAGAGAATCGTTGTTGTTTGGAAGAGAATCGATGCTGCTTGGAAGAGAATCGTTGTTGTTTGGAAGAGAATCGATGCTGCTTGGAAGAGAATCGATGCTGCTTGGAAGAGAATCGTTGTTGTTTGGAAGAGAATCGTTGTTGTTTGGAAGAGAATCGTTGTTGTTTGGAAGAGAATCGATGCTGCTTGGAAGAGAATCGTTGTTGTTTGGAAGAGAATCGTTGTTGTTTGGAAGAGAATCGTTGTTGTTTGGAAGAGAATCGATGCTGCTTGGAAGAGAATCGTTGTTGTTTGGAAGAGAATCGATGCTGCTTGGAAGAGAATCGATGCTGCTTGGAAGAGAATCGTTGTTGTTTGGAAGAGAATCGTTGTTGTTTGGAAGAGAATCGTTGTTGTTTGGAAGAGAATCGTTGTTGTTTGGAAGAGAATCGATGCTGCTTGGAAGAGAATCGTTGTTGTTTGGAAGAGAATCGTTGTTGTTTGGAAGAGAATCGTTGTTGTTTGGAAGAGAATCGATGCTGCTTGGAAGAGAATCGTTGTTGTTTGGAAGAGAATCGATGCTGCTTGGAAGAGAATCGATGCTGCTTGGAAGAGAATCGTTGTTGTTTGGAAGAGAATCGTTGTTGTTTGGAAGAGAATCGTTGTTGTTTGGAAGAGAATCGATGCTGCTTGGAAGAGAATCGTTGTTGTTTGGAAGAGAATCGTTGTTGTTTGGAAGAGAATCGTTGTTGTTTGGAAGAGAATCGATGCTGCTTGGAAGAGAATCGTTGTTGTTTGGAAGAGAATCGATGCTGCTTGGAAGAGAATCGATGCTGCTTGGAAGAGAATCGTTGTTGTTTGGAAGAGAATCGTTGTTGTTTGGAAGAGAATCGTTGTTGTTTGGAAGAGAATCGATGCTGCTTGGAAGAGAATCGTTGTTGTTTGGAAGAGAATCGTTGTTGTTTGGAAGAGAATCGTTGTTGTTTGGAAGAGAATCGATGCTGCTTGGAAGAGAATCGTTGTTGTTTGGAAGAGAATCGATGCTGCATGGAAGAGAATCGATGCTACTTGGAAGAGAATCGTTGTTGTTTGGAAGAGAATCGTTGTTGTTTGGAAGAGAATCGTTGTTGTTTGGAAGAGAATCGATGCTGCTTGGAAGAGAATCGATGCTGCTTGGAAGAGAATCGTTGTTGTTTGGAAGAGAATCGTTGTTGTTTGGAAGAGAATCGTTGTTGTTTGGAAGAGAATCGTTGTTGTTTGGGAGATAATCGATGCTGCTTGGAAGAGAATCGATGCTGCTTGGAAGAGAATCGTTGTTGTTTGGAAGAGAATCGTTGTTGTTTGGAAGAGAATCGTTGTTGTTTGGAAGAGAATCGATGCTGCTTGGAAGAGAATCGATGCTGCTTGGAAGAGAATCGTTGTTGTTTGGAAGAGAATCGTTGTTGTTTGGAAGAGAATCGTTGTTGTTTGGAAGAGAATCGATGCTGCTTGGAAGAGAATCGTTGTTGTTTGGAAGAGAATCGTTGTTGTTTGGAAGAGAATCGTTGTTGTTTGGAAGAGAATCGATGCTGCTTGGAAGAGAATCGTTGTTGTTTGGAAGAGAATCGATGCTGCTTGGAAGAGAATCGATGCTGCTTGGAAGAGAATCGTTGTTGTTTGGAAGAGAATCGTTGTTGTTTGGAAGAGAATCGTTGTTGTTTGGAAGAGAATCGATGCTGCTTGGAAGAGAATCGTTGTTGTTTGGAAGAGAATCGTTGTTGTTTGGAAGAGAATCGTTGTTGTTTGGAAGAGAATCGATGCTGCTTGGAAGAGAATCGATGCTGCTTGGAAGAGAATCGTTGTTGTTTGGAAGAGAATCGTTGTTGTTTGGAAGAGAATCGTTGTTGTTTGGAAGAGAATCGATGCTGCTTGGAAGAGAATCGTTGTCGTTTGGGAGATAATCGATGCTGCATGGAAGAGAATCGATGCTACTTGGAAGAGAATCGTTGTTGTTTGGAAGAGAATCGTTGTTGTTTGGAAGAGAATCGTTGTTGTTTGGAAGAGAATCGTTGTTGTTTGGAAGAGAATCGTTGTTGTTTGGAAGAGAATCGATGCTGCTTGGAAGAGAATCGATGCTGCTTGGAAGAGAATCGTTGTTGTTTGGAAGAGAATCGTTGTTGTTTGGAAGAGAATCGTTGTTGTTTGGAAGAGAATCGATGCTGCTTGGAAGAGAATCGTTGTTGTTTGGAAGAGAATCGATGCTGCTTGGAAGAGAATCGTTGTTGTTTGGAAGAGAATCGTTGTTGTTTGGGAGATAATCGATGCTGCTTGGAAGAGAATCGATGCTGCTTGGAAGAGAATCGTTGTTGTTTGGAAGAGAATCGTTGTTGTTTGGAAGAGAATCGATGCTGCTTGGAAGAGAATCGATGCTGCTTGGAAGAGAATCGTTGTTGTTTGGGAGATAATCGATGCTGCTTGGAAGAGAATCGATGCTGCTTGGAAGAGAATCGTTGTTGTTTGGAAGAGAATCGTTGTTGTTTGGAAGAGAATCGTTGTTGTTTGGAAGAGAATCGTTGTTGTTTGGAAGAGAATCGTTGTTGTTTGGAAGAGAATCGATGCTGCTTGGAAGAGAATCGTTGTTGTTTGGAAGAGAATCGTTGTTGTTTGGAAGAGAATCGTTGTTGTTTGGAAGAGAATCGATGCTGCTTGGAAGAGAATCGATGCTGCTTGGAAGAGAATCGTTGTTGTTTGGGAGATAATCGATGCTGCTTGGAAGAGAATCGATGCTGCTTGGAAGAGAATCGTTGTTGTTTGGAAGAGAATCGTTGTTGTTTGGAAGAGAATCGTTGTTGTTTGGAAGAGAATCGTTGTTGTTTGGAAGAGAATCGATGCTGCTTGGAAGAGAATCGATGCTGCTTGGAAGAGAATCGATGCTGCTTGGAAGAGAATCGTTGTTGTTTGGAAGAGAATCGATGCTGCTTGGAAGAGAATCGATGCTGCTTGGAAGAGAATCGATGCTGCTTGGAAGAGAATCGATGCTGCTTGGAAGAGAATCGATGCTGCTTGGAAGAGAATCGATGCTGCTTGGAAGAGAATCGTTGTTGTTTGGGAGAGAATCGATGCTGCTTGGAAGAGAATCGTTGTTGTTTGGAAGAGAATCGTTGTTGTTTGGAAGAGAATCGATGCTGCTTGGAAGAGAATCGATGCTGCTTGGAAGAGAATCGATGCTGCTTGGAAGAGAATCGTTGTTGTTTGGAAGAGAATCGATGCTGCTTGGAAGAGAATCGATGCTGCTTGGAAGAGAATCGATGCTGCTTGGAAGAGAATCGTTGTTGTTTGGAAGAGAATCGTTGTTGTTTGGAAGAGAATCGTTGTTGTTTGGGAGATAATCGATGCTGCTTGGAAGAGAATCGTTGTTGTTTGGAAGAGAATCGATGCTGCTTGGAAGAGAATCGATGCTGCTTGGAAGAGAATCGATGCTGCTTGGAAGAGAATCGATGCTGCTTGGAAGAGAATCGATGCTGCTTGGAAGAGAATCGATGCTGCTTGGAAGAGAATCGTTGTTGTTTGGAAGAGAATCGTTGTTGTTTGGAAGAGAATCGATGCTGCTTGGAAGAGAATCGTTGTTGTTTGGAAGAGAATCGTTGTTGTTTGGAAGAGAATCGATGCTGCTTGGAAGAGAATCGTTGTTGTTTGGAAGAGAATCGTTGTTGTTTGGAAGAGAATCGTTGTTGTTTGGAAGAGAATCGATGCTGCTTGGAAGAGAATCGATGCTGCTTGGAAGAGAATCGATGCTGCTTGGAAGAGAATCGTTGTTGTTTGGAAGAGAATCGATGCTGCTTGGAAGAGAATCGATGCTGCTTGGAAGAGAATCGTTGTTGTTTGGAAGAGAATCGTTGTTGTTTGGAAGAGAATCGTTGTTGTTTGGAAGAGAATCGATGCTGCTTGGAAGAGAATCGTTGTTGTTTGGAAGAGAATCGATGCTGCTTGGAAGAGAATCGATGCTGCTTGGAAGAGAATCGATGCTGCTTGGAAGAGAATCGATGCTGCTTGGAAGAGAATCGTTGTTGTTTGGAAGAGAATCGATGCTGCTTGGAAGAGAATCGATGCTGCTTGGAAGAGAATCGTTGTTGTTTGGAAGAGAATCGTTGTTGTTTGGAAGAGAATCGTTGTTGTTTGGAAGAGAATCGATGCTGCTTGGAAGAGAATCGTTGTTGTTTGGAAGAGAATCGATGCTGCTTGGAAGAGAATCGATGCTGCTTGGAAGAGAATCGATGCTGCTTGGAAGAGAATCGTTGTTGTTTGGAAGAGAATCGTTGTTGTTTGGGAGATAATCGATGCTGCTTGGAAGAGAATCGTTGTTGTTTGGGAGATAATCGATGCTGCTTGGAAGAGAATCGATGCTGCTTGGAAGAGAATCGATGCTGCTTGGAAGAGAATCGATGCTGCTTGGAAGAGAATCGTTGTTGTTTAGGAGATAATCGTTGTTGTTTGGAAGAGAATCGATGCTGCTTGGAAGAGAATCGTTGTTGTTTGGAAGAGAATCGTTGTTGTTTGGAAGAGAATCGATGCTGCTTGGAAGAGAATCGATGCTGCTTGGAAGAGAATCGATGCTGCTTGGAAGAGAATCGATGCTGCTTGGAAGAGAATCGTTGTTGTTTGGAAGAGAATCTTTGTTGTTTGGAAGAGAATCGATGCTGCTTGGAAGAGAATCGTTGTTGTTTGGGAGATAATCGATGCTGCTTGGAAGAGAATCGTTGTTGTTTGGAAGAGAATCGATGCTGCTTGGAAGAGAATCGATGCTGCTTGGAAGAGAATCGTTGTTGTTTGGAAGAGAATCGTTGTTGTTTGGAAGAGAATCGTTGTTGTTTGGAAGAGAATCGTTGTTGTTTGGAAGAGAATCGTTGTTGTTTGGAAGAGAATCGTTGTTGTTTGGAAGAGAATCGATGCTGCTTGGAAGAGAATCGTTGTTGTTTGGGAGATAATCGATGCTGCTTGGAAGAGAATCGTTGTTGTTTGGAAGAGAATCGATGCTGCTTGGAAGAGAATCGATGCTGCTTGGAAGAGAATCGTTGTTGTTTGGAAGAGAATCGTTGTTGTTTGGAAGAGAATCGTTGTTGTTTGGAAGAGAATCGTTGTTGTTTGGAAGAGAATCGTTGTTGTTTGGAAGAGAATCGTTGTTGTTTGGAAGAGAATCGATGCTGCTTGGAAGAGAATCGTTGTTGTTTGGAAGAGAATCGTTGTTGTTTGGAAGAGAATCGATGCTGCTTGGAAGAGAATCGTTGTTGTTTGGAAGAGAATCGTTGTTGTTTGGAAGAGAATCGTTGTTGTTTGGAAGAGAATCGTTGTTGTTTGGAAGAGAATCGTTGTTGTTTGGAAGAGAATCGTTGTTGTTTGGAAGAGAATCGTTGTTGTTTGGAAGAGAATCGATGCTGCTTGGAAGAGAATCGTTGTTGTTTGGGAGATAATCGATGCTGCTTGGAAGAGAATCGATGCTACTTGGAAGAGAATCGTTGTTGTTTGGAAGAGAATCGTTGTTGTTTGGAAGAGAATCGTTGTTGTTTGGAAGAGAATCGTTGTTGTTTGGAAGAGAATCGATGCTGCTTGGAAGAGAATCGTTGTTGTTTGGAAGAGAATCGTTGTTGTTTGGAAGAGAATCGATGCTGCTTGGAAGAGAATCGATGCTGCTTGGAAGAGAATCGATGCTGCTTGGAAGAGAATCGTTGTTGTTTGGAAGAGAATCGATGCTGCTTGGAAGAGAATCGATGCTGCTTGGAAGAGAATCGATGCTGCTTGGAAGAGAATCGTTGTTGTTTGGAAGAGAATCGATGCTGCTTGGAAGAGAATCGTTGTTGTTTGGAAGAGAATCGTTGTTGTTTGGAAGAGAATCGTTGTTGTTTGGAAGAGAATCGATGCTGCTTGGAAGAGAATCGTTGTTGTTTGGAAGAGAATCGTTGTTGTTTGGAAGAGAATCGTTGTTGTTTGGAAGAGAATCGATGCTGCTTGGAAGAGAATCGTTGTTGTTTGGGAGATAATCGATGCTGCATGGAAGAGAATCGATGCTACTTGGAAGAGAATCGTTGTTGTTTGGAAGAGAATCGTTGTTGTTTGGAAGAGAATCGTTGTTGTTTAGAAGAGAATCGTTGTTGTTTGGAAGAGAATCGATGCTGCTTGGAAGAGAATCGTTGTTGTTTGGAAGAGAATCGTTGTTGTTTGGAAGAGAATCGTTGTTGTTTGGAAGAGAATCGATGCTGCTTGGAAGAGAATCGATGCTGCTTGGAAGAGAATCGATGCTGCTTGGAAGAGAATCGTTGTTGTTTGGAAGAGAATCGATGCTGCTTGGAAGAGAATCGTTGTTGTTTGGAAGAGAATCGTTGTTGTTTGGGAGATAATCGATGCTGCTTGGAAGAGAATCGATGCTGCTTGGAAGAGAATCGTTGTTGTTTGGAAGAGAATCGTTGTTGTTTGGAAGAGAATCGATGCTGCTTGGAAGAGAATCGATGCTGCTTGGAAGAGAATCGTTGTTGTTTGGGAGATAATCGATGCTGCTTGGAAGAGAATCGATGCTGCTTGGAAGAGAATCGTTGTTGTTTGGAAGAGAATCGTTGTTGTTTGTAAGAGAATCGTTGTTGTTTGGAAGAGAATCGTTGTTGTTTGGAAGAGAATCGTTGTTGTTTGGAAGAGAATCGATGCTGCTTGGAAGAGAATCGTTGTTGTTTGGGAGATAATCGATGCTGCTTGGAAGAGAATCGATGCTACTTGGAAGAGAATCGTTGTTGTTTGGAAGAGAATCGTTGTTGTTTGGAAGAGAATCGTTGTTGTTTGGAAGAGAATCGATGCTGCTTGGAAGAGAATCGATGCTGCTTGGAAGAGAATCGTTGTTGTTTGGGAGATAATCGATGCTGCTTGGAAGAGAATCGATGCTGCTTGGAAGAGAATCGTTGTTGTTTGGAAGAGAATCGTTGTTGTTTGGAAGAGAATCGTTGTTGTTTGGAAGAGAATCGTTGTTGTTTGGAAGAGAATCGATGCTGCTTGGAAGAGAATCGATGCTGCTTGGAAGAGAATCGATGCTGCTTGGAAGAGAATCGTTGTTGTTTGGAAGAGAATCGATGCTGCTTGGAAGAGAATCGATGCTGCTTGGAAGAGAATCGATGCTGCTTGGAAGAGAATCGATGCTGCTTGGAAGAGAATCGATGCTGCTTGGAAGAGAATCGATGCTGCTTGGAAGAGAATCGTTGTTGTTTGGGAGATAATCGATGCTGCTTGGAAGAGAATCGATGCTGCTTGGAAGAGAATCGTTGTTGTTTGGAAGAGAATCGTTGTTGTTTGGAAGAGAATCGATGCTGCTTGGAAGAGAATCGATGCTGCTTGGAAGAGAATCGATGCTGCTTGGAAGAGAATCGTTGTTGTTTGGAAGAGAATCGTTGTTGTTTGGAAGAGAATCGATGCTGCTTGGAAGAGAATCGATGCTGCTTGGAAGAGAATCGTTGTTGTTTGGGAGATAATCGATGCTGCTTGGAAGAGAATCGATGCTGCTTGGAAGAGAATCGTTGTTGTTTGGAAGAGAATCGTTGTTGTTTGGAAGAGAATCGTTGTTGTTTGGAAGAGAATCGTTGTTGTTTGGAAGAGAATCGTTGTTGTTTGGAAGAGAATCGTTGTTGTTTGGAAGAGAATCGTTGTTGTTTGGAAGAGAATCGATGCTGCTTGGAAGAGAATCGTTGTTGTTTGGGAGATAATCGATGCTGCATGGAAGAGAATCGATGCTACTTGGAAGAGAATCGTTGTTGTTTGGAAGAGAATCGTTGTTGTTTGGAAGAGAATCGTTGTTGTTTGGAAGAGAATCGATGCTGCTTGGAAGAGAATCGATGCTGCTTGGAAGAGAATCGTTGTTGTTTGGGAGATAATCGATGCTGCTTGGAAGAGAATCGATGCTGCTTGGAAGAGAATCGTTGTTGTTTGGAAGAGAATCGTTGTTGTTTGGAAGAGAATCGTTGTTGTTTGGAAGAGAATCGTTGTTGTTTGGAAGAGAATCGATGCTGCTTGGAAGAGAATCGATGCTGCTTGGAAGAGAATCGATGCTGCTTGGAAGAGAATCGTTGTTGTTTGGAAGAGAATCGTTGTTGTTTGGAAGAGAATCGATGCTGCTTGGAAGAGAATCGATGCTGCTTGGAAGAGAATCGATGCTGCTTGGAAGAGAATCGTTGTTGTTTGGAAGAGAATCGTTGTTGTTTGGAAGAGAATCGTTGTTGTTTGGAAGAGAATCGATGCTGCTTGGAAGAGAATCGATGCTGCTTGGAAGAGAATCGATGCTGCTTGGAAGAGAATCGTTGTTGTTTGGAAGAGAATCGTTGTTGTTTGGAAGAGAATCGATGCTGCTTGGAAGAGAATCGATGCTGCTTGGAAGAGAATCGATGCTGCTTGGAAGAGAATCGTTGTTGTTTGGAAGAGAATCGTTGTTGTTTGGAAGAGAATCGTTGTTGTTTGGAAGAGAATCGATGCTGCTTGGAAGAGAATCGATGCTGCTTGGAAGAGAATCGTTGTTGTTTGGAAGAGAATCGTTGTTGTTTGGAAGAGAATCGTTGTTGTTTGGAAGAGAATCGATGCTGCTTGGAAGAGAATCGATGCTGCTTGGAAGAGAATCGATGCTGCTTGGAAGAGAATCGATGCTGCTTGGAAGAGAATCGATGCTGCTTGGAAGAGAATCGATGCTGCTTGGAAGAGAATCGTTGTTGTTTGGGAGAGAATCGATGCTGCTTGGAAGAGAATCGTTGTTGTTTGGAAGAGAATCGTTGTTGTTTGGAAGAGAATCGTTGTTGTTTGGAAGAGAATCGATGCTGCTTGGAAGAGAATCGATGCTGCTTGGAAGAGAATCGATGCTGCTTGGAAGAGAATCTTTGTTGTTTGGAAGAGAATCGATGCTGCTTGGAAGAGAATCGTTGTTGTTTGGGAGATAATCGATGCTGCTTGGAAGAGAATCGTTGTTGTTTGGAAGAGAATCGATGCTGCTTGGAAGAGAATCGATGCTGCTTGGAAGAGAATCGTTGTTGTTTGGAAGAGAATCGTTGTTGTTTGGAAGAGAATCGTTGTTGTTTGGAAGAGAATCGATGCTGCTTGGAAGAGAATCGTTGTTGTTTGGGAGATAATCGATGCTGCTTGGAAGAGAATCGATGCTGCTTGGAAGAGAATCGTTGTTGTTTGGAAGAGAATCGTTGTTGTTTGGAAGAGAATCGTTGTTGTTTGGAAGAGAATCGTTGTTGTTTGGAAGAGAATCGTTGTTGTTTGGAAGAGAATCGTTGTTGTTTGGAAGAGAATCGTTGTTGTTTGGAAGAGAATCGATGCTGCTTGGAAGAGAATCGTTGTTGTTTGGAAGAGAATCGTTGTTGTTTGGAAGAGAATCGATGCTGCTTGGAAGAGAATCGATGCTGCTTGGAAGAGAATCGTTGTTGTTTGGAAGAGAATCGTTGTTGTTTGGAAGAGAATCGATGCTGCTTGGAAGAGAATCGATGCTGCTTGGAAGAGAATCGATGCTGCTTGGAAGAGAATCGTTGTTGTTTGGAAGAGAATCGATGCTGCTTGGAAGAGAATCGTTGTTGTTTGGAAGAGAATCGTTGTTGTTTGGAAGAGAATCGTTGTTGTTTGGAAGAGAATCGATGCTGCTTGGAAGAGAATCGTTGTTGTTTGGAAGAGAATCGTTGTTGTTTGGAAGAGAATCGTTGTTGTTTGGAAGAGAATCGATGCTGCTTGGAAGAGAATCGTTGTTGTTTGGGAGATAATCGATGCTGCATGGAAGAGAATCGATGCTACTTGGAAGAGAATCGTTGTTGTTTGGAAGAGAATCGTTGTTGTTTGGAAGAGAATCGTTGTTGTTTAGAAGAGAATCGTTGTTGTTTGGAAGAGAATCGATGCTGCTTGGAAGAGAATCGTTGTTGTTTGGAAGAGAATCGTTGTTGTTTGGAAGAGAATCGTTGTTGTTTGGAAGAGAATCGATGCTGCTTGGAAGAGAATCGATGCTGCTTGGAAGAGAATCGATGCTGCTTGGAAGAGAATCGTTGTTGTTTGGAAGAGAATCGATGCTGCTTGGAAGAGAATCGTTGTTGTTTGGAAGAGAATCGTTGTTGTTTGGGAGATAATCGATGCTGCTTGGAAGAGAATCGATGCTGCTTGGAAGAGAATCGTTGTTGTTTGGAAGAGAATCGTTGTTGTTTGGAAGAGAATCGATGCTGCTTGGAAGAGAATCGATGCTGCTTGGAAGAGAATCGTTGTTGTTTGGGAGATAATCGATGCTGCTTGGAAGAGAATCGATGCTGCTTGGAAGAGAATCGTTGTTGTTTGGAAGAGAATCGTTGTTGTTTGGAAGAGAATCGTTGTTGTTTGGAAGAGAATCGTTGTTGTTTGGAAGAGAATCGTTGTTGTTTGGAAGAGAATCGATGCTGCTTGGAAGAGAATCGTTGTTGTTTGGGAGATAATCGATGCTGCTTGGAAGAGAATCGATGCTACTTGGAAGAGAATCGTTGTTGTTTGGAAGAGAATCGTTGTTGTTTGGAAGAGAATCGTTGTTGTTTGGAAGAGAATCGATGCTGCTTGGAAGAGAATCGATGCTGCTTGGAAGAGAATCGTTGTTGTTTGGGAGATAATCGATGCTGCTTGGAAGAGAATCGATGCTGCTTGGAAGAGAATCGTTGTTGTTTGGAAGAGAATCGTTGTTGTTTGGAAGAGAATCGTTGTTGTTTGGAAGAGAATCGTTGTTGTTTGGAAGAGAATCGATGCTGCTTGGAAGAGAATCGATGCTGCTTGGAAGAGAATCGATGCTGCTTGGAAGAGAATCGTTGTTGTTTGGAAGAGAATCGATGCTGCTTGGAAGAGAATCGATGCTGCTTGGAAGAGAATCGATGCTGCTTGGAAGAGAATCGATGCTGCTTGGAAGAGAATCGATGCTGCTTGGAAGAGAATCGATGCTGCTTGGAAGAGAATCGTTGTTGTTTGGGAGATAATCGATGCTGCTTGGAAGAGAATCGATGCTGCTTGGAAGAGAATCGTTGTTGTTTGGAAGAGAATCGTTGTTGTTTGGAAGAGAATCGATGCTGCTTGGAAGAGAATCGATGCTGCTTGGAAGAGAATCGATGCTGCTTGGAAGAGAATCGTTGTTGTTTGGAAGAGAATCGTTGTTGTTTGGAAGAGAATCGATGCTGCTTGGAAGAGAATCGATGCTGCTTGGAAGAGAATCGTTGTTGTTTGGGAGATAATCGATGCTGCTTGGAAGAGAATCGATGCTGCTTGGAAGAGAATCGTTGTTGTTTGGAAGAGAATCGTTGTTGTTTGGAAGAGAATCGTTGTTGTTTGGAAGAGAATCGTTGTTGTTTGGAAGAGAATCGTTGTTGTTTGGAAGAGAATCGATGCTGCTTGGAAGAGAATCGTTGTTGTTTGGGAGATAATCGATGCTGCTTGGAAGAGAATCGATGCTACTTGGAAGAGAATCGTTGTTGTTTGGAAGAGAATCGTTGTTGTTTGGAAGAGAATCGTTGTTGTTTGGAAGAGAATCGATGCTGCTTGGAAGAGAATCGATGCTGCTTGGAAGAGAATCGTTGTTGTTTGGGAGATAATCGATGCTGCTTGGAAGAGAATCGATGCTGCTTGGAAGAGAATCGTTGTTGTTTGGAAGAGAATCGTTGTTGTTTGGAAGAGAATCGTTGTTGTTTGGAAGAGAATCGTTGTTGTTTGGAAGAGAATCGATGCTGCTTGGAAGAGAATCGATGCTGCTTGGAAGAGAATCGATGCTGCTTGGAAGAGAATCGTTGTTGTTTGGAAGAGAATCGTTGTTGTTTGGAAGAGAATCGATGCTGCTTGGAAGAGAATCGATGCTGCTTGGAAGAGAATCGATGCTGCTTGGAAGAGAATCGTTGTTGTTTGGAAGAGAATCGTTGTTGTTTGGAAGAGAATCGTTGTTGTTTGGAAGAGAATCGATGCTGCTTGGAAGAGAATCGATGCTGCTTGGAAGAGAATCGATGCTGCTTGGAAGAGAATCGTTGTTGTTTGGAAGAGAATCGTTGTTGTTTGGAAGAGAATCGATGCTGCTTGGAAGAGAATCGATGCTGCTTGGAAGAGAATCGATGCTGCTTGGAAGAGAATCGTTGTTGTTTGGAAGAGAATCGTTGTTGTTTGGAAGAGAATCGTTGTTGTTTGGAAGAGAATCGATGCTGCTTGGAAGAGAATCGATGCTGCTTGGAAGAGAATCGTTGTTGTTTGGAAGAGAATCGTTGTTGTTTGGAAGAGAATCGTTGTTGTTTGGAAGAGAATCGATGCTGCTTGGAAGAGAATCGATGCTGCTTGGAAGAGAATCGATGCTGCTTGGAAGAGAATCGATGCTGCTTGGAAGAGAATCGATGCTGCTTGGAAGAGAATCGATGCTGCTTGGAAGAGAATCGTTGTTGTTTGGGAGAGAATCGATGCTGCTTGGAAGAGAATCGTTGTTGTTTGGAAGAGAATCGTTGTTGTTTGGAAGAGAATCGTTGTTGTTTGGAAGAGAATCGATGCTGCTTGGAAGAGAATCGATGCTGCTTGGAAGAGAATCGATGCTGCTTGGAAGAGAATCGTTGTTGTTTGGAAGAGAATCGATGCTGCTTGGAAGAGAATCGATGCTGCTTGGAAGAGAATCGATGCTGCTTGGAAGAGAATCGTTGTTGTTTGGAAGAGAATCGTTGTTGTTTGGAAGAGAATCGTTGTTGTTTGGGAGATAATCGATGCTGCTTGGAAGAGAATCGTTGTTGTTTGGAAGAGAATCGATGCTGCTTGGAAGAGAATCGATGCTGCTTGGAAGAGAATCGATGCTGCTTGGAAGAGAATCGATGCTGCTTGGAAGAGAATCGATGCTGCTTGGAAGAGAATCGATGCTGCTTGGAAGAGAATCGTTGTTGTTTGGAAGAGAATCGTTGTTGTTTGGAAGAGAATCGATGCTGCTTGGAAGAGAATCGTTGTTGTTTGGAAGAGAATCGTTGTTGTTTGGAAGAGAATCGATGCTGCTTGGAAGAGAATCGTTGTTGTTTGGAAGAGAATCGTTGTTGTTTGGAAGAGAATCGTTGTTGTTTGGAAGAGAATCGATGCTGCTTGGAAGAGAATCGATGCTGCTTGGAAGAGAATCGATGCTGCTTGGAAGAGAATCGTTGTTGTTTGGAAGAGAATCGATGCTGCTTGGAAGAGAATCGATGCTGCTTGGAAGAGAATCGTTGTTGTTTGGAAGAGAATCGTTGTTGTTTGGAAGAGAATCGTTGTTGTTTGGAAGAGAATCGATGCTGCTTGGAAGAGAATCGTTGTTGTTTGGAAGAGAATCGATGCTGCTTGGAAGAGAATCGATGCTGCTTGGAAGAGAATCGATGCTGCTTGGAAGAGAATCGATGCTGCTTGGAAGAGAATCGTTGTTGTTTGGAAGAGAATCGATGCTGCTTGGAAGAGAATCGATGCTGCTTGGAAGAGAATCGTTGTTGTTTGGAAGAGAATCGTTGTTGTTTGGAAGAGAATCGTTGTTGTTTGGAAGAGAATCGATGCTGCTTGGAAGAGAATCGTTGTTGTTTGGAAGAGAATCGATGCTGCTTGGAAGAGAATCGATGCTGCTTGGAAGAGAATCGATGCTGCTTGGAAGAGAATCGTTGTTGTTTGGAAGAGAATCGTTGTTGTTTGGGAGATAATCGATGCTGCTTGGAAGAGAATCGTTGTTGTTTGGGAGATAATCGATGCTGCTTGGAAGAGAATCGATGCTGCTTGGAAGAGAATCGATGCTGCTTGGAAGAGAATCGATGCTGCTTGGAAGAGAATCGTTGTTGTTTAGGAGATAATCGATGCTGCTTGGAAGAGAATCGATGCTGCTTGGAAGAGAATCGTTGTTGTTTGGAAGAGAATCGTTGTTGTTTGGAAGAGAATCGTTGTTGTTTGGAAGAGAATCGTTGTTGTTTGGAAGAGAATCGTTGTTGTTTGGAAGAGAATCGATGCTGCTTGGAAGAGAATCGATGCTACTTGGAAGAGAATCGTTGTTGTTTGGAAGAGAATCGTTGTTGTTTGGAAGAGAATCGTTGTTGTTTGGAAGAGAATCGATGCTGCTTGGAAGAGAATCGATGCTGCTTGGAAGAGAATCGTTGTTGTTTGGGAGATAATCGATGCTGCTTGGAAGAGAATCGATGCTGCTTGGAAGAGAATCGTTGTTGTTTGGAAGAGAATCGTTGTTGTTTGGAAGAGAATCGTTGTTGTTTGGAAGAGAATCGTTGTTGTTTGGAAGAGAATCGATGCTGCTTGGAAGAGAATCGATGCTGCTTGGAAGAGAATCGATGCTGCTTGGAAGAGAATCGTTGTTGTTTGGAAGAGAATCGATGCTGCTTGGAAGAGAATCGATGCTGCTTGGAAGAGAATCGATGCTGCTTGGAAGAGAATCGTTGTTGTTTGGAAGAGAATCTTTGTTGTTTGGAAGAGAATCGATGCTGCTTGGAAGAGAATCGTTGTTGTTTGGGAGATAATCGATGCTGCTTGGAAGAGAATCGTTGTTGTTTGGAAGAGAATCGATGCTGCTTGGAAGAGAATCGTTGTTGTTTGGAAGAGAATCGATGCTGCTTGGAAGAGAATCGATGCTGCTTGGAAGAGAATCGTTGTTGTTTGGAAGAGAATCGTTGTTGTTTGGAAGAGAATCGATGCTGCTTGGAAGAGAATCGATGCTGCTTGGAAGAGAATCGATGCTGCTTGGAAGAGAATCTTTGTTGTTTGGAAGAGAATCGATGCTGCTTGGAAGAGAATCGTTGTTGTTTGGGAGATAATCGATGCTGCTTGGAAGAGAATCGTTGTTGTTTGGAAGAGAATCGATGCTGCTTGGAAGAGAATCGATGCTGCTTGGAAGAGAATCGTTGTTGTTTGGAAGAGAATCGATGCTGCTTGGAAGAGAATCGTTGTTGTTTGGAAGAGAATCTTTGTTGTTTGGAAGAGAATCGATGCTGCTTGGAAGAGAATCGTTGTTGTTTGGGAGATAATCGATGCTGCTTGGAAGAGAATCGTTGTTGTTTGGAAGAGAATCGATGCTGCTTGGAAGAGAATCGATGCTGCTTGGAAGAGAATCGTTGTTGTTTGGAAGAGAATCGTTGTTGTTTGGAAGAGAATCGTTGTTGTTTGGAAGAGAATCGTTGTTGTTTGGAAGAGAATCGTTGTTGTTTGGAAGAGAATCGTTGTTGTTTGGAAGAGAATCGATGCTGCTTGGAAGAGAATCGTTGTTGTTTGGGAGATAATCGATGCTGCTTGGAAGAGAATCGTTGTTGTTTGGAAGAGAATCGATGCTGCTTGGAAGAGAATCGATGCTGCTTGGAAGAGAATCGTTGTTGTTTGGAAGAGAATCGATGCTGCTTGGAAGAGAATCGTTGTTGTTTGGGAGATAATCGATGCTGCTTGGAAGAGAATCGATGCTGCTTGGAAGAGAATCGTTGTTGTTTGGAAGAGAATCGTTGTTGTTTGGAAGAGAATCGTTGTTGTTTGGAAGAGAATCGATGCTGCTTGGAAGAGAATCGTTGTTGTTTGGAAGAGAATCGTTGTTGTTTGGAAGAGAATCGTTGTTGTTTGGAAGAGAATCGATGCTGCTTGGAAGAGAATCGATGCTGCTTGGAAGAGAATCGTTGTTGTTTGGAAGAGAATCGTTGTTGTTTGGAAGAGAATCGTTGTTGTTTGGAAGAGAATCGTTGTTGTTTGGAAGAGAATCGTTGTTGTTTGGGAGATAATCGATGCTGCTTGGAAGAGAATCGATGCTGCTTGGAAGAGAATCGTTGTTGTTTGGAAGAGAATCGTTGTTGTTTGGAAGAGAATCGTTGTTGTTTGGAAGAGAATCGATGCTGCTTGGAAGAGAATCGATGCTGCTTGGAAGAGAATCGTTGTTGTTTGGAAGAGAATCGTTGTTGTTTGGAAGAGAATCGTTGTTGTTTGGAAGAGAATCGATGCTGCTTGGAAGAGAATCGTTGTTGTTTGGAAGAGAATCGTTGTTGTTTGGAAGAGAATCGTTGTTGTTTGGAAGAGAATCGATGCTGCTTGGAAGAGAATCGTTGTTGTTTGGAAGAGAATCGAT
Organism: Tritrichomonas musculus; assembly: GCA_039105265.1. NCBI lineage: Eukaryota > Parabasalia > Tritrichomonadida > Tritrichomonadidae > Tritrichomonas > Tritrichomonas musculus. The sequence goes on along the minus strand of JAPFFF010000038.1, from coordinate 152,712 downwards.
GCTGCTTGGAAGAGAATCGATGCTGCTTGGAAGAGAATCGTTGTTGTTTGGAAGAGAATCGTTGTTGTTTGGAAGAGAATCGTTGTTGTTTGGAAGAGAATCGATGCTGCTTGGAAGAGAATCGTTGTTGTTTGGAAGAGAATCGTTGTTGTTTGGAAGAGAATCGTTGTTGTTTGGAAGAGAATCGATGCTGCTTGGAAGAGAATCGTTGTTGTTTGGAAGAGAATCGATGCTGCTTGGAAGAGAATCGATGCTGCTTGGAAGAGAATCGTTGTTGTTTGGAAGAGAATCGTTGTTGTTTGGAAGAGAATCGTTGTTGTTTGGAAGAGAATCGTTGTTGTTTGGAAGAGAATCGATGCTGCTTGGAAGAGAATCGTTGTTGTTTGGAAGAGAATCGTTGTTGTTTGGAAGAGAATCGTTGTTGTTTGGAAGAGAATCGATGCTGCTTGGAAGAGAATCGTTGTTGTTTGGAAGAGAATCGATGCTGCTTGGAAGAGAATCGATGCTGCTTGGAAGAGAATCGTTGTTGTTTGGAAGAGAATCGTTGTTGTTTGGAAGAGAATCGTTGTTGTTTGGAAGAGAATCGATGCTGCTTGGAAGAGAATCGTTGTTGTTTGGAAGAGAATCGTTGTTGTTTGGAAGAGAATCGTTGTTGTTTGGAAGAGAATCGATGCTGCTTGGAAGAGAATCGTTGTTGTTTGGAAGAGAATCGATGCTGCTTGGAAGAGAATCGATGCTGCTTGGAAGAGAATCGTTGTTGTTTGGAAGAGAATCGTTGTTGTTTGGAAGAGAATCGTTGTTGTTTGGAAGAGAATCGTTGTTGTTTGGAAGAGAATCGATGCTGCTTGGAAGAGAATCGTTGTTGTTTGGAAGAGAATCGTTGTTGTTTGGAAGAGAATCGTTGTTGTTTGGAAGAGAATCGATGCTGCTTGGAAGAGAATCGTTGTTGTTTGGAAGAGAATCGATGCTGCTTGGAAGAGAATCGATGCTGCTTGGAAGAGAATCGTTGTTGTTTGGAAGAGAATCGTTGTTGTTTGGAAGAGAATCGTTGTTGTTTGGAAGAGAATCGATGCTGCTTGGAAGAGAATCGTTGTTGTTTGGAAGAGAATCGTTGTTGTTTGGAAGAGAATCGTTGTTGTTTGGAAGAGAATCGATGCTGCTTGGAAGAGAATCGTTGTTGTTTGGAAGAGAATCGATGCTGCATGGAAGAGAATCGATGCTACTTGGAAGAGAATCGTTGTTGTTTGGAAGAGAATCGTTGTTGTTTGGAAGAGAATCGTTGTTGTTTGGAAGAGAATCGATGCTGCTTGGAAGAGAATCGATGCTGCTTGGAAGAGAATCGTTGTTGTTTGGAAGAGAATCGTTGTTGTTTGGAAGAGAATCGTTGTTGTTTGGAAGAGAATCGATGCTGCTTGGAAGAGAATCGTTGTTGTTTGGAAGAGAATCGATGCTGCTTGGAAGAGAATCGTTGTTGTTTGGAAGAGAATCGTTGTTGTTTGGGAGATAATCGATGCTGCTTGGAAGAGAATCGATGCTGCTTGGAAGAGAATCGTTGTTGTTTGGAAGAGAATCGTTGTTGTTTGGAAGAGAATCGATGCTGCTTGGAAGAGAATCGATGCTGCTTGGAAGAGAATCGTTGTTGTTTGGGAGATAATCGATGCTGCTTGGAAGAGAATCGATGCTGCTTGGAAGAGAATCGTTGTTGTTTGGAAGAGAATCGTTGTTGTTTGGAAGAGAATCGTTGTTGTTTGGAAGAGAATCGTTGTTGTTTGGAAGAGAATCGATGCTGCTTGGAAGAGAATCGATGCTGCTTGGAAGAGAATCGATGCTGCTTGGAAGAGAATCGTTGTTGTTTGGAAGAGAATCGTTGTTGTTTGGAAGAGAATCGATGCTGCTTGGAAGAGAATCGATGCTGCTTGGAAGAGAATCGATGCTGCTTGGAAGAGAATCGTTGTTGTTTGGAAGAGAATCGTTGTTGTTTGGAAGAGAATCGTTGTTGTTTGGAAGAGAATCGATGCTGCTTGGAAGAGAATCGATGCTGCTTGGAAGAGAATCGATGCTGCTTGGAAGAGAATCGTTGTTGTTTGGAAGAGAATCGTTGTTGTTTGGAAGAGAATCGATGCTGCTTGGAAGAGAATCGATGCTGCTTGGAAGAGAATCGATGCTGCTTGGAAGAGAATCGTTGTTGTTTGGAAGAGAATCGTTGTTGTTTGGAAGAGAATCGTTGTTGTTTGGAAGAGAATCGATGCTGCTTGGAAGAGAATCGATGCTGCTTGGAAGAGAATCGTTGTTGTTTGGAAGAGAATCGTTGTTGTTTGGAAGAGAATCGTTGTTGTTTGGAAGAGAATCGATGCTGCTTGGAAGAGAATCGATGCTGCTTGGAAGAGAATCGATGCTGCTTGGAAGAGAATCGATGCTGCTTGGAAGAGAATCGATGCTGCTTGGAAGAGAATCGATGCTGCTTGGAAGAGAATCGTTGTTGTTTGGGAGAGAATCGATGCTGCTTGGAAGAGAATCGTTGTTGTTTGGAAGAGAATCGTTGTTGTTTGGAAGAGAATCGTTGTTGTTTGGAAGAGAATCGATGCTGCTTGGAAGAGAATCGATGCTGCTTGGAAGAGAATCGATGCTGCTTGGAAGAGAATCGTTGTTGTTTGGAAGAGAATCGATGCTGCTTGGAAGAGAATCGATGCTGCTTGGAAGAGAATCGATGCTGCTTGGAAGAGAATCGTTGTTGTTTGGAAGAGAATCGTTGTTGTTTGGAAGAGAATCGTTGTTGTTTGGGAGATAATCGATGCTGCTTGGAAGAGAATCGTTGTTGTTTGGAAGAGAATCGATGCTGCTTGGAAGAGAATCGATGCTGCTTGGAAGAGAATCGATGCTGCTTGGAAGAGAATCGATGCTGCTTGGAAGAGAATCGATGCTGCTTGGAAGAGAATCGATGCTGCTTGGAAGAGAATCGTTGTTGTTTGGAAGAGAATCGTTGTTGTTTGGAAGAGAATCGATGCTGCTTGGAAGAGAATCGTTGTTGTTTGGAAGAGAATCGTTGTTGTTTGGAAGAGAATCGATGCTGCTTGGAAGAGAATCGTTGTTGTTTGGAAGAGAATCGTTGTTGTTTGGAAGAGAATCGTTGTTGTTTGGAAGAGAATCGATGCTGCTTGGAAGAGAATCGATGCTGCTTGGAAGAGAATCGATGCTGCTTGGAAGAGAATCGTTGTTGTTTGGAAGAGAATCGATGCTGCTTGGAAGAGAATCGATGCTGCTTGGAAGAGAATCGTTGTTGTTTGGAAGAGAATCGTTGTTGTTTGGAAGAGAATCGTTGTTGTTTGGAAGAGAATCGATGCTGCTTGGAAGAGAATCGTTGTTGTTTGGAAGAGAATCGATGCTGCTTGGAAGAGAATCGATGCTGCTTGGAAGAGAATCGATGCTGCTTGGAAGAGAATCGATGCTGCTTGGAAGAGAATCGTTGTTGTTTGGAAGAGAATCGATGCTGCTTGGAAGAGAATCGATGCTGCTTGGAAGAGAATCGTTGTTGTTTGGAAGAGAATCGTTGTTGTTTGGAAGAGAATCGTTGTTGTTTGGAAGAGAATCGATGCTGCTTGGAAGAGAATCGTTGTTGTTTGGAAGAGAATCGATGCTGCTTGGAAGAGAATCGATGCTGCTTGGAAGAGAATCGATGCTGCTTGGAAGAGAATCGTTGTTGTTTGGAAGAGAATCGTTGTTGTTTGGGAGATAATCGATGCTGCTTGGAAGAGAATCGTTGTTGTTTGGGAGATAATCGATGCTGCTTGGAAGAGAATCGATGCTGCTTGGAAGAGAATCGATGCTGCTTGGAAGAGAATCGATGCTGCTTGGAAGAGAATCGTTGTTGTTTAGGAGATAATCGATGCTGCTTGGAAGAGAATCGATGCTGCTTGGAAGAGAATCGTTGTTGTTTGGAAGAGAATCGTTGTTGTTTGGAAGAGAATCGTTGTTGTTTGGAAGAGAATCGTTGTTGTTTGGAAGAGAATCGTTGTTGTTTGGAAGAGAATCGATGCTGCTTGGAAGAGAATCGATGCTACTTGGAAGAGAATCGTTGTTGTTTGGAAGAGAATCGTTGTTGTTTGGAAGAGAATCGTTGTTGTTTGGAAGAGAATCGATGCTGCTTGGAAGAGAATCGATGCTGCTTGGAAGAGAATCGTTGTTGTTTGGGAGATAATCGATGCTGCTTGGAAGAGAATCGATGCTGCTTGGAAGAGAATCGTTGTTGTTTGGAAGAGAATCGTTGTTGTTTGGAAGAGAATCGTTGTTGTTTGGAAGAGAATCGTTGTTGTTTGGAAGAGAATCGATGCTGCTTGGAAGAGAATCGATGCTGCTTGGAAGAGAATCGATGCTGCTTGGAAGAGAATCGTTGTTGTTTGGAAGAGAATCGATGCTGCTTGGAAGAGAATCGATGCTGCTTGGAAGAGAATCGATGCTGCTTGGAAGAGAATCGTTGTTGTTTGGAAGAGAATCTTTGTTGTTTGGAAGAGAATCGATGCTGCTTGGAAGAGAATCGTTGTTGTTTGGGAGATAATCGATGCTGCTTGGAAGAGAATCGTTGTTGTTTGGAAGAGAATCGATGCTGCTTGGAAGAGAATCGTTGTTGTTTGGAAGAGAATCGATGCTGCTTGGAAGAGAATCGATGCTGCTTGGAAGAGAATCGTTGTTGTTTGGAAGAGAATCGTTGTTGTTTGGAAGAGAATCGATGCTGCTTGGAAGAGAATCGATGCTGCTTGGAAGAGAATCGATGCTGCTTGGAAGAGAATCTTTGTTGTTTGGAAGAGAATCGATGCTGCTTGGAAGAGAATCGTTGTTGTTTGGGAGATAATCGATGCTGCTTGGAAGAGAATCGTTGTTGTTTGGAAGAGAATCGATGCTGCTTGGAAGAGAATCGATGCTGCTTGGAAGAGAATCGTTGTTGTTTGGAAGAGAATCGATGCTGCTTGGAAGAGAATCGTTGTTGTTTGGAAGAGAATCTTTGTTGTTTGGAAGAGAATCGATGCTGCTTGGAAGAGAATCGTTGTTGTTTGGGAGATAATCGATGCTGCTTGGAAGAGAATCGTTGTTGTTTGGAAGAGAATCGATGCTGCTTGGAAGAGAATCGATGCTGCTTGGAAGAGAATCGTTGTTGTTTGGAAGAGAATCGTTGTTGTTTGGAAGAGAATCGTTGTTGTTTGGAAGAGAATCGTTGTTGTTTGGAAGAGAATCGTTGTTGTTTGGAAGAGAATCGTTGTTGTTTGGAAGAGAATCGATGCTGCTTGGAAGAGAATCGTTGTTGTTTGGGAGATAATCGATGCTGCTTGGAAGAGAATCGTTGTTGTTTGGAAGAGAATCGATGCTGCTTGGAAGAGAATCGATGCTGCTTGGAAGAGAATCGTTGTTGTTTGGAAGAGAATCGATGCTGCTTGGAAGAGAATCGTTGTTGTTTGGGAGATAATCGATGCTGCTTGGAAGAGAATCGATGCTGCTTGGAAGAGAATCGTTGTTGTTTGGAAGAGAATCGTTGTTGTTTGGAAGAGAATCGTTGTTGTTTGGAAGAGAATCGATGCTGCTTGGAAGAGAATCGTTGTTGTTTGGAAGAGAATCGTTGTTGTTTGGAAGAGAATCGTTGTTGTTTGGAAGAGAATCGATGCTGCTTGGAAGAGAATCGATGCTGCTTGGAAGAGAATCGTTGTTGTTTGGAAGAGAATCGTTGTTGTTTGGAAGAGAATCGTTGTTGTTTGGAAGAGAATCGTTGTTGTTTGGAAGAGAATCGTTGTTGTTTGGGAGATAATCGATGCTGCTTGGAAGAGAATCGATGCTGCTTGGAAGAGAATCGTTGTTGTTTGGAAGAGAATCGTTGTTGTTTGGAAGAGAATCGTTGTTGTTTGGAAGAGAATCGATGCTGCTTGGAAGAGAATCGATGCTGCTTGGAAGAGAATCGTTGTTGTTTGGAAGAGAATCGTTGTTGTTTGGAAGAGAATCGTTGTTGTTTGGAAGAGAATCGATGCTGCTTGGAAGAGAATCGTTGTTGTTTGGAAGAGAATCGTTGTTGTTTGGAAGAGAATCGTTGTTGTTTGGAAGAGAATCGATGCTGCTTGGAAGAGAATCGTTGTTGTTTGGAAGAGAATCGATGCTGCTTGGAAGAGAATCGATGCTGCTTGGAAGAGAATCGTTGTTGTTTGGAAGAGAATCGTTGTTGTTTGGAAGAGAATCGTTGTTGTTTGGAAGAGAATCGATGCTGCTTGGAAGAGAATCGTTGTTGTTTGGAAGAGAATCGTTGTTGTTTGGAAGAGAATCGTTGTTGTTTGGAAGAGAATCGATGCTGCTTGGAAGAGAATCGTTGTTGTTTGGAAGAGAATCGATGCTGCTTGGAAGAGAATCGATGCTGCTTGGAAGAGAATCGTTGTTGTTTGGAAGAGAATCGTTGTTGTTTGGAAGAGAATCGTTGTTGTTTGGAAGAGAATCGTTGTTGTTTGGAAGAGAATCGATGCTGCTTGGAAGAGAATCGTTGTTGTTTGGAAGAGAATCGTTGTTGTTTGGAAGAGAATCGTTGTTGTTTGGAAGAGAATCGATGCTGCTTGGAAGAGAATCGTTGTTGTTTGGAAGAGAATCGATGCTGCTTGGAAGAGAATCGATGCTGCTTGGAAGAGAATCGTTGTTGTTTGGAAGAGAATCGTTGTTGTTTGGAAGAGAATCGTTGTTGTTTGGAAGAGAATCGATGCTGCTTGGAAGAGAATCGTTGTTGTTTGGAAGAGAATCGTTGTTGTTTGGAAGAGAATCGTTGTTGTTTGGAAGAGAATCGATGCTGCTTGGAAGAGAATCGTTGTTGTTTGGAAGAGAATCGATGCTGCTTGGAAGAGAATCGATGCTGCTTGGAAGAGAATCGTTGTTGTTTGGAAGAGAATCGTTGTTGTTTGGAAGAGAATCGTTGTTGTTTGGAAGAGAATCGATGCTGCTTGGAAGAGAATCGTTGTTGTTTGGAAGAGAATCGTTGTTGTTTGGAAGAGAATCGTTGTTGTTTGGAAGAGAATCGATGCTGCTTGGAAGAGAATCGTTGTTGTTTGGAAGAGAATCGATGCTGCATGGAAGAGAATCGATGCTACTTGGAAGAGAATCGTTGTTGTTTGGAAGAGAATCGTTGTTGTTTGGAAGAGAATCGTTGTTGTTTGGAAGAGAATCGATGCTGCTTGGAAGAGAATCGATGCTGCTTGGAAGAGAATCGTTGTTGTTTGGAAGAGAATCGTTGTTGTTTGGAAGAGAATCGTTGTTGTTTGGAAGAGAATCGTTGTTGTTTGGGAGATAATCGATGCTGCTTGGAAGAGAATCGATGCTGCTTGGAAGAGAATCGTTGTTGTTTGGAAGAGAATCGTTGTTGTTTGGAAGAGAATCGTTGTTGTTTGGAAGAGAATCGATGCTGCTTGGAAGAGAATCGATGCTGCTTGGAAGAGAATCGTTGTTGTTTGGAAGAGAATCGTTGTTGTTTGGAAGAGAATCGTTGTTGTTTGGAAGAGAATCGATGCTGCTTGGAAGAGAATCGTTGTTGTTTGGAAGAGAATCGTTGTTGTTTGGAAGAGAATCGTTGTTGTTTGGAAGAGAATCGATGCTGCTTGGAAGAGAATCGTTGTTGTTTGGAAGAGAATCGATGCTGCTTGGAAGAGAATCGATGCTGCTTGGAAGAGAATCGTTGTTGTTTGGAAGAGAATCGTTGTTGTTTGGAAGAGAATCGTTGTTGTTTGGAAGAGAATCGATGCTGCTTGGAAGAGAATCGTTGTTGTTTGGAAGAGAATCGTTGTTGTTTGGAAGAGAATCGTTGTTGTTTGGAAGAGAATCGATGCTGCTTGGAAGAGAATCGATGCTGCTTGGAAGAGAATCGTTGTTGTTTGGAAGAGAATCGTTGTTGTTTGGAAGAGAATCGAAGAGAATCGATGCTGCTTGGAAGAGAATCGTTGTTGTTTGGGAGATAATCGATGCTGCATGGAAGAGAATCGATGCTACTTGGAAGAGAATCGTTGTTGTTTGGAAGAGAATCGTTGTTGTTTGGAAGAGAATCGTTGTTGTTTGGAAGAGAATCGTTGTTGTTTGGAAGAGAATCGTTGTTGTTTGGAAGAGAATCGATGCTGCTTGGAAGAGAATCGATGCTGCTTGGAAGAGAATCGTTGTTGTTTGGAAGAGAATCGTTGTTGTTTGGAAGAGAATCGTTGTTGTTTGGAAGAGAATCGATGCTGCTTGGAAGAGAATCGTTGTTGTTTGGAAGAGAATCGATGCTGCTTGGAAGAGAATCGTTGTTGTTTGGAAGAGAATCGTTGTTGTTTGGGAGATAATCGATGCTGCTTGGAAGAGAATCGATGCTGCTTGGAAGAGAATCGTTGTTGTTTGGAAGAGAATCGTTGTTGTTTGGAAGAGAATCGATGCTGCTTGGAAGAGAATCGATGCTGCTTGGAAGAGAATCGTTGTTGTTTGGGAGATAATCGATGCTGCTTGGAAGAGAATCGATGCTGCTTGGAAGAGAATCGTTGTTGTTTGGAAGAGAATCGTTGTTGTTTGGAAGAGAATCGTTGTTGTTTGGAAGAGAATCGTTGTTGTTTGGAAGAGAATCGTTGTTGTTTGGAAGAGAATCGATGCTGCTTGGAAGAGAATCGTTGTTGTTTGGAAGAGAATCGTTGTTGTTTGGAAGAGAATCGTTGTTGTTTGGAAGAGAATCGATGCTGCTTGGAAGAGAATCGATGCTGCTTGGAAGAGAATCGTTGTTGTTTGGGAGATAATCGATGCTGCTTGGAAGAGAATCGATGCTGCTTGGAAGAGAATCGTTGTTGTTTGGAAGAGAATCGTTGTTGTTTGGAAGAGAATCGTTGTTGTTTGGAAGAGAATCGTTGTTGTTTGGAAGAGAATCGATGCTGCTTGGAAGAGAATCGATGCTGCTTGGAAGAGAATCGATGCTGCTTGGAAGAGAATCGTTGTTGTTTGGAAGAGAATCGATGCTGCTTGGAAGAGAATCGATGCTGCTTGGAAGAGAATCGATGCTGCTTGGAAGAGAATCGATGCTGCTTGGAAGAGAATCGATGCTGCTTGGAAGAGAATCGATGCTGCTTGGAAGAGAATCGTTGTTGTTTGGGAGAGAATCGATGCTGCTTGGAAGAGAATCGTTGTTGTTTGGAAGAGAATCGTTGTTGTTTGGAAGAGAATCGATGCTGCTTGGAAGAGAATCGTTGTTGTTTGGAAGAGAATCGATGCTGCTTGGAAGAGAATCGATGCTGCTTGGAAGAGAATCGATGCTGCTTGGAAGAGAATCGTTGTTGTTTGGAAGAGAATCGTTGTTGTTTGGAAGAGAATCGTTGTTGTTTGGGAGATAATCGATGCTGCTTGGAAGAGAATCGATGCTGCTTGGAAGAGAATCGTTGTTGTTTGGAAGAGAATCGTTGTTGTTTGGAAGAGAATCGTTGTTGTTTGGAAGAGAATCGATGCTGCTTGGAAGAGAATCGTTGTTGTTTGGAAGAGAATCGTTGTTGTTTGGAAGAGAATCGATGCTGCTTGGAAGAGAATCGTTGTTGTTTGGAAGAGAATCGTTGTTGTTTGGAAGAGAATCGTTGTTGTTTGGAAGAGAATCGATGCTGCTTGGAAGAGAATCGATGCTGCTTGGAAGAGAATCGATGCTGCTTGGAAGAGAATCGTTGTTGTTTGGAAGAGAATCGATGCTGCTTGGAAGAGAATCGATGCTGCTTGGAAGAGAATCGTTGTTGTTTGGAAGAGAATCGTTGTTGTTTGGAAGAGAATCGTTGTTGTTTGGAAGAGAATCGATGCTGCTTGGAAGAGAATCGTTGTTGTTTGGAAGAGAATCGATGCTGCTTGGAAGAGAATCGATGCTGCTTGGAAGAGAATCGATGCTGCTTGGAAGAGAATCGATGCTGCTTGGAAGAGAATCGTTGTTGTTTGGAAGAGAATCGATGCTGCTTGGAAGAGAATCGATGCTGCTTGGAAGAGAATCGTTGTTGTTTGGAAGAGAATCGTTGTTGTTTGGAAGAGAATCGTTGTTGTTTGGAAGAGAATCGATGCTGCTTGGAAGAGAATCGTTGTTGTTTGGAAGAGAATCGATGCTGCTTGGAAGAGAATCGATGCTGCTTGGAAGAGAATCGATGCTGCTTGGAAGAGAATCGTTGTTGTTTGGAAGAGAATCGTTGTTGTTTGGGAGATAATCGATGCTGCTTGGAAGAGAATCGTTGTTGTTTGGGAGATAATCGATGCTGCTTGGAAGAGAATCGATGCTGCTTGGAAGAGAATCGATGCTGCTTGGAAGAGAATCGATGCTGCTTGGAAGAGAATCGTTGTTGTTTAGGAGATAATCGATGCTGCTTGGAAGAGAATCGATGCTGCTTGGAAGAGAATCGTTGTTGTTTGGAAGAGAATCGTTGTTGTTTGGAAGAGAATCGTTGTTGTTTGGAAGAGAATCGTTGTTGTTTGGAAGAGAATCGTTGTTGTTTGGAAGAGAATCGATGCTGCTTGGAAGAGAATCGATGCTACTTGGAAGAGAATCGTTGTTGTTTGGAAGAGAATCGTTGTTGTTTGGAAGAGAATCGTTGTTGTTTGGAAGAGAATCGATGCTGCTTGGAAGAGAATCGATGCTGCTTGGAAGAGAATCGTTGTTGTTTGGGAGATAATCGATGCTGCTTGGAAGAGAATCGATGCTGCTTGGAAGAGAATCGTTGTTGTTTGGAAGAGAATCGTTGTTGTTTGGAAGAGAATCGTTGTTGTTTGGAAGAGAATCGTTGTTGTTTGGAAGAGAATCGATGCTGCTTGGAAGAGAATCGATGCTGCTTGGAAGAGAATCGATGCTGCTTGGAAGAGAATCGTTGTTGTTTGGAAGAGAATCGATGCTGCTTGGAAGAGAATCGATGCTGCTTGGAAGAGAATCGATGCTGCTTGGAAGAGAATCGTTGTTGTTTGGAAGAGAATCTTTGTTGTTTGGAAGAGAATCGATGCTGCTTGGAAGAGAATCGTTGTTGTTTGGGAGATAATCGATGCTGCTTGGAAGAGAATCGTTGTTGTTTGGAAGAGAATCGATGCTGCTTGGAAGAGAATCGTTGTTGTTTGGAAGAGAATCGATGCTGCTTGGAAGAGAATCGATGCTGCTTGGAAGAGAATCGTTGTTGTTTGGAAGAGAATCGTTGTTGTTTGGAAGAGAATCGATGCTGCTTGGAAGAGAATCGATGCTGCTTGGAAGAGAATCGATGCTGCTTGGAAGAGAATCTTTGTTGTTTGGAAGAGAATCGATGCTGCTTGGAAGAGAATCGTTGTTGTTTGGGAGATAATCGATGCTGCTTGGAAGAGAATCGTTGTTGTTTGGAAGAGAATCGATGCTGCTTGGAAGAGAATCGATGCTGCTTGGAAGAGAATCGTTGTTGTTTGGAAGAGAATCGATGCTGCTTGGAAGAGAATCGTTGTTGTTTGGAAGAGAATCTTTGTTGTTTGGAAGAGAATCGATGCTGCTTGGAAGAGAATCGTTGTTGTTTGGGAGATAATCGATGCTGCTTGGAAGAGAATCGTTGTTGTTTGGAAGAGAATCGATGCTGCTTGGAAGAGAATCGATGCTGCTTGGAAGAGAATCGTTGTTGTTTGGAAGAGAATCGTTGTTGTTTGGAAGAGAATCGTTGTTGTTTGGAAGAGAATCGTTGTTGTTTGGAAGAGAATCGTTGTTGTTTGGAAGAGAATCGTTGTTGTTTGGAAGAGAATCGATGCTGCTTGGAAGAGAATCGTTGTTGTTTGGGAGATAATCGATGCTGCTTGGAAGAGAATCGTTGTTGTTTGGAAGAGAATCGATGCTGCTTGGAAGAGAATCGATGCTGCTTGGAAGAGAATCGTTGTTGTTTGGAAGAGAATCGATGCTGCTTGGAAGAGAATCGTTGTTGTTTGGGAGATAATCGATGCTGCTTGGAAGAGAATCGATGCTGCTTGGAAGAGAATCGTTGTTGTTTGGAAGAGAATCGTTGTTGTTTGGAAGAGAATCGTTGTTGTTTGGAAGAGAATCGATGCTGCTTGGAAGAGAATCGTTGTTGTTTGGAAGAGAATCGTTGTTGTTTGGAAGAGAATCGTTGTTGTTTGGAAGAGAATCGATGCTGCTTGGAAGAGAATCGATGCTGCTTGGAAGAGAATCGTTGTTGTTTGGAAGAGAATCGTTGTTGTTTGGAAGAGAATCGTTGTTGTTTGGAAGAGAATCGTTGTTGTTTGGAAGAGAATCGTTGTTGTTTGGGAGATAATCGATGCTGCTTGGAAGAGAATCGATGCTGCTTGGAAGAGAATCGTTGTTGTTTGGAAGAGAATCGTTGTTGTTTGGAAGAGAATCGTTGTTGTTTGGAAGAGAATCGATGCTGCTTGGAAGAGAATCGATGCTGCTTGGAAGAGAATCGTTGTTGTTTGGAAGAGAATCGTTGTTGTTTGGAAGAGAATCGTTGTTGTTTGGAAGAGAATCGATGCTGCTTGGAAGAGAATCGTTGTTGTTTGGAAGAGAATCGTTGTTGTTTGGAAGAGAATCGTTGTTGTTTGGAAGAGAATCGATGCTGCTTGGAAGAGAATCGTTGTTGTTTGGAAGAGAATCGATGCTGCTTGGAAGAGAATCGATGCTGCTTGGAAGAGAATCGTTGTTGTTTGGAAGAGAATCGTTGTTGTTTGGAAGAGAATCGTTGTTGTTTGGAAGAGAATCGATGCTGCTTGGAAGAGAATCGTTGTTGTTTGGAAGAGAATCGTTGTTGTTTGGAAGAGAATCGTTGTTGTTTGGAAGAGAATCGATGCTGCTTGGAAGAGAATCGTTGTTGTTTGGAAGAGAATCGATGCTGCTTGGAAGAGAATCGATGCTGCTTGGAAGAGAATCGTTGTTGTTTGGAAGAGAATCGTTGTTGTTTGGAAGAGAATCGTTGTTGTTTGGAAGAGAATCGTTGTTGTTTGGAAGAGAATCGATGCTGCTTGGAAGAGAATCGTTGTTGTTTGGAAGAGAATCGTTGTTGTTTGGAAGAGAATCGTTGTTGTTTGGAAGAGAATCGATGCTGCTTGGAAGAGAATCGTTGTTGTTTGGAAGAGAATCGATGCTGCTTGGAAGAGAATCGATGCTGCTTGGAAGAGAATCGTTGTTGTTTGGAAGAGAATCGTTGTTGTTTGGAAGAGAATCGTTGTTGTTTGGAAGAGAATCGATGCTGCTTGGAAGAGAATCGTTGTTGTTTGGAAGAGAATCGTTGTTGTTTGGAAGAGAATCGTTGTTGTTTGGAAGAGAATCGATGCTGCTTGGAAGAGAATCGTTGTTGTTTGGAAGAGAATCGATGCTGCTTGGAAGAGAATCGATGCTGCTTGGAAGAGAATCGTTGTTGTTTGGAAGAGAATCGTTGTTGTTTGGAAGAGAATCGTTGTTGTTTGGAAGAGAATCGATGCTGCTTGGAAGAGAATCGTTGTTGTTTGGAAGAGAATCGTTGTTGTTTGGAAGAGAATCGTTGTTGTTTGGAAGAGAATCGATGCTGCTTGGAAGAGAATCGTTGTTGTTTGGAAGAGAATCGATGCTGCATGGAAGAGAATCGATGCTACTTGGAAGAGAATCGTTGTTGTTTGGAAGAGAATCGTTGTTGTTTGGAAGAGAATCGTTGTTGTTTGGAAGAGAATCGATGCTGCTTGGAAGAGAATCGATGCTGCTTGGAAGAGAATCGTTGTTGTTTGGAAGAGAATCGTTGTTGTTTGGAAGAGAATCGTTGTTGTTTGGAAGAGAATCGTTGTTGTTTGGGAGATAATCGATGCTGCTTGGAAGAGAATCGATGCTGCTTGGAAGAGAATCGTTGTTGTTTGGAAGAGAATCGTTGTTGTTTGGAAGAGAATCGTTGTTGTTTGGAAGAGAATCGATGCTGCTTGGAAGAGAATCGATGCTGCTTGGAAGAGAATCGTTGTTGTTTGGAAGAGAATCGTTGTTGTTTGGAAGAGAATCGTTGTTGTTTGGAAGAGAATCGATGCTGCTTGGAAGAGAATCGTTGTTGTTTGGAAGAGAATCGTTGTTGTTTGGAAGAGAATCGTTGTTGTTTGGAAGAGAATCGATGCTGCTTGGAAGAGAATCGTTGTTGTTTGGAAGAGAATCGATGCTGCTTGGAAGAGAATCGATGCTGCTTGGAAGAGAATCGTTGTTGTTTGGAAGAGAATCGTTGTTGTTTGGAAGAGAATCGTTGTTGTTTGGAAGAGAATCGATGCTGCTTGGAAGAGAATCGTTGTTGTTTGGAAGAGAATCGTTGTTGTTTGGAAGAGAATCGTTGTTGTTTGGAAGAGAATCGATGCTGCTTGGAAGAGAATCGATGCTGCTTGGAAGAGAATCGTTGTTGTTTGGAAGAGAATCGTTGTTGTTTGGAAGAGAATCGTTGTTGTTTGGAAGAGAATCGATGCTGCTTGGAAGAGAATCGTTGTTGTTTGGGAGATAATCGATGCTGCATGGAAGAGAATCGATGCTACTTGGAAGAGAATCGTTGTTGTTTGGAAGAGAATCGTTGTTGTTTGGAAGAGAATCGTTGTTGTTTGGAAGAGAATCGTTGTTGTTTGGAAGAGAATCGTTGTTGTTTGGAAGAGAATCGATGCTGCTTGGAAGAGAATCGATGCTGCTTGGAAGAGAATCGTTGTTGTTTGGAAGAGAATCGTTGTTGTTTGGAAGAGAATCGTTGTTGTTTGGAAGAGAATCGATGCTGCTTGGAAGAGAATCGTTGTTGTTTGGAAGAGAATCGATGCTGCTTGGAAGAGAATCGTTGTTGTTTGGAAGAGAATCGTTGTTGTTTGGGAGATAATCGATGCTGCTTGGAAGAGAATCGATGCTGCTTGGAAGAGAATCGTTGTTGTTTGGAAGAGAATCGTTGTTGTTTGGAAGAGAATCGATGCTGCTTGGAAGAGAATCGATGCTGCTTGGAAGAGAATCGTTGTTGTTTGGGAGATAATCGATGCTGCTTGGAAGAGAATCGATGCTGCTTGGAAGAGAATCGTTGTTGTTTGGAAGAGAATCGTTGTTGTTTGGAAGAGAATCGTTGTTGTTTGGAAGAGAATCGTTGTTGTTTGGAAGAGAATCGTTGTTGTTTGGAAGAGAATCGATGCTGCTTGGAAGAGAATCGTTGTTGTTTGGAAGAGAATCGTTGTTGTTTGGAAGAGAATCGTTGTTGTTTGGAAGAGAATCGATGCTGCTTGGAAGAGAATCGATGCTGCTTGGAAGAGAATCGTTGTTGTTTGGGAGATAATCGATGCTGCTTGGAAGAGAATCGATGCTGCTTGGAAGAGAATCGTTGTTGTTTGGAAGAGAATCGTTGTTGTTTGGAAGAGAATCGTTGTTGTTTGGAAGAGAATCGATGCTGCTTGGAAGAGAATCGATGCTGCTTGGAAGAGAATCGATGCTGCTTGGAAGAGAATCGATGCTGCTTGGAAGAGAATCGTTGTTGTTTGGAAGAGAATCGATGCTGCTTGGAAGAGAATCGATGCTGCTTGGAAGAGAATCGATGCTGCTTGGAAGAGAATCGATGCTGCTTGGAAGAGAATCGATGCTGCTTGGAAGAGAATCGTTGTTGTTTGGGAGAGAATCGATGCTGCTTGGAAGAGAATCGTTGTTGTTTGGAAGAGAATCGTTGTTGTTTGGAAGAGAATCGATGCTGCTTGGAAGAGAATCGATGCTGCTTGGAAGAGAATCGATGCTGCTTGGAAGAGAATCGTTGTTGTTTGGAAGAGAATCGATGCTGCTTGGAAGAGAATCGATGCTGCTTGGAAGAGAATCGATGCTGCTTGGAAGAGAATCGTTGTTGTTTGGAAGAGAATCGTTGTTGTTTGGAAGAGAATCGTTGTTGTTTGGGAGATAATCGATGCTGCTTGGAAGAGAATCGTTGTTGTTTGGAAGAGAATCGATGCTGCTTGGAAGAGAATCGATGCTGCTTGGAAGAGAATCGATGCTGCTTGGAAGAGAATCGATGCTGCTTGGAAGAGAATCGATGCTGCTTGGAAGAGAATCGATGCTGCTTGGAAGAGAATCGTTGTTGTTTGGAAGAGAATCGTTGTTGTTTGGAAGAGAATCGATGCTGCTTGGAAGAGAATCGTTGTTGTTTGGAAGAGAATCGTTGTTGTTTGGAAGAGAATCGATGCTGCTTGGAAGAGAATCGTTGTTGTTTGGAAGAGAATCGTTGTTGTTTGGAAGAGAATCGTTGTTGTTTGGAAGAGAATCGATGCTGCTTGGAAGAGAATCGATGCTGCTTGGAAGAGAATCGATGCTGCTTGGAAGAGAATCGTTGTTGTTTGGAAGAGAATCGATGCTGCTTGGAAGAGAATCGATGCTGCTTGGAAGAGAATCGTTGTTGTTTGGAAGAGAATCGTTGTTGTTTGGAAGAGAATCGTTGTTGTTTGGAAGAGAATCGATGCTGCTTGGAAGAGAATCGTTGTTGTTTGGAAGAGAATCGATGCTGCTTGGAAGAGAATCGATGCTGCTTGGAAGAGAATCGATGCTGCTTGGAAGAGAATCGATGCTGCTTGGAAGAGAATCGTTGTTGTTTGGAAGAGAATCGATGCTGCTTGGAAGAGAATCGATGCTGCTTGGAAGAGAATCGTTGTTGTTTGGAAGAGAATCGTTGTTGTTTGGAAGAGAATCGTTGTTGTTTGGAAGAGAATCGATGCTGCTTGGAAGAGAATCGTTGTTGTTTGGAAGAGAATCGATGCTGCTTGGAAGAGAATCGATGCTGCTTGGAAGAGAATCGATGCTGCTTGGAAGAGAATCGTTGTTGTTTGGAAGAGAATCGTTGTTGTTTGGGAGATAATCGATGCTGCTTGGAAGAGAATCGTTGTTGTTTGGGAGATAATCGATGCTGCTTGGAAGAGAATCGATGCTGCTTGGAAGAGAATCGATGCTGCTTGGAAGAGAATCGATGCTGCTTGGAAGAGAATCGTTGTTGTTTAGGAGATAATCGATGCTGCTTGGAAGAGAATCGATGCTGCTTGGAAGAGAATCGTTGTTGTTTGGAAGAGAATCGTTGTTGTTTGGAAGAGAATCGATGCTGCTTGGAAGAGAATCGTTGTTGTTTGGAAGAGAATCGATGCTGCTTGGAAGAGAATCGATGCTGCTTGGAAGAGAATCGATGCTGCTTGGAAGAGAATCGTTGTTGTTTGGAAGAGAATCTTTGTTGTTTGGAAGAGAATCGATGCTGCTTGGAAGAGAATCGTTGTTGTTTGGGAGATAATCGATGCTGCTTGGAAGAGAATCGTTGTTGTTTGGAAGAGAATCGATGCTGCTTGGAAGAGAATCGATGCTGCTTGGAAGAGAATCGTTGTTGTTTGGAAGAGAATCGTTGTTGTTTGGAAGAGAATCGTTGTTGTTTGGAAGAGAATCGTTGTTGTTTGGAAGAGAATCGTTGTTGTTTGGAAGAGAATCGTTGTTGTTTGGAAGAGAATCGATGCTGCTTGGAAGAGAATCGTTGTTGTTTGGGAGATAATCGATGCTGCTTGGAAGAGAATCGTTGTTGTTTGGAAGAGAATCGATGCTGCTTGGAAGAGAATCGATGCTGCTTGGAAGAGAATCGTTGTTGTTTGGAAGAGAATCGTTGTTGTTTGGAAGAGAATCGTTGTTGTTTGGAAGAGAATCGTTGTTGTTTGGAAGAGAATCGTTGTTGTTTGGAAGAGAATCGTTGTTGTTTGGAAGAGAATCGATGCTGCTTGGAAGAGAATCGTTGTTGTTTGGAAGAGAATCGTTGTTGTTTGGAAGAGAATCGATGCTGCTTGGAAGAGAATCGTTGTTGTTTGGAAGAGAATCGTTGTTGTTTGGAAGAGAATCGTTGTTGTTTGGAAGAGAATCGTTGTTGTTTGGAAGAGAATCGTTGTTGTTTGGAAGAGAATCGTTGTTGTTTGGAAGAGAATCGATGCTGCTTGGAAGAGAATCGATGCTGCTTGGAAGAGAATCGTTGTTGTTTGGGAGATAATCGATGCTGCTTGGAAGAGAATCGATGCTACTTGGAAGAGAATCGTTGTTGTTTGGAAGAGAATCGTTGTTGTTTGGAAGAGAATCGTTGTTGTTTGGAAGAGAATCGTTGTTGTTTGGAAGAGAATCGATGCTGCTTGGAAGAGAATCGTTGTGTTTGGAAGAGAATCGTTGTTGTTTGGAAGAGAATCGATGCTGCTTGGAAGAGAATCGATGCTGCTTGGAAGAGAATCGATGCTGCTTGGAAGAGAATCGTTGTTGTTTGGAAGAGAATCGATGCTGCTTGGAAGAGAATCGTTGTTGTTTGGAAGAGAATCGTTGTTGTTTGGAAGAGAATCGTTGTTGTTTGGAAGAGAATCGATGCTGCTTGGAAGAGAATCGTTGTTGTTTGGAAGAGAATCGTTGTTGTTTGGAAGAGAATCGTTGTTGTTTGGAAGAGAATCGATGCTGCTTGGAAGAGAATCGTTGTTGTTTGGAAGAGAATCGATGCTGCTTGGAAGAGAATCGATGCTGCTTGGAAGAGAATCGATGCTGCTTGGAAGAGAATCGATGCTGCTTGGAAGAGAATCGTTGTTGTTTGGGAGATAATCGATGCTGCTTGGAAGAGAATCGATGCTACTTGGAAGAGAATCGTTGTTGTTTGGAAGAGAATCGTTGTTGTTTGGAAGAGAATCGTTGTTGTTTGGAAGAGAATCGTTGTTGTTTGGAAGAGAATCGATGCTGCTTGGAAGAGAATCGTTGTGTTTGGAAGAGAATCGTTGTTGTTTGGAAGAGAATCGATGCTGCTTGGAAGAGAATCGATGCTGCTTGGAAGAGAATCGTTGTTGTTTGGAAGAGAATCGATGCTGCTTGGAAGAGAATCGTTGTTGTTTGGAAGAGAATCGTTGTTGTTTGGAAGAGAATCGTTGTTGTTTGGAAGAGAATCGTTGTTGTTTGGAAGAGAATCGTTGTTGTTTGGAAGAGAATCGTTGTTGTTTGGAAGAGAATCGTTGTTGTTTGGAAGAGAATCGATGCTGCTTGGAAGAGAATCGTTGTTGTTTGGGAGATAATCGATGCTGCATGGAAGAGAATCGATGCTACTTGGAAGAGAATCGTTGTTGTTTGGAAGAGAATCGTTGTTGTTTGGAAGAGAATCGTTGTTGTTTAGAAGAGAATCGTTGTTGTTTGGAAGAGAATCGATGCTGCTTGGAAGAGAATCGTTGTTGTTTGGAAGAGAATCGTTGTTGTTTGGAAGAGAATCGTTGTTGTTTGGAAGAGAATCGATGCTGCTTGGAAGAGAATCGATGCTGCTTGGAAGAGAATCGATGCTGCTTGGAAGAGAATCGTTGTTGTTTGGAAGAGAATCGTTGTTGTTTGGAAGAGAATCGTTGTTGTTTGGAAGAGAATCGATGCTGCTTGGAAGAGAATCGATGCTGCTTGGAAGAGAATCGATGCTGCTTGGAAGAGAATCGATGCTGCTTGGAAGAGAATCGTTGTTGTTTGGGAGATAATCGATGCTGCTTGGAAGAGAATCGATGCTGCTTGGAAGAGAATCGTTGTTGTTTGGAAGAGAATCGTTGTTGTTTGGAAGAGAATCGATGCTGCTTGGAAGAGAATCGATGCTGCTTGGAAGAGAATCGTTGTTGTTTGGGAGATAATCGATGCTGCTTGGAAGAGAATCGATGCTGCTTGGAAGAGAATCGTTGTTGTTTGGAAGAGAATCGTTGTTGTTTGGAAGAGAATCGTTGTTGTTTGGAAGAGAATCGTTGTTGTTTGGAAGAGAATCGTTGTTGTTTGGAAGAGAATCGATGCTGCTTGGAAGAGAATCGTTGTTGTTTGGGAGATAATCGATGCTGCTTGGAAGAGAATCGATGCTACTTGGAAGAGAATCGTTGTTGTTTGGAAGAGAATCGTTGTTGTTTGGAAGAGAATCGTTGTTGTTTGGAAGAGAATCGATGCTGCTTGGAAGAGAATCGATGCTGCTTGGAAGAGAATCGTTGTTGTTTGGGAGATAATCGATGCTGCTTGGAAGAGAATCGATGCTGCTTGGAAGAGAATCGTTGTTGTTTGGAAGAGAATCGTTGTTGTTTGGAAGAGAATCGTTGTTGTTTGGAAGAGAATCGTTGTTGTTTGGAAGAGAATCGATGCTGCTTGGAAGAGAATCGATGCTGCTTGGAAGAGAATCGTTGTTGTTTGGAAGAGAATCGATGCTGCTTGGAAGAGAATCGATGCTGCTTGGAAGAGAATCGTTGTTGTTTGGAAGAGAATCGATGCTGCTTGGAAGAGAATCGTTGTTGTTTGGAAGAGAATCGTTGTTGTTTGGAAGAGAATCGTTGTTGTTTGGAAGAGAATCGTTGTTGTTTGGAAGAGAATCGTTGTTGTTTGGAAGAGAATCGTTGTTGTTTGGAAGAGAATCGATGCTGCTTGGAAGAGAATCGTTGTTGTTTGGGAGATAATCGATGCTGCATGGAAGAGAATCGATGCTACTTGGAAGAGAATCGTTGTTGTTTGGAAGAGAATCGTTGTTGTTTGGAAGAGAATCGTTGTTGTTTAGAAGAGAATCGTTGTTGTTTGGAAGAGAATCGATGCTGCTTGGAAGAGAATCGTTGTTGTTTGGAAGAGAATCGTTGTTGTTTGGAAGAGAATCGTTGTTGTTTGGAAGAGAATCGATGCTGCTTGGAAGAGAATCGATGCTGCTTGGAAGAGAATCGATGCTGCTTGGAAGAGAATCGTTGTTGTTTGGAAGAGAATCGTTGTTGTTTGGAAGAGAATCGTTGTTGTTTGGAAGAGAATCGATGCTGCTTGGAAGAGAATCGATGCTGCTTGGAAGAGAATCGATGCTGCTTGGAAGAGAATCGATGCTGCTTGGAAGAGAATCGATGCTGCTTGGAAGAGAATCGTTGTTGTTTGGAAGAGAATCGTTGTTGTTTGGGAGATAATCGATGCTGCTTGGAAGAGAATCGATGCTGCTTGGAAGAGAATCGTTGTTGTTTGGAAGAGAATCGTTGTTGTTTGGAAGAGAATCGATGCTGCTTGGAAGAGAATCGATGCTGCTTGGAAGAGAATCGTTGTTGTTTGGGAGATAATCGATGCTGCTTGGAAGAGAATCGATGCTGCTTGGAAGAGAATCGTTGTTGTTTGGAAGAGAATCGTTGTTGTTTGGAAGAGAATCGTTGTTGTTTGGAAGAGAATCGTTGTTGTTTGGAAGAGAATCGTTGTTGTTTGGAAGAGAATCGATGCTGCTTGGAAGAGAATCGTTGTTGTTTGGGAGATAATCGATGCTGCTTGGAAGAGAATCGATGCTACTTGGAAGAGAATCGTTGTTGTTTGGAAGAGAATCGTTGTTGTTTGGAAGAGAATCGTTGTTGTTTGGAAGAGAATCGATGCTGCTTGGAAGAGAATCGATGCTGCTTGGAAGAGAATCGTTGTTGTTTGGGAGATAATCGATGCTGCTTGGAAGAGAATCGATGCTGCTTGGAAGAGAATCGTTGTTGTTTGGAAGAGAATCGTTGTTGTTTGGAAGAGAATCGTTGTTGTTTGGAAGAGAATCGTTGTTGTTTGGAAGAGAATCGATGCTGCTTGGAAGAGAATCGATGCTGCTTGGAAGAGAATCGATGCTGCTTGGAAGAGAATCGATGCTGCTTGGAAGAGAATCGATGCTGCTTGGAAGAGAATCGATGCTGCTTGGAAGAGAATCGATGCTGCTTGGAAGAGAATCGATGCTGCTTGGAAGAGAATCGATGCTGCTTGGAAGAGAATCGATGCTGCTTGGAAGAGAATCGTTGTTGTTTGGGAGATAATCGATGCTGCTTGGAAGAGAATCGATGCTGCTTGGAAGAGAATCGTTGTTGTTTGGAAGAGAATCGTTGTTGTTTGGAAGAGAATCGATGCTGCTTGGAAGAGAATCGATGCTGCTTGGAAGAGAATCGATGCTGCTTGGAAGAGAATCGTTGTTGTTTGGAAGAGAATCGTTGTTGTTTGGAAGAGAATCGATGCTGCTTGGAAGAGAATCGATGCTGCTTGGAAGAGAATCGTTGTTGTTTGGGAGATAATCGATGCTGCTTGGAAGAGAATCGATGCTGCTTGGAAGAGAATCGTTGTTGTTTGGAAGAGAATCGTTGTTGTTTGGAAGAGAATCGTTGTTGTTTGGAAGAGAATCGTTGTTGTTTGGAAGAGAATCGTTGTTGTTTGGAAGAGAATCGATGCTGCTTGGAAGAGAATCGTTGTTGTTTGGGAGATAATCGATGCTGCTTGGAAGAGAATCGATGCTACTTGGAAGAGAATCGTTGTTGTTTGGAAGAGAATCGTTGTTGTTTGGAAGAGAATCGTTGTTGTTTGGAAGAGAATCGATGCTGCTTGGAAGAGAATCGATGCTGCTTGGAAGAGAATCGTTGTTGTTTGGGAGATAATCGATGCTGCTTGGAAGAGAATCGATGCTGCTTGGAAGAGAATCGTTGTTGTTTGGAAGAGAATCGTTGTTGTTTGGAAGAGAATCGTTGTTGTTTGGAAGAGAATCGTTGTTGTTTGGAAGAGAATCGATGCTGCTTGGAAGAGAATCGATGCTGCTTGGAAGAGAATCGATGCTGCTTGGAAGAGAATCGTTGTTGTTTGGAAGAGAATCGTTGTTGTTTGGAAGAGAATCGATGCTGCTTGGAAGAGAATCGATGCTGCTTGGAAGAGAATCGATGCTGCTTGGAAGAGAATCGTTGTTGTTTGGAAGAGAATCGTTGTTGTTTGGAAGAGAATCGTTGTTGTTTGGAAGAGAATCGATGCTGCTTGGAAGAGAATCGATGCTGCTTGGAAGAGAATCGATGCTGCTTGGAAGAGAATCGTTGTTGTTTGGAAGAGAATCGTTGTTGTTTGGAAGAGAATCGATGCTGCTTGGAAGAGAATCGATGCTGCTTGGAAGAGAATCGATGCTGCTTGGAAGAGAATCGTTGTTGTTTGGAAGAGAATCGTTGTTGTTTGGAAGAGAATCGTTGTTGTTTGGAAGAGAATCGATGCTGCTTGGAAGAGAATCGATGCTGCTTGGAAGAGAATCGTTGTTGTTTGGAAGAGAATCGTTGTTGTTTGGAAGAGAATCGTTGTTGTTTGGAAGAGAATCGATGCTGCTTGGAAGAGAATCGATGCTGCTTGGAAGAGAATCGATGCTGCTTGGAAGAGAATCGATGCTGCTTGGAAGAGAATCGATGCTGCTTGGAAGAGAATCGATGCTGCTTGGAAGAGAATCGTTGTTGTTTGGGAGAGAATCGATGCTGCTTGGAAGAGAATCGTTGTTGTTTGGAAGAGAATCGTTGTTGTTTGGAAGAGAATCGTTGTTGTTTGGAAGAGAATCGATGCTGCTTGGAAGAGAATCGATGCTGCTTGGAAGAGAATCGATGCTGCTTGGAAGAGAATCGTTGTTGTTTGGAAGAGAATCGATGCTGCTTGGAAGAGAATCGATGCTGCTTGGAAGAGAATCGATGCTGCTTGGAAGAGAATCGTTGTTGTTTGGAAGAGAATCGTTGTTGTTTGGAAGAGAATCGTTGTTGTTTGGGAGATAATCGATGCTGCTTGGAAGAGAATCGTTGTTGTTTGGAAGAGAATCGATGCTGCTTGGAAGAGAATCGATGCTGCTTGGAAGAGAATCGATGCTGCTTGGAAGAGAATCGATGCTGCTTGGAAGAGAATCGATGCTGCTTGGAAGAGAATCGATGCTGCTTGGAAGAGAATCGTTGTTGTTTGGAAGAGAATCGTTGTTGTTTGGAAGAGAATCGATGCTGCTTGGAAGAGAATCGTTGTTGTTTGGAAGAGAATCGTTGTTGTTTGGAAGAGAATCGATGCTGCTTGGAAGAGAATCGTTGTTGTTTGGAAGAGAATCGTTGTTGTTTGGAAGAGAATCGTTGTTGTTTGGAAGAGAATCGATGCTGCTTGGAAGAGAATCGATGCTGCTTGGAAGAGAATCGATGCTGCTTGGAAGAGAATCGTTGTTGTTTGGAAGAGAATCGATGCTGCTTGGAAGAGAATCGATGCTGCTTGGAAGAGAATCGTTGTTGTTTGGAAGAGAATCGTTGTTGTTTGGAAGAGAATCGTTGTTGTTTGGAAGAGAATCGATGCTGCTTGGAAGAGAATCGTTGTTGTTTGGAAGAGAATCGATGCTGCTTGGAAGAGAATCGATGCTGCTTGGAAGAGAATCGATGCTGCTTGGAAGAGAATCGATGCTGCTTGGAAGAGAATCGTTGTTGTTTGGAAGAGAATCGATGCTGCTTGGAAGAGAATCGATGCTGCTTGGAAGAGAATCGTTGTTGTTTGGAAGAGAATCGTTGTTGTTTGGAAGAGAATCGTTGTTGTTTGGAAGAGAATCGATGCTGCTTGGAAGAGAATCGTTGTTGTTTGGAAGAGAATCGATGCTGCTTGGAAGAGAATCGATGCTGCTTGGAAGAGAATCGATGCTGCTTGGAAGAGAATCGTTGTTGTTTGGAAGAGAATCGTTGTTGTTTGGGAGATAATCGATGCTGCTTGGAAGAGAATCGTTGTTGTTTGGGAGATAATCGATGCTGCTTGGAAGAGAATCGATGCTGCTTGGAAGAGAATCGATGCTGCTTGGAAGAGAATCGATGCTGCTTGGAAGAGAATCGTTGTTGTTTAGGAGATAATCGATGCTGCTTGGAAGAGAATCGATGCTGCTTGGAAGAGAATCGTTGTTGTTTGGAAGAGAATCGTTGTTGTTTGGAAGAGAATCGTTGTTGTTTGGAAGAGAATCGTTGTTGTTTGGAAGAGAATCGTTGTTGTTTGGAAGAGAATCGATGCTGCTTGGAAGAGAATCGATGCTACTTGGAAGAGAATCGTTGTTGTTTGGAAGAGAATCGTTGTTGTTTGGAAGAGAATCGTTGTTGTTTGGAAGAGAATCGATGCTGCTTGGAAGAGAATCGATGCTGCTTGGAAGAGAATCGTTGTTGTTTGGGAGATAATCGATGCTGCTTGGAAGAGAATCGATGCTGCTTGGAAGAGAATCGTTGTTGTTTGGAAGAGAATCGTTGTTGTTTGGAAGAGAATCGTTGTTGTTTGGAAGAGAATCGTTGTTGTTTGGAAGAGAATCGATGCTGCTTGGAAGAGAATCGATGCTGCTTGGAAGAGAATCGATGCTGCTTGGAAGAGAATCGTTGTTGTTTGGAAGAGAATCGATGCTGCTTGGAAGAGAATCGATGCTGCTTGGAAGAGAATCGATGCTGCTTGGAAGAGAATCGTTGTTGTTTGGAAGAGAATCTTTGTTGTTTGGAAGAGAATCGATGCTGCTTGGAAGAGAATCGTTGTTGTTTGGGAGATAATCGATGCTGCTTGGAAGAGAATCGTTGTTGTTTGGAAGAGAATCGATGCTGCTTGGAAGAGAATCGATGCTGCTTGGAAGAGAATCGTTGTTGTTTGGAAGAGAATCGTTGTTGTTTGGAAGAGAATCGTTGTTGTTTGGAAGAGAATCGTTGTTGTTTGGAAGAGAATCGTTGTTGTTTGGAAGAGAATCGTTGTTGTTTGGAAGAGAATCGATGCTGCTTGGAAGAGAATCGTTGTTGTTTGGGAGATAATCGATGCTGCTTGGAAGAGAATCGTTGTTGTTTGGAAGAGAATCGATGCTGCTTGGAAGAGAATCGATGCTGCTTGGAAGAGAATCGTTGTTGTTTGGAAGAGAATCGTTGTTGTTTGGAAGAGAATCGTTGTTGTTTGGAAGAGAATCGTTGTTGTTTGGAAGAGAATCGTTGTTGTTTGGAAGAGAATCGTTGTTGTTTGGAAGAGAATCGATGCTGCTTGGAAGAGAATCGTTGTTGTTTGGAAGAGAATCGTTGTTGTTTGGAAGAGAATCGATGCTGCTTGGAAGAGAATCGTTGTTGTTTGGAAGAGAATCGTTGTTGTTTGGAAGAGAATCGTTGTTGTTTGGAAGAGAATCGTTGTTGTTTGGAAGAGAATCGTTGTTGTTTGGAAGAGAATCGTTGTTGTTTGGAAGAGAATCGATGCTGCTTGGAAGAGAATCGATGCTACTTGGAAGAGAATCGTTGTTGTTTGGGAGATAATCGATGCTGCTTGGAAGAGAATCGATGCTACTTGGAAGAGAATCGTTGTTGTTTGGAAGAGAATCGTTGTTGTTTGGAAGAGAATCGTTGTTGTTTGGAAGAGAATCGTTGTTGTTTGGAAGAGAATCGATGCTGCTTGGAAGAGAATCGTTGTTGTTTGGAAGAGAATCGTTGTTGTTTGGAAGAGAATCGATGCTGCTTGGAAGAGAATCGATGCTGCTTGGAAGAGAATCGATGCTGCTTGGAAGAGAATCGTTGTTGTTTGGAAGAGAATCGATGCTGCTTGGAAGAGAATCGATGCTGCTTGGAAGAGAATCGATGCTGCTTGGAAGAGAATCGTTGTTGTTTGGAAGAGAATCGATGCTGCTTGGAAGAGAATCGATGCTGCTTGGAAGAGAATCGTTGTTGTTTGGAAGAGAATCGTTGTTGTTTGGAAGAGAATCGTTGTTGTTTGGAAGAGAATCGATGCTGCTTGGAAGAGAATCGATGCTGCTTGGAAGAGAATCGATGCTGCTTGGAAGAGAATCGTTGTTGTTTGGAAGAGAATCGATGCTGCTTGGAAGAGAATCGTTGTTGTTTGGAAGAGAATCGTTGTTGTTTGGGAGATAATCGATGCTGCTTGGAAGAGAATCGATGCTGCTTGGAAGAGAATCGTTGTTGTTTGGAAGAGAATCGTTGTTGTTTGGAAGAGAATCGATGCTGCTTGGAAGAGAATCGATTGCTTGGAAGAGAATCGTTGGGGGAGATAATCGATGCTGCTTGGAAGAGAATCGATGCTGCTTGGAAGAGAATCGTTGTTGTTTGGAAGAGAATCGTTGTTGTTTGGAAGAGAATCGTTGTTGTTTGGAAGAGAATCGTTGTTGTTTGGAAGAGAATCGTTGTTGTTTGGAAGAGAATCGATGCTGCTTGGAAGAGAATCGTTGTTGTTTGGGAGATAATCGATGCTGCTTGGAAGAGAATCGATGCTGCTTGGAAGAGAATCGTTGTTGTTTGGAAGAGAATCGTTGTTGTTTGGAAGAGAATCGTTGTTGTTTGGAAGAGAATCGATGCTGCTTGGAAGAGAATCGATGCTGCTTGGAAGAGAATCGTTGTTGTTTGGGAGATAATCGATGCTGCTTGGAAGAGAATCGATGCTGCTTGGAAGAGAATCGTTGTTGTTTGGAAGAGAATCGTTGTTGTTTGGAAGAGAATCGTTGTTGTTTGGAAGAGAATCGTTGTTGTTTGGAAGAGAATCGATGCTGCTTGGAAGAGAATCGATGCTGCTTGGAAGAGAATCGTTGTTGTTTGGGAGATAATCGATGCTGCTTGGAAGAGAATCGATGCTGCTTGGAAGAGAATCGTTGTTGTTTGGAAGAGAATCGTTGTTGTTTGGAAGAGAATCGTTGTTGTTTGGAAGAGAATCGTTGTTGTTTGGAAGAGAATCGATGCTGCTTGGAAGAGAATCGATGCTGCTTGGAAGAGAATCGATGCTGCTTGGAAGAGAATCGTTGTTGTTTGGAAGAGAATCGATGCTGCTTGGAAGAGAATCGATGCTGCTTGGAAGAGAATCGATGCTGCTTGGAAGAGAATCGTTGTTGTTTGGGAGATAATCGATGCTGCTTGGAAGAGAATCGATGCTGCTTGGAAGAGAATCGTTGTTGTTTGGAAGAGAATCGTTGTTGTTTGGAAGAGAATCGTTGTTGTTTGGAAGAGAATCGTTGTTGTTTGGAAGAGAATCGATGCTGCTTGGAAGAGAATCGATGCTGCTTGGAAGAGAATCGATGCTGCTTGGAAGAGAATCGTTGTTGTTTGGAAGAGAATCGATGCTGCTTGGAAGAGAATCGATGCTGCTTGGAAGAGAATCGTTGTTGTTTGGAAGAGAATCGTTGTTGTTTGGAAGAGAATCGTTGTTGTTTGGAAGAGAATCGATGCTGCTTGGAAGAGAATCGTTGTTGTTTGGAAGAGAATCGATGCTGCTTGGAAGAGAATCGATGCTGCTTGGAAGAGAATCGATGCTGCTTGGAAGAGAATCGTTGTTGTTTGGAAGAGAATCGATGCTGCTTGGAAGAGAATCGATGCTGCTTGGAAGAGAATCGTTGTTGTTTGGAAGAGAATCGTTGTTGTTTGGAAGAGAATCGTTGTTGTTTGGAAGAGAATCGATGCTGCTTGGAAGAGAATCGATGCTGCTTGGAAGAGAATCGATGCTGCTTGGAAGAGAATCGATGCTGCTTGGAAGAGAATCGTTGTTGTTTAGGAGATAATCGATGCTGCTTGGAAGAGAATCGATGCTGCTTGGAAGAGAATCGTTGTTGTTTGGAAGAGAATCGTTGTTGTTTGGAAGAGAATCGTTGTTGTTTGGAAGAGAATCGTTGTTGTTTGGAAGAGAATCGTTGTTGTTTGGAAGAGAATCGTTGTTGTTTGGAAGAGAATCGTTGTTGTTTGGAAGAGAATCGATGCTGCTTGGAAGAGAATCGATGCTACTTGGAAGAGAATCGTTGTTGTTTGGAAGAGAATCGTTGTTGTTTGGAAGAGAATCGTTGTTGTTTGGAAGAGAATCGATGCTGCTTGGAAGAGAATCGATGCTGCTTGGAAGAGAATCGTTGTTGTTTGGGAGATAATCGATGCTGCTTGGAAGAGAATCGATGCTGCTTGGAAGAGAATCGTTGTTGTTTGGAAGAGAATCGTTGTTGTTTGGAAGAGAATCGTTGTTGTTTGGAAGAGAATCGTTGTTGTTTGGAAGAGAATCGATGCTGCTTGGAAGAGAATCGATGCTGCTTGGAAGAGAATCGATGCTGCTTGGAAGAGAATCGATGCTGCTTGGAAGAGAATCGTTGTTGTTTGGAAGAAAATCGTTGTTGTTTGGGAGATAATCGATGCTGCTTGGAAGAGAATCGTTGTTGTTTGGGAGATAATCGATGCTGCTTGGAAGAGAATCGTTGTTGTTTAGGAGATAATCGATGCTGCTTGGAAGAGAATCGATGCTGCTTGGAAGAGAATCGTTGTTGTTTGGAAGAGAATCGTTGTTGTTTGGAAGAGAATCGTTGTTGTTTGGAAGAGAATCGTTGTTGTTTGGAAGAGAATCGTTGTTGTTTGGAAGAGAATCGATGCTGCTTGGAAGAGAATCGATGCTACTTGGAAGAGAATCGTTGTTGTTTGGAAGAGAATCGTTGTTGTTTGGAAGAGAATCGTTGTTGTTTGGAAGAGAATCGATGCTGCTTGGAAGAGAATCGATGCTGCTTGGAAGAGAATCGTTGTTGTTTGGGAGATAATCGATGCTGCTTGGAAGAGAATCGATGCTGCTTGGAAGAGAATCGTTGTTGTTTGGAAGAGAATCGTTGTTGTTTGGAAGAGAATCGTTGTTGTTTGGAAGAGAATCGTTGTTGTTTGGAAGAGAATCGATGCTGCTTGGAAGAGAATCGATGCTGCTTGGAAGAGAATCGATGCTGCTTGGAAGAGAATCGTTGTTGTTTGGAAGAGAATCGATGCTGCTTGGAAGAGAATCGATGCTGCTTGGAAGAGAATCGATGCTGCTTGGAAGAGAATCGTTGTTGTTTGGAAGAGAATCGTTGTTGTTTGGAAGAGAATCGATGCTGCTTGGAAGAGAATCGTTGTTGTTTGGGAGATAATCGATGCTGCTTGGAAGAGAATCGTTGTTGTTTGGAAGAGAATCGATGCTGCTTGGAAGAGAATCGATGCTGCTTGGAAGAGAATCGATGCTGCTTGGAAGAGAATCGTTGTTGTTTGGAAGAGAATCGATGCTGCTTGGAAGAGAATCGTTGTTGTTTGGAAGAGAATCGTTGTTGTTTGGAAGAGAATCGTTGTTGTTTGGAAGAGAATCGTTGTTGTTTGGAAGAGAATCGTTGTTGTTTGGAAGAGAATCGTTGTTGTTTGGAAGAGAATCGTTGTTGTTTGGAAGAGAATCGTTGTTGTTTGGAAGAGAATCGTTGTTGTTTGGAAGAGAATCGTTGTTGTTTGGAAGAGAATCGATGCTGCTTGGAAGAGAATCGTTGTTGTTTGGAAGAGAATCGTTGTTGTTTGGAAGAGAATCGTTGTTGTTTGGAAGAGAATCGTTGTTGTTTGGAAGAGAATCGTTGTTGTTTGGAAGAGAATCGTTGTTGTTTGGAAGAGAATCGATGCTGCTTGGAAGAGAATCGATGCTGCTTGGAAGAGAATCGTTGTTGTTTGGGAGATAATCGATGCTGCTTGGAAGAGAATCGATGCTACTTGGAAGAGAATCGTTGTTGTTTGGAAGAGAATCGTTGTTGTTTGGAAGAGAATCGTTGTTGTTTGGAAGAGAATCGTTGTTGTTTGGAAGAGAATCGATGCTGCTTGGAAGAGAATCGTTGTTGTTTGGAAGAGAATCGTTGTTGTTTGGAAGAGAATCGATGCTGCTTGGAAGAGAATCGATGCTGCTTGGAAGAGAATCGATGCTGCTTGGAAGAGAATCGTTGTTGTTTGGAAGAGAATCGATGCTGCTTGGAAGAGAATCGATGCTGCTTGGAAGAGAATCGATGCTGCTTGGAAGAGAATCGTTGTTGTTTGGAAGAGAATCGATGCTGCTTGGAAGAGAATCGATGCTGCTTGGAAGAGAATCGTTGTTGTTTGGAAGAGAATCGTTGTTGTTTGGAAGAGAATCGTTGTTGTTTGGAAGAGAATCGATGCTGCTTGGAAGAGAATCGTTGTTGTTTGGAAGAGAATCGTTGTTGTTTGGGAGATAATCGATGCTGCTTGGAAGAGAATCGTTGTTGTTTGGGAGATAATCGATGCTGCTTGGAAGAGAATCGATGCTACTTGGAAGAGAATCGTTGTTGTTTGGAAGAGAATCGTTGTTGTTTGGAAGAGAATCGTTGTTGTTTGGAAGAGAATCGTTGTTGTTTGGAAGAGAATCGATGCTGCTTGGAAGAGAATCGTTGTTGTTTGGAAGAGAATCGTTGTTGTTTGGAAGAGAATCGATGCTGCTTGGAAGAGAATCGATGCTGCTTGGAAGAGAATCGATGCTGCTTGGAAGAGAATCGTTGTTGTTTGGAAGAGAATCGTTGTTGTTTGGAAGAGAATCGTTGTTGTTTGGAAGAGAATCGATGCTGCTTGGAAGAGAATCGATGCTGCTTGGAAGAGAATCGATGCTGCTTGGAAGAGAATCGATGCTGCTTGGAAGAGAATCGTTGTTGTTTGGAAGAGAATCGATGCTGCTTGGAAGAGAATCGATGCTGCTTGGAAGAGAATCGTTGTTGTTTGGAAGAGAATCGTTGTTGTTTGGAAGAGAATCGTTGTTGTTTGGAAGAGAATCGATGCTGCTTGGAAGAGAATCGTTGTTGTTTGGAAGAGAATCGATGCTGCTTGGAAGAGAATCGATGCTGCTTGGAAGAGAATCGATGCTGCTTGGAAGAGAATCGTTGTTGTTTGGAAGAGAATCGTTGTTGTTTGGGAGATATTCGATGCTGCTTGGAAGAGAATCGTTGTTGTTTGGGAGATAATCGATGCTGCTTGGAAGAGAATCGTTGTTGTTTGGAAGAGAATCGATGCTGCTTGGAAGAGAATCGATGCTGCTTGGAAGAGAATCGATGCTGCTTGGAAGAGAATCGATGCTGCTTGGAAGAGAATCGTTGTTGTTTAGGAGATAATCGATGCTGCTTGGAAGAGAATCGATGCTGCTTGGAAGAGAATCGTTGTTGTTTGGAAGAGAATCGTTGTTGTTTGGAAGAGAATCGTTGTTGTTTGGAAGAGAATCGTTGTTGTTTGGAAGAGAATCGTTGTTGTTTGGAAGAGAATCGATGCTGCTTGGAAGAGAATCGATGCTACTTGGAAGAGAATCGTTGTTGTTTGGAAGAGAATCGTTGTTGTTTGGAAGAGAATCGTTGTTGTTTGGAAGAGAATCGTTGTTGTTTGGAAGAGAATCGTTGTTGTTTGGAAGAGAATCGTTGTTGTTTGGAAGAGAATCGATGCTGCTTGGAAGAGAATCGTTGTTGTTTGGGAGATAATCGATGCTGCTTGGAAGAGAATCGTTGTTGTTTGGAAGAGAATCGATGCTGCTTGGAAGAGAATCGATGCTGCTTGGAAGAGAATCGTTGTTGTTTGGAAGAGAATCGTTGTTGTTTGGAAGAGAATCGTTGTTGTTTGGAAGAGAATCGTTGTTGTTTGGAAGAGAATCGTTGTTGTTTGGAAGAGAATCGTTGTTGTTTGGAAGAGAATCGTTGTTGTTTGGAAGAGAATCGATGCTGCTTGGAAGAGAATCGATGCTGCTTGGAAGAGAATCGTTGTTGTTTGGAAGAGAATCGTTGTTGTTTGGAAGAGAATCGTTGTTGTTTGGAAGAGAATCGTTGTTGTTTGGAAGAGAATCGTTGTTGTTTGGAAGAGAATCGTTGTTGTTTGGAAGAGAATCGTTGTTGTTTGGAAGAGAATCGATGCTGCTTGGAAGAGAATCGATGCTGCTTGGAAGAGAATCGTTGTTGTTTGGGAGATAATCGATGCTGCTTGGAAGAGAATCGATGCTACTTGGAAGAGAATCGTTGTTGTTTGGAAGAGAATCGTTGTTGTTTGGAAGAGAATCGTTGTTGTTTGGAAGAGAATCGTTGTTGTTTGGAAGAGAATCGATGCTGCTTGGAAGAGAATCGTTGTTGTTTGGAAGAGAATCGTTGTTGTTTGGAAGAGAATCGATGCTGCTTGGAAGAGAATCGATGCTGCTTGGAAGAGAATCGATGCTGCTTGGAAGAGAATCGTTGTTGTTTGGAAGAGAATCGTTGTTGTTTGGAAGAGAATCGTTGTTGTTTGGAAGAGAATCGATGCTGCTTGGAAGAGAATCGATGCTGCTTGGAAGAGAATCGATGCTGCTTGGAAGAGAATCGATGCTGCTTGGAAGAGAATCGTTGTTGTTTGGAAGAGAATCGATGCTGCTTGGAAGAGAATCGATGCTGCTTGGAAGAGAATCGTTGTTGTTTGGAAGAGAATCGTTGTTGTTTGGAAGAGAATCGTTGTTGTTTGGAAGAGAATCGATGCTGCTTGGAAGAGAATCGTTGTTGTTTGGAAGAGAATCGATGCTGCTTGGAAGAGAATCGATGCTGCTTGGAAGAGAATCGATGCTGCTTGGAAGAGAATCGTTGTTGTTTGGAAGAGAATCGTTGTTGTTTGGGAGATAATCGATGCTGCTTGGAAGAGAATCGTTGTTGTTTGGGAGATAATCGATGCTGCTTGGAAGAGAATCGTTGTTGTTTGGAAGAGAATCGATGCTGCTTGGAAGAGAATCGATGCTGCTTGGAAGAGAATCGATGCTGCTTGGAAGAGAATCGATGCTGCTTGGAAGAGAATCGTTGTTGTTTAGGAGATAATCGATGCTGCTTGGAAGAGAATCGATGCTGCTTGGAAGAGAATCGTTGTTGTTTGGAAGAGAATCGTTGTTGTTTGGAAGAGAATCGTTGTTGTTTGGAAGAGAATCGATGCTGCTTGGAAGAGAATCGATGCTGCTTGGAAGAGAATCGTTGTTGTTTGGAAGAGAATCGTTGTTGTTTGGAAGAGAATCGTTGTTGTTTGGAAGAGAATCGATGCTGCTTGGAAGAGAATCGATGCTGCTTGGAAGAGAATCGTTGTTGTTTGGGAGATAATCGATGCTGCTTGGAAGAGAATCGATGCTGCTTGGAAGAGAATCGTTGTTGTTTGGAAGAGAATCGTTGTTGTTTGGAAGAGAATCGTTGTTGTTTGGAAGAGAATCGTTGTTGTTTGGAAGAGAATCGATGCTGCTTGGAAGAGAATCGATGCTGCTTGGAAGAGAATCGATGCTGCTTGGAAGAGAATCGTTGTTGTTTGGAAGAGAATCGATGCTGCTTGGAAGAGAATCGATGCTGCTTGGAAGAGAATCGATGCTGCTTGGAAGAGAATCGTTGTTGTTTGGAAGAGAATCTTTGTTGTTTGGAAGAGAATCGATGCTGCTTGGAAGAGAATCGTTGTTGTTTGGGAGATAATCGATGCTGCTTGGAAGAGAATCGTTGTTGTTTGGAAGAGAATCGATGCTGCTTGGAAGAGAATCGATGCTGCTTGGAAGAGAATCGTTGTTGTTTGGAAGAGAATCGTTGTTGTTTGGAAGAGAATCGTTGTTGTTTGGAAGAGAATCGTTGTTGTTTGGAAGAGAATCGTTGTTGTTTGGAAGAGAATCGTTGTTGTTTGGAAGAGAATCGATGCTGCTTGGAAGAGAATCGTTGTTGTTTGGGAGATAATCGATGCTGCTTGGAAGAGAATCGTTGTTGTTTGGAAGAGAATCGATGCTGCTTGGAAGAGAATCGATGCTGCTTGGAAGAGAATCGTTGTTGTTTGGAAGAGAATCGATGCTGCTTGGAAGAGAATCGTTGTTGTTTGGGAGATAATCGATGCTGCTTGGAAGAGAATCGATGCTGCTTGGAAGAGAATCGTTGTTGTTTGGAAGAGAATCGTTGTTGTTTGGAAGAGAATCGTTGTTGTTTGGAAGAGAATCGATGCTGCTTGGAAGAGAATCGATGCTGCTTGGAAGAGAATCGTTGTTGTTTGGAAGAGAATCGTTGTTGTTTGGAAGAGAATCGATGCTGCTTGGAAGAGAATCGATGCTGCTTGGAAGAGAATCGTTGTTGTTTGGAAGAGAATCGTTGTTGTTTGGAAGAGAATCGTTGTTGTTTGGAAGAGAATCGTTGTTGTTTGGAAGAGAATCGTTGTTGTTTGGAAGAGAATCGTTGTTGTTTGGGAGATAATCGATGCTGCTTGGAAGAGAATCGATGCTGCTTGGAAGAGAATCGTTGTTGTTTGGAAGAGAATCGTTGTTGTTTGGAAGAGAATCGTTGTTGTTTGGAAGAGAATCGATGCTACTTGGAAGAGAATCGATGCTGCTTGGAAGAGAATCGTTGTTGTTTGGAAGAGAATCGTTGTTGTTTGGAAGAGAATCGATGCTGCTTGGAAGAGAATCGTTGTTGTTTGGAAGAGAATCGTTGTTGTTTGGAAGAGAATCGTTGTTGTTTGGAAGAGAATCGATGCTGCTTGGAAGAGAATCGATGCTGCTTGGAAGAGAATCGTTGTTGTTTGGAAGAGAATCGTTGTTGTTTGGAAGAGAATCGTTGTTGTTTGGAAGAGAATCGTTGTTGTTTGGAAGAGAATCGTTGTTGTTTGGAAGAGAATCGTTGTTGTTTGGAAGAGAATCGATGCTGCTTGGAAGAGAATCGATGCTGCTTGGAAGAGAATCGTTGTTGTTTGGAAGAGAATCGTTGTTGTTTGGAAGAGAATCGTTGTTGTTTGGAAGAGAATCGTTGTTGTTTGGAAGAGAATCGTTGTTGTTTGGAAGAGAATCGTTGTTGTTTGGAAGAGAATCGTTGTTGTTTGGAAGAGAATCGATGCTGCTTGGAAGAGAATCGATGCTGCTTGGAAGAGAATCGTTGTTGTTTGGAAGAGAATCGTTGTTGTTTGGAAGAGAATCGTTGTTGTTTGGAAGAGAATCGTTGTTGTTTGGAAGAGAATCGTTGTTGTTTGGAAGAGAATCGTTGTTGTTTGGAAGAGAATCGATGCTGCTTGGAAGAGAATCGTTGTTGTTTGGAAGAGAATCGTTGTTGTTTGGAAGAGAATCGTTGTTGTTTGGAAGAGAATCGATGCTGCTTGGAAGAGAATCGATGCTGCTTGGAAGAGAATCGTTGTTGTTTGGAAGAGAATCGTTGTTGTTTGGAAGAGAATCGTTGTTGTTTGGAAGAGAATCGTTGTTGTTTGGAAGAGAATCGTTGTTGTTTGGAAGAGAATCGTTGTTGTTTGGAAGAGAATCGATGCTGCTTGGAAGAGAATCGATGCTGCTTGGAAGAGAATCGTTGTTGTTTGGAAGAGAATCGTTGTTGTTTGGAAGAGAATCGTTGTTGTTTGGAAGAGAATCGTTGTTGTTTGGAAGAGAATCGTTGTTGTTTGGAAGAGAATCGTTGTTGTTTGGAAGAGAATCGTTGTTGTTTGGAAGAGAATCGATGCTGCTTGGAAGAGAATCGATGCTGCTTGGAAGAGAATCGTTGTTGTTTGGAAGAGAATCGTTGTTGTTTGGAAGAGAATCGTTGTTGTTTGGAAGAGAATCGTTGTTGTTTGGAAGAGAATCGTTGTTGTTTGGAAGAGAATCGTTGTTGTTTGGAAGAGAATCGTTGTTGTTTGGAAGAGAATCGATGCTGCTTGGAAGAGAATCGATGCTGCTTGGAAGAGAATCGTTGTTGTTTGGGAGATAATCGATGCTGCTTGGAAGAGAATCGATGCTACTTGGAAGAGAATCGTTGTTGTTTGGAAGAGAATCGTTGTTGTTTGGAAGAGAATCGTTGTTGTTTGGAAGAGAATCGTTGTTGTTTGGAAGAGAATCGATGCTGCTTGGAAGAGAATCGTTGTTGTTTGGAAGAGAATCGTTGTTGTTTGGAAGAGAATCGATGCTGCTTGGAAGAGAATCGATGCTGCTTGGAAGAGAATCGATGCTGCTTGGAAGAGAATCGTTGTTGTTTGGAAGAGAATCGTTGTTGTTTGGAAGAGAATCGTTGTTGTTTGGAAGAGAATCGATGCTGCTTGGAAGAGAATCGATGCTGCTTGGAAGAGAATCGATGCTGCTTGGAAGAGAATCGATGCTGCTTGGAAGAGAATCGTTGTTGTTTGGAAGAGAATCGATGCTGCTTGGAAGAGAATCGATGCTGCTTGGAAGAGAATCGTTGTTGTTTGGAAGAGAATCGTTGTTGTTTGGAAGAGAATCGTTGTTGTTTGGAAGAGAATCGATGCTGCTTGGAAGAGAATCGTTGTTGTTTGGAAGAGAATCGATGCTGCTTGGAAGAGAATCGATGCTGCTTGGAAGAGAATCGATGCTGCTTGGAAGAGAATCGTTGTTGTTTGGAAGAGAATCGTTGTTGTTTGGGAGATAATCGATGCTGCTTGGAAGAGAATCGTTGTTGTTTGGGAGATAATCGATGCTGCTTGGAAGAGAATCGTTGTTGTTTGGAAGAGAATCGATGCTGCTTGGAAGAGAATCGATGCTGCTTGGAAGAGAATCGATGCTGCTTGGAAGAGAATCGATGCTGCTTGGAAGAGAATCGTTGTTGTTTAGGAGATAATCGATGCTGCTTGGAAGAGAATCGATGCTGCTTGGAAGAGAATCGTTGTTGTTTGGAAGAGAATCGTTGTTGTTTGGAAGAGAATCGTTGTTGTTTGGAAGAGAATCGTTGTTGTTTGGAAGAGAATCGTTGTTGTTTGGAAGAGAATCGATGCTGCTTGGAAGAGAATCGATGCTGCTTGGAAGAGAATCGTTGTTGTTTGGAAGAGAATCGTTGTTGTTTGGAAGAGAATCGTTGTTGTTTGGAAGAGAATCGATGCTGCTTGGAAGAGAATCGATGCTGCTTGGAAGAGAATCGTTGTTGTTTGGGAGATAATCGATGCTGCTTGGAAGAGAATCGATGCTGCTTGGAAGAGAATCGTTGTTGTTTGGAAGAGAATCGTTGTTGTTTGGAAGAGAATCGTTGTTGTTTGGAAGAGAATCGTTGTTGTTTGGAAGAGAATCGATGCTGCTTGGAAGAGAATCGATGCTGCTTGGAAGAGAATCGATGCTGCTTGGAAGAGAATCGTTGTTGTTTGGAAGAGAATCGATGCTGCTTGGAAGAGAATCGATGCTGCTTGGAAGAGAATCGATGCTGCTTGGAAGAGAATCGTTGTTGTTTGGAAGAGAATCTTTGTTGTTTGGAAGAGAATCGATGCTGCTTGGAAGAGAATCGTTGTTGTTTGGGAGATAATCGATGCTGCTTGGAAGAGAATCGTTGTTGTTTGGAAGAGAATCGATGCTGCTTGGAAGAGAATCGATGCTGCTTGGAAGAGAATCGTTGTTGTTTGGAAGAGAATCGTTGTTGTTTGGAAGAGAATCGTTGTTGTTTGGAAGAGAATCGTTGTTGTTTGGAAGAGAATCGTTGTTGTTTGGAAGAGAATCGTTGTTGTTTGGAAGAGAATCGATGCTGCTTGGAAGAGAATCGTTGTTGTTTGGGAGATAATCGATGCTGCTTGGAAGAGAATCGTTGTTGTTTGGAAGAGAATCGATGCTGCTTGGAAGAGAATCGATGCTGCTTGGAAGAGAATCGTTGTTGTTTGGGAGATAATCGATGCTGCTTGGAAGAGAATCGTTGTTGTTTGGGAGATAATCGATGCTGCTTGGAAGAGAATCGATGCTGCTTGGAAGAGAATCGTTGTTGTTTGGAAGAGAATCGTTGTTGTTTGGAAGAGAATCGTTGTTGTTTGGAAGAGAATCGATGCTGCTTGGAAGAGAATCGTTGTTGTTTGGAAGAGAATCGTTGTTGTTTGGAAGAGAATCGTTGTTGTTTGGAAGAGAATCGATGCTGCTTGGAAGAGAATCGATGCTGCTTGGAAGAGAATCGTTGTTGTTTGGAAGAGAATCGTTGTTGTTTGGAAGAGAATCGTTGTTGTTTGGAAGAGAATCGTTGTTGTTTGGAAGAGAATCGTTGTTGTTTGGAAGAGAATCGTTGTTGTTTGGGAGATAATCTATGCTGCTTGGAAGAGAATCGATGCTGCTTGGAAGAGAATCGTTGTTGTTTGGAAGAGAATCGTTGTTGTTTGGAAGAGAATCGTTGTTGTTTGGAAGAGAATCGATGCTGCTTGGAAGAGAATCGATGCTGCTTGGAAGAGAATCGTTGTTGTTTGGAAGAGAATCGTTGTTGTTTGGAAGAGAATCGTTGTTGTTTGGAAGAGAATCGATGCTGCTTGGAAGAGAATCGTTGTTGTTTGGAAGAGAATCGTTGTTGTTTGGAAGAGAATCGTTGTTGTTTGGAAGAGAATCGATGCTGCTTGGAAGAGAATCGTTGTTGTTTGGAAGAGAATCGATGCTGCTTGGAAGAGAATCGATGCTGCTTGGAAGAGAATCGTTGTTGTTTGGAAGAGAATCGTTGTTGTTTGGAAGAGAATCGTTGTTGTTTGGAAGAGAATCGATGCTGCTTGGAAGAGAATCGTTGTTGTTTGGAAGAGAATCGTTGTTGTTTGGAAGAGAATCGTTGTTGTTTGGAAGAGAATCGATGCTGCTTGGAAGAGAATCGTTGTTGTTTGGAAGAGAATCGATGCTGCTTGGAAGAGAATCGATGCTGCTTGGAAGAGAATCGTTGTTGTTTGGAAGAGAATCGTTGTTGTTTGGAAGAGAATCGTTGTTGTTTGGAAGAGAATCGATGCTGCTTGGAAGAGAATCGTTGTTGTTTGGAAGAGAATCGTTGTTGTTTGGAAGAGAATCGTTGTTGTTTGGAAGAGAATCGATGCTGCTTGGAAGAGAATCGTTGTTGTTTGGAAGAGAATCGATGCTGCTTGGAAGAGAATCGATGCTGCTTGGAAGAGAATCGTTGTTGTTTGGAAGAGAATCGTTGTTGTTTGGAAGAGAATCGTTGTTGTTTGGAAGAGAATCGATGCTGCTTGGAAGAGAATCGTTGTTGTTTGGAAGAGAATCGTTGTTGTTTGGAAGAGAATCGTTGTTGTTTGGAAGAGAATCGATGCTGCTTGGAAGAGAATCGTTGTTGTTTGGAAGAGAATCGATGCTGCTTGGAAGAGAATCGATGCTGCTTGGAAGAGAATCGTTGTTGTTTGGAAGAGAATCGTTGTTGTTTGGAAGAGAATCGTTGTTGTTTGGAAGAGAATCGATGCTGCTTGGAAGAGAATCGTTGTTGTTTGGAAGAGAATCGTTGTTGTTTGGAAGAGAATCGTTGTTGTTTGGAAGAGAATCGATGCTGCTTGGAAGAGAATCGTTGTTGTTTGGAAGAGAATCGATGCTGCATGGAAGAGAATCGATGCTACTTGGAAGAGAATCGTTGTTGTTTGGAAGAGAATCGTTGTTGTTTGGAAGAGAATCGTTGTTGTTTGGAAGAGAATCGATGCTGCTTGGAAGAGAATCGATGCTGCTTGGAAGAGAATCGTTGTTGTTTGGAAGAGAATCGTTGTTGTTTGGAAGAGAATCGTTGTTGTTTGGAAGAGAATCGTTGTTGTTTGGGAGATAATCGATGCTGCTTGGAAGAGAATCGATGCTGCTTGGAAGAGAATCGTTGTTGTTTGGAAGAGAATCGTTGTTGTTTGGAAGAGAATCGTTGTTGTTTGGAAGAGAATCGATGCTGCTTGGAAGAGAATCGATGCTGCTTGGAAGAGAATCGTTGTTGTTTGGAAGAGAATCGTTGTTGTTTGGAAGAGAATCGTTGTTGTTTGGAAGAGAATCGATGCTGCTTGGAAGAGAATCGTTGTTGTTTGGAAGAGAATCGTTGTTGTTTGGAAGAGAATCGTTGTTGTTTGGAAGAGAATCGATGCTGCTTGGAAGAGAATCGTTGTTGTTTGGAAGAGAATCGATGCTGCTTGGAAGAGAATCGATGCTGCTTGGAAGAGAATCGTTGTTGTTTGGAAGAGAATCGTTGTTGTTTGGAAGAGAATCGTTGTTGTTTGGAAGAGAATCGATGCTGCTTGGAAGAGAATCGTTGTTGTTTGGAAGAGAATCGTTGTTGTTTGGAAGAGAATCGTTGTTGTTTGGAAGAGAATCGATGCTGCTTGGAAGAGAATCGATGCTGCTTGGAAGAGAATCGTTGTTGTTTGGAAGAGAATCGTTGTTGTTTGGAAGAGAATCGTTGTTGTTTGGAAGAGAATCGATGCTGCTTGGAAGAGAATCGTTGTTGTTTGGGAGATAATCGATGCTGCATGGAAGAGAATCGATGCTACTTGGAAGAGAATCGTTGTTGTTTGGAAGAGAATCGTTGTTGTTTGGAAGAGAATCGTTGTTGTTTGGAAGAGAATCGTTGTTGTTTGGAAGAGAATCGTTGTTGTTTGGAAGAGAATCGATGCTGCTTGGAAGAGAATCGATGCTGCTTGGAAGAGAATCGATGCTGCTTGGAAGAGAATCGTTGTTGTTTGGAAGAGAATCGATGCTGCTTGGAAGAGAATCGTTGTTGTTTGGAAGAGAATCGTTGTTGTTTGGGAGATAATCGATGCTGCTTGGAAGAGAATCGATGCTGCTTGGAAGAGAATCGTTGTTGTTTGGAAGAGAATCGTTGTTGTTTGGAAGAGAATCGATGCTGCTTGGAAGAGAATCGATGCTGCTTGGAAGAGAATCGTTGTTGTTTGGGAGATAATCGATGCTGCTTGGAAGAGAATCGATGCTGCTTGGAAGAGAATCGTTGTTGTTTGGAAGAGAATCGTTGTTGTTTGGAAGAGAATCGTTGTTGTTTGGAAGAGAATCGATGCTGCTTGGAAGAGAATCGTTGTTGTTTGGGAGATAATCGATGCTGCTTGGAAGAGAATCGATGCTACTTGGAAGAGAATCGTTGTTGTTTGGAAGAGAATCGTTGTTGTTTGGAAGAGAATCGTTGTTGTTTGGAAGAGAATCGATGCTGCTTGGAAGAGAATCGATGCTGCTTGGAAGAGAATCGTTGTTGTTTGGGAGATAATCGATGCTGCTTGGAAGAGAATCGATGCTGCTTGGAAGAGAATCGTTGTTGTTTGGAAGAGAATCGTTGTTGTTTGGAAGAGAATCGTTGTTGTTTGGAAGAGAATCGTTGTTGTTTGGAAGAGAATCGATGCTGCTTGGAAGAGAATCGATGCTGCTTGGAAGAGAATCGATGCTGCTTGGAAGAGAATCGTTGTTGTTTGGAAGAGAATCGATGCTGCTTGGAAGAGAATCGATGCTGCTTGGAAGAGAATCGATGCTGCTTGGAAGAGAATCGATGCTGCTTGGAAGAGAATCGATGCTGCTTGGAAGAGAATCGATGCTGCTTGGAAGAGAATCGTTGTTGTTTGGGAGATAATCGATGCTGCTTGGAAGAGAATCGATGCTGCTTGGAAGAGAATCGATGCTGCTTGGAAGAGAATCGATGCTGCTTGGAAGAGAATCGATGCTGCTTGGAAGAGAATCGTTGTTGTTTGGGAGATAATCGATGCTGCTTGGAAGAGAATCGTTGTTGTTTGGGAGATAATCGATGCTGCTTGGAAGAGAATCGATGCTGCTTGGAAGAGAATCGATGCTGCTTGGAAGAGAATCGATGCTGCTTGGAAGAGAATCGTTGTTGTTTAGGAGATAATCGATGCTGCTTGGAAGAGAATCGATGCTGCTTGGAAGAGAATCGTTGTTGTTTGGAAGAGAATCGTTGTTGTTTGGAAGAGAATCGTTGTTGTTTGGAAGAGAATCGTTGTTGTTTGGAAGAGAATCGTTGTTGTTTGGAAGAGAATCGATGCTGCTTGGAAGAGAATCGATGCTACTTGGAAGAGAATCGTTGTTGTTTGGAAGAGAATCGTTGTTGTTTGGAAGAGAATCGTTGTTGTTTGGAAGAGAATCGATGCTGCTTGGAAGAGAATCGATGCTGCTTGGAAGAGAATCGTTGTTGTTTGGGAGATAATCGATGCTGCTTGGAAGAGAATCGATGCTGCTTGGAAGAGAATCGTTGTTGTTTGGAAGAGAATCGTTGTTGTTTGGAAGAGAATCGTTGTTGTTTGGAAGAGAATCGTTGTTGTTTGGAAGAGAATCGATGCTGCTTGGAAGAGAATCGATGCTGCTTGGAAGAGAATCGATGCTGCTTGGAAGAGAATCGTTGTTGTTTGGAAGAGAATCGATGCTGCTTGGAAGAGAATCGATGCTGCTTGGAAGAGAATCGATGCTGCTTGGAAGAGAATCGTTGTTGTTTGGAAGAGAATCTTTGTTGTTTGGAAGAGAATCGATGCTGCTTGGAAGAGAATCGTTGTTGTTTGGGAGATAATCGATGCTGCTTGGAAGAGAATCGTTGTTGTTTGGAAGAGAATCGATGCTGCTTGGAAGAGAATCGATGCTGCTTGGAAGAGAATCGTTGTTGTTTGGAAGAGAATCGTTGTTGTTTGGAAGAGAATCGTTGTTGTTTGGAAGAGAATCGTTGTTGTTTGGAAGAGAATCGTTGTTGTTTGGAAGAGAATCGTTGTTGTTTGGAAGAGAATCGATGCTGCTTGGAAGAGAATCGTTGTTGTTTGGGAGATAATCGATGCTGCTTGGAAGAGAATCGTTGTTGTTTGGAAGAGAATCGTTGTTGTTTGGAAGAGAATCGTTGTTGTTTGGAAGAGAATCGATGCTGCTTGGAAGAGAATCGTTGTTGTTTGGAAGAGAATCGTTGTTGTTTGGAAGAGAATCGTTGTTGTTTGGAAGAGAATCGATGCTGCTTGGAAGAGAATCGTTGTTGTTTGGAAGAGAATCGATGCTGCTTGGAAGAGAATCGATGCTGCTTGGAAGAGAATCGTTGTTGTTTGGAAGAGAATCGTTGTTGTTTGGAAGAGAATCGTTGTTGTTTGGAAGAGAATCGATGCTGCTTGGAAGAGAATCGTTGTTGTTTGGAAGAGAATCGTTGTTGTTTGGAAGAGAATCGTTGTTGTTTGGAAGAGAATCGATGCTGCTTGGAAGAGAATCGTTGTTGTTTGGAAGAGAATCGATGCTGCATGGAAGAGAATCGATGCTACTTGGAAGAGAATCGTTGTTGTTTGGAAGAGAATCGTTGTTGTTTGGAAGAGAATCGTTGTTGTTTGGAAGAGAATCGATGCTGCTTGGAAGAGAATCGATGCTGCTTGGAAGAGAATCGTTGTTGTTTGGAAGAGAATCGTTGTTGTTTGGAAGAGAATCGTTGTTGTTTGGAAGAGAATCGTTGTTGTTTGGGAGATAATCGATGCTGCTTGGAAGAGAATCGATGCTGCTTGGAAGAGAATCGTTGTTGTTTGGAAGAGAATCGTTGTTGTTTGGAAGAGAATCGTTGTTGTTTGGAAGAGAATCGATGCTGCTTGGAAGAGAATCGATGCTGCTTGGAAGAGAATCGTTGTTGTTTGGAAGAGAATCGTTGTTGTTTGGAAGAGAATCGTTGTTGTTTGGAAGAGAATCGATGCTGCTTGGAAGAGAATCGTTGTTGTTTGGAAGAGAATCGTTGTTGTTTGGAAGAGAATCGTTGTTGTTTGGAAGAGAATCGATGCTGCTTGGAAGAGAATCGTTGTTGTTTGGAAGAGAATCGATGCTGCTTGGAAGAGAATCGATGCTGCTTGGAAGAGAATCGTTGTTGTTTGGAAGAGAATCGTTGTTGTTTGGAAGAGAATCGTTGTTGTTTGGAAGAGAATCGATGCTGCTTGGAAGAGAATCGTTGTTGTTTGGAAGAGAATCGTTGTTGTTTGGAAGAGAATCGTTGTTGTTTGGAAGAGAATCGATGCTGCTTGGAAGAGAATCGATGCTGCTTGGAAGAGAATCGTTGTTGTTTGGAAGAGAATCGTTGTTGTTTGGAAGAGAATCGTTGTTGTTTGGAAGAGAATCGATGCTGCTTGGAAGA
This sequence comes from Tritrichomonas musculus, assembly GCA_039105265.1. Lineage (NCBI taxonomy): Eukaryota > Parabasalia > Tritrichomonadida > Tritrichomonadidae > Tritrichomonas > Tritrichomonas musculus. The sequence continues at coordinate 108,493 of JAPFFF010000038.1, read as the reverse complement.
GAATCGTTGTTGTTTGGGAGATAATCGATGCTGCATGGAAGAGAATCGATGCTACTTGGAAGAGAATCGTTGTTGTTTGGAAGAGAATCGTTGTTGTTTGGAAGAGAATCGTTGTTGTTTGGAAGAGAATCGTTGTTGTTTGGAAGAGAATCGTTGTTGTTTGGAAGAGAATCGATGCTGCTTGGAAGAGAATCGATGCTGCTTGGAAGAGAATCGATGCTGCTTGGAAGAGAATCGTTGTTGTTTGGAAGAGAATCGATGCTGCTTGGAAGAGAATCGTTGTTGTTTGGAAGAGAATCGTTGTTGTTTGGGAGATAATCGATGCTGCTTGGAAGAGAATCGATGCTGCTTGGAAGAGAATCGTTGTTGTTTGGAAGAGAATCGTTGTTGTTTGGAAGAGAATCGATGCTGCTTGGAAGAGAATCGATGCTGCTTGGAAGAGAATCGTTGTTGTTTGGGAGATAATCGATGCTGCTTGGAAGAGAATCGATGCTGCTTGGAAGAGAATCGTTGTTGTTTGGAAGAGAATCGTTGTTGTTTGGAAGAGAATCGTTGTTGTTTGGAAGAGAATCGTTGTTGTTTGGAAGAGAATCGTTGTTGTTTGGAAGAGAATCGATGCTGCTTGGAAGAGAATCGTTGTTGTTTGGGAGATAATCGATGCTGCTTGGAAGAGAATCGATGCTACTTGGAAGAGAATCGTTGTTGTTTGGAAGAGAATCGTTGTTGTTTGGAAGAGAATCGTTGTTGTTTGGAAGAGAATCGATGCTGCTTGGAAGAGAATCGATGCTGCTTGGAAGAGAATCGTTGTTGTTTGGGAGATAATCGATGCTGCTTGGAAGAGAATCGATGCTGCTTGGAAGAGAATCGTTGTTGTTTGGAAGAGAATCGTTGTTGTTTGGAAGAGAATCGTTGTTGTTTGGAAGAGAATCGTTGTTGTTTGGAAGAGAATCGATGCTGCTTGGAAGAGAATCGATGCTGCTTGGAAGAGAATCGATGCTGCTTGGAAGAGAATCGTTGTTGTTTGGAAGAGAATCGATGCTGCTTGGAAGAGAATCGATGCTGCTTGGAAGAGAATCGATGCTGCTTGGAAGAGAATCGATGCTGCTTGGAAGAGAATCGATGCTGCTTGGAAGAGAATCGATGCTGCTTGGAAGAGAATCGTTGTTGTTTGGGAGATAATCGATGCTGCTTGGAAGAGAATCGATGCTGCTTGGAAGAGAATCGATGCTGCTTGGAAGAGAATCGATGCTGCTTGGAAGAGAATCGATGCTGCTTGGAAGAGAATCGTTGTTGTTTGGGAGATAATCGATGCTGCTTGGAAGAGAATCGTTGTTGTTTGGGAGATAATCGATGCTGCTTGGAAGAGAATCGATGCTGCTTGGAAGAGAATCGATGCTGCTTGGAAGAGAATCGATGCTGCTTGGAAGAGAATCGTTGTTGTTTAGGAGATAATCGATGCTGCTTGGAAGAGAATCGATGCTGCTTGGAAGAGAATCGTTGTTGTTTGGAAGAGAATCGTTGTTGTTTGGAAGAGAATCGTTGTTGTTTGGAAGAGAATCGATGCTGCTTGGAAGAGAATCGTTGTTGTTTGGAAGAGAATCGTTGTTGTTTGGAAGAGAATCGTTGTTGTTTGGAAGAGAATCGATGCTGCTTGGAAGAGAATCGTTGTTGTTTGGAAGAGAATCGATGCTGCATGGAAGAGAATCGATGCTACTTGGAAGAGAATCGTTGTTGTTTGGAAGAGAATCGTTGTTGTTTGGAAGAGAATCGTTGTTGTTTGGAAGAGAATCGATGCTGCTTGGAAGAGAATCGATGCTGCTTGGAAGAGAATCGTTGTTGTTTGGAAGAGAATCGTTGTTGTTTGGAAGAGAATCGTTGTTGTTTGGAAGAGAATCGTTGTTGTTTGGGAGATAATCGATGCTGCTTGGAAGAGAATCGATGCTGCTTGGAAGAGAATCGTTGTTGTTTGGAAGAGAATCGTTGTTGTTTGGAAGAGAATCGTTGTTGTTTGGAAGAGAATCGATGCTGCTTGGAAGAGAATCGATGCTGCTTGGAAGAGAATCGTTGTTGTTTGGAAGAGAATCGTTGTTGTTTGGAAGAGAATCGTTGTTGTTTGGAAGAGAATCGATGCTGCTTGGAAGAGAATCGTTGTTGTTTGGAAGAGAATCGTTGTTGTTTGGAAGAGAATCGTTGTTGTTTGGAAGAGAATCGATGCTGCTTGGAAGAGAATCGTTGTTGTTTGGAAGAGAATCGATGCTGCTTGGAAGAGAATCGATGCTGCTTGGAAGAGAATCGTTGTTGTTTGGAAGAGAATCGTTGTTGTTTGGAAGAGAATCGTTGTTGTTTGGAAGAGAATCGATGCTGCTTGGAAGAGAATCGTTGTTGTTTGGAAGAGAATCGTTGTTGTTTGGAAGAGAATCGTTGTTGTTTGGAAGAGAATCGATGCTGCTTGGAAGAGAATCGATGCTGCTTGGAAGAGAATCGTTGTTGTTTGGAAGAGAATCGTTGTTGTTTGGAAGAGAATCGTTGTTGTTTGGAAGAGAATCGATGCTGCTTGGAAGAGAATCGTTGTTGTTTGGGAGATAATCGATGCTGCATGGAAGAGAATCGATGCTACTTGGAAGAGAATCGTTGTTGTTTGGAAGAGAATCGTTGTTGTTTGGAAGAGAATCGTTGTTGTTTGGAAGAGAATCGTTGTTGTTTGGAAGAGAATCGTTGTTGTTTGGAAGAGAATCGATGCTGCTTGGAAGAGAATCGATGCTGCTTGGAAGAGAATCGATGCTGCTTGGAAGAGAATCGTTGTTGTTTGGAAGAGAATCGATGCTGCTTGGAAGAGAATCGTTGTTGTTTGGAAGAGAATCGTTGTTGTTTGGGAGATAATCGATGCTGCTTGGAAGAGAATCGATGCTGCTTGGAAGAGAATCGTTGTTGTTTGGAAGAGAATCGTTGTTGTTTGGAAGAGAATCGATGCTGCTTGGAAGAGAATCGATGCTGCTTGGAAGAGAATCGTTGTTGTTTGGGAGATAATCGATGCTGCTTGGAAGAGAATCGATGCTGCTTGGAAGAGAATCGTTGTTGTTTGGAAGAGAATCGTTGTTGTTTGGAAGAGAATCGTTGTTGTTTGGAAGAGAATCGTTGTTGTTTGGAAGAGAATCGTTGTTGTTTGGAAGAGAATCGATGCTGCTTGGAAGAGAATCGTTGTTGTTTGGGAGATAATCGATGCTGCTTGGAAGAGAATCGATGCTACTTGGAAGAGAATCGTTGTTGTTTGGAAGAGAATCGTTGTTGTTTGGAAGAGAATCGTTGTTGTTTGGAAGAGAATCGATGCTGCTTGGAAGAGAATCGATGCTGCTTGGAAGAGAATCGTTGTTGTTTGGGAGATAATCGATGCTGCTTGGAAGAGAATCGATGCTGCTTGGAAGAGAATCGTTGTTGTTTGGAAGAGAATCGTTGTTGTTTGGAAGAGAATCGTTGTTGTTTGGAAGAGAATCGTTGTTGTTTGGAAGAGAATCGATGCTGCTTGGAAGAGAATCGATGCTGCTTGGAAGAGAATCGATGCTGCTTGGAAGAGAATCGTTGTTGTTTGGAAGAGAATCGATGCTGCTTGGAAGAGAATCGATGCTGCTTGGAAGAGAATCGATGCTGCTTGGAAGAGAATCGATGCTGCTTGGAAGAGAATCGATGCTGCTTGGAAGAGAATCGATGCTGCTTGGAAGAGAATCGTTGTTGTTTGGGAGATAATCGATGCTGCTTGGAAGAGAATCGATGCTGCTTGGAAGAGAATCGATGCTGCTTGGAAGAGAATCGATGCTGCTTGGAAGAGAATCGATGCTGCTTGGAAGAGAATCGTTGTTGTTTGGGAGATAATCGATGCTGCTTGGAAGAGAATCGTTGTTGTTTGGGAGATAATCGATGCTGCTTGGAAGAGAATCGATGCTGCTTGGAAGAGAATCGATGCTGCTTGGAAGAGAATCGATGCTGCTTGGAAGAGAATCGTTGTTGTTTAGGAGATAATCGATGCTGCTTGGAAGAGAATCGATGCTGCTTGGAAGAGAATCGTTGTTGTTTGGAAGAGAATCGTTGTTGTTTGGAAGAGAATCGTTGTTGTTTGGAAGAGAATCGTTGTTGTTTGGAAGAGAATCGTTGTTGTTTGGAAGAGAATCGATGCTGCTTGGAAGAGAATCGATGCTACTTGGAAGAGAATCGTTGTTGTTTGGAAGAGAATCGTTGTTGTTTGGAAGAGAATCGTTGTTGTTTGGAAGAGAATCGATGCTGCTTGGAAGAGAATCGATGCTGCTTGGAAGAGAATCGTTGTTGTTTGGGAGATAATCGATGCTGCTTGGAAGAGAATCGATGCTGCTTGGAAGAGAATCGTTGTTGTTTGGAAGAGAATCGTTGTTGTTTGGAAGAGAATCGATGCTGCTTGGAAGAGAATCGATGCTGCTTGGAAGAGAATCGATGCTGCTTGGAAGAGAATCGTTGTTGTTTGGAAGAGAATCGTTGTTGTTTGGGAGATAATCGATGCTGCTTGGAAGAGAATCGTTGTTGTTTGGAAGAGAATCGATGCTGCTTGGAAGAGAATCGATGCTGCTTGGAAGAGAATCGTTGTTGTTTGGAAGAGAATCGTTGTTGTTTGGAAGAGAATCGTTGTTGTTTGGAAGAGAATCGTTGTTGTTTGGAAGAGAATCGATGCTGCTTGGAAGAGAATCGTTGTTGTTTGGAAGAGAATCGTTGTTGTTTGGAAGAGAATCGATGCTGCTTGGAAGAGAATCGATGCTGCTTGGAAGAGAATCGATGCTGCTTGGAAGAGAATCGTTGTTGTTTGGAAGAGAATCGATGCTGCTTGGAAGAGAATCGATGCTGCTTGGAAGAGAATCGATGCTGCTTGGAAGAGAATCGTTGTTGTTTGGAAGAGAATCGATGCTGCTTGGAAGAGAATCGATGCTGCTTGGAAGAGAATCGTTGTTGTTTGGAAGAGAATCGTTGTTGTTTGGAAGAGAATCGTTGTTGTTTGGAAGAGAATCGATGCTGCTTGGAAGAGAATCGTTGTTGTTTGGAAGAGAATCGTTGTTGTTTGGAAGAGAATCGTTGTTGTTTTGAAGAGAATCGATGCTGCTTGGAAGAGAATCGTTGTTGTTTGGGAGATAATCGATGCTGCATGGAAGAGAATCGATGCTACTTGGAAGAGAATCGTTGTTGTTTGGAAGAGAATCGTTGTTGTTTGGAAGAGAATCGTTGTTGTTTAGAAGAGAATCGTTGTTGTTTGGAAGAGAATCGATGCTGCTTGGAAGAGAATCGTTGTTGTTTGGAAGAGAATCGTTGTTGTTTGGAAGAGAATCGTTGTTGTTTGGAAGAGAATCGATGCTGCTTGGAAGAGAATCGATGCTGCTTGGAAGAGAATCGTTGTTGTTTGGAAGAGAATCGATGCTGCTTGGAAGAGAATCGATGCTGCTTGGAAGAGAATCGTTGTTGTTTGGAAGAGAATCGTTGTTGTTTGGAAGAGAATCGTTGTTGTTTGGAAGAGAATCGATGCTGCTTGGAAGAGAATCATTGTTGTTTGGAAGAGAATCGTTGTTGTTTGGAAGAGAATCGTTGTTGTTTGGAAGAGAATCGTTGTTGTTTGGAAGAGAATCGATGCTGCTTGGAAGAGAATCGATGCTGCTTGGAAGAGAATCGTTGTTGTTTGGAAGAGAATCGTTGTTGTTTGGAAGAGAATCGTTGTTGTTTGGAAGAGAATCGATGCTGCTTGGAAGAGAATCGTTGTTGTTTGGGAGATAATCGATGCTGCATGGAAGAGAATCGATGCTACTTGGAAGAGAATCGTTGTTGTTTGGAAGAGAATCGTTGTTGTTTGGAAGAGAATCGTTGTTGTTTGGAAGAGAATCGTTGTTGTTTGGAAGAGAATCGATGCTGCTTGGAAGAGAATCGATGCTGCTTGGAAGAGAATCGATGCTGCTTGGAAGAGAATCGATGCTGCTTGGAAGAGAATCGTTGTTGTTTGGAAGAGAATCGATGCTGCTTGGAAGAGAATCGTTGTTGTTTGGAAGAGAATCGTTGTTGTTTGGGAGATAATCGATGCTGCTTGGAAGAGAATCGATGCTGCTTGGAAGAGAATCGTTGTTGTTTGGAAGAGAATCGTTGTTGTTTGGAAGAGAATCGATGCTGCTTGGAAGAGAATCGATGCTGCTTGGAAGAGAATCGTTGTTGTTTGGGAGATAATCGATGCTGCTTGGAAGAGAATCGATGCTGCTTGGAAGAGAATCGTTGTTGTTTGGAAGAGAATCGTTGTTGTTTGGAAGAGAATCGTTGTTGTTTGGAAGAGAATCGTTGTTGTTTGGAAGAGAATCGTTGTTGTTTGGAAGAGAATCGATGCTGCTTGGAAGAGAATCGTTGTTGTTTGGGAGATAATCGATGCTGCTTGGAAGAGAATCGATGCTACTTGGAAGAGAATCGTTGTTGTTTGGAAGAGAATCGTTGTTGTTTGGAAGAGAATCGTTGTTGTTTGGAAGAGAATCGATGCTGCTTGGAAGAGAATCGATGCTGCTTGGAAGAGAATCGTTGTTGTTTGGGAGATAATCGATGCTGCTTGGAAGAGAATCGATGCTGCTTGGAAGAGAATCGTTGTTGTTTGGAAGAGAATCGTTGTTGTTTGGAAGAGAATCGTTGTTGTTTGGAAGAGAATCGTTGTTGTTTGGAAGAGAATCGATGCTGCTTGGAAGAGAATCGATGCTGCTTGGAAGAGAATCGATGCTGCTTGGAAGAGAATCGTTGTTGTTTGGAAGAGAATCGATGCTGCTTGGAAGAGAATCGATGCTGCTTGGAAGAGAATCGTTGTTGTTTGGAAGAGAATCGATGCTGCTTGGAAGAGAATCGATGCTGCTTGGAAGAGAATCGATGCTGCTTGGAAGAGAATCGTTGTTGTTTAGGAGATAATCGATGCTGCTTGGAAGAGAATCGATGCTGCTTGGAAGAGAATCGTTGTTGTTTGGAAGAGAATCGATGCTGCTTGGAAGAGAATCGATGCTGCTTGGAAGAGAATCGATGCTGCTTGGAAGAGAATCGATGCTGCTTGGAAGAGAATCGTTGTTGTTTAGGAGATAATCGATGCTGCTTGGAAGAGAATCGATGCTGCTTGGAAGAGAATCGTTGTTGTTTGGAAGAGAATCGTTGTTGTTTGGAAGAGAATCGTTGTTGTTTGGAAGAGAATCGTTGTTGTTTGGAAGAGAATCGTTGTTGTTTGGAAGAGAATCGATGCTGCTTGGAAGAGAATCGTTGTTGTTTGGAAGAGAATCGTTGTTGTTTGGAAGAGAATCGTTGTTGTTTGGAAGAGAATCGATGCTGCTTGGAAGAGAATCGTTGTTGTTTGGAAGAGAATCGATGCTGCATGGAAGAGAATCGATGCTACTTGGAAGAGAATCGTTGTTGTTTGGAAGAGAATCGTTGTTGTTTGGAAGAGAATCGTTGTTGTTTGGAAGAGAATCGATGCTGCTTGGAAGAGAATCGTTGTTGTTTGGAAGAGAATCGATGCTGCTTGGAAGAGAATCGATGCTGCTTGGAAGAGAATCGTTGTTGTTTGGAAGAGAATCGTTGTTGTTTGGAAGAGAATCGTTGTTGTTTGGAAGAGAATCGATGCTGCTTGGAAGAGAATCGTTGTTGTTTGGAAGAGAATCGTTGTTGTTTGGAAGAGAATCGTTGTTGTTTGGAAGAGAATCGATGCTGCTTGGAAGAGAATCGTTGTTGTTTGGAAGAGAATCGATGCTGCATGGAAGAGAATCGATGCTACTTGGAAGAGAATCGTTGTTGTTTGGAAGAGAATCGTTGTTGTTTGGAAGAGAATCGTTGTTGTTTGGAAGAGAATCGATGCTGCTTGGAAGAGAATCGATGCTGCTTGGAAGAGAATCGTTGTTGTTTGGAAGAGAATCGTTGTTGTTTGGAAGAGAATCGTTGTTGTTTGGAAGAGAATCGTTGTTGTTTGGGAGATAATCGATGCTGCTTGGAAGAGAATCGATGCTGCTTGGAAGAGAATCGTTGTTGTTTGGAAGAGAATCGTTGTTGTTTGGAAGAGAATCGTTGTTGTTTGGAAGAGAATCGTTGTTGTTTGGAAGAGAATCGATGCTGCTTGGAAGAGAATCGATGCTGCTTGGAAGAGAATCGTTGTTGTTTGGGAGATAATCGATGCTGCTTGGAAGAGAATCGATGCTGCTTGGAAGAGAATCGTTGTTGTTTGGAAGAGAATCGTTGTTGTTTGGAAGAGAATCGTTGTTGTTTGGAAGAGAATCGTTGTTGTTTGGAAGAGAATCGATGCTGCTTGGAAGAGAATCGATGCTGCTTGGAAGAGAATCGATGCTGCTTGGAAGAGAATCGTTGTTGTTTGGAAGAGAATCGATGCTGCTTGGAAGAGAATCGATGCTGCTTGGAAGAGAATCGATGCTGCTTGGAAGAGAATCGTTGTTGTTTAGGAGATAATCGATGCTGCTTGGAAGAGAATCGATGCTGCTTGGAAGAGAATCGTTGTTGTTTGGAAGAGAATCGATGCTGCTTGGAAGAGAATCGATGCTGCTTGGAAGAGAATCGATGCTGCTTGGAAGAGAATCGATGCTGCTTGGAAGAGAATCGTTGTTGTTTAGGAGATAATCGATGCTGCTTGGAAGAGAATCGATGCTGCTTGGAAGAGAATCGTTGTTGTTTGGAAGAGAATCGTTGTTGTTTGGAAGAGAATCGTTGTTGTTTGGAAGAGAATCGTTGTTGTTTGGAAGAGAATCGTTGTTGTTTGGAAGAGAATCGATGCTGCTTGGAAGAGAATCGTTGTTGTTTGGAAGAGAATCGTTGTTGTTTGGAAGAGAATCGTTGTTGTTTGGAAGAGAATCGATGCTGCTTGGAAGAGAATCGTTGTTGTTTGGAAGAGAATCGATGCTGCATGGAAGAGAATCGATGCTACTTGGAAGAGAATCGTTGTTGTTTGGAAGAGAATCGTTGTTGTTTGGAAGAGAATCGTTGTTGTTTGGAAGAGAATCGATGCTGCTTGGAAGAGAATCGTTGTTGTTTGGAAGAGAATCGATGCTGCTTGGAAGAGAATCGATGCTGCTTGGAAGAGAATCGTTGTTGTTTGGAAGAGAATCGTTGTTGTTTGGAAGAGAATCGTTGTTGTTTGGAAGAGAATCGATGCTGCTTGGAAGAGAATCGTTGTTGTTTGGAAGAGAATCGTTGTTGTTTGGAAGAGAATCGTTGTTGTTTGGAAGAGAATCGATGCTGCTTGGAAGAGAATCGTTGTTGTTTGGAAGAGAATCGATGCTGCATGGAAGAGAATCGATGCTACTTGGAAGAGAATCGTTGTTGTTTGGAAGAGAATCGTTGTTGTTTGGAAGAGAATCGTTGTTGTTTGGAAGAGAATCGATGCTGCTTGGAAGAGAATCGATGCTGCTTGGAAGAGAATCGTTGTTGTTTGGAAGAGAATCGTTGTTGTTTGGAAGAGAATCGTTGTTGTTTGGAAGAGAATCGTTGTTGTTTGGGAGATAATCGATGCTGCTTGGAAGAGAATCGATGCTGCTTGGAAGAGAATCGTTGTTGTTTGGAAGAGAATCGTTGTTGTTTGGAAGAGAATCGTTGTTGTTTGGAAGAGAATCGATGCTGCTTGGAAGAGAATCGATGCTGCTTGGAAGAGAATCGTTGTTGTTTGGAAGAGAATCGTTGTTGTTTGGAAGAGAATCGTTGTTGTTTGGAAGAGAATCGATGCTGCTTGGAAGAGAATCGTTGTTGTTTGGAAGAGAATCGTTGTTGTTTGGAAGAGAATCGTTGTTGTTTGGAAGAGAATCGATGCTGCTTGGAAGAGAATCGTTGTTGTTTGGAAGAGAATCGATGCTGCTTGGAAGAGAATCGATGCTGCTTGGAAGAGAATCGTTGTTGTTTGGAAGAGAATCGTTGTTGTTTGGAAGAGAATCGTTGTTGTTTGGAAGAGAATCGATGCTGCTTGGAAGAGAATCGTTGTTGTTTGGAAGAGAATCGTTGTTGTTTGGAAGAGAATCGTTGTTGTTTGGAAGAGAATCGATGCTGCTTGGAAGAGAATCGATGCTGCTTGGAAGAGAATCGTTGTTGTTTGGAAGAGAATCGTTGTTGTTTGGAAGAGAATCGTTGTTGTTTGGAAGAGAATCGATGCTGCTTGGAAGAGAATCGTTGTTGTTTGGGAGATAATCGATGCTGCATGGAAGAGAATCGATGCTACTTGGAAGAGAATCGTTGTTGTTTGGAAGAGAATCGTTGTTGTTTGGAAGAGAATCGTTGTTGTTTGGAAGAGAATCGTTGTTGTTTGGAAGAGAATCGTTGTTGTTTGGAAGAGAATCGATGCTGCTTGGAAGAGAATCGATGCTGCTTGGAAGAGAATCGATGCTGCTTGGAAGAGAATCGTTGTTGTTTGGAAGAGAATCGATGCTGCTTGGAAGAGAATCGTTGTTGTTTGGAAGAGAATCGTTGTTGTTTGGGAGATAATCGATGCTGCTTGGAAGAGAATCGATGCTGCTTGGAAGAGAATCGTTGTTGTTTGGAAGAGAATCGTTGTTGTTTGGAAGAGAATCGATGCTGCTTGGAAGAGAATCGATGCTGCTTGGAAGAGAATCGTTGTTGTTTGGGAGATAATCGATGCTGCTTGGAAGAGAATCGATGCTGCTTGGAAGAGAATCGTTGTTGTTTGGAAGAGAATCGTTGTTGTTTGGAAGAGAATCGTTGTTGTTTGGAAGAGAATCGTTGTTGTTTGGAAGAGAATCGTTGTTGTTTGGAAGAGAATCGATGCTGCTTGGAAGAGAATCGTTGTTGTTTGGGAGATAATCGATGCTGCTTGGAAGAGAATCGATGCTACTTGGAAGAGAATCGTTGTTGTTTGGAAGAGAATCGTTGTTGTTTGGAAGAGAATCGTTGTTGTTTGGAAGAGAATCGATGCTGCTTGGAAGAGAATCGATGCTGCTTGGAAGAGAATCGTTGTTGTTTGGGAGATAATCGATGCTGCTTGGAAGAGAATCGATGCTGCTTGGAAGAGAATCGTTGTTGTTTGGAAGAGAATCGTTGTTGTTTGGAAGAGAATCGTTGTTGTTTGGAAGAGAATCGTTGTTGTTTGGAAGAGAATCGATGCTGCTTGGAAGAGAATCGATGCTGCTTGGAAGAGAATCGATGCTGCTTGGAAGAGAATCGTTGTTGTTTGGAAGAGAATCGATGCTGCTTGGAAGAGAATCGATGCTGCTTGGAAGAGAATCGATGCTGCTTGGAAGAGAATCGATGCTGCTTGGAAGAGAATCGATGCTGCTTGGAAGAGAATCGATGCTGCTTGGAAGAGAATCGTTGTTGTTTGGGAGATAATCGATGCTGCTTGGAAGAGAATCGATGCTGCTTGGAAGAGAATCGATGCTGCTTGGAAGAGAATCGATGCTGCTTGGAAGAGAATCGATGCTGCTTGGAAGAGAATCGTTGTTGTTTGGGAGATAATCGATGCTGCTTGGAAGAGAATCGTTGTTGTTTGGGAGATAATCGATGCTGCTTGGAAGAGAATCGATGCTGCTTGGAAGAGAATCGATGCTGCTTGGAAGAGAATCGATGCTGCTTGGAAGAGAATCGTTGTTGTTTAGGAGATAATCGATGCTGCTTGGAAGAGAATCGATGCTGCTTGGAAGAGAATCGTTGTTGTTTGGAAGAGAATCGTTGTTGTTTGGAAGAGAATCGTTGTTGTTTGGAAGAGAATCGTTGTTGTTTGGAAGAGAATCGTTGTTGTTTGGAAGAGAATCGATGCTGCTTGGAAGAGAATCGATGCTACTTGGAAGAGAATCGTTGTTGTTTGGAAGAGAATCGTTGTTGTTTGGAAGAGAATCGTTGTTGTTTGGAAGAGAATCGATGCTGCTTGGAAGAGAATCGATGCTGCTTGGAAGAGAATCGTTGTTGTTTGGGAGATAATCGATGCTGCTTGGAAGAGAATCGATGCTGCTTGGAAGAGAATCGTTGTTGTTTGGAAGAGAATCGTTGTTGTTTGGAAGAGAATCGATGCTGCTTGGAAGAGAATCGATGCTGCTTGGAAGAGAATCGATGCTGCTTGGAAGAGAATCGTTGTTGTTTGGAAGAGAATCGTTGTTGTTTGGGAGATAATCGATGCTGCTTGGAAGAGAATCGTTGTTGTTTGGAAGAGAATCGATGCTGCTTGGAAGAGAATCGATGCTGCTTGGAAGAGAATCGTTGTTGTTTGGAAGAGAATCGTTGTTGTTTGGAAGAGAATCGTTGTTGTTTGGAAGAGAATCGTTGTTGTTTGGAAGAGAATCGATGCTGCTTGGAAGAGAATCGTTGTTGTTTGGAAGAGAATCGTTGTTGTTTGGAAGAGAATCGATGCTGCTTGGAAGAGAATCGATGCTGCTTGGAAGAGAATCGATGCTGCTTGGAAGAGAATCGTTGTTGTTTGGAAGAGAATCGATGCTGCTTGGAAGAGAATCGATGCTGCTTGGAAGAGAATCGATGCTGCTTGGAAGAGAATCGTTGTTGTTTGGAAGAGAATCGATGCTGCTTGGAAGAGAATCGATGCTGCTTGGAAGAGAATCGTTGTTGTTTGGAAGAGAATCGTTGTTGTTTGGAAGAGAATCGTTGTTGTTTGGAAGAGAATCGATGCTGCTTGGAAGAGAATCGTTGTTGTTTGGAAGAGAATCGTTGTTGTTTGGAAGAGAATCGTTGTTGTTTTGAAGAGAATCGATGCTGCTTGGAAGAGAATCGTTGTTGTTTGGGAGATAATCGATGCTGCATGGAAGAGAATCGATGCTACTTGGAAGAGAATCGTTGTTGTTTGGAAGAGAATCGTTGTTGTTTGGAAGAGAATCGTTGTTGTTTAGAAGAGAATCGTTGTTGTTTGGAAGAGAATCGATGCTGCTTGGAAGAGAATCGTTGTTGTTTGGAAGAGAATCGTTGTTGTTTGGAAGAGAATCGTTGTTGTTTGGAAGAGAATCGATGCTGCTTGGAAGAGAATCGATGCTGCTTGGAAGAGAATCGTTGTTGTTTGGAAGAGAATCGATGCTGCTTGGAAGAGAATCGATGCTGCTTGGAAGAGAATCGTTGTTGTTTGGAAGAGAATCGTTGTTGTTTGGAAGAGAATCGTTGTTGTTTGGAAGAGAATCGATGCTGCTTGGAAGAGAATCATTGTTGTTTGGAAGAGAATCGTTGTTGTTTGGAAGAGAATCGTTGTTGTTTGGAAGAGAATCGTTGTTGTTTGGAAGAGAATCGATGCTGCTTGGAAGAGAATCGATGCTGCTTGGAAGAGAATCGTTGTTGTTTGGAAGAGAATCGTTGTTGTTTGGAAGAGAATCGTTGTTGTTTGGAAGAGAATCGATGCTGCTTGGAAGAGAATCGTTGTTGTTTGGGAGATAATCGATGCTGCATGGAAGAGAATCGATGCTACTTGGAAGAGAATCGTTGTTGTTTGGAAGAGAATCGTTGTTGTTTGGAAGAGAATCGTTGTTGTTTGGAAGAGAATCGTTGTTGTTTGGAAGAGAATCGATGCTGCTTGGAAGAGAATCGATGCTGCTTGGAAGAGAATCGATGCTGCTTGGAAGAGAATCGATGCTGCTTGGAAGAGAATCGTTGTTGTTTGGAAGAGAATCGATGCTGCTTGGAAGAGAATCGTTGTTGTTTGGAAGAGAATCGTTGTTGTTTGGGAGATAATCGATGCTGCTTGGAAGAGAATCGATGCTGCTTGGAAGAGAATCGTTGTTGTTTGGAAGAGAATCGTTGTTGTTTGGAAGAGAATCGATGCTGCTTGGAAGAGAATCGATGCTGCTTGGAAGAGAATCGTTGTTGTTTGGGAGATAATCGATGCTGCTTGGAAGAGAATCGATGCTGCTTGGAAGAGAATCGTTGTTGTTTGGAAGAGAATCGTTGTTGTTTGGAAGAGAATCGTTGTTGTTTGGAAGAGAATCGTTGTTGTTTGGAAGAGAATCGTTGTTGTTTGGAAGAGAATCGATGCTGCTTGGAAGAGAATCGTTGTTGTTTGGGAGATAATCGATGCTGCTTGGAAGAGAATCGATGCTACTTGGAAGAGAATCGTTGTTGTTTGGAAGAGAATCGTTGTTGTTTGGAAGAGAATCGTTGTTGTTTGGAAGAGAATCGATGCTGCTTGGAAGAGAATCGATGCTGCTTGGAAGAGAATCGTTGTTGTTTGGGAGATAATCGATGCTGCTTGGAAGAGAATCGATGCTGCTTGGAAGAGAATCGTTGTTGTTTGGAAGAGAATCGTTGTTGTTTGGAAGAGAATCGTTGTTGTTTGGAAGAGAATCGTTGTTGTTTGGAAGAGAATCGATGCTGCTTGGAAGAGAATCGATGCTGCTTGGAAGAGAATCGATGCTGCTTGGAAGAGAATCGTTGTTGTTTGGAAGAGAATCGATGCTGCTTGGAAGAGAATCGATGCTGCTTGGAAGAGAATCGATGCTGCTTGGAAGAGAATCGTTGTTGTTTAGGAGATAATCGATGCTGCTTGGAAGAGAATCGATGCTGCTTGGAAGAGAATCGTTGTTGTTTGGAAGAGAATCGATGCTGCTTGGAAGAGAATCGATGCTGCTTGGAAGAGAATCGATGCTGCTTGGAAGAGAATCGATGCTGCTTGGAAGAGAATCGTTGTTGTTTAGGAGATAATCGATGCTGCTTGGAAGAGAATCGATGCTGCTTGGAAGAGAATCGTTGTTGTTTGGAAGAGAATCGTTGTTGTTTGGAAGAGAATCGTTGTTGTTTGGAAGAGAATCGTTGTTGTTTGGAAGAGAATCGTTGTTGTTTGGAAGAGAATCGTTGTTGTTTGGAAGAGAATCGATGCTGCTTGGAAGAGAATCGATGCTGCTTGGAAGAGAATCGTTGTTGTTTGGAAGAGAATCGTTGTTGTTTGGAAGAGAATCGTTGTTGTTTGGAAGAGAATCGTTGTTGTTTGGGAGATAATCGATGCTGCTTGGAAGAGAATCGATGCTGCTTGGAAGAGAATCGTTGTTGTTTGGAAGAGAATCGTTGTTGTTTGGAAGAGAATCGTTGTTGTTTGGAAGAGAATCGTTGTTGTTTGGAAGAGAATCGTTGTTGTTTGGAAGAGAATCGATGCTGCTTGGAAGAGAATCGTTGTTGTTTGGGAGATAATCGATGCTGCTTGGAAGAGAATCGATGCTACTTGGAAGAGAATCGTTGTTGTTTGGAAGAGAATCGTTGTTGTTTGGAAGAGAATCGTTGTTGTTTGGAAGAGAATCGATGCTGCTTGGAAGAGAATCGATGCTGCTTGGAAGAGAATCGTTGTTGTTTGGGAGATAATCGATGCTGCTTGGAAGAGAATCGATGCTGCTTGGAAGAGAATCGTTGTTGTTTGGAAGAGAATCGTTGTTGTTTGGAAGAGAATCGTTGTTGTTTGGAAGAGAATCGTTGTTGTTTGGAAGAGAATCGATGCTGCTTGGAAGAGAATCGATGCTGCTTGGAAGAGAATCGATGCTGCTTGGAAGAGAATCGTTGTTGTTTGGAAGAGAATCGATGCTGCTTGGAAGAGAATCGATGCTGCTTGGAAGAGAATCGATGCTGCTTGGAAGAGAATCGTTGTTGTTTAGGAGATAATCGATGCTGCTTGGAAGAGAATCGATGCTGCTTGGAAGAGAATCGTTGTTGTTTGGAAGAGAATCGATGCTGCTTGGAAGAGAATCGATGCTGCTTGGAAGAGAATCGATGCTGCTTGGAAGAGAATCGATGCTGCTTGGAAGAGAATCGTTGTTGTTTAGGAGATAATCGATGCTGCTTGGAAGAGAATCGATGCTGCTTGGAAGAGAATCGTTGTTGTTTGGAAGAGAATCGTTGTTGTTTGGAAGAGAATCGTTGTTGTTTGGAAGAGAATCGTTGTTGTTTGGAAGAGAATCGTTGTTGTTTGGAAGAGAATCGTTGTTGTTTGGAAGAGAATCGATGCTGCTTGGAAGAGAATCGATGCTGCTTGGAAGAGAATCGTTGTTGTTTGGAAGAGAATCGTTGTTGTTTGGAAGAGAATCGTTGTTGTTTGGAAGAGAATCGATGCTGCTTGGAAGAGAATCGATGCTGCTTGGAAGAGAATCGTTGTTGTTTGGAAGAGAATCGTTGTTGTTTGGAAGAGAATCGTTGTTGTTTGGAAGAGAATCGATGCTGCTTGGAAGAGAATCGTTGTTGTTTGGAAGAGAATCGTTGTTGTTTGGAAGAGAATCGTTGTTGTTTGGAAGAGAATCGATGCTGCTTGGAAGAGAATCGTTGTTGTTTGGAAGAGAATCGATGCTGCTTGGAAGAGAATCGATGCTGCTTGGAAGAGAATCGTTGTTGTTTGGAAGAGAATCGTTGTTGTTTGGAAGAGAATCGTTGTTGTTTGGAAGAGAATCGATGCTGCTTGGAAGAGAATCGTTGTTGTTTGGAAGAGAATCGTTGTTGTTTGGAAGAGAATCGTTGTTGTTTGGAAGAGAATCGATGCTGCTTGGAAGAGAATCGATGCTGCTTGGAAGAGAATCGTTGTTGTTTGGAAGAGAATCGTTGTTGTTTGGAAGAGAATCGTTGTTGTTTGGAAGAGAATCGATGCTGCTTGGAAGAGAATCGTTGTTGTTTGGGAGATAATCGATGCTGCATGGAAGAGAATCGATGCTACTTGGAAGAGAATCGTTGTTGTTTGGAAGAGAATCGTTGTTGTTTGGAAGAGAATCGTTGTTGTTTGGAAGAGAATCGTTGTTGTTTGGAAGAGAATCGTTGTTGTTTGGAAGAGAATCGATGCTGCTTGGAAGAGAATCGATGCTGCTTGGAAGAGAATCGATGCTGCTTGGAAGAGAATCGTTGTTGTTTGGAAGAGAATCGATGCTGCTTGGAAGAGAATCGTTGTTGTTTGGAAGAGAATCGTTGTTGTTTGGGAGATAATCGATGCTGCTTGGAAGAGAATCGATGCTGCTTGGAAGAGAATCGTTGTTGTTTGGAAGAGAATCGTTGTTGTTTGGAAGAGAATCGATGCTGCTTGGAAGAGAATCGATGCTGCTTGGAAGAGAATCGTTGTTGTTTGGGAGATAATCGATGCTGCTTGGAAGAGAATCGATGCTGCTTGGAAGAGAATCGTTGTTGTTTGGAAGAGAATCGTTGTTGTTTGGAAGAGAATCGTTGTTGTTTGGAAGAGAATCGTTGTTGTTTGGAAGAGAATCGTTGTTGTTTGGAAGAGAATCGATGCTGCTTGGAAGAGAATCGTTGTTGTTTGGGAGATAATCGATGCTGCTTGGAAGAGAATCGATGCTACTTGGAAGAGAATCGTTGTTGTTTGGAAGAGAATCGTTGTTGTTTGGAAGAGAATCGTTGTTGTTTGGAAGAGAATCGATGCTGCTTGGAAGAGAATCGATGCTGCTTGGAAGAGAATCGTTGTTGTTTGGGAGATAATCGATGCTGCTTGGAAGAGAATCGATGCTGCTTGGAAGAGAATCGTTGTTGTTTGGAAGAGAATCGTTGTTGTTTGGAAGAGAATCGTTGTTGTTTGGAAGAGAATCGTTGTTGTTTGGAAGAGAATCGATGCTGCTTGGAAGAGAATCGATGCTGCTTGGAAGAGAATCGATGCTGCTTGGAAGAGAATCGTTGTTGTTTGGAAGAGAATCGATGCTGCTTGGAAGAGAATCGATGCTGCTTGGAAGAGAATCGATGCTGCTTGGAAGAGAATCGATGCTGCTTGGAAGAGAATCGATGCTGCTTGGAAGAGAATCGATGCTGCTTGGAAGAGAATCGTTGTTGTTTGGGAGATAATCGATGCTGCTTGGAAGAGAATCGATGCTGCTTGGAAGAGAATCGATGCTGCTTGGAAGAGAATCGATGCTGCTTGGAAGAGAATCGATGCTGCTTGGAAGAGAATCGTTGTTGTTTGGGAGATAATCGATGCTGCTTGGAAGAGAATCGTTGTTGTTTGGGAGATAATCGATGCTGCTTGGAAGAGAATCGATGCTGCTTGGAAGAGAATCGATGCTGCTTGGAAGAGAATCGATGCTGCTTGGAAGAGAATCGTTGTTGTTTAGGAGATAATCGATGCTGCTTGGAAGAGAATCGATGCTGCTTGGAAGAGAATCGTTGTTGTTTGGAAGAGAATCGTTGTTGTTTGGAAGAGAATCGTTGTTGTTTGGAAGAGAATCGTTGTTGTTTGGAAGAGAATCGTTGTTGTTTGGAAGAGAATCGATGCTGCTTGGAAGAGAATCGATGCTACTTGGAAGAGAATCGTTGTTGTTTGGAAGAGAATCGTTGTTGTTTGGAAGAGAATCGTTGTTGTTTGGAAGAGAATCGATGCTGCTTGGAAGAGAATCGATGCTGCTTGGAAGAGAATCGTTGTTGTTTGGGAGATAATCGATGCTGCTTGGAAGAGAATCGATGCTGCTTGGAAGAGAATCGTTGTTGTTTGGAAGAGAATCGTTGTTGTTTGGAAGAGAATCGATGCTGCTTGGAAGAGAATCGATGCTGCTTGGAAGAGAATCGATGCTGCTTGGAAGAGAATCGTTGTTGTTTGGAAGAGAATCGTTGTTGTTTGGGAGATAATCGATGCTGCTTGGAAGAGAATCGTTGTTGTTTGGAAGAGAATCGATGCTGCTTGGAAGAGAATCGATGCTGCTTGGAAGAGAATCGTTGTTGTTTGGAAGAGAATCGTTGTTGTTTGGAAGAGAATCGTTGTTGTTTGGAAGAGAATCGTTGTTGTTTGGAAGAGAATCGATGCTGCTTGGAAGAGAATCGTTGTTGTTTGGAAGAGAATCGTTGTTGTTTGGAAGAGAATCGATGCTGCTTGGAAGAGAATCGATGCTGCTTGGAAGAGAATCGATGCTGCTTGGAAGAGAATCGTTGTTGTTTGGAAGAGAATCGATGCTGCTTGGAAGAGAATCGATGCTGCTTGGAAGAGAATCGATGCTGCTTGGAAGAGAATCGTTGTTGTTTGGAAGAGAATCGATGCTGCTTGGAAGAGAATCGATGCTGCTTGGAAGAGAATCGTTGTTGTTTGGAAGAGAATCGTTGTTGTTTGGAAGAGAATCGTTGTTGTTTGGAAGAGAATCGATGCTGCTTGGAAGAGAATCGTTGTTGTTTGGAAGAGAATCGTTGTTGTTTGGAAGAGAATCGATGCTGCTTGGAAGAGAATCGATGCTGCTTGGAAGAGAATCGTTGTTGTTTGGAAGAGAATCGATGCTGCTTGGAAGAGAATCGATGCTGCTTGGAAGAGAATCGTTGTTGTTTGGAAGAGAATCGTTGTTGTTTGGAAGAGAATCGTTGTTGTTTGGAAGAGAATCGATGCTGCTTGGAAGAGAATCATTGTTGTTTGGAAGAGAATCGTTGTTGTTTGGAAGAGAATCGTTGTTGTTTGGAAGAGAATCGTTGTTGTTTGGAAGAGAATCGATGCTGCTTGGAAGAGAATCGATGCTGCTTGGAAGAGAATCGTTGTTGTTTGGAAGAGAATCGTTGTTGTTTGGAAGAGAATCGTTGTTGTTTGGAAGAGAATCGATGCTGCTTGGAAGAGAATCGTTGTTGTTTGGGAGATAATCGATGCTGCATGGAAGAGAATCGATGCTACTTGGAAGAGAATCGTTGTTGTTTGGAAGAGAATCGTTGTTGTTTGGAAGAGAATCGTTGTTGTTTGGAAGAGAATCGTTGTTGTTTGGAAGAGAATCGATGCTGCTTGGAAGAGAATCGATGCTGCTTGGAAGAGAATCGATGCTGCTTGGAAGAGAATCGATGCTGCTTGGAAGAGAATCGTTGTTGTTTGGAAGAGAATCGATGCTGCTTGGAAGAGAATCGTTGTTGTTTGGAAGAGAATCGTTGTTGTTTGGGAGATAATCGATGCTGCTTGGAAGAGAATCGATGCTGCTTGGAAGAGAATCGTTGTTGTTTGGAAGAGAATCGTTGTTGTTTGGAAGAGAATCGATGCTGCTTGGAAGAGAATCGATGCTGCTTGGAAGAGAATCGTTGTTGTTTGGGAGATAATCGATGCTGCTTGGAAGAGAATCGATGCTGCTTGGAAGAGAATCGTTGTTGTTTGGAAGAGAATCGTTGTTGTTTGGAAGAGAATCGTTGTTGTTTGGAAGAGAATCGTTGTTGTTTGGAAGAGAATCGTTGTTGTTTGGAAGAGAATCGATGCTGCTTGGAAGAGAATCGTTGTTGTTTGGGAGATAATCGATGCTGCTTGGAAGAGAATCGATGCTACTTGGAAGAGAATCGTTGTTGTTTGGAAGAGAATCGTTGTTGTTTGGAAGAGAATCGTTGTTGTTTGGAAGAGAATCGATGCTGCTTGGAAGAGAATCGATGCTGCTTGGAAGAGAATCGTTGTTGTTTGGGAGATAATCGATGCTGCTTGGAAGAGAATCGATGCTGCTTGGAAGAGAATCGTTGTTGTTTGGAAGAGAATCGTTGTTGTTTGGAAGAGAATCGTTGTTGTTTGGAAGAGAATCGTTGTTGTTTGGAAGAGAATCGATGCTGCTTGGAAGAGAATCGATGCTGCTTGGAAGAGAATCGATGCTGCTTGGAAGAGAATCGTTGTTGTTTGGAAGAGAATCGATGCTGCTTGGAAGAGAATCGATGCTGCTTGGAAGAGAATCGATGCTGCTTGGAAGAGAATCGTTGTTGTTTAGGAGATAATCGATGCTGCTTGGAAGAGAATCGATGCTGCTTGGAAGAGAATCGTTGTTGTTTGGAAGAGAATCGATGCTGCTTGGAAGAGAATCGATGCTGCTTGGAAGAGAATCGATGCTGCTTGGAAGAGAATCGATGCTGCTTGGAAGAGAATCGTTGTTGTTTAGGAGATAATCGATGCTGCTTGGAAGAGAATCGATGCTGCTTGGAAGAGAATCGTTGTTGTTTGGAAGAGAATCGTTGTTGTTTGGAAGAGAATCGTTGTTGTTTGGAAGAGAATCGTTGTTGTTTGGAAGAGAATCGTTGTTGTTTGGAAGAGAATCGATGCTGCTTGGAAGAGAATCGATGCTACTTGGAAGAGAATCGTTGTTGTTTGGAAGAGAATCGTTGTTGTTTGGAAGAGAATCGTTGTTGTTTGGAAGAGAATCGATGCTGCTTGGAAGAGAATCGATGCTGCTTGGAAGAGAATCGTTGTTGTTTGGGAGATAATCGATGCTGCTTGGAAGAGAATCGATGCTGCTTGGAAGAGAATCGTTGTTGTTTGGAAGAGAATCGTTGTTGTTTGGAAGAGAATCGTTGTTGTTTGGAAGAGAATCGTTGTTGTTTGGAAGAGAATCGATGCTGCTTGGAAGAGAATCGATGCTGCTTGGAAGAGAATCGATGCTGCTTGGAAGAGAATCGTTGTTGTTTGGAAGAGAATCGATGCTGCTTGGAAGAGAATCGATGCTGCTTGGAAGAGAATCGATGCTGCTTGGAAGAGAATCGTTGTTGTTTGGAAGAGAATCGTTGTTGTTTGGAAGAGAATCGATGCTGCTTGGAAGAGAATCGTTGTTGTTTGGGAGATAATCGATGCTGCTTGGAAGAGAATCGTTGTTGTTTGGAAGAGAATCGATGCTGCTTGGAAGAGAATCGATGCTGCTTGGAAGAGAATCGATGCTGCTTGGAAGAGAATCGTTGTTGTTTGGAAGAGAATCGATGCTGCTTGGAAGAGAATCGTTGTTGTTTGGAAGAGAATCGTTGTTGTTTGGAAGAGAATCGTTGTTGTTTGGAAGAGAATCGTTGTTGTTTGGAAGAGAATCGTTGTTGTTTGGAAGAGAATCGTTGTTGTTTGGAAGAGAATCGTTGTTATTTGGAAGAGAATCGATGCTGCTTGGAAGAGAATCGTTGTTGTTTGGAAGAGAATCGTTGTTGTTTGGAAGAGAATCGATGCTGCTTGGAAGAGAATCGTTGTTGTTTGGAAGAGAATCGTTGTTGTTTGGAAGAGAATCGTTGTTGTTTGGAAGAGAATCGTTGTTGTTTGGAAGAGAATCGTTGTTGTTTGGAAGAGAATCGTTGTTGTTTGGAAGAGAATCGTTGTTGTTTGGAAGAGAATCGTTGTTGTTTGGAAGAGAATCGTTGTTGTTTGGAAGAGAATCGATGCTGCTTGGAAGAGAATCGATGCTGCTTGGAAGAGAATCGTTGTTGTTTGGGAGATAATCGATGCTGCTTGGAAGAGAATCGATGCTACTTGGAAGAGAATCGTTGTTGTTTGGAAGAGAATCGTTGTTGTTTGGAAGAGAATCGTTGTTCTTTGGAAGAGAATCGTTGTTGTTTGGAAGAGAATCGATGCTGCTTGGAAGAGAATCGTTGTTGTTTGGAAGAGAATCGTTGTTGTTTGGAAGAGAATCGATGCTGCTTGGAAGAGAATCGATGCTGCTTGGAAGAGAATCGATGCTGCTTGGAAGAGAATCGTTGTTGTTTGGAAGAGAATCGATGCTGCTTGGAAGAGAATCGATGCTGCTTGGAAGAGAATCGATGCTGCTTGGAAGAGAATCGTTGTTGTTTGGAAGAGAATCGATGCTGCTTGGAAGAGAATCGATGCTGCTTGGAAGAGAATCGTTGTTGTTTGGAAGAGAATCGATGCTGCTTGGAAGAGAATCGTTGTTGTTTGGAAGAGAATCGATGCTGCTTGGAAGAGAATCGTTGTTGTTTGGAAGAGAATCGTTGTTGTTTGGGAGATAATCGATGCTGCTTGGAAGAGAATCGTTGTTGTTTGGGAGATAATCGATGCTGCTTGGAAGAGAATCGATGCTACTTGGAAGAGAATCGTTGTTGTTTGGAAGAGAATCGTTGTTGTTTGGAAGAGAATCGTTGTTGTTTGGAAGAGAATCGTTGTTGTTTGGAAGAGAATCGATGCTGCTTGGAAGAGAATCGTTGTTGTTTGGAAGAGAATCGTTGTTGTTTGGAAGAGAATCGATGCTGCTTGGAAGAGAATCGATGCTGCTTGGAAGAGAATCGATGCTGCTTGGAAGAGAATCGTTGTTGTTTGGAAGAGAATCGTTGTTGTTTGGAAGAGAATCGATGCTGCTTGGAAGAGAATCGTTGTTGTTTGGAAGAGAATCGTTGTTGTTTGGAAGAGAATCGATGCTGCTTGGAAGAGAATCGATGCTGCTTGGAAGAGAATCGTTGTTGTTTGGAAGAGAATCGTTGTTGTTTGGGAGATATTCGATGCTGCTTGGAAGAGAATCGTTGTTGTTTGGGAGATAATCGATGCTGCTTGGAAGAGAATCGTTGTTGTTTGGAAGAGAATCGATGCTGCTTGGAAGAGAATCGATGCTGCTTGGAAGAGAATCGATGCTGCTTGGAAGAGAATCGATGCTGCTTGGAAGAGAATCGTTGTTGTTTAGGAGATAATCGATGCTGCTTGGAAGAGAATCGATGCTGCTTGGAAGAGAATCGTTGTTGTTTGGAAGAGAATCGTTGTTGTTTGGAAGAGAATCGTTGTTGTTTGGAAGAGAATCGTTGTTGTTTGGAAGAGAATCGTTGTTGTTTGGAAGAGAATCGATGCTGCTTGGAAGAGAATCGATGCTACTTGGAAGAGAATCGTTGTTGTTTGGAAGAGAATCGTTGTTGTTTGGAAGAGAATCGTTGTTGTTTGGAAGAGAATCGTTGTTGTTTGGAAGAGAATCGTTGTTGTTTGGAAGAGAATCGTTGTTGTTTGGAAGAGAATCGATGCTGCTTGGAAGAGAATCGTTGTTGTTTGGGAGATAATCGATGCTGCTTGGAAGAGAATCGTTGTTGTTTGGAAGAGAATCGATGCTGCTTGGAAGAGAATCGATGCTGCTTGGAAGAGAATCGTTGTTGTTTGGAAGAGAATCGTTGTTGTTTGGAAGAGAATCGTTGTTGTTTGGAAGAGAATCGTTGTTGTTTGGAAGAGAATCGTTGTTGTTTGGAAGAGAATCGTTGTTGTTTGGAAGAGAATCGTTGTTGTTTGGAAGAGAATCGTTGTTGTTTGGAAGAGAATCGATGCTGCTTGGAAGAGAATCGATGCTGCTTGGAAGAGAATCGTTGTTGTTTGGAAGAGAATCGTTGTTGTTTGGAAGAGAATCGTTGTTGTTTGGAAGAGAATCGTTGTTGTTTGGAAGAGAATCGTTGTTGTTTGGAAGAGAATCGTTGTTGTTTGGAAGAGAATCGTTGTTGTTTGGAAGAGAATCGATGCTGCTTGGAAGAGAATCGATGTTGTTTGGGAGATAATCGATGCTGCTTGGAAGAGAATCGATGCTACTTGGAAGAGAATCGTTGTTGTTTGGAAGAGAATCGTTGTTGTTTGGAAGAGAATCGTTGTTGTTTGGAAGAGAATCGTTGTTGTTTGGAAGAGAATCGATGCTGCTTGGAAGAGAATCGTTGTTGTTTGGAAGAGAATCGTTGTTGTTTGGAAGAGAATCGATGCTGCTTGGAAGAGAATCGATGCTGCTTGGAAGAGAATCGATGCTGCTTGGAAGAGAATCGTTGTTGTTTGGAAGAGAATCGTTGTTGTTTGGAAGAGAATCGTTGTTGTTTGGAAGAGAATCGATGCTGCTTGGAAGAGAATCGATGCTGCTTGGAAGAGAATCGATGCTGCTTGGAAGAGAATCGATGCTGCTTGGAAGAGAATCGTTGTTGTTTGGAAGAGAATCGATGCTGCTTGGAAGAGAATCGATGCTGCTTGGAAGAGAATCGTTGTTGTTTGGAAGAGAATCGTTGTTGTTTGGAAGAGAATCGTTGTTGTTTGGAAGAGAATCGATGCTGCTTGGAAGAGAATCGTTGTTGTTTGGAAGAGAATCGATGCTGCTTGGAAGAGAATCGATGCTGCTTGGAAGAGAATCGATGCTGCTTGGAAGAGAATCGTTGTTGTTTGGAAGAGAATCGTTGTTGTTTGGGAGATAATCGATGCTGCTTGGAAGAGAATCGTTGTTGTTTGGGAGATAATCGATGCTGCTTGGAAGAGAATCGTTGTTGTTTGGAAGAGAATCGATGCTGCTTGGAAGAGAATCGATGCTGCTTGGAAGAGAATCGATGCTGCTTGGAAGAGAATCGATGCTGCTTGGAAGAGAATCGTTGTTGTTTAGGAGATAATCGATGCTGCTTGGAAGAGAATCGATGCTGCTTGGAAGAGAATCGTTGTTGTTTGGAAGAGAATCGTTGTTGTTTGGAAGAGAATCGTTGTTGTTTGGAAGAGAATCGATGCTGCTTGGAAGAGAATCGATGCTGCTTGGAAGAGAATCGTTGTTGTTTGGAAGAGAATCGATGCTGCTTGGAAGAGAATCGATGCTGCTTGGAAGAGAATCGTTGTTGTTTGGAAGAGAATCGTTGTTGTTTGGAAGAGAATCGTTGTTGTTTGGAAGAGAATCGATGCTGCTTGGAAGAGAATCATTGTTGTTTGGAAGAGAATCGTTGTTGTTTGGAAGAGAATCGTTGTTGTTTGGAAGAGAATCGTTGTTGTTTGGAAGAGAATCGATGCTGCTTGGAAGAGAATCGATGCTGCTTGGAAGAGAATCGTTGTTGTTTGGAAGAGAATCGTTGTTGTTTGGAAGAGAATCGTTGTTGTTTGGAAGAGAATCGATGCTGCTTGGAAGAGAATCGTTGTTGTTTGGGAGATAATCGATGCTGCATGGAAGAGAATCGATGCTACTTGGAAGAGAATCGTTGTTGTTTGGAAGAGAATCGTTGTTGTTTGGAAGAGAATCGTTGTTGTTTGGAAGAGAATCGTTGTTGTTTGGAAGAGAATCGATGCTGCTTGGAAGAGAATCGATGCTGCTTGGAAGAGAATCGATGCTGCTTGGAAGAGAATCGATGCTGCTTGGAAGAGAATCGTTGTTGTTTGGAAGAGAATCGATGCTGCTTGGAAGAGAATCGTTGTTGTTTGGAAGAGAATCGTTGTTGTTTGGGAGATAATCGATGCTGCTTGGAAGAGAATCGATGCTGCTTGGAAGAGAATCGTTGTTGTTTGGAAGAGAATCGTTGTTGTTTGGAAGAGAATCGATGCTGCTTGGAAGAGAATCGATGCTGCTTGGAAGAGAATCGTTGTTGTTTGGGAGATAATCGATGCTGCTTGGAAGAGAATCGATGCTGCTTGGAAGAGAATCGTTGTTGTTTGGAAGAGAATCGTTGTTGTTTGGAAGAGAATCGTTGTTGTTTGGAAGAGAATCGTTGTTGTTTGGAAGAGAATCGTTGTTGTTTGGAAGAGAATCGATGCTGCTTGGAAGAGAATCGTTGTTGTTTGGGAGATAATCGATGCTGCTTGGAAGAGAATCGATGCTACTTGGAAGAGAATCGTTGTTGTTTGGAAGAGAATCGTTGTTGTTTGGAAGAGAATCGTTGTTGTTTGGAAGAGAATCGATGCTGCTTGGAAGAGAATCGATGCTGCTTGGAAGAGAATCGTTGTTGTTTGGGAGATAATCGATGCTGCTTGGAAGAGAATCGATGCTGCTTGGAAGAGAATCGTTGTTGTTTGGAAGAGAATCGTTGTTGTTTGGAAGAGAATCGTTGTTGTTTGGAAGAGAATCGTTGTTGTTTGGAAGAGAATCGATGCTGCTTGGAAGAGAATCGATGCTGCTTGGAAGAGAATCGATGCTGCTTGGAAGAGAATCGTTGTTGTTTGGAAGAGAATCGATGCTGCTTGGAAGAGAATCGATGCTGCTTGGAAGAGAATCGATGCTGCTTGGAAGAGAATCGTTGTTGTTTAGGAGATAATCGATGCTGCTTGGAAGAGAATCGATGCTGCTTGGAAGAGAATCGTTGTTGTTTGGAAGAGAATCGATGCTGCTTGGAAGAGAATCGATGCTGCTTGGAAGAGAATCGATGCTGCTTGGAAGAGAATCGATGCTGCTTGGAAGAGAATCGTTGTTGTTTAGGAGATAATCGATGCTGCTTGGAAGAGAATCGATGCTGCTTGGAAGAGAATCGTTGTTGTTTGGAAGAGAATCGTTGTTGTTTGGAAGAGAATCGTTGTTGTTTGGAAGAGAATCGTTGTTGTTTGGAAGAGAATCGTTGTTGTTTGGAAGAGAATCGATGCTGCTTGGAAGAGAATCGATGCTACTTGGAAGAGAATCGTTGTTGTTTGGAAGAGAATCGTTGTTGTTTGGAAGAGAATCGTTGTTGTTTGGAAGAGAATCGATGCTGCTTGGAAGAGAATCGATGCTGCTTGGAAGAGAATCGTTGTTGTTTGGGAGATAATCGATGCTGCTTGGAAGAGAATCGATGCTGCTTGGAAGAGAATCGTTGTTGTTTGGAAGAGAATCGTTGTTGTTTGGAAGAGAATCGTTGTTGTTTGGAAGAGAATCGTTGTTGTTTGGAAGAGAATCGATGCTGCTTGGAAGAGAATCGATGCTGCTTGGAAGAGAATCGATGCTGCTTGGAAGAGAATCGTTGTTGTTTGGAAGAGAATCGATGCTGCTTGGAAGAGAATCGATGCTGCTTGGAAGAGAATCGATGCTGCTTGGAAGAGAATCGTTGTTGTTTGGAAGAGAATCGTTGTTGTTTGGAAGAGAATCGATGCTGCTTGGAAGAGAATCGTTGTTGTTTGGGAGATAATCGATGCTGCTTGGAAGAGAATCGTTGTTGTTTGGAAGAGAATCGATGCTGCTTGGAAGAGAATCGATGCTGCTTGGAAGAGAATCGATGCTGCTTGGAAGAGAATCGTTGTTGTTTGGAAGAGAATCGATGCTGCTTGGAAGAGAATCGTTGTTGTTTGGAAGAGAATCGTTGTTGTTTGGAAGAGAATCGTTGTTGTTTGGA
Source organism: Tritrichomonas musculus (assembly GCA_039105265.1). Taxonomy (NCBI): domain Eukaryota; phylum Parabasalia; order Tritrichomonadida; family Tritrichomonadidae; genus Tritrichomonas; species Tritrichomonas musculus. The sequence continues at coordinate 80,860 of JAPFFF010000038.1, read as the reverse complement.
AGAGAATCGTTGTTGTTTGGAAGAGAATCGTTGTTGTTTGGAAGAGAATCGTTGTTGTTTGGAAGAGAATCGTTGTTATTTGGAAGAGAATCGATGCTGCTTGGAAGAGAATCGTTGTTGTTTGGAAGAGAATCGTTGTTGTTTGGAAGAGAATCGATGCTGCTTGGAAGAGAATCGTTGTTGTTTGGAAGAGAATCGTTGTTGTTTGGAAGAGAATCGTTGTTGTTTGGAAGAGAATCGTTGTTGTTTGGAAGAGAATCGTTGTTGTTTGGAAGAGAATCGTTGTTGTTTGGAAGAGAATCGTTGTTGTTTGGAAGAGAATCGTTGTTGTTTGGAAGAGAATCGTTGTTGTTTGGAAGAGAATCGATGCTGCTTGGAAGAGAATCGATGCTGCTTGGAAGAGAATCGTTGTTGTTTGGGAGATAATCGATGCTGCTTGGAAGAGAATCGATGCTACTTGGAAGAGAATCGTTGTTGTTTGGAAGAGAATCGTTGTTGTTTGGAAGAGAATCGTTGTTCTTTGGAAGAGAATCGTTGTTGTTTGGAAGAGAATCGATGCTGCTTGGAAGAGAATCGTTGTTGTTTGGAAGAGAATCGTTGTTGTTTGGAAGAGAATCGATGCTGCTTGGAAGAGAATCGATGCTGCTTGGAAGAGAATCGATGCTGCTTGGAAGAGAATCGTTGTTGTTTGGAAGAGAATCGATGCTGCTTGGAAGAGAATCGATGCTGCTTGGAAGAGAATCGATGCTGCTTGGAAGAGAATCGTTGTTGTTTGGAAGAGAATCGATGCTGCTTGGAAGAGAATCGATGCTGCTTGGAAGAGAATCGTTGTTGTTTGGAAGAGAATCGATGCTGCTTGGAAGAGAATCGTTGTTGTTTGGAAGAGAATCGATGCTGCTTGGAAGAGAATCGTTGTTGTTTGGAAGAGAATCGTTGTTGTTTGGGAGATAATCGATGCTGCTTGGAAGAGAATCGTTGTTGTTTGGGAGATAATCGATGCTGCTTGGAAGAGAATCGATGCTACTTGGAAGAGAATCGTTGTTGTTTGGAAGAGAATCGTTGTTGTTTGGAAGAGAATCGTTGTTGTTTGGAAGAGAATCGTTGTTGTTTGGAAGAGAATCGATGCTGCTTGGAAGAGAATCGTTGTTGTTTGGAAGAGAATCGTTGTTGTTTGGAAGAGAATCGATGCTGCTTGGAAGAGAATCGATGCTGCTTGGAAGAGAATCGATGCTGCTTGGAAGAGAATCGTTGTTGTTTGGAAGAGAATCGTTGTTGTTTGGAAGAGAATCGATGCTGCTTGGAAGAGAATCGTTGTTGTTTGGAAGAGAATCGTTGTTGTTTGGAAGAGAATCGATGCTGCTTGGAAGAGAATCGATGCTGCTTGGAAGAGAATCGTTGTTGTTTGGAAGAGAATCGTTGTTGTTTGGGAGATATTCGATGCTGCTTGGAAGAGAATCGTTGTTGTTTGGGAGATAATCGATGCTGCTTGGAAGAGAATCGTTGTTGTTTGGAAGAGAATCGATGCTGCTTGGAAGAGAATCGATGCTGCTTGGAAGAGAATCGATGCTGCTTGGAAGAGAATCGATGCTGCTTGGAAGAGAATCGTTGTTGTTTGGAAGAGAATCGTTGTTGTTTGGAAGAGAATCGATGCTGCTTGGAAGAGAATCGATGCTGCTTGGAAGAGAATCGTTGTTGTTTGGAAGAGAATCGTTGTTGTTTGGAAGAGAATCGTTGTTGTTTGGAAGAGAATCGATGCTGCTTGGAAGAGAATCGTTGTTGTTTGGAAGAGAATCGATGCTGCTTGGAAGAGAATCGTTGTTGTTTGGAAGAGAATCGTTGTTGTTTGGAAGAGAATCGATGCTGCTTGGAAGAGAATCGATGCTGCTTGGAAGAGAATCGATGCTGCTTGGAAGAGAATCGTTGTTGTTTGGAAGAGAATCGTTGTTGTTTGGAAGAGAATCGATGCTGCTTGGAAGAGAATCGTTGTTGTTTGGAAGAGAATCGTTGTTGTTTGGAAGAGAATCGATGCTGCTTGGAAGAGAATCGATGCTGCTTGGAAGAGAATCGATGCTGCTTGGAAGAGAATCGATGCTGCTTGGAAGAGAATCGTTGTTGTTTGGAAGAGAATCGATGCTGCTTGGAAGAGAATCGATGCTGCTTGGAAGAGAATCGTTGTTGTTTGGAAGAGAATCGATGCTGCTTGGAAGAGAATCGTTGTTGTTTGGAAGAGAATCGATGCTGCTTGGAAGAGAATCGTTGTTGTTTGGAAGAGAATCGTTGTTGTTTGGGAGATAATCGATGCTGCTTGGAAGAGAATCGTTGTTGTTTGGGAGATAATCGATGCTGCTTGGAAGAGAATCGATGCTACTTGGAAGAGAATCGTTGTTGTTTGGAAGAGAATCGTTGTTGTTTGGAAGAGAATCGTTGTTGTTTGGAAGAGAATCGTTGTTGTTTGGAAGAGAATCGATGCTGCTTGGAAGAGAATCGTTGTTGTTTGGAAGAGAATCGTTGTTGTTTGGAAGAGAATCGATGCTGCTTGGAAGAGAATCGATGCTGCTTGGAAGAGAATCGATGCTGCTTGGAAGAGAATCGTTGTTGTTTGGAAGAGAATCGTTGTTGTTTGGAAGAGAATCGATGCTGCTTGGAAGAGAATCGTTGTTGTTTGGAAGAGAATCGTTGTTGTTTGGAAGAGAATCGATGCTGCTTGGAAGAGAATCGATGCTGCTTGGAAGAGAATCGTTGTTGTTTGGAAGAGAATCGTTGTTGTTTGGGAGATATTCGATGCTGCTTGGAAGAGAATCGTTGTTGTTTGGGAGATAATCGATGCTGCTTGGAAGAGAATCGTTGTTGTTTGGAAGAGAATCGATGCTGCTTGGAAGAGAATCGATGCTGCTTGGAAGAGAATCGATGCTGCTTGGAAGAGAATCGATGCTGCTTGGAAGAGAATCGTTGTTGTTTAGGAGATAATCGATGCTGCTTGGAAGAGAATCGATGCTGCTTGGAAGAGAATCGTTGTTGTTTGGAAGAGAATCGTTGTTGTTTGGAAGAGAATCGTTGTTGTTTGGAAGAGAATCGTTGTTGTTTGGAAGAGAATCGTTGTTGTTTGGAAGAGAATCGATGCTGCTTGGAAGAGAATCGATGCTACTTGGAAGAGAATCGTTGTTGTTTGGAAGAGAATCGTTGTTGTTTGGAAGAGAATCGTTGTTGTTTGGAAGAGAATCGTTGTTGTTTGGAAGAGAATCGTTGTTGTTTGGAAGAGAATCGTTGTTGTTTGGAAGAGAATCGATGCTGCTTGGAAGAGAATCGTTGTTGTTTGGGAGATAATCGATGCTGCTTGGAAGAGAATCGTTGTTGTTTGGAAGAGAATCGATGCTGCTTGGAAGAGAATCGATGCTGCTTGGAAGAGAATCGTTGTTGTTTGGAAGAGAATCGTTGTTGTTTGGAAGAGAATCGTTGTTGTTTGGAAGAGAATCGTTGTTGTTTGGAAGAGAATCGTTGTTGTTTGGAAGAGAATCGTTGTTGTTTGGAAGAGAATCGTTGTTGTTTGGAAGAGAATCGATGCTGCTTGGAAGAGAATCGATGCTGCTTGGAAGAGAATCGTTGTTGTTTGGAAGAGAATCGTTGTTGTTTGGAAGAGAATCGTTGTTGTTTGGAAGAGAATCGTTGTTGTTTGGAAGAGAATCGTTGTTGTTTGGAAGAGAATCGTTGTTGTTTGGAAGAGAATCGTTGTTGTTTGGAAGAGAATCGATGCTGCTTGGAAGAGAATCGATGCTGCTTGGAAGAGAATCGTTGTTGTTTGGGAGATAATCGATGCTGCTTGGAAGAGAATCGATGCTACTTGGAAGAGAATCGTTGTTGTTTGGAAGAGAATCGTTGTTGTTTGGAAGAGAATCGTTGTTGTTTGGAAGAGAATCGTTGTTGTTTGGAAGAGAATCGATGCTGCTTGGAAGAGAATCGTTGTTGTTTGGAAGAGAATCGTTGTTGTTTGGAAGAGAATCGATGCTGCTTGGAAGAGAATCGATGCTGCTTGGAAGAGAATCGATGCTGCTTGGAAGAGAATCGTTGTTGTTTGGAAGAGAATCGTTGTTGTTTGGAAGAGAATCGTTGTTGTTTGGAAGAGAATCGATGCTGCTTGGAAGAGAATCGATGCTGCTTGGAAGAGAATCGATGCTGCTTGGAAGAGAATCGATGCTGCTTGGAAGAGAATCGTTGTTGTTTGGAAGAGAATCGATGCTGCTTGGAAGAGAATCGATGCTGCTTGGAAGAGAATCGTTGTTGTTTGGAAGAGAATCGTTGTTGTTTGGAAGAGAATCGTTGTTGTTTGGAAGAGAATCGATGCTGCTTGGAAGAGAATCGTTGTTGTTTGGAAGAGAATCGATGCTGCTTGGAAGAGAATCGATGCTGCTTGGAAGAGAATCGATGCTGCTTGGAAGAGAATCGTTGTTGTTTGGAAGAGAATCGTTGTTGTTTGGGAGATAATCGATGCTGCTTGGAAGAGAATCGTTGTTGTTTGGGAGATAATCGATGCTGCTTGGAAGAGAATCGTTGTTGTTTGGAAGAGAATCGATGCTGCTTGGAAGAGAATCGATGCTGCTTGGAAGAGAATCGATGCTGCTTGGAAGAGAATCGATGCTGCTTGGAAGAGAATCGTTGTTGTTTAGGAGATAATCGATGCTGCTTGGAAGAGAATCGATGCTGCTTGGAAGAGAATCGTTGTTGTTTGGAAGAGAATCGTTGTTGTTTGGAAGAGAATCGTTGTTGTTTGGAAGAGAATCGTTGTTGTTTGGAAGAGAATCGTTGTTGTTTGGAAGAGAATCGATGCTGCTTGGAAGAGAATCGATGCTGCTTGGAAGAGAATCGTTGTTGTTTGGAAGAGAATCGTTGTTGTTTGGAAGAGAATCGTTGTTGTTTGGAAGAGAATCGATGCTGCTTGGAAGAGAATCGATGCTGCTTGGAAGAGAATCGTTGTTGTTTGGGAGATAATCGATGCTGCTTGGAAGAGAATCGATGCTGCTTGGAAGAGAATCGTTGTTGTTTGGAAGAGAATCGTTGTTGTTTGGAAGAGAATCGTTGTTGTTTGGAAGAGAATCGTTGTTGTTTGGAAGAGAATCGATGCTGCTTGGAAGAGAATCGATGCTGCTTGGAAGAGAATCGATGCTGCTTGGAAGAGAATCGTTGTTGTTTGGAAGAGAATCGATGCTGCTTGGAAGAGAATCGATGCTGCTTGGAAGAGAATCGATGCTGCTTGGAAGAGAATCGTTGTTGTTTGGAAGAGAATCTTTGTTGTTTGGAAGAGAATCGATGCTGCTTGGAAGAGAATCGTTGTTGTTTGGGAGATAATCGATGCTGCTTGGAAGAGAATCGTTGTTGTTTGGAAGAGAATCGATGCTGCTTGGAAGAGAATCGATGCTGCTTGGAAGAGAATCGTTGTTGTTTGGAAGAGAATCGTTGTTGTTTGGAAGAGAATCGTTGTTGTTTGGAAGAGAATCGATGCTGCTTGGAAGAGAATCGATGCTGCTTGGAAGAGAATCGTTGTTGTTTGGGAGAGAATCGTTGTTGTTTGGAAGAGAATCGATGCTGCTTGGAAGAGAATCGTTGTTGTTTGGAAGAGAATCGATGCTGCTTGGAAGAGAATCGATGCTGCTTGGAAGAGAATCGTTGTTGTTTGGGAGAGAATCTTTGTTGTTTGGAAGAGAATCGATGCTGCTTGGAAGAGAATCGTTGTTGTTTGGAAGAGAATCGTTGTTGTTTGGAAGAGAATCGTTGTTGTTTGGAAGAGAATCGTTGTTGTTTGGAAGAGAATCGTTGTTGTTTGGAAGAGAATCGATGCTGCTTGGAAGAGAATCGTTGTTGTTTGGGAGATAATCGATGCTGCTTGGAAGAGAATCGTTGTTGTTTGGAAGAGAATCGATGCTGCTTGGAAGAGAATCGATGCTGCTTGGAAGAGAATCGTTGTTGTTTGGAAGAGAATCGATGCTGCTTGGAAGAGAATCGTTGTTGTTTGGGAGATAATCGATGCTGCTTGGAAGAGAATCGATGCTGCTTGGAAGAGAATCGTTGTTGTTTGGAAGAGAATCGTTGTTGTTTGGAAGAGAATCGTTGTTGTTTGGAAGAGAATCGATGCTGCTTGGAAGAGAATCGTTGTTGTTTGGAAGAGAATCGTTGTTGTTTGGAAGAGAATCGTTGTTGTTTGGAAGAGAATCGATGCTGCTTGGAAGAGAATCGATGCTGCTTGGAAGAGAATCGTTGTTGTTTGGAAGAGAATCGTTGTTGTTTGGAAGAGAATCGTTGTTGTTTGGAAGAGAATCGTTGTTGTTTGGAAGAGAATCGTTGTTGTTTGGAAGAGAATCGTTGTTGTTTGGGAGATAATCGATGCTGCTTGGAAGAGAATCGATGCTGCTTGGAAGAGAATCGTTGTTGTTTGGAAGAGAATCGTTGTTGTTTGGAAGAGAATCGTTGTTGTTTGGAAGAGAATCGATGCTACTTGGAAGAGAATCGATGCTGCTTGGAAGAGAATCGTTGTTGTTTGGAAGAGAATCGTTGTTGTTTGGAAGAGAATCGATGCTGCTTGGAAGAGAATCGTTGTTGTTTGGAAGAGAATCGTTGTTGTTTGGAAGAGAATCGTTGTTGTTTGGAAGAGAATCGATGCTGCTTGGAAGAGAATCGATGCTGCTTGGAAGAGAATCGTTGTTGTTTGGAAGAGAATCGTTGTTGTTTGGAAGAGAATCGTTGTTGTTTGGAAGAGAATCGTTGTTGTTTGGAAGAGAATCGTTGTTGTTTGGAAGAGAATCGTTGTTGTTTGGAAGAGAATCGATGCTGCTTGGAAGAGAATCGATGCTGCTTGGAAGAGAATCGTTGTTGTTTGGAAGAGAATCGTTGTTGTTTGGAAGAGAATCGTTGTTGTTTGGAAGAGAATCGTTGTTGTTTGGAAGAGAATCGTTGTTGTTTGGAAGAGAATCGTTGTTGTTTGGAAGAGAATCGTTGTTGTTTGGAAGAGAATCGATGCTGCTTGGAAGAGAATCGATGCTGCTTGGAAGAGAATCGTTGTTGTTTGGAAGAGAATCGTTGTTGTTTGGAAGAGAATCGTTGTTGTTTGGAAGAGAATCGTTGTTGTTTGGAAGAGAATCGTTGTTGTTTGGAAGAGAATCGTTGTTGTTTGGAAGAGAATCGTTGTTGTTTGGAAGAGAATCGATGCTGCTTGGAAGAGAATCGATGCTGCTTGGAAGAGAATCGTTGTTGTTTGGGAGATAATCGATGCTGCTTGGAAGAGAATCGATGCTACTTGGAAGAGAATCGTTGTTGTTTGGAAGAGAATCGTTGTTGTTTGGAAGAGAATCGTTGTTGTTTGGAAGAGAATCGTTGTTGTTTGGAAGAGAATCGATGCTGCTTGGAAGAGAATCGTTGTTGTTTGGAAGAGAATCGTTGTTGTTTGGAAGAGAATCGATGCTGCTTGGAAGAGAATCGATGCTGCTTGGAAGAGAATCGATGCTGCTTGGAAGAGAATCGTTGTTGTTTGGAAGAGAATCGTTGTTGTTTGGAAGAGAATCGTTGTTGTTTGGAAGAGAATCGATGCTGCTTGGAAGAGAATCGATGCTGCTTGGAAGAGAATCGATGCTGCTTGGAAGAGAATCGATGCTGCTTGGAAGAGAATCGTTGTTGTTTGGAAGAGAATCGTTGTTGTTTGGAAGAGAATCGTTGTTGTTTGGAAGAGAATCGTTGTTGTTTGGAAGAGAATCGTTGTTGTTTGGAAGAGAATCGTTGTTGTTTGGAAGAGAATCGATGCTGCTTGGAAGAGAATCGATGCTGCTTGGAAGAGAATCGTTGTTGTTTGGGAGATAATCGATGCTGCTTGGAAGAGAATCGATGCTACTTGGAAGAGAATCGTTGTTGTTTGGAAGAGAATCGTTGTTGTTTGGAAGAGAATCGTTGTTGTTTGGAAGAGAATCGTTGTTGTTTGGAAGAGAATCGATGCTGCTTGGAAGAGAATCGTTGTTGTTTGGAAGAGAATCGTTGTTGTTTGGAAGAGAATCGATGCTGCTTGGAAGAGAATCGATGCTGCTTGGAAGAGAATCGATGCTGCTTGGAAGAGAATCGTTGTTGTTTGGAAGAGAATCGTTGTTGTTTGGAAGAGAATCGTTGTTGTTTGGAAGAGAATCGATGCTGCTTGGAAGAGAATCGATGCTGCTTGGAAGAGAATCGATGCTGCTTGGAAGAGAATCGTTGTTGTTTGGAAGAGAATCGATGCTGCTTGGAAGAGAATCGATGCTGCTTGGAAGAGAATCGATGCTGCTTGGAAGAGAATCGTTGTTGTTTGGAAGAGAATCGTTGTTGTTTGGAAGAGAATCGTTGTTGTTTGGAAGAGAATCGATGCTGCTTGGAAGAGAATCGTTGTTGTTTGGAAGAGAATCGTTGTTGTTTGGAAGAGAATCGATGCTACTTGGAAGAGAATCGATGCTGCTTGGAAGAGAATCGTTGTTGTTTGGAAGAGAATCGTTGTTGTTTGGAAGAGAATCGATGCTGCTTGGAAGAGAATCGTTGTTGTTTGGAAGAGAATCGTTGTTGTTTGGAAGAGAATCGTTGTTGTTTGGAAGAGAATCGATGCTGCTTGGAAGAGAATCGATGCTGCTTGGAAGAGAATCGTTGTTGTTTGGAAGAGAATCGTTGTTGTTTGGAAGAGAATCGTTGTTGTTTGGAAGAGAATCGTTGTTGTTTGGAAGAGAATCGTTGTTGTTTGGAAGAGAATCGTTGTTGTTTGGAAGAGAATCGATGCTGCTTGGAAGAGAATCGATGCTGCTTGGAAGAGAATCGTTGTTGTTTGGAAGAGAATCGTTGTTGTTTGGAAGAGAATCGTTGTTGTTTGGAAGAGAATCGTTGTTGTTTGGAAGAGAATCGTTGTTGTTTGGAAGAGAATCGTTGTTGTTTGGAAGAGAATCGTTGTTGTTTGGAAGAGAATCGATGCTGCTTGGAAGAGAATCGATGCTGCTTGGAAGAGAATCGTTGTTGTTTGGAAGAGAATCGTTGTTGTTTGGAAGAGAATCGTTGTTGTTTGGAAGAGAATCGTTGTTGTTTGGAAGAGAATCGTTGTTGTTTGGAAGAGAATCGTTGTTGTTTGGAAGAGAATCGTTGTTGTTTGGAAGAGAATCGATGCTGCTTGGAAGAGAATCGATGCTGCTTGGAAGAGAATCGTTGTTGTTTGGGAGATAATCGATGCTGCTTGGAAGAGAATCGATGCTACTTGGAAGAGAATCGTTGTTGTTTGGAAGAGAATCGTTGTTGTTTGGAAGAGAATCGTTGTTGTTTGGAAGAGAATCGTTGTTGTTTGGAAGAGAATCGATGCTGCTTGGAAGAGAATCGTTGTTGTTTGGAAGAGAATCGTTGTTGTTTGGAAGAGAATCGATGCTGCTTGGAAGAGAATCGATGCTGCTTGGAAGAGAATCGATGCTGCTTGGAAGAGAATCGTTGTTGTTTGGAAGAGAATCGTTGTTGTTTGGAAGAGAATCGTTGTTGTTTGGAAGAGAATCGATGCTGCTTGGAAGAGAATCGATGCTGCTTGGAAGAGAATCGATGCTGCTTGGAAGAGAATCGATGCTGCTTGGAAGAGAATCGTTGTTGTTTGGAAGAGAATCGATGCTGCTTGGAAGAGAATCGATGCTGCTTGGAAGAGAATCGTTGTTGTTTGGAAGAGAATCGTTGTTGTTTGGAAGAGAATCGTTGTTGTTTGGAAGAGAATCGATGCTGCTTGGAAGAGAATCGTTGTTGTTTGGAAGAGAATCGATGCTGCTTGGAAGAGAATCGATGCTGCTTGGAAGAGAATCGATGCTGCTTGGAAGAGAATCGTTGTTGTTTGGAAGAGAATCGATGCTGCTTGGAAGAGAATCGATGCTGCTTGGAAGAGAATCGTTGTTGTTTGGAAGAGAATCGTTGTTGTTTGGAAGAGAATCGTTGTTGTTTGGAAGAGAATCGATGCTGCTTGGAAGAGAATCGATGCTGCTTGGAAGAGAATCGATGCTGCTTGGAAGAGAATCGATGCTGCTTGGAAGAGAATCGTTGTTGTTTGGAAGAGAATCGTTGTTGTTTGGAAGAGAATCGTTGTTGTTTGGAAGAGAATCGATGCTGCTTGGAAGAGAATCGATGCTGCTTGGAAGAGAATCGTTGTTGTTTGGGAGATAATCGATGCTGCTTGGAAGAGAATCGATGCTGCTTGGAAGAGAATCGTTGTTGTTTGGAAGAGAATCGTTGTTGTTTGGAAGAGAATCGTTGTTGTTTGGAAGAGAATCGTTGTTGTTTGGAAGAGAATCGATGCTGCTTGGAAGAGAATCGATGCTGCTTGGAAGAGAATCGATGCTGCTTGGAAGAGAATCGTTGTTGTTTGGAAGAGAATCGATGCTGCTTGGAAGAGAATCGATGCTGCTTGGAAGAGAATCGATGCTGCTTGGAAGAGAATCGTTGTTGTTTGGAAGAGAATCTTTGTTGTTTGGAAGAGAATCGATGCTGCTTGGAAGAGAATCGTTGTTGTTTGGGAGATAATCGATGCTGCTTGGAAGAGAATCGTTGTTGTTTGGAAGAGAATCGATGCTGCTTGGAAGAGAATCGATGCTGCTTGGAAGAGAATCGTTGTTGTTTGGAAGAGAATCGTTGTTGTTTGGAAGAGAATCGTTGTTGTTTGGAAGAGAATCGTTGTTGTTTGGAAGAGAATCGTTGTTGTTTGGAAGAGAATCGTTGTTGTTTGGAAGAGAATCGATGCTGCTTGGAAGAGAATCGTTGTTGTTTGGGAGATAATCGATGCTGCTTGGAAGAGAATCGTTGTTGTTTGGAAGAGAATCGATGCTGCTTGGAAGAGAATCGATGCTGCTTGGAAGAGAATCGTTGTTGTTTGGAAGAGAATCGATGCTGCTTGGAAGAGAATCGTTGTTGTTTGGGAGATAATCGATGCTGCTTGGAAGAGAATCGATGCTGCTTGGAAGAGAATCGTTGTTGTTTGGAAGAGAATCGTTGTTGTTTGGAAGAGAATCGTTGTTGTTTGGAAGAGAATCGATGCTGCTTGGAAGAGAATCGTTGTTGTTTGGAAGAGAATCGTTGTTGTTTGGAAGAGAATCGTTGTTGTTTGGAAGAGAATCGATGCTGCTTGGAAGAGAATCGATGCTGCTTGGAAGAGAATCGTTGTTGTTTGGAAGAGAATCGATGCTGCTTGGAAGAGAATCGATGCTGCTTGGAAGAGAATCGTTGTTGTTTGGAAGAGAATCGTTGTTGTTTGGAAGAGAATCGTTGTTGTTTGGAAGAGAATCGATGCTGCTTGGAAGAGAATCGTTGTTGTTTGGAAGAGAATCGTTGTTGTTTGGAAGAGAATCGTTGTTGTTTGGAAGAGAATCGATGCTGCTTGGAAGAGAATCGATGCTGCTTGGAAGAGAATCGATGCTGCTTGGAAGAGAATCGTTGTTGTTTGGAAGAGAATCGTTGTTGTTTGGAAGAGAATCGTTGTTGTTTGGAAGAGAATCGTTGTTGTTTGGAAGAGAATCGATGCTGCTTGGAAGAGAATCGTTGTTGTTTGGAAGAGAATCGTTGTTGTTTGGAAGAGAATCGTTGTTGTTTGGAAGAGAATCGATGCTGCTTGGAAGAGAATCGATGCTGCTTGGAAGAGAATCGATGCTGCTTGGAAGAGAATCGTTGTTGTTTGGAAGAGAATCGTTGTTGTTTGGAAGAGAATCGTTGTTGTTTGGAAGAGAATCGATGCTGCTTGGAAGAGAATCGATGCTGCTTGGAAGAGAATCGTTGTTGTTTGGAAGAGAATCGTTGTTGTTTGGAAGAGAATCGTTGTTGTTTGGAAGAGAATCGTTGTTGTTTGGAAGAGAATCGATGCTGCTTGGAAGAGAATCGTTGTTGTTTGGGAGATAATCGATGCTGCTTGGAAGAGAATCGTTGTTGTTTGGAAGAGAATCGATGCTGCTTGGAAGAGAATCGATGCTGCTTGGAAGAGAATCGTTGTTGTTTGGAAGAGAATCGATGCTGCTTGGAAGAGAATCGTTGTTGTTTGGGAGATAATCGATGCTGCTTGGAAGAGAATCGATGCTGCTTGGAAGAGAATCGTTGTTGTTTGGAAGAGAATCGTTGTTGTTTGGAAGAGAATCGTTGTTGTTTGGAAGAGAATCGATGCTGCTTGGAAGAGAATCGTTGTTGTTTGGAAGAGAATCGTTGTTGTTTGGAAGAGAATCGTTGTTGTTTGGAAGAGAATCGATGCTGCTTGGAAGAGAATCGATGCTGCTTGGAAGAGAATCGTTGTTGTTTGGAAGAGAATCGTTGTTGTTTGGAAGAGAATCGTTGTTGTTTGGAAGAGAATCGTTGTTGTTTGGAAGAGAATCGTTGTTGTTTGGAAGAGAATCGTTGTTGTTTGGGAGATAATCGATGCTGCTTGGAAGAGAATCGATGCTGCTTGGAAGAGAATCGTTGTTGTTTGGAAGAGAATCGTTGTTGTTTGGAAGAGAATCGTTGTTGTTTGGAAGAGAATCGATGCTGCTTGGAAGAGAATCGATGCTGCTTGGAAGAGAATCGTTGTTGTTTGGAAGAGAATCGTTGTTGTTTGGAAGAGAATCGTTGTTGTTTGGAAGAGAATCGATGCTGCTTGGAAGAGAATCGTTGTTGTTTGGAAGAGAATCGTTGTTGTTTGGAAGAGAATCGTTGTTGTTTGGAAGAGAATCGATGCTGCTTGGAAGAGAATCGTTGTTGTTTGGAAGAGAATCGATGCTGCTTGGAAGAGAATCGATGCTGCTTGGAAGAGAATCGTTGTTGTTTGGAAGAGAATCGTTGTTGTTTGGAAGAGAATCGTTGTTGTTTGGAAGAGAATCGATGCTGCTTGGAAGAGAATCGTTGTTGTTTGGAAGAGAATCGTTGTTGTTTGGAAGAGAATCGTTGTTGTTTGGAAGAGAATCGATGCTGCTTGGAAGAGAATCGTTGTTGTTTGGAAGAGAATCGATGCTGCTTGGAAGAGAATCGATGCTGCTTGGAAGAGAATCGTTGTTGTTTGGAAGAGAATCGTTGTTGTTTGGAAGAGAATCGTTGTTGTTTGGAAGAGAATCGATGCTGCTTGGAAGAGAATCGTTGTTGTTTGGAAGAGAATCGTTGTTGTTTGGAAGAGAATCGTTGTTGTTTGGAAGAGAATCGATGCTGCTTGGAAGAGAATCGTTGTTGTTTGGAAGAGAATCGATGCTGCTTGGAAGAGAATCGATGCTGCTTGGAAGAGAATCGTTGTTGTTTGGAAGAGAATCGTTGTTGTTTGGAAGAGAATCGTTGTTGTTTGGAAGAGAATCGATGCTGCTTGGAAGAGAATCGTTGTTGTTTGGAAGAGAATCGTTGTTGTTTGGAAGAGAATCGTTGTTGTTTGGAAGAGAATCGATGCTGCTTGGAAGAGAATCGTTGTTGTTTGGAAGAGAATCGATGCTGCTTGGAAGAGAATCGATGCTGCTTGGAAGAGAATCGTTGTTGTTTGGAAGAGAATCGTTGTTGTTTGGAAGAGAATCGTTGTTGTTTGGAAGAGAATCGATGCTGCTTGGAAGAGAATCGTTGTTGTTTGGAAGAGAATCGTTGTTGTTTGGAAGAGAATCGTTGTTGTTTGGAAGAGAATCGATGCTTCTTGGAAGAGAATCGTTGTTGTTTGGAAGAGAATCGATGCTGCATGGAAGAGAATCGATGCTACTTGGAAGAGAATCGTTGTTGTTTGGAAGAGAATCGTTGTTGTTTGGAAGAGAATCGATGCTGCTTGGAAGAGAATCGTTGTTGTTTGGGAGATAATCGATGCTGCTTGGAAGAGAATCGATGCTGCTTGGAAGAGAATCGTTGTTGTTTGGAAGAGAATCGTTGTTGTTTGGAAGAGAATCGTTGTTGTTTGGAAGAGAATCGTTGTTGTTTGGAAGAGAATCGATGCTGCTTGGAAGAGAATCGATGCTGCTTGGAAGAGAATCGATGCTGCTTGGAAGAGAATCGTTGTTGTTTGGAAGAGAATCGATGCTGCTTGGAAGAGAATCGATGCTGCTTGGAAGAGAATCGATGCTGCTTGGAAGAGAATCGTTGTTGTTTGGAAGAGAATCTTTGTTGTTTGGAAGAGAATCGATGCTGCTTGGAAGAGAATCGTTGTTGTTTGGGAGATAATCGATGCTGCTTGGAAGAGAATCGTTGTTGTTTGGAAGAGAATCGATGCTGCTTGGAAGAGAATCGATGCTGCTTGGAAGAGAATCGTTGTTGTTTGGAAGAGAATCGTTGTTGTTTGGAAGAGAATCGTTGTTGTTTGGAAGAGAATCGTTGTTGTTTGGAAGAGAATCGTTGTTGTTTGGAAGAGAATCGTTGTTGTTTGGAAGAGAATCGATGCTGCTTGGAAGAGAATCGTTGTTGTTTGGGAGATAATCGATGCTGCTTGGAAGAGAATCGTTGTTGTTTGGAAGAGAATCGATGCTGCTTGGAAGAGAATCGATGCTGCTTGGAAGAGAATCGTTGTTGTTTGGAAGAGAATCGATGCTGCTTGGAAGAGAATCGTTGTTGTTTGGGAGATAATCGATGCTGCTTGGAAGAGAATCGATGCTGCTTGGAAGAGAATCGTTGTTGTTTGGAAGAGAATCGTTGTTGTTTGGAAGAGAATCGTTGTTGTTTGGAAGAGAATCGATGCTGCTTGGAAGAGAATCGTTGTTGTTTGGAAGAGAATCGTTGTTGTTTGGAAGAGAATCGTTGTTGTTTGGAAGAGAATCGATGCTGCTTGGAAGAGAATCGATGCTGCTTGGAAGAGAATCGTTGTTGTTTGGAAGAGAATCGATGCTGCTTGGAAGAGAATCGATGCTGCTTGGAAGAGAATCGTTGTTGTTTGGAAGAGAATCGTTGTTGTTTGGAAGAGAATCGTTGTTGTTTGGAAGAGAATCGATGCTGCTTGGAAGAGAATCGTTGTTGTTTGGAAGAGAATCGTTGTTGTTTGGAAGAGAATCGTTGTTGTTTGGAAGAGAATCGATGCTGCTTGGAAGAGAATCGATGCTGCTTGGAAGAGAATCGATGCTGCTTGGAAGAGAATCGTTGTTGTTTGGAAGAGAATCGTTGTTGTTTGGAAGAGAATCGTTGTTGTTTGGAAGAGAATCGTTGTTGTTTGGAAGAGAATCGATGCTGCTTGGAAGAGAATCGTTGTTGTTTGGAAGAGAATCGTTGTTGTTTGGAAGAGAATCGTTGTTGTTTGGAAGAGAATCGATGCTGCTTGGAAGAGAATCGATGCTGCTTGGAAGAGAATCGATGCTGCTTGGAAGAGAATCGTTGTTGTTTGGAAGAGAATCGTTGTTGTTTGGAAGAGAATCGTTGTTGTTTGGAAGAGAATCGATGCTGCTTGGAAGAGAATCGATGCTGCTTGGAAGAGAATCGTTGTTGTTTGGAAGAGAATCGTTGTTGTTTGGAAGAGAATCGTTGTTGTTTGGAAGAGAATCGTTGTTGTTTGGAAGAGAATCGATGCTGCTTGGAAGAGAATCGTTGTTGTTTGGGAGATAATCGATGCTGCTTGGAAGAGAATCGTTGTTGTTTGGAAGAGAATCGATGCTGCTTGGAAGAGAATCGATGCTGCTTGGAAGAGAATCGTTGTTGTTTGGAAGAGAATCGATGCTGCTTGGAAGAGAATCGTTGTTGTTTGGGAGATAATCGATGCTGCTTGGAAGAGAATCGATGCTGCTTGGAAGAGAATCGTTGTTGTTTGGAAGAGAATCGTTGTTGTTTGGAAGAGAATCGTTGTTGTTTGGAAGAGAATCGATGCTGCTTGGAAGAGAATCGTTGTTGTTTGGAAGAGAATCGTTGTTGTTTGGAAGAGAATCGTTGTTGTTTGGAAGAGAATCGATGCTGCTTGGAAGAGAATCGATGCTGCTTGGAAGAGAATCGTTGTTGTTTGGAAGAGAATCGTTGTTGTTTGGAAGAGAATCGTTGTTGTTTGGAAGAGAATCGTTGTTGTTTGGAAGAGAATCGTTGTTGTTTGGAAGAGAATCGTTGTTGTTTGGGAGATAATCGATGCTGCTTGGAAGAGAATCGATGCTGCTTGGAAGAGAATCGTTGTTGTTTGGAAGAGAATCGTTGTTGTTTGGAAGAGAATCGTTGTTGTTTGGAAGAGAATCGATGCTGCTTGGAAGAGAATCGATGCTGCTTGGAAGAGAATCGTTGTTGTTTGGAAGAGAATCGTTGTTGTTTGGAAGAGAATCGTTGTTGTTTGGAAGAGAATCGATGCTGCTTGGAAGAGAATCGTTGTTGTTTGGAAGAGAATCGTTGTTGTTTGGAAGAGAATCGTTGTTGTTTGGAAGAGAATCGATGCTGCTTGGAAGAGAATCGTTGTTGTTTGGAAGAGAATCGATGCTGCTTGGAAGAGAATCGATGCTGCTTGGAAGAGAATCGTTGTTGTTTGGAAGAGAATCGTTGTTGTTTGGAAGAGAATCGTTGTTGTTTGGAAGAGAATCGATGCTGCTTGGAAGAGAATCGTTGTTGTTTGGAAGAGAATCGTTGTTGTTTGGAAGAGAATCGTTGTTGTTTGGAAGAGAATCGATGCTGCTTGGAAGAGAATCGTTGTTGTTTGGAAGAGAATCGATGCTGCTTGGAAGAGAATCGATGCTGCTTGGAAGAGAATCGTTGTTGTTTGGAAGAGAATCGTTGTTGTTTGGAAGAGAATCGTTGTTGTTTGGAAGAGAATCGATGCTGCTTGGAAGAGAATCGTTGTTGTTTGGAAGAGAATCGTTGTTGTTTGGAAGAGAATCGTTGTTGTTTGGAAGAGAATCGATGCTGCTTGGAAGAGAATCGTTGTTGTTTGGAAGAGAATCGATGCTGCTTGGAAGAGAATCGATGCTGCTTGGAAGAGAATCGTTGTTGTTTGGAAGAGAATCGTTGTTGTTTGGAAGAGAATCGTTGTTGTTTGGAAGAGAATCGATGCTGCTTGGAAGAGAATCGTTGTTGTTTGGAAGAGAATCGTTGTTGTTTGGAAGAGAATCGTTGTTGTTTGGAAGAGAATCGATGCTGCTTGGAAGAGAATCGTTGTTGTTTGGAAGAGAATCGATGCTGCTTGGAAGAGAATCGATGCTGCTTGGAAGAGAATCGTTGTTGTTTGGAAGAGAATCGTTGTTGTTTGGAAGAGAATCGTTGTTGTTTGGAAGAGAATCGATGCTGCTTGGAAGAGAATCGTTGTTGTTTGGAAGAGAATCGTTGTTGTTTGGAAGAGAATCGTTGTTGTTTGGAAGAGAATCGATGCTTCTTGGAAGAGAATCGTTGTTGTTTGGAAGAGAATCGATGCTGCATGGAAGAGAATCGATGCTACTTGGAAGAGAATCGTTGTTGTTTGGAAGAGAATCGTTGTTGTTTGGAAGAGAATCGTTGTTGTTTGGAAGAGAATCGATGCTGCTTGGAAGAGAATCGATGCTGCTTGGAAGAGAATCGTTGTTGTTTGGAAGAGAATCGTTGTTGTTTGGAAGAGAATCGTTGTTGTTTGGAAGAGAATCGTTGTTGTTTGGGAGATAATCGATGCTGCTTGGAAGAGAATCGATGCTGCTTGGAAGAGAATCGTTGTTGTTTGGAAGAGAATCGTTGTTGTTTGGAAGAGAATCGTTGTTGTTTGGAAGAGAATCGATGCTGCTTGGAAGAGAATCGATGCTGCTTGGAAGAGAATCGTTGTTGTTTGGAAGAGAATCGTTGTTGTTTGGAAGAGAATCGTTGTTGTTTGGAAGAGAATCGATGCTGCTTGGAAGAGAATCGTTGTTGTTTGGAAGAGAATCGTTGTTGTTTGGAAGAGAATCGTTGTTGTTTGGAAGAGAATCGATGCTGCTTGGAAGAGAATCGTTGTTGTTTGGAAGAGAATCGATGCTGCTTGGAAGAGAATCGATGCTGCTTGGAAGAGAATCGTTGTTGTTTGGAAGAGAATCGTTGTTGTTTGGAAGAGAATCGTTGTTGTTTGGAAGAGAATCGATGCTGCTTGGAAGAGAATCGTTGTTGTTTGGAAGAGAATCGTTGTTGTTTGGAAGAGAATCGTTGTTGTTTGGAAGAGAATCGATGCTGCTTGGAAGAGAATCGATGCTGCTTGGAAGAGAATCGTTGTTGTTTGGAAGAGAATCGTTGTTGTTTGGAAGAGAATCGTTGTTGTTTGGAAGAGAATCGATGCTGCTTGGAAGAGAATCGTTGTTGTTTGGGAGATAATCGATGCTGCATGGAAGAGAATCGATGCTACTTGGAAGAGAATCGTTGTTGTTTGGAAGAGAATCGTTGTTGTTTGGAAGAGAATCGTTGTTGTTTGGAAGAGAATCGTTGTTGTTTGGAAGAGAATCGTTGTTGTTTGGAAGAGAATCGATGCTGCTTGGAAGAGAATCGTTGTTGTTTGGAAGAGAATCGTTGTTGTTTGGAAGAGAATCGATGCTGCTTGGAAGAGAATCGATGCTGCTTGGAAGAGAATCGTTGTTGTTTGGAAGAGAATCGATGCTGCTTGGAAGAGAATCGATGCTGCTTGGAAGAGAATCGTTGTTGTTTGGAAGAGAATCGTTGTTGTTTGGAAGAGAATCGTTGTTGTTTGGAAGAGAATCGATGCTGCTTGGAAGAGAATCATTGTTGTTTGGAAGAGAATCGTTGTTGTTTGGAAGAGAATCGTTGTTGTTTGGAAGAGAATCGATGCTGCTTGGAAGAGAATCGATGCTGCTTGGAAGAGAATCGTTGTTGTTTGGAAGAGAATCGTTGTTGTTTGGAAGAGAATCGTTGTTGTTTGGAAGAGAATCGATGCTGCTTGGAAGAGAATCGTTGTTGTTTGGAAGAGAATCGTTGTTGTTTGGAAGAGAATCGATGCTGCTTGGAAGAGAATCGATGCTGCTTGGAAGAGAATCGATGCTGCTTGGAAGAGAATCGTTGTTGTTTGGAAGAGAATCGTTGTTGTTTGGAAGAGAATCGTTGTTGTTTGGAAGAGAATCGATGCTGCTTGGAAGAGAATCGATGCTGCTTGGAAGAGAATCGATGCTGCTTGGAAGAGAATCGATGCTGCTTGGAAGAGAATCGTTGTTGTTTGGAAGAGAATCGATGCTGCTTGGAAGAGAATCGATGCTGCTTGGAAGAGAATCGTTGTTGTTTGGAAGAGAATCGTTGTTGTTTGGAAGAGAATCGTTGTTGTTTGGAAGAGAATCGATGCTGCTTGGAAGAGAATCGTTGTTGTTTGGAAGAGAATCGATGCTGCTTGGAAGAGAATCGATGCTGCTTGGAAGAGAATCGATGCTGCTTGGAAGAGAATCGTTGTTGTTTGGAAGAGAATCGATGCTGCTTGGAAGAGAATCGATGCTGCTTGGAAGAGAATCGTTGTTGTTTGGAAGAGAATCGTTGTTGTTTGGAAGAGAATCGTTGTTGTTTGGAAGAGAATCGATGCTGCTTGGAAGAGAATCGATGCTGCTTGGAAGAGAATCGATGCTGCTTGGAAGAGAATCGATGCTGCTTGGAAGAGAATCGTTGTTGTTTAGGAGATAATCGATGCTGCTTGGAAGAGAATCGATGCTGCTTGGAAGAGAATCGTTGTTGTTTGGAAGAGAATCGTTGTTGTTTGGAAGAGAATCGTTGTTGTTTGGAAGAGAATCGTTGTTGTTTGGAAGAGAATCGTTGTTGTTTGGAAGAGAATCGATGCTGCTTGGAAGAGAATCGATGCTGCTTGGAAGAGAATCGTTGTTGTTTGGAAGAGAATCGTTGTTGTTTGGAAGAGAATCGTTGTTGTTTGGAAGAGAATCGATGCTGCTTGGAAGAGAATCGATGCTGCTTGGAAGAGAATCGTTGTTGTTTGGGAGATAATCGATGCTGCTTGGAAGAGAATCGATGCTGCTTGGAAGAGAATCGTTGTTGTTTGGAAGAGAATCGTTGTTGTTTGGAAGAGAATCGTTGTTGTTTGGAAGAGAATCGTTGTTGTTTGGAAGAGAATCGATGCTGCTTGGAAGAGAATCGATGCTGCTTGGAAGAGAATCGATGCTGCTTGGAAGAGAATCGTTGTTGTTTGTAAGAGAATCGATGCTGCTTGGAAGAGAATCGATGCTGCTTGGAAGAGAATCGATGCTGCTTGGAAGAGAATCGTTGTTGTTTGGAAGAGAATCTTTGTTGTTTGGAAGAGAATCGATGCTGCTTGGAAGAGAATCGTTGTTGTTTGGGAGATAATCGATGCTGCTTGGAAGAGAATCGTTGTTGTTTGGAAGAGAATCGATGCTGCTTGGAAGAGAATCGATGCTGCTTGGAAGAGAATCGTTGTTGTTTGGAAGAGAATCGTTGTTGTTTGGAAGAGAATCGTTGTTGTTTGGAAGAGAATCGTTGTTGTTTGGAAGAGAATCGTTGTTGTTTGGAAGAGAATCGTTGTTGTTTGGAAGAGAATCGATGCTGCTTGGAAGAGAATCGTTGTTGTTTGGGAGATAATCGATGCTGCTTGGAAGAGAATCGTTGTTGTTTGGAAGAGAATCGATGCTGCTTGGAAGAGAATCGATGCTGCTTGGAAGAGAATCGTTGTTGTTTGGAAGAGAATCGATGCTGCTTGGAAGAGAATCGTTGTTGTTTGGGAGATAATCGATGCTGCTTGGAAGAGAATCGATGCTGCTTGGAAGAGAATCGTTGTTGTTTGGAAGAGAATCGTTGTTGTTTGGAAGAGAATCGTTGTTGTTTGGAAGAGAATCGATGCTGCTTGGAAGAGAATCGTTGTTGTTTGGAAGAGAATCGTTGTTGTTTGGAAGAGAATCGTTGTTGTTTGGAAGAGAATCGATGCTGCTTGGAAGAGAATCGATGCTGCTTGGAAGAGAATCGTTGTTGTTTGGAAGAGAATCGTTGTTGTTTGGAAGAGAATCGTTGTTGTTTGGAAGAGAATCGTTGTTGTTTGGAAGAGAATCGTTGTTGTTTGGAAGAGAATCGTTGTTGTTTGGGAGATAATCGATGCTGCTTGGAAGAGAATCGATGCTGCTTGGAAGAGAATCGTTGTTGTTTGGAAGAGAATCGTTGTTGTTTGGAAGAGAATCGTTGTTGTTTGGAAGAGAATCGATGCTGCTTGGAAGAGAATCGATGCTGCTTGGAAGAGAATCGTTGTTGTTTGGAAGAGAATCGTTGTTGTTTGGAAGAGAATCGTTGTTGTTTGGAAGAGAATCGATGCTGCTTGGAAGAGAATCGTTGTTGTTTGGAAGAGAATCGTTGTTGTTTGGAAGAGAATCGTTGTTGTTTGGAAGAGAATCGATGCTGCTTGGAAGAGAATCGTTGTTGTTTGGAAGAGAATCGATGCTGCTTGGAAGAGAATCGATGCTGCTTGGAAGAGAATCGTTGTTGTTTGGAAGAGAATCGTTGTTGTTTGGAAGAGAATCGTTGTTGTTTGGAAGAGAATCGATGCTGCTTGGAAGAGAATCGTTGTTGTTTGGAAGAGAATCGTTGTTGTTTGGAAGAGAATCGTTGTTGTTTGGAAGAGAATCGATGCTGCTTGGAAGAGAATCGTTGTTGTTTGGAAGAGAATCGATGCTGCTTGGAAGAGAATCGATGCTGCTTGGAAGAGAATCGTTGTTGTTTGGAAGAGAATCGTTGTTGTTTGGAAGAGAATCGTTGTTGTTTGGAAGAGAATCGATGCTGCTTGGAAGAGAATCGTTGTTGTTTGGAAGAGAATCGTTGTTGTTTGGAAGAGAATCGTTGTTGTTTGGAAGAGAATCGATGCTGCTTGGAAGAGAATCGTTGTTGTTTGGAAGAGAATCGATGCTGCTTGGAAGAGAATCGATGCTGCTTGGAAGAGAATCGTTGTTGTTTGGAAGAGAATCGTTGTTGTTTGGAAGAGAATCGTTGTTGTTTGGAAGAGAATCGATGCTGCTTGGAAGAGAATCGTTGTTGTTTGGAAGAGAATCGTTGTTGTTTGGAAGAGAATCGTTGTTGTTTGGAAGAGAATCGATGCTGCTTGGAAGAGAATCGTTGTTGTTTGGAAGAGAATCGATGCTGCTTGGAAGAGAATCGATGCTGCTTGGAAGAGAATCGTTGTTGTTTGGAAGAGAATCGTTGTTGTTTGGAAGAGAATCGTTGTTGTTTGGAAGAGAATCGATGCTGCTTGGAAGAGAATCGTTGTTGTTTGGAAGAGAATCGTTGTTGTTTGGAAGAGAATCGTTGTTGTTTGGAAGAGAATCGATGCTTCTTGGAAGAGAATCGTTGTTGTTTGGAAGAGAATCGATGCTGCATGGAAGAGAATCGATGCTACTTGGAAGAGAATCGTTGTTGTTTGGAAGAGAATCGTTGTTGTTTGGAAGAGAATCGTTGTTGTTTGGAAGAGAATCGATGCTGCTTGGAAGAGAATCGATGCTGCTTGGAAGAGAATCGTTGTTGTTTGGAAGAGAATCGTTGTTGTTTGGAAGAGAATCGTTGTTGTTTGGAAGAGAATCGTTGTTGTTTGGGAGATAATCGATGCTGCTTGGAAGAGAATCGATGCTGCTTGGAAGAGAATCGTTGTTGTTTGGAAGAGAATCGTTGTTGTTTGGAAGAGAATCGTTGTTGTTTGGAAGAGAATCGATGCTGCTTGGAAGAGAATCGATGCTGCTTGGAAGAGAATCGTTGTTGTTTGGAAGAGAATCGTTGTTGTTTGGAAGAGAATCGTTGTTGTTTGGAAGAGAATCGATGCTGCTTGGAAGAGAATCGTTGTTGTTTGGAAGAGAATCGTTGTTGTTTGGAAGAGAATCGTTGTTGTTTGGAAGAGAATCGATGCTGCTTGGAAGAGAATCGTTGTTGTTTGGAAGAGAATCGATGCTGCTTGGAAGAGAATCGATGCTGCTTGGAAGAGAATCGTTGTTGTTTGGAAGAGAATCGTTGTTGTTTGGAAGAGAATCGTTGTTGTTTGGAAGAGAATCGATGCTGCTTGGAAGAGAATCGTTGTTGTTTGGAAGAGAATCGTTGTTGTTTGGAAGAGAATCGTTGTTGTTTGGAAGAGAATCGATGCTGCTTGGAAGAGAATCGATGCTGCTTGGAAGAGAATCGTTGTTGTTTGGAAGAGAATCGTTGTTGTTTGGAAGAGAATCGTTGTTGTTTGGAAGAGAATCGATGCTGCTTGGAAGAGAATCGTTGTTGTTTGGGAGATAATCGATGCTGCATGGAAGAGAATCGATGCTACTTGGAAGAGAATCGTTGTTGTTTGGAAGAGAATCGTTGTTGTTTGGAAGAGAATCGTTGTTGTTTGGAAGAGAATCGTTGTTGTTTGGAAGAGAATCGTTGTTGTTTGGAAGAGAATCGATGCTGCTTGGAAGAGAATCGTTGTTGTTTGGAAGAGAATCGTTGTTGTTTGGAAGAGAATCGATGCTGCTTGGAAGAGAATCGATGCTGCTTGGAAGAGAATCGTTGTTGTTTGGAAGAGAATCGATGCTGCTTGGAAGAGAATCGATGCTGCTTGGAAGAGAATCGTTGTTGTTTGGAAGAGAATCGTTGTTGTTTGGAAGAGAATCGTTGTTGTTTGGAAGAGAATCGATGCTGCTTGGAAGAGAATCATTGTTGTTTGGAAGAGAATCGTTGTTGTTTGGAAGAGAATCGTTGTTGTTTGGAAGAGAATCGATGCTGCTTGGAAGAGAATCGATGCTGCTTGGAAGAGAATCGTTGTTGTTTGGAAGAGAATCGTTGTTGTTTGGAAGAGAATCGTTGTTGTTTGGAAGAGAATCGATGCTGCTTGGAAGAGAATCGTTGTTGTTTGGGAGATAATCGATGCTGCATGGAAGAGAATCGATGCTACTTGGAAGAGAATCGTTGTTGTTTGGAAGAGAATCGTTGTTGTTTGGAAGAGAATCGTTGTTGTTTGGAAGAGAATCGTTGTTGTTTGGAAGAGAATCGTTGTTGTTTGGAAGAGAATCGATGCTGCTTGGAAGAGAATCGATGCTGCTTGGAAGAGAATCGTTGTTGTTTGGAAGAGAATCGTTGTTGTTTGGAAGAGAATCGATGCTGCTTGGAAGAGAATCGATGCTGCTTGGAAGAGAATCGTTGTTGTTTGGGAGATAATCGATGCTGCTTGGAAGAGAATCGATGCTGCTTGGAAGAGAATCGTTGTTGTTTGGAAGAGAATCGATGCTGCTTGGAAGAGAATCGTTGTTGTTTGGAAGAGAATCGTTGTTGTTTGGAAGAGAATCGTTGTTGTTTGGAAGAGAATCGATGCTGCTTGGAAGAGAATCGTTGTTGTTTGGAAGAGAATCGTTGTTGTTTGGAAGAGAATCGTTGTTGTTTGGAAGAGAATCGATGCTGCTTGGAAGAGAATCGATGCTGCTTGGAAGAGAATCGTTGTTGTTTGGAAGAGAATCGTTGTTGTTTGGAAGAGAATCGTTGTTGTTTGGAAGAGAATCGATGCTGCTTGGAAGAGAATCGTTGTTGTTTGGGAGATAATCGATGCTGCATGGAAGAGAATCGATGCTACTTGGAAGAGAATCGTTGTTGTTTGGAAGAGAATCGTTGTTGTTTGGAAGAGAATCGTTGTTGTTTGGAAGAGAATCGTTGTTGTTTGGAAGAGAATCGTTGTTGTTTGGAAGAGAATCGATGCTGCTTGGAAGAGAATCGATGCTGCTTGGAAGAGAATCGATGCTGCTTGGAAGAGAATCGTTGTTGTTTGGAAGAGAATCGATGCTGCTTGGAAGAGAATCGTTGTTGTTTGGAAGAGAATCGTTGTTGTTTGGGAGATAATCGATGCTGCTTGGAAGAGAATCGATGCTGCTTGGAAGAGAATCGTTGTTGTTTGGAAGAGAATCGTTGTTGTTTGGAAGAGAATCGATGCTGCTTGGAAGAGAATCGATGCTGCTTGGAAGAGAATCGTTGTTGTTTGGGAGATAATCGATGCTGCTTGGAAGAGAATCGATGCTGCTTGGAAGAGAATCGTTGTTGTTTGGAAGAGAATCGATGCTGCTTGGAAGAGAATCGTTGTTGTTTGGAAGAGAATCGTTGTTGTTTGGAAGAGAATCGATGCTGCTTGGAAGAGAATCGATGCTGCTTGGAAGAGAATCGTTGTTGTTTGGAAGAGAATCGATGCTGCTTGGAAGAGAATCGATGCTGCTTGGAAGAGAATCGTTGTTGTTTGGAAGAGAATCGTTGTTGTTTGGAAGAGAATCGTTGTTGTTTGGAAGAGAATCGATGCTGCTTGGAAGAGAATCATTGTTGTTTGGAAGAGAATCGTTGTTGTTTGGAAGAGAATCGTTGTTGTTTGGAAGAGAATCGATGCTGCTTGGAAGAGAATCGATGCTGCTTGGAAGAGAATCGTTGTTGTTTGGAAGAGAATCGTTGTTGTTTGGAAGAGAATCGTTGTTGTTTGGAAGAGAATCGATGCTGCTTGGAAGAGAATCGTTGTTGTTTGGGAGATAATCGATGCTGCATGGAAGAGAATCGATGCTACTTGGAAGAGAATCGTTGTTGTTTGGAAGAGAATCGTTGTTGTTTGGAAGAGAATCGTTGTTGTTTGGAAGAGAATCGTTGTTGTTTGGAAGAGAATCGTTGTTGTTTGGAAGAGAATCGATGCTGCTTGGAAGAGAATCGATGCTGCTTGGAAGAGAATCGTTGTTGTTTGGAAGAGAATCGTTGTTGTTTGGAAGAGAATCGATGCTGCTTGGAAGAGAATCGATGCTGCTTGGAAGAGAATCGTTGTTGTTTGGGAGATAATCGATGCTGCTTGGAAGAGAATCGATGCTGCTTGGAAGAGAATCGTTGTTGTTTGGAAGAGAATCGATGCTGCTTGGAAGAGAATCGTTGTTGTTTGGAAGAGAATCGTTGTTGTTTGGAAGAGAATCGTTGTTGTTTGGAAGAGAATCGATGCTGCTTGGAAGAGAATCGTTGTTGTTTGGAAGAGAATCGTTGTTGTTTGGAAGAGAATCGTTGTTGTTTGGAAGAGAATCGATGCTGCTTGGAAGAGAATCGATGCTGCTTGGAAGAGAATCGTTGTTGTTTGGAAGAGAATCGTTGTTGTTTGGAAGAGAATCGTTGTTGTTTGGAAGAGAATCGATGCTGCTTGGAAGAGAATCGTTGTTGTTTGGGAGATAATCGATGCTGCATGGAAGAGAATCGATGCTACTTGGAAGAGAATCGTTGTTGTTTGGAAGAGAATCGTTGTTGTTTGGAAGAGAATCGTTGTTGTTTGGAAGAGAATCGTTGTTGTTTGGAAGAGAATCGTTGTTGTTTGGAAGAGAATCGATGCTGCTTGGAAGAGAATCGATGCTGCTTGGAAGAGAATCGATGCTGCTTGGAAGAGAATCGTTGTTGTTTGGAAGAGAATCGATGCTGCTTGGAAGAGAATCGTTGTTGTTTGGAAGAGAATCGTTGTTGTTTGGGAGATAATCGATGCTGCTTGGAAGAGAATCGATGCTGCTTGGAAGAGAATCGTTGTTGTTTGGAAGAGAATCGTTGTTGTTTGGAAGAGAATCGATGCTGCTTGGAAGAGAATCGATGCTGCTTGGAAGAGAATCGTTGTTGTTTGGGAGATAATCGATGCTGCTTGGAAGAGAATCGATGCTGCTTGGAAGAGAATCGTTGTTGTTTGGAAGAGAATCGTTGTTGTTTGGAAGAGAATCGTTGTTGTTTGGAAGAGAATCGTTGTTGTTTGGAAGAGAATCGTTGTTGTTTGGAAGAGAATCGATGCTGCTTGGAAGAGAATCGTTGTTGTTTGGGAGATAATCGATGCTGCTTGGAAGAGAATCGATGCTACTTGGAAGAGAATCGTTGTTGTTTGGAAGAGAATCGTTGTTGTTTGGAAGAGAATCGTTGTTGTTTGGAAGAGAATCGATGCTGCTTGGAAGAGAATCGATGCTGCTTGGAAGAGAATCGTTGTTGTTTGGGAGATAATCGATGCTGCTTGGAAGAGAATCGATGCTGCTTGGAAGAGAATCGTTGTTGTTTGGAAGAGAATCGTTGTTGTTTGGAAGAGAATCGTTGTTGTTTGGAAGAGAATCGTTGTTGTTTGGAAGAGAATCGATGCTGCTTGGAAGAGAATCGATGCTGCTTGGAAGAGAATCGATGCTGCTTGGAAGAGAATCGTTGTTGTTTGGAAGAGAATCGATGCTGCTTGGAAGAGAATCGATGCTGCTTGGAAGAGAATCGATGCTGCTTGGAAGAGAATCGATGCTGCTTGGAAGAGAATCGATGCTGCTTGGAAGAGAATCGATGCTGCTTGGAAGAGAATCGTTGTTGTTTGGGAGATAATCGATGCTGCTTGGAAGAGAATCGATGCTGCTTGGAAGAGAATCGATGCTGCTTGGAAGAGAATCGATGCTGCTTGGAAGAGAATCGATGCTGCTTGGAAGAGAATCGTTGTTGTTTGGGAGATAATCGATGCTGCTTGGAAGAGAATCGTTGTTGTTTGGGAGATAATCGATGCTGCTTGGAAGAGAATCGATGCTGCTTGGAAGAGAATCGATGCTGCTTGGAAGAGAATCGATGCTGCTTGGAAGAGAATCGTTGTTGTTTAGGAGATAATCGATGCTGCTTGGAAGAGAATCGATGCTGCTTGGAAGAGAATCGTTGTTGTTTGGAAGAGAATCGTTGTTGTTTGGAAGAGAATCGTTGTTGTTTGGAAGAGAATCGTTGTTGTTTGGAAGAGAATCGTTGTTGTTTGGAAGAGAATCGATGCTGCTTGGAAGAGAATCGATGCTACTTGGAAGAGAATCGTTGTTGTTTGGAAGAGAATCGTTGTTGTTTGGAAGAGAATCGTTGTTGTTTGGAAGAGAATCGATGCTGCTTGGAAGAGAATCGATGCTGCTTGGAAGAGAATCGTTGTTGTTTGGGAGATAATCGATGCTGCTTGGAAGAGAATCGATGCTGCTTGGAAGAGAATCGTTGTTGTTTGGAAGAGAATCGTTGTTGTTTGGAAGAGAATCGATGCTGCTTGGAAGAGAATCGATGCTGCTTGGAAGAGAATCGATGCTGCTTGGAAGAGAATCGTTGTTGTTTGGAAGAGAATCGTTGTTGTTTGGGAGATAATCGATGCTGCTTGGAAGAGAATCGTTGTTGTTTGGAAGAGAATCGATGCTGCTTGGAAGAGAATCGATGCTGCTTGGAAGAGAATCGTTGTTGTTTGGAAGAGAATCGTTGTTGTTTGGAAGAGAATCGTTGTTGTTTGGAAGAGAATCGTTGTTGTTTGGAAGAGAATCGATGCTGCTTGGAAGAGAATCGTTGTTGTTTGGGAGATAATCGATGCTGCATGGAAGAGAATCGATGCTACTTGGAAGAGAATCGTTGTTGTTTGGAAGAGAATCGTTGTTGTTTGGAAGAGAATCGTTGTTGTTTGGAAGAGAATCGTTGTTGTTTGGAAGAGAATCGTTGTTGTTTGGAAGAGAATCGATGCTGCTTGGAAGAGAATCGATGCTGCTTGGAAGAGAATCGTTGTTGTTTGGAAGAGAATCGTTGTTGTTTGGAAGAGAATCGATGCTGCTTGGAAGAGAATCGATGCTGCTTGGAAGAGAATCGTTGTTGTTTGGGAGATAATCGATGCTGCTTGGAAGAGAATCGATGCTGCTTGGAAGAGAATCGTTGTTGTTTGGAAGAGAATCGATGCTGCTTGGAAGAGAATCGTTGTTGTTTGGAAGAGAATCGTTGTTGTTTGGAAGAGAATCGTTGTTGTTTGGAAGAGAATCGATGCTGCTTGGAAGAGAATCGTTGTTGTTTGGAAGAGAATCGTTGTTGTTTGGAAGAGAATCGTTGTTGTTTGGAAGAGAATCGATGCTGCTTGGAAGAGAATCGATGCTGCTTGGAAGAGAATCGTTGTTGTTTGGAAGAGAATCGTTGTTGTTTGGAAGAGAATCGTTGTTGTTTGGAAGAGAATCGATGCTGCTTGGAAGAGAATCGTTGTTGTTTGGGAGATAATCGATGCTGCATGGAAGAGAATCGATGCTACTTGGAAGAGAATCGTTGTTGTTTGGAAGAGAATCGTTGTTGTTTGGAAGAGAATCGTTGTTGTTTGGAAGAGAATCGTTGTTGTTTGGAAGAGAATCGTTGTTGTTTGGAAGAGAATCGATGCTGCTTGGAAGAGAATCGATGCTGCTTGGAAGAGAATCGATGCTGCTTGGAAGAGAATCGTTGTTGTTTGGAAGAGAATCGATGCTGCTTGGAAGAGAATCGTTGTTGTTTGGAAGAGAATCGTTGTTGTTTGGGAGATAATCGATGCTGCTTGGAAGAGAATCGATGCTGCTTGGAAGAGAATCGTTGTTGTTTGGAAGAGAATCGTTGTTGTTTGGAAGAGAATCGATGCTGCTTGGAAGAGAATCGATGCTGCTTGGAAGAGAATCGTTGTTGTTTGGGAGATAATCGATGCTGCTTGGAAGAGAATCGATGCTGCTTGGAAGAGAATCGTTGTTGTTTGGAAGAGAATCGTTGTTGTTTGGAAGAGAATCGTTGTTGTTTGGAAGAGAATCGTTGTTGTTTGGAAGAGAATCGTTGTTGTTTGGAAGAGAATCGATGCTGCTTGGAAGAGAATCGTTGTTGTTTGGGAGATAATCGATGCTGCTTGGAAGAGAATCGATGCTACTTGGAAGAGAATCGTTGTTGTTTGGAAGAGAATCGTTGTTGTTTGGAAGAGAATCGTTGTTGTTTGGAAGAGAATCGATGCTGCTTGGAAGAGAATCGATGCTGCTTGGAAGAGAATCGTTGTTGTTTGGGAGATAATCGATGCTGCTTGGAAGAGAATCGATGCTGCTTGGAAGAGAATCGTTGTTGTTTGGAAGAGAATCGTTGTTGTTTGGAAGAGAATCGTTGTTGTTTGGAAGAGAATCGTTGTTGTTTGGAAGAGAATCGATGCTGCTTGGAAGAGAATCGATGCTGCTTGGAAGAGAATCGATGCTGCTTGGAAGAGAATCGTTGTTGTTTGGAAGAGAATCGATGCTGCTTGGAAGAGAATCGATGCTGCTTGGAAGAGAATCGATGCTGCTTGGAAGAGAATCGATGCTGCTTGGAAGAGAATCGATGCTGCTTGGAAGAGAATCGATGCTGCTTGGAAGAGAATCGTTGTTGTTTGGGAGATAATCGATGCTGCTTGGAAGAGAATCGATGCTGCTTGGAAGAGAATCGATGCTGCTTGGAAGAGAATCGATGCTGCTTGGAAGAGAATCGATGCTGCTTGGAAGAGAATCGTTGTTGTTTGGGAGATAATCGATGCTGCTTGGAAGAGAATCGTTGTTGTTTGGGAGATAATCGATGCTGCTTGGAAGAGAATCGATGCTGCTTGGAAGAGAATCGATGCTGCTTGGAAGAGAATCGATGCTGCTTGGAAGAGAATCGTTGTTGTTTAGGAGATAATCGATGCTGCTTGGAAGAGAATCGATGCTGCTTGGAAGAGAATCGTTGTTGTTTGGAAGAGAATCGTTGTTGTTTGGAAGAGAATCGTTGTTGTTTGGAAGAGAATCGTTGTTGTTTGGAAGAGAATCGTTGTTGTTTGGAAGAGAATCGATGCTGCTTGGAAGAGAATCGATGCTACTTGGAAGAGAATCGTTGTTGTTTGGAAGAGAATCGTTGTTGTTTGGAAGAGAATCGTTGTTGTTTGGAAGAGAATCGATGCTGCTTGGAAGAGAATCGATGCTGCTTGGAAGAGAATCGTTGTTGTTTGGGAGATAATCGATGCTGCTTGGAAGAGAATCGATGCTGCTTGGAAGAGAATCGTTGTTGTTTGGAAGAGAATCGTTGTTGTTTGGAAGAGAATCGATGCTGCTTGGAAGAGAATCGATGCTGCTTGGAAGAGAATCGATGCTGCTTGGAAGAGAATCGTTGTTGTTTGGAAGAGAATCGTTGTTGTTTGGGAGATAATCGATGCTGCTTGGAAGAGAATCGTTGTTGTTTGGAAGAGAATCGATGCTGCTTGGAAGAGAATCGATGCTGCTTGGAAGAGAATCGTTGTTGTTTGGAAGAGAATCGTTGTTGTTTGGAAGAGAATCGTTGTTGTTTGGAAGAGAATCGTTGTTGTTTGGAAGAGAATCGATGCTGCTTGGAAGAGAATCGTTGTTGTTTGGAAGAGAATCGTTGTTGTTTGGAAGAGAATCGATGCTGCTTGGAAGAGAATCGATGCTGCTTGGAAGAGAATCGATGCTGCTTGGAAGAGAATCGTTGTTGTTTGGAAGAGAATCGATGCTGCTTGGAAGAGAATCGATGCTGCTTGGAAGAGAATCGATGCTGCTTGGAAGAGAATCGTTGTTGTTTGGAAGAGAATCGATGCTGCTTGGAAGAGAATCGATGCTGCTTGGAAGAGAATCGTTGTTGTTTGGAAGAGAATCGTTGTTGTTTGGAAGAGAATCGTTGTTGTTTGGAAGAGAATCGTTGTTGTTTGGAAGAGAATCGATGCTGCTTGGAAGAGAATCGTTGTTGTTTGGGAGATAATCGATGCTGCATGGAAGAGAATCGATGCTACTTGGAAGAGAATCGTTGTTGTTTGGAAGAGAATCGTTGTTGTTTGGAAGAGAATCGTTGTTGTTTGGAAGAGAATCGTTGTTGTTTGGAAGAGAATCGTTGTTGTTTGGAAGAGAATCGATGCTGCTTGGAAGAGAATCGATGCTGCTTGGAAGAGAATCGTTGTTGTTTGGAAGAGAATCGTTGTTGTTTGGAAGAGAATCGATGCTGCTTGGAAGAGAATCGATGCTGCTTGGAAGAGAATCGTTGTTGTTTGGGAGATAATCGATGCTGCTTGGAAGAGAATCGATGCTGCTTGGAAGAGAATCGTTGTTGTTTGGAAGAGAATCGATGCTGCTTGGAAGAGAATCGTTGTTGTTTGGAAGAGAATCGTTGTTGTTTGGAAGAGAATCGTTGTTGTTTGGAAGAGAATCGATGCTGCTTGGAAGAGAATCGTTGTTGTTTGGAAGAGAATCGTTGTTGTTTGGAAGAGAATCGTTGTTGTTTGGAAGAGAATCGATGCTGCTTGGAAGAGAATCGATGCTGCTTGGAAGAGAATCGTTGTTGTTTGGAAGAGAATCGTTGTTGTTTGGAAGAGAATCGTTGTTGTTTGGAAGAGAATCGATGCTGCTTGGAAGAGAATCGTTGTTGTTTGGGAGATAATCGATGCTGCATGGAAGAGAATCGATGCTACTTGGAAGAGAATCGTTGTTGTTTGGAAGAGAATCGTTGTTGTTTGGAAGAGAATCGTTGTTGTTTGGAAGAGAATCGTTGTTGTTTGGAAGAGAATCGTTGTTGTTTGGAAGAGAATCGATGCTGCTTGGAAGAGAATCGATGCTGCTTGGAAGAGAATCGATGCTGCTTGGAAGAGAATCGTTGTTGTTTGGAAGAGAATCGATGCTGCTTGGAAGAGAATCGTTGTTGTTTGGAAGAGAATCGTTGTTGTTTGGGAGATAATCGATGCTGCTTGGAAGAGAATCGATGCTGCTTGGAAGAGAATCGTTGTTGTTTGGAAGAGAATCGTTGTTGTTTGGAAGAGAATCGATGCTGCTTGGAAGAGAATCGATGCTGCTTGGAAGAGAATCGTTGTTGTTTGGGAGATAATCGATGCTGCTTGGAAGAGAATCGATGCTGCTTGGAAGAGAATCGTTGTTGTTTGGAAGAGAATCGTTGTTGTTTGGAAGAGAATCGTTGTTGTTTGGAAGAGAATCGTTGTTGTTTGGAAGAGAATCGTTGTTGTTTGGAAGAGAATCGATGCTGCTTGGAAGAGAATCGTTGTTGTTTGGGAGATAATCGATGCTGCTTGGAAGAGAATCGATGCTACTTGGAAGAGAATCGTTGTTGTTTGGAAGAGAATCGTTGTTGTTTGGAAGAGAATCGTTGTTGTTTGGAAGAGAATCGATGCTGCTTGGAAGAGAATCGATGCTGCTTGGAAGAGAATCGTTGTTGTTTGGGAGATAATCGATGCTGCTTGGAAGAGAATCGATGCTGCTTGGAAGAGAATCGTTGTTGTTTGGAAGAGAATCGTTGTTGTTTGGAAGAGAATCGTTGTTGTTTGGAAGAGAATCGTTGTTGTTTGGAAGAGAATCGATGCTGCTTGGAAGAGAATCGATGCTGCTTGGAAGAGAATCGATGCTGCTTGGAAGAGAATCGTTGTTGTTTGGAAGAGAATCGATGCTGCTTGGAAGAGAATCGATGCTGCTTGGAAGAGAATCGATGCTGCTTGGAAGAGAATCGATGCTGCTTGGAAGAGAATCGATGCTGCTTGGAAGAGAATCGATGCTGCTTGGAAGAGAATCGTTGTTGTTTGGGAGATAATCGATGCTGCTTGGAAGAGAATCGATGCTGCTTGGAAGAGAATCGATGCTGCTTGGAAGAGAATCGATGCTGCTTGGAAGAGAATCGATGCTGCTTGGAAGAGAATCGTTGTTGTTTGGGAGATAATCGATGCTGCTTGGAAGAGAATCGTTGTTGTTTGGGAGATAATCGATGCTGCTTGGAAGAGAATCGATGCTGCTTGGAAGAGAATCGATGCTGCTTGGAAGAGAATCGATGCTGCTTGGAAGAGAATCGTTGTTGTTTAGGAGATAATCGATGCTGCTTGGAAGAGAATCGATGCTGCTTGGAAGAGAATCGTTGTTGTTTGGAAGAGAATCGTTGTTGTTTGGAAGAGAATCGTTGTTGTTTGGAAGAGAATCGTTGTTGTTTGGAAGAGAATCGTTGTTGTTTGGAAGAGAATCGTTGTTGTTTGGAAGAGAATCGATGCTGCTTGGAAGAGAATCGATGCTGCTTGGAAGAGAATCGTTGTTGTTTGGAAGAGAATCGTTGTTGTTTGGAAGAGAATCGTTGTTGTTTGGAAGAGAATCGTTGTTGTTTGGAAGAGAATCGATGCTGCTTGGAAGAGAATCGTTGTTGTTTGGAAGAGAATCGTTGTTGTTTGGAAGAGAATCGATGCTGCTTGGAAGAGAATCGATGCTGCTTGGAAGAGAATCGATGCTGCTTGGAAGAGAATCGTTGTTGTTTGGAAGAGAATCGATGCTGCTTGGAAGAGAATCGATGCTGCTTGGAAGAGAATCGATGCTGCTTGGAAGAGAATCGTTGTTGTTTGGAAGAGAATCGATGCTGCTTGGAAGAGAATCGATGCTGCTTGGAAGAGAATCGTTGTTGTTTGGAAGAGAATCGTTGTTGTTTGGAAGAGAATCGTTGTTGTTTGGAAGAGAATCGATGCTGCTTGGAAGAGAATCGTTGTTGTTTGGAAGAGAATCGTTGTTGTTTGGAAGAGAATCGTTGTTGTTTGGAAGAGAATCGATGCTGCTTGGAAGAGAATCGTTGTTGTTTGGGAGATAATCGATGCTGCATGGAAGAGAATCGATGCTACTTGGAAGAGAATCGTTGTTGTTTGGAAGAGAATCGTTGTTGTTTGGAAGAGAATCGTTGTTGTTTAGAAGAGAATCGTTGTTGTTTGGAAGAGAATCGATGCTGCTTGGAAGAGAATCGTTGTTGTTTGGAAGAGAATCGTTGTTGTTTGGAAGAGAATCGTTGTTGTTTGGAAGAGAATCGATGCTGCTTGGAAGAGAATCGATGCTGCTTGGAAGAGAATCGTTGTTGTTTGGAAGAGAATCGATGCTGCTTGGAAGAGAATCGATGCTGCTTGGAAGAGAATCGTTGTTGTTTGGAAGAGAATCGTTGTTGTTTGGAAGAGAATCGTTGTTGTTTGGAAGAGAATCGATGCTGCTTGGAAGAGAATCATTGTTGTTTGGAAGAGAATCGTTGTTGTTTGGAAGAGAATCGTTGTTGTTTGGAAGAGAATCGATGCTGCTTGGAAGAGAATCGATGCTGCTTGGAAGAGAATCGTTGTTGTTTGGAAGAGAATCGTTGTTGTTTGGAAGAGAATCGTTGTTGTTTGGAAGAGAATCGATGCTGCTTGGAAGAGAATCGTTGTTGTTTGGGAGATAATCGATGCTGCATGGAAGAGAATCGATGCTACTTGGAAGAGAATCGTTGTTGTTTGGAAGAGAATCGTTGTTGTTTGGAAGAGAATCGTTGTTGTTTGGAAGAGAATCGTTGTTGTTTGGAAGAGAATCGTTGTTGTTTGGAAGAGAATCGATGCTGCTTGGAAGAGAATCGATGCTGCTTGGAAGAGAATCGATGCTGCTTGGAAGAGAATCGTTGTTGTTTGGAAGAGAATCGATGCTGCTTGGAAGAGAATCGTTGTTGTTTGGAAGAGAATCGTTGTTGTTTGGGAGATAATCGATGCTGCTTGGAAGAGAATCGATGCTGCTTGGAAGAGAATCGTTGTTGTTTGGAAGAGAATCGTTGTTGTTTGGAAGAGAATCGATGCTGCTTGGAAGAGAATCGATGCTGCTTGGAAGAGAATCGTTGTTGTTTGGGAGATAATCGATGCTGCTTGGAAGAGAATCGATGCTGCTTGGAAGAGAATCGTTGTTGTTTGGAAGAGAATCGTTGTTGTTTGGAAGAGAATCGTTGTTGTTTGGAAGAGAATCGTTGTTGTTTGGAAGAGAATCGTTGTTGTTTGGAAGAGAATCGATGCTGCTTGGAAGAGAATCGTTGTTGTTTGGGAGATAATCGATGCTGCTTGGAAGAGAATCGATGCTACTTGGAAGAGAATCGTTGTTGTTTGGAAGAGAATCGTTGTTGTTTGGAAGAGAATCGTTGTTGTTTGGAAGAGAATCGATGCTGCTTGGAAGAGAATCGATGCTGCTTGGAAGAGAATCGTTGTTGTTTGGGAGATAATCGATGCTGCTTGGAAGAGAATCGATGCTGCTTGGAAGAGAATCGTTGTTGTTTGGAAGAGAATCGTTGTTGTTTGGAAGAGAATCGTTGTTGTTTGGAAGAGAATCGTTGTTGTTTGGAAGAGAATCGATGCTGCTTGGAAGAGAATCGATGCTGCTTGGAAGAGAATCGATGCTGCTTGGAAGAGAATCGTTGTTGTTTGGAAGAGAATCGATGCTGCTTGGAAGAGAATCGATGCTGCTTGGAAGAGAATCGATGCTGCTTGGAAGAGAATCGATGCTGCTTGGAAGAGAATCGATGCTGCTTGGAAGAGAATCGATGCTGCTTGGAAGAGAATCGTTGTTGTTTGGGAGATAATCGATGCTGCTTGGAAGAGAATCGATGCTGCTTGGAAGAGAATCGATGCTGCTTGGAAGAGAATCGATGCTGCTTGGAAGAGAATCGATGCTGCTTGGAAGAGAATCGTTGTTGTTTGGGAGATAATCGATGCTGCTTGGAAGAGAATCGTTGTTGTTTGGGAGATAATCGATGCTGCTTGGAAGAGAATCGATGCTGCTTGGAAGAGAATCGATGCTGCTTGGAAGAGAATCGATGCTGCTTGGAAGAGAATCGTTGTTGTTTAGGAGATAATCGATGCTGCTTGGAAGAGAATCGATGCTGCTTGGAAGAGAATCGTTGTTGTTTGGAAGAGAATCGTTGTTGTTTGGAAGAGAATCGTTGTTGTTTGGAAGAGAATCGTTGTTGTTTGGAAGAGAATCGTTGTTGTTTGGAAGAGAATCGATGCTGCTTGGAAGAGAATCGATGCTACTTGGAAGAGAATCGTTGTTGTTTGGAAGAGAATCGTTGTTGTTTGGAAGAGAATCGTTGTTGTTTGGAAGAGAATCGATGCTGCTTGGAAGAGAATCGATGCTGCTTGGAAGAGAATCGTTGTTGTTTGGGAGATAATCGATGCTGCTTGGAAGAGAATCGATGCTGCTTGGAAGAGAATCGTTGTTGTTTGGAAGAGAATCGTTGTTGTTTGGAAGAGAATCGTTGTTGTTTGGAAGAGAATCGTTGTTGTTTGGAAGAGAATCGATGCTGCTTGGAAGAGAATCGATGCTGCTTGGAAGAGAATCGATGCTGCTTGGAAGAGAATCGTTGTTGTTTGGAAGAGAATCGATGCTGCTTGGAAGAGAATCGATGCTGCTTGGAAGAGAATCGATGCTGCTTGGAAGAGAATCGTTGTTGTTTGGAAGAGAATCTTTGTTGTTTGGAAGAGAATCGATGCTGCTTGGAAGAGAATCGTTGTTGTTTGGGAGATAATCGATGCTGCTTGGAAGAGAATCGTTGTTGTTTGGAAGAGAATCGATGCTGCTTGGAAGAGAATCGATGCTGCTTGGAAGAGAATCGTTGTTGTTTGGAAGAGAATCGTTGTTGTTTGGAAGAGAATCGTTGTTGTTTGGAAGAGAATCGTTGTTGTTTGGAAGAGAATCGTTGTTGTTTGGAAGAGAATCGTTGTTGTTTGGAAGAGAATCGATGCTGCTTGGAAGAGAATCGTTGTTGTTTGGGAGATAATCGATGCTGCTTGGAAGAGAATCGTTGTTGTTTGGAAGAGAATCGTTGTTGTTTGGAAGAGAATCGTTGTTGTTTGGAAGAGAATCGATGCTGCTTGGAAGAGAATCGTTGTTGTTTGGAAGAGAATCGTTGTTGTTTGGAAGAGAATCGTTGTTGTTTGGAAGAGAATCGATGCTGCTTGGAAGAGAATCGTTGTTGTTTGGAAGAGAATCGATGCTGCTTGGAAGAGAATCGATGCTGCTTGGAAGAGAATCGTTGTTGTTTGGAAGAGAATCGTTGTTGTTTGGAAGAGAATCGTTGTTGTTTGGAAGAGAATCGATGCTGCTTGGAAGAGAATCGTTGTTGTTTGGAAGAGAATCGTTGTTGTTTGGAAGAGAATCGTTGTTGTTTGGAAGAGAATCGATGCTGCTTGGAAGAGAATCGTTGTTGTTTGGAAGAGAATCGTTGTTGTTTGGAAGAGAATCGTTGTTGTTTGGAAGAGAATCGATGCTGCTTGGAAGAGAATCGTTGTTGTTTGGAAGAGAATCGATGCTGCATGGAAGAGAATCGATGCTACTTGGAAGAGAATCGTTGTTGTTTGGAAGAGAATCGTTGTTGTTTGGAAGAGAATCGTTGTTGTTTGGAAGAGAATCGATGCTGCTTGGAAGAGAATCGATGCTGCTTGGAAGAGAATCGTTGTTGTTTGGAAGAGAATCGTTGTTGTTTGGAAGAGAATCGTTGTTGTTTGGAAGAGAATCGTTGTTGTTTGGGAGATAATCGATGCTGCTTGGAAGAGAATCGATGCTGCTTGGAAGAGAATCGTTGTTGTTTGGAAGAGAATCGTTGTTGTTTGGAAGAGAATCGTTGTTGTTTGGAAGAGAATCGATGCTGCTTGGAAGAGAATCGATGCTGCTTGGAAGAGAATCGTTGTTGTTTGGAAGAGAATCGATGCTGCTTGGAAGAGAATCGTTGTTGTTTGGAAGAGAATCGATGCTGCATGGAAGAGAATCGATGCTACTTGGAAGAGAATCGTTGTTGTTTGGAAGAGAATCGTTGTTGTTTGGAAGAGAATCGTTGTTGTTTGGAAGAGAATCGATGCTGCATGGAAGAGAATCGATGCTACTTGGAAGAGAATCGTTGTTGTTTGGAAGAGAATCGTTGTTGTTTGGAAGAGAATCGTTGTTGTTTGGAAGAGAATCGATGCTGCTTGGAAGAGAATCGATGCTGCTTGGAAGAGAATCGTTGTTGTTTGGAAGAGAATCGTTGTTGTTTGGAAGAGAATCGTTGTTGTTTGGAAGAGAATCGTTGTTGTTTGGGAGATAATCGATGCTGCTTGGAAGAGAATCGATGCTGCTTGGAAGAGAATCGTTGTTGTTTGGAAGAGAATCGTTGTTGTTTGGAAGAGAATCGTTGTTGTTTGGAAGAGAATCGATGCTGCTTGGAAGAGAATCGATGCTGCTTGGAAGAGAATCGTTGTTGTTTGGAAGAGAATCGTTGTTGTTTGGAAGAGAATCGTTGTTGTTTGGAAGAGAATCGATGCTGCTTGGAAGAGAATCGTTGTTGTTTGGAAGAGAATCGTTGTTGTTTGGAAGAGAATCGTTGTTGTTTGGAAGAGAATCGATGCTGCTTGGAAGAGAATCGTTGTTGTTTGGAAGAGAATCGATGCTGCTTGGAAGAGAATCGATGCTGCTTGGAAGAGAATCGTTGTTGTTTGGAAGAGAATCGTTGTTGTTTGGAAGAGAATCGTTGTTGTTTGGAAGAGAATCGATGCTGCTTGGAAGAGAATCGTTGTTGTTTGGAAGAGAATCGTTGTTGTTTGGAAGAGAATCGATGCTGCTTGGAAGAGAATCGATGCTGCTTGGAAGAGAATCGTTGTTGTTTGGAAGAGAATCGTTGTTGTTTGGAAGAGAATCGTTGTTGTTTGGAAGAGAATCGATGCTGCTTGGAAGAGAATCGTTGTTGTTTGGAAGAGAATCGTTGTTGTTTGGAAGAGAATCGTTGTTGTTTGGAAGAGAATCGATGCTGCTTGGAAGAGAATCGTTGTTGTTTGGGAGATAATCGATGCTGCATGGAAGAGAATCGATGCTACTTGGAAGAGAATCGTTGTTGTTTGGAAGAGAATCGTTGTTGTTTGGAAGAGAATCGTTGTTGTTTGGAAGAGAATCGTTGTTGTTTGGAAGAGAATCGTTGTTGTTTGGAAGAGAATCGATGCTGCTTGGAAGAGAATCGATGCTGCTTGGAAGAGAATCGATGCTGCTTGGAAGAGAATCGTTGTTGTTTGGAAGAGAATCGATGCTGCTTGGAAGAGAATCGTTGTTGTTTGGAAGAGAATCGTTGTTGTTTGGGAGATAATCGATGCTGCTTGGAAGAGAATCGATGCTGCTTGGAAGAGAATCGTTGTTGTTTGGAAGAGAATCGTTGTTGTTTGGAAGAGAATCGATGCTGCTTGGAAGAGAATCGATGCTGCTTGGAAGAGAATCGTTGTTGTTTGGGAGATAATCGATGCTGCTTGGAAGAGAATCGATGCTGCTTGGAAGAGAATCGTTGTTGTTTGGAAGAGAATCGTTGTTGTTTGGAAGAGAATCGTTGTTGTTTGGAAGAGAATCGTTGTTGTTTGGAAGAGAATCGTTGTTGTTTGGAAGAGAATCGATGCTGCTTGGAAGAGAATCGTTGTTGTTTGGGAGATAATCGATGCTGCTTGGAAGAGAATCGATGCTACTTGGAAGAGAATCGTTGTTGTTTGGAAGAGAATCGTTGTTGTTTGGAAGAGAATCGTTGTTGTTTGGAAGAGAATCGATGCTGCTTGGAAGAGAATCGATGCTGCTTGGAAGAGAATCGTTGTTGTTTGGGAGATAATCGATGCTGCTTGGAAGAGAATCGATGCTGCTTGGAAGAGAATCGTTGTTGTTTGGAAGAGAATCGTTGTTGTTTGGAAGAGAATCGTTGTTGTTTGGAAGAGAATCGTTGTTGTTTGGAAGAGAATCGATGCTGCTTGGAAGAGAATCGATGCTGCTTGGAAGAGAATCGATGCTGCTTGGAAGAGAATCGTTGTTGTTTGGAAGAGAATCGATGCTGCTTGGAAGAGAATCGATGCTGCTTGGAAGAGAATCGATGCTGCTTGGAAGAGAATCGATGCTGCTTGGAAGAGAATCGATGCTGCTTGGAAGAGAATCGATGCTGCTTGGAAGAGAATCGTTGTTGTTTGGGAGATAATCGATGCTGCTTGGAAGAGAATCGTTGTTGTTTGGAAGAGAATCGTTGTTGTTTGGAAGAGAATCGTTGTTGTTTGGAAGAGAATCGTTGTTGTTTGGAAGAGAATCGATGCTGCTTGGAAGAGAATCGATGCTGCTTGGAAGAGAATCGATGCTGCTTGGAAGAGAATCGTTGTTGTTTGGAAGAGAATCGATGCTGCTTGGAAGAGAATCGATGCTGCTTGGAAGAGAATCGATGCTGCTTGGAAGAGAATCGTTGTTGTTTGGAAGAGAATCTTTGTTGTTTGGAAGAGAATCGATGCTGCTTGGAAGAGAATCGTTGTTGTTTGGGAGATAATCGATGCTGCTTGGAAGAGAATCGTTGTTGTTTGGAAGAGAATCGATGCTGCTTGGAAGAGAATCGATGCTGCTTGGAAGAGAATCGTTGTTGTTTGGAAGAGAATCGTTGTTGTTTGGAAGAGAATCGTTGTTGTTTGGAAGAGAATCGTTGTTGTTTGGAAGAGAATCGATGCTGCTTGGAAGAGAATCGATGCTGCTTGGAAGAGAATCGTTGTTGTTTGGGAGATAATCGATGCTGCTTGGAAGAGAATCGATGCTGCTTGGAAGAGAATCGTTGTTGTTTGGAAGAGAATCGTTGTTGTTTGGAAGAGAATCGTTGTTGTTTGGAAGAGAATCGTTGTTGTTTGGAAGAGAATCGATGCTGCTTGGAAGAGAATCGATGCTGCTTGGAAGAGAATCGATGCTGCTTGGAAGAGAATCGTTGTTGTTTGGAAGAGAATCGATGCTGCTTGGAAGAGAATCGATGCTGCTTGGAAGAGAATCGATGCTGCTTGGAAGAGAATCGTTGTTGTTTGGAAGAGAATCTTTGTTGTTTGGAAGAGAATCGATGCTGCTTGGAAGAGAATCGTTGTTGTTTGGGAGATAATCGATGCTGCTTGGAAGAGAATCGTTGTTGTTTGGAAGAGAATCGATGCTGCTTGGAAGAGAATCGATGCTGCTTGGAAGAGAATCGTTGTTGTTTGGAAGAGAATCGTTGTTGTTTGGAAGAGAATCGTTGTTGTTTGGAAGAGAATCGTTGTTGTTTGGAAGAGAATCGTTGTTGTTTGGAAGAGAATCGTTGTTGTTTGGAAGAGAATCGATGCTGCTTGGAAGAGAATCGTTGTTGTTTGGGAGATAATCGATGCTGCTTGGAAGAGAATCGTTGTTGTTTGGAAGAGAATCGATGCTGCTTGGAAGAGAATCGATGCTACTTGGAAGAGAATCGTTGTTGTTTGGAAGAGAATCGTTGTTGTTTGGAAGAGAATCGATGCTGCTTGGAAGAGAATCTTTGTTGTTTGGGAGATAATCGATGCTGCTTGGAAGAGAATCGATGCTGCTTGGAAGAGAATCGATGCTGCTTGGAAGAGAATCGATGCTGCTTGGAAGAGAATCGATGCTGCTTGGAAGAGAATCGTTGTTGTTTGGAAGAGAATCGTTGTTGTTTGGAAGAGAATCGTTGTTGTTTGGAAGAGAATCGTTGTTGTTTGGAAGAGAATCGATGCTGCTTGGAAGAGAATCGATGCTGCTTGGAAGAGAATCGATGCTGCTTGGAAGAGAATCGATGCTGCTTGGAAGAGAATCGATGCTGCTTGGAAGAGAATCGATGCTGCTTGGAAGAGAATCGTTGTTGTTTGGAAGAGAATCGTTGTTGTTTGGAAGAGAATCGTTGTTGTTTGGAAGAGAATCGATGCTGCTTGGAAGAGAATCGATGCTGCTTGGAAGAGAATCGTTGTTGTTTGGAAGAGAATCGTTGTTGTTTGGAAGAGAATCGTTGTTGTTTGGAAGAGAATCGATGCTGCTTGGAAGAGAATCGTTGTTGTTTGGAAGAGAATCGTTGTTGTTTGGAAGAGAATCGTTGTTGTTTGGAAGAGAATCGATGCTGCTTGGAAGAGAATCGTTGTTGTTTGGAAGAGAATCGATGCTGCTTGGAAGAGAATCGATGCTGCTTGGAAGAGAATCGTTGTTGTTTGGAAGAGAATCGTTGTTGTTTGGAAGAGAATCGTTGTTGTTTGGAAGAGAATCGATGCTGCTTGGAAGAGAATCGTTGTTGTTTGGAAGAGAATCGTTGTTGTTTGGAAGAGAATCGATGCTGCTTGGAAGAGAATCGATGCTGCTTGGAAGAGAATCGTTGTTGTTTGGAAGAGAATCGTTGTTGTTTGGAAGAGAATCGTTGTTGTTTGGAAGAGAATCGATGCTGCTTGGAAGAGAATCGTTGTTGTTTGGAAGAGAATCGTTGTTGTTTGGAAGAGAATCGTTGTTGTTTGGAAGAGAATCGATGCTGCTTGGAAGAGAATCGTTGTTGTTTGGGAGATAATCGATGCTGCATGGAAGAGAATCGATGCTACTTGGAAGAGAATCGTTGTTGTTTGGAAGAGAATCGTTGTTGTTTGGAAGAGAATCGTTGTTGTTTGGAAGAGAATCGTTGTTGTTTGGAAGAGAATCGTTGTTGTTTGGAAGAGAATCGATGCTGCTTGGAAGAGAATCGATGCTGCTTGGAAGAGAATCGATGCTGCTTGGAAGAGAATCGTTGTTGTTTGGAAGAGAATCGATGCTGCTTGGAAGAGAATCGTTGTTGTTTGGAAGAGAATCGTTGTTGTTTGGGAGATAATCGATGCTGCTTGGAAGAGAATCGATGCTGCTTGGAAGAGAATCGTTGTTGTTTGGAAGAGAATCGTTGTTGTTTGGAAGAGAATCGATGCTGCTTGGAAGAGAATCGATGCTGCTTGGAAGAGAATCGTTGTTGTTTGGGAGATAATCGATGCTGCTTGGAAGAGAATCGATGCTGCTTGGAAGAGAATCGTTGTTGTTTGGAAGAGAATCGTTGTTGTTTGGAAGAGAATCGTTGTTGTTTGGAAGAGAATCGTTGTTGTTTGGAAGAGAATCGTTGTTGTTTGGAAGAGAATCGATGCTGCTTGGAAGAGAATCGTTGTTGTTTGGGAGATAATCGATGCTGCTTGGAAGAGAATCGATGCTACTTGGAAGAGAATCGTTGTTGTTTGGAAGAGAATCGTTGTTGTTTGGAAGAGAATCGTTGTTGTTTGGAAGAGAATCGATGCTGCTTGGAAGAGAATCGATGCTGCTTGGAAGAGAATCGTTGTTGTTTGGGAGATAATCGATGCTGCTTGGAAGAGAATCGATGCTGCTTGGAAGAGAATCGTTGTTGTTTGGAAGAGAATCGTTGTTGTTTGGAAGAGAATCGTTGTTGTTTGGAAGAGAATCGTTGTTGTTTGGAAGAGAATCGATGCTGCTTGGAAGAGAATCGATGCTGCTTGGAAGAGAATCGATGCTGCTTGGAAGAGAATCGTTGTTGTTTGGAAGAGAATCGATGCTGCTTGGAAGAGAATCGATGCTGCTTGGAAGAGAATCGATGCTGCTTGGAAGAGAATCGATGCTGCTTGGAAGAGAATCGATGCTGCTTGGAAGAGAATCGATGCTGCTTGGAAGAGAATCGTTGTTGTTTGGGAGATAATCGATGCTGCTTGGAAGAGAATCGTTGTTGTTTGGAAGAGAATCGTTGTTGTTTGGAAGAGAATCGTTGTTGTTTGGAAGAGAATCGTTGTTGTTTGGAAGAGAATCGATGCTGCTTGGAAGAGAATCGATGCTGCTTGGAAGAGAATCGATGCTGCTTGGAAGAGAATCGTTGTTGTTTGGAAGAGAATCGATGCTGCTTGGAAGAGAATCGATGCTGCTTGGAAGAGAATCGATGCTGCTTGGAAGAGAATCGTTGTTGTTTGGAAGAGAATCTTTGTTGTTTGGAAGAGAATCGATGCTGCTTGGAAGAGAATCGTTGTTGTTTGGGAGATAATCGATGCTGCTTGGAAGAGAATCGTTGTTGTTTGGAAGAGAATCGATGCTGCTTGGAAGAGAATCGATGCTGCTTGGAAGAGAATCGTTGTTGTTTGGAAGAGAATCGTTGTTGTTTGGAAGAGAATCGTTGTTGTTTGGAAGAGAATCGTTGTTGTTTGGAAGAGAATCGATGCTGCTTGGAAGAGAATCGATGCTGCTTGGAAGAGAATCGTTGTTGTTTGGGAGATAATCGATGCTGCTTGGAAGAGAATCGATGCTGCTTGGAAGAGAATCGTTGTTGTTTGGAAGAGAATCGTTGTTGTTTGGAAGAGAATCGTTGTTGTTTGGAAGAGAATCGTTGTTGTTTGGAAGAGAATCGATGCTGCTTGGAAGAGAATCGATGCTGCTTGGAAGAGAATCGATGCTGCTTGGAAGAGAATCGTTGTTGTTTGGAAGAGAATCGATGCTGCTTGGAAGAGAATCGATGCTGCTTGGAAGAGAATCGATGCTGCTTGGAAGAGAATCGTTGTTGTTTGGAAGAGAATCGTTGTTGTTTGGAAGAGAATCGATGCTGCTTGGAAGAGAATCGTTGTTGTTTGGGAGATAATCGATGCTGCTTGGAAGAGAATCGTTGTTGTTTGGAAGAGAATCGATGCTGCTTGGAAGAGAATCGATGCTGCTTGGAAGAGAATCGTTGTTGTTTGGAAGAGAATCGTTGTTGTTTGGAAGAGAATCGTTG
This sequence comes from Tritrichomonas musculus, assembly GCA_039105265.1. NCBI lineage: Eukaryota > Parabasalia > Tritrichomonadida > Tritrichomonadidae > Tritrichomonas > Tritrichomonas musculus. The sequence goes on along the minus strand of JAPFFF010000038.1, from coordinate 35,992 downwards.
TTGTTTGGAAGAGAATCGTTGTTGTTTGGAAGAGAATCGTTGTTGTTTGGAAGAGAATCGTTGTTGTTTGGAAGAGAATCGATGCTGCTTGGAAGAGAATCGTTGTTGTTTGGGAGATAATCGATGCTGCTTGGAAGAGAATCGTTGTTGTTTGGAAGAGAATCGATGCTGCTTGGAAGAGAATCGATGCTGCTTGGAAGAGAATCGTTGTTGTTTGGAAGAGAATCGTTGTTGTTTGGAAGAGAATCGTTGTTGTTTGGAAGAGAATCGTTGTTGTTTGGAAGAGAATCGATGCTGCTTGGAAGAGAATCGTTGTTGTTTGGAAGAGAATCGTTGTTGTTTGGAAGAGAATCGATGCTGCTTGGAAGAGAATCGTTGTTGTTTGGAAGAGAATCGATGCTGCTTGGAAGAGAATCGATGCTGCTTGGAAGAGAATCGATGCTGCTTGGAAGAGAATCGTTGTTGTTTGGAAGAGAATCGTTGTTGTTTGGAAGAGAATCGTTGTTGTTTGGAAGAGAATCGATGCTGCTTGGAAGAGAATCGTTGTTGTTTGGAAGAGAATCGTTGTTGTTTGGAAGAGAATCGATGCTGCTTGGAAGAGAATCGATGCTGCTTGGAAGAGAATCGATGCTGCTTGGAAGAGAATCGTTGTTGTTTGGAAGAGAATCGTTGTTGTTTGGGAGATAATCGATGCTGCTTGGAAGAGAATCGTTGTTGTTTGGAAGAGAATCGATGCTGCTTGGAAGAGAATCGATGCTGCTTGGAAGAGAATCGTTGTTGTTTGGAAGAGAATCGTTGTTGTTTGGAAGAGAATCGTTGTTGTTTGGAAGAGAATCGTTGTTGTTTGGAAGAGAATCGTTGTTGTTTGGAAGAGAATCGATGCTGCTTGGAAGAGAATCGATGCTGCTTGGAAGAGAATCGTTGTTGTTTGGGAGATAATCGATGCTGCTTGGAAGAGAATCGATGCTGCTTGGAAGAGAATCGTTGTTGTTTGGAAGAGAATCGTTGTTGTTTGGAAGAGAATCGTTGTTGTTTGGAAGAGAATCGTTGTTGTTTGGAAGAGAATCGTTGTTGTTTGGAAGAGAATCGATGCTGCTTGGAAGAGAATCGATGCTGCTTGGAAGAGAATCGTTGTTGTTTGGAAGAGAATCGTTGTTGTTTGGAAGAGAATCGTTGTTGTTTGGAAGAGAATCGTTGTTGTTTGGAAGAGAATCGTTGTTGTTTGGAAGAGAATCGATGCTGCTTGGAAGAGAATCGATGCTGCTTGGAAGAGAATCGTTGTTGTTTGGGAGATAATCGATGCTGCTTGGAAGAGAATCGATGCTGCTTGGAAGAGAATCGTTGTTGTTTGGAAGAGAATCGTTGTTGTTTGGAAGAGAATCGTTGTTGTTTGGAAGAGAATCGATGCTGCTTGGAAGAGAATCGTTGTTGTTTGGAAGAGAATCGTTGTTGTTTGGAAGAGAATCGTTGTTGTTTGGAAGAGAATCGATGCTGCTTGGAAGAGAATCGATGCTGCTTGGAAGAGAATCGTTGTTGTTTGGAAGAGAATCGTTGTTGTTTGGAAGAGAATCGTTGTTGTTTGGAAGAGAATCGTTGTTGTTTGGAAGAGAATCGTTGTTGTTTGGAAGAGAATCGTTGTTGTTTGGGAGATAATCGATGCTGCTTGGAAGAGAATCGATGCTGCTTGGAAGAGAATCGTTGTTGTTTGGAAGAGAATCGTTGTTGTTTGGAAGAGAATCGTTGTTGTTTGGAAGAGAATCGATGCTACTTGGAAGAGAATCGATGCTGCTTGGAAGAGAATCGTTGTTGTTTGGAAGAGAATCGTTGTTGTTTGGAAGAGAATCGATGCTGCTTGGAAGAGAATCGTTGTTGTTTGGAAGAGAATCGTTGTTGTTTGGAAGAGAATCGTTGTTGTTTGGAAGAGAATCGATGCTGCTTGGAAGAGAATCGATGCTGCTTGGAAGAGAATCGTTGTTGTTTGGAAGAGAATCGTTGTTGTTTGGAAGAGAATCGTTGTTGTTTGGAAGAGAATCGTTGTTGTTTGGAAGAGAATCGTTGTTGTTTGGAAGAGAATCGTTGTTGTTTGGAAGAGAATCGATGCTGCTTGGAAGAGAATCGATGCTGCTTGGAAGAGAATCGTTGTTGTTTGGAAGAGAATCGTTGTTGTTTGGAAGAGAATCGTTGTTGTTTGGAAGAGAATCGTTGTTGTTTGGAAGAGAATCGTTGTTGTTTGGAAGAGAATCGTTGTTGTTTGGAAGAGAATCGTTGTTGTTTGGAAGAGAATCGATGCTGCTTGGAAGAGAATCGATGCTGCTTGGAAGAGAATCGTTGTTGTTTGGAAGAGAATCGTTGTTGTTTGGAAGAGAATCGTTGTTGTTTGGAAGAGAATCGTTGTTGTTTGGAAGAGAATCGTTGTTGTTTGGAAGAGAATCGTTGTTGTTTGGAAGAGAATCGTTGTTGTTTGGAAGAGAATCGATGCTGCTTGGAAGAGAATCGATGCTGCTTGGAAGAGAATCGTTGTTGTTTGGGAGATAATCGATGCTGCTTGGAAGAGAATCGATGCTACTTGGAAGAGAATCGTTGTTGTTTGGAAGAGAATCGTTGTTGTTTGGAAGAGAATCGTTGTTGTTTGGAAGAGAATCGTTGTTGTTTGGAAGAGAATCGATGCTGCTTGGAAGAGAATCGTTGTTGTTTGGAAGAGAATCGTTGTTGTTTGGAAGAGAATCGATGCTGCTTGGAAGAGAATCGATGCTGCTTGGAAGAGAATCGATGCTGCTTGGAAGAGAATCGTTGTTGTTTGGAAGAGAATCGTTGTTGTTTGGAAGAGAATCGTTGTTGTTTGGAAGAGAATCGATGCTGCTTGGAAGAGAATCGATGCTGCTTGGAAGAGAATCGATGCTGCTTGGAAGAGAATCGATGCTGCTTGGAAGAGAATCGTTGTTGTTTGGAAGAGAATCGTTGTTGTTTGGAAGAGAATCGTTGTTGTTTGGAAGAGAATCGTTGTTGTTTGGAAGAGAATCGTTGTTGTTTGGAAGAGAATCGTTGTTGTTTGGAAGAGAATCGATGCTGCTTGGAAGAGAATCGATGCTGCTTGGAAGAGAATCGTTGTTGTTTGGGAGATAATCGATGCTGCTTGGAAGAGAATCGATGCTACTTGGAAGAGAATCGTTGTTGTTTGGAAGAGAATCGTTGTTGTTTGGAAGAGAATCGTTGTTGTTTGGAAGAGAATCGTTGTTGTTTGGAAGAGAATCGATGCTGCTTGGAAGAGAATCGTTGTTGTTTGGAAGAGAATCGTTGTTGTTTGGAAGAGAATCGATGCTGCTTGGAAGAGAATCGATGCTGCTTGGAAGAGAATCGATGCTGCTTGGAAGAGAATCGTTGTTGTTTGGAAGAGAATCGTTGTTGTTTGGAAGAGAATCGTTGTTGTTTGGAAGAGAATCGATGCTGCTTGGAAGAGAATCGATGCTGCTTGGAAGAGAATCGATGCTGCTTGGAAGAGAATCGTTGTTGTTTGGAAGAGAATCGATGCTGCTTGGAAGAGAATCGATGCTGCTTGGAAGAGAATCGATGCTGCTTGGAAGAGAATCGTTGTTGTTTGGAAGAGAATCGTTGTTGTTTGGAAGAGAATCGTTGTTGTTTGGAAGAGAATCGATGCTGCTTGGAAGAGAATCGTTGTTGTTTGGAAGAGAATCGTTGTTGTTTGGAAGAGAATCGATGCTACTTGGAAGAGAATCGATGCTGCTTGGAAGAGAATCGTTGTTGTTTGGAAGAGAATCGTTGTTGTTTGGAAGAGAATCGATGCTGCTTGGAAGAGAATCGTTGTTGTTTGGAAGAGAATCGTTGTTGTTTGGAAGAGAATCGTTGTTGTTTGGAAGAGAATCGATGCTGCTTGGAAGAGAATCGATGCTGCTTGGAAGAGAATCGTTGTTGTTTGGAAGAGAATCGTTGTTGTTTGGAAGAGAATCGTTGTTGTTTGGAAGAGAATCGTTGTTGTTTGGAAGAGAATCGTTGTTGTTTGGAAGAGAATCGTTGTTGTTTGGAAGAGAATCGATGCTGCTTGGAAGAGAATCGATGCTGCTTGGAAGAGAATCGTTGTTGTTTGGAAGAGAATCGTTGTTGTTTGGAAGAGAATCGTTGTTGTTTGGAAGAGAATCGTTGTTGTTTGGAAGAGAATCGTTGTTGTTTGGAAGAGAATCGTTGTTGTTTGGAAGAGAATCGTTGTTGTTTGGAAGAGAATCGATGCTGCTTGGAAGAGAATCGATGCTGCTTGGAAGAGAATCGTTGTTGTTTGGAAGAGAATCGTTGTTGTTTGGAAGAGAATCGTTGTTGTTTGGAAGAGAATCGTTGTTGTTTGGAAGAGAATCGTTGTTGTTTGGAAGAGAATCGTTGTTGTTTGGAAGAGAATCGTTGTTGTTTGGAAGAGAATCGATGCTGCTTGGAAGAGAATCGATGCTGCTTGGAAGAGAATCGTTGTTGTTTGGGAGATAATCGATGCTGCTTGGAAGAGAATCGATGCTACTTGGAAGAGAATCGTTGTTGTTTGGAAGAGAATCGTTGTTGTTTGGAAGAGAATCGTTGTTGTTTGGAAGAGAATCGTTGTTGTTTGGAAGAGAATCGATGCTGCTTGGAAGAGAATCGTTGTTGTTTGGAAGAGAATCGTTGTTGTTTGGAAGAGAATCGATGCTGCTTGGAAGAGAATCGATGCTGCTTGGAAGAGAATCGATGCTGCTTGGAAGAGAATCGTTGTTGTTTGGAAGAGAATCGTTGTTGTTTGGAAGAGAATCGTTGTTGTTTGGAAGAGAATCGATGCTGCTTGGAAGAGAATCGATGCTGCTTGGAAGAGAATCGATGCTGCTTGGAAGAGAATCGATGCTGCTTGGAAGAGAATCGTTGTTGTTTGGAAGAGAATCGATGCTGCTTGGAAGAGAATCGATGCTGCTTGGAAGAGAATCGTTGTTGTTTGGAAGAGAATCGTTGTTGTTTGGAAGAGAATCGTTGTTGTTTGGAAGAGAATCGATGCTGCTTGGAAGAGAATCGTTGTTGTTTGGAAGAGAATCGATGCTGCTTGGAAGAGAATCGATGCTGCTTGGAAGAGAATCGATGCTGCTTGGAAGAGAATCGTTGTTGTTTGGAAGAGAATCTTTGTTGTTTGGAAGAGAATCGATGCTGCTTGGAAGAGAATCGTTGTTGTTTGGAAGAGAATCGTTGTTGTTTGGAAGAGAATCGTTGTTGTTTGGAAGAGAATCGTTGTTGTTTGGAAGAGAATCGATGCTGCTTGGAAGAGAATCGATGCTGCTTGGAAGAGAATCGTTGTTGTTTAGGAGATAATCGATGCTGCTTGGAAGAGAATCGATGCTGCTTGGAAGAGAATCGTTGTTGTTTGGAAGAGAATCGTTGTTGTTTGGAAGAGAATCGTTGTTGTTTGGAAGAGAATCGTTGTTGTTTGGAAGAGAATCGTTGTTGTTTGGAAGAGAATCGATGCTGCTTGGAAGAGAATCGATGCTGCTTGGAAGAGAATCGTTGTTGTTTGGAAGAGAATCGTTGTTGTTTGGAAGAGAATCGTTGTTGTTTGGAAGAGAATCGATGCTGCTTGGAAGAGAATCGATGCTGCTTGGAAGAGAATCGTTGTTGTTTGGGAGATAATCGATGCTGCTTGGAAGAGAATCGATGCTGCTTGGAAGAGAATCGTTGTTGTTTGGAAGAGAATCGTTGTTGTTTGGAAGAGAATCGTTGTTGTTTGGAAGAGAATCGTTGTTGTTTGGAAGAGAATCGATGCTGCTTGGAAGAGAATCGATGCTGCTTGGAAGAGAATCGATGCTGCTTGGAAGAGAATCGTTGTTGTTTGGAAGAGAATCGATGCTGCTTGGAAGAGAATCGATGCTGCTTGGAAGAGAATCGATGCTGCTTGGAAGAGAATCGTTGTTGTTTGGAAGAGAATCTTTGTTGTTTGGAAGAGAATCGATGCTGCTTGGAAGAGAATCGTTGTTGTTTGGGAGATAATCGATGCTGCTTGGAAGAGAATCGTTGTTGTTTGGAAGAGAATCGATGCTGCTTGGAAGAGAATCGATGCTGCTTGGAAGAGAATCGTTGTTGTTTGGAAGAGAATCGTTGTTGTTTGGAAGAGAATCGTTGTTGTTTGGAAGAGAATCGTTGTTGTTTGGAAGAGAATCGTTGTTGTTTGGAAGAGAATCGTTGTTGTTTGGAAGAGAATCGATGCTGCTTGGAAGAGAATCGTTGTTGTTTGGGAGATAATCGATGCTGCTTGGAAGAGAATCGTTGTTGTTTGGAAGAGAATCGATGCTGCTTGGAAGAGAATCGATGCTGCTTGGAAGAGAATCGTTGTTGTTTGGAAGAGAATCGATGCTGCTTGGAAGAGAATCGTTGTTGTTTGGGAGATAATCGATGCTGCTTGGAAGAGAATCGATGCTGCTTGGAAGAGAATCGTTGTTGTTTGGAAGAGAATCGTTGTTGTTTGGAAGAGAATCGTTGTTGTTTGGAAGAGAATCGATGCTGCTTGGAAGAGAATCGTTGTTGTTTGGAAGAGAATCGTTGTTGTTTGGAAGAGAATCGTTGTTGTTTGGAAGAGAATCGATGCTGCTTGGAAGAGAATCGATGCTGCTTGGAAGAGAATCGTTGTTGTTTGGAAGAGAATCGTTGTTGTTTGGAAGAGAATCGTTGTTGTTTGGAAGAGAATCGTTGTTGTTTGGAAGAGAATCGTTGTTGTTTGGAAGAGAATCGTTGTTGTTTGGGAGATAATCGATGCTGCTTGGAAGAGAATCGATGCTGCTTGGAAGAGAATCGTTGTTGTTTGGAAGAGAATCGTTGTTGTTTGGAAGAGAATCGTTGTTGTTTGGAAGAGAATCGATGCTGCTTGGAAGAGAATCGATGCTGCTTGGAAGAGAATCGTTGTTGTTTGGAAGAGAATCGTTGTTGTTTGGAAGAGAATCGTTGTTGTTTGGAAGAGAATCGATGCTGCTTGGAAGAGAATCGTTGTTGTTTGGAAGAGAATCGTTGTTGTTTGGAAGAGAATCGTTGTTGTTTGGAAGAGAATCGATGCTGCTTGGAAGAGAATCGTTGTTGTTTGGAAGAGAATCGATGCTGCTTGGAAGAGAATCGATGCTGCTTGGAAGAGAATCGTTGTTGTTTGGAAGAGAATCGTTGTTGTTTGGAAGAGAATCGTTGTTGTTTGGAAGAGAATCGATGCTGCTTGGAAGAGAATCGTTGTTGTTTGGAAGAGAATCGTTGTTGTTTGGAAGAGAATCGTTGTTGTTTGGAAGAGAATCGATGCTGCTTGGAAGAGAATCGTTGTTGTTTGGAAGAGAATCGATGCTGCTTGGAAGAGAATCGATGCTGCTTGGAAGAGAATCGTTGTTGTTTGGAAGAGAATCGTTGTTGTTTGGAAGAGAATCGTTGTTGTTTGGAAGAGAATCGATGCTGCTTGGAAGAGAATCGTTGTTGTTTGGAAGAGAATCGTTGTTGTTTGGAAGAGAATCGTTGTTGTTTGGAAGAGAATCGATGCTGCTTGGAAGAGAATCGTTGTTGTTTGGAAGAGAATCGATGCTGCTTGGAAGAGAATCGATGCTGCTTGGAAGAGAATCGTTGTTGTTTGGAAGAGAATCGTTGTTGTTTGGAAGAGAATCGTTGTTGTTTGGAAGAGAATCGATGCTGCTTGGAAGAGAATCGTTGTTGTTTGGAAGAGAATCGTTGTTGTTTGGAAGAGAATCGTTGTTGTTTGGAAGAGAATCGATGCTGCTTGGAAGAGAATCGTTGTTGTTTGGAAGAGAATCGATGCTGCTTGGAAGAGAATCGATGCTGCTTGGAAGAGAATCGTTGTTGTTTGGAAGAGAATCGTTGTTGTTTGGAAGAGAATCGTTGTTGTTTGGAAGAGAATCGATGCTGCTTGGAAGAGAATCGTTGTTGTTTGGAAGAGAATCGTTGTTGTTTGGAAGAGAATCGTTGTTGTTTGGAAGAGAATCGATGCTTCTTGGAAGAGAATCGTTGTTGTTTGGAAGAGAATCGATGCTGCATGGAAGAGAATCGATGCTACTTGGAAGAGAATCGTTGTTGTTTGGAAGAGAATCGTTGTTGTTTGGAAGAGAATCGTTGTTGTTTGGAAGAGAATCGATGCTGCTTGGAAGAGAATCGATGCTGCTTGGAAGAGAATCGTTGTTGTTTGGAAGAGAATCGTTGTTGTTTGGAAGAGAATCGTTGTTGTTTGGAAGAGAATCGTTGTTGTTTGGGAGATAATCGATGCTGCTTGGAAGAGAATCGATGCTGCTTGGAAGAGAATCGTTGTTGTTTGGAAGAGAATCGTTGTTGTTTGGAAGAGAATCGTTGTTGTTTGGAAGAGAATCGATGCTGCTTGGAAGAGAATCGATGCTGCTTGGAAGAGAATCGTTGTTGTTTGGAAGAGAATCGTTGTTGTTTGGAAGAGAATCGTTGTTGTTTGGAAGAGAATCGATGCTGCTTGGAAGAGAATCGTTGTTGTTTGGAAGAGAATCGTTGTTGTTTGGAAGAGAATCGTTGTTGTTTGGAAGAGAATCGATGCTGCTTGGAAGAGAATCGTTGTTGTTTGGAAGAGAATCGATGCTGCTTGGAAGAGAATCGATGCTGCTTGGAAGAGAATCGTTGTTGTTTGGAAGAGAATCGTTGTTGTTTGGAAGAGAATCGTTGTTGTTTGGAAGAGAATCGATGCTGCTTGGAAGAGAATCGTTGTTGTTTGGAAGAGAATCGTTGTTGTTTGGAAGAGAATCGTTGTTGTTTGGAAGAGAATCGATGCTGCTTGGAAGAGAATCGATGCTGCTTGGAAGAGAATCGTTGTTGTTTGGAAGAGAATCGTTGTTGTTTGGAAGAGAATCGTTGTTGTTTGGAAGAGAATCGATGCTGCTTGGAAGAGAATCGTTGTTGTTTGGGAGATAATCGATGCTGCATGGAAGAGAATCGATGCTACTTGGAAGAGAATCGTTGTTGTTTGGAAGAGAATCGTTGTTGTTTGGAAGAGAATCGTTGTTGTTTGGAAGAGAATCGTTGTTGTTTGGAAGAGAATCGTTGTTGTTTGGAAGAGAATCGATGCTGCTTGGAAGAGAATCGTTGTTGTTTGGAAGAGAATCGTTGTTGTTTGGAAGAGAATCGATGCTGCTTGGAAGAGAATCGATGCTGCTTGGAAGAGAATCGTTGTTGTTTGGAAGAGAATCGATGCTGCTTGGAAGAGAATCGATGCTGCTTGGAAGAGAATCGTTGTTGTTTGGAAGAGAATCGTTGTTGTTTGGAAGAGAATCGATGCTGCTTGGAAGAGAATCGTTGTTGTTTGGGAGATAATCGATGCTGCATGGAAGAGAATCGATGCTACTTGGAAGAGAATCGTTGTTGTTTGGAAGAGAATCGTTGTTGTTTGGAAGAGAATCGTTGTTGTTTGGAAGAGAATCGTTGTTGTTTGGAAGAGAATCGTTGTTGTTTGGAAGAGAATCGATGCTGCTTGGAAGAGAATCGTTGTTGTTTGGAAGAGAATCGTTGTTGTTTGGAAGAGAATCGATGCTGCTTGGAAGAGAATCGATGCTGCTTGGAAGAGAATCGTTGTTGTTTGGAAGAGAATCGATGCTGCTTGGAAGAGAATCGATGCTGCTTGGAAGAGAATCGATGCTGCTTGGAAGAGAATCGTTGTTGTTTGGAAGAGAATCGATGCTGCTTGGAAGAGAATCATTGTTGTTTGGAAGAGAATCGTTGTTGTTTGGAAGAGAATCGTTGTTGTTTGGAAGAGAATCGATGCTGCTTGGAAGAGAATCGATGCTGCTTGGAAGAGAATCGTTGTTGTTTGGAAGAGAATCGTTGTTGTTTGGAAGAGAATCGTTGTTGTTTGGAAGAGAATCGATGCTGCTTGGAAGAGAATCGTTGTTGTTTGGAAGAGAATCGTTGTTGTTTGGAAGAGAATCGATGCTGCTTGGAAGAGAATCGATGCTGCTTGGAAGAGAATCGATGCTGCTTGGAAGAGAATCGTTGTTGTTTGGAAGAGAATCGTTGTTGTTTGGAAGAGAATCGTTGTTGTTTGGAAGAGAATCGATGCTGCTTGGAAGAGAATCGATGCTGCTTGGAAGAGAATCGATGCTGCTTGGAAGAGAATCGATGCTGCTTGGAAGAGAATCGTTGTTGTTTGGAAGAGAATCGATGCTGCTTGGAAGAGAATCGATGCTGCTTGGAAGAGAATCGTTGTTGTTTGGAAGAGAATCGTTGTTGTTTGGAAGAGAATCGTTGTTGTTTGGAAGAGAATCGATGCTGCTTGGAAGAGAATCGATGCTGCTTGGAAGAGAATCGTTGTTGTTTGGGAGATAATCGATGCTGCTTGGAAGAGAATCGATGCTGCTTGGAAGAGAATCGTTGTTGTTTGGAAGAGAATCGTTGTTGTTTGGAAGAGAATCGTTGTTGTTTGGAAGAGAATCGTTGTTGTTTGGAAGAGAATCGTTGTTGTTTGGAAGAGAATCGATGCTGCTTGGAAGAGAATCGATGCTGCTTGGAAGAGAATCGTTGTTGTTTGGGAGATAATCGATGCTGCTTGGAAGAGAATCGATGCTGCTTGGAAGAGAATCGTTGTTGTTTGGAAGAGAATCGTTGTTGTTTGGAAGAGAATCGTTGTTGTTTGGAAGAGAATCGTTGTTGTTTGGAAGAGAATCGATGCTGCTTGGAAGAGAATCGATGCTGCTTGGAAGAGAATCGATGCTGCTTGGAAGAGAATCGTTGTTGTTTGTAAGAGAATCGATGCTGCTTGGAAGAGAATCGATGCTGCTTGGAAGAGAATCGATGCTGCTTGGAAGAGAATCGTTGTTGTTTGGAAGAGAATCTTTGTTGTTTGGAAGAGAATCGATGCTGCTTGGAAGAGAATCGTTGTTGTTTGGGAGATAATCGATGCTGCTTGGAAGAGAATCGTTGTTGTTTGGAAGAGAATCGATGCTGCTTGGAAGAGAATCGATGCTGCTTGGAAGAGAATCGTTGTTGTTTGGAAGAGAATCGTTGTTGTTTGGAAGAGAATCGTTGTTGTTTGGAAGAGAATCGATGCTGCTTGGAAGAGAATCGTTGTTGTTTGGAAGAGAATCGTTGTTGTTTGGAAGAGAATCGATGCTGCTTGGAAGAGAATCGTTGTTGTTTGGGAGATAATCGATGCTGCTTGGAAGAGAATCGTTGTTGTTTGGAAGAGAATCGATGCTGCTTGGAAGAGAATCGATGCTGCTTGGAAGAGAATCGTTGTTGTTTGGAAGAGAATCGATGCTGCTTGGAAGAGAATCGTTGTTGTTTGGGAGATAATCGATGCTGCTTGGAAGAGAATCGATGCTGCTTGGAAGAGAATCGTTGTTGTTTGGAAGAGAATCGTTGTTGTTTGGAAGAGAATCGTTGTTGTTTGGAAGAGAATCGATGCTGCTTGGAAGAGAATCGTTGTTGTTTGGAAGAGAATCGTTGTTGTTTGGAAGAGAATCGTTGTTGTTTGGAAGAGAATCGATGCTGCTTGGAAGAGAATCGATGCTGCTTGGAAGAGAATCGTTGTTGTTTGGAAGAGAATCGTTGTTGTTTGGAAGAGAATCGTTGTTGTTTGGAAGAGAATCGTTGTTGTTTGGAAGAGAATCGTTGTTGTTTGGAAGAGAATCGTTGTTGTTTGGGAGATAATCGATGCTGCTTGGAAGAGAATCGATGCTGCTTGGAAGAGAATCGTTGTTGTTTGGAAGAGAATCGTTGTTGTTTGGAAGAGAATCGTTGTTGTTTGGAAGAGAATCGATGCTGCTTGGAAGAGAATCGATGCTGCTTGGAAGAGAATCGTTGTTGTTTGGAAGAGAATCGTTGTTGTTTGGAAGAGAATCGTTGTTGTTTGGAAGAGAATCGATGCTGCTTGGAAGAGAATCGTTGTTGTTTGGAAGAGAATCGTTGTTGTTTGGAAGAGAATCGTTGTTGTTTGGAAGAGAATCGATGCTGCTTGGAAGAGAATCGTTGTTGTTTGGAAGAGAATCGATGCTGCTTGGAAGAGAATCGATGCTGCTTGGAAGAGAATCGTTGTTGTTTGGAAGAGAATCGTTGTTGTTTGGAAGAGAATCGTTGTTGTTTGGAAGAGAATCGATGCTGCTTGGAAGAGAATCGTTGTTGTTTGGAAGAGAATCGTTGTTGTTTGGAAGAGAATCGTTGTTGTTTGGAAGAGAATCGATGCTGCTTGGAAGAGAATCGTTGTTGTTTGGAAGAGAATCGATGCTGCTTGGAAGAGAATCGATGCTGCTTGGAAGAGAATCGTTGTTGTTTGGAAGAGAATCGTTGTTGTTTGGAAGAGAATCGTTGTTGTTTGGAAGAGAATCGATGCTGCTTGGAAGAGAATCGTTGTTGTTTGGAAGAGAATCGTTGTTGTTTGGAAGAGAATCGTTGTTGTTTGGAAGAGAATCGATGCTGCTTGGAAGAGAATCGTTGTTGTTTGGAAGAGAATCGATGCTGCTTGGAAGAGAATCGATGCTGCTTGGAAGAGAATCGTTGTTGTTTGGAAGAGAATCGTTGTTGTTTGGAAGAGAATCGTTGTTGTTTGGAAGAGAATCGATGCTGCTTGGAAGAGAATCGTTGTTGTTTGGAAGAGAATCGTTGTTGTTTGGAAGAGAATCGTTGTTGTTTGGAAGAGAATCGATGCTGCTTGGAAGAGAATCGTTGTTGTTTGGAAGAGAATCGATGCTGCTTGGAAGAGAATCGATGCTGCTTGGAAGAGAATCGTTGTTGTTTGGAAGAGAATCGTTGTTGTTTGGAAGAGAATCGTTGTTGTTTGGAAGAGAATCGATGCTGCTTGGAAGAGAATCGTTGTTGTTTGGAAGAGAATCGTTGTTGTTTGGAAGAGAATCGTTGTTGTTTGGAAGAGAATCGATGCTTCTTGGAAGAGAATCGTTGTTGTTTGGAAGAGAATCGATGCTGCATGGAAGAGAATCGATGCTACTTGGAAGAGAATCGTTGTTGTTTGGAAGAGAATCGTTGTTGTTTGGAAGAGAATCGTTGTTGTTTGGAAGAGAATCGATGCTGCTTGGAAGAGAATCGATGCTGCTTGGAAGAGAATCGTTGTTGTTTGGAAGAGAATCGTTGTTGTTTGGAAGAGAATCGTTGTTGTTTGGAAGAGAATCGTTGTTGTTTGGGAGATAATCGATGCTGCTTGGAAGAGAATCGATGCTGCTTGGAAGAGAATCGTTGTTGTTTGGAAGAGAATCGTTGTTGTTTGGAAGAGAATCGTTGTTGTTTGGAAGAGAATCGATGCTGCTTGGAAGAGAATCGATGCTGCTTGGAAGAGAATCGTTGTTGTTTGGAAGAGAATCGTTGTTGTTTGGAAGAGAATCGTTGTTGTTTGGAAGAGAATCGATGCTGCTTGGAAGAGAATCGTTGTTGTTTGGAAGAGAATCGTTGTTGTTTGGAAGAGAATCGTTGTTGTTTGGAAGAGAATCGATGCTGCTTGGAAGAGAATCGTTGTTGTTTGGAAGAGAATCGATGCTGCTTGGAAGAGAATCGATGCTGCTTGGAAGAGAATCGTTGTTGTTTGGAAGAGAATCGTTGTTGTTTGGAAGAGAATCGTTGTTGTTTGGAAGAGAATCGATGCTGCTTGGAAGAGAATCGTTGTTGTTTGGAAGAGAATCGTTGTTGTTTGGAAGAGAATCGTTGTTGTTTGGAAGAGAATCGATGCTGCTTGGAAGAGAATCGATGCTGCTTGGAAGAGAATCGTTGTTGTTTGGAAGAGAATCGTTGTTGTTTGGAAGAGAATCGTTGTTGTTTGGAAGAGAATCGATGCTGCTTGGAAGAGAATCGTTGTTGTTTGGGAGATAATCGATGCTGCATGGAAGAGAATCGATGCTACTTGGAAGAGAATCGTTGTTGTTTGGAAGAGAATCGTTGTTGTTTGGAAGAGAATCGTTGTTGTTTGGAAGAGAATCGTTGTTGTTTGGAAGAGAATCGTTGTTGTTTGGAAGAGAATCGATGCTGCTTGGAAGAGAATCGTTGTTGTTTGGAAGAGAATCGTTGTTGTTTGGAAGAGAATCGATGCTGCTTGGAAGAGAATCGATGCTGCTTGGAAGAGAATCGTTGTTGTTTGGAAGAGAATCGATGCTGCTTGGAAGAGAATCGATGCTGCTTGGAAGAGAATCGTTGTTGTTTGGAAGAGAATCGTTGTTGTTTGGAAGAGAATCGTTGTTGTTTGGAAGAGAATCGATGCTGCTTGGAAGAGAATCATTGTTGTTTGGAAGAGAATCGTTGTTGTTTGGAAGAGAATCGTTGTTGTTTGGAAGAGAATCGATGCTGCTTGGAAGAGAATCGATGCTGCTTGGAAGAGAATCGTTGTTGTTTGGAAGAGAATCGTTGTTGTTTGGAAGAGAATCGTTGTTGTTTGGAAGAGAATCGATGCTGCTTGGAAGAGAATCGTTGTTGTTTGGGAGATAATCGATGCTGCATGGAAGAGAATCGATGCTACTTGGAAGAGAATCGTTGTTGTTTGGAAGAGAATCGTTGTTGTTTGGAAGAGAATCGTTGTTGTTTGGAAGAGAATCGTTGTTGTTTGGAAGAGAATCGTTGTTGTTTGGAAGAGAATCGATGCTGCTTGGAAGAGAATCGATGCTGCTTGGAAGAGAATCGTTGTTGTTTGGAAGAGAATCGTTGTTGTTTGGAAGAGAATCGATGCTGCTTGGAAGAGAATCGATGCTGCTTGGAAGAGAATCGTTGTTGTTTGGGAGATAATCGATGCTGCTTGGAAGAGAATCGATGCTGCTTGGAAGAGAATCGTTGTTGTTTGGAAGAGAATCGATGCTGCTTGGAAGAGAATCGTTGTTGTTTGGAAGAGAATCGTTGTTGTTTGGAAGAGAATCGTTGTTGTTTGGAAGAGAATCGATGCTGCTTGGAAGAGAATCGTTGTTGTTTGGAAGAGAATCGTTGTTGTTTGGAAGAGAATCGTTGTTGTTTGGAAGAGAATCGATGCTGCTTGGAAGAGAATCGATGCTGCTTGGAAGAGAATCGTTGTTGTTTGGAAGAGAATCGTTGTTGTTTGGAAGAGAATCGTTGTTGTTTGGAAGAGAATCGATGCTGCTTGGAAGAGAATCGTTGTTGTTTGGGAGATAATCGATGCTGCATGGAAGAGAATCGATGCTACTTGGAAGAGAATCGTTGTTGTTTGGAAGAGAATCGTTGTTGTTTGGAAGAGAATCGTTGTTGTTTGGAAGAGAATCGTTGTTGTTTGGAAGAGAATCGTTGTTGTTTGGAAGAGAATCGATGCTGCTTGGAAGAGAATCGATGCTGCTTGGAAGAGAATCGATGCTGCTTGGAAGAGAATCGTTGTTGTTTGGAAGAGAATCGATGCTGCTTGGAAGAGAATCGTTGTTGTTTGGAAGAGAATCGTTGTTGTTTGGGAGATAATCGATGCTGCTTGGAAGAGAATCGATGCTGCTTGGAAGAGAATCGTTGTTGTTTGGAAGAGAATCGTTGTTGTTTGGAAGAGAATCGATGCTGCTTGGAAGAGAATCGATGCTGCTTGGAAGAGAATCGTTGTTGTTTGGGAGATAATCGATGCTGCTTGGAAGAGAATCGATGCTGCTTGGAAGAGAATCGTTGTTGTTTGGAAGAGAATCGATGCTGCTTGGAAGAGAATCGTTGTTGTTTGGAAGAGAATCGTTGTTGTTTGGAAGAGAATCGATGCTGCTTGGAAGAGAATCGATGCTGCTTGGAAGAGAATCGTTGTTGTTTGGAAGAGAATCGATGCTGCTTGGAAGAGAATCGATGCTGCTTGGAAGAGAATCGTTGTTGTTTGGAAGAGAATCGTTGTTGTTTGGAAGAGAATCGTTGTTGTTTGGAAGAGAATCGATGCTGCTTGGAAGAGAATCATTGTTGTTTGGAAGAGAATCGTTGTTGTTTGGAAGAGAATCGTTGTTGTTTGGAAGAGAATCGATGCTGCTTGGAAGAGAATCGATGCTGCTTGGAAGAGAATCGTTGTTGTTTGGAAGAGAATCGTTGTTGTTTGGAAGAGAATCGTTGTTGTTTGGAAGAGAATCGATGCTGCTTGGAAGAGAATCGTTGTTGTTTGGGAGATAATCGATGCTGCATGGAAGAGAATCGATGCTACTTGGAAGAGAATCGTTGTTGTTTGGAAGAGAATCGTTGTTGTTTGGAAGAGAATCGTTGTTGTTTGGAAGAGAATCGTTGTTGTTTGGAAGAGAATCGTTGTTGTTTGGAAGAGAATCGATGCTGCTTGGAAGAGAATCGATGCTGCTTGGAAGAGAATCGTTGTTGTTTGGAAGAGAATCGTTGTTGTTTGGAAGAGAATCGATGCTGCTTGGAAGAGAATCGATGCTGCTTGGAAGAGAATCGTTGTTGTTTGGGAGATAATCGATGCTGCTTGGAAGAGAATCGATGCTGCTTGGAAGAGAATCGTTGTTGTTTGGAAGAGAATCGATGCTGCTTGGAAGAGAATCGTTGTTGTTTGGAAGAGAATCGTTGTTGTTTGGAAGAGAATCGTTGTTGTTTGGAAGAGAATCGATGCTGCTTGGAAGAGAATCGTTGTTGTTTGGAAGAGAATCGTTGTTGTTTGGAAGAGAATCGTTGTTGTTTGGAAGAGAATCGATGCTGCTTGGAAGAGAATCGATGCTGCTTGGAAGAGAATCGTTGTTGTTTGGAAGAGAATCGTTGTTGTTTGGAAGAGAATCGTTGTTGTTTGGAAGAGAATCGATGCTGCTTGGAAGAGAATCGTTGTTGTTTGGGAGATAATCGATGCTGCATGGAAGAGAATCGATGCTACTTGGAAGAGAATCGTTGTTGTTTGGAAGAGAATCGTTGTTGTTTGGAAGAGAATCGTTGTTGTTTGGAAGAGAATCGTTGTTGTTTGGAAGAGAATCGTTGTTGTTTGGAAGAGAATCGATGCTGCTTGGAAGAGAATCGATGCTGCTTGGAAGAGAATCGATGCTGCTTGGAAGAGAATCGTTGTTGTTTGGAAGAGAATCGATGCTGCTTGGAAGAGAATCGTTGTTGTTTGGAAGAGAATCGTTGTTGTTTGGGAGATAATCGATGCTGCTTGGAAGAGAATCGATGCTGCTTGGAAGAGAATCGTTGTTGTTTGGAAGAGAATCGTTGTTGTTTGGAAGAGAATCGATGCTGCTTGGAAGAGAATCGATGCTGCTTGGAAGAGAATCGTTGTTGTTTGGGAGATAATCGATGCTGCTTGGAAGAGAATCGATGCTGCTTGGAAGAGAATCGTT
Organism: Tritrichomonas musculus; assembly: GCA_039105265.1. Lineage (NCBI taxonomy): Eukaryota > Parabasalia > Tritrichomonadida > Tritrichomonadidae > Tritrichomonas > Tritrichomonas musculus. The sequence goes on along the minus strand of JAPFFF010000038.1, from coordinate 18,773 downwards.
GTTGTTTGGAAGAGAATCGTTGTTGTTTGGAAGAGAATCGTTGTTGTTTGGAAGAGAATCGTTGTTGTTTGGAAGAGAATCGTTGTTGTTTGGAAGAGAATCGATGCTGCTTGGAAGAGAATCGTTGTTGTTTGGGAGATAATCGATGCTGCTTGGAAGAGAATCGATGCTACTTGGAAGAGAATCGTTGTTGTTTGGAAGAGAATCGTTGTTGTTTGGAAGAGAATCGTTGTTGTTTGGAAGAGAATCGATGCTGCTTGGAAGAGAATCGATGCTGCTTGGAAGAGAATCGTTGTTGTTTGGGAGATAATCGATGCTGCTTGGAAGAGAATCGATGCTGCTTGGAAGAGAATCGTTGTTGTTTGGAAGAGAATCGTTGTTGTTTGGAAGAGAATCGTTGTTGTTTGGAAGAGAATCGTTGTTGTTTGGAAGAGAATCGATGCTGCTTGGAAGAGAATCGATGCTGCTTGGAAGAGAATCGATGCTGCTTGGAAGAGAATCGTTGTTGTTTGGAAGAGAATCGATGCTGCTTGGAAGAGAATCGATGCTGCTTGGAAGAGAATCGATGCTGCTTGGAAGAGAATCGATGCTGCTTGGAAGAGAATCGATGCTGCTTGGAAGAGAATCGATGCTGCTTGGAAGAGAATCGTTGTTGTTTGGGAGATAATCGATGCTGCTTGGAAGAGAATCGATGCTGCTTGGAAGAGAATCGATGCTGCTTGGAAGAGAATCGATGCTGCTTGGAAGAGAATCGATGCTGCTTGGAAGAGAATCGTTGTTGTTTGGGAGATAATCGATGCTGCTTGGAAGAGAATCGTTGTTGTTTGGGAGATAATCGATGCTGCTTGGAAGAGAATCGATGCTGCTTGGAAGAGAATCGATGCTGCTTGGAAGAGAATCGATGCTGCTTGGAAGAGAATCGTTGTTGTTTAGGAGATAATCGATGCTGCTTGGAAGAGAATCGATGCTGCTTGGAAGAGAATCGTTGTTGTTTGGAAGAGAATCGTTGTTGTTTGGAAGAGAATCGTTGTTGTTTGGAAGAGAATCGTTGTTGTTTGGAAGAGAATCGTTGTTGTTTGGAAGAGAATCGATGCTGCTTGGAAGAGAATCGATGCTACTTGGAAGAGAATCGTTGTTGTTTGGAAGAGAATCGTTGTTGTTTGGAAGAGAATCGTTGTTGTTTGGAAGAGAATCGATGCTGCTTGGAAGAGAATCGATGCTGCTTGGAAGAGAATCGTTGTTGTTTGGGAGATAATCGATGCTGCTTGGAAGAGAATCGATGCTGCTTGGAAGAGAATCGTTGTTGTTTGGAAGAGAATCGTTGTTGTTTGGAAGAGAATCGATGCTGCTTGGAAGAGAATCGATGCTGCTTGGAAGAGAATCGATGCTGCTTGGAAGAGAATCGTTGTTGTTTGGAAGAGAATCGTTGTTGTTTGGGAGATAATCGATGCTGCTTGGAAGAGAATCGTTGTTGTTTGGAAGAGAATCGATGCTGCTTGGAAGAGAATCGATGCTGCTTGGAAGAGAATCGTTGTTGTTTGGAAGAGAATCGTTGTTGTTTGGAAGAGAATCGTTGTTGTTTGGAAGAGAATCGTTGTTGTTTGGAAGAGAATCGATGCTGCTTGGAAGAGAATCGTTGTTGTTTGGAAGAGAATCGTTGTTGTTTGGAAGAGAATCGATGCTGCTTGGAAGAGAATCGATGCTGCTTGGAAGAGAATCGATGCTGCTTGGAAGAGAATCGTTGTTGTTTGGAAGAGAATCGATGCTGCTTGGAAGAGAATCGATGCTGCTTGGAAGAGAATCGATGCTGCTTGGAAGAGAATCGTTGTTGTTTGGAAGAGAATCGATGCTGCTTGGAAGAGAATCGATGCTGCTTGGAAGAGAATCGTTGTTGTTTGGAAGAGAATCGTTGTTGTTTGGAAGAGAATCGTTGTTGTTTGGAAGAGAATCGTTGTTGTTTGGAAGAGAATCGATGCTGCTTGGAAGAGAATCGTTGTTGTTTGGGAGATAATCGATGCTGCATGGAAGAGAATCGATGCTACTTGGAAGAGAATCGTTGTTGTTTGGAAGAGAATCGTTGTTGTTTGGAAGAGAATCGTTGTTGTTTGGAAGAGAATCGTTGTTGTTTGGAAGAGAATCGTTGTTGTTTGGAAGAGAATCGATGCTGCTTGGAAGAGAATCGATGCTGCTTGGAAGAGAATCGTTGTTGTTTGGAAGAGAATCGTTGTTGTTTGGAAGAGAATCGATGCTGCTTGGAAGAGAATCGATGCTGCTTGGAAGAGAATCGTTGTTGTTTGGGAGATAATCGATGCTGCTTGGAAGAGAATCGATGCTGCTTGGAAGAGAATCGTTGTTGTTTGGAAGAGAATCGATGCTGCTTGGAAGAGAATCGTTGTTGTTTGGAAGAGAATCGTTGTTGTTTGGAAGAGAATCGTTGTTGTTTGGAAGAGAATCGATGCTGCTTGGAAGAGAATCGTTGTTGTTTGGAAGAGAATCGTTGTTGTTTGGAAGAGAATCGTTGTTGTTTGGAAGAGAATCGATGCTGCTTGGAAGAGAATCGATGCTGCTTGGAAGAGAATCGTTGTTGTTTGGAAGAGAATCGTTGTTGTTTGGAAGAGAATCGTTGTTGTTTGGAAGAGAATCGATGCTGCTTGGAAGAGAATCGTTGTTGTTTGGGAGATAATCGATGCTGCATGGAAGAGAATCGATGCTACTTGGAAGAGAATCGTTGTTGTTTGGAAGAGAATCGTTGTTGTTTGGAAGAGAATCGTTGTTGTTTGGAAGAGAATCGTTGTTGTTTGGAAGAGAATCGTTGTTGTTTGGAAGAGAATCGATGCTGCTTGGAAGAGAATCGATGCTGCTTGGAAGAGAATCGATGCTGCTTGGAAGAGAATCGTTGTTGTTTGGAAGAGAATCGATGCTGCTTGGAAGAGAATCGTTGTTGTTTGGAAGAGAATCGTTGTTGTTTGGGAGATAATCGATGCTGCTTGGAAGAGAATCGATGCTGCTTGGAAGAGAATCGTTGTTGTTTGGAAGAGAATCGTTGTTGTTTGGAAGAGAATCGATGCTGCTTGGAAGAGAATCGATGCTGCTTGGAAGAGAATCGTTGTTGTTTGGGAGATAATCGATGCTGCTTGGAAGAGAATCGATGCTGCTTGGAAGAGAATCGTTGTTGTTTGGAAGAGAATCGTTGTTGTTTGGAAGAGAATCGTTGTTGTTTGGAAGAGAATCGTTGTTGTTTGGAAGAGAATCGTTGTTGTTTGGAAGAGAATCGATGCTGCTTGGAAGAGAATCGTTGTTGTTTGGGAGATAATCGATGCTGCTTGGAAGAGAATCGATGCTACTTGGAAGAGAATCGTTGTTGTTTGGAAGAGAATCGTTGTTGTTTGGAAGAGAATCGTTGTTGTTTGGAAGAGAATCGATGCTGCTTGGAAGAGAATCGATGCTGCTTGGAAGAGAATCGTTGTTGTTTGGGAGATAATCGATGCTGCTTGGAAGAGAATCGATGCTGCTTGGAAGAGAATCGTTGTTGTTTGGAAGAGAATCGTTGTTGTTTGGAAGAGAATCGTTGTTGTTTGGAAGAGAATCGTTGTTGTTTGGAAGAGAATCGATGCTGCTTGGAAGAGAATCGATGCTGCTTGGAAGAGAATCGATGCTGCTTGGAAGAGAATCGTTGTTGTTTGGAAGAGAATCGATGCTGCTTGGAAGAGAATCGATGCTGCTTGGAAGAGAATCGATGCTGCTTGGAAGAGAATCGATGCTGCTTGGAAGAGAATCGATGCTGCTTGGAAGAGAATCGATGCTGCTTGGAAGAGAATCGTTGTTGTTTGGGAGATAATCGATGCTGCTTGGAAGAGAATCGATGCTGCTTGGAAGAGAATCGATGCTGCTTGGAAGAGAATCGATGCTGCTTGGAAGAGAATCGATGCTGCTTGGAAGAGAATCGTTGTTGTTTGGGAGATAATCGATGCTGCTTGGAAGAGAATCGTTGTTGTTTGGGAGATAATCGATGCTGCTTGGAAGAGAATCGATGCTGCTTGGAAGAGAATCGATGCTGCTTGGAAGAGAATCGATGCTGCTTGGAAGAGAATCGTTGTTGTTTAGGAGATAATCGATGCTGCTTGGAAGAGAATCGATGCTGCTTGGAAGAGAATCGTTGTTGTTTGGAAGAGAATCGTTGTTGTTTGGAAGAGAATCGTTGTTGTTTGGAAGAGAATCGTTGTTGTTTGGAAGAGAATCGTTGTTGTTTGGAAGAGAATCGTTGTTGTTTGGAAGAGAATCGATGCTGCTTGGAAGAGAATCGATGCTGCTTGGAAGAGAATCGTTGTTGTTTGGAAGAGAATCGTTGTTGTTTGGAAGAGAATCGTTGTTGTTTGGAAGAGAATCGTTGTTGTTTGGAAGAGAATCGATGCTGCTTGGAAGAGAATCGTTGTTGTTTGGAAGAGAATCGTTGTTGTTTGGAAGAGAATCGATGCTGCTTGGAAGAGAATCGATGCTGCTTGGAAGAGAATCGATGCTGCTTGGAAGAGAATCGTTGTTGTTTGGAAGAGAATCGATGCTGCTTGGAAGAGAATCGATGCTGCTTGGAAGAGAATCGATGCTGCTTGGAAGAGAATCGTTGTTGTTTGGAAGAGAATCGATGCTGCTTGGAAGAGAATCGATGCTGCTTGGAAGAGAATCGTTGTTGTTTGGAAGAGAATCGTTGTTGTTTGGAAGAGAATCGTTGTTGTTTGGAAGAGAATCGTTGTTGTTTGGAAGAGAATCGATGCTGCTTGGAAGAGAATCGTTGTTGTTTGGGAGATAATCGATGCTGCATGGAAGAGAATCGATGCTACTTGGAAGAGAATCGTTGTTGTTTGGAAGAGAATCGTTGTTGTTTGGAAGAGAATCGTTGTTGTTTGGAAGAGAATCGTTGTTGTTTGGAAGAGAATCGATGCTGCTTGGAAGAGAATCGTTGTTGTTTGGAAGAGAATCGATGCTGCTTGGAAGAGAATCGTTGTTGTTTGGGAGATAATCGATGCTGCATGGAAGAGAATCGATGCTACTTGGAAGAGAATCGTTGTTGTTTGGAAGAGAATCGTTGTTGTTTGGAAGAGAATCGTTGTTGTTTGGAAGAGAATCGTTGTTGTTTGGAAGAGAATCGTTGTTGTTTGGAAGAGAATCGATGCTGCTTGGAAGAGAATCGATGCTGCTTGGAAGAGAATCGTTGTTGTTTGGAAGAGAATCGTTGTTGTTTGGAAGAGAATCGTTGTTGTTTGGAAGAGAATCGTTGTTGTTTGGAAGAGAATCGTTGTTGTTTGGAAGAGAATCGATGCTGCTTGGAAGAGAATCGTTGTTGTTTGGGAGATAATCGATGCTGCATGGAAGAGAATCGATGCTACTTGGAAGAGAATCGTTGTTGTTTGGAAGAGAATCGTTGTTGTTTGGAAGAGAATCGTTGTTGTTTGGAAGAGAATCGTTGTTGTTTGGAAGAGAATCGTTGTTGTTTGGAAGAGAATCGATGCTGCTTGGAAGAGAATCGATGCTGCTTGGAAGAGAATCGTTGTTGTTTGGAAGAGAATCGTTGTTGTTTGGAAGAGAATCGATGCTGCTTGGAAGAGAATCGATGCTGCTTGGAAGAGAATCGTTGTTGTTTGGGAGATAATCGATGCTGCTTGGAAGAGAATCGATGCTGCTTGGAAGAGAATCGTTGTTGTTTGGAAGAGAATCGATGCTGCTTGGAAGAGAATCGTTGTTGTTTGGAAGAGAATCGTTGTTGTTTGGAAGAGAATCGTTGTTGTTTGGAAGAGAATCGATGCTGCTTGGAAGAGAATCGTTGTTGTTTGGAAGAGAATCGTTGTTGTTTGGAAGAGAATCGTTGTTGTTTGGAAGAGAATCGATGCTGCTTGGAAGAGAATCGATGCTGCTTGGAAGAGAATCGTTGTTGTTTGGAAGAGAATCGTTGTTGTTTGGAAGAGAATCGTTGTTGTTTGGAAGAGAATCGATGCTGCTTGGAAGAGAATCGTTGTTGTTTGGGAGATAATCGATGCTGCATGGAAGAGAATCGATGCTACTTGGAAGAGAATCGTTGTTGTTTGGAAGAGAATCGTTGTTGTTTGGAAGAGAATCGTTGTTGTTTGGAAGAGAATCGTTGTTGTTTGGAAGAGAATCGTTGTTGTTTGGAAGAGAATCGATGCTGCTTGGAAGAGAATCGATGCTGCTTGGAAGAGAATCGATGCTGCTTGGAAGAGAATCGTTGTTGTTTGGAAGAGAATCGATGCTGCTTGGAAGAGAATCGTTGTTGTTTGGAAGAGAATCGTTGTTGTTTGGGAGATAATCGATGCTGCTTGGAAGAGAATCGATGCTGCTTGGAAGAGAATCGTTGTTGTTTGGAAGAGAATCGTTGTTGTTTGGAAGAGAATCGATGCTGCTTGGAAGAGAATCGATGCTGCTTGGAAGAGAATCGTTGTTGTTTGGGAGATAATCGATGCTGCTTGGAAGAGAATCGATGCTGCTTGGAAGAGAATCGTTGTTGTTTGGAAGAGAATCGTTGTTGTTTGGAAGAGAATCGTTGTTGTTTGGAAGAGAATCGTTGTTGTTTGGAAGAGAATCGTTGTTGTTTGGAAGAGAATCGATGCTGCTTGGAAGAGAATCGTTGTTGTTTGGGAGATAATCGATGCTGCTTGGAAGAGAATCGATGCTACTTGGAAGAGAATCGTTGTTGTTTGGAAGAGAATCGTTGTTGTTTGGAAGAGAATCGTTGTTGTTTGGAAGAGAATCGATGCTGCTTGGAAGAGAATCGATGCTGCTTGGAAGAGAATCGTTGTTGTTTGGGAGATAATCGATGCTGCTTGGAAGAGAATCGATGCTGCTTGGAAGAGAATCGTTGTTGTTTGGAAGAGAATCGTTGTTGTTTGGAAGAGAATCGTTGTTGTTTGGAAGAGAATCGTTGTTGTTTGGAAGAGAATCGATGCTGCTTGGAAGAGAATCGATGCTGCTTGGAAGAGAATCGATGCTGCTTGGAAGAGAATCGTTGTTGTTTGGAAGAGAATCGATGCTGCTTGGAAGAGAATCGATGCTGCTTGGAAGAGAATCGATGCTGCTTGGAAGAGAATCGATGCTGCTTGGAAGAGAATCGATGCTGCTTGGAAGAGAATCGATGCTGCTTGGAAGAGAATCGTTGTTGTTTGGGAGATAATCGATGCTGCTTGGAAGAGAATCGATGCTGCTTGGAAGAGAATCGATGCTGCTTGGAAGAGAATCGATGCTGCTTGGAAGAGAATCGATGCTGCTTGGAAGAGAATCGTTGTTGTTTGGGAGATAATCGATGCTGCTTGGAAGAGAATCGTTGTTGTTTGGGAGATAATCGATGCTGCTTGGAAGAGAATCGATGCTGCTTGGAAGAGAATCGATGCTGCTTGGAAGAGAATCGATGCTGCTTGGAAGAGAATCGTTGTTGTTTAGGAGATAATCGATGCTGCTTGGAAGAGAATCGATGCTGCTTGGAAGAGAATCGTTGTTGTTTGGAAGAGAATCGTTGTTGTTTGGAAGAGAATCGTTGTTGTTTGGAAGAGAATCGTTGTTGTTTGGAAGAGAATCGTTGTTGTTTGGAAGAGAATCGTTGTTGTTTGGAAGAGAATCGATGCTGCTTGGAAGAGAATCGATGCTGCTTGGAAGAGAATCGTTGTTGTTTGGAAGAGAATCGTTGTTGTTTGGAAGAGAATCGTTGTTGTTTGGAAGAGAATCGTTGTTGTTTGGAAGAGAATCGATGCTGCTTGGAAGAGAATCGTTGTTGTTTGGAAGAGAATCGTTGTTGTTTGGAAGAGAATCGATGCTGCTTGGAAGAGAATCGATGCTGCTTGGAAGAGAATCGATGCTGCTTGGAAGAGAATCGTTGTTGTTTGGAAGAGAATCGATGCTGCTTGGAAGAGAATCGATGCTGCTTGGAAGAGAATCGATGCTGCTTGGAAGAGAATCGTTGTTGTTTGGAAGAGAATCGATGCTGCTTGGAAGAGAATCGATGCTGCTTGGAAGAGAATCGTTGTTGTTTGGAAGAGAATCGTTGTTGTTTGGAAGAGAATCGTTGTTGTTTGGAAGAGAATCGATGCTGCTTGGAAGAGAATCGTTGTTGTTTGGAAGAGAATCGTTGTTGTTTGGAAGAGAATCGTTGTTGTTTGGAAGAGAATCGATGCTGCTTGGAAGAGAATCGTTGTTGTTTGGGAGATAATCGATGCTGCATGGAAGAGAATCGATGCTACTTGGAAGAGAATCGTTGTTGTTTGGAAGAGAATCGTTGTTGTTTGGAAGAGAATCGTTGTTGTTTAGAAGAGAATCGTTGTTGTTTGGAAGAGAATCGATGCTGCTTGGAAGAGAATCGTTGTTGTTTGGAAGAGAATCGTTGTTGTTTGGAAGAGAATCGTTGTTGTTTGGAAGAGAATCGATGCTGCTTGGAAGAGAATCGATGCTGCTTGGAAGAGAATCGTTGTTGTTTGGAAGAGAATCGATGCTGCTTGGAAGAGAATCGATGCTGCTTGGAAGAGAATCGTTGTTGTTTGGAAGAGAATCGTTGTTGTTTGGAAGAGAATCGTTGTTGTTTGGAAGAGAATCGATGCTGCTTGGAAGAGAATCATTGTTGTTTGGAAGAGAATCGTTGTTGTTTGGAAGAGAATCGTTGTTGTTTGGAAGAGAATCGATGCTGCTTGGAAGAGAATCGATGCTGCTTGGAAGAGAATCGTTGTTGTTTGGAAGAGAATCGTTGTTGTTTGGAAGAGAATCGTTGTTGTTTGGAAGAGAATCGATGCTGCTTGGAAGAGAATCGTTGTTGTTTGGGAGATAATCGATGCTGCATGGAAGAGAATCGATGCTACTTGGAAGAGAATCGTTGTTGTTTGGAAGAGAATCGTTGTTGTTTGGAAGAGAATCGTTGTTGTTTGGAAGAGAATCGTTGTTGTTTGGAAGAGAATCGTTGTTGTTTGGAAGAGAATCGATGCTGCTTGGAAGAGAATCGATGCTGCTTGGAAGAGAATCGATGCTGCTTGGAAGAGAATCGTTGTTGTTTGGAAGAGAATCGTTGTTGTTTGGGAGATAATCGATGCTGCTTGGAAGAGAATCGATGCTGCTTGGAAGAGAATCGTTGTTGTTTGGAAGAGAATCGTTGTTGTTTGGAAGAGAATCGATGCTGCTTGGAAGAGAATCGATGCTGCTTGGAAGAGAATCGTTGTTGTTTGGGAGATAATCGATGCTGCTTGGAAGAGAATCGATGCTGCTTGGAAGAGAATCGTTGTTGTTTGGAAGAGAATCGTTGTTGTTTGGAAGAGAATCGTTGTTGTTTGGAAGAGAATCGTTGTTGTTTGGAAGAGAATCGTTGTTGTTTGGAAGAGAATCGATGCTGCTTGGAAGAGAATCGTTGTTGTTTGGGAGATAATCGATGCTGCTTGGAAGAGAATCGATGCTACTTGGAAGAGAATCGTTGTTGTTTGGAAGAGAATCGTTGTTGTTTGGAAGAGAATCGTTGTTGTTTGGAAGAGAATCGATGCTGCTTGGAAGAGAATCGATGCTGCTTGGAAGAGAATCGTTGTTGTTTGGGAGATAATCGATGCTGCTTGGAAGAGAATCGATGCTGCTTGGAAGAGAATCGTTGTTGTTTGGAAGAGAATCGTTGTTGTTTGGAAGAGAATCGTTGTTGTTTGGAAGAGAATCGTTGTTGTTTGGAAGAGAATCGATGCTGCTTGGAAGAGAATCGATGCTGCTTGGAAGAGAATCGATGCTGCTTGGAAGAGAATCGTTGTTGTTTGGAAGAGAATCGATGCTGCTTGGAAGAGAATCGATGCTGCTTGGAAGAGAATCGATGCTGCTTGGAAGAGAATCGATGCTGCTTGGAAGAGAATCGATGCTGCTTGGAAGAGAATCGATGCTGCTTGGAAGAGAATCGTTGTTGTTTGGGAGATAATCGATGCTGCTTGGAAGAGAATCGATGCTGCTTGGAAGAGAATCGATGCTGCTTGGAAGAGAATCGATGCTGCTTGGAAGAGAATCGATGCTGCTTGGAAGAGAATCGTTGTTGTTTGGGAGATAATCGATGCTGCTTGGAAGAGAATCGTTGTTGTTTGGGAGATAATCGATGCTGCTTGGAAGAGAATCGATGCTGCTTGGAAGAGAATCGATGCTGCTTGGAAGAGAATCGATGCTGCTTGGAAGAGAATCGTTGTTGTTTAGGAGATAATCGATGCTGCTTGGAAGAGAATCGATGCTGCTTGGAAGAGAATCGTTGTTGTTTGGAAGAGAATCGTTGTTGTTTGGAAGAGAATCGTTGTTGTTTGGAAGAGAATCGTTGTTGTTTGGAAGAGAATCGTTGTTGTTTGGAAGAGAATCGATGCTGCTTGGAAGAGAATCGATGCTACTTGGAAGAGAATCGTTGTTGTTTGGAAGAGAATCGTTGTTGTTTGGAAGAGAATCGTTGTTGTTTGGAAGAGAATCGATGCTGCTTGGAAGAGAATCGATGCTGCTTGGAAGAGAATCGTTGTTGTTTGGGAGATAATCGATGCTGCTTGGAAGAGAATCGATGCTGCTTGGAAGAGAATCGTTGTTGTTTGGAAGAGAATCGTTGTTGTTTGGAAGAGAATCGTTGTTGTTTGGAAGAGAATCGTTGTTGTTTGGAAGAGAATCGATGCTGCTTGGAAGAGAATCGATGCTGCTTGGAAGAGAATCGATGCTGCTTGGAAGAGAATCGTTGTTGTTTGGAAGAGAATCGATGCTGCTTGGAAGAGAATCGATGCTGCTTGGAAGAGAATCGATGCTGCTTGGAAGAGAATCGTTGTTGTTTGGAAGAGAATCTTTGTTGTTTGGAAGAGAATCGATGCTGCTTGGAAGAGAATCGTTGTTGTTTGGGAGATAATCGATGCTGCTTGGAAGAGAATCGTTGTTGTTTGGAAGAGAATCGATGCTGCTTGGAAGAGAATCGATGCTGCTTGGAAGAGAATCGTTGTTGTTTGGAAGAGAATCGTTGTTGTTTGGAAGAGAATCGTTGTTGTTTGGAAGAGAATCGTTGTTGTTTGGAAGAGAATCGTTGTTGTTTGGAAGAGAATCGTTGTTGTTTGGAAGAGAATCGATGCTGCTTGGAAGAGAATCGTTGTTGTTTGGGAGATAATCGATGCTGCTTGGAAGAGAATCGTTGTTGTTTGGAAGAGAATCGTTGTTGTTTGGAAGAGAATCGTTGTTGTTTGGAAGAGAATCGATGCTGCTTGGAAGAGAATCGTTGTTGTTTGGAAGAGAATCGTTGTTGTTTGGAAGAGAATCGTTGTTGTTTGGAAGAGAATCGATGCTGCTTGGAAGAGAATCGTTGTTGTTTGGAAGAGAATCGATGCTGCTTGGAAGAGAATCGATGCTGCTTGGAAGAGAATCGTTGTTGTTTGGAAGAGAATCGTTGTTGTTTGGAAGAGAATCGTTGTTGTTTGGAAGAGAATCGATGCTGCTTGGAAGAGAATCGTTGTTGTTTGGAAGAGAATCGTTGTTGTTTGGAAGAGAATCGTTGTTGTTTGGAAGAGAATCGATGCTGCTTGGAAGAGAATCGTTGTTGTTTGGAAGAGAATCGTTGTTGTTTGGAAGAGAATCGTTGTTGTTTGGAAGAGAATCGATGCTGCTTGGAAGAGAATCGTTGTTGTTTGGAAGAGAATCGATGCTGCATGGAAGAGAATCGATGCTACTTGGAAGAGAATCGTTGTTGTTTGGAAGAGAATCGTTGTTGTTTGGAAGAGAATCGTTGTTGTTTGGAAGAGAATCGATGCTGCTTGGAAGAGAATCGATGCTGCTTGGAAGAGAATCGTTGTTGTTTGGAAGAGAATCGTTGTTGTTTGGAAGAGAATCGTTGTTGTTTGGAAGAGAATCGTTGTTGTTTGGGAGATAATCGATGCTGCTTGGAAGAGAATCGATGCTGCTTGGAAGAGAATCGTTGTTGTTTGGAAGAGAATCGTTGTTGTTTGGAAGAGAATCGTTGTTGTTTGGAAGAGAATCGATGCTGCTTGGAAGAGAATCGATGCTGCTTGGAAGAGAATCGTTGTTGTTTGGAAGAGAATCGATGCTGCTTGGAAGAGAATCGTTGTTGTTTGGAAGAGAATCGATGCTGCATGGAAGAGAATCGATGCTACTTGGAAGAGAATCGTTGTTGTTTGGAAGAGAATCGTTGTTGTTTGGAAGAGAATCGTTGTTGTTTGGAAGAGAATCGATGCTGCATGGAAGAGAATCGATGCTACTTGGAAGAGAATCGTTGTTGTTTGGAAGAGAATCGTTGTTGTTTGGAAGAGAATCGTTGTTGTTTGGAAGAGAATCGATGCTGCTTGGAAGAGAATCGATGCTGCTTGGAAGAGAATCGTTGTTGTTTGGAAGAGAATCGTTGTTGTTTGGAAGAGAATCGTTGTTGTTTGGAAGAGAATCGTTGTTGTTTGGGAGATAATCGATGCTGCTTGGAAGAGAATCGATGCTGCTTGGAAGAGAATCGTTGTTGTTTGGAAGAGAATCGTTGTTGTTTGGAAGAGAATCGTTGTTGTTTGGAAGAGAATCGATGCTGCTTGGAAGAGAATCGATGCTGCTTGGAAGAGAATCGTTGTTGTTTGGAAGAGAATCGTTGTTGTTTGGAAGAGAATCGTTGTTGTTTGGAAGAGAATCGATGCTGCTTGGAAGAGAATCGTTGTTGTTTGGAAGAGAATCGTTGTTGTTTGGAAGAGAATCGTTGTTGTTTGGAAGAGAATCGATGCTGCTTGGAAGAGAATCGTTGTTGTTTGGAAGAGAATCGATGCTGCTTGGAAGAGAATCGATGCTGCTTGGAAGAGAATCGTTGTTGTTTGGAAGAGAATCGTTGTTGTTTGGAAGAGAATCGTTGTTGTTTGGAAGAGAATCGATGCTGCTTGGAAGAGAATCGTTGTTGTTTGGAAGAGAATCGTTGTTGTTTGGAAGAGAATCGATGCTGCTTGGAAGAGAATCGATGCTGCTTGGAAGAGAATCGTTGTTGTTTGGAAGAGAATCGTTGTTGTTTGGAAGAGAATCGTTGTTGTTTGGAAGAGAATCGATGCTGCTTGGAAGAGAATCGTTGTTGTTTGGAAGAGAATCGTTGTTGTTTGGAAGAGAATCGTTGTTGTTTGGAAGAGAATCGATGCTGCTTGGAAGAGAATCGTTGTTGTTTGGGAGATAATCGATGCTGCATGGAAGAGAATCGATGCTACTTGGAAGAGAATCGTTGTTGTTTGGAAGAGAATCGTTGTTGTTTGGAAGAGAATCGTTGTTGTTTGGAAGAGAATCGTTGTTGTTTGGAAGAGAATCGTTGTTGTTTGGAAGAGAATCGATGCTGCTTGGAAGAGAATCGATGCTGCTTGGAAGAGAATCGATGCTGCTTGGAAGAGAATCGTTGTTGTTTGGAAGAGAATCGATGCTGCTTGGAAGAGAATCGTTGTTGTTTGGAAGAGAATCGTTGTTGTTTGGGAGATAATCGATGCTGCTTGGAAGAGAATCGATGCTGCTTGGAAGAGAATCGTTGTTGTTTGGAAGAGAATCGTTGTTGTTTGGAAGAGAATCGATGCTGCTTGGAAGAGAATCGATGCTGCTTGGAAGAGAATCGTTGTTGTTTGGGAGATAATCGATGCTGCTTGGAAGAGAATCGATGCTGCTTGGAAGAGAATCGTTGTTGTTTGGAAGAGAATCGTTGTTGTTTGGAAGAGAATCGTTGTTGTTTGGAAGAGAATCGTTGTTGTTTGGAAGAGAATCGTTGTTGTTTGGAAGAGAATCGATGCTGCTTGGAAGAGAATCGTTGTTGTTTGGGAGATAATCGATGCTGCTTGGAAGAGAATCGATGCTACTTGGAAGAGAATCGTTGTTGTTTGGAAGAGAATCGTTGTTGTTTGGAAGAGAATCGTTGTTGTTTGGAAGAGAATCGATGCTGCTTGGAAGAGAATCGATGCTGCTTGGAAGAGAATCGTTGTTGTTTGGGAGATAATCGATGCTGCTTGGAAGAGAATCGATGCTGCTTGGAAGAGAATCGTTGTTGTTTGGAAGAGAATCGTTGTTGTTTGGAAGAGAATCGTTGTTGTTTGGAAGAGAATCGTTGTTGTTTGGAAGAGAATCGATGCTGCTTGGAAGAGAATCGATGCTGCTTGGAAGAGAATCGATGCTGCTTGGAAGAGAATCGTTGTTGTTTGGAAGAGAATCGATGCTGCTTGGAAGAGAATCGATGCTGCTTGGAAGAGAATCGATGCTGCTTGGAAGAGAATCGATGCTGCTTGGAAGAGAATCGATGCTGCTTGGAAGAGAATCGATGCTGCTTGGAAGAGAATCGTTGTTGTTTGGGAGATAATCGATGCTGCTTGGAAGAGAATCGTTGTTGTTTGGAAGAGAATCGTTGTTGTTTGGAAGAGAATCGTTGTTGTTTGGAAGAGAATCGTTGTTGTTTGGAAGAGAATCGATGCTGCTTGGAAGAGAATCGATGCTGCTTGGAAGAGAATCGATGCTGCTTGGAAGAGAATCGTTGTTGTTTGGAAGAGAATCGATGCTGCTTGGAAGAGAATCGATGCTGCTTGGAAGAGAATCGATGCTGCTTGGAAGAGAATCGTTGTTGTTTGGAAGAGAATCTTTGTTGTTTGGAAGAGAATCGATGCTGCTTGGAAGAGAATCGTTGTTGTTTGGGAGATAATCGATGCTGCTTGGAAGAGAATCGTTGTTGTTTGGAAGAGAATCGATGCTGCTTGGAAGAGAATCGATGCTGCTTGGAAGAGAATCGTTGTTGTTTGGAAGAGAATCGTTGTTGTTTGGAAGAGAATCGTTGTTGTTTGGAAGAGAATCGTTGTTGTTTGGAAGAGAATCGATGCTGCTTGGAAGAGAATCGATGCTGCTTGGAAGAGAATCGTTGTTGTTTGGGAGATAATCGATGCTGCTTGGAAGAGAATCGATGCTGCTTGGAAGAGAATCGTTGTTGTTTGGAAGAGAATCGTTGTTGTTTGGAAGAGAATCGTTGTTGTTTGGAAGAGAATCGTTGTTGTTTGGAAGAGAATCGATGCTGCTTGGAAGAGAATCGATGCTGCTTGGAAGAGAATCGATGCTGCTTGGAAGAGAATCGTTGTTGTTTGGAAGAGAATCGATGCTGCTTGGAAGAGAATCGATGCTGCTTGGAAGAGAATCGATGCTGCTTGGAAGAGAATCGTTGTTGTTTGGAAGAGAATCTTTGTTGTTTGGAAGAGAATCGATGCTGCTTGGAAGAGAATCGTTGTTGTTTGGGAGATAATCGATGCTGCTTGGAAGAGAATCGTTGTTGTTTGGAAGAGAATCGATGCTGCTTGGAAGAGAATCGATGCTGCTTGGAAGAGAATCGTTGTTGTTTGGAAGAGAATCGTTGTTGTTTGGAAGAGAATCGTTGTTGTTTGGAAGAGAATCGTTGTTGTTTGGAAGAGAATCGTTGTTGTTTGGAAGAGAATCGTTGTTGTTTGGAAGAGAATCGATGCTGCTTGGAAGAGAATCGTTGTTGTTTGGGAGATAATCGATGCTGCTTGGAAGAGAATCGTTGTTGTTTGGAAGAGAATCGATGCTGCTTGGAAGAGAATCGATGCTACTTGGAAGAGAATCGTTGTTGTTTGGAAGAGAATCGTTGTTGTTTGGAAGAGAATCGATGCTGCTTGGAAGAGAATCTTTGTTGTTTGGGAGATAATCGATGCTGCTTGGAAGAGAATCGATGCTGCTTGGAAGAGAATCGATGCTGCTTGGAAGAGAATCGATGCTGCTTGGAAGAGAATCGATGCTGCTTGGAAGAGAATCGTTGTTGTTTGGAAGAGAATCGTTGTTGTTTGGAAGAGAATCGTTGTTGTTTGGAAGAGAATCGTTGTTGTTTGGAAGAGAATCGATGCTGCTTGGAAGAGAATCGATGCTGCTTGGAAGAGAATCGATGCTGCTTGGAAGAGAATCGATGCTGCTTGGAAGAGAATCGATGCTGCTTGGAAGAGAATCGATGCTGCTTGGAAGAGAATCGTTGTTGTTTGGAAGAGAATCGTTGTTGTTTGGAAGAGAATCGTTGTTGTTTGGAAGAGAATCGATGCTGCTTGGAAGAGAATCGATGCTGCTTGGAAGAGAATCGTTGTTGTTTGGAAGAGAATCGTTGTTGTTTGGAAGAGAATCGTTGTTGTTTGGAAGAGAATCGATGCTGCTTGGAAGAGAATCGTTGTTGTTTGGAAGAGAATCGTTGTTGTTTGGAAGAGAATCGTTGTTGTTTGGAAGAGAATCGATGCTGCTTGGAAGAGAATCGTTGTTGTTTGGAAGAGAATCGATGCTGCTTGGAAGAGAATCGATGCTGCTTGGAAGAGAATCGTTGTTGTTTGGAAGAGAATCGTTGTTGTTTGGAAGAGAATCGTTGTTGTTTGGAAGAGAATCGATGCTGCTTGGAAGAGAATCGTTGTTGTTTGGAAGAGAATCGTTGTTGTTTGGAAGAGAATCGATGCTGCTTGGAAGAGAATCGATGCTGCTTGGAAGAGAATCGTTGTTGTTTGGAAGAGAATCGTTGTTGTTTGGAAGAGAATCGTTGTTGTTTGGAAGAGAATCGATGCTGCTTGGAAGAGAATCGTTGTTGTTTGGAAGAGAATCGTTGTTGTTTGGAAGAGAATCGTTGTTGTTTGGAAGAGAATCGATGCTGCTTGGAAGAGAATCGTTGTTGTTTGGGAGATAATCGATGCTGCATGGAAGAGAATCGATGCTACTTGGAAGAGAATCGTTGTTGTTTGGAAGAGAATCGTTGTTGTTTGGAAGAGAATCGTTGTTGTTTGGAAGAGAATCGTTGTTGTTTGGAAGAGAATCGTTGTTGTTTGGAAGAGAATCGATGCTGCTTGGAAGAGAATCGATGCTGCTTGGAAGAGAATCGATGCTGCTTGGAAGAGAATCGTTGTTGTTTGGAAGAGAATCGATGCTGCTTGGAAGAGAATCGTTGTTGTTTGGAAGAGAATCGTTGTTGTTTGGGAGATAATCGATGCTGCTTGGAAGAGAATCGATGCTGCTTGGAAGAGAATCGTTGTTGTTTGGAAGAGAATCGTTGTTGTTTGGAAGAGAATCGATGCTGCTTGGAAGAGAATCGATGCTGCTTGGAAGAGAATCGTTGTTGTTTGGGAGATAATCGATGCTGCTTGGAAGAGAATCGATGCTGCTTGGAAGAGAATCGTTGTTGTTTGGAAGAGAATCGTTGTTGTTTGGAAGAGAATCGTTGTTGTTTGGAAGAGAATCGTTGTTGTTTGGAAGAGAATCGTTGTTGTTTGGAAGAGAATCGATGCTGCTTGGAAGAGAATCGTTGTTGTTTGGGAGATAATCGATGCTGCTTGGAAGAGAATCGATGCTACTTGGAAGAGAATCGTTGTTGTTTGGAAGAGAATCGTTGTTGTTTGGAAGAGAATCGTTGTTGTTTGGAAGAGAATCGATGCTGCTTGGAAGAGAATCGATGCTGCTTGGAAGAGAATCGTTGTTGTTTGGGAGATAATCGATGCTGCTTGGAAGAGAATCGATGCTGCTTGGAAGAGAATCGTTGTTGTTTGGAAGAGAATCGTTGTTGTTTGGAAGAGAATCGTTGTTGTTTGGAAGAGAATCGTTGTTGTTTGGAAGAGAATCGATGCTGCTTGGAAGAGAATCGATGCTGCTTGGAAGAGAATCGATGCTGCTTGGAAGAGAATCGTTGTTGTTTGGAAGAGAATCGATGCTGCTTGGAAGAGAATCGATGCTGCTTGGAAGAGAATCGATGCTGCTTGGAAGAGAATCGATGCTGCTTGGAAGAGAATCGATGCTGCTTGGAAGAGAATCGATGCTGCTTGGAAGAGAATCGTTGTTGTTTGGGAGATAATCGATGCTGCTTGGAAGAGAATCGTTGTTGTTTGGAAGAGAATCGTTGTTGTTTGGAAGAGAATCGTTGTTGTTTGGAAGAGAATCGTTGTTGTTTGGAAGAGAATCGATGCTGCTTGGAAGAGAATCGATGCTGCTTGGAAGAGAATCGATGCTGCTTGGAAGAGAATCGTTGTTGTTTGGAAGAGAATCGATGCTGCTTGGAAGAGAATCGATGCTGCTTGGAAGAGAATCGATGCTGCTTGGAAGAGAATCGTTGTTGTTTGGAAGAGAATCTTTGTTGTTTGGAAGAGAATCGATGCTGCTTGGAAGAGAATCGTTGTTGTTTGGGAGATAATCGATGCTGCTTGGAAGAGAATCGTTGTTGTTTGGAAGAGAATCGATGCTGCTTGGAAGAGAATCGATGCTGCTTGGAAGAGAATCGTTGTTGTTTGGAAGAGAATCGTTGTTGTTTGGAAGAGAATCGTTGTTGTTTGGAAGAGAATCGTTGTTGTTTGGAAGAGAATCGATGCTGCTTGGAAGAGAATCGATGCTGCTTGGAAGAGAATCGTTGTTGTTTGGGAGATAATCGATGCTGCTTGGAAGAGAATCGATGCTGCTTGGAAGAGAATCGTTGTTGTTTGGAAGAGAATCGTTGTTGTTTGGAAGAGAATCGTTGTTGTTTGGAAGAGAATCGTTGTTGTTTGGAAGAGAATCGATGCTGCTTGGAAGAGAATCGATGCTGCTTGGAAGAGAATCGATGCTGCTTGGAAGAGAATCGTTGTTGTTTGGAAGAGAATCGATGCTGCTTGGAAGAGAATCGATGCTGCTTGGAAGAGAATCGATGCTGCTTGGAAGAGAATCGTTGTTGTTTGGAAGAGAATCGTTGTTGTTTGGAAGAGAATCGATGCTGCTTGGAAGAGAATCGTTGTTGTTTGGGAGATAATCGATGCTGCTTGGAAGAGAATCGT